>JAYKKT010000086.1:4892500-6385833 GCA_036023115.1 Brasenia schreberi
ATGTGCCCCATATTGAACGAAATAATGGACTTACAAGAACCTTCTTGAATCAAAAGTCTAATAAAGCATCAAGAAAAGCATCTTGGTCATGGTAAGAAGAGACTGCAACTCTAATACCAAAGGGACTGACTTAACTCCTAAGATGGCTCTAAAGAAAATAAAAATGCTCCAATTTATAAGAAAATGCATTATAGGCATGACTCAAGGTATGCACGATACCCAATATGACCTATGATTCTAAGTGTTAGTGGGACATATAATGCTCCTACCAAACTGTCATTAAAAAGGGTATTATTTTAGTATAAAGAAAATAAGAATGAACATGCAAGTCAATTTCTTGTAGGTGATCAATCACTCAAATGCTAGTTTTAAAACATCATACGAATATTTTTGAAAAGCAACGTTTCTTTGTATGAACAATTTCAAATAAAACCTAACTGAACAAAATATTTTCATTCAGATTCTCTATCTCAAAGTACTAATGAAGAAAGCCATTTATACAATATAAGGACTCTCCCAATTGGAAAGCCATTTACCTAAAGGTTGATAGATCCTATTTGTCCACTTGGGGACGAAAGAAAGAAGAGTGACTACGACTTGTATGAATCCGTCATTGCAAAATGACGATAGCACTATGGTGTCCCTGCCTACTAGCAATGGGGAAACTCCAAGGACCTCAAATGACTGTAGGAGTCTCCTTCCTAGTGAGTTCGTGAGGCAAAGTGGTCTCCTTTTAAGTATAGGTTTGGACCCTAAAGTTTAGAAGAGGGTCATGAGTATGTATCAGATAAGCTTGAGCAAGAGCAATCACGTATGTATGTATTTACAAATATTTAGTGTGTACAATGTCCCAATTGTGTGTGTGCATGCACGAAATTCAGATATATGTGGGAGCTTAAAATTTTACCTTGTCCTAAGCTCGACTCTTTGACTACAATAACAAACAAATTAAGCAAGCTCATCTCATGGCCCAGTTTGCTATAATAAGAGACGAGTACAAAACACACACAGAGGCCATGCTAATGTTTTATTTACTTCCATGTCATAAGATGGCTTGTATAAAAAATAATGGATGTCGTATGATGTTTCACGAATAAATTAGATACACGTACCACATAACTTACGAATTTGTTGGCCTCTTACACTATATATCTCAAATACAAAAGTCTACCTTCTTTTATCGGAGCTGCTTCAAATAATTCTTTAATCTAGAGTCGTGGAACTCAATAGAAAGCTTAGACATGATTTAATGAAATTAAACTAATTAAAATGAGCAAACGAGGAATGAGAAGTAGAAGATTGAAAAGGTGGACTAGGAGGTAGAATGGTTGGGTGATCTTATGGGAAAGAGCAACTCGGGTATGGTAGAGTCTCAAGGACATGGTCTAATGAGACAAGAAGAGACCATGAAGTGTAATTTTTTGCTTCAAAAGGGGTTGCTGGAGAATATTTCGGGGGAATCAAAAGGAGTTTCCAAAGTGTATTATGGAGATTGAGGAATGGTCGGAATACACTGAGGTGAGAGCTTTGGTGAATGTGTAGATGATAGTGATTGTAAAGATAAGGGTGCAGTAGAAGATCCTGACTCAATCAATTCAGATCTCTCTAGAGTTGAGCCTTTAGAATAACACATGGTGACTTAAGCCCTATCATGTTGAGGAAAAGGGTTCTGAAAAATGCCTTGATCTCAGTTTCTCTCATTGGGTTGAAAGTCATTTGAGACATCAAGTTTTCCATAGTCAATCAGGTCTTGAACCCAATGCTTCAAGAATAAGCACTCATTTGTATCATGTCCAGAGATCTTCTGAAATTAGCAATACCAATCAAGATATCATCCCTTTTAAATGGGATTTAGAAGAATGAAAGGAAGTGTGATTAACTCCCATTGTAACATGTCTAGGACTTTTGTAAGAGGTTTTAGGAGAGTGAATCCATGTAAGAGGTTTTAGCATAGTGAATTTATGATCCAGAGTCCATGTGGGGATCTCCAACATCCTTGTCTTAAGTTTTCTCTTGCCTTGGGTTCTAAGTTCAAGTTTAGGGAGAACTCGGAGTTCAAATCTTGGACGTTGAGAGGATGAAGTAGATAAATTCTTTGTCTTTTGACTGAACCTAGGGGCTTGATCTTTGGTTTATCATGGTTATTTATTTGGATCCTAGGTCAGCCTCTAGTAGGTTTGAGCTTAATTTTCTCGTCATAAACACCCTTTCTAAGGTTAGACTTGAACAAGGTCATCTTTTTGATAAGTTTCTCAAAGATATAGATCTCATGTAAGGCTAGCATAGCTCGAAGGTTTGAGTGGAAGTTCTCGAGAATGAGCATAACTGAGCATGTCTAATTGGGTGGTTGCTTGATGCGTTTTAGTATGATTCTCCATCAAGTTATGAAATATTCTTCAATTGAGTTTTTTGGATATTATAAAGAATATGGCATATCTAGGCAAAATATAATGCCTATAATATCTCAATAAAATAGTGTAGTTAAACGATATAACAAGACTTTTCTAAATATGATAAGGTCTATGTTAGCCCATGCTTATCTACCTAGAGTATTTTTGGGAGAAGTGGTGTCAACTGCTATATAAATAAAGTACCTTCTAAGGTTGTATCAGCTATACCATATAAATTATAGACCGATAAAAAGCTAGACCTTAGTCATCTATGGAGGTAGGGCTCCGTAGCAAATTGTATCTTTATTGGATACCCAAAAGGTTTAAAAAGATATTGATTCTATCCTGAAGACCTCGAGTTGATAGAAAGTAGGGATATTGAATTCTTAGAAGATATTAAGAATGACATTCTTATAGAAAATGATGAACAATTCAATGATCTACTAAATCTTGATGAGTCATCATTTGAACACAAAAATAAAACCAAATGATTTTTTTTGCAAACTGAAACATTAAGTGGTCATAAGAGACCACAAGCTCCTTCGTCCATTTTAAAGGACCATTATACCTACTTAGTTGAGGAGATTTGTTATTCGATAGATTTAAATAAGGTCATTAAAAACTTAAGTTATCAAGAAGCTATGGGCTCATCTGAATCACCACAGTAAATGAAAAAACTGAATTCTTTGAGAAAAACTAAGTCTAAGAGTTGACAATTTTGCCTAAGAGAATAAAAACAATTGGTTGCAAATGGGAATTTAAAAAGAAGTATAAAGTTGATGGCTCAATAGACAAATTTAAAGCGAGGTTGGTTGCAAAAGTTTTTTTTATTAAAGTAGACAAATGATTGTGTTGAGACATATTCTTCTATAGCAAAATTTGCATCCACAAGGATAATTCTAGCATTTGCAACCTTTTATGATTTAAATTTATATCATCTAGATGTAAATACTGCTTCTTTGAATGGTGATCTTAATGAAAACAATTTATATGAAACAAGCATAAGGTTATATAATTAACGGTCATGATGACAAGGTAATAGGTTGAAGAAATACCTATACAGCCTAAAGCGATCACCTTACCAATAATATTTGACTTTTCAAAATATCATAATAGAACTTGAATTTGTAGCTAATCAACTTGATCACTGTGTCTATATTTAGAACAATGGTTGCTACTTGGTCATCCTATCATTGCATGTAGATGACATTTTGTTAATTGGTAATGACAATGATATGATTATCAAAGCCAAGTTTTGGTTAAGTTTTAAGTTCAAAATGAAGGATATGAGAGAGAAATCCTTTATCTTGGATATACACATTACTCATAATATAATATCTAGACTATTTTGTCTCAGTCAAGAGAGGTATATGGACTATACCCTAAAAAAATTTAGAATTAATGATTGTAAGTCTACCGGTATACCTATTGCAAAAGGGGTCAAGCTTAGTAAAGTTGATCGTCCAGGTCTGAGTGGCATTTGGATAAGTTACTTTATTCGTGATTTTAAGCTAGACATAGCCAATGAGCTAATTATAATCTATTGTGACAACAATGCAACCATAACTCTGATAAAGAGTGAACATGATAGGTCAAGAAGCAAGCATATTATAGTAAAATTTCATTATATAGATAATATGGTATAAAAGAATGAAATATCATTCTCTTATATACCTATTGGGGATAATTTAGTATACCCTTAACAAAAGGCATATATGAAGATTTGTTTACAAAATATGTTAACACATATTTGGACTTTTCAATACTTATGGTAGTTGTACTTTACAACCAAAAAGTGGTACAATTGGGAAAACCACTAAATAGTGAGAAAAACCCATTGTATTTGATTTGGTTCATATGACAAAGTGGTTGATGATAACTAGTGACTGTGGATAATGGCCTTATTCATAACAATCATGCAATAAGGAAGGAGGGGCCCCTTCTTTATCCCATGAATTGTTTTGCATTTACAAAGAAAACATATTGTGAATAAATAAAGATAGTTCCTATTTCCAAAATAAACCGAATAAGCATGAGTCGTTTCTCTAGGTTGAACGAACATATGAGGAAGGGAAAGTACAACAAGAATAAAAAGAAGAGGATGTATGATAATACAAAAGAAATTGTATAGAGACCGTTTGTGTACTTCTTCTACCTCTTCTTTAAGCTTCCTTCGTGAAACCTCCTTTAAGATGTCATGTCAAGTGATTTAAGTTAACGTTGAAAACAACATATACTACAACAAGCCCCTCTATTTTTCTCGACCAACTAATAAAGACTCATTTATAAGATGCAAACATCTTTTCCAGTGCATTTTTATGTATGACAAGACTTTGAACAGTAATAACATTAGTACCAAATCTTGTCAATAAAGACCTAATCAACTCCCTTCCACCAGTGTGGATTCTCACCAAATACAATACAAAAGAGTGATTATAAATAAATTTTATAACATTTTTACATGCATTAATTGTCCCCTTAATTTCATCCATTGCACTTAGATCCTCAAGCATCAAGTTTATGCAATGTGCAACACAAGGTATCTGCACTAAAGATAGATGGTTCGACTCATAATAAGATAGTACTTTATATTTTTTAAATCTCTTTATAATTTTTAAAATTATAATCACCTCTCGAAAAGTAAAAGGTTGTCATGCATAGGTAGTGTTAGAGGTCAACGGTTTTCCTATATACATAACACCTTGAGGTGCTCTCTTGAGCTAGCTAGACAAGTCAAACTGAGTAGAGTGCAATCAAAACTAAGGTCCTAATATATACAAATATCTATACATATATAAATATAAATATGTACATATATATACATATATATAGAGAGAGAGAGAGGGGGGCTGGTGTAAGCTAGTCCTAGAAATAAATAGAGATAACTAGTGTATTAAAGAACTTCTAGTATCTTGATAATATATATATAGACAGAGAGGTCCTAAATTTCTATATATTTATTCCTTTCTGATTGCATTTTCAGGAAGCAGCTTAGTCCTTCTGCCTCTGAGTTACTTGTAATTAGGAACTGCAAAGATGTGGTTGTTTGTCAATGCTGAATATACACTGCTCCATAGTGTATTAAAGAACTTCTAGTATCTTGATAATATACAATTGTGTGCACTTACATAGTCATATAAAGATTCCTTATTTTGCTCTTATAGTGGTATATATTCTCATTATATTAGCAGCTTTGGTTTTCACACTAAATAAATGAGATTTTTTTCCTTATATTTCTTCAAACATTCCGTGAATATTCAGGTTGAAGTTCAAGGGTTTGTTACCCAGCCATGCGTATCTGGTAGGGGTCTTACTAATCCCAGCTGGCTAATAAAAATGAACTGCCATTGGAAGGATTGGAACAACATTCCACTACGTTAACCATGTTTGGATGAACCTGATACTGACAATTATAATGCATAAGCTTCAATTCCTAGCATTGCCCATAAATGCCAGCACATTGTCTTTCTATCAAATCATATAGCTATCTCCAGGAGTTAATTTGATCTTTCCTTTATATATATAGTGAGAGAGTGAGAGTTGCTAGACTCTCTTTCATCATAAACCATTTATCTATGTTTAGCTGGACTGTTGAATTGGGAGCGATGAATGCACCACAAGAAAAAAGGGAAAGTTGCTTTTGAAGAAACAAAATGTACATCCACTGCTCTTATTTAATGATCTCAATGGTCAAGAATGATATAGCATAAATGTGAGTCTAACAGCTCTTATTTTCTCTATATATAGTGGTATATTCTCAATTTCATCAACGATTAAATCCACTCAAACATCTCCATCATTTGATTGGCACGATCAATGATGAAGGTTTGAATTTAAAAAGTGAATTTCACCTTTATGCATTAATTGTGATTTACAAAAAATATAATTGTACAATTTTTTGAATTCAAAACTTCATCTTTGATCGTGCCGATTAAACAGTAAAAAGTTTAAGTAGATTTGAGCATGAATGATATTGAGCATATACCACTATCTCTCTCCATGTATGCATGTGTCTATATATAATGAGGGTTGCTAGACTTCTCTTCATACTAAACCATCAATGTCAATTTGAAATGTCGGGTTGGAGCTAATGGCCTAAATTAGGAAAGTAAAATGTGTAAATTGCTTTTTCTTGAAAACAAAAGTACAAAGTAAAACATAAACTCTTTTACATTTTACTTTGTAGATCTGAACATTTTCATTGACATATAAATAATCTAACATAAATAGGAGTATTCCAACTCTCTCTAAATATATATATAAAGAGAGAGAGAGACTTCTTTTTTGCTTTGGGTATACCATGCATCCAGGGAAATGTGTTGTGTTAGATCAAGATCAAACTCATATACACAGAAAATAGCAATTAACAGATGTATCTTCATAGATACATATTAATGAATGATAAATATGTAAGTTATACCTTAAACTCTTTATTTTAAGCTCGAACTCATCTTTTGTCTAATTATTACTCTTAAACCCATATATGTGCCCCATTATTAACAAGAGCATATGGTTTGACTTATCACAAATATATCCACTATCCTAAGTACATTGTCAACAAGCAAAAAACACAATGTAATTCGACGAACTTTCAAAAGAATGTTGAAATAGCCCCACTGATATGAGCAGGCAAATTTTTTTCTAGAAAAGCTTTTCCATCTGACAAAATGATAGATGGCATCTGATATCTATTTGTGATCCGAAGACCTAGGGAATCTTTGTTATGTTTGTGTAACGAGACCCTACGCGGGAACCCCCTAGCAACTTCGTACTAAGTTTAGGGCCTATGCATGTAACATGAGCACTCTTTTCATAGGTACTTAATAAGAGTCTCACAATCTAAATTATAAGCATGTCGTAGGCCACACACCTTTCTTTTGGTACCAATACCATCACTTTGTTTTTAATCAAGTTTCTTTGTTGTCTTTCTGCACACATTGTCTTAAGCTTTTGTTGAACTACTGCAACTTTGTTGAAGGCTTGTCTAGTTGGAATAATTAAGTGCCAGTCACGAGTGTCGACCCCATTGTTATCCAAGCATGTTATGACAAGGGAGTGCAAGGCTCCCCCTCCCCCCAAAGTATTGATAGCAAGTAAGTAACTCACCCTCATCGATGTTGGAGATGTTTATGCCCATGACTACTAAAACTAAGATGATTGGCAACCATATTTGTCATGAAAAGGAAAATTCTAAAACTATACTAGTAACTGACTCGACTCTGTTGAAGAGTCATAATTGATTTTGCCCAACATGGATGCATGAATCACTAGGCTTGAGAATCTTGTAGCGACATTGGATGTTGTTGCTCGTGCTATTGAGAGCTTCGACTGGTTGACAGGAGACCTGATCTTTACAACACAAGAACTAACACTACATGGACGCTTGTGAGAATTTGTGCAGCATTAAGAATGATCATTTAGAGCTTGGAGCAATGCTTTGTGTATGCTCAGACAGTTGTGTTGAGTCGACTATAGAATCTAAAGAGAATGCCACTGCCCACTCTTTAATAAGACAGGGTTCAGAACAATCTCAAGTTCATATGGTGGCTTGATTAGAAAGAGTCAAGTGTAGGTTGACAAATGGGCCTCGACACAGGAATGGTGAGGAAGTGGAGCACCCTCATTACATCAAAGCTTAAGAACTGAAGGCATTCAGGGGTGGCCGAGATACAAGATAACTTCCTTTATAAGATGGAGCTCTACCTCAAGGTTGCACAACTTGAGGATGAAGAGTCAAAACTAGCGACTATTGTTACATTTTTGGAAGATAATGTTATGTTGTGGTGACACTGCATGATGGATGATATGGCGGCAGAGTAGTCTCACATCAATACCTGGGATGATTTTAAGTGGGTGAGTAGAGATCAATTTCTATCGCAGAGTACTAAGATCACTAATGAGAGAAAACTTGACCATTTGAGGCAAAGTCGATTGTTATAAGAATACATTAAGGTATACCAAACCTTGATATTGAGCATTCAAACTATGATCTTAGAGGATAAATTGTTCAAATTCCTTAATGGATTATAGCCTTGGGTAGAGCATGAGCTAAATAGGGTGAACCTGTAAGCCTTTCTAAAGCTATTGTAGCGGCATAATGTTTACTTAATAATCATCAGTCTAGTAATCCAAAAAAAAACTAGAGATTACATGGAAAGACACAATGGTCAGAAGACAAATTTTTGTAGGATAAGCGAAATGATACCCTAGCCGAATCTCTCATGCATAAGGAATATAAAAGAACAATGACTGAAGGATAATGCCAAGGAATTCTTAAGAGAGAGCATTAGTATTGTGGTGGGTAGCCCTACTATAATAAGTGTGAGGCGAAAAAGAAAGACTTTGCACACTGCCAATGCCATGCAAAGGACAAATGATTAAAGAGAAAAAGAGATTAAGATTGGGTTGTTGAAATGGCTGAATGCACTTGACATGAGATCATAATTGTGTGAGCCTATGGATAAGTCTCTTATATACGTATTGGAACAATAAGAACACCAAGAAAATTATCGATATTGGTGTTAGTCATAACTTTATTAGCCCACAAGAAGTTAAACATTTGGTTTAAGGATTGTGTGAAGGAATAACAATATAAAGGTCATGAATTCGAAATCCAAACTCATCTTGGGAAAGACAATTGTTATGCCAAATTAAGTGGGAAATTAGTGAGGAAAAACCAACTTCTCAGTTATATCGTTGAATGAGTATCGTGTAATACCGAGTATAGAGTTCTTCATGATGAACAACCTGAAAATTCATCCATCCTTGAATATTGTGCTACTCTTATGGGATTACGATTAACCATGTGTTATTCGTACAATACCTTCAGATGATGTTGGTCAGGTTTGGAAAGTGTCAGTGATTCAGCTAGAGGAGAGTAAGAAGCAAGGGGATATCATGCTCATGGTTACACTATGAATACTGAGCAGAAGATGCCATGCGACAGGGCATCTTCTAAGTTGAATGTTGTAAGACTAAAGGACTGCAGAGATGTTAAACCCCCTGTATGTCGAGTGAAACTACCTCATTAGTAGGGGTAGACCATTAGAATAGGTGTACTGGCGAACATGTTGATGAAAGGACTAGTACCATTGTTAATGTTGTGAATGAATGATCTAAATTTGTAGCTGACAAGGCTTAATGATGGAGAATGCAAGGTAAGTTGTATAGGAACGAAGGACCCAAAGGACAACTGGAGGCGCAACAAGAGATTGCTATACAAGACATTGTCAACCACACACTACTTCTACACCCATTAATAGGAGCAACATGATATTGTCCAATCATTCTATGTGAAGGCAGAGACACGCATGAATGAGTGGACATACTGGAAGTATTGTGATTGTCTTGTCATTAGGCAACATACTATATTGGTTCGAAAGGGTGGTGGTCTTCAACTAGTCATTATGAGGATAAGGGATCGGGCATTCCAATTGGAGAATATCCATAACCAGTTGTATACTACCTTCTTACAAGCAAACCTAAGGCTTATCATACAAACATAGATAATGCATACCATAAGTTCTACGAACACTTGTGCCCTAGAGTACAGGAGGAGCGGCAAAAGACGAAGGCATGCTTGGTCAAGAAACAAACCATGTGCCAAGCACTAAGAGAGATGTAAGAGCACCACGAAGAAGCGTGTTGAGGGAGTCAAACATTTAGGGGAGGAGAATGTGATCCAGAGACCCTCCACTAGTGAATTTTTATTATGGTTATGTAACCAGGCTCATATGTGGGAATACTTTGGTAACTTCGTACGGAGTCTAGGGCTTCTGCATGTGACATAGAGCACCCTTTGAGCCCTACAATTTGAGTTGTAAGTGTGTAGCAAGTGACACACCTTTCTTTCACTATTAATACAATCACTTTTATTCAAATTTCTCTATTGCCTCCCTTTGACTCCTTATGTGTCTTAACCTACCGCTAAACGAGTGCAACCTTGGTGAAGGCTTGCCTAGTTGGGACGAATAGGCGCCGATCATGAGTGTTGACCCTGTTGGGTGATTCCAATGCTCGAGGCATGACATAATGATCCTACCCACCTCTAACATATTTATTTATATCCACCCATACTTTTGTGGTATAAGTGTGTAATTTTAATAAATTCAAGGGTCCTTAGAAAGGATGAAGGATAATGTTATTATACTCAAATCTTCAAAAAATAATTATCATGAATGAGTGAGTAACATCAATCGTAGACATGATCTAATCTCTCTCTATATCTATCTATCTATATATCATGTTGAACAAGCACTGGATTGACTAGCTAGTAGGGTTAAAAGCCTTGTCAGATAATTTGCTAGCTTGATTATCTAGTTATCACCGAGTGAACGCAATTGAGAGGTTCTTTGGACTCATGGTTCTCGTTAGGCTGTGGTTGACAACATGGTCACACACGGACTCTACGTGCGTGCCCATGTTGCTAATTGCCTCTTCCGGCCTTCTCAGGACCCGCATGTTTGAAACGGGGTGCGGGTGGCTGCGCACGTCGAGTTTCGTGCGGGCCACTCACGCAAACAACTCCTGAAGGCCACCTCCCCAGGACATAGTGAATTGGGCCTGGGTTCGTTGTCTCTCTTTGTCCTTATGTTATCAAAAGGAGGATATGGAAAAAGGCTATGCAGGGCCCAAGTAAATGCCCCTCCATTATTGCACTGCCTTCTTAGACATGGTTCTTGTTTTCCTCCATGAAAAGACAAGGCCACTGTCTGTGGATGTCATCTCAGTCAAGCTTTGTAAATAATATTCCTAAATACAGAAATATATTCCCAAGAAAAATGCGTGAGTAAACTGGATATGGCGCGGCCAAACGAATACTATGTCAGGGTAACTTAACCTAGCTTATACTACCTTGAAAGCATGTGTGTGTGCTCGATATATATTGGATCATGTTGATCAATCATTGTTTTTAAGGATGTGAGCATAATAATATTGTTTTTAACTTTTAAATTTTTTAAAATTATACTCATGTCACTAAAAAAACAAGTGACCGTGTCAAAAATGGATAGGTTCTAGTTTTCCTCTTTCTCTAGAGAGAAAGAGAGTTTTGAGTTTCTTTTTCATCTTGAAGTTTTCATTGCAAACAATATTTATGAGAATACTGGATTCATTTGTCAACAAACTCTTGCCATCTCATATACTATATGATCAGGACATTGACATAAACATTACTGGAGATCCGACATGGTTTTGGTCGGTTGCTGGCCGACCGTTGAAATTGGCCCGGATCAGACAAGGAATTTTCAATTGGATAGTTGAACAACTTAATAAGGTCCGGATCCGGGTCCAAGTATAGTTACTAGATCTTGGTATAGTAGGTACTGGCCCTGCCACTTGCGTCACTTTCAAGATATGACATTTTTTGGCATTAGATGAGAGTGAATCTTAACAATGCTGTGAAAGACGAGGGAGAGGAGATATCTTATGACACCCCCAATTTGGGCTCGCCGCGCAATGATGCAATGCACGATTTTGATAATTCGGCCCGCACCCTGATTCTTCACATTTTGGAGCCTTGTATAGGCGAGTCTCTCTTGGGCCATTAGTCGACAATGATCGATCTCTGTCTCCTATTTATTTTGTCTCGCACTTTTTCTTCTTCCAGTTTTGCAGGTTGCTCACTAAATAAAACTTGATGTGGGGATTCCAAAAACTTAATCTCTCTCTCACACATATATATAAATATAGAGGGATGGTTTGTAGCTTGTAAGTAGCCTTGTTTAATATAATAATATAGGTTTAATTAAGCTTTTGTTTGTTTTATAGTTTAAGAAAGATTTTATGAGCATCAGCTCTTAATTAGTTATATGATGATTCAATTGTTTAATCTATAAGGTATTGGGAAAAGCAAGGGAGCATCATTTGAGATAAGCATTGAGCAATTATTGTTATAATTTATATTTAGTTATAGGTTCAAGAAAGGTACCTATGAAACAACGAACTGCCTATAAAATACTGCTCAAAAAGACTCCACCTACAAGAAACGCCTCTACCGACTCAACACACACAGAGGCACACAGAAGGGTTGATCTGAACATTCATAACTTGATGGACAGATAATTTCTATGAAATTCAGAAATATCAATCACTGATTTGTTCTTTAATTGGGTAAAGGAGCTTGGCAGCTTGGAAATGGTTAAGATATTGGAGAGAAAGCGGAACTTAACGGCTTGTGCACTCGTGGTGTTATTTTATAGAGAAGATATGTTCCGTCCAAAGAATTCTCTCCCTCTCTCTCTCTCTCTCTCTCTGAGTTTACAGAGAACAACTTATGGTTTGTTCAAGAACAATACTAAACCCTAATTCTTTCTCAAGAATGAACAGTCTGCATATTCCTACTAATTGCTATCGTATCTTGATGTTTCCTTGTCGTGTTGGTTTATCCAATACAATATTCCTAGCACCTTCAGAAAACTGCAACTGACAACGCTAAAATGTTAATAATGAAAAGTTTGTTGCTTTGACTACAACCTATCTAATCTGAAATCTCCACTAATCTATCATATTAACTTGTATACTGGATGATACATGTGTGCCTCATCTCTCTTAGTTGCTGATCAAAGGAAATTAGTTTACCTGAATAAGATGAACGAATTAGCTTTACAAATTGATGATGAAACCCGTACCAAAGAGCGCTAGCTAAACTCTCTTATAATTGATCTAGTTTGAGCGTTAATCTAGGGTTTAGAACACTTATTGATGTGAGGGTTGTATAGGACAAGCTCGCTCCGGTTTCGAGGCTGTACTACATGTTCCCTCATCTCTCCTGTTGTTTACAATGACAAACGTAAGGGCTAAGAAAGAGTCTCCTTGTCAGGTTTACAACAGTAGGAAGATCGACAAAACATATGGTTCAATCCCAACACTCTCTCTATATAGAGAGAGAGAGAAACTAGTCCATACTCCTTACTTAATCCTACTCAATGCCTCCACTCTCTCTCTCTGTTGATTGAAATAGAGAAACCACACAAAACGAGACATTCAGTGCCATTGAGGGTTGAGAATGGAATATTTTAAGTATATATATATACTTGGACTTAGGTGTGTATAAACTAGGAGAATGAGAAAAGTGTTGAAAGTATGCACAGCGAAGTCAAATGTAATACTTCACATAACTAAAGAACAAACTAGTCAGGATAAGAAAATAAGTGATATGTTTAAGAAAAGTTGATGACTGAATAAGAACAATAATTAGAAAAAGAGGGAGGTGTATTTTCTTTGCGGACTCCACTAGCTATAGGTAATAATAGTTTAATGTGGTGGGGGAGTCGAGCAGTAAACAATGTTCTCTCACCTGCTCAACACTCACACTACCTCACGACCCTTAATTTTTAATCGCTTTCATCTGTTATCTTCCTAATAAACAATATAAAGAAAACACGCTTGATTCCACAGACCTCAGCCCCAGAACTCACTTTCTCCGTCTCAAATACCACCAATCCCAAAAACCACCTTCCCACTAAACTTACACCTGCACCTATGTATGTACCGAAGAGAAGATGTACACAGAGACTGATTTTCTCTTTAGCTCTTGCTGGATCTCTCCACTCGTTTGATATTTACAGATAGGCACAGAGAGAGAGAGAGAGAAAAGGGAGTTTCCCTTTGGTTATAACTTTGCCGCTTTAGGGTTTTCTTTTCTTTGTTATTGTTCAAGTGAAAGAGGGTGCTACAACAGTTAGAAGGCTGGCAAACGGGTGGTGGAACGGCCCTGTGGGGCTGCCGGGCCTTAATCTGGCAGCCGTGTCCACGAGTTCTCCGCCGGGTTCCTACCGGAATTCAGCAGAGTCGCTCTTTCCAAACCTCAACAAGCTGGACAAGTCGCCTCTGGCCATGTCCGATGAAAAAGCATCGGCCAGGGGTTCCGAGTCGTCTCCGAGGGAAACCAAGTCCGATCCAGAGCATGATGATCAGAATTCGGGACAGGAAATGGTAGAGGTCGGGTTCCGGCGACTCCGTGGCCGGCCAACCGGCTCGAAGAACAAGCCAAAGCCACCTATAATCATCACCAGGGACAGCCCGAACGCCATGAGGACGCATATCATGGAGATTGGAAGCGGGGGCGACATAGCCGACAGCATTGCCATTTATGCCCGCAGGAGGCAGCGCGGCGTCTGTGTGCTCAGCGGCAACGGCACGGTTGCGAACGTCTCGCTCCGGCAACCAGCCGCTCCCGGGTCAGTAGTGATGTTCCATGGCCGGTTTGAGATACTATCACTCTCCGGGTCCTTTCTTCACGGGCCTGCACCACTGGGCGCAACCGGACTGACCGTCTATCTTGCCGGCAGTCAGGGACAGATAGTCGGTGGCAGTGTTGCCGGCCCGCTAGTTGCCGCCGGGCCTGTCATGGTTGTGGCGGCAACGTTTTCAAATGCCACTTACGAGAAATTGCCGCTCGAGGACGTCGACGGGGAGATGGGGGGTGCCGCTTCCGTTGTCAATGCATCACCTGGCTCAGGTGGTGGCTTAGGGGAGGGTGTCCCCCTTCCCATCTTCCACCTGCCACCAAACTTGATCAGTAATGGGCAGTTTAATCATGAAGCCTTGGCCGGATGGGCGCCTTCTCGACCACCAACGTACTAAGGGAAGAGAACGTACAAAAGTGGGGGGAGCTACTCTCTAAATCTTCTTTCTCCTTTTCGTTTTCCTATTGTTATCTGCAGGATTTTATATAAATGACATATATATTGGAAGTTCTACAATCTTGCATAATCATTTTTATAACATCAACGATGAATATTTGAATTGCTTTACCGATTGTTCCTGTATCTTTTGTTACATATTAGTTCCTGTATATTTTGTTACATATTAACTGATGAACATGAAATGTTCTCATTTACATCGAGTAATGGATGATAGCAAGCTTCTCAGTCTTGAAACTGAGATATGCATAACAGATGCATCTAAAAGGAATGAAACCAGGAGCAATGATTGTTGTGATGGTCGTGAAGATCAGTTCAAGATTGTGATGATCCGAAACCAATATAAATATAAATGTAAATTTGAATAAGTATATATAAATATAAACAAAATTCTTTTATTTATTTATGCAAAGGACTTTTGGTTAAGTAGAGGAATCATGAAGTACCTTCGGTTATGTTATTTGCGGATGATATAGTGTTAATAGATTAGCGAAAGAAAAAAGTTAATAGAAAATTAGAAATATGAAAATAAATATTAGAAAGTAAATACTTCCAACTCAATAAAACAAAGATAAACTATATGGAATGAAAGTTTGATCATTTGCTTATTTGAGGTGACAAAAATTAAAATTGACATGTATTGCATTTTTATAAGGAAAATTTTAAATACTTAGAATGAGTTTTTTATAGAGATGTTACACATTGAATTAATGAAGGTTAGTAAAATGGAGAGGTGCATTAGGTATTCTATGTTATAAAAGATATCATTAAGGTTGAAAGGTAAATATTATAGAGTAACAATTAGGCGCACTATGTTATATGGTTCTAAGTGTTAGGTAGTTAATCATCAACTTGTTTAAAAGATGTTCGTAATAGAAATGAATAAGATGGATAAGCAGTTACACAAGAAAGTATCGTATACATAATGAGGTTATTAGGAACAAATTGAAAGTGACACTAATAAATGATAAAATGAAAAAAAAAATCGTTTAAGATGTTTGTACTCATAGAAAGACAACCAAAAGAAACTCTAATAAAAAGGTACAAAAAATTAGATCATGAAAATATTAAAAGATTAAGAGAAAGACCACAAAGTATTGGAAGTATAGAATGATCTAGCTATCGGTACCTAATGATTACAGATACATAAAAGTTATTTAACTGGTTGCAATTGGCAATCTTATGTATTTTAGACGTAGTTTAGAGATTGAACTTCTCTTAGTTTGTTCTTTGTTAATTTTTGGTGATTCTTGGCATTGCAAATGTGTGTTTAAGTGTAGTTCAGCTGCTATTATAATGCACATTATGGTGATTGATATATAGAGTTTGGCTCTTAAATGATCGGATGTTCTGTCTTTCTAGTTCAATACCGGCATGGCTTACATCTTCACTTCAATGATATTTATGTGTGTGTTTTTCTGGTTGGTACTTCTAATAATAAAGTAAAAGAAATAATAGGTTGCTACCAAAGTAATGTCTATGATGGTTGAGAAATGAAAGTTCGGAATGATATAATTTTGGTTGGTTAGAGATAATTTTGATTAAATATTGCACATCATGTTTTGCTTTATGAATAAGCATATGTAGTGTGTCTGTTTGTGTTCGTGAACACTAGTATAAGTCCTTTGTTTTGCAACGAATGATGGAACCATTCCGTCGGTTTGATCGGAAACTAACTCCGACGGTTACACCATCGGAATCCAGCAACTTAAACATTTCCGGCGCTTGAGCTCTTAATTCCGATGGTCGACCGACCATCCGGAGCTGGTTAGGAGATCAATATTATATCTATACGAAATCTAATTATAATCGTCATGCTGCTTGAGATGACCTCATTGAAACATCACGATCGATTAACTTATAATTTGTGACATGAATCAAGGTGTTTTCTTGGGGAATGATGTAAAGATCAATCGAACTCGACCTGCTTCTAGCATTCGATCCTTGAACTAAGGATTTCCCAAGCAGAAATTTGATATAGCTGAAGTTTATTAGCTTGTCAATGTAAGAAATTTTACGTAATAGGGGTTCTTTTCTCTATACCCTTCATTGGGAAGTTCGATATTAAGGTCGTCTGGAGATTCGTTTGTGTCTATGGGTGTGTGTCTCTCTGTGTGCGTGCGTGCATGCACGTGTATAATTCTAGGAATACCAATAAATATATACATACACACACATAACATACATATACACACACTCGGGAAATATTATTCATAAATCATAATTCTTCAATCGCTTGATTGGGTTCATATTATAATGCTTAGTGTATTTTCATTGTTTTATTGCTGATTTATTATCGTAACACATGCGTGTACCGGCCAATGACTGTCTGTATTTTTATTTACCCAGGAACCAGCACAGTGTTGTCTTGTTAAGTCTATGCTTCTAACTTAATTAACCCAAACAATATCTTAATCAAAAACCATTTTATGTTGAAGCATTATGGGTGACAATGGCTCATGTTCATGTAGTGCCATTTCATGTTTGGTAGAGTGTGGGTCAACCCAAGCACGACCTAGTTTATACGGACAGGAACACGGATCTTGTGTTCGTGGAATGTCAATTAACAGAAACTGTTTTTCGACATGAACAGCAAATATTTTGAAATCGTGTTCATGTTAGGATTCCATGTTGTGCCTGAAATCGCCACCCGGTGAAGCACATTAGCACCAAACTATGAAGGAGTTACTCTTACCTTCCTAGTAGATAGAATGCCAGAGTAGCTCAACAACGTCACAGAAATTCACAACTTTGGTATTACATTATCATGTGTTAGGTTCGTGGTTCGAGGACCCTCGTACTATATGTGATCTTATAACCATGTTTTCTTGTTTAGTTTGTGAGTGGTATTATTACTTGGGTTTTCGTGTAAGATGGGGTAACAGCAAGTGAGAGAGAAGTATTTGGGTTTCTGTGTGAAACCCATAAGTCCAGTGTACGCGGCCCACCTCCCTCTTGGTGCCAACATTTTTTATTGAATTGGAATTATGGAACTATAGTTTCAAGGTAGCGATGAGTTTCGCATTTGATGAGCAATAAAACTTGAAACAGTGAGGACAAAAAATGAAGGTCCCATTCTCCTGAAACCATGAATCACACACACATACACTTGTCTCCTTAACCAAACCAAAGCTAAGTCTTCTCTCAGTTCAGCTACATGAACATATGCTCGAAACATATAGCACTATGGGCAGAAGATCACCTGGTTGACAAACTCGACTCACAAGTTGCAGGTGTTGACTTCTATACTCGCGGCTTTCCCATTGTAACCAAAGAAAAAGGAAAATAATATAACAGAAACAAAATAATATTTTAAAATGTCTTTTCAACACTGCCTTCTCATTTCTGGACATGTCTGCATAACTGAACTTAATGGAAATATTTGTGGAGTTCGCACAGATATACACACGCACATGTGTGTGTGTGTTATATATCCATTATCGGTGGTTGTGGAGGATTTTTATATTTTCAGTTGTTTGCTTTCTTATATAAAACATGATCTGTGTGTTATAAAAAAGTCTACCTATATTTTTGCAACATAAATAGTATTCATATACCGTTAATTGATGCCATTAAGCTGACATAAGTTTCGTGGAGTCATGTAATTATTTAAATACATGTTTGATATAACTTTGGGTTTCTCATTAGCACCGTCTCCAAGAATGTTGGTCAATTATAACTTTGGGTTTCTCATTAGCACCGTCTCCAAGAATGTTTCTCATTAGCACCGTCTTCATGTTTATTCTTTAAATAATGGTGTCAATCAATTACCCCCTCTCCAAAACACACATAAAGAGAGAGAGAGAGAGAGAGAGAGAGAGAGATCTTTGCATGATTCCAATGTAGCGATCAATTATAAATAACATAGACGCAATGTTTCTGAGCGCATGCATAACAGGGCACATCCCATGAAAGTTCACGAAAAGCTGCGGAACTCAGTTTGCTGGCATGATTTCTTATAAAAAGAGTACTTATTAATGATGACATGTCTTCCTTTGGTTCAAAGCGAGTCTCGCTGTTGCCTGAATTCCGGGAAGTCATCCAAGATAAGCCTTTCTAGAGAAAAAGTAATGCAATACACGAATATATTTTCCTATATACGAGGCTTCTATATTCCCCCACTTGGCATGGTGTATTAGAAAAGAAGAATTTCTCTCTCATATGAGCTATTTGATATGTGAATGTGTTTAAGTTTTTGTTGGATATTAGAGATAAAAGACAATAAATGTGATGGTGGAAAAGATTTTGTATCAAGCATACTGCTCATTGATTATGCAATGCAATAATGTCTACTGTTGCAAGTTCCTGTTATCTCCCTCAGCCCTTGTAAATCAAGCACTTAAATTCCTGAAATCGGCAAAATTTCCGTCCTTACAGGCTGGAAGGAAAGCTTGGGTGGCAACAAAATAAATGCATATACAGTTCGAGTGACATGATCTACCTCTCTATTGGACAAGGATTCAGCAACCGCATATACTTTGATTGGCATCTACCGGAAAATTATATGATAAGTTTAAGCTTTGAGCTTATTCTAACAGGCATATCTCTCTCTCTCTCTCTCTCTCTCTCTCTCTCTCTCTCTCTCTTGGCTAAAGCAGTGAGGTTGAGATGGACCCATATGGGGTTCTGATTATTATTGCAAGAAAATTAAAATAAATATCAAGGAAAAGTCAAAGAGAAAATTCCCTCGTTGAGATGGTAATTAGTTTATCGCATCAAGCAGTGCCTGGGAATGAGCAAAAAAACTGCATAAAGGACCAATCTTCACGTGAAGGCACATGGCGTAAGCTACTAACATTAATATTTAATAAGAGAAAAAATAGGGCACCGATTGTCATTTCCCAATATGGATGTCCATAAATGCAACTTTTATCAGTTTAAGACTTAAGTAAACATATTAAACTTACATTACTTTTTGTTCAGGTATTTATTCAATTATTTAATTGTGATTAACAAAGTGAGCACCAACTTTTGTTAGATTCTTGTTAAAGCATAAGTAGAGATTAAAAAGGTGGTCATGGTTCCCCAAGCAAGAGCGCATATGCCAACTACGGGAAACTTTCATATGAACCTAAATGAATGTGTGTTTTCAGCTTCTTTTGATCGATGGCAGCCATTCTTTGTACGTTCGAAAACATGTATTAATTGCATAGAGAAGCAAGATCCAGTAGTGTAAAAGAAGACACTGCCAATAAGTTGCTGTAAGAACCACTTGGTTGTTCACATCAGCCAAGGGACGAAGACTGGAGATGTTAGGACATACATGTAACATCGGATTTGGCCATTCTTGACAATAAATTCATGAAAAACGTAAAGACATGTCGTCTTCTCTTATTTCATGGATATGTTACTTAAAAGATAAAAATGTATACACTAAAGATTAATGACATGTAATAGAAAGCCCATAACATGAAAGACGAAACTAGTTTATAAAGAAAGGTTTTCGCTATAAATATTGTTCTTCCCTGGAAATCCGTTTGCAGATAACCGTGAATCTACCTGCCCCCATTTCTTCTTTTTGTTTTCGTTGAGCGAGTCTTCTTCAGCCCTTCCACTCTTCCACTGCGTAACTAAGGACTCCGGCGAGGATCCTACGCGAGGTCAGAGAACCCATTAGTGGTATCATGGTCTGTATTTGGAAAACAAACGAAGAGAAAAAATATGTTGAAATTTTTTTTCTCGGCATAAGGTTTTTTTCCCTTATGAAAAAACCAAAAGTAACAGAGGATAGGGATACACCTGACTATCATATGTTCACAATTAAGAAAGAAGAGAAAGAAAAAAGAAGAAGAAAAGAGAGAAAAACATATAAAAAAAAAATACTCCCCGAGTCTGTTGGCAAAAGAACCGGTAGATATCCAAAAACCACCACAAAGTCAGCCTGATATTGTCGAAAAAATGGAAAGTAACACAGATAGTCAAAAGCCTCTGCAAAGGCGTCCTAAGACTGACCAAAAAAGGGATAGTAACAACGACAACAAGAAGCCCTTGTGGGTGGCCTGAAACTATCAAGAATCAAGAAAAGGGATTCGACAAAGGAACTGAAAAGACGATCGGAGAAGACGACCAGAGATCAAGCATCGTATCTCTTACCACCTCTCTCCCCCTCTCTCCTTCCTCTCTCTCCCTTAACTCTCTTTTTGTCCCTCACGGTTTTTCAAACGTAACTGAAAAACCGCTTGCGGTTTTCCCAAAAAATTGTTGGTGGAAAATGCCTATGCCACAGTTTTGGAGAAACTACCTCAAGCAATGGACTGAAAAGTCTATGCTCTCGGTTATTCGATAAAATAACGAACTGCCATGGGTAAGATTACAAAAAAGTTCAAATATTTTAAAGTTAAAAGATAGTTTTACCCTTAAATGGATAATAGGACAATTTTTTTCTCTGACAGTTTGTCAAATTTACCAAATACCAGTCTATTGAATTGCGCAGTTGTCCTTGAACGTGCATATATTCACAGGTCTGCCACTAAGTCAAAAGATGATTTTGCCCTCTGGATCCATGAAAAACGGGATGATAGACCTTCCCAAATTCTATGGACAGGTTACCTAAAAGATAAAATGTATATGTTAAAAGATAATTAATGGCTTGTAACACAAAGGCCAAAATAGGAAAGACATGAAAGACGAACCCGGTTTATATAGAAAAGATTTCGCTATAAATAGTGTAGCGAATAGACCATCTTCTCGGATTCCATGGATAGGTTACCTAAAAGATAAAGACATATACATTAAAGATAATTAATGGCATGTTGTAACACAAAGGCCAAAATAGGAAAGATAGGAAATATAGAAAACTTTTTGCTATAAATATTGTAGTGAATAGACAATCTTCCCGGATTCCATAGATAGGTTATTCCCGGATTCCATAGATAGGTTATCTAAAAGATAAAAACGTATACGTTAAAGATAATTAATGGCTTGTAACACAAAAGCCAAAATATAAAAGACAAAAGACAGAAAAGACGAAGTCAGTTTATATAGAAAAAATTTCACTAGTGAATACAATAAAAATGACAAGAAAAAAGGTATACAATTGTTCTTCCCTGGTAATCAGTCTGCAGGTAACCGTGAATCCACCTGCCCCTATTTCTTCTCTTCGTTTTTGTTGAGCGAGTCTTCTTTGGCCCTTCCTCGGTGAAGATCCTGCTCGAGGTCAGAGAACCATCAATACATGTGTCTCCTTGCCTATCGCAAATCTTTTCAGAAGTTGGGAAATAAAAATCTAAACTTTTGGTATAATGCAAGTAAGATATGGTTTGATATGCTTCAATATCGTAGGAAACATTTAGAGAACGCTTGTGCTTTGTGATATGATGCTAATATCGATCTATATCAGGAAACAAGCTACGAACAAACAAACATGAACAAATAAGCCTATTAATATTAAAAAGTGATCATCTTAGAGATTGCACCAATTCATGATCATCTAATATTGAAAAGGGAACAAGAAATTGCACCAATTCATGATCATTAACTTCAATTAATATTGAAAAGTGATCATCTTAGAGAACCACATGACCGTCAATCAATGACAATGAGAGAGAGAGAGAGAGAGACGGAGTTTGGCGCACCTTGTGGAAGACTCGGATAAAGTCTTCGCTGGATATTGAATCGTCCAACAGCAACACAATCAAGAGAGCTTCAGTACAGAACGAACTCTCTCCTTCACACAGAATGGAATTTTATAGGGATTTTTCCATATTGGATTCTGGTTCTTTGCCCGTTTAATTACTTCAGTTGACCACAGTTTTTGAATTTAATCATTTAAACTCCTGGGATTAAGGAGGACAATAGGAGTTAGAGAGAGAGATAGAGAGACACGGAAGCATTTGGCTTATGATAATATCAAGCCACTTCTCTTGGTTTACTTTGGTACAAGAGTTTAAATTCAGTTTGTGAATGTTGATTTGAGTTGGAAAATTTGAACAATTTTAGAAAGCAAGGCCCTCAGTTCTAGCCCCTGAATGCATAGGCTATAATTAATATAGTCGTAGGCCATTCACGATACGCTACAAAGTTTTCTAGTTCTAGTAAGTATCTCTCGGTATAAAGAAGGGTGGTTCCCCCTTAAAAATTTCTACATCCATCGCTGACCGAATTATTGTTGTGACTATTAGCTTCTAATTCCCTTCCGAGACCAATTTCTAAAAGAATACTACTTTATGAATATATATATCAACTCATTGCTTTTGAGTAAAATGAATGTAATTTCAAAACTTTTAATGGATTGTGGAAAAGTACAAAAGATATTTTTGATACCTCGATGGTGGTAGGTTTAATTGTGCAATTTCATATAGAAAGACCAAACTCACAACAGAAAGAACGATAAGAAAAATTTTATTAAAGAAAAAAATTATACCTAAGAATTCCAACTACAACAACAACTAAGCCTTTTCCCATACTAAACGGGGTCGGCTACATGGATTTTTTGTTTCTACAGAGCCCTATCAAGTGCCATATTAGCAATTAACTCAAAATAAACTAGATCATTCTTTATTAATTATTTCCAACACTTTTGTGGTCGTCATCTATCTCTTTTAATACTTTCAAAATTTAGTTTTTCATATCTTCTTATAGGTTCTTCTTTTGATCTTTTTTCTATCCAAACCATCTTAAACGATATTCTCTCATTTTATCCTCTATTGGTGTCACTCCTAATTGGTTTCTAATAACCTCATTATGTATATGGTCTTTTCTTATATAACCACTCATCCATCTCAACATCTTCATTTCTGCCAGAGACATTTTTTGTTCATGTTGATGATTAATTGCCCAATAGTCAAAACCATAATATTTACCTTTTAACTTTAATGGTATCTTTTTATCACAAATAATACCTAATGCTCCTCTCCATTTTAACCAACCAGCATTAATTCTACGCATAATATCTCCATCAATTTTTTCATCACTCTAAAAATTGACCGTAGGTATTTAAAACTTTTCTTTTGGGGGATACAATGTGTGCCAATTTTAATTTTTATGTCCTCTGAAGTAACCAAATGATCAAACTTACATTCCATATATTCTATCTTTGTTCTACTAAGTTAGAGGCCTTTGCTTTCTAATGTTTCTTTTTATAGTTCCAATTTTCTATTAACTTTTTCCTTAGACTCCTCCACTAACACAATGTCATATGCAAATAACATACACCAAGGTACTTCATATTGAATATGTTTTGTTAACTCATCAATCACCATTATAAATAAGTATAGACTTAAAGTTGATCCTTGATGTAACCCAATATTAACTTCAAAGAAGTCTGTAATTTCTTCATGAGTTCTCACACATGTTTTTGCACCATCATACATGTCTCTTATAAGGTTAAAGTATGTCAATAGGATATCTCTTTTTTCCAAAGTTCTCCAAAGAACCTTCCTCGGTTATACTTGATACTTGTCTTAACCTACTTTTGATAATTCTTTCCCACAATTTCATAGTATGACTCATTAACTTGATACCTCGATAATTCGCACAATTTTGAATGTCTCTCTTGTTTTTATATATGGATATAAGTGTACTCACTCTCCATTCATCGAGTATCTTTTGGTTTCTCAATATTTCATTAAATAGTCTTGTGAGCCCAGTGATTCCTATTTCTCCTAGTATTTTCTAAACTTTTATAGGAATATTGTCTGATCCTACCGATTTACCACCGTTCATATGTTTAAGAGCCTCTTTGACTTCATTCTTTTGAATACATCAGTAGAAATTGTGGTTTATATACTTTTCTGTTTTGGCTAACTCTCCTAAGCTAATATTACATCTTTATTTTCATTAAAAAGATTATAAAAATAGTTTTTCCATCTATTTCTTATATCATCATTTGTCACTAGAATTTTTTCATCCTCGTCTTTGATGCATCTAACATAATTAAGATCTTTAGTTTTCTTATCTCTAGCCCTAGCTATCCTAAAAGTATTTCTTTCACCCTTTTTTCAGTTGAGTTTTTTATATAAATCCTCCCAAATTTTAGCTTTTGCTTCACTGACGACCTTTTTCGCTTCCTTCTTTGGTTTCTTATAAGCCTCTAAAGTTTCACTAGTTTTCTTAGTATAATATAATTTGTAACATGCCCTCTTTGTCTTTTTTATTTTGCACTACTTCACTCCACCACTAAGCTTCTTTTTGTATCGATACACCTCCCTTAGATATACCTAACACATCTTTCACCACTTTACTAATATGTATAGTCATATTGTTCCACATGTCACAAGGTGTACCAACATAATTCCAAACATCTCCTTAAAGGACTTTCTGTTTAAATATATCTTCTTTCTCACTTTTGAGGTTGCACCATTTAATCCAAATAGCTCAATGCACTCTTTTGTTCTTTGTCCATTTTTTTATTTATAAATCCATAACTAAAAGTCGATGTTGGGTGATTAAGCTTTCTTCTTGAATTACCTTGCAATCTTTACAACTTGTTCTATCTTTTTTTTTTACAAATAAAGTAATCAATTAGTGTTTGTAATAAGCCACTCTTATAAGTAATTAAATGTTCATCTCGTTGTTTGAAGATTGTGTTGACTATAAAGAGATCAAATGCCATAGCAAAATTTAAAATCTCACTACCTTCCTTATTTATATCTCCAAAACCAAAGTTTTTATAAATACCTTGATATCCTAATGCTTCTTTACCGACATGTCCATTTAAGTCTCCTCCTAAATAAATCATCTCCCTTTGTGGAATCCTTTGAATCACCTTATCTAACTCTTCCCAAAAAGTTGTCTTTATACTATCTTCTAGTCCTACTTGGGGTGCGTAAGCACAAACTATACTCAAAACCTCTACTCCTAACACTAATTTCAACGTCATGATTCGGTCACCATATCATTATATGTCTACTACACTATCCTTTAAATCTTTATTTATGATAATACCAACTCCGTTTCGAGCCTTTTTCTTACCTGAGTACCATAATTTAAAACTTATATCCTCTATCGCCTTTGCTTTTTATCCAACCCACTGTCTCTTATAAACATAGAATATGAATCTTTCTCCGAATCATAGTATCTAACACCTCCATTAGCTTACTGGATAATGTTTCGATATTCCAAGAACCAATACAAATCTTATTATCTAGGACTAGCTTCCTTACCCTTTGCATCCGTCCATATTGAAAATGCGAAGACCCTCTCTGTAAATTATTCACTACATTCGGACGACAATGTAGCGGGACTAACTTCTTTACCCACACCCATCCATGATGTGGGAACCCTCTTTGCAATTGATTCACTATATCCGGGTGAAAATGTAGTTGTTATTGCTTACTTATCACTGCATTCGGGCTCTGCAACGCGTTGATCGGCGGGGATGCCCCAAAGCAATGCTCATAATTTGTGTAATCCATGGTATAAAAATCCGACAAAGTTTTACGCGGGTTGTCGGAAGCCTAACACAACCCTCCTCCTTTATCCGGGCTTAGGATTGGCAATTCAAGGGTGGGCGGAGTTATACCGAATTCCAACTAAGAAAGAAAAAAGAACGAAGCAAATAACTGAAATAGACAAGTTGATTTATAGGTTCATGATAAGCAAGCCACTTTCTTTCATAACTAAGGCTAGGCTGATTTTTAGGTTCTTTTGTACTTCTTAGGATGATTCATCGACTTCTCCAGCTCTTGTATATATAAATCCTTTACCTAATAGTTTACTCACATTTGGTGATTGGCCATTATTTTACTTAGTGATTTCTATAATGACTTATTACTTTTTGCATTGATTTCTACAGACATATGGAGAAGAGAACAATTGTTCTTATAAGTGACTCCTTGAGTCTTATACAACTTTTGGCCTTAACACTTCCACATATATACATGTGTGTGTTATATTATAAACTTATCCTAAAGCACCAAGTACCTAATCCTACCCCCTGAAGCCTATACAACATGATACAAACCTATTCCTACTTACTCCAAGCTCAATCAATTAATATCTTGAATCTTGCTTGTTACCTAACTTAGTACCATTAGACACCTAATCGAAAACCAATTTAGTTCAACTCAACGAAGATTCCAAGCCTTAAATCCATAGTTAGTACTCGGAACCAATATCTATAGCCTGACTTACATCCATTACCTAAGTAGAAGACCGTTAAACCAAATTAGGTGTCCTAGTTATTTAAATGAAACCTTGTCTTAGACAACCTAAAACTACACAACTAAGACCTTTAACCGAGTCTCAACTAAGTGCCTTCCTCCCTATGAGTCGGCCTCTAGTATAGGATAAACATTAGCCAAATCCCTTGACTCATATCCATATTTGTTTACATATGTAAACCTTAACCTGTCCCCTCATGATACCTTTTTAGGCAGCAGATCCACCTATCAGCACATCTTTGGCAATAGCACACAGATAAACACTCGCTTATCTTGAACCAATGAAGAATCACCGCAAGAAGGCCACTACTGAAGCCCAACCAATCCTACATCTCTCACTTTAATTTTATATTTGGGGAAGTGTATCATAAACCTTGGTTCTTTTATGAGGACTAAAACTTATCACAAACCTTTGTATTTGATTGTTGTAAAAGTTTATGATTCTTGTTTGTTTAGTTTAGATTTTATTTAACCTTGATTATATGAGTGATCCCTATAGCACAAGCTCAAAGAAAACTCAAAATTCTCCCTAGCATATTCAACCCGGTGGAAGATCTATCTCAGTACAACCAACAAGAGAACCTCAAGCTTGGCTTAGGGTTTAATCCAAATCACCCTCCTCATCTTCTTCCTCTTCATATTATAAAAGCTCTAAACCTAAATACCAATTTAAAGCTCACCATAGATCTAAGACCAAGTTAAGTATAATTTTAAATCCAAAGTTTATGATTATGACTTATCTAGTGACTTTGAATATGATCTCATAACCCAATTTGTCGAAGCCTTTTTTCATACTTTGAAGAAAAAGAAATAAAAAAAAGAAGAAAAATGACTAGAAAAGAAGAGAACTAGGAAGGAAAAAAAGCTACCCTAGAAGATCCTATCTGTGTAGACTTAGAACATGACATGGACCATGACCAATTTAAGTCTAAAGATTGGAGGACTTTTGGTGATGCTAGGACTATCTTCAAGGATCATGATTCACAGAGCTGAAGAAAACAATGTTATGGTGGAAAACATGCTTTGGAACTTCTAAAGAACCAAAGAGAAAAGAGATAAAAAAGATATGATATAGAAGATATCTTACCTATGGCAATAGGTTTGGGATATATGATTGATCTCTATGGATAAACCTGAGGCATTAATTTATGTACTAAAACATCATCAGTTTCTACTCAAGATACCAGCATCATAATCCCATTTCTATCTAAATTGTGGGTTCAAATCTCTCGGCCTATTAGGATGCCTAATATGTATACATCACTGCACTTCCACTTGACACCTATTATTATGATAAGGGGCTCATCTCACCATGACCCTATCTTAAATTCTCAATACTTTTGTCACTCCGTCTCCATCTCAAATATGCTACCAGAGCCTCCGAGAAGTATGAATAGGAGTCCTATTTAAACCAAGAAGTATAGGCTTGCCTGCCATGCACACCAGAATAGATAGAGTTTTTCAAAAAGCCTGCAAATGGGATGTATAGGGTGTACCCAATGCATGTGAGTGTCATACAGATGTCTTGGAAATGATATCCTGACACATATGTAAAGCTAAGCAAATTGCTTATGCACCAAGAATGGAGGCTTGTGTAGGTTGTAAGAGATGTTTACATAATCTTCTTCTACCCGAAGGAAGGATTCATCAAAATAATGAGTCACTCATTCCACTAAAGCAAACATATATGAGATCACCAAATGATTACTAAAATACCCATATAAGGGGGAGGTTGTCAAGGAAGTTGGTGACCTAATGGCAGGGGAGTCGGTGACTGAAGCCTCGGTGAATGGCAATCATAACTATATGACTTATAATGTTTCTTTATTAGCTTTAAATGAATTGACACAGATCCATGTCCTCGAGTAGGATAATGTATAAACAGTTGAGATAACTCAACTGGTTATGGGTTGTACATGAATATATAGAAAGGGATGTTTTAATGTAAATGATAAAATCCTTGTTGATCTTGTAGGGATTGAAAATAGCATGGATTTGGTGTCAATCGGTAATTCTACTTTTAATCACAATTCAAATGAACCACTATAAATGAATCTTTAAGGACCCATTTTAATACACAAAAACCTAGTCTCTCAATTTGACTTGACTCCATCATCCTCACAAGTTCCAATGAGTGGACTCACCTACAATGATTCATCACCTAAGATTTTCACCCTCTAGGGTTCTATCCATGGGGGTTTCCTCTACTAGGTGCCTACCTTCCATATTTGTATCTATTAAAGCCTCTCATTCAGAGCCTCTATCCTATCTAATCTCAATCTCAATCACCCATGTCTAGGATCCTTTCTTTAAGAGTTTCACCACAATCTAAGGAGTTGCTCCTTGAGATCCTATCACTTCATTGTGAACTTATCATTAGCCATCACTTGTATATGGGCCATGATCTTCCCATCACTCCCCTCTCAAACGATGAGTTCATGGTGGCCATCTTGGAGTTTGGCCCTCCTCCGAGTGATCTTGACTTATCCCATCTCTCTTAGGACAATTTGGATAGAGAAACACTAGAGCTCATAAGTCATGCAGATCCATCACTTATTCCATCCATAGGAGCAAGTGCCACCTTCTTCAATCTTCAATGTAACAGGTTCCAAACAATCGGTGCTAAATGACATAATTATGCCACCTTTTTGCAGGCCCTTGCTTATATCACACTTTGGCACACAATTATATCTAGTTCCCTCATGTAGCAACTTGATAGTTTGCCTCATCAGAATTGCAAAAACGGCTCTATCCATCCGAATGATGCAAGCAAGGGCCTTCACAAGCCATAGGCGATCATGCTTATGCACAAGGGTCTTGTCTAAAAATGGTGGGCCCACATGGCACGTCGAAGGTGCACGAGATAATGGTTCGGGCTGCCTGAGCCTCATGCCATTGTGTTTCACACTGCAAACTGGGGCTTCCTTTGAAATCATGGATGAAGTGGTAGGAGGCCACTTTGTCAACGAACCAAGAGCACGAGGTTTACAAGCTGCTTCACCCACGAAAAGCCGCATGATCTCCCGGGTGCAATAGCGCCGTCCCATTTCGTCCTCACACGTCCCCTCGAACCAAACACCCCTTCAAGGTATTAGATCACTCACTAGCACCAAGTCGGATTTTCTAAGTGCTGGTATTGGGTGTTCTCAGGGACCTCCTCATTAGGAATTGCAACCGCCAAGAAGTTAGGGACATGTTTTTATTGTGGACGGATGTGAGCAAGGTACTTCTTAACTTATACTTGGCACCCTTTCTTTATGTGGTGTTAGTGCAATATTGTTCTTCTCTCATACTACTCATTACTTTGTTTCCCTTATGTTTGTAAGTCATATTATTAAATAGCTAAACTGTTAGACATGGTTCAATGATAATTAATGGGAATGACCTACATGCTAAGCTTATCATATTTGATATCTCAAACTATGACATCATGTTGGGCATGGTTGCACAAGAGCCACCGTAAAGGGGAGATCACTTTCTCTATTCCTTGCAAGATAACATTCATGTTACAGGGCCAGGAAGAACAAAATCCAATGATCATGATAGCGAGTCTTCAAGCTTCTCTCCATATGTGTGAGGGTTGCATTGGACATAGCTCTTGTTGTGCAGGCAGGTGTGTATGAATTTTGGTTTTACGGAACCTCAACTCATGATACAATCGTATGAAAGAACAAAACGCTTCTTATTGGATGTGGACCCATATAGGTTTTTTTATCAAAGTTATTTTTAATCTATCAAGCAAGAGTTTATCTTCAGCAATGCAAAATAACAGAAAATCATCGAAACCCACAACGCCAATCCTCCAACCATAGCCAAAGGAAAGACAAATGATAATCCAAGCACCTGAATGGCCCATGGCAACCACACTGTCGTAAAGCTTCCAGTTGACGAGGACAACACAACTCATGCACAACACATGTACAAGATGCAAGTTGATGCTGACCAGCCACCCGCAAACAAAGAGAATGGCCAAAGACGAGCAACTACATGAGGACATGTTGAACGTGAGAACCCAAGGGCCATGTAACCATTCAGACCATCAAGCCATCAAAAATTTACCTCCATATATACGTGCAAGAGATGATATACCCGTCATAGAAGAAACACCAAAAATGCAAGAAAAACTAGATATATTTTTGAAGCCGGAAATCAAGTGCCTTTCACTGTCGCCAGAGATCCATTGTGCAGTAGAGAAGGATAAATCAAAACTGGGCATGGTGACACCCCACAATACCAACCAATAAGCCAAACCACCATAGGAACATCAAGCTGAAACCGTCATGTGGGACAAGGATGGGGACGTGTTGAATGTGAAAAGCCAAGGGACTAGTCCGAGATGTGTTATACCCAAGCCAACTATGGAGAAACCATGCACCCATTCAAACCATCAAGTCATCGAAAAATTGCCTCTTCCTATATATGCAACACGTGATATACCCCTGTCATAGAGTCACTTGCATTTTACTTGTCCAAACACCCATTTTTGGAGTGTGTTCTGACCTAAATATGCGATTGTATGTTCCCAATTTATGTGACATCTCGAAATATTTCAAGATCTCTCAAATTTTGTTAGGTGTGCATGGTGCGTGCTACCTAAGCCCTACAAGGCATCATCTCTGATCTACATTTGGTTTGAAGAGAAAGAAACAAGACATTTTCATTAGGCTCTTCCGCATTTAAGTTAAAGACACCACTTTTATGTTATTTTGAAATCAGTCGTTCTAAATCTATTTCACAAAAAACAACCTCACCATTTCATAAAACACAAAGTCATCTTGTTTGCAAGAGACTCAAAAGAAATGTTTCAAGAAACAGCCTTACTAGTTTAGTTTTGGTGAATTTTTTTTATTGGCTTGAATCTCTATAAAATCAATCATCTGGCTTACAATCTTGCTTGTTTCACTTCCTATTATATTGAGATTTGTCATCATTTTATTCAATGGCAGATCTAAAAAATTTAGAGTTAGCGAGGACAAAAATATAGGTTTGGTACGAAACTGATATACATAAAAAAAATTACCAATTACTAAGAACTCATTATAATATAGTTATTTGTATATGTAATAACTTCTTAAGAGTAAAAAATAATATCTTAATACAAACATAGCTATCAATAATTCTCAAGTTGATAACCGAACTACCAAAACATTTAACATCACTAAGATTATATAAATACCACAAAGATGAAATACAAAAATGATAACAAATAACTATTGACAATGAGCATTTGTTATCTCACAATCACATAGTTAAACACCTCTAATATAACATATTTAAGTAATTAAAGTTATCAAATGCATGTAACAAACACAACTTTCAAAATCTTTCAATCTTAGATAGCCTTTTCAAGAGCACTTCAACAAAGACAAAATAACACCCATTACAAGCCTACAATACAAAAGGAAGTGTATAACTAATTCAATACTAAAAAACAATTTGCAAAGTTAAAAGCACTTATATAAGTATTAGGAAGGATTTTTCACTGAGGCTGCATCTTTTGGAACAACTACATAATTGTTTTATTGTCTATTTTTTATGATATGTTATGCTCAATATATGTAACTGAGCAATTGTTCATAAAGTTATCACCAATTTTGCTTTTCAAACAACTTTTTATAATATTTATAATAGAAAATACTCGCTCTACACTTCCAGTGGCAACAGGTAAAAGCAATGACAATTTTCTCATTGTCCATGTCCATAATATAGTTATCACGTTGATATTGAAGTTGCCAAAGATCATTAACACAATAATCACAAGGATAAAAACTTGTAAGTTAAACCAACTTCTCTCTATTAAAGGAAACAAAATTATAACTTGGATCAAGACATCCAAAACAAAGAAGCAATTCAGTATTTCTCTCAAATCGATCATCAAGCTCATTTAATATATAATCAATGATAACATTGAATACCTCATACCGATAATGATGCAAATTTGTTGCATGGCTTTGCCTTCGTCTTGCCCGTGCCGCTGGCCTTATATAGTTTTTCTCCATTTTCCTAATCTTGATATCATTCTTGTTACCAAATAAGTTTATCTTTGCAATAAAACACTCCCATTCATTGTCTTCAATTCTAAACGTATTTAATTATCTCTTGAAAAACTTCACAAAATTCAAAGCATTGATAATATCTTGGTCTTCTCTTTGTAGTGTTAATGATAAATCATTTGTCTTTCCTAAAATATTTTTCATCAAATGTATAACAAATACAAAATCAAATATTTGTATTATCTTTCACCAATTGTAAGCACTACCTTTGATATCATCATCAACGATAACATAAAGTGCATTCATAATAGATTAAAATATTTTAATTAAGTTCAACAAAGTATAATAATTTGAAACCCAACATGTCTTAAGTCCTTTTAATCATTAGGGATTGATTTAATCCTTTATCACTTTCACTATATTCAAGTTTCAATTCTTTATGAACTCTATTAAGTTCCAATTCTTTAAGCTTCTCAAGGTGCTTATACAAACCTCCAATGTAATTCATGATTGTATAAATAGCATCAAACAAACCTCCAATTTAATTCGGGATGTTGAGTTATTGCACTTTAATTCGTGTGAGTTTTGATCACGTATGTTCTAAAAACCTGAAATCTGATTTTCAGTATCACTGCATATGTTGATCGTTTGATTTTTTATTGTTGAACCTCTATTCAATCCCTCCAAAATTTTGCGCATTGTATCTACACACACAGGCCCACTCATAATAAAATTTTCAAGAATTTTAGGGTCGTGCAACCACATAATTAAAGTTGTGTAAGATCAGGGTAATTTCTGAAAACTATCTATCAACTATGTTTTCGTGCAATAAAGCCTGGGTATTTATCCCATAACTCTGTTTGTAGGCATCCAAAATCGGTGATTCTTAATTCATTGTAAAGCTAACATCCATAGCTTTCCAACAAGATCAAGTGTACTAAATTTGGAACTCTGAGTACCGAGATATAGGCCCATCTTTGGGTCTCTATATTTCTGTGACAGAACAGTTCCGAGAGTCTGAGCAGAGGCACTTTGCTGAATTAATTCTGCAACATCTCAATCCCGAATTCAAAACCAAAAAGTGTTTTAGAATCTCTACATTTCAGGTTCAGTCCTATAAATATCCACCAATATCCTGTAAATGGTGGGTGGCCCAAGATCCAAGTCTAGCTCCAATATCCACCAATATTCACATGGAGGAGAGAGAGGAGTGGTCCGTCAAAAATGGACCAGCCCCATGTGAGCTGGTTATGGTTTGAGTCATGTGCACCTAGCCATGATCGGCTAGGTGCTTGATGCCTCCAGGTGCACTTGGGCCGAACTTGCTTTTCAAGTTGAAGTGGCTCTTCTTTGTTGGATTGTCCCATTCAATCCAAGCTAGGTAAGAATGGCATTTGATGTTTAGCCCAAAGATGTAGGGTAGATAAGGCTAGGAAAACTCGGTTTAGTCAAGTCAAGGTATTTGGTTTAAACTCAGTTAAGCTTCATGTTTAATTCAATCAAATCAAGTCTAGGATTTAGTTGAATTTGACTGGGATTGATGAGGCCATCCACTTGATGTGATCTTGGATGAAGATGTGCTTTGACTTGATCTACTCCCGTGCTTCCGGCTTGTCCTTCGCGAACCCGATCCTGGCTTGCAGCGGGCCCCAACTGTTATCCTAATTTCTGCCTGATTTACTCCAATCTTGTGGGCCTTATCCTTTGAACTTTAATTTAAAACCTTTTAAAATATTTATTTTAAAGATTTAAAATTTTTATTTTAAAGCAAAAGGTTTTAAATCAAGTTGGCTTTCGAAATTGGGAGTGTTTTCACAAAAATTTATTTAAGGTGTTTACAACAATGAACAAGGCATTAGAGAATGATGATGTATAACTACATTTATTTATAGGTACACGTATCAAAATAACAAAGAGAGACTGCAACAAATTCGAGCTCAAACAACTAACATTGAAAATATAACAGGATGATTCCCAATACCAGTATAATCATGACACCAAATAGCCCGCAAAACCAAGTGCAAACCAAGATCAGAAAACTTGATCTTTCAATTCAACCATGTGGAAGAACTGATTACTAGCCAGAGTTTCTCTTCAAACTTCGGAAAGGGAAAAGATAACCAGCCAAAGTTTCTCTTCTTAATGGACTCTCAAAAAAACATACCACAATGAGTGTCAAACACACTGCAAGTTATACTTGACACCATGTTATAGAATGAACATCAATGAACAAGGCATTAAAGAAGACTTATTTGTTAGAGAACGAACAAGGCATTAGAGAATGATGACGATGATCAACTGTAGTCATTATAGAATGAACAACAATGAAGCGACACAAAAATGTTAAGATGATGATTTCTCCCTATGCTTTAAATGCCACCGGTGCGAATGAACAACAATGAACAAGGCATTAGAGAATGATGATGATGATCAATTGCAGTCATTATAGAATGAACAACAATGAAGCGACACCAAAAATGTTAAGATGATGATTTCTCCCTCTGCTTTAAACTCTGCATTTACACTAATAGATAGTAGTGTATTAGTGGACACCTTGCATATTGACTCATACCTAGTTCAGTAATATTAATAAGTAATGATGTTGAGAGCAGATTCTATCAGTAAATTAAAGAAATACATTTGATTATTCAACAAATAGCACATAAAGAACGTGAGAAATGCATAAAACAATTGCTAATATCATTACATAACATGAACAAACTGAGAAAAACATAGGAAGCAGCTGAAGCACGTAATGGGAAACCAACGGTCAACAAGGAACGGAGGAAGAGGATAAAATCCAAAATGAAGCCTATTACAAGTCTAGCTCTATGCCTCCCCTCTTTACGTGAGAGAGAGCAGAAGAGAGAAAGGGAGAGACTGTGGCGGAGGAAGGCCGAGACCGAGAGAGAAGAGAGAGAATCCATGAGAAGGCTGTCGAGGCGGAGCAAGAGAGAGAAAGGAAGAGAGAAGAGAGAAAGGGAGAGTGTGGTAGAGGAAGAGGGAGACAGAGAGAAGAGAGAATAGGCGGCAGAAGTGGTGAAAGAGAGAAAGGGGAGAGAGCTTACCTGTGGTGGAAATCAACGGAGGTGATGGCATCGACGTGCGTGCGGGTGGTGGAGAGATCACATGCAAGAGGCAGGAGAGAGAGCAAAGACGAGGGTTTTATTTAATTTGGGTCGGGTCAATGACCCGATATCTATTGTACGCTATTAATGATACAGTACACCCAAGAAGGTAGCCGTGTGAGGTCCACTAAAACACTATAGCGTTCAATACTATTGATAACATAGTATTGTACTCCAACCAATCAAACTCATTAGCCAACTACGATTGAAACAACGCATTTTACTTTCTTATTTAATCCATACAAAATTATGCTCTTTTGGTTGAAATGGACCTTTTTATTGATTTGCATGTTGAATTCTTTCTTAATCATTAATATTATAACTTAAAATAGACAGTCTCATCCCAAGATGTGCAACCAAATCTTTTATGTTCCATTCAAAATTATTTTGTATATTTTTACCTCTATCTAAGATCTCCTCACTATTTTTACTTGAATTTTCATATACTTGATGATGAAATCAGTAGTTTCAAGGATGGATCTTAAGAGATTTGTTTTAAAATACTTCTCATAGAATCAAAAAATGCCCCAAATACGTAAAACATGAAAAGAATATATGCGATACGTCAAAATATTATAAGACAAATAGGATCGAAGCTACTAATTTGCCCAAATAACAACCAATGCATAATTCTATACGAGAGCAAACACAAATATCCTTAACGAGAGATTAACATCCATAGAATCCATGAAAAATGAGAGATTCAAAAATCAAGAGAGCAACTTATCCTTAATTAACGAGAGCTGGAAGAAGGAAGTGACTGAATCCTCAATGTTGAATCGCTTAGTTGAATCATTGATGTAGACTGTATTCAAGAGTAGCCCACGGTCGCAGGATGTCGTCGCCCACCCAAATCCTGCTGGAAATAAAGAGTGACAAGGTCGCTAGAGTGATCATCGGCAATCCGATGGAGACGCTGGAGAGACAGTATGAGAGAGACTAGTCGACCACGCTCAACCAGTGCAACCCCTTGCAAGCCTATTGCAGCCCGAGGAGAGAGAGAGACCACCGCCACCACCCACTGACAGAGAGAGGGATCCGGCGCTGGTGGAGAGAGGGGAGAGAGTCATGACCGTGGTCGCGGCCCCTTGGCCCTTGCAATAGGTTACTGGTTGATCGAGAGAGAGAGACCACCGCTACCTCCTACCAGTAAAGAGAAGGAGCCGGTGCTGGTGGAGAAAGAGGAGAGAGTCAAGACAGTGGTGGTGGCCCCTTGGCCCTTGCAGTAGGTTGCCGGTTGATCGAGAGAGATAGAGAGAGAGGAGAAAACGGTTGGGTAACACATCCATCCTTAAAATCTGATCCAAACTCAATACTGAAAATCTGATCCAAACCCAATACTAATAATGAAAAAAGGTTTCATGTTATCATATTTGCGGGTAGATAACTAACACTGTAGCATTTTCATATAATCACCTTTTGTATTTAAAAATTTTTTAAGGGTGATTTTCAGTTTTCCATAAAATTACAAGCCCAAAATGAAAATTTTCAAAATTTTAAGGGGAGGGGGCGACCGCCCCCTGTCTACAATGTAGGTCTGCCAGTGATTTTATTTGTGATGCAACTATAGATGACATAATTGTTCTAAAATATTACTCTACAAATGATCAAATTACAGGTGGATTTGCAAAAGCTCTTTCTTATCAAAAATTACTTAAGTTTAGAGCTTCTCCATATTAAAGAATTTCACATCACGAGGGAGTAATGTTGGATGATAGGGAGTAACGTTGGATGATTATCATACACATGGGTTATAGGTAGTTTTTCTTTTAGGGTATAATGCTAAACTTTAGAGCCTATAAAAATTGCAGGAGGGAACTACATATAATGGTTACTTTTTAGGGAGTGTATAGTTGTAGTGGTGGTTGTCTTTTTGTGTGTAATGTTTTTGCTTACCTGATGGAGGAATGGAGGTGGCCCTTCACAAGCAAAATCCTGGGTACCGAAGAAAGTTTGGAACCGAAGGACCGGCCACACAATGACCAGCATCCTTACCATCAACAATGGCTCTATGTGCAACACCAATAAGTAGAACCCAGTGATGCCAATGGTCTCACAGGAACCCTAGAGAGAGAGACATGGACTTGTAATGATAGATGAATATATAATTGGATATGGAGAAGCGTGTTACTTCCTGAGATGCTTGGCTGGATATTAGCTACTTGTGAATTAAGTAGTGATCTGTTATGCTATTTCTAATATATAACGAATTTCAAAGGTATTGCTATTCCTACATGTCCTTTTATTATTCTTTTACTATTCGAACACCCTTCGGATCATTTCCACCTCCTGGCATACACTTCCTCTTCTCTTTCCCCTCTTCCCTTCTCATCTACGGTTCCCCCTGTCATCACCATCGTTCCTCCTTTCATGGCCTTCGCCATATGTTTCGCTAATCACCACACGTAAACTCTCCTCTCTTGTGTGTAAAAGTATGAACAAGTTCAGACTGTAAAGCTGCAAAGGGCTCATTAAATCAGTTATAGTTTGTTTAATTGTACTCACTACCCGGATAACCATAATAAAGCTAGAGCTAATACATGCATCAACCCCTTACTCGTGAAAGGAGAACATTTATTAGATAAAAGGCCTGCGTAATATGATTTCTTAGTCTATTAATTCATAATACACTAAGAAGTGGCGCTAGTTCCTACCATCCATGTGCCGACCTACAGTAGGGGTCTTGCACCACAAAGGGCCATGTCATTGGTTATCTCCTGTGCCATGGATGAGCCATGCAAGTTGAATCCTTTAGAAACGACTTAAATATGCGACAAGGTATTGTAAGTGGTAAATGGCCTCACTGTCACGATCTACTGAGATTCGGCCTCTGTCGCATCAATTTGTCCCTTTCCCAAATTTCGTCCATCAAAAAATTTCAAGTTTCTCACAAAAAACATTAGTTACTTTGAATGCTAAGTGAATTATACAATATTGTCATATAACATACAACACAATTTTTATAACATCAATTTTAAGAATCAATGATGTTGCTCATAACTCCACCCATGTAAGGGATCACCCTTGCATTGCCGGTCCCAAGCCCGGATAAAGGAGGAGGGTTGTGTTACGCTTTCGACAGCCAGCTTAAAACTTCATCGGATTTTTATAACATAGATTACAAAAATTATGAGCATTGCTTTGGGGCATCCCCACCTAGCGACATGCTGCAGAGCCCGAATGCAGTAATAAGTAAGCAAGGGTCATTACATTTTCGCCCGAATGTTGTGAATCAATTGCAGAGAGGGTTCCCACATCATGGACGAGTGTGGGTAAAAAAGTTAGTCCCGCTATATTAACACCCGAATGTAGTGAAAATTTTTTAGAGAGGGTCTCCGCATTTTGATTATGGACGGATGCGGGGGGTAAGAAAGCTAATCCTAGATAATAACATTCGTATTAGTTTTTGGAATATTGGAACATTATCCGGTAAGCTAATGGAGGTGGTAGATACTATGATTCAGAGAAAGATTCATATTCTATGTTTACAAGAGACAAAATGGGTTGGAGAAAAAGCAAAGGATATAGGTTTTAAATTATGGTACTCAGGTAAAGAAAAGGCTTGAAACGGAGTTAGTATTATCATAAATAAAGATTTAAAGGATAGTGTAGTAGACATAAAAAAATATGGTGACTGAATCATAACATTGAAATTAGTGTTAGGAGCAGAGGTTTTGAATATAGTTTATGCTTCTGCACCCGAAGTAGGACTAGAAGATAGTATAAAGACAACTTTTTGGGAAGAGTTAGATAAGGTGATTCAAAAGATTCTATAAAGGGAGATGATTTGTTTATGAGGAGACTTAAATGGACATGTCGGTAAAGAGGCATTAGGATATCAAGGGATTCATGGAAACTTTGGTTTTGGGGATATAAATGAGGAAGGTAGGGAGATTTTAAATTTTGTTATGGCATTTGATCTCTTTATAGTCAATACAATCTTCAAAAAATGAGATGAACATTTAATTACTTATAAGAGTGGCTTATCACAAACACAAATTGATTACTTTATTTGTAGAAAAAAAGATAGAGCGTATTGTAAAGATTGCAAGGTAATTCTAAGAGAAAGCTTAACCACTCAACATTGACTTTTAGTTATGGATTTACAAATAAAAAAATAGATAAAGAAGAAAAGAGTGCATCGAGCTATTCGGACTAAATGGTGAAACCTCAAAAGCAAGAAAGAAGATATATTTAAACAGAAAGTCCTTCAAGGAGATGTTTGGAATTATGTTGGTACACCATGTGATATGTGGAACAATATGGCTATACATATTAGGAAAGTGGTGAAAGATGTGTTAGAGGTATCTAAGGGAGGTGTACCGGTACAAAAAGAAGCTTGGTGGTGGAGTGAAGTAGTACAAAATAAAATCAAGGCAAAGAGGGCATGTTACAAATTATATTATGCTAAGAAAACCAGTAAAACTTTAGAGGCTTATAAGAAAGCAAAGAAGGAAGTGAAAAAGGCCGTGAGTAAAGCAAAAGCTAAAATTTGAGAGGATTTATATAAAAAAAACTCAACTCAAAAGAGGGTAAAAGAGATATCTTTAGGATAGATAGGGTTAGATATAAGAAAACTAAAGATCTTAGTTTTGTTAGATGCATAAAAGACGAGGATGAAAAAATTCTAGTGGCAAATGATGATATAAGAAATAGATGGAAAATTTATTTTTATAATCTTTTTAATGAAAATAAAGATGTTAGTATTAGCTTAGGAGAGTTAGTCAAATTAGAAAAGTATATAAACCACAATTTCTACCGGTGTATTCAAAAGAATGAAGTCAAAGAGGCTCTTAAACATATGAAGAGTGGTAAATCGGTAGAACCAGATAATATTTCTATAGAAGTTTGGAAAATACTAGGAGAAATAGGAATCACTTGGCTCACAAGACTATTTAATGAAATATGGAAAAACCAAAAGATGCCCGAGAAATGGAGAGCAAGTACACTTATACCCATATATAAGAACAAGGGAGACATTCAAAATTGTGCGAATTATCGAGGTATTAAGTTAATGAGCCATACTATGAAATTATGAGAAGGAATTATCGAACGTAGGTTAAAACTAGTATCAAGTACAACAGAGAACCAATTTGGATTCATGCCAGACAGATCTATTATTGAAGCAATTCACCTTTTGAGACGTCTTATGGAACATTTTAGAGCAAAAAAAGAAAGACCTTCACATGATATTTATTGATATAGAAAAAGCTTTTGATAGGGTACCGAGGGAGGTTCTTTGAAGAACTTTGGGAGAAAGAGGTATCCCATTGACATATATTAACCTTATAAGAGACATGTATGATGGTGCAAAAACATGTGTGAGGACTAATGAAGGAACGACATACTTATTTGAAGTTAATATTGGGTTATATTAAGGATCAACTTTAAGTTCATACTTATTTATAATAGTTATGGATGAGTTAACAAAACATATTCAAGATGAAGTACCTTGGTGTATGTTATTTGCATATGACATTGTATTAGTGGAGGAGTCTAAGGAAAAAGTTAATAGAAAATTGGAACTATGGAGAGAAACATTAGAAAGCAAAGGCCTCCGACTTAGTAGAACAAAGATAGAATATATGGAATGTAAGTTTGATCATTTGGTTACCTCAGAGGACATAGAAATTAGAATTGGCACACATTGCATCCCTCCAAAGGAAAGTTTTAAATACCTAGGGTTAATTTTTTAGAGTGATGGAAGAATTGATGGAGATGTTACACATAAAATTAATGCTGGTTAGTTAAAATGGAGAGGAGCATCAGGTATTCTTTGTGATAAGAAGATACCATTAAAGTTAAAAGGTAAATATTATAGAGCAACAATTAGGCCTACCATGTTTTATGGTTCTGAGTGTTGGGCAGTTAATCATCAACATGTACAAAAGATGTCTGTGACAGAAATGAAGATGTTGAGATGGATGAGTGGTCATACAAGAAAAGACCATATACATAATGAGGTTATTAGAAACAAATTAGGAGTGACACAAACAGAGGATAAAATGAGAGTATCGTTTAAGATGGTTTGGACATATAGAAAGAAGATCAAAAGAAGAACATATAAGAAAGTTAGAAAAACTAAATTTGGAAAGTATTAAAAGAGGTAGAGGACGACCTCAAAAGTGTTGGAAAGAAACAATAAAGAATGATCTAGTTTATTGTGAGTTAACTGCTAACATGGCACACGATAGGGATATGTGGAAACAAAGAATCCATGTAGTCGACCCCGTCTAGTATGGTAAAAGGCTTAGTTGTTGTTGTTATTGTTATGATGTTGCTCATGCTTAAATCAGGACCACACAAGATATGGATTTTGACAGCTAGTTGCAGGTTTGGGGAGACATTCGGAACAAGCATAGAAAGATTAAAAGTGCAGTCCCACCTCCACTGGCATTTACACTTGATCAAAAACTCAAGGAAGTGATGGACGCCAGGCACTGAATATCCATGTAGGTGATTGTAATCTGTATTAGAGTAAGGTGATTATTTCTTCAATTTAAATTGAAAATTGTGCATGAAAAGCCCTTGTATACATTGGTTTTGTACTGATATCTCATTGTACAAGTTGCTCACCATTTCAATCAATTTCTGATACCGAAATGCCATGAGTTTTCTGCTGTGTGCTACATGAAACTTCTTGTTATGCTTCTCACAAGATCAGAAAATCTTAATATTTATATATACAAAAAAAATAGATATAAAAGTTGCTGCTTATTAGCAAGAGAAAAGCTAGTGCGAAGATTTGCGGGGCTTGTTAGTTGGGCTGCCTTCTTGGGTACTAAAAAGTTGTACATAAAAAGTTTCCTTGTTTGGGTGTCAGTTTTTACTCCAACATAGAAGCTGTGGAAAGACTTAGTGTCCAAGAAAGAATTGCTCAGAGGATTTAGATTCAAGAGGAGCAATTTGTGAAGGAGAGTTGAGATTATGAATCCTCTCCCACCAAAGCTTTAGGGAATATAGTGCAATAGCAAGAACAACGACTATCAATTTTGAAGTTAGAATGAAAGTTCGGAGTTAATGTCTACTGCTCTGAGAAATTATGCTAACAACCAGTATTTTACTTGAAAACATAAATTTTTAACTAAATATTTTGAATCAAAGAAAATATGCAATAATTGAAGGTCATTCAAAAGTAAGGAACTAAAGCTTCTGAAGGACATCAGAAATTCTCATGTTGGTATTCCCTTTTTCCCACAGAAGTAAAGGCAGTAAGAAAAGAGTGGAGAATCCAAGTATCTAAATATCCACCCAAGATGCACAAACATTGACAAGAGAATGACCCCTTGATTGATTAACAGAGCCATATGCAATATACTTCAAAGAGTGTATGTGCGTGTGTTTGTGTATGTGACAGACTTAGCTTTCGTGTTTTTTTCTTATACCTATAACAAATTAGTCCGTGTGTATGTGTGTGTGTGTGACAGAGAGAGAATCGTTGTATTATTCTGTGTGGAAATACTTTGAGATGAGACTGTAGCTAGCTTTCACGGGGAATTCCTTATATTCCTCTCTGTGCACTACTGATACCTGTTGAGATGATCGTTTAACCAGATTAAATAGTGCTGATGTGTGTTTCTCAAGTTAGAAAAAGAATGATTTGAAGGAGGGGATGAATCTTTCGTTAGCATTTGCAGTGTATTGTAATTTGTCGAGTAAGCTTGTGCCTCACGCGTCATGAGAAGAGAACTTTGTTCTTGTGATGGGGGATTGCATGTCATCTATACTTACCAAGTTGTGAAATAAGAGGGGTCATGACTAGCTGTACAATCCCTTCAACTCCGTCTTGCAGGGGACACTTAATAAATACGGATACCTTGTTCTAATGCCCCCAAGACTAAGCGACAATTAGATTTGAGAGCTTATGTGAAGCCTAGTGACAATATCAGTAGATGAATGGAAAGCCACTTCCAGTCTACATTCACCTGTTTATCACCAAAGATAAAAAAGAGAAATATCTTGGACATTCATGCATGTTTGCATCATGATCGATGGTGGTCATGTCAGCCATCTCATGCACATCAACAAAAGCTATGACCTCGATGTCATCATTCATCGAAGGTTACTCTCGAAAACTGGAAGGCATCATCCACCGATGGTGGTCATGTCAATCAAGCCATGCCATTCATGTTCACATATCGAACCTTTTGCCCTAGCATCCTCACTCATCTTAAAAACATCATTACTCCATGATATTAAACGTCACATGCACAACATTAGTATGTAGACATGCTAAAAACATGCATCATGATTGACCACATGTGAAAGAAAACATAAAGCACGCCTTATTTGTGAAATACTCTGTTGAGTCATCTCCTTGTGTCAATCAACACCAACTTTGGAGTTCAGAATGTAGGGAAAACGCATTTGTATGATTTAATGGAATTTAGATGCACCATCACCGGATCTATCAATTCAATTGTAATTGTATACCTGTCATGCAATGTTGAGATTATACAAGTTATTGGAATGACAAAATGAGAAAGCAATAGTGTATTTGATTTGGTTCATAGACATGGACCTACAGAGATCTCGGCATCAATGCCGATCTCCTGTTTGTTACTAGATGAGCACCCCACCAACTAGACACAAATTATAGTTTGGTCGAGACTCTTGAGCTTGAAGCGGATCAACTTGGCCTGCAAGTGGATATTATGAGGGCCAACTTGTTCTGAGCCCAAAGCACTGGTGTAAATAGTTGAGGACTGAGCATATGGGCCAGCGCTGCTTTCAGGCAACTACAAATGTAACTCTGTGCGCCCCACGGTTGTGCTTAAGCCTCATGGTAGAGGTCATGCAACCAAAGGCGTTGGCAGCAAAAACCACGGTTTGCCACAGCGGAGAAGACTACTGTGCTGTCTCAACACTTGATAAATAAAAGGGGATGGGCAATATCTCACCTGGCTAGGGAGTAGACTGACGAGTTGAAGGTCATGAGTTTGATACCTGGGGCATGTGTCTAGCTTCGGCCTCCTATTGTATCCAAAATATAAATAAAGATCAATGAGAATCTTGAGAGAACCAACAGCTTGAAATGTATTTCACGTAGAAGAAATGCTGTGTTGAATTAATTTTGTTGGTAATATGTATTCTCACTCATTTTTCCTAAAGGTTATGTTTTGGATTCACAAATCCTTCAGTTTGTGTTTTGGATTCACCAAACCATTGAGTTCCATCCCACGTAAGAATCCTTTGCAAAACTTCAAATAGACATGCCAGTAGGTTATGTTTGCTTTTACCCTGTGATTCGTCAACATCTGAAAGGATTTGTATTTTTGAATCACAAGTCATACCTTCTCAAGCATATTAAACAAACTCGAAAGATTATATCTGAGGCAACCCTCATCATGCAGCATCAAAATTTAGAGTATATATCTATATATGTACGTATGTACACATTCTTCTCGAAATGGAAAATACTGCCACCTCTGCTCACCCATTATTTTTGGGTGACATGAGTATAATAAAAATAATTTTTATATTTTGTTAAAGCCTTGATTAAAAATTTGATATTATATTCATACCACCACCCAAAAACAATAGGTATGTATGACTGAGCATGTAAGAAGTGAACAAACTCCACTTTACAAGAGAGAGAAGGGGAGAGTAATGACATTCTATTCTAAAATCCTTGATTGTTGTTTCAAGCGCGAGGGACGCATCTAACTCATAAGTAACAGTGGCCTACGTCTAAAGTGACAAATCAATTAAATAATTACTGAATGACTCCTTTTTGTAGATAAAATGTTCGTATCGGCTGGTTCGACTCGCGAACGACACGATACAAGATGGGGCTCGGCCGATGTTTTGACGAGACGACGACGAACAGGCGGTCTCGCGAGAGCTCGTTAAATTACCCACTCGTTTAGTCCCGCCAAGTAAAAATCGGTACGAAGAGGAGAAGTTCCGCGCAATTTAGGGTAAGGGGATAGTTACTCTTTAAGTTGAAGCAATGAATTCCTTCTTCCAATGAGTTCATGTGATTTACTGCCCGTTTTGGGGTTTTATTCACGATACTTGACTCGTCTGTTTATGATCAAATTCTACTCAATAAAGCTACTCTTCTTCTTTTTGTACTTCAAGTAGCCTGTGTGATTGATTCGTAATCTCTTTTCTCCTCTTCTTTGTTGTTTCATTTTTGGTATTGCATCGAACTATTGAAGTCTTAAAACTTTTTGCTTATGTTTGCAAGTTGCTCGCCTTTTCGTGCATCAATTCGAGAAAATATGTGGGTCAATGGACGCTTCCTTTGATCTCTTTTTTTTGGTTTGTGTGCCCTTGTATAAACTCGTCGCATTTTGATTTACTGGTAGAATGATCGTTTTTATTTGATTATTGTTTCTTTTCTATATTGACAGGAGAGGTTGTAACGAAGAAGATATTTTGGGATATCCAATACACAAATTAAACAATCGTGAGTCACCCATGAAAAGCTTAGAAAAGGCTACAATAATAGGAAATGCACTACCAATAGCAAATACACTCAAAAGAATGTATATAAATGTGGAAAGAAGGTTTAATAGCAATTGATATTCAATACACGTACAACAATTATAAGTCACTAGAGGATGATTATGAAAAGTTTTAGAAAAGACTAGAATAGCCAATCCCATCTAGTAAGGAAAAAGATTTAGTTGTATTTGTTGTTGTTAGAAAAGACTAAAATAATAGAAAATGAAGTAACAATAGCAAATACACTCAAAAGAATGGATATAAATTGGCTAAGAAGGCTTAATCTTTATTGAATACATTAAGGTATTTATAGAGAATAGTGGATGCAACTGACATGAAAAACAAACAGTAAAAAGAGTTGTTGCAAGGAACGATCAGTTATCTAGCCGTTGGTTGCCCTATGCCTGACAACCCTTATGGTTGTGGTGCCTCATGGGCTTGATTACAAAAGTGTTTATTTTCACAAACAGACAAATACAATAAAATATACATATTTTAATATCTCCCTCAAATTGATAGGATCATTACCGAAAGGCTACTAACTAGGAACTAGAATAATGGGGCTGGGAATGATTTGGTGAAAAGATATGTAAGTTGAAACTTTGATGTCACAAAGTGTAGTGTTAAGTTCCCTTGTAGGTGTTATTTATGGATGTAGTGACAATTCATTTAAATGTGCTTGGTGCGTTTATGAAATATATTATTGTTAGCTAACATAACACTTTTGTTATCACAATATAGAATCAGGGTAGCTTCAAGAGAAGAGGTGTCCCAAGATCTTGAAGGAATCTTTTTAGCAAGTTAATTTTGTAGTTGTGTAGGCCATTGTTCTGTATTCTGTTTCAATAGATGAGAGCGACACATTTTGTCGCTTCTTTCGTCTCCATGAGATAAGGGAGTCTCAAAGAAAAATGGAGTAGATTGTTGTTCAGTGCCTATGATTAACATCACCGCTTCAATCGGATGATCTGCATGATGATACTTATAAGTGGTAAGGGCATGCTTAAATTGACTTACAGTATTTATATGTATTGCATAGTGACGTTAAGATGAGTGATAGTAAGGTATGTCAACGATTCGTCTATTTGTTTGTAAAGAGTGGGGCCTTTGAGTGGTTCACCATATGTAAGTTTCGTCTTTTGGTTAACCACCTTAGTGTCTCAACTGCCTTGTCATCTATTAAGCCATATCTAACAACAATATCATTTGCAAATTTAGTATGAGATAAAAACAAACCTTTATCATTTTTTTGTTACCTCAATGCTCAAAAAGTACCGTAAATGTCTAAGATTCTTAATTTAAAACACTCTATCAAGGACATGTTTGATGTTTTGGATCCCAATTATGTTACTCTCTATGATGATATTGTTGAAGAATATGATTTTAGAGTCGGTTTTTAGTAAATTTGATGTTTTAAGTATTATTGTGATTGCCCGTAGTAATAAAGGTATTTTGGGGGTTTAAGTTTTTATTAAGGTTAAGATGTTGTTAGTAAAAAAACGAGAGAGAGGAGACCATGTTCGGTCCGTTAGAGCTTCGCCCCTCTCATTCGATATCACATTTTCCGCTACCCTTACTCCCGTTCAACCGAACCGGCAAGCGACGCGCGGGAGCCGATTCCACGGTGGATGTAGAAAGAGGGCCGACGTTTGTAGGTTTCTTTTTTCACCTTCCTCGTCACCACCGTCTGTAATTGGGCAAATCGTTTCCATCCCGAGAAATTAGGGTTAGATCTAGGGTTTACTCTATTTGGTGCCGGTGTTTCTTGAGGCAATGTCGAGCAAAAAGGAGAAGAAGGCTCAGGTCGTGGCCGATCGGATTAAGGTAGCTGCCTTGAACGCTGCGAAGGGTTTGAGTCGCGCACAGGCCGAAAGGGCAGCGACCGCAGCGACAAGGAACGTCAACGCCTACGGGCAGAAGGAAGAAGGGCCGAGCAGATGGCAGGAAAGGAAAGAAGCGAAGCCGTTCTAGGGCTAAACGGGAGAAGAGCAAAGGGATATGGATCGGTATCAGAGGGTGGAGAATCCACGGCCGGACACGCCAATAAAAGAGAATGAGATAAGAATCACGACACAAGGGAGAATGCGGAGTTATATCACGTACGCTACTACTTTGCTTCAGGAAAGAGGCGTCTCGCCTATTGCCGCTTCTCCGTGCGTGTACCGAATCCCAAAGAGAGAAGAAGGAAGAGTCGCAGATAAAGAGGGATTCTCTTGCTCTCTCTGGCAGTTAGTTCTTTGATTTGGTGTTCTTGGGAGTACTCAAAACTGAGGAAGATAGAAGAAGGAACTGTTGCAGATAAAGAGAGAGTTTCTCCTTTTGATTCCAGAAACTCGAGAAACGGGCAAGAATGAAGCCTTTGTTGTAGAAGAAGCGACTCTCTCTCTAACGGATCGGATGACAGGAATCTGAGAGACTACAAGAATCCAGACTGCAACAAGGCAGGAATCGGAGAATCGCAGACTGCAACACCACTCTCTCTCTAATTGGTGGTTCGTTGGTGTTTTGGATCGAAGTAATTTGAGATAGAGGATATAAGGAAGCATCGCAAACTGCAGGACGACTCTCTCTCTCTCGATCGACCTCTATGGCACGGCCGTGGCACTGCTGATCTCCACGGACCACAGTGGCACCGCCTCCTCCTTGGCGCTGTTCTCTTCCGGGCCTGGGGCTTTCTTCGGAATCTGGTCGTTCTTCTCTTGTCCAGAATAAGGAAACTATTGACAGCACTGGGGTGCTTGCTTTATTGGCGTCAGCTCCTCTGACTCGTCTAAGAATATTCCTACCATTCTGTCTATGGGCTCCCCTAAGCAAAAGTGGACATCACAAGAAGAAGCAGCTTTAAGGGCTGGAGTGGTTAAGCATGGAGCAGGAAAGTGGTGTACCATATTAAAAGATCCAGAGTTTAGTGGGATTTTGGCCTTGCGTTCTAATGTTGATCTGAAGGATAAGTGGCGAAATATGAGTGTTACAGCTAATGGGTGGGGTTCTAGGGAGAAGGCTAGATTGGCACTAAAAAGAAGTCAGCCTTTTTTTTCTTCCCTGGAACATTTGAAACGTACAAGAAAATGAGAGTTCCGATAGCAGTGTGGATTCAGAGATTGAGAGGATCATTGCAGGGCAGCCGGGAAAAGGTTTAATTAAGAGGAGCTCATCTACCCGGACGCACAAGCATAGGACTAACGAGCATTCCGATTCAAATTTTGACGAGAAGAGCAAGATGTTTACGTGCACGGAAAGTGTTTGAGGAAATGCTCAAGAGATGAGCTGAAAATTTTGAAAAAAAAATGAAGAAGAATGAGATTGGATGGAATACTTATGAGTTAAGCAAGAAAGAGAGGTAGCCATGTGTGGGTGCCGAAGTAGAGTTGTGGGCAGATTAGATGGAATGTCTCCAATCGGTCGATTCTTGTAAAGATTGCAGTGACGAAGACTGCTAAAATATGTTTTGCACCCAAAGAAACTGCCTAAGATGACCAGCTAGGAAAGTTGAGTTGAAGATGTTGCAGTTAAAGAAGCTGTTGAAGATGACTAGCCAGAAAGGCTGAGTTGCAGATGTTGCAGTATTGAAGATACTAGCTAGGAAGGTTGTGTTGAAGATGTTGCAGCCAAAGAAGTTGTTGAATGACCAGTTAGAAAGGTTAAGGTTGAGTTGAAGATGTTGCAGTTAAAGAAGCTGTTGAAGATGATTAGCTAGGAAGGCTGAGTTGCAGATGTTGCAGCCAAAGAAGTTATTGAAGATACTAGCCAGGAAGGCTGTGTTGAAGATGTTGCAGCCAAAAAAGCTGTTGAAGATTGGTGCAGTCATGAAACTGCTGAAGAATGTTGCATCCAGCAAGGTTGGTGAAAAGCGGACAACCAAGAGGGTTGAGAAAATCGGAAAAAAAAAGCTTTTTTTGGTAAGTTTGGAGTTTGAAGTATCTCACTCCCAACTTGAGGGGGGGATGTGAAGAATATGATTTTAGAGTCGGTTTTTAGAAAATTTGATGTTTTAGGTATTATTGTAATTACCTGTAGTACTAAAGGTATTTTGATTATTTTCTGTTTTATAGCTCATTATATAAGGGCTAGAAGTTTGTATTAAGGTTAAGAGGTTGTGAGTAAGAAAGAGGGAGAGAGAGGGGGTGTGGCCTTCATTGGATGTATGCCCCCTCCTCCGATCTCACATATTTTCCTCTTTGATATTCTTCATCTTTTTCATTTATGTTTTTGGTACGCTACTCCCGAATTTCAACAGATATATCATCTACAAATAGCATGAGAATTACAATACTTGCAATTGATTGCTTTATAAACAAAAAAGTGTCACAGGTAGGAAAGTTATTGAATGTTATAAATTCACTCATTTTGTTAAACAAAGCCTTAGGAGCTTGCTTAAGTCCATGTAAAGGTCTTTTAAGATGAAGGACTTGGTTTTGGGGGATGTTAAGGCCTCCATGAGGTTCCATAGTGACCTCTTCCTTTAGCCATCCATTTAAAAAGGCATTCTTTACATCCATTTGAAAAATATTTCAGTTTTTAATTGCACTAAGACCAATAAGTAGTGATTGGGGCAAAGATTTTCTCGTAGTCAATATCATACTCTTATAGTATCCTTTTATCACTAGCCTAGCTTTGTATTGTGCTAAGGTACCATCAAACTATGTCACACGGGTGCAGGTGCGGGTGTAGGTGCGGGATACGGTAAACTACTAAAAGACCCATTTATCCAATTAACATAAGTGTATGACAATAGTAAGTACACAACTTTATATTAAAGCAAAACACATAAACAGTAAACAACTACTAATTTCATTATAATACACAAATCAATCTTCACTATCCGGACCCATTTATCCAAAAAGACCCAAACTTCAAAATCGATACCAGATTTTGAAGTGTGGAATATCCACACAAAAGGAAGCGAAGAAGGTCTGCGTTGAGATATTTTTCTACATTCATCGGCGGAGTTTCATGGGAGATGATGGAAGACAAGCTGAAGGAGTATTTTGGAAACTATGGTGAGGCAACTCATGTAGTCATCATGGGAGATAAGGTCACGAGTCGACTAAGAGGCTTCGGATTCATCGTCTTCACGGATTACTCCCTCTTTTGTCAGGTTCTCGAGGATAAATACACCATAGATGGTAGAACCGTGAGTTACAATTTTTTTTTTTTTTTGCCATACCGCACCGACACGGTGTCTTTCTCGGTTTCTCTTTTTGTAATGTCTTTCAAAAGGAGTCACAATGTGACATTAATACATTGATTCGTCAGGTTGATGGTTTATGTTTTGTTTACCTAAAATATCACTAAAAAAGAAATATCTAGTATCATCAATGTAATCAATAACTTGTTTTTGAAATACAAATTCATTTTCAAAGAATTTAACATCTCTTGACACATAGCATGTTGTTCTTAGGATCATAACATTTGCAACCTTTCTTGTTTATTTCATATCCCAAGAACACACATTTAAATGCACGAAGAAATAGTTTATCTTCTTTGTTTGTAAACACAAAGCATTTACACCCAAATACTCTTAATCTAGAGTAGTTAGGTGTAAGGTTAAACAATTTTTTAATAGGAGAAACATTTTGTAATACTGAAGAAGACATGCGATTTATTAAACAGACAAACGTCATAATGTCTTCTTCCTAGAGATGTTTAGAAACTCCACTAGATAATAACAAGGTTCTAGTGGTTTCCACAATATGCCTATGCTTTCGTTTAGAAATACCATTTTATTTAGAAGTTTTGATGGAGAATCTCATGATTTTCAAGATACCTTTCAAACTCATTTTTTTGAAAAAATAAAATTTTGCCTTTAGTAGATATATCAATGTATATCTAGTAAAGTCATCAATAAAGATAACATAATATGAGACACCTCCTTTTGATATAATGGGTGCGGGACCCCAAACATCCTAGTGTATAATTTTAAAAGGTTTGCTTATAATATATGTTTTGTTTAGAAATGAAAGATCTATTTTGCCAATAACACAGTCTTTACAAGAAAAAATTTTAATATTTTTTTATTTCAATGGGATACAACTTTTGAACATTTAATTGGCCAAAGTCTTTTGTGCCATAGTTGTATGGCATTTAACAAAAATATTTGAATGTCCAATATTACGCATATAATCTATTATATAGAGTCCTCTTCTATGGCCACATTCAATCACCTTTTTCGAGAGATGATAATCTGCAATGTATCCCGTAGTTGAGAACGTTATAACATAGTCAATATCTGATATTTGATATACAAAAAGTAATTTTAATTTTAATTTTAGAACAACACTAATTTTTAGGAATTGAAAAGTCTTTGTTTTCAATGTCCCCTACTTTTTCAACCTTTAATTTGATTTTATCGACGGTAAACACACGTGATAAAGGTTTTTTTATGCATGAATTCAAAAGTTTTTTAATTGAAGTCATATGAAATGAAGTACCTAAATGGGCTAAATCAAGTAACTAAGGAGTTATACCTTGAGTGTCATGGGTGGAAGTAGAGTATATTGCACCAATAATTGTCTTCTCCTTCAATTGTGCTTAAAGAAGCTTTACTTTTTCATGAAGGGCAATAATTAAGAAAGAAGGGCTTTGCTAATGTACCAAGGCCACCTTCTTTTTTAATCTTAGGCAATTCGGCCTAATATTTTTGACCTCCTTACAAATGTAGCAAATAATTTTCCTCTTTGTCTAACTTGATTCTTCGATCTTGAAATATAGAGGTTGATATGTCTTAATGTGTGCTTCGAGCCTTGATGCACCTAAGGCGTAATCTTTTTGAAGCATAGATTCATTCAATCTTGTTTTCACCATTTAGAGGTTGACAAGAACCTCTTCTTTAGTGGGAAGGGCTTACGATGTATAAGAGAGGATCTTATTCCTTTGAATTTCTCTCAAAGATTTCTCAAAAATTAATATACGAAGTCTTCATTTTCTTCATATTATCTTTCACTAAGATGTGGACACTTCTTTTTATATTCATTTAATTGATTCAAGTATTAGATACTCATTATAAAACTCATTCACTACTTTGTCTTCTTGTCTTAGTAACGACATTTTATCACATAATACCATCCTATATGTCACATCACTTTTAACATGGGATTTCTTCAAGTATTCTTGTGCTTCTTTGGCATTGGTAAAGTCGGTCAAGATGTTTCTAATGTGATCATTCACATTGCGCATGAAAATCCATAAGATCGTCCTATGGCCTCCTTCAAATTTCTATTTTTGTTACAAAGTGGCATAAACATTCGATCCACTCACGTAGCTCCATAATCTTTTGAAATATAAATAGTTTTAAATTGATTAGGCCTATGCTATGTAGTTAGAAGTTTTTAATCAAAAATTAAAACCCTTTTTTCATCTTCAATGAGTACAAGCTTCAACAAGGTGAACTTATTTGGATAAATGCTTGAAAAGCATCATAAATCTCCAAGTCCCTTGATAGAGACTTTTAGGCTTTGACATGTTCCTCGAGACGGCAACTTAATAATCACGAAAAGCTAATAGGCTCTGATACCATATAATGAAAATGATACTTCACCATGTTAAATGGAGCAGTGGATATCTAATACACGTATACAACAATCGTGAGTCACTAGAGGATCACTGTGAAAAGTTTTAGAAAAGGCTAGAATAGTAGAAAATGCACTAACAATAGAAATTACACTAAAAAGAATGTATATTAATTGACTAAGAAGGCTTAATGTTTATTGAATACGTTGAGGTATTTATAGAGAAGAGAGGTTGCAACTGAACGTCAAAAACAGTTAGTAAAAAGAGTTGTTGTAAGGGTCCAATGGCTAGTAATCTAGCCGTTGGTGGCCCTAGTGCCTGACTGCCTTGATAGCCCAGGTGATTGATGGGCCTAATTACAAAAGTGTGTATTTTTATAAACAAAAAAATGTAGTAAAATATGCATATTTTAACATGGACTACTTTTAATGGGTATAAACTTATTCATCCAGAAAGCGGATAAGGTTATTCACTTCATAATCATGGTCTGGACTATTAAAAAAGACCAGCTTAAGAAAAGTTTAGATGTTCAGAGGCCTCTAATGACATCAAGAAGTACTAAGGGAATGGATCCTACCATATGTTGCTTTCTCATAGTAGCTATTCAGGAACTTTGAGTTTATATTCTTGTTGGTATTGACTGTTTTTTTATACTGACTAGTTATATTGTTGCTTAAAGGGAACTGTTTTAGTGATGTTCAAATGGTTGCATCTCGATTGTTTTAGCTGATGGATATTTTTAGTTGAACAAAATATTCACTGACACTCGTAGGAACTCCTTGAGAAATGCATGGGTTTAATGTTAGCCTACTATCTTTCTATAAGTACTTCTTATAGATCTTGAGTATGGTGCCTATAGAGTGCCATTTGTATGGGATTACATGTGTATATCTCTAACCTCAACTACCAGCTGCCCAAAGCTTGCACAAAAACAAGTGAACTTTAGTGGTATTATAGCTCCAAAAGGGAAATAGATGATATGTTAAACAAGTTGATGAGGGTGTTTGAGGAATGTGTCAACATCAAAATAGGAAAAAGTAGAGGAGTTTTCTCTTTTGGTTTAGGTGTAAATACAACTGCTAAATTGTAGATGTAACTGAACAGAACGGTTGAGATTCTTCAGAATTATGAAATAGCGTACTTGGCTCCTACATGTTAAACATCAATGACCATCCATGATTCAACTTTATGGTTTTTTATCCATAGCATGTAATTTTCCATTTTCCTAAGCCATGATATTTGTTTTCTAAAGAATCTCAAGTGACCTCCCCTTTCTCAGTAGGGAATCATCATGATTATGAAGTATTTATAGTGTATAGAGATAGTTTGGTACCACAAAGATTTAATTACATCTAACCTTTGCTTTGTAAAGATTGTAAGGTAATTCCAAGAAAAAGCTTAACCACCCAACATCGACTTTTAGTTATGGATTTACAAATAAAAAAATGGACAAAGAAGAAAAGAGTACATCGAGCTATTTGGACTAAATGGTGGAACCTCAAAAGCGAGAAAGAAGATATATTTAAATAGAAAGTCTTTCAAGGAGATGTTTGGAATTATGTTGGCACACCCTGTGATATGTGGAACAATATTGCTATACATGTTAGGAAAGTGGCGAAAGATGTGTTAGGGGTATCTAAGGGAGGTGTACCGGTACAAAAAGAAGCTTGGTGGTGGAGTGAAGTAGTACAAAATAAAATCAAGGCAAAGAGGGCATGTTACAAATTACATTATGCTAAGAAAACTACTGAAACTTTAGAAGCTTATAAGAAAGCAAAGAAGGAAGCGAAAAAGGCCGTTAGTGAAGCAAAAGCTCAGATTTGGGAGGACTTATATAAAAACCTGAACTCAAAAGAGGGTGAAAGAGATATTTTTAGGATAGCTAGGGCTAGAGATAAGAAAACTAAAGATCTTAATTATGTTAGATGCATAAAAGACGAGGATGAAAAAATTCTAATGGCAAATGATGATATAAGAAATAGATGGAAAAACTATTTTTATAATCTTTTTAATAAAAATAAAGATGTTAGTATTAGTTTAGGAGATTTTGCTAAGTCAAAAAAGTATATAAACCACAATTTCTACCGGCGTATTCAAAAGAATGAAGTCAAAGAGGCTCTTAAACATATGAAGGGTGGTAAATCGGTAGGACTAGATAATATTCCTATAAAAGTTTGGAAAATACTAGGAAAAATAGGAATCACTTGGCTCACAAGACTATTTAATGAAATATGGAAAAACCAAAAGATGCCCGAGAAATGGAGAGTAAGTACACTTATACCCATATATAAGAACAAGGGAGACATTCAAAATTGTGTGAATTATCGAGGTATCAAGTTAATGAGCCATACTATGAAATTATGAGAAAGAATTATCGAACGTAGGTTAAAACTAGTATCAAGTACAACAGAGAACCAATTTGGATTTATGCCAGACAGATCTACTATTGAAGCGATTCACCTTTTGAGACGTCTTATGGAACATTTTAGAGCAAAAAAAGAAAGACCTTTACATGATATTTATTGATATAGAAAAAGCTTATGATAGGGTACCGAGAGAGGTTCTTTGAAGAACTTTGGGAAAAAGAGGTATCCCATTGACATATATTAACCTTATAAGAGACATGTATGATGGTACAAAAACATATGTGAGGACTAATAAAGGAACGACATACTTCTTTGAAGTTAATATTGGGTTATATTAAGGATCAACTTTAAGTTCATACTTATTTATAATAGTTATGGATGAGTTAACAAAACATATTCAAGATGAAGTACCTTGGTATATGTTATTTGAAGATGATATTGTATTAGTGGAGGAGTCTAAAGAAAAGTTAATAGAAAATTGGAACTATGGAGAGAAACATTAGAAAGCAAAGGCCTCCGACTTAGTAGAACAAAGACAGAATATATGGAATGTAAGTTTGATCATTTGGTTACCTCAGAGGACATAGAAATTAGAATTGTCACACATTGCATCCCCCCAAAGGAAAGTTTTAAATACCTAGGGTCAATTTTTTAGAGTGATGGAAGAATTGATGGAGATGTTACACATAAAATTAATGCTGGTTGGTTAAAATGGAGAGGAGCATCAGGTATTCTTTGTGATAAGAAGATACCATTAAAATTAAAAGGTAAATATTATAGAGCAGCAATTAGGCCTGCCATGTTTTATGGTTCTGAGTGTTGGGCAGTTAATCATCAACATGTACAAAAGATGTCTGTGACAGAAATGAAGATGTTGAGATGGATGAGTGGTCATACAAGAAAAGACCATATACATAATGAGGTTATTAGAAACAAATTAGGAGTGGCACAAATAGAGGATAAAATGAGAGAACATCGTTTAAGATGATTTAGACATATAGAAAGAAAATCAAAAGAAGAACCTGTAAGAAGGTTAGAAAAACTAAATTTGGAAAGTATTAAAAGAGGTAGAGGACGACCACAAAAGTGTTGGAAAGAAACAATAAAGAATGATCTAACTTATTGGGAGTTAACTGCTAACATGGCACACGATAGGGATCTGTGAAAACAAAGAATCCATGTAGCCGACCCCGTCTAGTATGGGAAAAGGCTTAGTTGTTGTTGTTGTTTGTAATGTTCGCTTTAGGGTAGCATCTTATGCACATTATCTTTTGTGGTATATTATGACCTCTTGATTGTGTAGTTGTAACCAGTGTTGTCTAACGCGTATTGTATTGCGTATTGTTGAGCTTCACGATACGGGCGTATCGTATCATATTTTAATATTAAAAAAATAGAAAAATATATTTTAAAAAAATTAGTAAAATCTGAAAAAATTAGAAAAAATATGATAATTGCTTTGAATTCATATAATGCAAAGTTTAGTACATATTGAGCATTCAACATTGAACAATTGCATCCAAATTTATATATTTTGAAGCAAAAAATGGAATACATTTACATTTTACATATTGTAATCAGGATCATCAATTAAATAATCTTCATCATCAACTAAATAATCTTCATCTTCTCATTGCTGAAGATCCTCTTCATCATCATCACCACCTTCTGCTTAAAAATAAAAATCTTCATCTCCTTGATAATATTGTTGCACCCCTTCCAAATTAATCCATGCAATGTCTTCTTTAGTTAGGAGGGCATTTTCTTCACTATCTTCTATAATCCAATCTTCTAATATATTAAAATTATCTAAACTTATTAGATCAAATTGGCTTTCTTCTCTATTTACTTTTTTAAATTGCCTACAAGAAAGAAAGATAAGCAATTAGTAAATAATATTAACAATTGAAGTCAAACAATATATTGAATTAAATCTTTAAGTACTAACTAATATAAGATTACCTTTCGCGAAGCTGCACGTTATAACGAATAAAAACTAAGTCATTCAGCCGCTTATGTTCCAACCTGTTGCGCTTTTTTGTATGAATGTATTCAAAGACACTCCAATTCCTTTCACAACCCATTGCACTACATGTTTGACTCAGAAATCTGATTACAAAATCCCTAAGGTTTGGGCAATCACTTCCAAACCTATTCCACCAAATATATGTAGAAAAAGGCAAACATTAGGGGCATAATCCACAATAATATAAGATTTAGTGATTTAAAAAACTTAAATACGAAGATAATAATTTACTTGAACGCATAATAGTGCGATTGTGAATTGCTATAGGCAAACCCATCAAGTGATGAGTATTATTATAGATCTTCATCTCTCGATGTATAGCATATATTTACTCTCATTAAGGACTAATCTGTCTATAAAATAAATGATGCCTCGATTAACCTCACCGTCCCTTTTGAAGCATGTTGAGTACCTGAATTATGGGTTTAGATAATATGTTGCTTCATAAATATGCTAATGCAATTGTTTGTTCCATCTATTATCTATAATTTTCTACACAGGCACATAATCCCTCTTTTTTCTATTAAAATTATTTCTAATTGCTACTTTTTCCCTATCTATGGCTTCATAAAGGTAGCCTATAAATGGTTTCTCCTCGATATCAGTTAATCTCAAAACCTTCACCAAAGGACATTTAATCCTCAATAATCTAACAAAATGTACTCCTGAAGACTGTCTCTGAAATCTCATTCAACTTTTTGTTTCTTCTATTTTGAGGCAATTCTGCAAATTGTTGCCACTTATCTGAGGAGAACATTCTCCTCAATGCTTCTATTTGTCTCACAATACTCTATACCAATAAAAAGTTAGTTGCAAACCGAGTTGAAACTTTATGAAGAAGCTCTACACCATATGTATATCTCCTCATCATACACAATACAAATGCATGGTTGTAGATAAATTTGATGATATCTTGGCAACACTCAGTTGTTGCCTTTATCTCATCAATGTCACCAATATCCTCAAGGATGAGATCTAAACAATGGGTTGCGTATGGTGTCCAATAGAAAGTCCCATAAGTATCAGTTAACTCCTTCCCAACTGCTTTGTAGTTAGTCGCATTATCTGTAATCAATTGGACTACATTCTCTAGCCCAACCTCGCATATCACCTTATTAAATTCTTGTCGTAGGATCTTTGTAGTGTGCCTCTCCTCTGACATGTCTAGAGATCTCAAAAATATAAGTTCTTTAGGACAGTAGATAAGAAAGATTAGCAAGGTCCTTCCTCACCTATCTTTCCATCCGTTTGCCATGATAGTGCATCTTGTCTCATTCATTGACTCTCTAAAAGTCGAACAATATTCTTGCACTTCAATGACGGTCTTATCTAAGATCTTCCCTCTCAATTTCTAATAAGAGAGGGCATCTTGTATCCTGGACCAATATTAGCAATTGCATCTGCCATTGTTTGAAAATGAAAACTATTTGTTGCATTTAATGGAATGCATGCATCATAAAATGATCTCCCCACTGCAGGGTCTGCCTAATCATGCAGTTGCGCTGAAGCTATAACAACACGAATTTTAGGTTAAGCAGCAGGTGTAGTGGTAGGAGGAAAAAATGAATGTATACTAAATCTACTCTTCCTCTACTCCTTCCTGAGCTTCCTCTTCTACCACTTCCAAAATCTTCAGCAACCCTCTTTCCCCTATTTGGTAGTCGAGAACTGTTACTACCAATCTCTGTTCTGACATCTGAAGGAATACTATCAGTGAATCCAATAACATCATCATCATCTTCCTGAAACATCTCCAAATCATCCTTTTGTTGTCTCTTCTCTTGTATGCTCTCAATCATCTGAAGATATTGCCATTTAATACCTTTTGGCAAACTTCTAACTCTGCCCGTACAAAGAGCAACTTCCTTCCTAGTCTCTGCTAGGTGGTGTTTCAACCGTGAAATTCCACCACTAACTACCCTCTCACAAAATAAACATCTTATCTTCAATCTGGAGAGTATGATGTAAGGGCATGCCAAAGAACTCTAACCCTTGTTCTCAAGGAAAAAGAGAATGGATAAAGCTTCATGCGATTGAATGGGTCCTCGAGAATACAATTGTACGTATCTTAGTTGTCGATGGGGTTATGTAGGAAGGTAAAACACTTGGTGTACTCGAAAAAATGTCGAAAAAATTACGTTATTGTTACTCCTAGAAAAGGTAAAGGTAAAAGGACATCAATAATATGATTAAATTTTGGATCCTTCCTTCTTGATTACAAGTGCTATTTATAGACTTTATCGAGATGGTAGAACATGTGCTGATCTTTTCATATGTGATTCTTGACAATTTCCTACTTTTGCTTTTACGCCACCTTATTAACCACCACACTTATTAGAATGTACCAACTGACCCATGATCCCTACCGGCTCCAAGTAATGGGTTTGCTTTACACGTTTGTCATCTTGACTCCTCTCGAACCTGGTGTCCTCTCTTTGAGACGATCTTTTGTCATGTATCCTCTTGTATCTTTTTTGGCGTCAACAAAAAGTAAGACATTATAAATCATAAAACTAAACCAACCCACACCATCATCTCCAGTTTGGTGTGGTTTGATACAACGGTTCATTACACTTTAATGAGCCAATATACGAAAACTCATAATATCGAGATATCATTAATTACAAATATTAAAGTACCATGATACACCATACAGAATATTAGCTCCTCTGTAAGGGCTGTCTCATTCCCACGTCATACATAGTGAGTTTGATTCTCAGGGTGTGCATGCATGGGTGTATCTATGTGTCAGGCTTCTGCCTCTCTTTGTAACCAAAAAAATATTAAATAAAGTAACACCATTTATAAACTATTTGAGATTTATATACTAGATCATTATATTTCTGCTAATTTTGACGTTATCAATGAAACCAAATAAAGTTCAAGTTCTAGACTATATTACCACCTTTATAATGATTCAGTTTCAACTTTCAAGCTGTCAACCGGATTATGTTGCAAACCAAAATAACTAAACCACAAACAAGGAAACCAAATAGAACCACCACTTTGAATTGGATTAACAGGGTTAATCGGTTTAGATCAATTCTTTCAACGCCCCTGCCTCAAAAGTAATGACTTTTATTAACACTATGGAGACAGGTTATAGTTTTCTGAACTCAGACTCGAGATAGTCATGAAATTAACATCACGGAAGAGACAGCAATGTCCCTTCATCATCAGAACGCTTACAGGTCAGTAACAGCATCCAGAGCTTTCCTCTCAAGTTTAAGGTTTCTAAGAAGCAGGCATACAATGGAGACAGAGTCTGCATAGTTAAAATGTGGAACCGGATTCTCAAGACATGCATCGGATGAAAATTGAAATTTGCATTCCATATGAACAATTAAGAAGGAAGGGCAACCCAGACCAAGAAAATTTTTAAAATATGTTGGATATCATTGTAATTTGATCTATCAAATGTTGTTCATGATTATACCTTATGAAGACTTATTCAGGGAGTTTATACACCTTTATTTTTTATAATTGAATTTGTTTTAGTCTAATTGGGATGTTTGTATACGTCTTTTAGACCTTTTTGTTTTTAATAATGTTACGAATATATTATTTGATGTTTACTATTCAACTTATCGTTTATTTGTTTATCAAGCTTTAAAAGTAGTTCATACATTAAGCTCATAGTGTGCATGAGATATAGAAAAAGACTTAATTATTATATAGGTCTTCCAACTATTAGTTTAGTTGTTGTTGCATTAGACCCTAGATTAAAATTAGAAAGCTTAAAATTATTATTGAATACTTTTTATAATGTCATTTCATTAAATGGGTTTAAGAATATCATTAGTATAATTAATTATATAAGATAAGATATTAATTAATTATGTATTGATTATAGTTTCGTACATAGTCATCTTATTCCATAGGTAAAAGGATAAAACAATAGTAGTTATTTATCCTCTTCTTTTGGTGGTAAGTTTTTTTATCATATTTTCAAATCAATGATTAGAAAGCATCTAAAATCTAAGTATTTGACTAAGTTTGAGGTATATAATGTTACTCGTTATGATTTTCGTGAATTTGAAGATAATGAGGGTGTAAAGAAATTTGATGCTTTAAAATGGCGGTGAGAGCATCAACTTATCATATTTTATCTTTAATTACAAATGATGTATTTGTTATTTCAACCTCAATTGTTGGTACGAAGTAAGTATTTAGTACAAGTGATAATATATTAGATGAACAATGCTCTAACTTACAACCTAAGACTTTAAAAGCTTAGACTTGCCTATATTATCGGAGAAGAAAAAGGTGTCGAGTACAAGAATACAAAGAAGTACAAGTTGACATATAAATTAAAAACTATAATAATAAAGAGGAATTAGTATGGTACTACTAGCATTGATGCAACGCAAGTATGAAGCAATAATAATGATTAAGTATAGAGTCTATCATGGCGTTTCAACCTAAAGGTAAGAGAACCACATGGGCTTTGATTCCTCTTGCATAGGGTATATAATTCATAAGTGAATTATGATCAACCTCATCATTTCTTTTATTTTTTACTTATATGGTATCTTACATGATTTTTTTAATATGTCTATTGTACTATATTTTATTATAATTTATATTGTTAAAGCTTAAGTTTAATGTCTTATTATGTTATATATATAATGTAATACTTACATAATTACATTACATATATTAATATATACTTACATTACTACCTACATTTTATGATGTAATATATCATGTATGTATAATATATGTAATACTTATAAGAACTTACACAATAATGTAACTATGTATGTAATACTTATATAGTTATATAATTTATAAACGTATACTATTATACTATATAAGTATATATTTCTTTAAAAAATTGAATCCAAACCCATCTCAAAACCGAACTCGAAACTATCTTCAATCTGGATCCAAGACCAGATCAAAAATAACCCCAAAACCAGAATCAGAACCGTTGTGAAACTGGATCCAGAACCAGATCCATCGGAACTGGAAACGAAACAGTCCTCCGAATGGTTCAGTTATGGTTTCTGGTTCCATTTTTACTCGATTGTGCAGGTCCAGCCTCATAATCAGACACCCTTGCAGAACTTATTGGGCACCTTGTTTCCAGTTTTTACCGTCTATGTTTTTTTTCTGACAAGGAAAACAAGCGGTGCGTTATGTTTAGATATTAATTGCTGAAGATCCTTTATATCATTATAACTCTACTTTTCCATGTAGCTTTGTCGAAGAAATTTCCTCGTACAATTACATCAAACAAGTTACACAGCAAACTGATTTTCTAATCAGCAATTGACTTTCAACTGTCTGAAGCTTGCACAGACAAAATTCTTTCCGGGTGATGAATCAATATTCTAATTCTTCGACGTTTGAATCAGGGGCAGATCTCTGCGGAAACATCTGCGATACTCATGACCACAAAATTTCAGATCCTCAGCTTCTGAAGTATAGAAACCAAGAAAGCCACGGGAGGCATCGCAACCTTTACAACCTTGAGGAGCAAAGTGAACCCTTTGCAGGATAAGCATCAAGGAACCATAAGGACCAATTCCGCTGAAAAGAAACTGAGATGCCCAGGCAGTTTACGAGGAAAAACTATAAATTGCCGGCGTCCGTTATCTCAGAGATCACATTGCATGTCCAGAACACAGGATATAGAAGGCTGTGCAGCTAAATCATCATGGACTAGGCCAAAGTCATATTCGTCATCATCACTATCTGTGTCACCTGGGGTCACCCGATTCTGAAAACTTCGTCGCCGAAGAACGAAAACATTAAAATAGTAGCTCACTAAACTACTTTTGCTCTTGGTAGGAAAGCATATATACGCTTCATTCCAGAAATCTTTTCCCTCTGACGAGTGGTTCAATCTGACTATGGTTTTAAATATCTGTTCATCATGAAGGGACCATGAAACAGAAACTTCTTCGCCCATTTCATCAAATCTCCAGCCATAGAATGCCGAACCAAGTTCATATCTCAGTCTCAACCGGGCTTCACATATGTGACGTTTGATGCATCCTACTGAACCAGGTAAAGGACAGGTGCATGATGATGACCTACCTTTTCCAATCTGGTCATCAGTTGTTGGTGAATTAGAGGAACCTGAAGAAGGCCAAGATTGAGTTCCAAGCCATTTTGAGTCGTCCACAGTGTCAGAAACCGAAGATTTGCGTGTAACACCAAACCACTCTGGAACACACGCTTGAAATTCCAAGCCAATTGGTATCTGCAATCTTGGAAACTGATCTTTAAAGTAAGAACCATCAATGCTTTCAGGGGTGCGAGAAAGAGAAGGCTTTGCAGACCGAGGCTTGGCCTTCTTTGTTGAGATTGAGAAAGTTGGAGGACAGCTGTTGAGGGAAGCTAGGCGTTGACTGCTTCTTACTTTCTCTCCAGCCTGTTGTGAGCTGCCATCAGTATCTTCATAAAGCGAGGGATGAACCCTCTGCTTTTTCTGACAAGAGGAGAAAAAAGTACACTTTTTGTGACCGAGAATAGAGGATAAAAGATGTTAGAATGAAACGCTTGATTCCACTCGTGTCACTAAGAAGATGATACTGACAAACGACAGTCACAAAAAGAATAATAAATGGAGTTCATGTCACGATTACAATGAATAACAGCTGCGATTACCAAGAATTTATGGTTATCTTTCTTAGAGATGCAACAAGTACCTATTTTAATAAGAGGTACACATATTATCTCTTTCGTCTTTTTACTCTACTATGTCAAAAGCCCTTTGTTAAGACACTTCATCCTAAACGTGCCTTAACTCCTCCCCTTGTCTCATCTACCATATATGAGATGCACCAAGACACTTAATCCTTAACGTGCCTTATTGGTTCATATGCAACAAAAAAGAAGGGAGTGTTGACTCCCACTTTAATCCAATATGAATATCATAAAAATCAGTTATTTCCTCATGAGCTCAAATATAGGCTGTTGCTACATCAAGTTGAAGCATATATAAGATACTCCCTTCTCCAAGGTTCTATATACAATATCTCCCCATACCATGTCATAGGCTTTAAATTAACAAACGCTATATGAAGGGGGTTTTTTTTGCCCTAAGGCATATCATTAGATGTCTGTTAATAATCCAAGATTTCAAAAGAAGATGTCAACACAAATCCAAATTAGTTCTTATTATACAACATGCTAGTCTTGACAACCTTTTTCTAATAACTTGTTTTCAGAATTTGATAGTATGAATTACTAACTTGATATCCTTACAGTTTTTGGGCATCTCCATTGTTTTGTACATGGATATAATGCGCTCTTGTCATTCATCCATCAGATTTGCTCTTCCACGCGAATGATATTTGTGTCTCCCAACATTATTCAAAGGGTCATCTCACCCACTGACTCATCATACTTGATAAGTTTAAGAGCCTATTTCACTTCCATCCCTAAATGTGCTGGTGGATAACATGATTTGTGTGTATTCTTGAGGGGTACGCTCTCTTAAGATAACGACACTTGTATCCTCAATTAAACTTACAAGAACAATTCTTTGGTACTGCCTTATATCCTTGTTTGCCACTGCTGCCTTTCTTTTTTATCTTGATTCACTCGACTTGAGCAACGCTTTCGTTGTCTGTTCTCTGTAGCTATCTGAAAAACTTATATGAAGCACTTCTATACAATGATCCACAATAAACTCCGCAACAGAATGTGATTTGCATCTTCTCTTTGCAGGTAACACTAGCAACCAGGAGCTACTAGTCTAAAATGTTTTGATTTGAAAAGAAAAAGATACTGATAGGGAAGTGGTATATTGAAAAGACAATATTTGCAATAATCGAACAGATTTCGAAAACATAATAACAACAACAACAACAACAACTAAGCCTTTTCCCATACTAGACGGGGTCGGCTACATGGATTCTTTGTTTCCACGGATCCCTATCGTGTGCCATGTTAGAAGTTAACTCCCAATAAGCTAGATCATTCTTTATTGTTTCTTTCCAACACTTTTGTGGTCGTCCTCTACCTCTTTTAATACTTTCCAAATTTAGTTTTTCTAACCTTCTTACCTATATGTCCAAACCATCTTAAACGATGTTCTCTCATTTTATCCTCTATTAGTGCCACTCCTAATTTGTTTCTAATAACCTCATTATGTATACGGTCTTTTCTTGTATGACCACTCATCCATCTCAACATCTTCATTTCTGTCACATACATCTTTTGTATATGTTGATGATTAACTGCCCAACACTCAGAACCATAAAACATGACAGGCCTAATTGCTGCTCTATAATATTTACCTTTTAATTTTAATGGTATCTTCTTATCACAAAGAATACCTGATGCTCCTCTCCATTTTAACCAACCAGCATTAATTCTATGTGTAACATCTCCATCAATTCTTCCATCACTTTGAAAAATTGACCCTAGGTATTCGAAAACATAATAAGGAAGAGAATATTGAAAGTTTAAGAAAGAAAGAGTTAGCTAATTTGGAAAAGGAAGACGAGAAAATCCTCAAAAGATTATGTTGTTGATGAATCTGTTTATCCATGACTTCCGTACCATCTTAATCTTTTCACACAGGTGGAATTGCAAGGGACAAGAGGACATAGTATAGTCTTAATATTTACTCTTCCAGATGGTGCAATGCATAATTCTCGTCGTTAGAAAATGATTAAGATGATTTGTAAATGCCTATAATCTCCGATGTATTATTATGAGCCAAGGCCTATCATAAGTATGTTGAAGAATATGCTTTTAGAGTTAGTTTTAGTAAATTTGATGTTTTAGGTATTATTGTAATTGCCCGTATTACTAAGGGCATTTTGGTAATTTTTTTGTATTAGGGTTAAGAGGTTGTGATTAAGAAAGAGAGAAAGAGAGGGGGGCGGCCTCCATTGGAGGTCCACCCCCCCTCCTCCGATCTCGCATATATTTTTACTCTTCAATGTGTCGTTTGATCTTCTGTTATGCGAATCTCGAATTCCAACATGATATTAGAGCCGACAATGGCCTAGGTTCACCAACGGGCTGAAAGGTTTTCGATGGGATTCTATGTTTGTGACGGTTCAAAGGATTTCTAGGGTTTATGTTGGTTGCTGGATCTTAAGGAAACGATGGAGCCAGGGTGAGCATTCAATCTCCACCACCAGCCGTTGATAGTGTCGATGTGCATGACCAGTCTCAACAGAGAGCGGGCATCTGTGTTCCATAAGAACGACTCCCCAACCAAGTTAATGATTGTTGCTTCTGGGATAGCCAACATTCTGCCCGACTTTGAGTTCGAGCCTTATGGATATTCCATGAACTCAATATTGGGAAAGGCTCTATCTACTATTCATGTCACCCCAGAGGATGGTTTCAGCTATGCCAGTTTCGAGTTTGTGGATGCACCAGGCACGAGGAAAGTCAAGACTGTCGCAGACTTGGAGGCAATGGTCGATCGAGTGCTTGAGTGTTTTTTGGTCTGTCTGAGTTCTCGCCAATGCTTCCATTGAATGAAGGAATATGAATTGAAGAAGAGGGTCCCTCGTGACATCGTGAAAACAATTGGACATGTTGCAACCTTTTACCACAAATGAAGGCACTTACATGGTATGGCTGCAAAGACATCCAAGTTTAACAACAGAGGTTCTGAAAAAAATGGTATGAAGAAAAACGTGCATAAGTGAGCTGTGAATCAAGTGCTTGATGGAATGCCTCAACGAGATGTCGTAAGCTGGAATTCAATGATTTTTGGATTTTCGAGAAATGGTGAACAAAGAGCGTCTTTGGAATTGGTAGTGGAGATGTGGAAGAATGGAAGTTAGCCAAGAAGGGTGGAGCAAACCGCCATCTTTGGTGGTCTGCATGAGACCGGAAAGTTTGGAACTTTCCTTGAAGAACTTACTACTGGAAAGGAAGGGCATTGTATAAAGAGGAAACAATGATCAGAAATATTATCTATTCTAAATCAGGCTGCTGCTGAGGCTAATAAACTATTGAAGTATCATCCTACCATCGGTGTGCAAGTTGTGATAGGAGGCACAAGATTGCCCCTAGAACCGAAACGGATGCAAGCAAATCCTTGCCAAATTCTTGTTGCCACACCTGGAAGGCTTAGAGATCATATCGAGAACACACCAGGATTTGCAACTCGACTCCTTGGTGTCAAAATGCTTGTCCTTGATGAAGCTGACCATTTGCTAGACATGGGATTAGAAAAGACATTGAAAAGATTATTGAGGATGTTCCCAAGCAGAGACAGACACTCCTATTTTCTGCAACCGTCCCAGATGAGGTTTGCCAAATGTGCCACATTGCTCTAAGAAGAGACCATGAATTCATCAATACGGTTTAAGAGGGAACAGAGGAAACACATTCACAGCAATGGTTACAAGGCTTGTGTTGGAGCTTCTTTCTGAAGTTGAACCTTAACGTAAGGGAGATCCACTCTAGAAAATCGCAGAGATCGAACCAAGGTTTCGGATGAGTTCAGAAAGCCAAAAGGTGGGGCTGCCATCTGATAGAGAGCAATACTGCATCGAGCTTGCGCCGGAGTAGCAAGGCAGGATTGCAATTTCCGGTGGGAAGGATCGCTTGGTTCTTGAAGGCCGACAAATATGCCGAGAGGGTTGGAGTCGGTGTGCCCGTCTACCGTGATGCCGTCCCTCAGTATCTTGTCGCTGAGGTACTATAGCTTGAGGGTAATGATGCACATGACAACAAGAAGACGAGGATTGTGCCACGGCATATTCAGTTGGCGGTGAGGAATGACGAAGAACTCAGCAAGTTGCTAGGTGAAGTGACGATCGATCGGTTAAAATGGGGGACGAGTTCTTGATTTGGATTATTGAAGCGTATCGGGAAAACGGGGAAGGCAAAGATTGGTGCTAGGTAAAAGAAAAAAAAAATGAATTTGAGGAAGATTTTGATTTTCTGATTTTGATTAATATATAGTATGCAAGATGCACGACAATTGTTTGATGAAATGTCCAAGAGAAATTTTCACTTGCACATCAAGTATTTGATTCAATGCCTAAGAGAGATATTTACCTACGCATCAAGTGTTTGAAGAAATGTTCAAGAGGACTGCAAATTCATAAAAAGATTGCAGAAGATATAAAGTAGTACGTGATAATTGTCTTCATAGAAAAACAGTTGAATGCACATAGAAGGAAAGATAGAATACAGAAAATCAGTCTTTTTCACTACATATGCATGACAAATCAAATAATAGAAGAAGCCAAAGGAATTTGTTGGTATAGAATATGACAGTACCACCAAGAAGCATAAAAATTAAAAACTTGAGTTGCTGAAGTAAACAGTCAGGAGGGGGTTGAAAAAGTGGTTGCAGTCACCATGTGAAGGAGCACAGACCAACTATTATGAGCAGAAGTGTGTATTCTTCTATTTGAGTGATAGAGAGAGGGCACCCAACCAACACACCGATAGCAGTCACCATGTGAAGGGGCACAGGAAAAGTTGTGTGCCATGTGTATGGTGGAGATAGTACCTCCTACCATAAAAGATCAGCTTTCTCAAGAATACAAAAAATGTGACTTTTCAAGTATAGCTGCCTAATCACTTCATGGAGAAGAAAAAAGAGAGAGGGAACAACCGACACTCATAGAAGGGTCGTGTGTTACCCATGTGTTCTTAATTGTTCAAATTTATTTAAAGAAGCCTCGAAGAGATCGTTAGTGCACGTGTGGTGAAGAAAGAACCAGTTTTTCAGTAAGTTTGGGGTTCGAAGTATCTCACTCCCAACTTGAGGAGGGGTGTTGAAGAATATGCTTTTAGAGTCATTTTTAGTAAAATTGATATTTTAGGTATTATTGTAATTGCCCGTAGTACTAAGGGCATTTTAGTAATTTTTTGTTTTATTGGAAGTTTGTATTAGGGTTAAGAGGTTGTGATTAAAAAAGAGAGGGGGGGCTCCATTGGAGGTTCGCCCCCTTCCTCCGATCTCGCATATATTTTTCTTCTTCCATGTGTTGTTTGATCTTCTGCTACGCGAATCTCAAATTCCAATAAAGTAATGTTCAAGGATGGGAAGGCACTATCTTAAAAACTGAAAACAAGAGTAACAATAACCTAGAAAGTACTATTGATAGCAGTAGTAATAATAGCAACGATGAAGGTTGACTGATGTATGAGAATATGAATAATGAACATGAAACACCTTATAACCATCACAATTCTGGATCTGAACCATCATATCTATCCTTCACATGTATCTTGATCGGATATGGATATGGACCCACATACCAACATCAAATACCATATGTTTTCATTAAAAAAATGGACAAGAACCTCGTCCTACACGTGTCCAGTATGGAGGCTGAATTAGTTCATTTCAAATGGGAATTTTACAAATTAACAGATTCTATAAGCAACTCTCCCATCTCAAGGAATGCATAGATAAAAGATACCTCTATACTTAATGTTTCCAAAAGTATAGATGAAAGCAGCACCCTCAACAAACTCTTCTTTTTTAATACCACATAAGTCAAGTCCCAACATCATGTATCGTTTTAGTCCATGATACTATCGTATCGTATTGTTGTATATCATAATTTAATACTAAAAACTACTACTACAACTACAACTAAGCCTTTTCCCATACTAGACGGGGTCGGTTACATGGATTCTTTGTATCCACAAATCCCTATCGTGTGCCATCTTAGCAGTTAACTCACAATAAGCTAGATTATTCTTTACACTTTTGTGATCGTCCTCTAGCTCTTTTAATACTTTCCAAATTTAGTTTTTCATACCTTATTAAAGGTTCTTCTTTTGATCTTCTTTCTATATGTTCAAACCATCTTAAATGATATTCTCTCATTTTATCCTCTATTGGTGTCACTCCTAATTTGTTTCTAATAACCTCATTATGTATACGGTCTTTTCTAGTATGACCACTCATCCATCTCAACATCTTCATTTCTGTCACAAACATCTTTTGTACATGATGACGATTAATTGCCCAACACTCAGAACCATAAAACATGGAAGGTCTAATTGTTGCTCTATAATATTTACCTTTTAACTTTAATGGTATCTTCTTATCACAAAGAATACCTGATGCTCCTCTCCATTTTAACTAACCAGCATTAATTCTATGCGTAACATCTCCATCACTCTGAAAAATTGACCCTAGGTATTTAAAACTTTCCTTTGGGGAGATGCAATGTGTGCCAATTTTAATTTCTATGTCCTCTGAGGTAACCAAATGATCAAACTTACATTCCATATATTTTGTCTTTGTTCTACTAAGTCGGAGGCCTTTGCTTTCGAATGTTTCTCTCCATAGTTCCAATTTTCTATTAACTTTTTCCTTAGACTCCTCCACTAATACAATGTCATCTCTAAATAACATACACCAAGGTACTTCATCTTGAATATGTTTTGTTAACTCATCAATCACCATTATAAATAAGTATGGACTTAAAGTTGATCCTTGATGTAACCCAATATTAATTTCAAAGAAGTATGTCATTCTTTTATGAGTCCTCACACATGTTTTTGCACCATCATACATGTCTCTTATAAGGTTAATATATGTCAATTTGATACCTCTTTTTTTCAAAGTTCTCCAAAGAACCTCCTTCGGTACCCTATCATAAGCTTTTTCTAGATCAATAAATATCATGTGAAGCTCTTTCTTTTTTGCTCTAAAATGTTCCACAAGACGTCTCAAAAGGTGAATCGCTTTAATAGTAGATATGCCTGGCATTAATCCAAATTGGTTCTCTATTGTACTTGATACTTGTCTTAACCTACATTCGATAATTCTTTCCCACAATTTCATAGTATGGCTCATTAACTTGATACCTCGATAATTCACACAATTTTGAATGTCTCCCTTATTCTTATATATGAGTATAAGTGTACTTGCTCTCCATTCCTCGGGCATCTTTTGGTTTTTCCATATTTCATTAAATAGTCTTGTGAGCCAAGTGATTCCTATTTCTCTTAATATTTTCCAAACTTCTATAGGAATATTATATGGTCCTACCGATTTACCACCCTTCATATGTTTAAGAGCCTCTTTGACTTCATTCTTTTGAATACGTCGGTAGAAATTGTGGTTTATATACTTTTCTGATTTGGCTAACTCTCCTAAGCTAATACTAACATCTTTATTTTCATTAAAAAGATTATAAAAATAATTTTTCCATCTATTTCTTATATCATCATTTGCCACTAAAATTTTTTCATCCTCATCTTTTATGCATCTAACAAAACTAAGATCTTTAGTTTTCTTATATCTAACCCTATTTATCCTAAAAATATCTCTTTTACCCTCTTTTGAGTTGAGTTTTTTATATAAATCCTCCCAAATTTTACCTTTTGCTTCACTCACGGCCTTTTTCGCTTCCTTCTTTGCTTTCTTATAAGCCTCTAAAGTTTCACTAGTTTTCTCGGCATAATATAATTTGTAACATGCCCTCTTTGCCTTGATTTTATTTTGCACTACTTCACTCCACCACCAAGCTTCTTTTTGTGCCGGTACACCTCCCTTAGATACACCTAACACATCTTTCGCCACTTTCCTAATATGTATAGCCATATTGTTCCACATATCACAGGGTGAGCCAACATAATTCCAAACATCTCCTTGAAGGACTTTCTGTTTAAATATATCGTCTTTCTCGCTTTTGAGGTTCCACCATTTAGTCTAAATAGCTCGATGCACTCTTTTCTTCTTTGTCCTTTTTTTATTTGTAAATCCATAACTAAAAGTCGGTGTTGGGTGGTTAAACTTTCTCCTGAAATTACCTCACAATCTTTACAACATGCTCTATCTTTTTTTCTACAAATAAAGTAATCAATTTGTGTTTGTGATAAGCCACTCCTATAAGTAATTAAATGTTCATCTCGTTTTTTAAAGATTGTATTGACTATAAAGAGATCAAATGCCACAGCAAAATTTAAAATCTCCCTAGCTTCTTCATTTATATCCCCAAAACCAAAGTTTCCATGAATCCCTTGATATCCTAATGCCTCTTTACCGACATGTCCATTTAAGTCTCCTCCTAAACAAATCATCTCCCTTTGTGAAATCTTTTGAATCACCTTATCTATCTCTTCCCAAAAAGTTGTCTTTATACTATCTTCTAGTCTTACTTGGGTGCGTAAGCACAAACTATATTCAAAACCTCTGCTCCTAACACTAATTTCAACGTCATGATTCGGTCACCATATCGTTGTATGTCTACTACACTATCCTTTAAATCTTTATTTATGATAATACCAACTCCGTTTCAAGCCTTTTCTTTACCTGATGCTCCTCTCTATTTTAACCAACCAGCATTAATTCTATGTGTAACATCTCCATCAATTCTTCCATCACTCTGAAAAAGTGACCCTAGGTATTTAAAACTTTCCTTTTAGGGGATGCAATGTGTACCAATTTTAATTTCTATGTCCTCTGAGGTAACCAAACGATCAAACTTACATTCCATATATTCTGTCTTTGTTCTACTAAGTCGGAGGCTTTTGCTTTCTAATGTTTCTCTCCATAGTTTCAATTTTCTATCAACTTTTTCCTTAGACTCCTCCACTAATTTAATATTAAAAAATTAATAGAAAAAATAGGAAAAAATCTAATAATTGCCAAGAATTCATATAATGCAAAAGTTCAGTACATATTCATAATTCACCATTCAACAATCGAAAAATAATTACATATTTTGAAGCAAAAAAATGAAATACATTTACACATTATAATCAGGATCATCAACTAAATAATCTTCATTCTCTCCTTATTGAAGATCCTCATCACCTTATGCTTCAAAATAAAAATCTTAATCTCCTTGATGATGTTGTTTTGCTCCTTCCAAATTAATTTATGATTTGTCTTCTTTGGTTAGGAGTGCATTTTCTTCATTATCTTCCATAATCCACTCCTCTAATATATCAAAATTATTCAAACTTATTGAATCAAATTGGTTTTCTTCTCTATTTACCTTTTTTAATTGTCTACAAGAAAGAAATATAAGTAATTAGTAAATAACATTAATAATTGAAGTCAAACAAAATATTGAATTGAATCTTTAAGTAGTAACTAATACAAGATTACCTCTGTCAGAGTCGCATGTTACAACAGATTAAAACTAAGTCATTACGTCGCTTATGTTCCAACCTATTGCATTTTTTGTGTGGATGTGTTAAAAGACACTCCAATTCCTTTCACAACCCGTTGCACTATAGGTTTGACTTAGAACTCTTACTGCAAAATCTCTAAGGTTTTGGCAATCACTTCCAAACCTATTCTACCAAACATTTGTAGAAAAAGACAAACATGATGGACTTGATCCATAATAAATATAAGATTTAATAAACTTAAATACGAAGATAATCAGTTTACCTGGGCACATATTAGTGCGGTTGCGATTGTTAGAGGCAAATCCATCAAGTGAAGAGCATTATCATAGATCTTCATCTCTCGATATATAGCATATTCTCTACTCTAATCAAGGAGTAATTTTTCTATACAATCAATGATGAATCGATTAACCTTATTGTCTATGTTAAAGCTTGCTGAATATCTAAATGTTTGGTTTAGGTAATATGTTATTGCATGAATAGGTTGATGCAATTGTTTGTTCCATCTATTATTTATAATGTTCTACACAGACACATGATCGCTCTTTCTTTCATTAAAATTACTTCTAATGGTTTCTTTTGCCCTATCCATGACTTCATAAAGGTAGCCCATAGATGGTTTCTCCTCGCTAATAGCCAATCTCAAAACCTTCAATAAAGAACACATAATCATCAACCGTCTAACACATGCATTCCAAAATATACTCTTGAAGATTGTCTCTAAAATCTCATTTAATTTAACTTTCTGTTTCTTTTCTTTTGAGGCAACTCTGTAAATTGTTGCCACTCATTTGAGAAAAACATTCTCTTTTAGGCTTGCTTTTGTCTCACAATGCTCTATAGAGATAAGAAATTAGTTGTAAACCGAATTACAATTGTACGAAGAAGCTCTGTACCATTTGTATATCTCCTCATCATACACAATCCAAAGGCATGATTCTAGATAAATTTGGTAATATCTTGGCAACATTAAGTTGTTGCCTTTATCTCATTCATCCCAACGATATCTTAAATGGTAAGATCTAAACAATGGGTTACACATGGTATCCAATAGAAAGTTTCATAAGTATCTTCTAACTCATTCTGAGTTGCTTTATAGTTAGTTGTATTATCTGTAATGAATTTTACTAGATTCTCTAGCCCAACCTCAAATATCACCTTATCAAACTTTGCCTTATGATCTTTGAAGTATGTCTCTCCTCTGACATTCTAGAGATCTCAAAAACATAAGTCGAGTTCTTTAAGACAGTAGATAAGAAAGTTTATCAAAGTACTTCCTCACCTATCTGTCCATCTGTCTGCCATGATAATATATTTGGTCTCCTTCCAAGACTCTCTCAAAGTCGAACAATATTCTTACACTTCAACGACAGTTTTATCTAATAGTTTTCTTCTCAACTTCTGATAAGAAGATATCTTTTATCATAGACCAATATTATTAATTGCATATGTCATTGCTTGAAAATAAAAATTATTTGTTGCATTAAATAGAATGCATGCATCGATAATCATGCAATTGTTCTGAAGTCATAACAACACAAATTCCAAGTTGAGCACCATGTGTAGTGTTAGGAGGGGAAAATGAATGTATATTAGAAGAATCTCTTCTTCTACTCCTTCATCTTCTACCACTTCTACTTATAAAATCTTTAACAACCTCTCTCTCCGGGTTCATGGTTGAGAACTACTACTACCAACCTTTGTTCTACTATCAGAAGGAATACTATCACCCAATCTAATAACATCATTATCTTCTTCCTCAAATATCTCTAAATCGTCCTTTTCTTGTCTTCTTTCAAGTATGCTCTCAATCATATGCAAACATTATAATTTAATGGCTTCTATCAATTTTCTAATTTTGGTCATGCAAGGAGCACCTTCTTTCTGAGTTCATGTTAAGTGATGTTTCAATAATGAAATTCCACCACTAACCACCTTCTCACAAAATAAACATTTTATCTTAAATATGTTTCTCTCAATTGTTGTACTCCGTTGCCATGCTGGATCATCAGACCGAGATTGGAAGTCCCTAACACTCTTTCCTGTCACCTCATTGAACACTTCAATCCAATAAAACTTGAAAATAAAAGCACTTCATAAATCCTCAATCTTCACATAACACTCAAATAAAGGGTCTCCCACTTCACGAATGCAATAAAAATCATATTCACGCACTTAATAACTTCATATTTTGTCATTCAAAAAAGGAAAAACACAAATAAAACCAAAATATAATAAATATAAAGAAAAAAATTGAAAAACACAAAAAATATATTCGGGTTTGGAGCCTTACACGGATACCATAGAGCACCTTTTTTTTCAGCCTTCAACACCAAAGAGGAGGAGAGCCACTCGAGGGAGTCTTGGAGAGCCGTGAATAGCAGCCAAAACCCAAAAAAAAAATGCGGCGAAGGACCCTTTTTATCGTACGATATGAATGATACATGTCATATCATTCGATACGTGTCATATCGCACGATAAACACCACTCTTCAATTCAGTGTTATATCATATCATGGTATTCCACAATAAGATCCGTATTGCACCGTATCGATACGGATAACACTGGTCCCAACTACAAATTTGTTTCACAAAATCCAACATAAAAATTTCTTTTTGAATTGCACCAATTTGATCCTTCAAACGCCCCTAAATGGAGAGCAAAGAAAGCATTAATACCATCGGAGTTACAGTCCAATTACAACATCACAAGTCAACAATCTAGTCACGTGATTCGTAGAAGAACATCAACTTCAGTCATTACTAACATCTCTACAAATAAAGATTACACGGATTGGAACCAAGCACCAAGACACCAACAGTTAAAAGACCAAAAAATTTAGTCAGTCGAGTCAAAACAAACAACCAGCAGCAGAAACAGCAAAAAACAAGCCTTCCTTAAAATCACCTGGATATAACGATCAGAACGCGTACAAGAATCTTTCCGTCCGCGAAACATAGCTTCTCGAGCCGCGAGGGTGCGAGCCCAGTATTTCTCCAGTAGATAATCTTCCATGGCCGAACCGTCCACATCTCTCCCTCTCCCCGGATCACATGGATTCACAGCTATCACCTTCAACCAATTCAACAACCCCACTAACGATTCCTGCTTCCTCTTACGGAACGACCCACCCTTGCTAGAGACCCTCGTCCGACGATCCGCATGCCCCTCACCGTCATCGACCGCAACGTAAATAACAGAATCTCTATCCTTCTTCATATGACACTCCTTCAGCACACTCTCTCCATCCGTAAGATCAATGACGATCACCCCTTCGCCCAAACATGAATCAATCGACGATAATCCTGCCTTCTGGCCGTCGCCGTCGTGAATCTCGCAGGTCCTCTGCTCGGGGTACCGATCGATTCCGCTCAAATACTGACTGTATACCGATTTCAAAGGCTGCCCACATCGCGGCTCGAAGCCGAGCTCCTGCGCGACGGAAGCCCACATGCCATCGCCCTCGACGGAGTCGTATCCGCCGTGGTTCTGCACGGTTACGTACATCTTGAACAAATCGACCGACTTGCCGTCGCCGAGAAGCACCGCCAGCGGCCTCTGCTCATTGAAGGAGGAAGCGAGCATCTGGTCGAAGACGGAGCAGAGGTGGTCCTTGTACGCAGCGTTCTCCTTCGATCGGACGCTGGTTCCTCGCAGATTGTGGAGAGATTGGTAGGCGGGGGCTGACCATCCCGCCATGGTGGGGATCCCCCAAAACCAAAGAAATGGCGTTTCGGGGGTTTTCAGGAATTCAAACGGAGAGAAGAGATATATAATATATATATATAGAGAGAGAGAGAGAGAGAGAGAGAGAGAGAGGGAGAGGAACCGTCCTCAATTACGCTGCCCACTCGTGGGTCGACGATTGCTTTTCGAATTATATTATCATTATCACTATCATTAATTCGTTTTTGAAAACCTTTATTTTTTTAAATTACTTTTATCCCATAAAAAACAAATGATCTAGCTTTTATATATAATATATTGTGTGCTCAATGATTAAGATTTGAATCTTAAAAACTAAAATATATAATATTTTACTTGTTATACTTATATTTAATACTAATGATATAATTTCTGTTTTTATTTCAAATCTTTGTTGTTGATCGTTATAATGAAACGATAAAAATATTTTAAGAAACTTATGCATTGGAATCCTTATCTCTTGTTATATATATGTATATATATATATATGTATATATATATATGTATATATATATATATGTATGTATGTATGTATGTATGTGTGAAAACCGATTCTTCTCCATCTTTGATGTTGCTTGACTATTGTTGGCTCATCTCAACCATGGTTTTTTATTAACATGAGTATGATTTCAAAATTTTTAAAAGTTTTTAAAAAATATAAAAAATATAATTATACTCGTATCTCCTAAAGACAAGGGTCAACATGAGTAAAAACACAATTAGTTACTCTCTCTATAACTATGTGTATATGAGAGAGAGAGAGAGAAAGTTAAGTATGATTTAACAAGGAGATGGATGGTTGGTGATTGAGCCAGTGGAGCCAACCCAACCAGGGAAGTAATTCATCTGGTCCACTTTGAGTTAGAGTTTAGTCTTTCACTTGTTTCATTCGGGATATTCTATATAATATTAACAACAATGAATAAATGGGGTCAGAATGAAACCAATTGTCATTATAATAAAATAACTAGTATTTTCCAACATATATTTGATTCATGAAGCTGTTAAATATTTCCAAAACTACTAATAATTTCTTGGTACAATAAAATTATTAATAATTTTATTTAAGTTTTACAATTCATTGCCTGATTTATAGATGGATTATTTTCTATTTTGTCTTAATGAAAAGAAAGACTTATATTGTTGAGAAGATCCATACAAATACATGCATAATAAACTAATATGCAACAAATATAAACATGTCATAATCAACAACAGTTGTAGATCCAAAGTAAGTCATAAATAAATTGTACGAAAAATAAAAGCATAAGTAATAATAAAAATAACTATTTGTACAAGTTGCCCTTGCGGACTTGTATTAGAGAAATCAGTGATATGATATGTAGTACATACGATACATGTACCTTCCTCCTAAGATAAAACACATACAACTCAAAGGTACATACCTCACTTTAAGTCGACTTTATCTTTGTCCCGTAACCGTAACTACGTAAATACTCTTGACCTTTAAATAAAATGTCTTTTTTTGCAAAAAGATATACCAAAAGCAAATTCCAAACCCAAGCTAAACACATGAATACATGGTCTACCATGTACTCCCCAAGCTCTTTAAACTAAGGACATACGGGTTTGTCTCATTCTTCAATATGATACTAAACTTTGTCCCCTCTTCGACATCGCATGCAAAAGTCACTTACATGTGACTTTTTACCTTATAATTTTCACATTTATCAATGATCCATCAATTAAATATTTGGGATATCAACATGAATTTAAATGTTATTAATGCATATGGATTTAATTAACCCAACTTAATTAACATTAAATCCAACATATAATTCTCTTTTTTTCTATCCATCACCACCACTAACCTCTGCTATGCTCCACTGCTATCGGGAAGAATGCCACCTTCACCACTTTCTCCCTCATTTGCTTCGGCCATCACCACCATTAGCAGCTGCCACCAACATTGTCACCACAGTTCCTACTGTTACCACCACCGTTGTCACCACAGCTCCGACCATTACCACCGCTTGATGTCACCATAGGTATATGCACTTCTTGAAGAAAGAACGTATAAAACCATGATTTGTAAACTTGTACAAAAGATCATGCAAGCGTAGCCTTAGCTCATCTTGCAGGGCTCTGTAACTCCTACGTCGCAGATGGTGAGTTCGATTCCGATAACATGCATGCAAGTACGTTACCATTCAAACTTTTGTTGTAGCACAAAAAATAATGAAATACTTGTCGAAGGAATATATGTAGCTTGATTGTCATCATTTATTTAAAATCAAGGTTGAGATAATATAAGTTGGATAATTTGACCGTTATCTTTAGCATATACTAGTTTAAACTCGTTATAATATCAATCTTGTAGGAATATGCCACTTTGAGATTAAAAAGCGAGAGTGTATAACTTTGGTAGCAAGCCACTGATGATCTGTTTGCTAGTAATGGTTAGGAACTTAGCCGTGGCAAAATCAGTCATCCCAAAACCGATTCAAATATCAACAATATTAAAGAGTCTACCCCCGTCATAGAACATGGTCACCACTACCCTAATATTAGGGTTTGAGATTAATCTTTCTGAATTGTTCTTGAAACTAGCAATAGAGCAAGAACATATGATAAAAAACAAGAAGTAAAAATTCTTAGTGGTTCAAGATGAGATAGGGTCTAGCTCAAAATCCAACCAAAAGAAATATAAACAAAAAAGTTTGGCAAGAATAACAAGAAGGACGGTCAAAATTTTAAGAGATCGTAGGAAACTGTTTCTCGGGTTCAGGCGAGAAGAAGTCGACATATTTCAGTAACACAAGGCAACAAAAGACTCGCTGCTTGGACTGAACCGCACTCGACCCTCTCACTGCAGCCCCATCTCTCTGGACTGACCAGCTTAGGACGACTCACTGCTGAACTCTTGCCCAACTGACTTATTTATAGGCAAGCTGGGTCGGGTTAGAGCCCAATTGCATCCATTTTCCGATGCCTTGCCGTTCGAGATGCTCGCTCCAATCCTTTTTTCTGCACGCGCTTCCGGAGCGTGTGAGCGTGCGCGTTCTTCCATTTGCTAAAATATAATTGCCGACTCGATTCGGTTGGATTCGGTCCAGTCTCTAGAATCGTTTTCAGAAACTGATTCTGACAATCCTTCGTTTAAAATTGTCCGAAGTTCACTCTGGAACGTGAGAGAGAGAGAGAGAGAGAGAGAGAGAGAGAGAGAAATGAGGAGGAAGAGGAGTCTTACCACGTTGATTGTCTTGTTGGTCTTCACTCTGCTCACCGTTTCGGACGCTAAGAAGAGATTGCACGTCACGGATTACTTGGACGACGTCATCGACGACGAAGAGGACGACAATTGGAAGGAATGGGGGAAGAAGAAGACGACGAGGACGTCGTCGTTAGAACCCGATTTGGACCCGCCTCCCGATTTCCGGCAGATGACGCCGGAGCAGATTCAGGCCGAGATAGTGAAGAGGAACCCGGGTCTCGCGGTTGGATTTGTCAAATTGAGGCTGGGTGTCAAACGATCGAGGGTACGATTGATCTTTTAATGACAGTTATTTTCTTTTCATTGCTGCTTGATATTGTTGGCACATGGTATTCAAAGTTGAGGTAAATTGGATGTTGGTAGCTTTCTGTCGCGTGTCTGAAAATGGACTTTGGGATTTCAATTTTCATATTCTAGTTTTTGGTATTCCTTTTGTGGGATTTTCTGGAGAATACCCGCATCCTTTTGTGTCTCCGAAAATAGAATGATGTGCTCCTTCTTTTATTTGTTCTCGACATGTGGTTCTACTAACAGAATCTGATTCTAATGGCAATGTGCCTCTAAATGAATGTGAGTAGCCCTTTGTTAGGAACACATCAAGAGTAAGAAGTGATAGGAAATGATGGGAAACCATTTGAGAAGCAATCATGTTGTGAGAAGAAGAGTTTTGAGGAAGCAATTGGAAAGCAAGTTAGCTGTATAATAAAAAGTGTTCTTACTATTCCTCGGGAAGTGGTGAGTTTCCTTATTTCAATAGCATCTCAAGCCTAGGCAAACACTTCTAGTTTTAAATATTTCTGAGATATCATCAGCACTATTGATGATAATTGTAGTTAATGGTTTTCCGAATTGTTGGTGAAATGGTGTTGTCACATGCGTTAGGACCAACCTTGAGCAAACGAATGAGATTGCATGAGAACTACATTTAAAAGTTTATTGATATTGAACTAGGAAAGTGAAAGATGAAACTACCTCCCAAATGTAAAAACTGGGGGATATTTGCAGTGTCGCACATGAAAAACAATGACACTGTCACTCTGATGCATTAAAGAGAACAGTGATGGATGGGAACAATTCGTAGCTTGTAATGTTGATATTGTCTTTAGGCATTTATATAGGTTACAAAATCTTTAAACTACGATTGATGAAACCTGAACTTCTGTTTCCCGTTTTTGAGTTTCATTAGGAAGTCAACGACCTTTTAAATAGGTAACAGTCATTCTTTTGATCCACAAATTTTACTTAAGCATGCTGGATATGTATAGGTTTGATCGGATCAGAAATTGCAAAAATCGGTGATCATTTGGTGAGTCATTGATCGATCACAAAGAGGCAGGCAGAAGTACGTATAACCCGACTGAAATTCTACAGGAAAATTCAGCAAGGTACTTGCCGATTTGAGGTTGCTGTAACGAAGCCTAGATCTGAGTGAAACAAAGTGTGATCTTCATTGACCTAGTGCCGATCTATCCTTTCCAAGGTAGATCTGAACAGCATCCATCACGATCAAGAGTAGATCATGAAAAATTGATTGAGACCGTTAGTGAAAACAATTCTCAAGAGGAGATGTGTTGAAGAGTTGTGATCGCTGATGATCTGCAGAAAAACAACAGTTACAAGATTGTAATTTTGCTGTTAAAGCCTTGATCTAGTGGAGAATAATCAAGGTGAGTGCAGATAAGGACAGATCTGCCAAGTCGAGAGCGATTTCTGCAGAAGTCAGAAACAGATCTGAAAATTTCTGCACTCCGAAATTAATCAGCTTCCATCCTTTGAGTTGAGTGCCGATGTATGGTATTCAAAACTTATTGTTCGTTTAGCAGCAAACACAAGGGTAATGTTGGGGGAGAACATACACGGGCTGCCAATCATCCTCTTGTGTTGTTCACGGCAACCACTCTCTCTTTTTTATTGATGAATCATGAATGTTAGTTTCTAGGGTTGAAGCCGTGGACACTTAAATACATACGGTACATGACATATTATGATGCTATTGATAACATAGACGTGCACCACGACTTAGCTCTCTGACAATTCTCTCCAAGGAGATTCATGACTCACCCTCGAGGCCTCATGGTAGGCGTGAAGCAAGCATACTGCCACAGCTGCGTGCTAGGAAGTAGGAGGCTAGGAGCCCATGTATCGTTGTCGTGACCCCTGTCTTTCCACCGTATAAGATATTGCGTCCGTCTTTGGGGTCCTGCACTGTCTACCCGATGCGCTATCACTACCTCGACCGCTGGAATATCCTCTTTAACTAGAGGTGGGGGTCGGCACTTGAGCCTCTGAGGTCCTGATGATACATCTTCAGTTGCGAGACATGAAAAACCAAATGCAACTTTAACCTATCCAACAACTCAAGTTTGTATGCTACCCGTCCTATACATTGTATCACTCGAAATGGCCATATTTCGGTTTCAAGCCCATAAGATTGTCGTTGTACGCTTGTTTTTTTAATATACTCGGGTATCTAAAGCCATAAATGATCCTCAATTTTGAACTCCACCATGTGTCGGTGCTTGTATGCATGTTTCACCATGCATACTCGGGCTCGGTTGAGGTAGGTTTTGGCCTCCTCAAGCTCCGCCTCTCTCGCACCTCATGGAGAGCGGCCGGACAACTTCCACCTCCATCGCCTTGTATCAACTCTAACGGACCGAGCGACTCAAGCAAATCAGCTGGTCGTATGTGCTCCACCTTGTCTTGTTGGCATACGAGACAAGTGCGCATGTAGTCGGCCATCTTGTGTGCCATCTAAGGCCAGTAGTACGCGCATACCTATAGGACAACGATTCTCTCGATCTTGGGATATCTTGCATATGATGAGTCATGGATTTCGTACGTCAAACTCCTTAATTCACTGACCTCAGGAACTAAGAGTTGTACTCTTGATCCACACTACTCCATTACGGACTTCATATTTTTCGGTGGAATCGGCTAGGACCTCCTCACGGATTTGTTTGTACGAATTGTCGTCTTTTGCAAGTTGCTTAATTTTCTACACCATATCACGTTTAAGTTAGGTCATGGTGCCGAAGACTTCTTTGGTTCTTTTCCAGATAAGGGCATCGGCATGAAATTCTCCTTCTCTAGTTGATATGCTCAATCAAAATCATATTTTAACTCGAGCGATCGGGCCTGCCTTGGTGTCAATTTCTTTTTGGTCTTGAGAAAGGTATTTGTCATATTATCCGTGACAATCGTAAAGTAGAAACTCAAGAGATAAACCCTCCAAAGGTGAAGACAATGAACCACGGCTTGCAATTCCCTCTTACGTGTGGGGTATCAAGTCTTGGTTGCTTTGACCTTTCGGCTCTCAAAAGCTATAAAATGATCATCTTGTGAAAGGATACCTCCTAGATCTCAATCACTTGTATCCGTATGTAATACGAATTGCCGTGCAAAATCTAGTAAGTGAAGCACTGGTTCTTGGCACACTTTGGCCTTGAGATCTTCAAAGGCTTCATATACTTTGAAGTTCATTCCCAGTAGAACCTGTTTTCAACAATTCGGTGAGTGGGATGCCATCTTTGAAAAGTTTTTGATAAAGTTTTGATAGTAGTTTGTCAATCCAAGAAAACTTCTCAACTCGCTCACCGTGTGTGGCGCTTCCCAACCTTTGATAACACGTACTTTCTTGGGGTCCATATGGATCTCACCTCCAAATGATATGACCTAAGACAATAATATGAGTTTTTGCAAACTCACACTTCTCTCTCTTCACGTATAATGTGTTAAATACCTTTCTCAAGGCCCAAAAGAAATCGACTCTAAGGCATGCCCGATGACTCGAGTTACACAGAATATGATTTCGATTGGACATATCGATTAAGAAAGGAGAATTTCGTAGTTGTTGCCCTTAGCCGTAATAGAATCGAAGAAGTCTTAGGTGTCATGACCCAACTTCAAAGTGATATGGTGCAGAAAATCAAGCAACTCGGTGGTTGTAAGTGGGAAACAAAATCTTTAAACTGCGATTGATGAAATCTGAACTTCTGTTTCCCGTTTTTGAGTTTCATTAGGAAATTAAGTGGGAAACTTTTAATTTCTTGTTAATATAGGAAGTGCTCTTTTTCTTTCTTCCCTTTCCTATAACTGAAGTTAGTTCCTTTCTTGAGACGTGAACATAGTTGTTGATTCATTTATTTCCAGAAGTCTGACTTCTTATGAAGTAGAATATTTAAAAAAAGCAAATTGAATATGATGTTGTGGGCACAATAACTTTGTATAGGATTGCACGACATGTACTTTAACCATAGAGGTTGGTTTTGTGGGCATTAGTATAATGAGCATGCTATCATGTTTTCAAGAAAACTAAATCATTTCCCCACTCAATTCATCTAAAGTGTTTGGGGTATAATTAATCTCAATTCATTTTCGTTGAGATGTTCAAAAGTTGGTGTTGGTGACTTACTCTTCGAGATTATACATTTTAATTACGCTGACAAGGAAAAGAAGCTTAGAAGTATGTGGCTAAGTAGTTAATAACATTCTATAGCGTCTCCTATAGCACGCTATAACATTTTAGTGGCCCTATGGCCATTATAATGCTTGGAGTTTAACGACCGACCCCAAAACCCACTATGAGCGTTATTGTGGACCGCTAACTTCTTGTTTGCATACAAGTGGACCGATCCAAATGGATATGAATCGACCCAATCCAATTTAAAGGATTTATAAGAAAAATGAATAGAAACCCTCAGGTTTTTACCGCCTCTCTCTCATTCCTCTTCCACCATTTCAACAACAACAATGACAAGCAACGGTCACCGTCAATGACGACAGTAAGTCTAATTCTCTTTCTTATATGACTTGCCTCGGTTTTGCCATGTCGTTGAAGACCTCTACTACTGCCCAAAAGAGTGAAGTAGTGTCTCTCTTTGTGTTTCTCCATATCTCTATGTGTGTTTGTAATGTATGGACTGCATAGGTCACCGATGGCCTCTATTAGGTGGCATTGTTGGCTTCTATTGTTGCTTGCTTCTTGCTTTCATATGAGATTATGCATAAACTCTCATTATGTGCAACATAATAATGACTTGTTCGGTTCAGTTCAGACTCACCTTTGTTGTTATTGTTTCATTTGGTAATTTAGTTGAATGTTTTGATTGGTGAGAATCCAGTTTTATGCACATATATTGTTGGTTTCACGCTTGCCTTGTGTTGCACGAGTACATTGCTACATAAGTAGTTTGAACTAAGTGGATTTGTTTTACAATGATTTGCATTTGTACGTGCAACATAAGTAGTTAAATGCAACCCATTGTACAGTGGATTAAGGTTCTTGTGTAATCTTTTATTTTTCAGCTCTTCTTGTCAATCTTGAACCAATGACTTGCATTTACACTTTAAGGGATTATCGATGGGAAATAGTTGTTACTTAAAATAACTTGGTTACATTTACATTTATGTTTTTTAATTTAAGTTTATTAATTCAATATGCATATGCACTGTAATCAAGACGATGCTCCAATATAGTTGCAGAAGGTCGATGAATAAATATAACAATGTAACTATCACAAAGCCTTAGAAAAGGCTATAGCCGAGTGCAACGAGGGCACACCAAAAGAATAATGAACACAAAGCAAATCGAATAAATAATCTTTATTGATTAGCCATGAAATGCTTTAAGTTTACAATGGGGTTTAAGAAGTATTTATAGAGAAGAGAAGAAGTGAGGGAGAGAGGATAAGAAGAAATGAAGAGGGGGTTGGTCACAGCCAGCCCCAACGGCTATCCAACTAGCCGTTGGAGGCTTGGGCCCCCAATGGCTAGTGGCCCTGGCCCTGACAACCCAGTGGGCCAGGGCCAGCCAGGGTCGGGCCCGAGTGACCCTTTTTCTAATACCTCCCCTCAAACTGACAGCTCCATGACCTAAAGTTTGCCAATTAAAGATTGAAATCGAGGAGCAGGTAATGACTTGGTGAACACATCTGCAAGTTGATATTCTTATTTTACAAACTGTAATATTAAATTGCCTTGGAGATGCTCTTCACGAACATAGTGACAGTCCATCTCTATGTGCATTGTACGCTCATGAAAGGTAAGATTGTTGGTTATATACATAACACTTTTGTTGTCGCAGAACATGATTGGAGGAGCTTCCAATTGTATGCCCAAGTCCTGAAGTAGTTGTCGTAGCCAAGTTAGTTCTGTAGTTGTGTTGGTCATTGCATGGTACTCGACTCTGGTGGAGGAAAGAGACACCTTTTGTTGTTTCTTGTATCTTGTATCTCCATGAGATGAGTGAGTGACAAAGGAATATGCAATAGCCGGTAGTAGAGTGCTAGTCATTCACATCACCACCCCAATCATCATCAGTATATGCAAGCAACTGAGATAAAGAGGAAGATGATAAAAATACTCCCTTAGTTGAGGTTTGTCGAATATAACGAACAATCCTCGTAAAAGCACTCATATGCACTAAGGTGGGCACATGTTAAACTGACTTAAAGTATGAATGGCATGAGTAATATCTGGCCGTGTTATGGTAAGATAGATGAGTGTTCCTGTTGGATTTACACTAAATACATCATACTTTCATTGAAGATTGAAAAGAATACAAACTAGGGCTGGGCGGCTCCTTCTTAGCAGCCGTCCAGCATCACACGTTTTCTTTCTACACAACCCTAATTAGAATCACTTAATTTATACTAAGCCTTATAACTTGAAAGACCTTATTACCCCTAATAAGTATTTAGTATGACTCGGGTCCCAATGGATCAGAATCTGATCCATTGGGATCCAAATCCTAATTTATACATTATGGACTGAACTGAGACACTCTACTATATATGACATCCTATACTTGTGACTCTAAGTAGTCAACTTGACTTTCTAACATGCCCCCTCAAGTTGACTCCTGAAGGCTGGTAATTCCCAATTGTACCAGTGCTCTCCGAAGACCATTAATGGATACTGGTTTGGTGAATATGTCTGCCAATTGATCTTCTGAACGAACATGAACAAGATTGAATAAGCCTTGGGCTATCTTTTCTCTGATGAAATGACAATCTATCTCAATATGCTTCGTTCTTTCATGGAAGACTGGATTCTGCGCTATTTGAAGAGCCGATCTACTGACTGTAAAGAAAGTAATAGGAGTATTTCTTTTTAGACCAAGTTCTTCAAGAAGTGATAGGATCCATTGACCTTCACATATACCCAGTGCTATAGCACGGTACTCCGCTTCTGCGTTAGACCTGGCAACCACAGACTGCTTCTTACTTTTCCAAGATATAACATTGCCTCTCAAACAGACTACATATCCTGAAGTTGATTTCCTGTCTATTCTAGAGCCTGCCCAATCTGCATTAGAATATATACATATGTTTAGTGATAAAGATGGAGAATATAATAGCCCATAGGTTATAGTTGATTTCAAGTACCTGATGATGTGAAAAACTGTACTCATATGATACTTGGATGGGCAATGCATCCACCTACTTACATATCCAACTGCAAAGCTGATATGTGGTCAGGTAATAGTAACATATATTAACTTTCCCACTAATCACTGATATTTACCAACATCTTCAAATGGTTCAGTAAGTTTATTGGTCTCTTCTGTAGGAGCTTCCATAGGAGTAGAGCATACTCTACAGTCTTTCATTTTCGTTTCCTTCAGCAAATCTAGAATATATTTCCTCTGACTTAAAAATAAACTGTCATCTTTATGAATAACTTCTATCCCAAGGAAATAGTGCAGTCTTCCCAAATCCTTCAAGTCAAATAAAATGTGCAGTTTCTTCTTTATATCAATTATGCCTTCAGCATCGTCTCCTGTGATAATAATATCATCAACATACACTAGTAACACAATAGTCTTTTGACCTTGTTTGATGAACAAAGTATGATCACTAATGCACTTCTTGAAGCCCAGATTTACCACACACTCACTGAATTTTTCAAACCATGCCCTTGGTGATTGCTTTAATCCATAAATTGATTTCTTTAACTTACATACTTGGTTATGCTTCTGGTGATAGTTATATCCCGGTGGTAAGTCCATATAGATATCCTCCATAAGGTCACCCTGAAGAAAAGCATTCTTAACATCCAACTGCCACAATTTCCATCCCTTGTTGACTGCCACACTCAAAATCAGTCGAATAGTGTTCATCTTTGCCACAGGAGCAAATGTCTCAGTATAATCTATGCCATATGATTGGCTGTAACCTTTAGCTACTAATCTAGTTTTATAGTGTTCTATATTTCCATTAGCTTTATACTTCACAGAGAAAATGCATTTGCACCCCACAGTTTTCCTTCCATGAGGTAGATCAGATAATTTCCAGGTTTTGTTTCGGACTAGAGCTGCAATTTCTTCTTCCATGGTTGCACTCCACTCTGGATACTGGTTGGCCTCTTCAAATGTTTTAGGAATATGGATAGTATCTGCATGCGTCGCAAATAACTGATATTCTTTGAGATAATTTGAGTATGATACCATTTTATCCAAAGAATATTTTGCATTGTTTCTCCTACCTTTTCTAAGTGCAATAGGTAAGTCATCCGATTCATTCAAAAATTGTGTAGTCCCTTGTGTTGGATTTAAATCCAATTCTGGTGGAGGATTATAATCTGAGATAGGTGATTGTTGTGGAGTAAATATCCTTCTGTCACCTCTAGTATATATTTGCCATTGTCCTTCTGAATCAAGAGTCATCTCTTCACCTCCATTTTCTTTTTCTGGCTGAACTTCAGTTGGCAAAAGGGGTAACACCAATGATGATGGCATACCTGAAGGAGCCATTTCTACAATATTATAAAAAGGAATATCTTCATGAAATGTAACATCCATTGTGACATATACTTTCCTTTTTATGGGGTCATAACATTTGTATCCCTTCTGAGTAGAAGAGTATCCGAGAAAAATACATGTAATTGATCGAGCATCTAATTTATCTCTTAGGCCATGATAGACATGAACAAAACATGTGCAACCAAATATTCTTGGAATAAGATGGAATTGTTCCTGAGCAGGATATAATAGATGAAATGGGGTGTTTCCATTAAGAATTCTGCTTGGCATACGATTGATAAGAAATACTGAAGTTAGTACTGCTTCACCCCAATAACATTTTGGCACATTACCTCCAAGTAAGAGAGTTCTGGATACTTCTAAAATATGTCAATTTTTCCTTTCAGCAACACCATTCTGTTGGAGAGAGTATACACATAAAGTTTGATGTAGAATTCCATGCTGTAGAAAGTATGGGTGAAGGGATTGAGACATAAACTCTCCTCCATTATCACTACGAAAAACTCTTATAGTATGCTGAAACTGAGTCTGTACAAATTGACAATAAACAGGAAGGATATTCTTCAATTCTTCTTTAGTCTTCATGAGATATAGCATAGTGAATCTAGTACAATCATCGATAAATGAAACAAAATACTTGTAACCATGCACAAATGTAGTAGAACAGGGTCCCCAAATATATGAATGAACAATTTCAAATAGAATTGAAGATTTTTCTTCATTTAAAGGAAAGGAAATACGATGGTATTTTGCCTTTTGGCAAGTGTCACAATTCAAATTCAAATTGTTACGATCTCTAAACTCAGGTAATAACATCTTTATTTTTGAAAAAGGTAAATGTCCTAGTCTTCTGTGCCAGCGAGGTATGTCTTCCTTCTGTTTCTCTGTAATGACTGTGGAGTGTAATGTTGTTCCATTAGTATCCTCGCACACATAGAGACCTCTTTTGGTACTACCCTGACCAAAGATCTTCCCCGTCCTCTGTTCCTGAAAGACACATCCATTAGAATAAAAAATTATACGACATTTCAGATCCTGTGTCATAGCAAAGACATATAATAAGTTCACTGAGATGTTTGGGACGTGTAAAACATTTTTTAGTATGCCAAAAGATCTAATAATACTCCCTTTTCCCACTATTGGAGTATGAGAACCATCTGCCAGCTTGATATTAACCTTTGTCTGAATTAATTCATAGTGATTAAAGAAATCTATATGACTGACCATGTGGTCTGTAGCCTCAGAATCAATAACCCATGTTCGTGAATAAGAGAAACTTATATTACCCTGGGTCAAGAATTAGAATGGATAGGCAATAGTTGCTTGTGAGTTGCTGTGAGGGGATGTAGATGGAACTTGTGAATCTGTTAAGCGGGCCTTCCGCAGCTCAATCTCCCTTTTCATGTTTGCCAATGACGTTGCACTTTCATCTGCCTTTGGTTTTTGAGTCTGGTCACTGCTAAAATAAGCTTTATTAGTTCTGTTTTAAAAGTAGGTAGGTTTTCCCACTAATTCCTAGCATGTTTCCTTGGTGTGATGTGTTTTTCCGTAATGAGTGCAAGTCAATTTGTCTCTTTCTTCAGATGGAAAACCAGATCTTCCTCTGTCTCTACCATAACCACCTCTCCCCCTAGCAAATGGAGGAGTATACACATTCCTTCCTACAAAAGCTGTATTTTCTGAACTGATTTTAGTGTCCTTCTCCAAAAGTTTTCTGTCTTCTTCCCGAAGAAGAAGTGAATAAACTGTGCTCAGGGACGGAAGCTCTTCCCTACTAAGAATGTTGTTCTTCACTGCCTCATACTCAGATGAAATGCCCCATAAAAGGTCGAATACTTTGCATTGTTCAAACTCTTTATTTCGCTCCTGTGTGCAATTTTGACATTTAGTATTGAAGTAAAATTGAAGTTCTTTTCAGAGTCCCCTGAGTTATGCATAATACTCACTTACTGTTCTTCCTCCTTGTTTGCATCTGCGAATCTTTTCAATGAGATCGTACTTCTTAGCAATATTCTTTCGTTAAGCATACGCTTCCTGAACTGCTAGCCAAATGTCCTGAGCTGTTTCCAGAAACATGAATGTACTGCCTATAGATGGAGTCATTGATTGGATAAGCCAAACACTCACCAATGCATTTTCCCTATGCCATCGAGGATAAAAAGGATCTGTAGTTGGGGGTGAAGATATCTCGTAAGTCAAGTAATCCCAACGCCTCCTGGCCATAATTGCCAATTCAATCGATCTAACCCATTGCAAATAATTCTTTCCATCTAACTTCAAATTCGTGATTTGAAATACATCCCCTTTATCCAAGGAATTTGATTCATGTCCTTCAATCATCTTTCCTTTTTCCATATTCAGAGATACTTTGTTTCTAAAAAATCAATTAAGTGATATTGATAGCAAATCGTGAAGGCCTTCCTTAATCTAAGATTCAAGAAGAATCACCCACTCAAAGAAATATGTTCACGATAATCTCTTCCAACTTGTACCCACTCAAAGAAATATGTTCACGATAATCTCTTCCAACTTGTATCTAATTCGATTGCGAAGAGTAAACCGAGCCCGCTGTGATGATATTTTAGAATCCAACACAAAACTGAACTTCAAATAAGAAATACCACTAAAACTATGAGAAATACTTATCTCTTTGTTAGAAGAAATCTTTTTTGCTGTTTTCCTCCCACGATTGATCGTATATAGGGCTCAATAGGCTCTGATACCATGTTGGATTTACACTAAATACATCATACTTTCATTGAAGATTGAAAAGAATACAAACTAGGGTTGGGCGGCTCCTTCTTGGCAGTCGTCCAGCATCACACGTTTTTTTTCTACACAACCCTAATTAGAATCACTTAATTTATACTAAGCCTTATAACTTGAAAGACCTTATTACCCCTAATAAGTATTTAGTATGACTCAGGTCCCAATGGATCAGAATCTGATCCATTGGGATCCAAATCTGATCCATTAGGATCCAAATCCTAATCTATACATTATGGACTGAACTGAGACACTCTACTGTATACGACATCCTATACTTGTGACTCTAAGTAGTCAACTTGACTTTCTAACAGTTCCAACCATCTGTCTATAAAGTGTGGGATAACTCAAAAGTTTGCAATCAACTAGACGCATCTTTTGGTTGATTACCTCAGGTGTATCAACAACTTTGTTATCTGTAATACTTGATCTAAGAATAACATCATTAATAAACTTAGTTTGTGATAAAAAGAAAACTCTATCATCACGAGTTATCTTAATGCCAAGAAAATAAGAAAGTTGACCAAGATTCTTCATTTCAAACATATTATCAAGTTCTTGCTTGATTTGCTGGATACGTGTATTATCACTACCTATAATAATCATATCATCAACGTAGAGAAGTAAGATAACGATTGATGCCTCTATCAATTTTGTGAAATCAACGGAACAGAATCATGAGCATTAGGAGGGAAAAACCAAATTGGTGCGATAGTCTTTATGAAACTTCTGACAAACCAGGCTCATGGTCAGCTTTGTTTGAGACCATATAGAGCCTTTTAGAAAGGCGATTAAACCTTATTTGGTGGACACAAGTGTAAGCCCTAGGAGGTGAATGCATATACAACTTCTTCCTTCCAAATCATCATTAAGAATAACATTCTTCACATCCCCATACGATTAAGAGTCTCCGTTTACAGTGGTACTTGATAGTAAGGAGGAATACGGGGGCGCAGTGATGCAAACAACAGAAGTACGTAAAGATCTCCTCACAGTTAATGCCGTATTCTTAAGTGAAACCTTTGGCAACTAATCTAGCTTTATAGCGATCTAATGAGCCATCACCATTAGTCTTGATTTTATAGACTCACCGACAACCTATAGTTTTTTTATTTGATGGTCTAAAGACAATATCCCAGGTTTGGGCTCTATATAAAGTATCCAACTCTTCGTTCATTGCATGAATTCAGTTTTATGATAACTGAGCTTCCTTAAAGGTTCTAGGTTCCTTTACAGCAGAAATATTTGTTACTAAAGCTCTATGTCTTGGTGAAAACTATCATATGAGACAAATCTTTCAGGAGGTTTAGAATCACGGTTTGACCTCCTAGGAATAGGCACATATCTCCTATTGTAACCTTTATCAAAAGGTGTAATAGGGTATCTTGTAATCATATGTTCATCAAGATCATTTTTTTCATGAATTACCTCTTCACCTATAATATCATTTAAGAAGAAATATGAGGAGTCATCAAGAGAACTATCATCATCCATTCCTTTAAAAACATATTCATTTTTAAAAAACTTAATATCTTGTGATACATAAAGCTTATCATTTTTACAATCATAACACCTATACCCCTTTTTGGTTATTTCATATCCTAGAAAGACACATTTTATGGCCCTAGATGATAATTTATTGTCTTTGTCAGTATAAACAAAGCATTTACAACAAAAAACACACAGTCTTGAATAATTGGGAGAAACTTTAAAGAGTCTTTTTATGGGAGACACATTTTGTAAAACCGAAGTGGGCATCCGATTAATTAAATAGACTGCAATCATAATAGCTTATGCCCAGAAATTTTTAGGAACACCACTTGATAAAAGCAAAGTTTATGTGGTTTCCAAAATATGTCTATTCTTATGTTTGGAAATACCATTTTGTTGAGGAGTCTTAGAGCAAGAAGTTTGATGTATAATTCCAAACGTATCAAGATGGTTTTTAAAATCCTTTGACATAAACTCTCCTCCTGAATCGGATGTAAAAATCTTGATTTCGGAATCAAATTGATTTTTTACAAGATTATGAAAGATAACAAAATTTTAAAAGACATCGAATTTTGCTTTTAAAAGGAATACCCATGTATACCTAATAAAGTCATCTATAAAAATGACATAATAGGAAATACCTCTTTTAGACAAAATGGGTGTCAGACCCCATACATCCGAATGAACTATTTCGAAGGGTCTTGTTGTAACATCAACATGTGTTTTGTTTGGAAATGGAAGATATTGTATTTTATGAACACATTCTTTGCAAGAAAAAGATTCCTTAGATTTCATTCTAAGAGGATATTGATACAATTTTTGAGCATTAAGATGTCCTAGTCTCGTGCTATAAAAGAGCATCTTTTGTCAAAATATTAACATATCTTATACTATGCAAAAAGTCCATAACGTAAAGTCCGCCCTCTCTATGGCCACGACCAATTACCTTTTTCGAGAGGCGATCCTTTACAATACATCCCGTGGATGAAAAGGTTACAACACAATTTTTATCTGAAATTTGAGATACAGAGAGTAAGTTCAAATTTAGTTTTGAAACAACACTAATTTTGAAGATTTCAAATTTTTTATTTTGTAAATCACCAATTTTATCTACATCTAATTTCGTTATATCCATAGTGTAGACACAATATGAAGATTTTTTAACACATGAGTTTAAAATTCTTTTATTAGAAGTCATATGAAACGAAGCACCCGAATAAAGAATCCTGAATTTTTTTTGTTGAAGAAGAGCAAACCGAACCAACTGTTGCTTTCTCCTTCATTTGAGCCTCAAGTTGCTTCACTTTTTCTTAAAATGCAAGGATGCAATTTTCCTCCACTAAGGCCACCTTCTTTTTCAATTTAGGGTAATTTGTATGTGCCCGACTTCTTTATAACGATGGTAAATGACCTACTTTCTTGCTTCGCTTGATCCTTCATTTTTGAAATGGGAATGACGATAAGCCTTCACATTTGCTTCGGGTTTAGATGCGGCAAGAGCGGTATCTTTTTGAAACCTAGTTTCATTCATTCTTGTTTCCACTATTTGAAGATCGATAATAACCTCTTCTTTGGTAGGAAATGACTTCCGATGAATAAGAGATGATCTAACTCCTTCAAATTCTTCTCGTAGACTTCGTAGAAATTGATATACAAAATCTTCATTATCTTCACATTGTCTCTCATCAAGAAATTGTGTACATTTCTTTCGATAACCATGTAGTTAGTTCTAAATATTAGAATATTCACCAAAGAAATCATTCACCCATTTATCTCCTTGTCTAAGAGAGACCGATTTGTCTCTTAATGTCATTCTATGAGCAACATCGCTTTGAAACAACAACAACAACAACTAAGCCTTTTCCCATACTAGACGGGGTCGGCTACATGGATTCTTTGTTTCCACAGATCCCTATCGTGTGCCATGTTAGCAGTTAACTCCCAATAAACTAGATCATTCTTTATTGTTTCTTTCCAACACTTTTGTGGTCGTCCTCTACCTCTTTTAATACTTTCCAAATTTAGTTTTTCTAACCTTCTTACAGGTTCTTCTTTTGATCTTCGTTCTATATGTCCAAACCATCTTAAACGATGTTCTCTCATTTTATCCTCTATTGGTGCCACTCCTAATTTGTTTCTAATAACCTCATTATGTATACGGTCTTTTCTTGTATGGCCACTCATCTATCTCAACATCTTCATTTCTGTCACAGACATCTTTTGTACATGTTGATGATTAACTGCCCAACACTCAGAACCATAAAACATGGCAGGCCTAATTGCTGCTCTATAATATTTACCTTTTAATTTTAATGGTATCTTCTTATCACAAAGAATACCTGATGCTCCTCTCCATTTTAACCAACCAGCATTAATTTTATGTGTAACATCTCCATCAATTCTTCCATCACTCTAAAAAATTGACCCTAGGTATTTAAAACTTTCCTTTGGGGGGATGCAATGTGTGACAATTCTAATTTCTATGTCCTCTGAGGTAACCAAATGATCAAACTTACATTCCATATATTCTGTCTTTGTTCTACTAAGTCGGAGGCCTTTGCTTTCTAATGTTTCTCTCCATAGTTCCAATTTTCTATTAACTTTTCTTTAGACTCCTCCACTAATACAATGTCATCTGCAAATAACATACACCAAGGTACTTCATCTTGAATATGTTTTGTTAACTCATCCATCACCATTATAAATAAGTATGGACTTAAAGTTGATCCTTGATGTAACCCAATATTAACTTCAAAGAAGTCTGTCGTTCCTTCATGAGTCCTCACACATGTTTTTGCATCATCATACATGTCTCTTATAAGGTTAATATATGTCAATGGGATACCTCTTTTTTTCAAAGTTCTCCAAAGAACCTCCCTCGATACCCTATCATAAGCTTTTTCTAGATCAATAAATATCATGTGAAGGTCTTTCTTTTTTGCTCTAAAATGTTCCATAAGACGTCTCAGAAGGTGAATCGCTTCAATAGTAGATCTACCTAGCATAAATCCAAATTGGTTCTCCGTTGTACTTGATACTTGTCTTAACCTACGTTCGATAATTCTTTCCCATAATTTCATAGTATGACTCATTAACTTGATACCTCGATAATTCGCACAATTTTGAATGTCTCCCTTGTTCTTATATACGGGTATAAGTGTACTTGCTCTCCATTCCTCGGGCATCTTTTGGTTTTTCCATATTTCATTAAATAGTCTTGTGAGCCAAGTGATTCCTATTTCTCCTAGTATTTTCCAAACTTCTATAGGAATATTATCTGGTCCTACCGATTTACCACTCTTCATATGTTTAAGAGCCTCTTTGACTTCATTCTTTTGAATATGTCGGTAGAAATTGTGGTTTATATACTTTTCTGACTTGGCTAAATCTCCTAAACTAATACTAACATCTTTATTTTCATTAAAAAGATTATAAAAATAGTTTTTCCATCTATTTCTTATATCATCATTTGCCACTAGAATTTTTTCATCCTCGTCTTTGATGCATCTAACATAATTAAGATCCTTAGTTTTCTTATCTCTAGCCCTAGCTATCCTAAAAATATCTCTTTCACCCTCTTTTGAGTTGAGTTTTTTATATAAGTCCTCCCAAATCTTAGCTTTTGCTTCACTAATGGCCTTTTTTGCTTCCTTCTTTGCTTTCTTATAAGCTTCTAAAGTTTCACTAGTTTTCTTAGCGTAATGTAATTTGTAACATGCCCTCTTTGCCTTGATTTTATTTTGTACTATTTCACTCCACCACCAAGCTTCTTTTTGTGCCGGTACACCTCCCTTAGATACCCCTAACACATCTTTCGCCACTTTCCTAATATGTATAGCCATATTGTTCCACATATCACAGGGTGTGCCAACATAATTCCAAACATCTCCTTGAAGGACTTTCTGTTTAAATATACCTTCTTTCTTGCTTTTGAGGTTTCACCATTTAGTCCGAATAGCTCGATGCACTCTTTTCTTCTTTGTCCATTTTTTTATTTGTAAATCCATAACTAAAAGTCGATGTTGGGTGGTTAAGCTTTCTCTTGGAATTACCTTACAATCTTTACAACACGCTCTATCTTTTTTTCTACAAATAAAGTAATCAATTTGTGTGTGTGATAAGCCACTCTTATAAGTAATTAAATGTTCATCTCGTTTTTTGAAGATTGTATTGACTATAAAGAGATCAAATGACATAGCAAAATTTAAAATCTCCCTACCTTCCTCGTTTATATCCCCATAACCAAAGTTTCCATGAATCCCTTGATATCCTAATGCCTCTTTACCGACATGTCCATTTAAATCTCCTCCTAAACAAATCATCTCCCTTTGTGGAATCTTTTGAAACACCTTATCTAACTCTTCCCAAAAAACTGCCTTTATACTATCTTCTAGTCCTACTTGGGGTGCGTAAGCACAAACTATATTCAAAACCTCTGCTCCTAACACTAATTTCAATGTCATGATTCGGTCACCATATCGTTGTATGTCTACTACACTCTCCTTTAAATCATTATTTATGATAATACCAACTCCGTTTCGGGCCTTTTCTTTACCTGAGTACCATAATTTAAAACCTGTATCCTCTATCTCCTTTGCTTTTTCTCCAACCCATTTTGTCTCTTTTAAACATAGAATATGAATCTTTCTCCGAATCATAGTATCTACCACCTCCATTAGCTTACCCGATAATGTTCCGATATTCCAAGAACCAATACGAATCTTATTATCTAGGACTAGCTTCCTTACCCCCCGCATCTGTCCATAATCAAAATGCGGAGACCCTCTCTGAAAAATTTTCACTACATTCGGGCGGCAATGTAGTGGGACTAACTTCTTTACCCACACCCGTCCATGATGTGGGAACCCTCTCTGCAATTGATTCACTACATTCGGGCGAAAATGTAGTGGCCCTTGCTTACTTCTTACTGCATTCGGGCTCTGCAGCACGTCGCTAGGCGAGGACGCCCTAAAGCAATGCTCATAATTTTTGTAATCCATGTTGTAGAAATCCGACGAAGTTTTACGCTGGCTGTCGGAAGCCTAACACAACCCTCCTCCTTTATCCGGGCTTGGGACCGGCAATGCAAGGGTGATCCCTTACATGGGCGGAGTTGAGCAACATCGCTTTGAACATGAGATTTTTTTTAAGTATTCACATGCTTCTTTTGCATTAGTGAAATCGGTCAAAGTGTCCCTAGTGTGCTCATTTACATTATTTATGAGCACCCATAGGACCGTTCGATAACCTCCTTCATATTCTTCTTTTTGCTCAAACGTAGCATTAATAGAGGGTTCTACTTTCAAGCCACTTACATAACCCTATAATTTTTTGAAATATAAATAATTTTCCATAGTTTGGGCCCATGTCTTTTAGTTTGAAGGTGTTAAACGAAAATTAAATAATTTCTTTCCATTCATATTTCAAGAAGAAAAATAATTATAAAGAGGTAAATTTACAACAAAATGAAGAACACTATGGACACACTTCTCGAGACAACAATCGGTGTTTCCATGATCTAAAATGGCTCTGATACTATGTTCCAATATAGTTGCGGAAGATCGATGAATAAATATCACAATGTAACTATCACAAAGCCTTAGAAAAGACTATAGTCGAGTGCAACGAGGGCACACTAAAAGAATAATGAACACAAAACAAATCGAATAAATAATCTTTATTGATTGACCACGAAAGGCTTTAAGTTTACAATGGGGTTTAATAAGTATTTATAGAGAAGAGAAGAAGAAGTGAGGAAGTGAGGACAAGAAGAAATGAAGAGGGGGCTGGTCATAGCCAGCCCCTAACGGCTAGTGGCCCTGGTCCTGACGGCCCAGTGGGCTAGGGCCGGGCCCGAGTGACCATTTTTCTAACAACCACATGATATTTATTGTTTATTTTTTAAAAATTTGTTTATTTAGTTTGATTGATATTTATGTATGTGGTTATGTGTTTCTTGATATTTTTTAAAAATTGGAGAATTCATTATATATATATATATTAATCGTAAATGAGAGTATACCACTAAATCTTGTATATCCCCACTACCGCTATATTAGGGTCAACCGCTAACAGCCCGTGTCCCCTATTGATAACATAGGTATGTAGTGATATTAAAAGCAAAATCACACTTATGCACATACATCCCTAGATTTTTGCACAGGCTATTTTGTTTGGGTCAGTATAGGTTTATGCGAAGATGAAAGTCTCATTTATCACAATTCATTCAGGTGTGTAACGTGAGAATGACTACCTTATTGACTCATGGACATTTTAAAAATCGGTCTTTGTGTTATTTTCCCTTGATTGCGATTTACATGCAGGATTATTAGTTTAATGTGTTACAGGTTCACTAGATTGTTCCTTCTTTAAGGAAAGAAGCTCTAAAAAATGGTTCCTGATTATCAACATGATGTGCGTCATCTATGAGTGTGTTCTGTGTGCCTTGTCCTTGTTGTGAATGGTTTTAATCTCTTACTGGTCACTTATGGTGGTTCCTGACATGCTTTTGAGATTTGTTAGGAAAATGCTATTTCATAGCAATTATTAATATGAATCGTATTTATTATACCAAAATGTGGGCCATTTTTGTGGTCAGTAATTGTTATCTTGTAGCGTTATGTTTAAAGAGCTTTTGCAAGCACGAGCTTCCAAATACTTGCTCTTTGGAAACAAAACACAATGTAGTTTGTTTTGCATACTAACCAGGAGAATGGTCTTTCAAGCATCACAGTTATGTCAAATGGCCTTTTCTTGTGGTGTCCATGGACTTCTCCACCATGAATACTCTGAGTGAGGCACATGAAAGTTGGTGTGGTGCGTTTGTATCGTATCACATTTGTCTCAGTGAAACTTAGGTACTTTTGCCACCAAGAGATAATCAAATTATATTTATTGGATGTATGTCTTTTCATATGCTTTTTCTCCTTGGGATGTGCAACTTCAACCCTTCCATGCTTTAGCTCGTTAAGTTCATCTTTGCATGGGATGGTCAGGAATGGTAGTTTGATTGACCTGATTGTGGTTTGAGCTTTTCGGTTTGGAACCATGCATGTTCTGATGCAGTTCTTGCAATGTCAACTGTGGGTTTGTTGACATTTTCATATCTTTCTTATGCTGTCAAGAAATTCAATGCAAGTTTATAGAGTTCTGACTTGCATGACTCCAAACGGATATTGATCAATGGCTACAAAATTAAGGTTGTGCTTAATGTCGTGCAGGATGATGTGCCTATGATTGCTATGAGATGGACTCATATGCTAAGATCTGGATCTGTTGACTTAAAGTTCATGGCAGTTGATCTGAACACTATCATGTTTACCTTGGAGGATGCAGACGACATTGAAGAGGTAGGAACCCAGTTATTTCTTGTTAAATGATGTTGCATTTGCACTTCTGTGCGTAACTACTAGTACACTAGATAGTTCCCAATGGGTCAAGGGTTTGCTATCATGAATTTATTTTTTGAAGTCAATTTTCAACTTAAAAGATTTCCTTATTGGCATGTTGTCTACAATTTTTACGTAGGCTTAATGAACTAGCTTGAGTTTGTGACTCACCTCAGCTCATCTTTCTGCAACTCGAATTCACAAACTACATGAGGATATACACTTAAGAGCTAATGAAATAAGCCCGATGTCCTCTCTTCGGCTTGTTTACAGCTTGGTAGTCGAACTAACTTTCAATTCAGCTGGTTATGTAATGTTCTCTTCATCCTTATATTCAACTGAGACTGCAGTATATCATCTTTTGTTTTCTCCTGTTTTCTTTTCAAGTCCCTCTGTTTGTGATATTCTTATGGTAATTGAACGATCTCTTGGTTATCATTTCACTTGCCAGGTGAAAGATTTCATCTTGAGCCAACCTGAGGCTTATGAGTTCAAGATTGGTGATGAATTATATCGAAGGCCGGGTGATCCTCCATTGGAGGAGGTCGTTGAGAAGTTGCGAAAGGAAAAGGCTAAAGAAAATGAGCTTGATGATGCTGCCGACTCTGATCCACAAAAGATGGATGAGCTCTAGACATATGAAGAGTAGTATCTTTCTTTTCTCTCCCCAAATTGGTGTTGTCCTTCACAATGTATGCTGAACTGAACTCTTTTTATTAAGCATATTAACACACAAACAGTAAACCATGATGACTGAAAACAGCAAATATGCCTTTGTAAATGAGGGTCACAGTGTCTGAGTTCTGCGTGGCGTTGTTCTGCTCGGGGCAACATTGGTTTCTCCCAGTTATAAATCAAAATGGGAAAGAAGGGAAGGGGAGGTTAGAGGGTGATCTCCTTGACCTAGGGTTGGGGTGAAAGGTGAAACACACCCTATTCTTGCTGCTCTCTTAACAATGTTTTCTAGTTTGTATTGGTCGTGTATTTGAAACATGACAACCACATGGAAAGGTTCAAAGATACACAAGCTGTGCTACCATTCGAACAATTATCTCTAAAGGTTCAAAGTTCTCCGTTGTTTGATCAATGCGATCAATGATGGAGATTTTAATTTAAAAATAAAATATATTGTTGTGCATTAAATGTGAAGTACAATGTTATATTTTACTATTTAAATTCAAATCTTCACTATTGATTATGTCAATTCGATAGCCGAAATGACTGTTTGAGTAGATTTGAGAATGGATAGTTTTGAGCATATACCACTACTTTTTAATATATGTTATATTCATGTGTGTACTTTTTGATTTTTAACTCAACCATCTATGTTAAGAATAAGAATGATCATATGAAGTAGCAAGCATATAAAATTCACTCCATATACATACATATATGTGTTGGGTGTGGATGATTGTGTTATCGTGGAAGAAAATAAAACGTGTGGCTGAGGATTCAATCTAGTGCAGTGATCCTATTATGATCCGAGCAAAGAAGAAACGCTGAAAAGGAAGTCTCTGATTGCTTAGAAATCGAACACAATCATGTTTGATGCTATTAGGTTCACGCGTGATGGACATGTGATAGACTTTATCCTGTTTGTGTTTAATACTTGTGATATAATTTCCAAGCCTCGGTTCATCAAGCTTGAACCTGTCTTCACGTTCAACATCCAACTCCACTCCACTCCACTCCAACTACAATTAGTCAGATAGAGCATTTGAAACCATGTTTGACTAATGGCTGGACTTAGATCCTGGTATATTAGGTGGTTTGAATCCAGTGTGAGTCACCCGAAATCTGAAAGATTCTTTAATTTATCACTGTATATAAGAAAATATAAGTGCTTCGTGCATGTGAAATTCAAATACGAGTCATCCAAAATACAAGTGTCTCACCCCAAAAAAATTCTAAGATCTGTCACTGGCTAGTGAATGAGTTGAACAAACACAAACCGCACATGATACTTCGATGGAAACCATCAAAGCAACTATAAAATTATGTAAATCACTTGTTAAAGAATAAATCTGTAAATTTCTGCATGTACTTATGTATAAAATTGAATTCCTTGATTACAAATTAAGTTAAATGTCAAGTTTCCACAGAAATTTATTGATAAATGAAAGATATGACCACTCAATTAATTTATAACCTAATTCATTGGTTTCACATAGTATTCCCGCATACTTTATGTGAATAAAGTTATGTATACTTAAACTAAAGGAGCTAATATATGGCGAACCGAGCCAAGCGTGCATTGTTCATGTTCAAATCCCGAGCCAGCTTACTTTTAGTCTAATACTACGAAAGAGCTCTTCACAAGTTGAACCTAGCCGAACAACTTGGTTCATTTGCCAGCTCTACTCCGTGGATCACGCTTCGATCAGCTTTCTTGATTCATATCTGTATCCAAAACTCCAAATCAGAACCCACATAACACCCACCTCGCTTTGCGAGCCTCGGAGATCAAATCCTGCACCCTCTTTGTTACAATCCAGTCTAGTCTCACTTCAACCTACAAAAGTATTTTTTAGAAAAAAATCAGTTAATATTATATACTTAAAAAATATAATATATTTTCTGACATTTTATATTATTAAATTAGAAGTTATTGTATGTATATGTATACATTTATTTTATATAAAAAATATATATGTATATAAAAAAATTATAAATATATATATAAATACTATGTATATTTTATATAATATACACCTAATTGGTGGGGCAGGTTTACCTTAAACCCTATCCCGCCACGCGTGGGAAGGGCGTGTAGGAATTGCCACTCCTACTTCTCGGATCTGGTAAACCATTTATCCGAACCGCCCACATGGCTGGAACCAGCAGGGCTCCCGATTCAATATTCCGAACCAATACGCAACTCGGATTCGATTATGAATCCCGACTCGTTTACGTTCCCGCCTTTTCATTTTCTACATACGGTTAGTGGGTACCGGACCCGGATCCACCCGACCCATGACACCCTGTTTGAGGAATCAAAGATCTTCTTTTAAGCTTTTGGGGTCTGGGCTTCCGCCCTAAAATTCTAGGGTTTCACCTGCGTGAGAGAGAGAGAGAGAGAGAGAGAGAGAGAGAGAGAGAGAGGGAGAGAGAGAGAAGCAAATGGGTAGGTATAGAAGCCGAAGCTACAGCCCGGCGAGAAGGAGTCTGAGCAGGAGTCCCCCGAGGAGGAAGAGATACGATGACCCACGCGAGCGTTACCGTGGTTCCTCTCGCCTCTACAGGGATCGACGTTCATCTCCTCCCTCTGGTCTACTCATACGCAATATCTCCCTAGACACACGGTGAAGACCAAATTCTTCTGTTATCGTTCTTTTGATCTTATCTTCTGGTTTGAGCTCTTGCTTCATCTCGTATATCTCAGTATCGGTTGTGGGTGTTGGTGAGAAAGCCTCATCGTGGGTGGACGAACCTTCATCTCTTGTTCCCTAGATGTTATTTTCCATTTCGTAGTCTCCTGTTTTTTGTTAGTAATAGTCGGTGTCGCCAAAAGATTTTGAAACTTCCTTTTGTTTTAGCCTAATGTCTCCGTGAACGCTTTGTTCTCTTTGCTCTTTATGGGTATGCGAATTTTCCTTGCCAACCAATCAATACTGTTCTCCTCAGATTGTAATTTGCTTTCGCTCTTTCTCTCTACTTTGTAATGGGATAGTTTCTCGAGTTAATCATTTTTCCGTTCGTTATCATTGCGTCTTTAACTAATGGTGTTTTGACGTTCTGATCCCCTTGGGCATAGAAGTCATTTCTTTGCCACGTGCTTGCGATTGCTATGGTTTTTTGGTCTTGCTTGTGTGGGATTCCTCGTCCCAATTTTGTTGTTCGTGAGTGCGTTCTCTTTATTTAGGTTTTACTTTATTGGTCTGTTATGCTTGCTTTTTGGTGCATGATCTGTTCAATTTGGAGTTTTTTTGGTTGCCTTATAGGTCTGTTCTATTTTCTTGCTCGTCATGTTATCTGTCAAGGAAATGGCCATTCTTCGTAATCGGATCTACTACATGCGCAATGTGGTGCTTCTTCACTCTATGTTGCTGGAATGTTGCGACCACTCTTTAACATTATCACGGGTTTCTGTACAAAACTAATTCATTTCGGTATAAATGGTCAGATTTGTGGGATAATTTTATAGTATTTTGGCTGTATACTGAAGGGATCTTATTTTTTAATCGGGTTGTTAAAGGAGGAAATTCCATGGAAAGGGACTTAGGGAGTAGAACCAAGAAGATATGTAATATCTGGCCCTTGTGAACAGTAATGAAGGTTTAAATGAAACATCTATAAGCAATGTTTTTAAAACTGTACCTTTCCCTGTATTACACCACGTGTATCACACCTCATCATGATATGGTATGATACACGATTTTTTATTTCTTTAATTCTAAATCAGAAAATTTGGAAAGCAAGAAAAACAATAATCAAGAAAAATGAAAAAAGTATAATGCTAAGAAGTGTGAGGCGACATCCCAAACATCATGTGTCATAGAAAAAGTTAATGCTAGTTAATAAACCACGAAATAAAACTCGTTCTCTAAGAAGCAAGGGAAATAAAAAAAGATAGAAGAAGTGAAGAACATATCCCCAAAGTCATTGTGTGATATAAAACAAGAAGGGAATTATATTGTGATCTTTTATGTAGTAAATATGTTTTTGAAAAGGTTAAATGACCATTTAATTTACTCACAAGTTAAAAAATCAATGGTGTGAAATTGTGTACTCAACACGTATTTGTTATATGTTTATAGATTTAATTATTTTGTTTGATTTATCATATTGTTTGTAGTGTCTGCCCTCTTAGACGTGTCATTTGTCTAGTTAAGTTAGAAATAGGTTAACACAAATGAACATATTTTGTAGACAAAAAAGTCTTGGAAGTTTTTGATTGCACTCAATTGATCATCATATGCCGATAAAGCTTTAATACTCGCAAAATTAATGTCTGTTTAATTGTAAATGGCCAACGGTCTATGAGTCTGACAGCTAGTCAGATGGGATGATTCGGATGAAACTGGCTAATAATAGTAAACGATGCCAATGTTATGAATAACGTTTCAGCATAGCATAGCGAAAGAGCAATACCAGTAGCGTGGGGTAAGTTGTATGCTTAATAGTGTAAAGCTATTTACAAATATATATATATATAAATGCAAAATTAACAAAAAGTATGCTGAATTGTTAACAATATGAATAAATTACAATAAAAGTAAAATCCTATATTTACCTCCCAAGTTCTCATATTGTCATAAGGCTTCCTTAGTGTGCCAACAGCCAAGTTGCCAACTAACAAAAAAATTGACATTCTATGGATTGTTATATCTATGCAAATGACAAGACAAATATTTCAGATTAACATAATACGATGAAGCATATCAAACTTCTCCACAATAAGTTAAATAGTAAGATAAATAGATTGGTATAGAAAGATAGCAAGCAAAGTAGAGAATATATATAAAAGCATGTCATAAGTGTGGGCATATTTTCTTTCTGTATTCATCAAATATTTGTTCTTAATAAAGTTTAGTTCTTTCAAAGTGTGTTGCTGCATTTTATGTGTTGTACTATGTTTATCTGTAAATTGGAATTGTGTTTTGCCAAGTGTTCTTCGACACGTATCGTATCATGTATCATTTTGGTCCACGATACGATACAATGTGTATCGTATCGTTGTGTATCGTAATTTAATATTAAAAAGAATTCATATAATGCAAAAGTTAGTACATATTCATCATTCACCATTCAACAATTGAAAAAAAAATACATATTTTGAAGCAAAAAATGAAATATCAGGATCATCAACTAAATAATCTTCATCTTCTCCTTTAAAACGGTCCCTTGTTGTATCGCCCACATTGTATGATATGGCACGGTTGGGCGATACTTGATCCTGTATCGTACGATACGGTGCGATACGGATAACACTGGTTCTTCCACTCGCGTTTGCAAGTGATTTATCTGGAAATGTTCCTAATCTAGTAACTCTATTTCCTTTTTTTTGGGTTTGAATTGTTTTCTCTCTCCTTCAATTTCTGATAGATGTTTATGCGTCTCCAGGCCAGAGGATCTGCGAATTCCTTTTGAGCGATTTGGACCTGTAAAAGATGTATACCTTCCAAAGAATTACTATACTGGGTAAGCACTTAGGTGATCATAAGCTTTGACTGTCGGACAGCTGTTATGGTGTCCTTGCTTTGGACCATATGTACCTTTCTTTGAGGTGTCAATAATTTATTTTAGTTTCCTTTCTTATGATTTTGAGCATGGTGTTTACTGTATCTGTATATTTCTCAAGAGACCCTTATATCTTTTGGTCGGTTGGTATTGAACTCTTTCACTAAGTTCCTTTTATTCATCAGAGAATTGTTAAGGACCATCATGCTTGTTTTGTGACTCGATGCACTCAACTTTCCATCTTGCTTGTTTTGGAATATTCTTGTTATTTTATAGTGGTTCTTATTGGATATTGGTTTAGTTGTGACAATGCAAATCTTTATGCTGGAGCTCTTCTGATAGCAGAGCGCAAAATTTTTTGATGAAATGTTTTACCATCTGATTGTTGGATAGTGTGAAGATTTGTGGTTCATCTGAAAGCTACTGTTCGGTATGGAATAGGTTGTATTGTATGGCATTTTTCATCTGTGTCTTTTGACTTGGTGTGGTATCTTATAAACAGATTGTCTTTTTGTGTGTATTTTGAGCAAAAGTACTTGGAAGTTTGTAAAGTACCTGTAGTTTTGTACTCTGCTGGGGTTTTAGAAATTGAAACAACATCCATACATTTGAATCATTAATTCAAACCAAATATTCTTCAGTTAAAACTGAACTTATAGTTTATCCTTTTACCTACACTTAACATATCTTGTGCAGCACTTTTCAACTAAAAAAAACCTTTTAGTTCAGCCTAGTGGCTTATCTAGGACAGTGTCAGACAAAGTTAAAAGCATACTACCTACAATTCCAACTGTGACCGTAGGAAAAAGATCCACATTTGAACATGTGGGACTAACATACATTGCCTATATATATGTATGTGTGTGTCTGTGTATAATAAATCTGTGTGTATGTATGTATAATATTTATCTTCAAAGATTGGTGGGGAAGACCAAGCAAATAATAGTCCAGGGTTTAAACTGTGATCTAGCAAACATAGCACGTGTCCTGCTATCACATCTATATCAGTTGTTGCTGGCCCATTTGCTTTCATAATTTTATGTACTCCAGCCCCTTCCCTATCCTTTCTATCCAATGCTTTCTTGCATAATTTGATGTTTGTTCGATTTGAGAAAGTTTCCTGTTCCTGCTAGAACCATTACTGAAATTATGTTTACGTTCCATTTCTCTAGAAAATTCCGTGCCTGTAGTGTTAGTGGAATGCCACGTTTTTCAATTGTCCTCGTGTCCAAACTCCAAAGCACCATGCTTCCAATGAGTAAGAGATTCATGATTCCTTTCAATGGATAGATTGGTCCTTCAGGGCATGGTCTAGGACCATGCACAGAATCAGTTGCTCGTGACTTAATTACACTGATTGCATTTAACAATCACTTTTCTGGTTCTTAAACAATGACAGAGAGCCCCGGGGATTCGGGTTTGTGAAGTTTCGAAATGCAGATGATGCAGCAGAAGCCAAGCAACAGATGAATCATCAGGTTCTTGGTGGCCGTGAAATAACTATTGTGTTTGCTGAAGAAAATCGAAAAACTCCTACCGAAATGCGTTCTAATGCACGAATCAGGTTTGTGAATTTTGTGGATAAAGTTTCATTGCCCTCTTTTTCTTAATGTCTTTTCTAGGTGGAATTGAGGTTCTTTGCATGAATTGCATTTACAGTGGGAGATACACGGGAGGAAGCTATAGACGCACACCACCACGATCTCCAAGGCGGCGAAATCGATGTTAGTGTGCTTCCACTTGATTTATGTTAATTCTATGCTGCTTGTTGCTCAGTATGTTCCATTTTGATTTTGAAGTTAATTGAGTGTACTGACTTTATTTCTTACTAGTGTTAATCGAGAAACTATTGTTTTCCTTGTGTTGAAATTTTTTTCTTACATCTAAAATTGCTTTGTCTTTTACTTTTCTTGACAGCCGATTCAAGGTCGCCTTCACCATCAAGACATGACTCGAGGTAATAGCATCAAACTGATTTGGCATTTCCACTAGCTGCCCACTCCCATTCAGGAGGATTTTTTGTCTTATTCTACCTATAGATTGCTTCTTTAATATTTAAGACTCTAAATTTTGAAATGCAGCTACTAAAATTGTTTTGACATGTGAGCCACCTAGACTGGTTTAGTGTCTCAAACATTTCCATGCAATTAAATGTTGAAAAGGGAACTGTGGCATGTTTAATCATCTTGTCAACCTGTAGATGATAAGAAATCATATGGACGTGTAACCATGCAAACTCATTTGCGTTTAGAAATGACCTTTGGTCCATTTCTTCTGAGCTGATTGTAGCATCAGCTTACTAACATGATAAGATAGTACCGTTTCTGAGTGAAGATGGGTATTAAATGAGAAGCAATCATTGATAAGCAAACATACATTGCTGGGTGGGAGCATCATTGATGCTGAAGGATATACTCCATCTGGTTGTATTGGACAATCTTCTTCCCATGCATTTCTGCGTGTGAAACCTTTTAATTCTGAAAGTCTGCTAATGTCAAGAACAACAGAAATGTGTCATCACACTGAAGAGGCAATATCTATCCGAGGCCAGCTGATGACTTAAAAGCAGACTATCTGATGCATCATTGAATTTAAGCTACACTAAGTTTCTGCCTCACTAGATTGTCTGTAATATGTGATCTAATCTTGTCAAGGATATGGTTAGAAAACATAATATTGTTTTTACTGCAGAACTTTATTTCATGCATGCAAACTCATTTCTCCTTTTCAATTGTCATAGCGGGAATTCTACTTTGTAAGTTGAGCAGGCATTCAATGTTCTTAAATGAGCCTTGTTGCATGCATTATATCTATTTTTTGTTGCTAGCCGCTTGTTCTCCTGGGCCAACTGTAGGATTTGTTCAGGTGAATTTGCGTAACATGTGGTGGTCTTGTGTATGCAGATTATTAAAGTGAAAAGAGACCCCCAAAAGAATGCAAGGTTGATTAGTAAAGAGACAAAATGCTGACCACTATTTTCTGATCTTACCAAAGCAATTCAAAGAATAGTATGGTCGTCTCCAACTGTAACCCTATGAATCATATGCTGCCTCCAAACTTTGCTTTTTGGCTTGTAAGGATCCCACTTAGTAGGAAAATTGTAGTCATTACATAGGTTAAATGGGAGGATACATATCTTTTTTTCTTTTCCTTTCTTATATTCCAGGGTTTGATACTCTCGGTTTTTTTTCATAATATCCAGTTAGTAAAGAATCTAAAGGTTAAAAGTTGACAAAAGTGAAAGCCACACGGCACAAGCCTATCAGCCCACTCTGCTATGACTACTGGAATGGGGCTTATCCTTTCGGTAAAAGTAAAGCTATTTTCTGTTTAAGAAAGATGGAGACAAGGAAAAGCTCTGAAGTCTCAGTTGATACTCATTCGAGCATAAGTCGAAGTGTTTGCTTCATGTTATTTTCAGATGCCTGTGGACATGCACAGGTAAAATTTGTCAAACTGAAGTTTTGACTTTTGACTTTTGGGCTTGACAATTTTGGAAATGTTGTGCACAAACAATGTATTAAATTCTTATGCTTGCACTACGAAGATTCAGATACTATTTGATCTAAATTAGGTACTTGGCAGCTTTCTACCTCATGTTATGCAGGATGATTCAGGCCCTGACGATCAGGGAGATCTTTATATATCACTTGTTAGACATTGCTATGACTAAATATCATTTTTGAATTTGGGATCCTTTTTGATATTGTGATTTGTAACAGGGAGAGGGGCCGTAGTGCAAGGGACGATTATTCTGAGCCTAGATCGAGATCTATCTCTCCACATTATGATGACAGGGATTATAGATCACATGACAGATCTCCAAGTCCCCCTGTGAGCAGAAAGAACGTTTACAAATCACTTACTCCTCATTCTCGTTCTCGTTCTAGATCATACAGGTGCTTGTTATATACTCAGTTTTCAACTTCTTTAACTCAGGTTCTGTTGTTGCAATGCTGACATGCCGTGGCTCTTTGTCTTGTAGTCGATGATGGGGCTGTTCTCTGCAACTTCCGTAAATGTTTGTTCAGGAAGAGGGGACATCTTTAGTCATTAGATAATGTTTTAGCCTTTTGTTGAACGGAATAGAATGTACCTGTGCTGTTTTCCATTTTCTTTAACCAGTTCTGTGCTTTGCACTGGTTATGGACTGTCAGCATCTCCCTTTTCTTGGGTTGCAATCTGTAATTTGTGACCGGGTGATAATAGCTTTCGTGTTGATGTGTTGGTTTCATGGACTTCTCTTGAGCTCATTTAGATGCAGTTGAACTTTCTTCGCTGTGTTATCCCGCCTGTTGCACGATAAAACTGCCCGGCTAAAAGACGGAGCTTTTTACCATTGGTTCCAGAACTTTTAGTTGTCAATTGCATTGTCAGACTGCATCCCTCTACTTTGATTCAGGAGCAACCTTCAGGTTGAAAGTAGGCACTTGCTCGCTGAACAGAGTCTCGACCGGAGTGGAACTGGTAACCTTTAATATACCTATTAAGAAATTTATTATATGTCACATTATTTATTAAAAATAAAAATAAATAACTCTAGCCAGTGTAAATGAAAGCTGCTTCAATAGAATTCATTTAATTTAATTAAGTATATCCAAATAAAGCTCAGACATTCAAAAGCTATTTAAATCAATAACGGAAAATTATTATATTTATTAATTTGAAAAAAAGGATTAAACAAGACCAAAAAATAGAAAGAAAAACTTCAACCTGCGGATTCATCGCTTCTCGGTTGATGGGTTCAACATGTGGATCAAACTGGATCTTGGTTTGGTTTCTGGTTCAATTGGTTTGACTGACCGGACTGGGCTTGATGTTCGGTTGGTGCATAACCTTTTAACTCATCTATCGAAAGGAAAAAAGCATGAGAAAACTTCTGGTGGTGCCATGTAAAAGTTTTCTCAGCACAGAGAAATAGCTCACCTGGTTAAGGGGTTGACTTACAAGTTAAACGACATGAGTTTTGTTTGATACACAGGGTGGGTTGAAAAACGATTAGTTGTGAAGGGGAGACTCAAAATGCTAAAGGTTTATTTGACTTGGCGTAAACTACTCCATCTAAAAGGGCGAAACTTACAAACAAGGCATCCTTCTTCTGGTTGACATTCTCAAGAATAAATTTCCTTTTGCTCCCATATCCCCTTAGGGTGTTTTTGATTCATAGTTTCAAAACTCTGGTATTGGAATTGTAAGCTTAGACTCACAAGGGCCTGTAAACACGGTTCCATGGAACCATAGTTTTGAGCTTAGGGTGTTTTTGATTCATAGTTTCAATACTCTGGTACTGGAATTGTAAGCTTAGACTCACAAGGGCCTGTAAACATGGTTCCATGGAACCATAGTTTTGAGTTTAATTTATGTACGAAACTCAATTGGGATTGAGGGTTTCGTCCCTATGCTCATCCTCTATAATTTCATCCTCCAACAAACCTTAATAAGATAACAATGAAAGAGAAAGCATGCAACAAATAAGAAAGAAGTAGAAGAGGAAATCCAAGTGACGCGAGGCTCATATGGATTTTGATGAATCAAATAATACCCATTCCTGTCTTTGGGTTGCTCCCCGAACATGCATATTATTTGACAAAGCTAAGTCTTGATGCTACTACAACCACTCGGCCTAGTTGACATGTTGATATGAGGCTTGAACCAAGAACAGTCGGGACCATGACTGAGTTGAAGGGGCATCTATCTGACCCTGGTACCAACGTGGATTACCATGGGAATTGCGATCCAAAGGTCTGATTGATGTCGTAATCTTGCTCCAGTATGACTACTCCTTATTCGGATGGATCTAAGTCGAGGTTCAAGATTCTCTATTTCATGTACTGATACAAATATGACTTATGATGTCTTCCATGTTGATGAAATAGCTAGAGATGCATTGGTCATATAATCAGATTGGATAACTTCCCAACTAGCCAGCAAGCAATGCCTGTTATCAGAAATCTGATTTTTTTTTTGAGTTTATCACTGTGTATACAAAAATATAAGTACAACAACAACTAAGCCTTTTCCTATACTAGACGGGGTCAGCTACATGGATTCTTTGTTTCCACAGAGCCCTATCATGTGCCATGTTAGCAGTTAACTCACAATAAGCTAGATCATTCTTTATTGTTTCTTTCCAACACTTTTGTGGTCGTCCTCTACCTCTTTTAATACCTTTAAAATCTAGTTTTTCATACATTCTTAAAGGTTCATCTTTTGATCTTCTTTCTATATGTCCAAACCACCTTAAACGATATTATCTCATTTTATCCTCTATTGGTACCACACATAATTTATTTCTAATAACCTCATTATTTATATGGTCTTTTCTTATATGACCACTCATCCATCTCAACATCTTCATTTCTGTCACTTACATCTTTTTTATATGTTGATGATTAACTGCCCAACACTCAAAACCATAAAACATGGCAGGTCTAATTGCTGCTCTATAATATTTACCTTTTAACTTTAATGGTATCTTCTTATCACAAAGAATACAAAAATATAAGTACTTATAGGAAAATACAAGTGATTTATGAACATGAAATAAAAATGTGTTTTACTTGCATCACTCCAAAAAAGTTGTACTGGTGGTCACCTACAGGAATAACACTCAACCCGACCCATTGATACCTGCACCCTGTGCTTACATGCGATAGGTTCTCAAGGTTGACAACCTGCCTAACATGGGAAAGAGAAGGGGTGGGCCAAGCAGGCTCCGCCATGCACAGTGGTGCAAAACCTGCCTTGGAGGTCCTAAGCTATGTAAACATTTTGGGTCACGTATTGAATCTATGTCAGGTGTGGATGCAAGGTATAATAAAAAAAAGTGGAAAGTGATGGGTGATTATGGATCTTTTAAACCTTTTTGGTTAAAATCTTAAGAAATAATCCATACAAGTTCATTGTATTAAACTAATTTATTATCAAATACATGGTCCGTATAACTAGCTAATATAAAATTAATTTCTTTGGAGAGAAGCTACTTTTTGATAACTTCTATGGCTTGAGACATATTGGGTCGTGCTCAAAGGGCATAAGGGTGTGTTCATTTCATGGTATCAAACTCCTAGTATTACTAGAGCTGCAGGCTTAGACCCATTTGAGCTTGTAATAATAAGGCTGAAGAACCATGTTTTTTGTGTTTGATGTAAGAGTTAAACTGATGCTTAGCTTTTTGGACAAGGTGGGTTAACAATATAAGAGAGAAAGAGAGATCGCGTGTGAAGTCCATCGGTTCAGTTCTTGTGGCTCACTTCCTTCCGGTGTCAACATTTTTTATTCAAATTAAGCTTATTGAACAATAGTTCCACATCACCAACGAGTTTTGCTTTTGATGCACAATGTAATATGAAACTATGAACACCAAAAATCAAGGTCCTTGATAGTGCGAATCAAAAGCACACTAAGGGTTTTGGATCTTGAGACCCAAGGACAAGTCGGATCGGTTTGTTGATACTTTTTAATGCGGGGTGGGTTCAGGTGGGAGCGCCAACTCGCCCTATTGCCCTCTATTTACCATTGGACCCGGCTGTTGTTTAAGAAGGTTTAATTCACTAAAGCTTGGTGCGAGTGACGAAAGCCATCGTCGTTTCCTTTTCAATAAATCAAAAGCGTTTTATTATTTATCTGCTTCCGTCCGAAGCGAAATTTCACTTCGAAGCCGTTTCCAGAAGCCTCTCCTGTGAGGAGCGAAGGGAAGGAAGCTTCGGTGTCGGATCTCGAAACCCTAATTCCTTGCTGTTCATCCCAGATTGTTACTGGGGTTCCCGAGTTCTTGGGTGAATTTCCCTTTTTTCTGACTTTTTGAGTTCATTCGTTCTGCTAATCGATGAAGAATCGAGGATGTTGATGAGCTTCTTGTGTTGCTCCTTCTTCGCTTCCTTGGGTTTTGATTCCGTATATGTTGATTCCTGGTTGTTTTCGCGCTTTTCTCTCCTGCTCATGACAAGAATTCCCGGTTCCTGAGAGTTTCTGCCTTTCAACGATGAACTTTGGCATTCTTGTTAATCACTTTGTTTCGTTTGATTCACGAAGGCTATCTGATTTTGTGTTCTCGGGAGATTCAATAGCTTGTCGTGGTTACCTGTTTTTTAAACAGAAGAGATTAGATTCATTAGAAAACATGAAGACAGTGCATCATATACGTCAAAGAGGGATACTACAAGTATCTACAAACTCTTTTTTCTGGGTTACAACGTGGACGCCGCAGAGAGGTATGCACACCTCGGGTATCGAGCTCAGGACCTTTATCTTGTCAGTTGAGTACCCTGCCAGGTAAGTTAACGCTCGAGTGCAACAAGTATCTACAAACTAGCTCCACAACATTTCCTAAATAAACGCCTCTACACCAGGAAAGATAAAAGACTGAGCTAGTTCCATAGAAGAACATTCAAAGTTTTTTCTACCCCTCAAAGGCTGCTCTATTCCCAAAACCATCGTTATTACTTGCGTTGTTGCATGTTTGTTTGATTGGTTCCATGCCTCGGTGCTGGCACTTGTATTGAAACATTTTAGGATGGAAGCGATCCCTGGTAGAATTGAATTCCTTCCTTGGTTATGAGGGTAGTTTTGGTTGCGTTGGTTAAAATTAACTGGTATGATCGGTTTTGTAGTAGAGGCATTTTTTCTGGGTTTGCTTGTTTGTGGAGGTCGATATGGATTACCCCTCAAAATAGCTTATTAAGTTTTAACTTTTGGCTTGTAGCTTGTTGCTGTTGGGACAGGATATTCTGTCTCGGTAAAATTTTATCAAGAGAAAGACACTTGAGAGTTTCTTTTTTGTTACGTTGCCTCTACAATAGTTCTTGGTGTGCGTTATGTTTGAGGGATTGTGATCAGTGTTTATTGTGTCATTCGCCATGGTCAATCTGTTTTGTGAAAAGTAATCAATGAATAGGTGGCGTTATTTCATGCTATTTCAAAAGAAGCATGGCATCAGAACTTGGAAACTGGGACCGAAGCTGTCTGAGTTCCAAAATTTTATCATCTTATTTTGTGCTGCATGTAACTTTTATCTAAGTCGTCCAATCATCTTGGTTGTTGCGATATCTTATTCTTCATAAGATTTGTATGTCCTCTATTTCTGAGGAGTTTATTTACATTTCGTCTCTCTCTCTCTCTCTCTCTCTCTCTCTCTCTTCTGCAACCCGTTACATGATACCATGCTCTCAGCAGAAAGCATGCAGGGGTTTGTGGGTATGGAGAGAGTCTTACACATGTTGTGAGGGAGTAGCTTGGTGGAGGAGGAGAACAGTGTCCAACAATTTGTGAACGGTCATTGATACCATCCAGTCTTTTGGTTTCAGGGCAGCAATAGCATTTACGGAGTTTATATTTGACCCTGAATTAAATTAGTTCCCTTAATATACCTGCAAACTAGATCCATTGATCCATCATCATAAAGGCAGGTCAAGTTATTCGTTTAGAATCATTGGGTTCTCGATCATCACCCCGGTAATGGGGAACTATGGACTCCATTGCAAGTTTGAAATGTTTATGAGATGAGTAAAGCACGTGTTTTGTCTGTCCCTTTAGACGGGGGGCTGCAATTCTCTCCAGCCTCTTTGCATTCTTTTTCTCTAATTCCATCTCCTATTTCTCAAAACCATTATCATTTCATGATATGCAGTACATGTGGCCGACCTTGGTTAGGATGTTGATTGGTTGAGGCTGACTATATGCTTTGTGGTATATCGGTGCTGGACCGTGTGACCTCTCTACCAACTTCCATAAGGGGAAATGCTAAATAGAATGCTAATGTAAGCAATGTTTCACATTCTCCTTAATCCTTTCCGGTACAAGGGAGGGATGAGGCGCATGCTAATCATGAAGACCATTTTTTTCGAGTTGGTGCATTGAATTGTACCTTTCGTTTGTTGAAAATAACATCTAATCTGTTACTTGTAAGCTGTACGTTAGAGTGTAATTATAGCTTCCGTCGTGTTCTTGATTGACATGAAGTTTCGCTTTTGAATTCCTTGTCCAAATACGTTATGTGAGAATGGCATTATGAGAAAGGACCACCTGCTTTGGACTATGCATATCCAATCGTTTTTCTCCTTTGATGAATATCAGTAGAACAAATAGTTTCTTTCCATGTGTAATTTGAATTCTTCATTATTGATGTTCCACTTCATCATTCAGTTACTGATGATTTGGTCCATGGTCCCTTTCCTTTTCAGAAAAGGCAGTCTTGAGAGATGGCGGATGGTGAAAAGAATGATGAGGAGCCTTCAACCTGCGGAAATGAATGGGAAGTTGTATGTCTTACTGCATCAGCATATGCTGCATCTCCAGATCCTAACAAGTCTGAAGATAATGAAGTTGTTGAACATGGTGAGTTGGGAGATGGTCAACGAGAATGCCTAACCGCAATGGTCATGTCACATCATTTTGTGTTTACACCCACTCAACAGGAGAACTTGGCCATGGCGTCTGATGAGGCTCCTTTCATTAGAGAAGTCAAAAGTTCTGAGATTGATAAGTTGTTGCATCAGGAAGCACTCCACGGTTCAGAAGTTTGCCACGAATCTGTAAGTGAAGTTGGTCTGCCATCTATGCATCAGGTTGATCCAGGAACAGAAACTATAACAAAAACTGATGAGAAACTGAACTTCAGTGACATGGGAAGATCTGTTAAAGATTTCATGAATTCAAATCCTTTTCATGAAATCCCATTTATTGATGAAAAGGGTAAGAAGCTGCCACTTTCTGGTGAAAGTTTCAAAGAAGTCAATATTCTCCAGGGGCTCGAATGGATTGAACCTATGCAGAAACTCGGATCTTTCTATGCAGAAACTGGCACTTTCAAGGATACTGGCCAGATTGCTGATGAGTTTCTTAAAGGTGCATCTGAGGCAGAGGTTTGTATTTCAAAGTTGGATTATGCTTCGAATTCCGAAAAGCCTTCAAAGATTATACGAGGGAGTGAAAGTGATGGATCCGATCTTCCATGTCAAGCTTGGTGGAAGAGGCAGGCTGCATCTTTATATGCTCAGGCTAGGGAGGCAAATGCTTTCTGGTCTGTCTTTGTTGCCGCAGCTGTGATAGGACTTGTTATTCTAGGTCACCACCGGCAGCGGGTAAATTTGCAGGTTCATCCGAATAAATTGCAACTAAACATTGATGATAAGGTACTTGTGTTTTTTCTGCACTTTATTAGATTTCACTTTCCAGTTCATAAAACACAAATTGCAAAACCAAGCCTTTTCCCACACTAAGTGGGTCGGCGTACATGGAAAGATCATCTTTTACTTTTCTTCCAACTTCGAATGCATCATAGGCCGTGCTGTCTCTTTTAAAGCGTTCATTATCTAATTTCTTGAACCTTCTTACCACATTTTGCTCTTCAGTTCTCATTATAAGCTTCTATTTGCAGAAGTTGGGGCCCATGGCGGCTCCTGCATCGCGGCTCAAAGATGTGCTTCTTGGCCAGCGCCGAGTTCCTGTTTTGCATTACAGCAACTCAATTGACCTGTGATGGTTCTATTATACAGTGAGATGGTGACGACAAAATGTCTGTTTCTATGCATGTTTGTTTGTGTGTGTGTGAGAGAGAGGGAGAGAGAGAGATGTACCTTGCTATTCACACTAAGAACTTGTTTGGGAATTCCACTGTATAAGCTTGTATATATTCCTTAACTGATTTAGCGTATGTGCTGGGTTGATTTCTCTCTTTCATGGTAATATAAATTCTGCAGTTCCTTTTGTTTATTATCAAAAATTATACAGGTGATGTTTTGAAGCTAGCATGTCTACTCATTGTATATATTTGGAATACAAGAATTTTTCTGAGAAACCTTCCCCGTGTGTTTGCAAGTTTGTGAATCTAATGTTATTGTTAGTCAATTCGTGAGCCTGAAGAACCTAGGGGTAGTTGCTCACGGCTTCTTTGTCAATTCAAGATCTTGGTTCATGGTTGGGCTTGTTGGCTTGTCTGAGTCGAACAACAGATGTGAGCTGGACTGTCTTTTTGGTTCCGGTTCGAAATTGTTGGTTTTGGTTCCAGTTTCAGTTTGAACCATACTCTATTCAAAACCAAAAAAGTGAATAAAAATTTGAAATTCAAAATTTTACTGAACCGGCTGTTCCAACCTGGTTTCGATTTCATGGAAGGTGGAGTAAGAACCGAACCGTGTGGTTCTTGGTTTTGTGTTCAGATTCGGTTTGACCTATTCTAGTTCCAGCCAGTTCCTATCTCAATTCAGTTCCGGTTAAAATCGCCTGGTCATGTCTAAGCTGAGCTAGCTGGTCTTGAGAATGAGCTGTTCACCAAAGTTAAAATGGCAACTTTTCACCATATAATATGAGTAGAAAGCTTAGTTTCTCGACGAAAAACCAAGTCAAAATTTTAATTTTCATACAATTTTCTTGTAAAATTTTATTATTTCGTTACAATTTGTGCATGCAAGTAGTTGGGTTTAACATTGTTTGGTTTTCTTGCATACAGGATATGAAAGTTCTATATACTTAAGCAAATGAGCCAATATGAACCAAGATGAACCAAGCATGCAGTGTTCATTTTTCAGCTCATATAGATATAACTTTACAGTTTTGGTTCGTGTAGATCGACAACAAGTATGATCGAGCTTGTCGCGGGTTGAACCAAGTGCAGCCATGAGCTGCTGGGTTTATTCACCAGCCATATCCACTGTACAAAAAGCAATAAAAGGAGTAGACAAGCGGATCCGGGGGGATTAATTCAGGTACCATCTAATTGATACTTCGAGTAGTGATCCGATTCACATTCTCAAACCATTATTCCGCACGTGCTATTATTTTCAATTGGTTGGCAGAAAACAGCAACCTTGGCCAAAGAAAACGACCAGAAGGCCCTGACTATGAACTCCTTTCATAGGCAAGCTGGGTTTAGACCACAGACCCCTACTAGATGCACACTTAGTATTGAACTCTTGACCTTCTGCCAAAGAGCCAAACCCTTACCCAGTGAGTTCTGCCTCTTTTGGATGTATTTGATACAATGTTTTAGGGGAATTGGACCTTGATTTTTGGTGCATGTATTTTCAAATTCCATGTGCATCAAACATAGAACCCGTTGTTAGCATGAGAGTATGGTTCTATAGGTCCTAAAAGTGCCGGCACCAACGAGGAGGTGGGCCATGAGAATTGGATGTATGGGCTTTACAAGAAAACCCAAGTGCCTTTTTCTCTCTTGTATTGTTATCCTACCTCACATGAAAACCCAAGTATTAGTATTACTCACAAAACAAACGCAAAACCTTGGTTCCTCTAAACCATGATTATAAGTTCATGTAGGTCTAAGCTTACATTTCTAATACCAAGGGCCTGACACCACGAATCAAATACATCCTTGAGGACTCCATTGTGAAGCTGCTAAACATTTGACCGATGATCTTAGCTAATCTAGCTTGGGAGTTGAGAGATCATGGGTCAGGTGTTCGATACTCTCGAAAGAGGAGGAGTTCTTCCGGTGGTGGTCTACTTGAGTTGATACAAAGAGAGGTCCAAGGTTAACTCAGCCGAAGTACCTCGCGGAGGTCCGCCTATGTGCATTAAGCCTATTCCGAGTGGCGGACCTACGTTGAGTCAAAGTGGTGCCATCCCAAGCAAATTTAAGAATATTAATTGAAAGATAATTCACTGTTGAGTTTGGCTACAACTCATGGTTTACCCTACCCTGAAAATTTTCACGATCTGTTAGTGTCATCCTAAAATGTTTTCTTGATCCACAAATGACTACTCCTAATGGGGGTTGATTTAAACCTACCCTGCCAATCAACACGGAGAAAACCAGTGTTCGGAGATAGTCAGGGTCCTCGTGGGCTTCTTTTTACGGTGGTTTAAACCCCCAAAAAACTAATATTTAACTAAATTTAAAATGTAATTGTATTCGAGCTAAGCATATTAAACAATGTAAACATAGATGATAATATCATTAGACCTTCAACTTAAATAAAATCACGAATTCAATACCTTGCTTCGACATCTCTTATCATAAGAATTGCTCTTTTGTTGAAAGAAGTGAAAATTTCGGTGGATAAGGGAGCCCCAAAACTTCATTTAAGAAATGGGTCAGACCCAATGGTTTCTCAAGAGCAATGCATAAGGGGTTTTGATAGCATACACTTGGATCCGAAACCCTACATGTTGATGCTGAAGTTTCTCATAGACATATCAATGATTTTGAATGGATCTCTTGAGAAATAATTAATGTTCTTTCATACTCTCTTGATTTTGTTTCTACTATCCAATTGAATCCAATTAAATTGCATAATTAATTGATTTTGCCGTTCTATCTATCGAATGAAATCTGATTCAATTCCATACGAACAATGACTCTCAATAGACATGGCCGGTTCTAAAATGGCCAGGCGTTTCCAACCGAAAACCAAACCGGGTCAGGAACTGATTGGAATCTGGAAAATTTAAACCGGGCCCGGGACCACCTAATTTGGATCTAGTTCCACCTTTTGTGGAGTTGGAACCGGCTCAAAACCAGAAAGTGGTTCCAAATTTCTTCTTGTATTTTTTTAATTTTAATTTCAATTTTTAAAAATATTTTTCCTGATTCCGGTGAACCTCAAAGCAGAACCAACTTGGTCCTGGTTCATGGTTTCAAGTAAATAGGGACCGGCTATGTCTCTCCCACTATACTGACTCCTCCATGCTATAAAAGGAAAAGACTGAGCCAACGTTGGGCATTTTCTTGATCCACTAATGAAGAGGAAAGAAAAAAAAATGATGTGGAACCTGGGCAAATATGGTTGATGGGTTGGCTAACTTCGGATGTGGGTCAAAACCTGGTCGACCCATACCCAACCCACTTTTTCATCAAGTCCTTTTCCAAATCCCGGAACCGACCTGACCAGGATCGGGTAAACCTGACTCATTGCACAAAAGCCTCCACCTGATTTTAATAAATTCCTTTTATTTTTAAGTGACTTTCGTATCCAACAATCTATCGGGATAGATAAAACCGACATTGACTTATATATAATAAGGAAATGACAACGGGACAGGATGCTATAACACTAGTTTTGGATGTTCTACGTATGCGCACCATGCACATGCATCAGGGTTGAGCCTTTGGAGCATATTATAGTAGTTTTGTTTAAGGTCTTTTGTATTTGCTTTGATTATGTATCATGTGTGATCATCATTAGGGAATTAGAGAGTACAATTTATTTGAACTTAGTTTGATATCATTTAGGTCTAGTTTCATATCATTTAGGGTGTCAATTGGTTTGCGTCTGAAGCTATTTATTTGAATCCGTTTTCACTTTGTAGGATTTTATTATTTAAGCTCTCATTAATATATCATAAGAGAAGACAACCATTTAATAAAGATTCCACCTTTCAAGAATACAAATCGAATTCTTCTTCTTCCTCTTAATTGGGATATAGGTGTGCGTGTGTGTAGTGTGAGAGAAGGGAGACCTAAGAGGCAATTGGTGGTGGGTGAATCTAGGTACATGGAGTGTCAAGCCATAGTCTATTGGGAGGAAAGAAAAGTTATTCCAAGAAAGATTATTTCAATGCATATTGAGTAGGAGCAGGTTGAGGCAATCGAGTGTGGATGTCGCCATCACCAGCTGCTTTTAGGGATCGTTTTCATGAATCCAATAAAAAAGCCGTGACAACTTGGTATCAAATCCTATTGAGCCATATGTGGTTTTCAAGGAGATATTTTTGGTGGTGGAAGGAGACTGGTGGAAGTAGGTCGAGACTCAAACACCTTCAAAATTGTGCTTGCTACAATTTCAGGTTCTACCACATTCAACTGGTTGTAATAAGTTGATGCTGGTTGTTATAGTGATTCTATAGAGGGTGAAAGTCACAGGAGTAGGTTTGCCCACTGGATTGGTTGTAGTTTGATGATATTTATTGCACATATAGAACTTGATCTTGCGAAATTTAGTGCAGCTTGGTCCATATGAGTTTTCTAGTGAAATTTTGTAGAGAGTTGCATAATTTTGTCACGAATCTATAAAAAATATTTAACCAAAATAAGATTCTAGGTCATCGAAAAATCATGATTCTTTAGAGCATTGTTCGATCATATTAGGGGTAGCAGATTCGATCAGGTGTTGGCCAAAATTCACCAATTTTGGCTCATGTGGTTTTTGGTAGAAACCACCACTTGAAATCCATAATCAACCACGAATTGGTGGGACATGAATGTGATTATCAAGTCCATATTTGATTTTATTAAAGTTGTTCTATAAAATAAAAAATGTATTATAAATTTATTTGTTTTGAGGGAGAGAACTTTATTATTGATTTATTTGTTTTGGAACATAGAGTCTTATTACATTTGGTTTATTATAAAATGTTCTAAGGAATAAAATCTATTATATATTTATTCGTTCTAAGGTAAGATACTTTATTACAAATTTATTCACCTAGGGAGCAATGTATCTCTTTTAGGCAAACACCTTAGTGTATCTCTTACTCATTCTCGCATGAAGATGGTTTGAGGGACAAACGTGGGTTCTAGTTTTAATCTAAAAGACCAACCACGGTTGAGCATATGATTGGAATGAAAGCTACTCTACTCTTACGTAGATATCTCAGTAGTTGAAGAAGATTGATCAACTAGAGGTTGGAGTTCGTACATTAAAAGAGACCACACAACCGACACCAATAATGCCTACCTCTCTTCCATATTGTCATACATGTGTTATTAGCACGAGTGCCACTACCCTTATTTTTATCCACCATAGCCATGTATGGAAGATGAAGACACTAGGTCCTCATTCTTTTGATGTCACACGAGAGCATACCATGGTCGAGAAATTTATTTGGGGTATGAAAGATTATTTTCAAGCATATCAAGTCCCTAATGCTGAGCAACTAGTTGTTCCTACTTTGTTCTTTCAAGGTGATACAAAGCTTTGGTTGAGGACACACTAGATTTTGGCCTGAGAGCATGACTATGAACCTATCTCTTCATTGTTTCAACTCAAGGAAGAGTTAAAGAGGTAATTTCTACCGACCAACAATAGTTGTTGTGCGTGAGATCTTCTTACATAATTATATGAAGAAATTCATTGACTTATTGTTAGAGGTACATGTAATGTTAGAGATAGACAAACTGTATCAGTTTGAGGAGGATTCGTCCCTTCCTCAAAGCACTCACAACAAACTAAGTCATGGACTCAAATCAAATTACGATAACAGAATCCTATGAGTATGTTGAAAGCCATAACAATGGTGGAGTCCTTGATGAACTTGAGGCATATGGATGGGGGAGCAACCCATGTAGGGGCAAGGACAAAACTGAAAGTGATAGTGATGGGCCTAGTCAACCCTCAAAAGGCACAAATCGAAGGTGAGATGGACAACTAGATATATCTTCGAGTGACAATAGAGTACTTTAGATGGTGAGAAGCCTCCTTCAACATGTGGTTTGTTAAATTAGTGTAGGCCTTGCGTTTTTTATGCGAAAGTGTCCCAAGAAGGCTAAGCTTGATGTGTTGATAGTTGAGGATGAAGAGTCTCACTTTGATGATGATGAGCATATTGTTGAGGTGACCTCTTTATATGTAGAGCCAGTTAGGGACGATCGTGAGATCGATCTATTATCACTTCTTGAGCACCATATAGGTGAAACCCGAGTCATATCCAGGAGCCAAATATGTGATGGTTCGACTTACTATTCATGCCTTGATTGATTTCGGGAGAATACATTCATTAATATTACCCACCATCACACATTTTATGGGTTTTATAGTCATACTTTTGAGTTAGTAGGTGAATATGGTGAATTCGGTGCCTTAGATAGTGTTGAGATCATGAGATCATGCTGACTCCAAGTTGAATGTTGGTTAGGGCAGCAAGACTTGGTAGTAATGAAGCTTGATTCATATCTACTTATTCTTAGATACGGTTTCTTGCTCTTTCATAAGTTGGTGGTTGCCCCACATTTGGAGGAGTCATATACGTAGATGAGAGACAGTTAAGGCTCATCCCTCGTATAGTTTTAGGTAGTGATAGTGGATCATGTGCAATGTTGAAGATGACACCATCATGCCTTAGTTCAGGTTTAAGGAGGCTTGCTATCTTAGGGATATCAGGTTTAGGTAGGGGTTGAGTCTAAGAGGACAATGAATGCCTATGTGAGGTTGGAGATGGTATAGCAACCAGCTGGGTTGCTAGGCCCAATCAAGAAATTGGCATATATTGTAGGAGAACGAGTAAAAGGAAGCCTCCAACGCTCATGATAGAAGTAGACCATGTGGTGCGATGTTGGGCACGTGACGCTCCAGGGGATCGACAACTATGAATGGGAGACCTTGGAGGTAATGAAATAGAGCAACTAGTGGTGTGACCAACTTTGGTAGTGTCATAGAACGGATGAGACCCAATGGAAGGATCGTTGTGACCAGCTTCAGTAGTATCATAGAATGGATGATTTGAGTAGTTTTATTTAGGGTCTATATTTATTGTGGTTATGTAATAAGTGGTCATGTGTGACCATCATTAGAGTGTTTAGAGAGTATAATTTATTTGAATTCAATTTGATATAGTTTGTATCTATTTTTGAATCACTTAGGGTGTCATTTAGTTTAGGTTTGAAATGGTTCATTTGGATCTGCTTGCACTTAGTAGGATTTTATTATTTCAGCCCTCATCGAGCTATTGTAAGAGAGGACAATCATTGAATAAAGATTCCACCTTTAGATAGCAAAGATCAAATTCTTCTTTTTCTTTGTCTTGCTTTCAATTGGTGTGCAAGAGTGCATGTGCGAGAAAAAGGTGAGCTAAGAGGCCATAGGTGGTGGGTGATTCCAACTATGTGGAGTATCATGCCGTGATCTATTGAGAGAAAAGAGGCTATTCCAACAAAGATTATTCCACTACGTGTTGAGAAAGAACTATTTTTCTTCAGAGTTTGGGCTCAAAGGTGGAAGCCTAACACTCACCATCGAGCTTGTATGCTTGTCTTGTGATTCTTATGCTTCTTTATAATTAACAGATCTGAGCCATTAAAAATATGGAATTCAATGACCAAAATGATACTTGAATCATATAGCTAGTGAACAGGGTTGTTAAACGGATGGGCCTGTCCATGGTTTGGCTTGCCGTCACCTCGTTTTCTTTGGCTGTAAGATACAAACTGAACATTAACCAACTTTTTTTTTTGGTTGTACGATGAGGCCCAAGCCTCACACATACACATACATGCACCCTCTGGGAACCAAACTCCCCATCAACAACAACGTCCTTAGAGCGCCCTACTATTGAGCTAACACTATGAGTGCATCATCATGGGCCAACTAAGAGATAAGAGTGGAACACCTTCTATTCCTTAAGAGACAAGTTTCCTCCTTTTTAGTTTTATTTATTATTATTTTTTCTTGTTTTCTGGCAATTTTACTATGTTTTTCTTCGTTGTTTTTTCTCAAAGTGGGTATGGCTTAGTTTACTATATAAGCTTTGATGTTGGGAGGCAAGAGTCCTCCATCCTTGTCTTCCATGGATCCCACGTTCTCATATTTCTTTCGAAAAAGAGGATAAGTGGTTTTGATATGACCACTTTTCTTGTAATAATGGTATATCATGTCCTTGTTTGACCATGGTCCCGTGAGCTTTTTGGTAGATCCATCTATTTGTCAAGTTTTTGACATGAGGAGGCTTGCATGTCTTCATATTTGCTCTCGGCTTGGAGGGGGCAAGAATGACTTCTTTTGCTACATTTATATTTTTTTAATCTAGTTTCCTTCATAATTAGATCGGCTAAAAAAGTGTCTCCCTTTGGTCTAGGTTTTTTATGTATTAGTTTGGATCTAATATTTTTAAATTCATCCCTTAATCCACACATAAACAAAAAGAAATATTGATTGCCTAAAAACTTTTGAAATTCATTCATTTTTTGAAGTTTTCTAAATTTATCAAAACTTCTAAGTTGAGTCCATAACTCTGAAAACTCATTGTGATATTCTCTAATGCTTAAATTGTCTTGTTTAAGTATTATCATTCTTTCCATTAAATTAATTTGAAAAACAAAATCATCTTCTTCTTGACTAGAGTAGCTAAGTTGAGTACATAGAGTTATTCGGACGAGATGGTGAAACCTCAAGAAGATATATTTAAACAAAAAATTATTCAAGGAGATGCTTGAAATTATGTAGGTACACTTTTGATATGTAGAACAATATGACTATACATATTAGAGAAGTGACAAAAGATGTGTTAGGTGAATCTAAAGAAGACGTATCAGCACAAAAAGAAGCTTGGTGGTGGAATGAAGTGGTGAAAGATAAAATCAAGAAAAAGAAGACAATTACAAATTGCATTATGCCAAGAAGACTAGTGAAACTTGGGAAGCTTATAAGAAAGCAAGGAAAGAAACAAAAAAAAGGTTGTTAATGAAGCAAAAGCCAAAATTTGAGAGGATTTATATAAAAAGCGTAACTCAAAAGAAGGTGAAAGAGATATTTTTAGGGTAGCTAAGGCTAGAGATGAGAAAACTAAGGATCTTACTTTTATTAGGTGCATCAAAGATGAGGATGAGAAGATTCTAGTGGCGAATGTTGATATAAAAAATAGATGGAAAAAATATTTCTATAAGCTTTTTATTGAATACACAGAAGGTAATATTAATTTAGGAGAGTTAACCAAAATGGTAGTATTAGATTAGGAGAGTTAGCCAAATGAGAAAAGTATATAAATTGCAATTCTATCGGCGTATTCAAAAGAACGAAGTCAAAGAGGCTCTTAAATATATGAAGGTTAGTAAATATGTAGGACTAAATAATATTCATATAGAAGTATAGAAAATCTTAGGAGAGATTGAGCTCACTTGGCTTACAAGACTATATAATGAAATATGAAAAACCCAAAAGATGCTCCAGGAGTGGAGAACGAGTACACTTATACTCATATATAAGAACACGAGAGACATTCAAAATTGTGCGAATTATCGAGACATCAAGTTAATGGGATATACTATGAAATTAAGGAAAAAAATTATCGAACATAGGTTAAGATAAGTATCAAGTACAAGAGAAAACCAATTTGGATTCATGCCCGACAGGTCTACTATTGAAGTGATTCATCTATTAAGACGTCTTGTAGAATATTTTAGAGCAAAAAAAACCTTCACATGATATTTATTGATCTAAAAAAAACTTACGATAGAATGCCAAGAGATTTCTTTGAAAAACCTTAGAAAAAAGAGGTATCCCATTGACATACATTAAATCTTACAAGAGGCATGTACGATAGTGTAAAAATATGTGTGAAGACTCATGAAGGAATGACAAACTCCTTTGAAGTTAATATTGGGTTATATTAGGGATCAACTTTAAGTTCATATTTATTTATATTGGTTATTGATGAGTTAACAAAACATATTCAAGATGAAGTATTTTGGTGTATGTTATTTGCAGATAACATTGTGTTAGTGGATGAGTCTAAGGAAAAAGTTAATAGGAAATTGGAACTATGGAGAGAAACGTTAGAGAGTAAAGATTTCCGACTTAGTAGAACAAAGACAAAATATATGGAATTTAAGTTTGATCATTTGGGTACTTCAGAGGACATAGAAATTAAGATTGATACACATTGCATCCCTTAGAAGAAAAGTTTTAAATACATAGGGTCAATTTTTTAAAGTGATGGAAAAATTGATGATGTTAAATATATAATTAATGCCAATTTGTTAAAATGGAGAGGGGCATAAGGTATTCTATGTGATAAGAAGATACCACTAAAGTTGAAAGGTTATATTATAGAGCATCAATTAGACTTGCTATATTTTATGGTTTTGATATTGGGCAGTTAATCATCAACATGTACAAAAGATGTTCGTAACAGAAATGAAGATGGTGAGATGGATGAGTGGCCATAAAAGGAAAGGCTGTATATATAATGAAGTTATTAGAAACAAATTGAGAGTAACACCAATAGAGGATAAAATGAGAGAAAATCGTGATGACTTGAACACGTAGAAAGAGAACCCAAGGATACTACCATAAGAAGATATGAAAACTAGATTGTGAAAACATGATTAGGGTTACGTAGCCGACCCTATCTATTATGAGAAAAGGCTTAGTTGTTATTATATATATATATATATATATATATATATATATATATATATATATATATATATATATATATATATAGAGAGAGAGAGAGAGAGAGAGAGAGAGAGAGAGAGAGAGAGAGAGAGAGAGAGTTTTACGGTCCAACTTTCCGGATGCCTTTTTTGGCAATCTAACCATGTAGATTGGATCAGAATGTACTGTTACCTGAGATCCAAATTTTGGATCACCGGATCTGATAAAGAATGCCTATCTTTATAAGCTGGTGTATGCAGACCATCAATTTTTCTAGCCCTTACAAATTCCAAAGGAACCAATCTCTCTTTCTCTCTATGCGTGCCTTGGGGGGGAACTGCACTAAAGTGCAATCAATAAATTTTGAGTTGGTTTATACCAGCAGTTGCAGATGTGGTAAGGTTACTAAGGTAAGCTGGAATCATGCAGTTTAGCTGTTAAAAGGAATCTAAGGAGTTGATATCATGTTCTTGCAACTAATCTTCATACCAAATTATACTTGTTTCTCAAGAGAGTTGTACGTTTAGTTTGTGTTATTACTGGAAATTTGAATGACAAGATGCAAACATAAGTCATAAAAAATGACCTTGAATCAATGAGAGTCCGTGAATGGAGAACTTTGACAACAGTAACTAAGCCTTTTCCCATACTAGATAGGGTCAACTACCTGAATTCTTTGTCTCCACAGAGCCCTATCATAATTTGTAGAATCCATGCCAAATAAGTTTGACAAAGTTTTATGCTGGCAGTCGGAAGTCTAACGCAACCCTCTTCCTTTATCCGGGCTTGGAACCGACCATGCAAGGGTGATCCCTTGAATGGAGAACTTTAACATTTAAAATAAATTACCAACAAATTGGCATTAAAGTGGACCGAAAGCAAAAGGTGGAGATTCAGAGTAAATTCTCGAGGATGCTTCAACAGGGATTCAACATTTCACTAGTCTCAGCTTGTTCAAGATTTGTATACACAATTTTACTGGGCTGTGGATTGTGTGGTAAATTTGATATGTTAAGTGGAGGACTAGGATCTTCTTTGCTTGGTCTGGATCTGCTCTTCTCTAGTTGGATTTCTTCTTGAACCAGAATCGGGGCATGTAGGTCTGCCTCCACCTGGGGCATATCAAGGGTTCTTATCAAGAATTCGCTTGCTTTATTAATGACCTGTGACTAAATCATGTCTTTTGCAGTTTTCTGTTTCGCATGTGAATAGCAGAATCATGTATCTAGTTTTTTCTCAGGCTCAACAGTGAAGCCAGAAGGCCTTTACCGAATAATTGAACATTTTGCACTTGGTCGAAGAAGAATTGAGCTTTTTTGAGAGGACCACAATATCCGTGCAGGCTGGCTCACTGTTGGAAAGGAACTCACTTCATCAAATTTTAATTCAGAGGTATCCTTCCATGTGAAAGTTCAAAGAGAAAAACTTAAGCTAAAGAAGGCCTTTAGTTTTCAGTGTGAACCCCAGACAGGATAATTAAGACCTTCAGTTTTGTGGTCTGATAGACCGATTCTCTTATTGCATTTTTAGGATAATTAAGACTTGTTGCTCGTTCATCTGAGGGATTCTGTCCTTGCAGAGAGTGAACCTTTTAATACTTCCTCCAAGACAAGGAGGTCTTGAGTAAATATGAACCTATAGATGTGATATGTAAAACACATTACAAAATGAGTCAAGCTTATGAAAAAGAGGTTCTTTGGACCACTAAATTCTAGAATATGAATGAACTATATTTTTCTAAAGAAAACGTCAATATTGAATAATTTAGCTTTGACACATTTATGGTTTCAAATTCTCCATAAAATATATACAAATATGTTTAAGGGCCTAAGGAGCCTCACATATGGTGTCCTATGCTCTCTCTCTCTCTCTCTCTCTCTCTCTCTCGAATTCAGTTCGCATCTATGTACAAAATCAAACCCTAGGAATATGATCTATTTGCTTTGGTTAGTCAAAGACATTTTGAGAACTCAATTTATTTCTCAGTTAAGAATTCATGGGCCCATAACATATGCATCAAAACTTGATCATTTTCACTTCAATCACCAGATCAAAGTTGAATTTCCTAATAGTTGACCGTTCCAAATGCATTTGCAAGGTCAAACTAGTCAAACTACTCAAACAAAACTTGTATGAGTCTAACTAGTAGTGTTGTTCGATGCATATCGTATCACGTATCGTTTTACTCCACGATACGGGCGTATCGTATCGTATCATATTTTAATATTAAAAAAATAAAAAATAGAAAAAAATCAGGAAAAATTAGTAAAAATCTAAAAAAAATCAGAAAATATTAGAAAATATTTAGAAAAATCTGGTAATTGCAAAGAATTCATATAATTCAAAGTTTAGTACATATTGATCATTCACCATTGAATAATTGAAAAAATTTTATATATTTTGAAGCAAAAAATGAAATATATTTACATTACATATTGTAATCAAGATCATCAACTAAATAATCTTCATATTCTCCTTGCTGAAGGTACTATCACCACCTTCTGCTTCAAAATCAAAATCTTTATCTCCTTGATAATATTATTGCGCTCCTTTCAAATTAATCCATGCAATATCTTCTTATGTTAGGAGGGCATTTTCTTCATTATCTTCCATAATCCAATATTCTAATATATCAAAATTATCCAAACTTATTGGATCAAATTGGCTTTCTTCTCTATTTACCTTTTTTAATTGCCTACAAGAAGGAAAGATAAGTAATTAGTAAAAACATTAACAATTGAAGTAAAATAATATATTGAATTGAATCTTTAAGTACTAACTAATACAAGATTACCTTTAGCGAAGCCGTATGTTATAACGGATGAAAACTAAGTCATTAAGCCGCTTATGTTCCAACCTGTTGCGCTTTTTTGTATGGATGTGTTCAAAGACACTTCAATTCCTTTAACAACCTGTTGCACTATAGGTTTGACTCAAAACTCTTATTGCAAAATCTCTAAGGTTTGGACAATCACTTCCAAACCTATTCTACCAAACATCTGTAGAAAAAGGTAAACATTAGAGACTTAATCCACAATAATATAAGATTTAAGAAATTTAAATATGAAGATAAACAATTTACCTGAGCGCATATTAGTGCGGTTGCGAATTACTACAAGCAAACCCATTAAGTGAAGAGCATTATCATAGATCTCCATCTCTCGATGTATAGCATTTGCTCTACTCTCATCTGGGACTAATCTATCTATACAATCAATGATGCCTCGATTAACCTCACCGTCCCATTAAGTGAAGAGTATTATCATAGATCTCCATCTCTCGATGTATAACATTTGCTCTACTCTCATCCGGGACTAATCTATCTATACAATCAATGATGCCTCGATTAACCTTACCGTCTCTTTTGAAGCTTGCTGAGTACCTGAATGCTGAGTTTAGATAATATGCTGCTACATGAATAGGCTGATGCAATTATTTGTTCCATCTATTATCTATAATTTTTCACATGAGCACATAATCTCTTTTTTTTCTATTAAAATTATTTCTAATGGCTTCTTTTGCCTTATCCATGACTTCGTAAAGGTAGCCCATAAATGGTTTCTTCTCGCTATCAGCCAATTTCAAAACTTTCACTAAAGGACATGTAATCTTCAATAGTCTAACACATGCATTCCAAAATATACTCCTTAAGATTGTTTTTGAAATCTCATTCAACTTTTTGTTTCTTTTATTTTGAGGCAACTCTGCAAATTGTTGCCATTCCTCTGAAGAGAACATTCTCTTCAAGGCTTGCTTCTGTCTCACAATACTCTCTACAGATAATAAATTAGTTGCAAACCAAGTTGCAGCTGTACGGAGAAGTTATGCACCATCTGTATATCTCCTCATCATATATAATATAAAGGCATGATTGTAGATAAATTTGATGATATCTTGGCAACACTCAGTTGCTGCCTTTATCTCATCCATCTCACCAATATCCTCAAGGATGAAATCTAAACAATGGGATGCGCATGATGTTAAATAGAAAGTCCCATAAGTATATGCTAATTCCTTCTCAGCCGCTTTATAGTTAACTGCATTATCTATAATCATTTAGACTACATTCTCTAGCCCAACTTCGCATATAAGCTTATCAAACTCTTGCCTTAGGATCTCTACAGTGTGCCTCTCCTCTGACATGTTTAGAGATCTCAAAAACATAAGTCTTTTAAGACAGTAGATAAGAAAGTTTAAAAAGGTCCTTCCTCGCCTATCTATCCATCCGTCTGTCATGATAGTGCATCCTGTCTCCTTCCATGACTCTATCAAAGTCGAACAATATTCTTGCACTTCAATGATGGTCTTATTTAATATCTTTCCTCTCAACTTCTGATAAGAGGACCAATATTAGCAATTGCATCTGTCATTGCTTGAAAATGAAAACTGTTTGTTACATTAAATGGAATGAATGCATCATAAAACCATTTGCCCACTACAAGGTCTACGTGATCATGTAGTTGTTATAAGCCATAGAAGCACGAATTTCAGGTTGAGCACCAAGTGTAGTGTTAGGAGAAAAAAATGAATGTATGCTATAAACAACTATTCCTCTACTCTTTTTTGAGCTTCCTTTTCTACCACTTCCACTTACAAAATCTTAAACAATCATCTTTTTTCTGTTTGGTGGTCGAGAACTGCTACTACCAATATCTTTTCTAGCATATGAAGGAATACTATCAATCAATCTAATAATATCATCATCTTCAAACATCCCTAAATCATCATTTTGTTGTCTCCTCTCTTGTATGCTCTCAATGATCTGAATATATTACCATTTAATGCCTTCTGACAAACTTCTAACTCTACTTCTACAAGGGGCAACTTCTTTCCTAGTCCGTGTTAGGTAGTGTTTCAATCGTGAAATTCCATCACTAACTACCTTCTAACAAAATAAACATCTGATATTTAATCTGGAACTCTCAACTGGTGTACCCCACTGCTATGCCGGATCATCAGACCGAGAATGAGAGTCTCTAACACTCCTTCCTGTCATCTCAATTAAGTACTTTAATTCAATAAAAAACCTAAAAATAAAAGCATTTCATAAATCCACAATCTTTACATAACACTCAAATAGAGTGTCTCCCACTTCATGAATGAAATAAAAATCATATCCATACACTTAATAACTTCATATTTTATCATTAAAAAAAAATATAAATAACACAAAAAAACAACAAATATAAAGAAAAAAATTCAGAAAACACTCAAAATATACCACAATCCGAGTTAAGAGGCTTGTATGGATACCGTAGATCACTTTGTTGGGAGCGTTGAACACCAAGGAGGGGGAGAACTATAGGAAGATAGCTTGAGGTGCTCTGAAAAAACCACAGAAACCTACAAAAATACGGGTTTATGTTCGGCCAAGGACCCATATAAAGGGTCCCTAGGCACTATGTCACACGGGTGTGGGTGCGGGATACGGTAAATTTCAAAAATTTTGGGTGCGGCGACACGACTAAGGTATATAATATTATATATTATATATAATATTTAAGCTACATAAATCAATCATAATACAACTAGTATTTGCTAATTTTGAGTGCACGTAGGTATCAATTAGCAAGTTCCCTCATAATGATTTGAAACTTAGAATGATTTTACGAGCTGCAAAATATCCAAGTTATGGATTCAAAGAGTTTCCAGATCTTTTGTAGGATATAGCATATACTAGTATTTGTGCTAGGATCTACTAATGATGTCATACTCTTCTGTTCTATTGATATGACAATGTTCCTAGTCTTCAAATGTGTTTGGTGACAGAGATTATTCTGTGCAAAGGCATACAGTATGGAGTCACGATTCCAATCAAATTGATATATAAGAAACCCATTGTCCGCACCCAAAATCATTCAACCTAATATTATATACAGCTACAATAGCAAGTACACAACTTTATATTAAAGCAAAACACATAAATGGTAAACAACTACTAATTTCATCATAATACACAAATCAATCTTCATTATTTGGACCCATTTATCCATGAGTTAATTTTTTTTTTTTTGCATTTTTTCCCATCCCGCACCGACATTGTGTCAGTGTCACACCAGTGTTGGAGTCGACACTCCACTCCTTAGAAGTGTCTGTGTGACTTAGCCTGGCCGTATCGCATGATTCGACATGATAACTTGATCGTAATGTATCGTGGTTGCCCACAATACGATACGTATGATACGATACAGTACGGTGCGATACAGACAACACTACTAACTAGGGAGCGCCTTCCACTAGAATGTATCCAATATATTTCTATGGGCGAATGTGATCTGCATGCTAAAAGATCTTTGAAATATTTACACTTAAAATTTTGGATAAATAATAATAGGTTTATAAGAATTCAAAGTGGCAGTCTTAGTGCTTCAAGAACAATGATTGTGTGTGTGCGTGTGCATCCGTGCCTATTTGGAACAGAGATAATGACTTTGTTCCCTAATCTTGCAGGCATATATCAAGAACTTTGCTGACAAAGATGGAAAAGTTTGGCAAGGTGGGGGTGGTCGAAACCCGCCACCAGATGCTCCCCATCTTGTGGCTATAACTTAAGATATTGAAAACCTGCGGCCAAAGTCACCGCCACAGGAGCCAGCAATAGCAGGGTCCAATGATTTCTCACTCCACTGCCAACTCTAACCAAAGAGCACCAGGGAATCATTCACCTGGGCACCAGAATCACATTGGACCCCCTCCAATGCAGGTCCTGAACCAAGAAGTGTCCGGCACAAATGTTCAAGGTGGAATGCCTTGAGTTCCCCCTATGGGATTTACGGGTATAGATACTGCTAATATAGTCGGAGATAATACATTTATTGATAGTTATGGGTGTAATATATTGTGTGCACCGGTGAGTGGAGAGCATGTCGAGTTTGAGTCTCTTAGAACACTGAATATGCCGTAATTCTTTGGTTTATATTCTGGCATTCTTGCCTATTGATTTATCTATGCAAAAGAAAATGTCCACGTTTTTGCATTTGACATTTTGGTCGACGTTTTCTCAGATTATGTTTAAAAAGAATTTTTTTCTTTGGATGGAGTGAAATTATTGATCAGGTTTTGTAAAACCCAAAGATGTCGTAGACATTAAAGTTTCTACTTTTACTTTGCAATGGTATCTTCGGAAGTGATTAACCTACCTGAAAATCAAACCTGTTGGGATGCTTATTTGTTTATACTGTATGTCTGTACAATGCACTCAATCTGGAACTTGGATATTCTTTTCTTCCATTTGGATGGTATACCCCACCTTTTCTGAAAAAACTGACCGGATAATGTAGATAAAGATACTTGCTGTGTTCCTGCTCTATCGAGCTTGTATAAGTTTGCTGCTACTGATAATCCTGTAAAAGATCAAATGACCCTTTGGTTGCCTCTCAATGCATGTCAAGAGTGACAAGCAATAAAGGATGAGAGAGCGAGAGCACCTCAGCTAGTAATAGGGTCAATCATTTCAGTTTCCATGCTGACGAATTTGATGATGGATTTACTAAGTATAGGACAAGAACTTGCAGGTGCTTTCAAAGTTATAGGACCTTTTTAGATTTACTCTACGCAACATTACATACTGACACATTCAATGAAATTTCAACCTAATTTGAAAGATGGAGATTGCGAGTTAGATTTTAAAAGCAAGAATTTGCCTTTTAAGTCATGTCTATTTATAAATAAGTACGTGTACTTTTGCTTCTAACATTCAACTATCAACTACCATCTTTCAAATTTAATGGTTGAGGTTTGTTTGAAATGTTTCTAACATATACCAAGTTTTTCAGAAAGTAATACATAATCAAGATGCTGTTGGACTAGCTTGTAGTTGATAATATAAAAGGAGCTTCACAGTCAAGGGGTTGATTTACGTGCATGTGTAAGGTCAAAAATCTAAAAGAACCAAGCTTTTCATAGATGAACTTGGTTTGGCTCATTTGCAGTCGTTCATAACAAATTCATGACTTTAAGTGAGCCAAGCGTGAACAGTGTGTGCTTGGCTCAACTTGACTCATGAAACTCATCAAGAAAAACAGGATGTTGGTCTCGACATTAACTCATAAACTCATGTAAGTCTTGAAAAAAAAATCATGCACGAGTGCAACTTATATTTTCCTACAGACAATACGATGATATTGTTTTGCCGTCAATGAGCATGAAAGAGTTGAAAATCCACTTATTAACAAATAATGAACAACTCCCGTACTTTTTCACAAATAAATTGCTCGTAAACATACAAATGCAAGTTAGCTCATATAGATAATGAGATGGACTCTCTCTCTCTCACACACCATGTTCAGTTCGTTTACCAGCCTTAGTAAAACAAATTGAGGTGTGGATTATCCAAGACACATTAACATGGCGTAGTACTTTTCCTGTTCGAACTGGAGTTTGGAACCAAACTCCCCTCAAGAGGATGGATGGAGCGATTCAGGTGAAATCTAATATAGATCCAACTTTCTATTTACTGGTGCAATTTGGGCAGTCTGTGGAGGGAGGGGGGTGTCATGGCTCTTCTCTTCTCGAGAATCCATACATATCATTGCATGGACCATCTGTCGGGCATGCTGAGATTTGGCCTGAATGGAGAAAATAGAGCACCTAACAATGCATCTTGACGGACCAAGAACAACGAGATCACCCTAGAATGAAAGGCCTTTTGTTTTCCCATAGAAGAATAATGTGCAACATCAACCAAGGAACTTGAGCCGATTTCACTGAGCACTCACTGTCTCTCTTAGGGGAGAGAGATAAGAGGAGAGGGAGTGTAGATTTCGTATCCCCTTCCTCGTAAATTAAGTATGCTTCCACACTTATTATGGGCATAGAGAGTAACAGGCCTTTTCAACTCTCAACCAACGCATTCTTCTGCATGTAGGGCTGAGCATAGGGAGCCAGTCGTTATAGGGTGGTATGACAGGATTGGGACACAGTCCTCAGATTCGTTACGCTCTGCACGAGAGAGACAGACTGCCCCTTACAACCGTCCAAGATTTAGATGAACGGCACCTACGGCCTCCGAAACGGGCGGTTGGTACAGCGACCCCGAAACAAAGTCTCTCGGTTTCAAATGGCCGTACCACGTTGACCATCTCCAATCAGCATTCACCTTCAATTTCATCCCCGTAAATTTTAAGTCAAGAAACACGAACTCGGCATCTGGAAGATCGGGTTTTCTTTTCTGGTCACAGCCGTTCCTGGGCTGGTAACTTGCCCGTCCTGTTTCTGCAAAACACACCCTTTCGATAGCCTTCTTGAGATTGTTTACTGAAAACCTTAGCAAATTTTGTGACGCCCATCTTCCCCAAACCCTCGATTCATTTCTGCAAAACACACCCTTTCGACAGCCTTTTTGAGATTGCTTACTGAAAATCTAATTAAATTTTGTGACACCCATCTTCCCCAAGCTCTGGATTCATCATTCATTTATCTTTCTTAGGATTGACAGTTTGCTGAAAATCTAAACAAATTCCGTGACACCCATCTTGCCCAAACCTTGATTCATCATTCATATGCCTTTTCTTGCTACATATTCTCGTTTTTGCCCACTGAATTCTGAAGATTATGTTTTTTGATAATTTTCTGGATTTTGCACACAAGTACTAAATAATTTCTTTGACACCCATCTTCCCCAATCCGATTTTTCATCTGGTTTTTCTTGGTACAAAGATTTTGGGGTTCCCCAAGGGCACCCCAGATGTCCCTAGCGCCCCATGCTGTAGGATCTTCGATTGTTCATCCTGCACAAGGCGATTCTAACGACAACATTATCACTCTCAATGTTGGTGGTGAAATCTTCCAGACATCCCCTCCAACCCTAACTCTAGCTGGGCCAGAGTCCTTCCTTTCCACTCTCATCTGCCCTAAAGGAAGCACTGTACCTTTCATTGACAGGGATCCTCAACTCTTCTCAATTTTCCTTTCCTTCCTTATGAAGGGAGATCTTCCTTAAAGCAAAGCAATTTGATCATGATCTAAGTCACACTTCTAAGGGGTGGAGTGTGGACGTCGACACGGGTGCAACAACGACACGTGGCAAAAAAAAAAAGTATTTTTTTTTTGTAACTCACTGTTATGCCGTCTATGGTGTATTTATTTTATAGAACCCGATCAAAGAGGGAGTAATCCATGAAGACGATGAAACTGAAGACACTTAGTCGACTCGTGATCTTATCTCCCATGATGACCACCTGAGTTACCCCACTATAGTTTCCAAAATGCTCATTCAGCTTGTTTTTCATCATCTCTAATGAAACTCCGCCAATTAACATAGAAAAATATCTCAACGTAAACCTTCTTCACTTCCTTTTGTGTGGATATTCCATGCCCTTTTGTGTGGATATTCCATGCTTCAAAATCTGGTATCAATTTTGAAGTTCGGGTCTTTTTGGATAAATGGGTCCGGATAACGAAGATTGATTTGTGTATTATGATGAAATTAGTAGTTGTTTACCATTTATGTGTTTTGCTTTAATATAAAGTTATTACTTGCTATTGTCGTATACTTATGTTATTTGATGTCTCACTTGTTGTAGCTTGAATATTATATATAATATATAATATATATCCTAGTCGTGTCGCCGTACTCAAAATTTTTGAAATTTGCCGTATCTCGTACCTACACCCACACCCGTGTCCGCACCCACACCCGTACCCGTGTGACATAGATCCCGATGATAGGCTCAGTTTTACAATCTACAAGGTCTTTTGAACGGACCAATAACCAATCTTTCTCAATTTGATGCATTGGAGCTTGAAAAGGCCTTCAGTTTGCCCTCAATGGCAGGGACTACCCATCTGCAGTTGCCTCCTATACTGATGGCTCTGTAGTCGTCTCTCATGGCAGCAAAATTACATCTTTTGATTCGTCACTCAGAAAGAAAACTAGCATCCTCACTGAATTCACTGCCGTTGATTCTTTGCTTACACTTTCTCCTAACATTGTTGCGGCTGGTGCTACAGATTTCTCCGGCCTGCAGATCATCGACGTGAAATCAGGGTCTGTTAGAGAGACTCTGGGATGGCAAAACCAGACACATTCGGGCTCTACAGTACAGGCGCTTGGATCGTCACCGGAGTTTCTCTTCGTGAGCTTCGAATTCGAGCGGAGAAACTCGAATTCGATCGTGGTGTTTGATCAATCAAGCTTCAAGCCAGTGACAGAGGTTGGTAAGCAGGAAACATATGGCGTTGACCTTCTTGGTGATTCAATTCCTGCTACCAAATTGAGTTGGGCAGCTGGTTCTGGTCTTCTTCTATCATCTGGCTTGCATGGTGGCCCACCTGGGTTTGTGGGTAGCATCAAATTGTGGGATATAAGAGGTAATAAATCAGTGTGGGAGTTGCGTGAGAAAGCTGATTGCTTTGCTGATATAACTGTTTGTGATGAACTGTATGGGATTTTTAAAGTGGGATTGATAACCGGGGATGTTTTCATGGCTGATTTGAGGAAACATGGGGTCGAGAAACAGTGGAATTTATTGGGGAAACCGAAAATGAATGGTGGAAGAAAACAAGGGGCTTACTGTAAGATGGTTAGCCATGGAAGCCATGTTTTCTGTACTAGAGGTGGTGATGTTGAACTCTGGTCTGAAATCTTGATGGTTTCTCAAGGCGACGCTAATCATGCAGCTAGGATTCAAGATAAGGTTTTCAGGAAGAATGCTTTGGGACCAGTGGGTAATAAGGAAGGGAGTAGGATTACACATATAGGTTTTGGGGGAAACAGGATGTTTTTGACTAGGAAAGATGAACAAATGGTTGAAATTTGGCAGAACCCTGATGCTAATCTTTTCTGAGAAAAATGTCTTTTCTAGGAAAAGAAATGCTAGGTTGAGAAAATATTTTCCGATCATTAGGGTATATATGGTTGCAGAAGTACATGTTTGAGACTAAGCTTGCAGAGACTCGTTGCTTCTTTTCTCTGCAGTTTGTTCTCCTTAAGCATTTCTTTGGTGGTGCTCTTACATTTGTAGACTACTTGGAAACTCAAGGAAGCATGCTATTGTACGCATACATTTATCCAAAAACTGATGATATTAATGTGTTGTCATCACTATTCTCTAGTTCTACTTCGTTTATGATTTTAATCTGTGCTGCTATTCTTTCATTGGCAAGCTATAAGCACACCCATACCGTATGCATTGATAAAGTGGTCGTTCTCTGAATCTGATTATGCTTATGTATCAGATTGGATCGTGCCATATCTGGTACGATTTGGAGCTGTTCTGTGCTGATTCCAAACTGTTTGCATCCCTATGAATCATGAGAATTTCAGAAGTCATACTAAGTTGGTTGAACCCCAGAATTAAGAGGGAGAACTGATTATGCATAGGATACATGAAATTCGATTCCTTGTCGAGAGTTTTCAAGGCCTGTCAGCGGGTAGTACCTGGTGTGGATCAGGTTTAGTCCAAGTAGAGAGCCCACTTTGGGATGCTAGTACCGGCCCCAGATACGAGCCCTGTTGGGTCTACCATGTAAAAAAACATATTTGGGTCGTATTACAAAATTGCAAGCCGCACCTATGTTGTAACGGGAAAAGAAAAACTTTTTCTCATGTTGGATCTGCATGAACTTTTGCGGATCTTAATCAGAACTCAGGTTGGATCTGTATTTTTATATACATTTTCGTGAACCATACAGGGCTTCATACGTTTCTCGGGAATCTTGCATTTTGGATCCTAATAACTATGAACCTTGATCTAACTGGTTCAGCACAGGTGTAGAGTTCAAGTCAAACCTGAGCATTAACACTCCTTAGTAGCAGTGACTAATCTTTAGCCACACCTTCAGATTATCATGGTGAAGGAACCCGCTTTAGTTTTGTCATTCAACATTCGCGGAGTTTTGACCTCCTCAGCTGGATTGGCACTTCCGAGTCTTTTCATACAGCAAGAGTTGCTGGAACCAATTAACCGATATCTCGAACCCGCCTGGTTCGTATTAGTTATTTCCACTTTGGGTTTTGGTTTGAACATGACTGGATAGGAGTATTTATTATGCGTAGAATTACTGAATCCAAGAACTGAAGATATGCTGCCTCGAAGTGAGAAGGCATCATCAACATTTTAGAAGGATCTCATCTCTCGTTCTAATGACCGCTTTATTAATAGCCAACACGATCAAAAGCCTTACTATCACACCATATACAAATAGGAATTTTCATTGTAAATCCTATTTCCTTAAGTAATGAGCCAACCATTTTTCCTCACAAATGTCCGAAGCGATAGCTTTATATTCTACCGTTGTTGTGGATCTGGACACTATTGCTTGTTTCTTATTTTTTCACGATACTATATTCCCACCAACTAATAAAATATATTTGAAAGTTGACTTCCTATCTTCTTTAGAACATGCCCAATTTGCATCGGTATAAACTTCTATATTTGTGTGTCCATGATTGTGGTGGAGTATGCCAAATCCAGGAGTACTCTTTAAATATCTAAGTACGTGATACACTGCATCCATTTACTTCTCAGAGGGAGCCTTCATGAATCTACTAACAATTCCCATAACATAAGAGATATAAGGACGAGTGTTAGTTAAGTATATCAGTCTTCCCACAAGTCATTGATATCTGATGACATCAACTTTGTCACATCCATCATTCATTTCCAGCTTTTGATTGACTTCCATAGAAGTGTGAATAGGCTTGAATTCCAACATTTTGGTCTCACATAATAAGTCTAGTGTGTATTTCCTTTGATTTAGAAAGATATCACTCTTTGAATAGACCACTTCAATGCCAAGAAAATAATACAATTTACCTAGATCCTTAATATCAAATAGATGATGAAGTTCCCGCTTCAGTTTCTCGATTTCTTCAGTGTCATCCCCTATAACAATTACATCATCAACATAAACCAATAATAATGTTAGTTTTACCCCCTTTTTAATAAACAATGTATGATCATTAACACTCTTGGAATAACCCAGCTTAATGATATTACTGTTGAATTTTTCAAACCATGTGCATGGTGAAGTCTTTAGGTCATATATGGCCTTTTTAAGTTTACACACTTTTCCTGATTAATTTATATATCTTAGAGGTAAATTTATGTACAGTTCTTCATTAAGCTCCCACTGCAAAATTATAATAACTTGAGACAAATTCTCATAGGACATAAATTAAGTGATTGGATACTTGCCACATGATCTTTTTCCTTTTCTTAAGGCAATCAGAATATCCAAGTTTGATACATCATTATCTTCTTCAGATCGGTCGTTGCATTTATCAGAGGAGGAGGCTCCTCCTTGGTCTATAGCTTCCTGAGGTTTGGGCATAACAGTCTTCCTTTCTCCTTGAGTGTATGTCTTGAGCTCTTTCTTCTCTTGCTGATCCTGTCCCTTTTCTACTATATCATCACTGATACTTTCGTCATACGTAGTATCAACTGACACCACATGCTCTTCCATTACACTACTAAGAGGAGTATCACACATAAAATAAGAGGTAGTTGCAAAAAATGACATCCAAGAACACATAGCTCTGCTTAGTTTTAGGATCATAGCAAACATATCATTTTTTCTTATTAGAATATCTAAGGAAGACACACTTCACAGCTCAAGGATTGAGTTTATCCCTAAATTGACTATGGACATGTACAAAATACAAGCATCCAAATACTTGAGGTGTAATATGATGTGTCATTGGGTTTAAGCACTTAAAATGGTGTCTTTCCAGATAGAACAATAGAAGATAGTCTATTTATCAAATGTACAGCTGTAAGAATGACTTCTGGCTACAAATTTTTAGGAACATTATGTTCTAAGAGAAGAGTTCTGACTATCTCTAGTATGTGTCTATTTTTTCTCTTTACAACACCATTTTGTTGTGGAGTGTATACATTATGGGATTAAAGATAACTTTGTAGGTTATGATTGATGAATTCACCATCATTATTTAATCTTAGGATTTTAACTAGATAGCCAAACTAATTTTCAATAAATTTATGGATAATAGAAAATATAGAAGATACCTCATATTTTGATCTCATAAAGAAAACAAAAGTGAATCGAGAGTAGTCATCAATAAAGGTAACAAAGTATTGACATCTTCCTAAAGATGGAACAAAATAAGGATCCCATATATCTGAGTGTAATAATTCAAATGGAATAAAAGATTGTAGCTGTCTACTTGGAAATGATGTTTAGCTCTCTAACATACATCACATTGAAGGTTCAAGTCTTTCTGACAATCAACATAAATCAACTCCTAACTCTAGAAACAAGAAGATGTCCTAGTTGACTCTGCCACAACTTGAGTTTCTTCTCTGCTTTAGTGGTTAAAAAGGCTTTTCACTAGGCTGGAATGAAGTCATCTGGAAGCATATAGAGCCCATTTCTAAGTTCACCACGACCCAATGTTCTTCTTGTTCTCGGATCCTGAAATTTGCAACCAAATGGAGTAAAAGTTACTAAGCAATGCAAATCTCTTACTAAAGAACTAACTGAAAGTAAATTAACTGAAAATTCTAGAACATATATCACTAATTCCAATTGAAAATTTTGAGTCTGCATTTTCCTTTCATTGGAATTAGGGACCTATTGACCAATTTTATGTATTGAGGTATGGAGGTAGATTCGTACTATATAAATTTGGAATTATCACCTACCATATGATATGTTGCTCTTAATCGGTCACCTAATAACTAAAATTTTTAAAAGAAGAGTTACCAGTTATAATGTACGAAGTAGGTACACTACACTCATTCTTTTCTGTTGAGATAGAAGGTTGGTCTTTGATCTTGATCTCAATTTCAATAATTTTCTTCTTCAGTTTTGCAAGTTCTTCTTGAGCACCTGATTCCATAAGTTTCTCTGAAAGTTGCAACCACATAGTTCTCATGATCTCTAGAGTCCACGTGTTTCCCAATTATCTCCCAACACTAATCATGTGTATGTCCCTTCTTTTCACAGTGTGAATATTGCAACTTGTTCTCATCTTCAAAATTATGAAATTGTCCTCCTCTTTCTCTTGTGGATTCTCTTTCACGTTGAAAATTTACATGTTCTCTTTCGATAAAGGTTGATTTTTCACCTTGTAAGGAATATTCTTTCTCAAGATTCTCCCTATCTTCTTCCCATAGAAGAATGACATATACTGTACCAACTGATGACAACTTTTCTTTACTCAAAACATTTATTTTGATAGATTCATATTCTGGAGCAATTCTCCAAAGAAGGTCGAATACCTTCTTCGCTTCATTATTTGACATTCTTTCTTTCACAGAATGGCGGCACTTATTTTCACTAATATATCGTTGTTCATTCCATAAACTTCTAAGTTCACCATAATAATCGCTAATCGACCTATCCCCTTGTTGACATTTCTATTTTTTCTCTAGGATTTCATGTTTTTTTGCTATGTTCTTTTCTTGAACTAAGCTTCTTTCACTACTGCCCAAATTTCAATTGTCATGTCTAAATACATTACAATCTTACTGATTTGGAGAATCACTGATTGTATAAGTCATGAGCTTACCAATGCATCATCTTTTATCCACTTATCATACTCAATGTTGTTCTCATTGGACTTTTGCTGCAATTATCTGATTAACCCTAATTTTTCTCTTGATCTTAGGACTAATTTAATAGATCGAGTTCATTCTCGATAGTTCTTTTCATCAAACTTTATGTTGATAATCTGATATAGCTCAATTTTAGAGTCATTTATACTTGAGATTGAAATTCTTCTTTCAATCGACTTTCCATGACGTCTAATTTATGCACCTCTTTTTTTCCTCTTTGACCAAGTCTTGCTGCAATCAGTGTGTTGAATTTCTGCAGACTTCTCTTGAACTCTACAATATCCTATTGTCTTCTCAATTTTTATGTCAATCTCAGCTCATACGCTCTGATACCATGTTAAATTTCAGCCAAGAGTCAAGATCGAGAAGATGCAAATCAGATTTCTAGATAAATAGAGTGTGTCACTACACACACTCTCTCCTTTTTATTTTATTAACTATAAAGATGATGCTACAATACTGGTAGGGCTTCTCCTTTTATAACCAGCCTACAAGTTAATATATTACAACATTGACATTAATAAAAAGAATTTAAAGGTAACTTTAAAAACAAAAAAGACAAGACAGTAAGTGAACAATTAACTAAGTGTAGGATTTTTGTGTATGGGTGATGTGTCCATTCCCTTCAACAATAATAAAGCTGCAATCAAATTTTTGTAACAATAATAAGAGCTCTAGTGCTTGCAAACAGATAGAGATAATGTTCTTGATTGTGAAAGAGAGAAGTAGAGATCATTTAGTATCTATTGAGCATATTGAGACTCATTTCATGCTAATTGATCTCTTACTAAAGCATTGTTGCTATGTACTTATAATGGGCATGCACTTAAGATGGGTTTCATCATTTCTTTTGAGGTTTTACTCTCATGATTTATACATTGATTTATTATGTAATATCACTCTTGTATTAATGATCTCTTTTGTGTAGTTCTTTTTGTGAACTATTTATCATTGGATAAATTTATGTGAATAAACTTTGTTATTTTGTTATGACATTTGGCTTGTTTATACATAAAGTTTTATTGCTACATAAAACATTTGATTATAACTTCAATCTTGGATATCTTGGTATATAGAAAGAACATATAACATAAATGTTTGTAGTACCACTATGACTAGTATTCATAAGAGTGGTTATTTTCAAAATAAGGTTAGTGAATGTCATTAGCAATCGGATAGTGGTTACTCTACATAAAGTATTTCTAGCATGAGATAAGTTAGATAAGTCAAGTGAAAGATTGTTCGACCTAATATCCTAATTTGCAATATAAAGACGACTTATTTAACTTAATCAAACCTTCTAATTCTTAAGATAACCTTTTCATTTCTCAAGAAACTAGAGAAACTCTTTAAGTATTGAGAAGCTCTCTCAAATTCTTAAAAAACATTTTGGTTATTGAGATAGTAGTTCTTTGAGAACACCATACCACATTTATGAGAGGTATAGTATAAAAGGATATCCTTACTTAAGGTTTCATCACACAATCACATCAAGAACATGGCATATCAAGGTATCCATATGGCTCTTCAAATATGTAGTTGCTAAAGATTTGCGTATCAACCCCATATTGAACTCCTACAGCTTCTTTGCAAGCTCAAGATCTCTAGCAAGTTCAGATGGTGTTGCTTCACTGCAATTGGAGAAATAGCACTTAGTTACCCCTCGCACTTGAGGATTCAATGCAACATAACATGTTGTCGCCACTCCCTGTGGAAATACATCAACACAAATGATTCTCTAAGTATAAATTAGTACAACCAACCAAATCTAGATAGCAAGCGAAAAGAACTAAATAGTATCATCGACATACTTTCCATTGTAAATGAACAATTCCTACAATAAAAGAACATAGAATGAACCATTCTCAAGAAAGGACAACCTCAATGAACTACACATCAATATCCAGTCAAATTAAAGGCCTTTCCAAAACCAATTCACTATACTCAAAGGAGATTAGTTCTGCACCAAGGAACTTGGTCATGGAGTTCAAAGTGGAAAACATATAGGTAGATGATATTTAAGATTCATGTCGTAGGGGTTTACAACTACGGCCTAAGCCCACTTAGAGTAGGAGAAGGCTTGGTTTTAGTTTTTGTGCGGGTTTTCAACAACAACAACAACAACTAAGTCTTTTTCCATACTAGATGTGGTTGGCTACATGGATTCTTTATTTCCACATAGCCCTATCATGTGCCATGCTAGTAGTTAACTTAATATAAGCTAGATCATTATTTATAATTTTTTCCCAACACTTTTGACGCCGTCCTCTTCCTCTTTTAATATTTTCATATATTCTTACGTGAGCGTCCTTGGGCCGTCTTTCTACATGTCCAAACCATCTTACATGATTTTTCCTTTTTTTTATCCTCTATTGGTGCTACTCCCAATTGGTTTCTAATAACCTCTTTATGTATATGGTCTTTCCTTGTGGGACCACTCATCCATCTCAACATCTTCATTTCTGCTACGAATATCTTTTGCACATATTTATGATTAATTGCCCAACACTTAAAACCATAAAATATAGCAGGTTTAATTGTTGATCTATAATATTTACCTTTTAAATTTAATGATATCTTCTTATCACACAAAATACATAATGCCCCTCTCTATTTTAATCAACCGGCATTAATTCTAGTCATAACATCTCCATCAATTTTTTCATCACTTTGAAAAATTGACCCTAAGTATTTAAAACTTTCTTTGTGAGAGATGTATTGTGTATCAATCTTAAGTTTTATGTCCTCTGAGTACCGAAATGATCAAACTTACATACCATATATTATGTCTTTGTTCTACTAAGTCAGAAGCCTTTACTTTCTAATGTTTGTCTCCATAGTTCTAATTTTCTATTAACTTTTTTTTAGACTTATCCACTAACACAATGCCATCTACAAATAACATACACCAAGGTACTTCATTTTGAATATGTTTTGTTAATTCATTAATGACAAATATAAATAAATATGGACTTAAAGTTGATCAATGATGTAACCCAATATTAACTTCAAAGGAGTTTGTCATTCCTTCATGAATCTTCACACAAATTTTTGCACCATTATATATGTCTCTTATAAGATTTATGTATATCAATGAGATACTTCTCTTTCCCAAGGTCCTCCAAAGAATATCTGACACCATATCGTAAGCCTTTTCTAGATAAATAAATATCATATAAAGGTTCTTCTTTTTTGCTCTAAAATGTTCTATAAGGCGTCTCAATAGGTGAATCGCTTCAATAGTAGATCTATTAGGCATGAATCCAAATTGGTTATATATTGTACTCAATAGTTGTCTTAACCTATGTTCGATAATTCTTTCTTATAATATCTGCCTTGTCCCCATAATTTCATCCTCATCTTTGATACACCTAACAAAAGTAAGATCCTTAGTTTTCTTACCTCTAAACTTAGCTATCCTAAAAATATCTCTTTTACCTTCTTTTGAGTTAAGCTTTTATATAAATTCTTCCAAATTTTGGCTTTTGTTTCACTAACGACATTTTTTCTTGCTTTCTTATAAGCTTACCAAGTTTCACTAGTCTTCTTGACATAATGCAATTTGTAACATGCCTTCTTTGCTTTGATTTTATGTTGCACCACTTCACTCCACCACCAAGCTTCTTTTTGTGCCGGTATGCCTCCTTTAGATTCGCCTACCACATCTTTTGCCACTTCTCTAATATATATAGCCATATTGTTCCATGTATCAAAAGTGTACCTACATAATTTCAAGTATCTCATTGAAAAACTTTTTATTTAAATATATCTTTTTTCTCATATTTGAGGTCCCACCATCTAGTCCGAATAACTCTATGTACTATATTATTTTTTGTCCACCTTTTTATGTGCAAATCCATTAATAAAAGTCAATGTTAAGTAATTAAGCTTTCTTTTAGAATTACTTTGTAATCTTTGCAACACGATCTATCCTTTTTTCTACAAATAAAATAATCAATTTATATTTCTGACAAGCCACTCTTATAAGTAATTAAATGTTAATCTTACTTTTTAAAATTGTATTGGCTATAAAGAGATCAAAAGCCATAGCAAAATTTAAAATCTCTATATTCTCCTCATTTATATCCCCAAACCATAGTTTCCATGAATACCTTGATATCATAATGCCTCTTTACCGACATGTTCATTTAAGTCTCCTATCAAACAAATCACCTCCCTTTGTGTAATTCTTTGAATTACCTTATCTAACTCCTCCCAAAAAGCCTTCTTTATACTATCTTTTAATCTTACTTATAGTGCATTAGTACAAACTATATTCAAAGCCTCTACTCCTAACACTATTTTTACTATCATAATTCAGTAATCATATCATTGTATGTTTACTATACTATCATAATCATATCATTTCAAACATTTTTCTTTCTTGAGTACCATAATTTAAAACTTGTATTATCAATCACCTTTGTTTTTTCTCCAACCTACTTTGTCTCTTATAAACATAGAATGTGAATATTTCTCCGAATCATAGTATCTACTACCTCCATTAACTTATGAGTCAATGTTCCGATATTTCAAGTACCAATATAAATCTTATTATCTAGGACTAACTTCCTTATCTCCCACATTCGTTTATGATGAAAATGTGAAGACCTTCATAACTTATTCACTATATATTCGGACAATAATGTAGCATGACAAACTTCTTTACCCACATGTATCCATGATGTGAAACCCTCTCTTCAGTTAATTCACTAAATTTGAAAAAAAATATAGAGGTCATTGCTTACTTTTCACTGCATTCGGGCTCTTCAGTGCGTCGTTAAGAGGGAACGCCCCAATGCAATGCTCACAATTTATATAATCTATGGTAGATAAGTCCGACAAAGTTTTACGTTGGCTCTTGGAAGCCTAACACAACCCTCCTCCTTTATTCAGGTTTGAGACCGGTCATGGGTGATCACTTACATGAGGAGAGTTTTAGTGTTTCGTAGTGGTCAACTTTAAATGATGGGAAAGATGATGCTCCAAGCATTAACATTTCAAAAGTATACAACTTACTACTGAAACAGTCTACCTTTGTAAGAGCGGTGGGGAAAGGTGGCAATTCGGCTTTCGGCTGCTGACCTCTCTTTCTCCTTTTCTCCCTCTCTCTCTCTCTCTCTCCGTGTCTCTCTCGAGGTGATAAAGAGAGAGTAAGTGGAGAAATGAGAGGAGTGACCTTGTGTGCGTGTGAAATATACAGCCAGTATCCAGAAGCCTATGTAGCATGGGTACGCCTATTTGGGCGTCGTACCCGTACCCGGTACGTACCGGGTACGGGTACACGTATGAGTACGTTGGATACGTACCCATATACATTTTAACGTACCGGTACGCCAATACGTATTTCGGTACGTGTACCTAAAATAGGTACGCCACGTACCGGTACCCGGTACGTGGATGGACCGGATTCGGGTCAACTGACCCGAATCCAATAAAAAAAAAAAGAAAACCCTAACGTACCTCGAGTCTGGATTCTTCCCCTGGCTCTCTCTCTCTCTCTCTCCCCTTCCGTCCTTCGTCTCGCAGCTTCGTTCGTCTCAGGCCGACCGCCGATCAGTGCGATCACCGACCGCCGGCCACCGTCGACATCCCTACCCTAGCCTTAACTCTTCCATTCTTCTTGGCCGCCAGATTAACTGCGTGTGTGTGCATCTGCTGTGATAGACTCTCGTTGTGAGTGTTAGTTATAATTTATTAGTCCGACTCCCTGTGTTGAATATAAACTGAATTCATTCTTGGGCAATTTGAATGGAGTATCGTTTGTTTCCATTTAACGTGGATATTTTGCTGTTCGCTTGTATAAGAATCTCGCGGTTACCATATACGGTGAGCGGAAACACAGGTTTATAGAAAATGATCCTACTCACTTGAAACTATCAATTCATTTACTTGCTGACCTAGATGATTATGTTTATCTTTATTTTGAGTGATTGATGAAAGCTAAACTCTTACTGGTAGTGTGTTTTGTTTGGAGAAAGCTAATGTTAGTTTTCTTTTCTTTCACGGAAATTCTATCGTTGCTTGTATTCTGGCTCTGCTTGTAATTCAACTTCATGGGATTTGGGCACTTGGTGAAATGCTTGAAGAGAGAATATATTGTTATGTCTGTTCTGGATATTGGGGACAGAGGCATGTGATCGATGAAGTGCTTGTTTCCTATGAAATGCTGAATGCTAATGGTTTCAATCATTTATTTTTCTATGCTCATTTTCTGGAGGTTAAACAGCTTATAAATTGTTGATGTCTGATTGTTTCACATGTCAAATACCGAACACATGTCGCAATGCCTTGTTCATGTCCAGGACAAAATTATTCTTTTTAGCTAGCTCTGTTTTTATGTATGTCTTAAGTTAATTCTTTAATAATTACAGAACCGAGGAAGCTTCTGGTGAGATAGGTAGGAGTGACTACTGAATCAACGAAGAGCAGTAGCAATCAACTAGTTGTTGGGGTTTCATAAAGAAGACAGTAAGATGGCCATAAAGAACAAGAGCTCCTTCTCAAGGAACCCCTCAAACACCATCTATCCTCCTCCCCCTGGTGTGAAGCCAGGACCAAATGGCACATTCTTAGTCTCCACTGGGATTTTCCATCTTGACAATATCCTCTCTACGTTATTTTATTTATTGGTCAAATAGGATATATGCTGCATACCCTATCTTTTTGTTCCTTCTCATTTGTTTGTTGTCTGTTCTTACTCGGTTTTTCCACAAATTCGTGCTATTTGATGTGATCCCTTGTCAAAAGGAGGTCACTTGCTTCACTTCTTCCTTAAAATTGGGTTCAAAGATATTGGGTGGTGTGTGATATATTCAGGTGGAAATGGGGATGGGGCTCATTTCATATTGAAACATTGAATTGAAGCCTTCAACAAAGTGGTTTATGTGTATGCCACTTTTATTCACTGTGTGTGCACGCTACATTGGTTATATGTGTGCACTGTGCAGCAATCCTGTTATGTGTGTGTGCATCTTTACTCACTGTGTGTGCATTGTTTCTACTGTGATATATTCAGGTGGAAATGGGACTCATTTCGTATTGAAACATTTATTTGAAGGCATGCCGACATGTTTCATGTTTGTGACATTAGGGTGTGCATATTTACTCACTGTGTGTGCATTGTTTCTACTGTGGTTGCTGTGATATGGGAGTCTGCACTGTTATTTTGGCAGCACATTTCGAAATTGGAATGATATTGTTTCATAATTCATTGTATGATTGTATCTTGTGTTTGCTTGTTTGTTCATGAACTATTTAATACAAGTTTGTTGTGAGTTTATGTAATATGTAGGAAGATTGCACTGCGAAGTACGAGTTTAAAACAGGTATGCCATATCATAATCACTTTCATTTTATTACACCTTTTTCATTGATTTTGAATTAACTTCATGAAAATCGTTCAGATATTAAGATGGATGTGCAAGATATGAATAGCTTTAAATCTGCTTCATTTGATGTTGACATGCTGTGATTGACAAAGGTCTATCTATCTCTTCATTAATTCTTTTTGCATATGTTGGTCTTGCTCATATGTTGTTGACTTCATTATTCTGAATTATGATATTCTTGAAATGATGCTTCTTTAGGAGGAACTCTTGATTCTCTTATGGGAAGCACTGCAACCCCAATGATGGAGATCACCTTTTATGCTGGTTTCAGATCTTTCCTTGCAAATTCAATTGACGACTTCCGGTATGTGTTTGTTGTTTAATTGTTCTTACTTTAAAGAAGAATATAAATGGCATTCTCATAGTCATAGTTAAAATAAAATTATTCACAAACACTAGAATGCTCTTTAAAATATATAATGCTCTCTCTATATATATTTTAGATATATATATATATATATATATATATATATAATTTTTTTAATTTTTTTAATATTGGCGTACCCGTACCTTAATTTTTTAGAAAATTGCGTACCGCGTACCCGTACCCGTACCGGGTACCGGTACCGTACCCGTATCCATGCAACATAGCCAGAAGCCAACACACCATTCGCAAGGCTCTTACAAAGGTCCGCTGCGTATACAGCTCTCCTGGTGCTGGTTTTCTCCATTCACAAGGCTCTAACTGGAGAGTTTGCATAAGGGGAGAAAGTGCCGAATCGCTCCTTTTGCTTTGATGCAACTTAGATTACATTCTAAGATGAAGTTTAACCTAATTCATCCGGTTATTGCATTATCAGCGTTCACTTAAGGTTTTCATCTGGATAACATTATCCTTGTAACATCAATACAGGATTTCCAATCCTAGCAGGAAAAGGAGGGATACATATCACATTTCTTTATTTTTACCTTGCAAATAACAATGAAAATCAGCCCTCAAAATAAGTTTAGACTTGGACAGAATCATATGGAACACGATCCCATTCATGGATCCACTTAGTTGCATTTAATTAATGAATAAAAATAACATATTACTTAAGAATTAATGCTTAAGGGATAAGAGGAAGTTTTTTTTAATATCTTATTGGCTCTTTTTGCAGAGGTACTTCCATACATCATTGGTTAGTTTTGTGTGACCACTCTTAAATTTATTAGCTCTTTCAAAGGCACCTTTACACATCATTGACTTGCTTTAAGAAGCTTAAATTTTCATTTACTGTTTCATGGGGCATCTCCATACCTCATCGACTTATCTTATAGGTACCTTCTTCTTTATCCGATTTGTTTTGTATGCTAGATTTATCATGCAAACTCTACATAAGAATCCTGCCTCATTTGAATTGACTACCCTATTGGTATTTACAAAATGAATGTTAGTCTTTCTATTTTCTACCTCTTCTTGATTTCATCTAGAATAGGTGAGAACCTTAGCTCTCACATAAGCTAAGCAGCAGTTTCCATGCGTGAATCTGGATTCAGCTCAAGATCTCCCCTAACATATATCACAAATCCACTTAATCATATTCAAATGTTTAAACAAACTTCAAACGCAACCATGTTTAAAACTAAATTCTCTTAGTAAACAACACTCATATGAATTGCCAAAGATGGATTCATATGAGCACCAACACTCAAGAATTTGAAAGAGAAAACCGTTTACCATATATTAAACATGGACAGCTTTTAAAACCTTGGACATTTAAAGTGATGAAAAAGTAGCTTCACAATACATTAACAATATTTTCCAATCTGCTCCACACTGCTACAATTTAGTTGGCATGAATCATGATTGATAAATCTAAACATGGATAATCAAATTTATAAACTTATTTGAAGTAATCATGCCTGTCTTGACAACAAAGAATCCTATATATAACCAACCTTGGTTGGTTCAAGTGATCTGGCACGTGCTCCCCTTAAGCAAAGGTCTCGAGTTCGAGCCTTGTGAATGGAGAAAATCAGTGCTGGGGGAGCTTTACCCGCACAGTGTGCCAACCCGGCTCAAACAGGATTAGTCGGGATCCAATGGTATCCTTCACCAGAATAGAAGAATCCTAGACATGCTTAGAACATAAGTAGGATTCATATTTCTGAAACAACAATTGTACCTATATGATTTGTTGCAGACTGCATCTCGATTCCATCTTCGGAGAGAAGATATGGGGTTGCCATAACTCCTGCATTGTTGCTTTAAGTAACACAGACATTCAGGACTTATTAGTGTACTGTGAAACAAGTAAAAACTGCAGATCACCAACTTGAAACCAAGATTTAGAAGCTGCAGATCCATAGTTCTTACATGAGAATGTTCAATGGAAGATTTAACGATTTAAACTCCGAAACGAACTTCCTTATTGATGCCTTAGATGCAAGATTTAGCTCCATAACATCCAATTTGGCAGTGGGACTCTCTTTGAAGATGGATTCTTTAACACTTCCCGCGGCATCCATGTCATTCTTCCTCACTGCCATGAATACACGAACACCCTCAATGCGAGAACGCGAGTTGTCTCAGCACCAATACCACTTGCTGCACCTGAAAGTACGAGAACACAATGTATGAAATGGAGCTCAATTTAAGTTGCATGTGTCGTGTATGTGATGACGAAATATATTTGTGACAGTTCCTAATATTTAATTCAACTCAATATGCTTGTTAAGCACAAAAGAGCTAAATGAAAGATGGGATTTACATTAAGAAGTCATGCACTCATGTCCAACACTTCTCAAGTCAACCAGCAAGTGAGAAAATCACAGGCTGAAGCATATTATGAGTTCCAAACACGGCCCCTGAGTTTCATTTCACATTGGTTACAGAAACAGTCTCTCTCTCTCGTACAAGTAACTAAAGACGATCAGACCTTCAGCTTTAATTTAGACACCATGTCATCAAAACCATACAACCATTTGTAAAGATCTGCTCAGTAACGAATCAGTACCAACAATGTAAAACATCTGCAGTTCATTCAGCAAAATAAAAACAAAAAAGCAAATGAAATTTTCAACTGTAAAAGAAATGAAAGAGTCACCATCACCGCCATGAATTCTATAGATCAACTCTGACATCCAGATGAACAGAACTAGGAAAGAGGCAAGAGGATGAGTGCACCCGCCTGTGACAATAGCAACAAGGCCGTTCCCGTCTACTCCTTGTGTGACCTGCCTGCTCGGCCGTAGACCGAGCAGCAGATGGCCCTTCGAAACCCAATACCCACACCATTTTTCTTTTTTTCCTTCCTTTCTTCCTTTAGCAAGATTTCACGGATGTGGCAGCCTCTCTTTCTCGCTGTACGACACTTCCACAAAGTTTACATGTATGCCACTGCTCAAAGCACTAACTTCGCTAGTGATACACAGCCTGCATCAATATACATACATATATATATATATATATATATATATATATATATATATATATATATATATATATATATATATATATATATATTCATACATATACATACATACATATAATATATATACTGTTTGGTGGAGAAAGATTCGTTAGACTTTTATTCATCATACACCATCCATACCAGCTTCGACCATTCGATTGACTGAAGCGATTAATTGTTTAAATATAAAGCAAAAGGTAAAATATGTATATATTGTACTTTGTAGTTCTTGTTGTTTAAAAAATAAATTTTAATTTTTACTTTTTATTTAAAACCTTCATCACTGGAATTAGACATGTCTGGTTCTGGGTAAACTGGAACCACAACTGAATTGGTCCGGAACCGATAATTTTATAAAAAAATAATTTTTATGAGATTTTTTTTAAAATTGCCATAAGGACGTTCATCCACTTTAGAAAAATCCCATTTCCGAAGCTCATACCATCTCGAAAGATTCTTTGACGAACCAACCACTTTATCAATGAGCAAAAAAACAAAAATGTACCATCCTTGTCAAGTAGTTGACTCTCATTTTATTGATATTTGTTTTCTACGGGATTAAACCAACCCTGGGGTTGAAAGGAATGGATAGACGGATTATATACAATACAGAATTCCATTCCTGCCCAGTTTCATTTCAAGTTCTTCAACAACAACGCATCCCATGAGATTGGATCTATTACAAATTGATGAATCATTTCTTTGCATCCTAATCCTATAATCCAACAAAAGTACTTGAATGCATCAACAACCCAAAATACCTTAAATGGGATAAATTTCTGTGGCCAGTGCCGCTATGAGCGGGCGGTCGAACTCGCTTAAGAGAAAAATGTATCAGTAGCTTACATGCCATGGGAAGGTCAGAATTCTCAAGGCCCCACGCACATTGCACTCAGTGCCCGGTGGTGGTTTAGCTAATCACCCCTAACTACAACCTCTCGGCAGTCTGGCAAACATCCGAATTTTGCATTTTTTATTTGAGAGAGATATTGAAATGCCTGAAAGATTCCCCGTGACCCACATGTACTTCATTAGTTGTTGTACTTACGAGAACTAGGGCTCACATCAAGAAGTTCCTGGCCGGAAAGATTCCCTGTGACCTCTCCCTTCTTTTTTTCAAGTAAGAGTTTTTGTAACAAATTAGTTTTAGTTTTCAACGAAACACAAGATTTCTTTAGTAGGGTTTTGTTGTGCTTGCTAAGGCTTTTAGGAAGTCTGTGGTGGCGCCTTTCAAGGACGATGACAACGAATACACCAGTAATCTACCTACCTATATTATCTTGATGTAATGAAAGATTTTGTATATTTATATTGGAAGCCGTTTTTCTGATTGTATGCTGCTTTATAGAATCTCACTTTGTACCTTGACCTCTTTTTAAAAGTGGTTCCATCTTTAGTGCAAAAAACTTACTACTGAGAATTCTATGATAACGCCGAAGGTTGGTAGCAATCACGCCTGGATGCAATGCATTAGCAGTTATCTGCAAGCCTTCTTCCTGATCCAAGCACGGGAAAAACATTAAAGTTATATTTGCTGAAATAAATGTTGGATATTTTTTAAAATATCAAAAAATATATTTTGGTGAGGTTATAGGTACAACTATGTTATGGGTTTAATAGCTACAAGTGATAATTGTGCTCATTGATAGTAGATGTTGTTGCTAAAACTCACTATCATTTTTCAATTATGTTTGTGACATTAATAGTTACTTTCTTAAGTGAGAATTATGCTCCTTAGTAGCACATGTAGTGGTTGTAACTATTAAGTATTTTCTAGTCATGTTATGACATTAAGAGTCACTTTCTTAAGTAATAATTATGTTCATTAATAGTTTGTGTAGTGGTTGCTTGAGAAATTTTCAACCATATTTTGGCATTAAGACTCATTTATTTGAGTGATAATGTACTGCACATGAAGTAGATACAACTTTTGAGCATTTAGCATCCATGTTATGGCATTAAGAGTCACCTTCTTGAGTGACAATTATACTCATGAGTTACATCTTCACCTTGTCTATACATAATGGTATTGTAAACAAGATTGATACAACTTTTCTCTCACTACAACTCCTTTCCTACTTAGTTTTTAAAGAGAGTTTGTAAGTACCAATTGTAGCGCTAATTGGGTTTGCAATATTATCATCTTTGATTTGTCGAATTGTTTACGACTTGGTTGTATTCATGGAAGACGAACCGAGGATCTTCATTGTATCTGTTTTCTGGGTTCATTGCATCAAGTTATTGATACCGATGACGGCAAATAAACTTAAAGATTCATATCTAAACACCAAAAGTTTGGAACTGAGTTTTATTTATTCAAATATTCTCTCTACTGTTTGATTAATATGATCAATAATAAAAATTTAAAATAAAAGTATCATTGTTTGTACTTTGTATTTAAATACTTTCTATTTTATTACCTCAATCATTCATCTTAAAGATTCAACGGTTGCAATAGATTTGATGTAATTCTCTATTTTTGTGGGTTTTAAAATCTAAACTCTCTATATATATAGAAAGAGAGAGAGAACCCATACTCATTTATGCTTAAATCCACTAAAGATCTTTACCATTAGTTGAATTTAAAAACATTTAATACACATACATATTTAATGTGAAATATGGAAAATATAACAGTATTTTTTATTTTTAAATCCAAATCTTATATATATATATGTATATGTGTGTATCCACATGTGCGTGTCCAAAGAGAATGGCCTAAATCGTAAAGGTCTTTTCATCGTTATAAATACACAATAAAATAGAGACACCTGTCGTGGATGTGTGAATCCAAAGTGTTCACAAAGCAAGCATCAAGATCTGCTGCTACCATCCTCGTTAAGTATGCCTTCTTTTTTTTCTTTTTGTATGACAAGAAACCCTCTTCCAGTTAACTCCGAGTGGATCACATTGCTTGGGATATGTGGCCTATCTAATAAATTTATAGTTGCATGAGGCAGACCGAATCGAACCTGGGCATATATTACAACACTTAACTGTTTTATTCAGAACCAAAGAGAACCCTTAACTGTTTTATTAAGAACCATAGAGAACCAAGTTCACGTTTGTCTGTTAACATTGAGTCTAGTTCTGGGGCAGAGTCATTTTGATAAGCACTCTCAGAAGACTTGGAAGGTCTCTCAACAGACGACCACTTTGGTGGTTTTGGTTCTTCTTTGTCCATGCAAGATCAGCTGGGTCGACGCGAGAGTCGCTTTTCGTGAACTTCGGGACCATGTAAGCTTCCTGCACGAACAGCTCAATAGAGGAAGAATTGTTTGTTAGTAAAGAGGGAATAAGCTCACTGCTCCTGTAATCAGGGGGGTTCGATCCCATGAGCTCTACTCCCAATACCCCAGCATAGCCATATGCCCCCGGGTGAGAGCCCTAGTTTCGAGAATCTTGCAGTGGGTTGTTCAAATCACTCCCTCCAAAGGCATCTTTCTGTGAGCTATAGATAAATTAATTAAATAAAATAATTACTTTCTCAAATCTTTTTGTTTTATTTTGGCAATTTACAAAAAACGCCTACATGTAGGCCAATTTGTGAGAAATTGTACACTTCAGGTCAAGCTCTGGGCATTGTAAGTATTTGGTCCATATTGTACATGTAGCTTAGCGATGTGATTTGCGATAAGATTCAATAGCGTATGGCAAATCCCATGATACCATCTTTGTGTTCTATGTATGTAGACATGACCGGTTAGCCCGATTGTTTTAACTGAAACAGAACCGGCCTGCAATTGACCAAAAGTGAAACCGACTAATCAGACACCGATCCATGACCAAAGTGAGAACCCCTTGGTTCGGTTACGGTACCAACCATCCAAATAAAGGTTTTGGTTCCACTTTGTGTCTTTAAACTTTCTTTTACTTTTCTCTGCATTTTTCATTGAAATAGGATCCGGCGGTTACAAGTCATAACCGAAACTCCGTGGAACCCAGTTCAGTTATGATTAGCGGTTCTGAGTGAACCGGAACAGGCGGTTTCAATCCACGGGCTCTTTGGGTCACTGTATAAGTATCATAAGCGTTACACTCTACATTATCCAATCTCACGATACCCGCTCCCAAGTTACAACCTTGGTTTTTTTATAAAAGAAGTTATTTTATCATAGCTGAGATATGCTACCATGCATCGTAGGATTGCCTTGAGCAATAAGCACTACGATATGCTACTCGGTAAAACTTGAGAGATATATACGGAATGTTAACGGAAGTTGGGTGGAGGAATAGTAGCGTAGGGGTCCATCCGGACAGTCTTTTAAGAACGTTAGGTGTTCATTAAGTTCATGAAAATGAAAGCACATCAACTTACATTTAATGTATGATATATGTGCGATACTTGCTTTTGGCTTTCCAGGCTGAGTGAGTCCACTCTAAAAGAACATTCAGGTTGAAGCCCTCGACTTCAATCTTTCGACATGTTCATACACTTGAAGGGGATCGGCCAGTGGGTGAAATTCAGGAGAGGTACTCGATAAATATATATATTTTAAATATGGATATGATTTTTCGATGTTTTGGGATTTCAGGTTAGGCAGCTTTCATTTTTCGTCTGTGTGTGTGCACATTTGTTTGCCCAGTAAGGGTACATGGGAATCATAGCTCAAGAATTGCGAACAAATTGCTAGTGTCACCTTAGTCTACACACATGGCATGGTACTCAATTCCTTGGTCTTTTTTATGGTTTCACATATTCAGCCACCACTTGTAACCCTCTATTACCTTTCACTATTCTTCTATTACCCTTCAATATTTTTTTACCGTCCAAAATCATTTTTCACCGATAAAAAATTCTACTATTACAAAAATCTAAATATCTGTATATATAAATTATTTTATAGTTTTTTAAGTACCTTTAGAGGTTGCAGGAGAAACTTTGATGAGTGAAGGGTGATTTTGAGAAGTGAAAGAGTAGTAAAAAATAATAGAAGACAGATATCACTGATTGAACCAGTATAATCATTTGAAACAAGAGATTGAGGGTCATGGTCAATTATATATATAAAGAGAGGAGTCATTAATGCATAATAAATTTTGGCATATAATTTTGCATTAATACCTTCATCGTTTGATCCTTGATATCAATGATAGATATTTGAATTAAAGTATCACTATACTTTTATACTTTGTATTCAAATCTTCAACATTGATCTCAAAAATCAAATGGTGAAAATGTTATGGACGATTATATACCAAAGGACATGCATTTAGGACTCTCTCTCTATATATACCTTTTGTTTTTTAGGAGCATGGATGTCAATTAAAAAATTATAAATATTTTAAAACATATAACAAATACACTTATAACATAGATGCATGTGCCTCAAAAGTAACAATGTGCACGATATGTATATATGTGTGTGCACGTGTATTTGTGTGGGTGGGTGTTTGTAGAGATTAAAATTATTGAGAACTTGAGTTAAATGATTGATATTCAATTGCAATGATATTTCAAGGTTGCAAATGGCATTTAAGTGTGATCCGAAGATCCTTTACTAGAGAATTTTTGCTATGATTGTATAACTATGCTACCATATGGGAACCTTTAGCAACTTGTACTGAGTTAAGGGCTTTCGCATGTGATGAAGAGCACTCTTTTCATAAGTACTCAATAAGAGTCATGCACCAGAGTTGTAAGCATGCTAGTGGGTCACACATCTTTCTTTGTTATCACTTTGATTTATTAAGTTTTCTTGTTGTCTTTCTTGCTTCTTTTGTATTCAGTGTGTCTTAAGTTTCCGATGAACCAACAACCGAATGCTTGTGTAGTTGGAACCACTAAATATTGGTCAAGAGTAGGATCCTATTTGTGTGATTCAAGAACTCGGGACATGACAATTTTAGTATCAAGAGGAGGTTATGTTTCTATGCATCTTTCTTTACTACCAATACACTCACTTTGCTTTTACATCCCTTATTTTCTTTGCATTTGTTATGTCTTAAGCTTTCACTAAACCACTATCACCAAAGACTTGTCTAGTTGGGATGACTAGATGCCATCACAACTGTTGATCCAATTTGGGTAATTTCAATGCTTGGGACATGACAACTTTGGCATCGAGAGTAAGTTATGATAACATCCAAGTCAATGCTTGAGACATTAATACTCACGGCTACTAACACTAATACGGTTGGCGACTCCCTTCATCTTAGAAAGGAGAAGTCTAAAACCATACTAATAGTCAACTCCACTGAAGCTCCACAAGTGAATTTGCTTGATGTGGATACACGGGTCACTAGGATGGAAAAACGTGTAGCCACGCTGGATGTTGTGATCGCTCATGTTGCTGAGAGATTCAATTGCTTGACATGAAAGTTCAACTCTAAAGCATAAGAACTCAAACATTACTTGACGGTGGAGCGGATTGCCCCCGATGCATCAAAGTCTTTAAACCAAAGTGGTTGAGATACATAAGTATTGAAGAACTTTTTTTATCAAATAAAGTTCTACCTCAAGGTCGGACAGGATAAGGAGTCAAAACTAGAAATGATTGTGTTTCTGGAAGATAATGCTATGTTATGGTGGCACCACACGATATAAGATAATGAGGTAAGATAGTCTCATATCAACTCCTAAGATGATTTTAAGCAGGTGATTAGAAATTACTTTCTCTTGTGGAATATTGAAATAGCTGTGAAATGGAAATTTGACGGCTTGAGGTAAAGTAGATCATTGTAAGACTATATTAACGCATACTAGACTCTAATTTTGAGTATTCAGATGATGTGCCCAAAAGATCGGTTATTCAAGTTTCATAACAACGTACAACCTTGGGCATAGCAGTAGTTGAATAGAGTAAATTCAAACTATTTCTAAAGCTATTGTAATAGCAAAATATTTATATGATAATTGTTGGCCTAGTAGTCCGAAGAAGAATGAAAATAACACTAAAAAGTGAAAGCAAAATTTCGGTAGAAAAACCATAATGCCAGCCTAGCTTAAGTTCCCACACTGAAGGACCAAAAGAAAAACTATGACCATTATAATAAGAATAAGGCCAACAAATACTTTAAGCGAGAGTGTTGGTATTGTGATGGCCAACACTACTCCAATGAGTGAGGCGAAAAAAGACTTTGCATGTGCTGCCAACACCATGTAAAAGACATGATTCAGGGGACGAAGAGATTTATATTAACGTGTTAGAAAAGCTTAATGCACTTGAACTGGGATCAATGTTGCACAAGCTTGTGGACAAGTTTATCGTGTACCTACTATTGACTCTCAATAACATAAATACTAAGGGGATAGTCGACACCAATGCTACCTATGAGTCCTCGAAAAATTAAATATTTGGGCTTAAAGATCGTGGAAAATAATAGTACCACGAAGGCCATAAATTTGAAGTTCAAACTCATCATGGGGAAGGCAATTGTAGTACTGACTCGAGTGAAAAGTTAGAGAAAGAAAACCAACTTCACAGTTATATTGTTGGATAAATATCGAGTAATATTGGGTATAGAGTTCTTAAGGATGAGCAATCCATAGATACATCTAACCTCAAACCTTATGGTCTTTTAGGATTGTGATAACCATTTGTTGTATATACAATACCATTAGATGATGGTTAGATTCGTAAAGTGTTAGTGTTTTTGCTAGAAGATAGGAAAAAGTAGGTGGAATGCCAATGTCTCACAGTAGGGTGTCTTCTAAGTTGAATGTTACAAGATGAAAAGAGCACGGAGATGCTATGCCCACCACACATTTAAGGAAACTACCTCACAAGCAAGGATAGTCCATCAAACATGTTGATGGAAGGACTAGTATAATTACTCATGTTGTGAGACAACTTTGTGTCGATTAATAAGAATAATGTGATATTACCTCACTGCTCTATGTGAAGATAGAGACACATATGAACGAGTAGATATAATGGAAGTGGTGTGATGATCTCGTTATAAAGCAACACACTAATATGGTTTGAAAGGATAACGTTTCTCGACCAATCATCGTGAGGGTGGAGGATCAAACACTCTGATTAGAGTACATCTTACACACTTTCATGCAAGCAAACTTTAGGCTTATTATGTTACAGAAAGCAGTGGCCATTCTCGGCAACTCAGCCCGATAACGGCTGGACTGATCATCTTGATCGTTACCCGGAGAGAAGTTATGGTAGGGCCTTGAGCTGTAACCGACTGACTGTTATCAGAAAATCTGGTAACGGTCAGAACTCTCTGCTCAAAAAGAGGGAAACCCAGCGAGAAAACCAGGATACAAGAGTAGTATATATATTCGAGTGAAAACATAGAGGTGTATAGAGAAAAATATACAATACTCAAAATACTCGGAATATAGAACGTATCCTTGGAAAAGGCCGCTGTGAGGAAACCTCAAACGATTCAAAATCCTTTCCGCTGCCGATCTACCGGAGACACAAGCAAACCAGCAACCGGGAACACGATTCTGACTGAAGAAAAAGCACGCAGACTTTGGTATTGCAAGGCAAAATACAATGCCCAAGACACCTCAACAAAATGGTGTAGCTAAGAGATACAACAGAACCTTGCTGAATATGACAAGGTCTATGTTGATCGATGCCTCTCTTCCAAGGATATTTTGGGAGAGAAGCAGTAAGTACAACGGTTTACATACTCAATAGAGTACCGTGTAAAGTTGTACACACTACACCATATGAGATGTGGTTTGGAAGAAAACCCAACCTAGGTCATCTCAGGAGGTGGGGATCTGTTGCACATGTAAAGATCCTTGATCAGTCTAGAGATAAGCTAGACAATACGTCCTTAAGATGTATATTCATTGGATATCCAAAAGGTTCAAAAGGATATCAGTTTTATCATAAGGACCACAGACTCATTGAAAGAAGAGATGTTGAATTCTTAGAAAATACTAAGAATGACATCCTGAAAAACAATGATGAATGTGTTGATGATCTGATAGACTTAGACCAATCATCTTTTGAGCCCATTGAAGATCTTCCTAAAACTATCGATACCTTAAGTGGACATAAAAGGCCAAGAGCCACACCGTCCTACTTAAAGGATTATTACACTCATCTTGCAGAAGAAGTGTGTAATTTGGTGGATTTAGATGAGTTGACTGATAACTTGACTTATCAGCAAGCTATGAACTCATCAGAAGCATCAGACTGGGAAAAGCCATGAATGAGGAAATTGAATCCATTGAGAAAAACCAAGTCTGGAAATTGACTGATTTGCCAAAAAGAAGAAAAGTCATAGGCTATAAATGGGTTTTGAAAAAGAAATATAAGGTCGACAGTACAATCGACAAGTTAAAAGCAAGGTTGGTTGCAAAGGGTTTTTCGTAAAAAAAGAGGATAGATTATGTTGAAACATATTCCCCAGTTGCGAAATTTGCATCCATACGTATAATCCTGGCAATATTTGTATACTATGATAAAGTATATAGGTTGAGAAATCATATACATGTAGCAACCCGAAGGATTTGTGGTTGAAGGCCAAGAAGATAAAGTATATAGGTTGAGAAAATCCCTATATAGCCTAAAACAGTCACCTCGCCAATGGTATTTGACCTTTCAAAATGCCATTATTTGACCTTTCAAAATAGCGTAATATATGTATACTGTGTATATGTTTGGAACAGTGGGAGCCACTTTGTCGTCTTATCATTATATGTAGATGACATATTATTGACTGGAAACAACAACGAGATGATTGTCAAAACCAAGTCATGGTTGAACTCCAAGTTCGAAATGAAGGATATGGGGGAAGCATCCTATATCCTGGGAATAAAAATTTCTCGAGATAGAGAATCTAGACTCTTATGCCTAAGTGAAGAGAGAGATATTGACTATATCCTCAAGAAGTTCAAAATGGACGAATGCAAGTCTGTTAATACACCTATTGCAAAATAGGTCAAATTGAGTAAGACTGATTGTCTCGATGAAGGTGACGATAAGCCTAATGTTCCTTATGCACAAGCTGTTGGTAGCTTGATGTATGCTATGTTGTGTACAAAACATGATATCAGCTTTGCTGTTGGTCTTGTAAGTAGATATCAAAGTAATCCTGGTTGGCAATACTGAATAGCTGTGAAAAGGATTTTAAGATATCTGAAAGGAACAAAAGACTTGAAACTGTGTTTTCAAGCAGATGAACTGAAAGTGGTAGGATACTGAGACGCTGACTTTGTTGGGAGAAAAGATGACAACAAATCAACCTCGGGACAAATATTCTTATTTGGAGGTGTTGTTTCTTCGGCATGTAAGAAATAGGATTGTGTAGCATTGCATACAAAGGAAGCTGAGTATTTAGCTTGATGTATGGTTGCAACAAGTGTTGTCTGGATAAGACGCTTCATACGTGATTTGAAGTTGGAGATAACCGACGAGCCAGTTGTTATTTACTGTGATAACAATGCAGCAATTACTCTTATCAAGAGTGGAGCTGACTGCTCAAAAAATAAGCATATAATGGTAAAATACTACTATGTTCATGATATGGTTATGAGAAAGGAAATATCTATCTCATACATGTCAACAAATGATATGTTGGCAAACCTCTTGACAAAAGGCATAACAGATGAACTTTTCTCAAAACATGTTACAAACATGGGTTTGAGGTATGTTTGATTGTTGTGTAGGAAAATAACCACACAATGGATAAAAATATTGTATAGGTAAACAACCATACAACGAATAAATTGTTGTGAAGGGAAACAACCACACAACAGGTACTGATTGCAATAGCAATCAAGAAATGATATTACGAGGTAAACCCTGGAAAAGTGGGAGAAAAACGAGTATGTCAATACACTTGGTTCGAATGGCCAAGTGGGAGATGTTAAAGAAAGCAGTGGCCATTCTCGGTAATGCAACCGGGTAACGGTTGGACTGACCATCCAGATTGTTACCCGGAGAGGAGTTACGGATAGGGCCTTGAGTTGTAACCGGCTGACCGTTATCGGAAAACAGTCCGAATTCTCTGCTCAAAAAGAGGAAAACCCAGCGAGAAAGCCAGGATACAAGAGCAATATATATATTCGAGTGAAAACACAGAGGTGTGTAGAGAAAAATATACAATACTCAAAATACTCGAAATATAGAACGTATCCTTGGAAAAGGCAGATGTGTGGAAACCTCAAACAATTCAAAATCCTTTCCGCTGCAGATCTATCGGAGACACAAGCAAACCAACAACCGAGAACACGATTTTGATTGAAGAAAAAGCATGCAGAGACCCTTCATATTATGCGTACGTGAACAATACATGTAGGCTTACTATGCATACATGAACAATACACGTTGTAAGGACTATGGACACCTACATCCTAAAGGACATTAGCAGACACAAAAGATGCGTCTTGGGTAGAGAAGTGAATCATACACCAAGCTCCAAGAGTGACATAAGCGCACCACCAAAAAACTTGTTAAGATGGTCCCAAAAACCCTCTACTAATGAGCCCCCCCCCCCCCCCCAGCCTGCCTATAGTGTAAGGGTAGGGGCTGGCTCCATTTTTGTTATGGTTATGTACAACAACAACAACAACAAAGCCTTTTCCCATACTAGACGGGGTAGGCTACATGGATTCTTTGTTTCCACATATCCCTATCTTGTGCCATGTTAAGGGTTAACTCCCAATAAGCTAGATCGTTCTTTATTGTTTCTTTCCAACACTTTTGTGGTCGTCCTCTACCTCTTTTAATACTTTCCAAATTTAGTTTTTCTAACCTTCTTATAGGTTCTTCTTTTGATCTTCTTTTTATATGTTCAAACCATCTTAAACGATGTTCTCTCATTTTATCCTCTATTGGTGTCACTCCTACTTTGTTTCTAATAACATCATTATGTATACGGTCTTTTCTTGTATGACCACTCATCCATCTCAACATCTTCATTTCTGTTGTACATGTTGATGATTAACTGACCAACACTCAGAACCATAAAACATGGCAGGCCTAATTGCTCCTCTTTTGTTATGGTTATGTAATTGTAGAAAATCCCTTCACAACTCGTACCAAGTCAAAGGCCTTTGCACATGACGAAAATCATTCTTTTCATTTGTAGTCAATTAAAGTCTCACATTCTAAGTTGTAAGCTTGGTAATGAGTCATGCACATTTATCAGTTGTGATAACTAAACACGTGTCAAAGTGTCGATACCATTGGGTGATAACGCTTGAGACATGACATAAGTCTCCTCGATTCAACTTCGGATTTCTACATCTCTTGATTGTGCATTTTGTGATTTGAAAAAACAAACTTATACTTTGAATTAAATAAAAAAACATCCCTTATGATTGATACTTAATTGCCATTACATTTCATGTTTGTAATGGCATCCGATTATCCTCAATTGAAATTCGGGTTTTTGCATCTCTTTATTTTGTACTTTTCTCTGATGAGAAAAAAACTATTACTTTATAGTTTTCCAGATGGGCTGTTTGTCCGAATGTAAAGCGGAACGGTTCGATTTCGACATTGATTCAGATTACTCCAGTCAACAACCAGAAGGACTATTTTTTCCAACCTGAGGGTAGGGAAGGAAGTCTAGTGCTAATAATGGAAAATGAAGGACTTAGTTGGCAATGGCTACTAAGAGAGGGTTTTGTTCGGAAAAAAACTAAAAGTTAACTATGTACGATCACAAAACCGCGCAAAACATGTGAGGTCAGGGGAGCGCAACTAACCTTACAGAGGGCCATGAAGTCGTGATCCGACAATCGATCGCCCAAACCGACATCCGGCCTCTCATCCCCGAACTCACCGAGCACCGCCTCCTTCTTCAACTCGCCGACGAGTACACCGCCTCCAGCGATAAACCCGGTCGCTCTGCCGGACCTCCCGATCTCGAGCTCCGTCCCGAGCACCGTGCACGCGCCCAGGCACTCTCTCGCGAAAGGTTCGATCATTATCCTCGGGTTCGCCGTCACGACGACGCGCCGATCCGTGCAGGAACTGAATACGGCCCACGCATCAGCGCGGACGTTCCCGGCGTAAAGCTCCGGGAGCACCGAGGCCGCCGCCGACATGATGTTTTCGACGCGAAGCCCAGCGACAGAGACGAAGATCAGGACGCGGATTGCGGTCGATTCGGAAACGAGCTTGTAGAGCGCGAGGATGAAAGGAGCACAGATGATGAGGAGGAGGGAGCGAAGACGGCCGCCGGTGGTGAAGGAGAGGAGAAGGAAATAGGGAAAGGAAGAGGAGGAGGCGAGGAGCGTGCCGTCGAGATCAGCTGCAACGGTCGCCGGGGGAGGAACCCGTGGTCGGAAATCAGCGATCGGGGGAAAATTCTGGCTGGCTGACGGCATGGCTACGGTAAGAGTGACGAGCGATGGCTGAGGGAGACTAGATAAAGGAATTCAATACCTCGTCTTCCAGAACCACCCTTGTTCTTCATCAGTATTTACATTGTGTACCCATAATTGGAGAATGAAAACATTGTTTTTCTTTTTACCAAAAAGATTAATTGGAGAATGATGCTCGGAGGACTGGGCGTGGGCTAACATGGCCTATTCGGGTTTTGTTGGAACCAAGAACCAGAACCGAATTAGGACCGTGCCGGTTCGGGTTCAAGTCCTGGTTTAAAAGAAAAAAATTAAAATTTTCAAATTTTGAACAAGAAAATTAATATATCGGTTTCAGTTACAGCCTGATTCTGGTTCCACATACGGTGTAACTTGAACGGACAGTTCCGAGTTTGGTTTGCTCGGTTTTGGTTTTTGATTTGGTTCGATTTCATTGAGACTAGCCTGATTCTGGTTCCACATAAGGTGTAACTTGAACGGACGGTTCCGAGTTTGGTTTGCTCGGTTTTGGTTTTTGATTTGGTTCGATTTCATTGAGACTTTCAGCCTGTATGCTTTTATACACCTTTTCAAGTAGGCCAAAGAAATGCATTCCTTGTAGTACACAAACACATACTACTTAGTTAAGTAAGAAGTAGTAGATGTTTGAACTAGTAGTGGAGAAAATGTATGTCACTAGATTACTCCACTCATGTACAACCACAATACATATTACTTCTTACAAACTCCAATATAAGAAATAGTAGGTATTCACCCTCACACTAACACATACTATTTCTTACCTCTTCAAGATAAAAAGTAGTAAGAGCTCTTTTTCTCATTTTACCCCTATTGGCTTGATAAAAACCTGTTACTTCTTACCTCCCAAAGATAAGATAGTTTGTGTGTAGTTTGGTTGATACTTAGTGTGGACATACAATACCTTCGATGAATCATGAACCTCGTTATGATGACGGGGATTTAAAGAGCATATAAGGTTCTACTTTAAAACTGTAATATACTAACAATCACAAAGACATGCTACTTTTTACCAAACCAGCAAATAAAAATTAGTAGGTGTTTTTAAGCTAGTAATATACTATCCTGCACTGACACACTACTTCTTACAAAACCACATAAATAAGAGTAGTAGGTATTTTAAAGACAATAATAGACTACTTCTTAGTTGCGTAAGATAAGAAGTAGTAGGTGTATTAAAACCAATTAATATTCTACTTCTTACTTACCTAAGGTAAGAAGTAGTTGGCGAATTAAAGCGGTCTTTCAAAATTGTTGGTGTCAACCACTGCACCTCACATCCCATATTAAACAAAGGTTGTGAGAGCGAAGCTATCCACCTCACTCTACCCGCCGGCATCCTTTATGAACTCAAAGTTGTGGTCCTTTCTGGATTGTTGGTGTCACTAAACCACCTCTCACCCATATTAGATCAAGGTAGTCGACTTTAATGTGTTACGTATATAAGATTCGTTTGTTTTGCTGTATAAAATAATGAAGCATTGACCTGAGTTTAGGCCTGGGTGTACTACTCCTTAACATAAGCATTTTCATCTATATATCTAAGATATTATGTTAGCTCATCCTACTCCCTACTCCTAATCAAATCCAAATCCAATCTATAACATGTAAATTAGTATGTGTTTTTCTTTGAGGAGTTGGGTTTGTTATCTTAGGTAAACATTCATGTTGTATTGAGGTTTTATGGGGTATTTGTGGAGGGTTGCGGAGTGGCAGCGGGGTGAGTGTATCTATGCGTTAGAGGCGGGTTAAATGCAGGTGTGGTGGTCATTACAATGGTGGTTGGATTTTGGGGGGTTGTTTACGGTTGACCGTGGGTGTGACTACGGGTTTACCGTGTGTTATGAATTGTGTTGGTGTTAAACGTTTTTCCTGTGGGTGTGGAAGTGGTGGCCAACTCAATTCCTAAGGTGGTGCATGTTTTAGCCTTCAGCCTCCTTTCACAAAATACAAAATTATATATACTAATAAAAATACTCTAATATATCTTAGTTTCATAAAAAATAAAAAAAGTCATATGGACTTAATTAGGTGGTATGCTTTGGCACAAGCCAGCCTGTGACAAGTGTCTTTGAAAACTTTGTTTTTTTGAGTCAAATGTTAATATAATATGATGACAACAAATGAACCATGCAACCGTCACACATAAAAATAAAACAATCCATGTAGTCAACTTCACTTAATATTTGAGAATGCTTGGTTTTGGATTTGGATTTTTTTGAGAGATTTAAGTATTTCTTTTTTTGTTCCAAGAGGAGGCCGAAGTCAAACACACACATAATTAAACTCCCAACCTGCAACAACGAAACTAAAGCGCCCTACCGCTCAACTAATACTCTCGGTGCAGCTTAAGTGGTTTTCCCAAAAAAAAACAAAGGGATTCGAAGGGATGTTTAGGGCAATCAGCAAGCATCGATGACATTGGATGGCTTTAATCAATGCAAAGAATGCATAACCCACGGTTAACGTTATGTTCTACAACTATAGCATACGGTTTAAACCGCAAGCTACTGATCTACGGCAACATCACCTCACCAGAAACAGGCCAAGGATAAAAAGATATATATGTAAGAGGTATCAAGAGGTTAGATCACATGATCTGAGAGATCATGATCTGACAACATAGCTAATGTCAGTCATCTTCTTGGTGCCACATCAAGTTCTCACATTTCACTTGCATCATGTCCTTTACCTAGACAAGGCCGGGTCCTAACCGAAAGCAAACAGAGTCAAGAACCAGTTGAACCAAAAATCGGTAAAACCGGAACCGAACTGGACACCTCTTATAAAACGGAAACCGAAACCGAAACCAAATTGGAACCGCCAGTTCAGATATTTTTCTAAAATATTTCTTATATCTTTCAAATTCTTTAAATAAAGGTTCCAGTCCCAAGTGATTTCGGACTCAAACCGAAACTGCTGGAACCAGTGATTCCAAAACCTTAACCGATACGGTTCCAGGTTCCTGTTTACCTGAAACCGGACATGTCTACCTTCACACATGGCAAGGTACCTGTCGGGCATGGCTAACCAACCCGTTATGTACAGTAATTCCCTTTTGATGTCAAGTTGATCCTCATATTAAAAATCAAGTAAGGCTTGTATGATTTTTTCATCCTGTTGAATCTTTATTTGAAACAAAAGGGAAATTTGCAGCTCCCATCAATCAATCCCTTGATTTTAAGCTCGATACAGATGAAAATAGGTTATTTAACATTAACAACACCGCCATTCAAGGCAGTGAGACAAAAACCTACTTTTGCAAAATACAGGAGGTTTCTTTCTCTCTCTCTCTCTCTCTCTCACACACACACACACACACAAAATGCAGAAGCAACTACGCTCTGAAATTTACATTACTGAACCGCATCAAATGGTCAAGTCTCACATGAACAGCTGACGCAGTAAACATTGTTCATTATATTAAAGGCCCCACTTTTATCTTTGCTTGATGAGTGGGGCATAAATAAAGTTACAAACTTTTGCCATTTATTGACTATGTTGTACATGTGGACACACCCTCTCTGGTTCTCCCTTCGACCACAGATTCCGTAGTTCACCTCGTTTCCATCCCAGGGTCAAAACAATGCCTGAGAGAGACAGAGACAGACACAGACACACACACAGTAAAAAAGATGGAACAATGGGGAAGAAGGGAAAGAAAGGTGAGTGGAACAATCCTACCTAGTGTGAATGGAACGATGTAAAGAAGAGCTGGCTGTCCGGCACCATCCATGAGAGTAAGAGCAACGTATGTAATAAAAAGACCTGCACCCACAGGTGTTAATCAAAAGCTGATCGCCAAAGGCCGGAAAAGAAAACATTTCATACACAAAGGGTGATCACAGAGAATGGTTGGTTCCCTGCTGAAATCGATCAGTATAGCTTACTTAAAAACCTTTCTATTGGGACCTAAAGCCCGACCTGAGGGACGCCAATGGGGTGGGTCAGGAACGGGTATATACCTATACCTGCACCATACCCGACTCTCAATTTTGTGCCCCGTGCATGTCTCGTTGCCCAACGGGGTGGGTACCAGTTTTGAGTCTTTCTTACCGCAGGTGCGGGACACCTCATACCCAACTTCAATCTTAATATAAAAAATCTAATCAAAACAGTTTTGAAGAAAAGATTAGCATTTCAACACCATGCGTTTGTGTATATATTTGCATATTAGTACATAAACATTATATACTTATATATTATTTCTGTACATTTATATAGTTCGGGTCAGGCTGTTGTTCCATACCCAGTCACAGATGTTCAGGTATTCCCATACCAAAACCCTAATCAAGTCAAACTGGCTAATCCATGCCCCATCCAGGTCAGATTGGGTCGGGTCCCCATTTCGTGGACCAGTATTGCCATCCCTATTCTGTGTGCAAAATGTGAAGATCTCTAAGATCAAACCCCACAAATGGTGCATTAAATTTTTATTCAGTTAGCAGTCACCAAACATACGGCCATGTATGCCAAGTTCCATTTATACTGTAGAAAGGCCCCAATTTCATAAACTGTAGGCATGTCCGGTTTTGGGCTAACAGAAACCAGGAACCATAACCAAATCGGCCTGCGTCAGTTCTAGTTTTGGTTATAGAACCACCAGTTCAAAGGCAGTTCCGGTTTGAGTATGGAATCGATACTTTTATTAAAAAATAAAAAACATAAGAACAAATTTAAAAAGTTACCATTAGTTCCGGTTTGGATCCGGTTCTGCTTTCATAAGAGGTGAAACCAGAACCAAACCGGGTGGTCCCCAATTCTGAACCTAATTCCGGTTTCACCTGTTCCTGATTAAGCCGGTTCGTTCGGTTCCAGTTGGAACCGCCGAGCTGGTTAGGGACCGGCTATGTCTAGCAATATGATTGTCAAACTATAGTTGACATCTCGAAAAGGGAATCATGTAGCTTTTATTTACTCATTTCATAATCTTATTTTTTCACTATTTTATACCAAAATATCCAAGACAAGAAATACTGGAACATAATCTTACCACATCCATAAGCAACCAATGACCATAGAAAATATCCAGCTCGTAATCTTTTCTTGGCAGCCCAGTCATACCTGAGAATTTGCATCGAGTACCATAATGGAAAAGCTTCTAATTAAATCATCTTAGAGTATGGAAGAAACAGAAATAGTAGAAAAAGTACTTCAACATGCATCTCTAAAGAGTATGTGACAAGTATCAAGCAAATACACGCACCAAGAACTTAAGATTCCCAGGCTTCCTAGAGCATTAAATTTGGAAACCAGGTCACTACCTAGCCAAGTGAAAGATGGAACAGAAGGCGGAGCAAAGAAGAAACAAGGAGATGCAAAGAATGCATAGAGATTTGAACATGAAGGTCTGAGGAACCAGGTCACTACCTAGCCAAGCGAAAGATGGAACATACCGCAAAGACAAAGAAGAAACAAGGAGACGCAAAGAATGCAGAGACATGAACATAAAGGTCTGAGGAAGGGAAAACTGATTAGGTATGCAAAAGGTTTTATATTTGCCAAGAGAACTTGCAATTGTCTCATCGTGCTATAGAACTAAGAAAACATCAGATACCTACAGTAAGGGAACCACTACTCAGTTAATATATAATGACTTTTTGCATAAGCAGAAGTGGAAAGAAAATATGAAAAACAAATCCAAAATCATACCTTAAGGAAAAGCCTATTAGTAATCCAGGCAGAAGGATATCACCAAATCCAATGATGCTGTAACCCCCCCATGGATCATACAGGCGTGGAATTTTCAGCAGCATTGGAATGCCATCTTCTCCACTTCGATCACCTCGCGCTACCTATAGTAAGTGACAGCTGTTATGCCTTCTTAATGCACAGCTATAATTTCCATTAAAAATGTAGCCCGAAGTTTACTATTACTTACCACAATCATCACACTGTCATGAAACCACCTTGGAGAAAGATACACCCAAAAGATGTCATACAGAAATGCACAACCAAGAAGCACTGTGGCGACCTGATTTTCCACAATACAAAATCAATTCAAAGATGTAAAAATGTAAAAGATGATGCAAACAAGCAGTTCCTTGGATGAAAATCATATGGTTGTACAAGAATGAAAAAATTGGCAATCATAAGAAAGAGGATCATTTGCATTAAAGCAGTAAAAATGAACAGAAAAGTGCATAAATATAAAATATTTTTGGTAGTTGGTTTACACTTTTGTATTTTTTGACATAGGGAAAGTATTTTGGAAATATACTGGAGCTTATAGAGTTTGTAAAACCTTTTAGCATTTTCTCTTGATGTATAGGGTAAAACTCCTTGATACTATAAACTTTTCTTACTTAACAAAGAAAAAATACAAAAATAAATACCCATGTACATAGCAAAATACAAATATACATAAAACTCTCTCTCTCTCTCTGTGTATATATATATATATATATATATATATATATATATATATATATATATATATATATATATATATATATATATATATATATATGCATACACACACGTGTGTGTGTGCATATAAAGTATGCCTTACACCCACAAACACACACATACACAGAAAGATGTCTTAATGGTGTTCATGATTTATGTTCCCGTCAAATTTACTATTACTAGATTTTCACATGCCATCAGGTTAAAAATTTGACAAGCCAGGCCCCAAGAGAACGTTCCAATATATCAAACTCGACTAAATATATCTCCATATGGTACTTGTGAAGGGATTCCCGCTTCACAAGAACGTGGCTACTAAGGTAGCATGCAACTTTAATCTAACATTTTAGTTGAACTTAGTAAGAGTTCAAAGTTCAAACCCTAAACTATTACACAAAAATGAGGAATCTCAATAAATAGAAATGCAAAGAGGAGATAACAACTAATTGTGGCTCAAAGTAGATAGGAGGTTCTATCAGGAAAAACATTATTGAAAATACCTTAAGGTTAGGCACACGGACAATCTGGAGAACAGTAATGATCAGTGCAACACCCTGGGCAAAGAAAGAAAAATTAGTTCAAGAATCAAGAGGTTCAACCAAATGCCCGTGTTGTGCTAGCATGCATGAGAATCTTTTGATGTGAAGGCAGCTTGTATAAAGTTTGCCAAAGCATTAAAGTAGGCACAGTTTGGTGCTAACAGAAGCAGCCAATATTGCATAGCCATTATTAGCTTTTGCTTCGAGCAATTTTACAAATAGATAGAAGTCGATCTTTCATTTCAAAAGGAAAAGAGTGAAATGGAATTACGTCAGATAAAAAGCATGTGATATAACCATCCTTACAAGTATATCTTGTCCAATCCAGGCAAAGGAAACGCCCCGGTATACTGCCCAAACTACCGCAAATGCTACGCAAAATGGAGAAATGGCAAAAGTAAGGTATGAAACTGCTCCAAAGAAAGGTACTTTTATGTAGGATTCTCCAGCACGCTTGAACCACCTGAAATCATGTGAATAGAATCTGCTCTTCAGAACATAGGCTACTTAGCAAATGGCACTCATTTCATGTGCATTCATTTGAACAATCTAGAAAAGAAATGCAGCTTGGCTGAAATGCTTCAAACAGAAAATACAATCTGTTGAATAAACAAAGTGACAAATAACTTTCAAACATCACATTAATCAAATGCATGCTGAATAGTTACACAAGAGCCAAAGAAAAGCAAATACTATCCCACATCATTAGAACTAGGTATGAAACAAAAACAGTGAGGTTCAAGCACATCATCAGGTTGATTTCATTGAATTTGCTGATTTCAAATTTTTGATCGCCTGCCTAATCAATCAATTATTTTTCCTCAGATGCATATTGCATATAAAGTCCCCACTATAGACTACCCAATGGGTAGAAGCTAAAAAGGTTGACATAAATTTTCTGCTAGAGTAAGTTTATCCTTGAAAGATTTTATGTCAGAATTGATTTTCAACATTACATCGACGTCTATAAGGGTGTCACTCACACTCGTGTGGACACTTTGACACTGAAACTGTGCCTGACACTCCAAAATCATCAGTCAAACACATCCTACATGGTCATCATGTCAGGAGTGGGCTGAGGGAAGAGACACAACAACAACTAACAACAGCTAATCCTTTTCCCATACTAGATGGGGTCAGCAAGAGAAAAGACGAGAAAAAAAATTACTAAAAATCGACACAGTCACTGTGTCTTAGCCTATACTCATCTAATAATAAGAAAAAACATATAAGATGTGTCACTGCCCATAGGGGCGGGGATAGGGAAGGGACAAGAGAATGAGTGGGTAAGAAGAGAAAAGGGGCAAGTGAGTGGGAAGAGATAAGGGGCAAGTAGAGTACATACGAGAGAGGAGGGGGAGAAGAACGTGGAAAGAAAAGGCAGGAGGGAGGGCACATGGAGAGAGAGAAATAAAACCGAACCAACCGTCGCACAATTAGATTTTTATGAAAGAATGTATAAATATAATACTTATATATAACAGCAGTAATTATTGGATATTTTTCTTATAAATATATTTAAAAATTATATATATATATATATATATATATATATATATATATATATATATGTACACATGTATACGTACATACACATACGTACGTATGTATGTATACCCCACCATTTCCCACACACGAAATTTTTAAAAGTTATCATATCTTTCATCTGTATCTGCACCCACACTAGCACCTGTATCTGTGAGACATAGGTCGACATCTTTACAGCCACGAATTGGTTCAAGTGGCAGCAAACAGTAACCGTGTTTCATTTGCTAAATGTCAGAAACAAATTCGTGGAAGCATCTGAACCCATGTATCATGAAACAAGCAGTTAAGAGCAAGGCCGAAAGAATTTTCTACCAAAAGGTAATGTCTTACCAATGACCAACACTTACATAAGAGACAACTGAGAGAAGGTCCAATGATTTCTTAACAATATTCTATGTGACTAAACCTCAAAGTAACAATTTAAATACAGAAACACATCCAACCAATATGTGTAATCGATTAGCTTTTTATGCAGAGGTTTGACCATCGAAGTAAAACAGATTGTTCGATAAATCCAACAAGAAACAAAGAACAACAACAATCTTTATTGATAGAAGGAAAAAGAAGGGACAGATTTGGTTTGACCCGCTTGTGGGTGTCGGTCACAGCAGACTGCGTCTTTCTTCCTTAAGCAAAACCTAATCTTGGATCACACAAAACCAGCAATTTATATAAAGGACTTTCTAACTTAAAAACTAAAGTGATTACATATACAACCCAAATTAACGTGCAGCATTTCCTCAAGTTGGGTGGAATATATTTATGACTCCCAACTTGCTACATAATCGGTTCAATGTACTCTTAGGTACTGCCTTAGTTAGAATATCACCAACTTGATCTTTTGTTGTCACATGTTAAACTCTTAATATCTTCTTTGATATCTTTTTCCTGATAAAGTGGCAATCTGCTGTATGCTTTGTCCACTCATGTTTGACAGGATTTGTAGCTATTTGTATTGTTGCTTGATTATTTGTATACAATGGTATTGGGACATTGACTTTGACTTGTATTTCGGTAATCAATGAAATCAACCATAGTCCTTCACTTGTTCCCTGGGATGTTGCCTTATACTCTGCTTATGCACTTGATCTTGCAACTAAAGATTGTTTTTTTCTTTTCCAAGAAATTATATTTCCCTCAAATAGACTTTTTGTCATCAATCGATCTTGCCCAATCAGCATATTGTATAATTCCAAATTACAATGTCCATGATTAGAATATAAGATACCAATTTCTAGAAGTATTTTTTAAGTATCTCAAAATCTTGAATATTGTATCCATATGTTGTTGTTTTGGAGCATGCATAAATCTACTAATGATTCCAACAACATACGTTATATCAGGCCGTGTGATTGTCAAGTAGATTAATTTCCTCACGAGTTTTTGATATCTTCTAACATCACATATCTCCTTGTCATTATACTTCCCAATCTGTGATTAATATCCATGAAAATATCACATGGCTTTAAAATTCCATTATATTTTTTCGCTGAGTAAGGAAGATACCCTTTTCTGATCTCAACACTTCAATCCCCAAGAAATAATGAAGTAATCCCAAATCTTTCAAATAAAAAAGTTGATGCAACTGGTCCTTCAAATTTTGGATTTCTTCATCAACATCTCATGCTACAAGAATATCATCTACATACACAATTAGTAGGGATATACCATTCAAATTTTTTATAAATAGCGTAGGATCATTTTAAATTATGGTACACAAGAGTCCAATGATTCATTCACTGAAACGTTCAAACCAAACCCATGGTGATTGTATACACTTTATCTGGTTCATATTGATATTTCAGTCCCTTTGAAACTTTCATGTACACTTCTTCGTTGAGGTTTCTTTGGAGAGAAATATTTTTTACATCAAGTTGCCATATTTTTCATCATTTGTTAGCTGCCAAGTTGATAAGAACATGTATAGAAGTCATTTTTTATACTGGGGTAAATGTTTCATTATAGTTTATCCCATAGGATTGACTATATCCTTTTGCCATAAGTTTGATTTTGTATTTGTCAATTTCTCCATATGCTTTGTACTTTTCAGTATAAACTCATTTACACCCTACAACTTCTCTCCCCTTCGGTAAAGATACAATTTCTCCAGTGTTATTTTTCTTCAATACATCAATTTCCTCTTGCATAGCAAGAGGCCATTCTTTTGATGAGATTGCATCCTTCCATGTTTTTGGAATTACTACTACATCAACATTTGCCCATGTAAGGGATCACCCTTGCATTGCCGGTCCCAAGCCCGGATAAAGGAGGAGGGTTGTGTTAGGCTTCCGACAGCCAGCGTAAAACTTCGTCGGATTTCTACAACATGGATTACAAAAATTATGAGCATTGCTTTGGGGCGTCCCCGCCTAGCGACGTGCTGCAGAGCCCGAATGCAGTAAGAAGTAAGCAAGGGCCACTACATTTTCGCCCGAATGTAGTGAATCAATTGCAGAGAGGGTTCCCACATCATGGACGGGTGTGGGTAAAGAAGTTAGTCCCGCTACATTGTCGCCCGAATGTAGTGAAAAATTTTCGGAGAGGGTCTCCGTATTTTGATTATGGACGGATGCGGGGGGTAAGGAAGCTAGTCCTAGATAATAAGATTCGTATTGGTTCTTGGAATATCGGAACATTATCGGGTAAGCTAATGGAGGTGGTAGATACTATGATTCGGAGAAAGATTCATATTCTATGTTTACAAGAGACAAAATGGGTTGGAGAAAAAGCAAAGGAGATAGAGGATACAGGTTTTAAATTATGGTACTCAGGTAAAGAAAAGGCCCGAAACGGAGTTGGTATTATCATAAATAAAGATTTAAAGGAGAGTGTAGTAGACATACAATGATATGGTGACCGAATCATGACATTGAAATTAGTGTTAGGAGTAGAGGTTTTGAATATAGTTTGTGCTTACGCACCCCAAGTAGGACTAGAAGATAGTATAAAGACAGTTTTTTGGGAAGAGTTAGATAAGGTGTTTCAAAAGATTCCACAAAGGGAGATGATTTGTTTAGGAGGAGATTTAAATGGACATGTCAGTAAAGAGGCATTAGGATATCAAGGGATTCATGGAAACTTTGGTTATGGGGATATAAACGAGGAAGGTAGGGAGATTTTAAATTTTTCTATGTCATTTGATCTCTTTATAGTCAATACAATCTTCAAAAAACGAGATGAACATTTAATTACTTATAAGAGTGGCTTATCACAAACACAAATTGATTACTTTATTTGTAGAAAAAAAGATAGAGCGTGTTGTAACGATTGTAAGGTAATTCCAGGAGAAAGCTTAACCACCCAACATCGACTTTTAGTTAGGATTTACAAATAAAAAAATGGACAAAGAAGAAAAGAGTGCATCGAGCTATTCGGACTAAATGGTGGAACCTCAAAAGTGAGAAAGAAGATATATTTAAACAAAAAGTCCTTCGAGGAGATGTTTGGAATTATGTTGGCACACCCTCTGATATGTGGAACAATATGGCTATACATATTAGGAAAGTGGCGAAAGATGTGTTAGGGGTATCTAAGGGAGGTGTACCGGCACAAAAAGAAGCTTGGTGGTGGAGTGAAGTAGTACAAAACAAAATCAAGGCAAAGAGGGCATGTTACAAATTACATTATGCTAAGAAAACTAGTGAAACTTTAGAAGCTTATAAGAAAGCAAAGAATGAAGCAAAAAAGGCCGTTAGTGAAGCAAAAGCTAAGATTTGGGAGGACTTATATAAAAAACTCAACTCAAAAGAGGGTGAAAGAGATATTTTTAAGATAGCTAGGGCTAGAGATAAGAAAACTAAAGATCTTAATTATGTTAGATGCATAAAAGACGAGGATGAAAAAATTCTAGTGGCAAATGATGATATAAGAAATAGATGGAAAAACTATTTTTATAATCTTTTTAATGAAAATAAAGATGTTAGTATTAGTTTAGGAGATTTAGCCAAGTCAGAAAAGTATATAAACCACAATTTCTACCGACGTATTCAAAAGAATGAAGTCAAAGAGGCTCTTAAACATATGAAGAGTGGTAAATCGGTAGGACCAGATAATATTCCTATAGAAGTTTGGAAAATACTAGGAGAAATAGGAATCACTTGGCTCACAAGACTATTTAATGAAATATGGAAAAACCAAAAGATGCCCGAGGAATGGAGAGCAAGTACACTTATACCCGTATATAAGAACAAGGGAGACATTCAAAATTGTGCGAATTATCGAGGTATCAAGTTAATGAGTCATACTATGAAATTATGGGAAAGAATTATTGAACGTAGGTTAAGACAAGTATCAAGTACAACAGAGAACCAATTTGGATTTATGCCAGGTAGATCTACTATTGAAGCGATTCACCTTTTGAGACGTCTTATGGAACATTTTAGAGCAAAAAAGAAAGACCTTCACATGATATTTATTGATCTAGAAAAAGCTTATGATAGGGTACCGAGGGAGGTTCTTTGGAGAACTTTGGAAAAAAGAGGTATCCCATTGACATATATTAACCTTATAAGAGACATGTATGATGGTGCAAAAACATGTGTGAGTACTCATGAAGGAACGACAGACTTCTTTGAAGTTAATATTGGGTTACATCAAGGATCAACTTTAAGTCCATACTTATTTATAATGGTGATGGATGAGTTAACAAAACATATTCAAGATGAAGTACCTTGGTGTATGTTATTTGCAGATGACATTGTATTAGTGGAGGAGTCTAAGGAAAAAGTTAATAGAAAATTGGAACTATGGAGAGAAACATTAGAAAACAAAGGCCTCCGACTTAGTAGAACAAAGACAGAATATATGGAATGTAAGTTTGATCATTTGGTTACTTCAGAGAACATAGAAATTAAAATGGGCACACATTGCATTCCCCAAAAGGAAAGTTTTAAATACCTAGGGTCAATTTTTTTAAGTGATGGAAGAATTGATGGAGATGTTACACATAGAATTAATGCTGGTTGGTTAAAATGGAGAGGAGCATTAGGTATTCTTTGTGATAAGAAGATACCATTAAAATTAAAAGGTAAATATTATAGAGCAGCAGTTAGGCCTGCCATGTTTTATGGTTCTGAGTGTTGGACAGTTAATCATCAACATGTACAAAAGATGTCTGTGACAGAAATGAAGATGTTGAGATGGATGAGTGGTCATACAAGAAAAGACCGTATACATAATGAGATTATTAGAAACAAATTAGGAGTGACACCAATAGAGGATAAAATGAGAGAACATCGTTTAAGATGGTTTGGACATATAGAAAGAAGATCAAAAGAAGAACCTGTAAGAAGGTTAGAAAACCTAAATTTGGAAAGTATTAAAAGAGGTAGAGGACGACCACAAAAGTGTTGGAAAGAAACAATAAAGAATGATCTAGCTTATTGGGAGTTAACTGCTAACATGGCACATGATAGAGATCTGTGGAAACAAAGAATCCATGTATCCGACCCCGTCTAGTATGGGAAAAGGCTTAGTTGTTGTTGTTGTTGTACTACATCAACATTTGCCACAAATGAATTATAGTTGGTTGACACTTCTCCATAATCAATAAATTATGGATGGGATAAACACATTTCTATTTTTTTCTTATCGTGATTGGTAGGTCAAGATCATTTGGCAATGTAGGTGTTGAGGAGGAGTTGTTGTGCCATAATTAGAGTCTTCTTGTGGTCCTCTTATGTTTCCTAGAAATTTCTTCCTCATTCCTCTTGTGTACACCTGATTTGGGGCTTGTTTTTCACGCCTTTCATTTTCACTATCTTTATTCTCTCTTCCTTCAAGATCTTCTTCGTCAACTTCTTCGGATAGGAATGGGAAAAGTGGCTCCCCCTGTCTTATAACTTGCTTCGGCTCCCCCTCACTGGTATAATAAAATGTATGCTCATGAAATGTAACATCTTTAGAAACAAAGAATTTCTTGGTACAAGGTTCATAGCACTATATCCCTTTTGAAAGGGTGAATATCCAATAAATATACATTTTATTGCACTTGAATCCAATTTATTTCTACTATTGAGATGCACATGTATATAGCATACACATCCAAACACTCTACGAGTAATATGAAAGCTTTTCACTTGGAAATAGTATTTGCATAGGTACCTTCCCTTTAAGGGTTGATAATAGAGAATGATTTATAAGATAAATCGAAGTAAGTACATCCTAACCCTAAAGATATTTTGGCGATTTGCTCCTGATCATTAAGGTATGTGTTATTTCTAGTATATGACGATTCTTGCATTCTGTTACTCCATTCTGTTCAGGAGAATACAAGCATAACGTTTGGTGAAGAATTTCATGCGATGCAAGCTAGTTCTTTAATGTTCCTTAAGTAAATTCGCCCCCATTATCTGATCTCATAGCTCTAACTTATGCTTGAAATTACTTCTCAACAAATTTATGAAATAGAAGAAATATTATAGCAACTTCATCATTTGATTTCATTAGACAAATGACAGTAAATCAAGAATAATCATCAATAAATGAAACAAAATATTTATGTCTAATAACAATAGTAATCAGGTAGGGCCCTTTACAAATGCATTGAGTTCTTGACATACTTCTAGGAAAGTTGACTCTAACATGTTTGCCCAACTCGCAAGGTTCACACTCCAAGCATATTTCTTGGCTAAACTTAGCTACTTCTGGTATAAGCATCTCTAGCTTCGATAGTGGTAGGTGACCTAATCTTTGATGCCAAAGTACCACTTATTTGTTGTGATGTGTTGAGGACATACGTGCTGCAGATTTTCTCTAAAGGTCTCTATTTTTTCTACCATATTCAAAAATCTTTATCGTCTCCTTCCCTCAAATGTATAATAAGATGGAGAGAAATATACACCACAATTTAGTCTTGTAGTTAATGCACTAAGAAAGAGAAGATTCATCAAAATATGAGGTACATATAACATAAGATCAAGGAGTCCTAATGATATCCAAAGTTTTTCTTTTCTAGTTACTGATATAAACGAATTATCGGTAATTTTAACCATATCATTTGACTCTTGATAATCAAGCAACCCTTCTTTAGAACTCACCATATGTTCTGTTGCACCTAAATCAATGACCCAATATCTATCCAAGGATAAATAAAAAAAATTGCGCTTGTTCCTGCTTGATCACCATGTGTTGTTGCCATAGTTGCATGGTATTTTTCTGAGGATGTCGATGATACTGATGATGTCTCTGTGAGCCATCTCTTTATGCATTCTAAGCGTTTCAGAATCATGTTGACAGCCTCACTTGTATTATTTGTCCTTGTTTCTTGATTATCTATAATAAAGGCTTTGTTTTTCATATTGTTAGGCTTACCAACTAATTCTCAACATTGTTCTCTAGTATGTCTAGACTTTCCACAGTGTGTACACTTCAACATTTTTCTTCTATCTACAAAATTATCTCCACGTACTCTACCACTAGTGGCGGGTGATAACTCTTGACAAAAGTTGTTTTTAACACTTTACACTTCATTTTTTCTAGGTTTTGTGCATCTTCTTCTCTAATCAATAGGGTGTAGATTGTCAGTGTAGGGATTTCTTCGCTTGCAAGAATATTAGCTTTTACATTTTCATAGTACGAGGAAATACCACATAATATATCAAATATTTTTTTTTTCGAATTTATTTCCTCATTCTTTAGCACACTCTTTACATTGTACTATTGAAAAGTATGCTAATTCATCCAATAATCCTCTCAACTCAATATAGTATTCAATGATAGATTTTGTTCCTTGTTTACATTTTTTATTTTTCTCTAGGAGTTCATATTCCTTTATAATATTTTTCTTTCTTGAGTAGGCTTCTTTCACTGCCTCCCAGATTTCATAGGCCGTTTCCAAGTACATAAAGGAATGATCATGTTTGACATTATTGAGTTGGTTAACCAAAATGTTACTAACGCATTTTCCTTTTGTAATGAAGTCTATGCTTCAATGTAGCAGCGGAAGATTGAACAAATATCACCACAAATCATCAATCACAAAACCTTAAAAAAGATTATAATCACATACGTGCAACAAAGGCACTAATAATAACAAAAATCAATATTATTCAATAGCCACACAAAAAGGCTTCTTGGGAGAATGTCCATAGTGGAATTTATAGAAGAGAAGTGAGAAGAGAGGAGAGTAAGAGAGTGGTGGGAAAAGTTGTTTTGGTTGGCCCTAGTTTATATAAATAAAATATAAATACAATAAAACTACATTAAAAAATTATATTTCTTTTAATACCTCCCTCAAACTGATGGTACCATGACCAAAAGTTTGCTAACCAAAAACTGAAATTGTAGGGTGGATAGCGACTTGGTGAAGACATCTGTAAGTTGATATTCAGATATTGCAAACAATAATGTCAAATTACCATGTAGATACTCTTCACGAACGTAATGACGTCTATCTCAATATATTTGGTGTGCTCATGAAATGTATGGTTGTTGACTATATACATAGCACTCTTATTATCGCATTACATGATTGGAGTGGTTTCCAATGTCACTCCCAAGTCTAGTAGTAGCTGTCTTAATCAGGTCAATTATTTGGTTGTGTTGGCCATTGCACGGTAATCAGCTTCTGTGAAAGAAAGAGACACATTTTGTTGTTGCTTACATTTTCAGCATATAAAGAGTTACCAAAGAAATTGCAATAACCAATAGTGGAGTGCCAGTCATTTACATCACCACCCCAATCAGCATCAATATATGCATTTAATTGAAATAAAGATGAGGATAATAGAAATATTTCCTTAGTTGTAGTTTGTTGAATATATCGAACAATCCTCATGAATGCACTCATCAGTTTAGATGTGGGTGCATGTTGAAACTAACTTACAGTGGGAATTGCATGAGCAATATAAGGACATGTTATGGTGAGATAAGTGAGTGCCCTAATTATCTGTCTATAAGAAGTAGGATCACTCAACGGCTCTCCATCAATAAGTTGCATTTTCTGATTTATCACCTCAGGTGTCTCAACCACTTTATTATATGTAAGTCCTGATCTAAAAATAATATCATTAGCAAATTTAGTTTGTGATAAAAAGAAACCTCGAACATCACGAATTACTTGAATTCTCGAAAAATAAGAAAGTTATCTAAAGTTCTTCATCTTAAATATCTTACCAAGTTCTTGCTTGATTTGTTTAATCCCAAAATTATCACTACCTGTAATATCATCTACGTAGAGTAAAAGTATAACAATATATGCAGAAGACTTTCTTATGAACAAGGTTGTGTCAGTATAACATGTAAAACCATACAATGTCATAAATTCAATCATTTTATCAAACCAAGCCTTGGGGTTTGTTTGAGTCCATACAAAGCCCTTTTTAGGCGTAAAACTTGATCTCTATGAATACCAAGATGAAGAGGTGGTTTTATATATACTTCTTCCTTCAACCAATCATTCAAAAGTGTATTCTTAACATCTAATTGATAAACGTTCCAATGTTGAATGACACAAACAATTATAAGAGTTCTCACAGTTGTCATCCTAACAATAGGAACAAAGGTTTCCTTATAATCAATTCCATATTTTTGTGAGTAACATTTGACAACTAATCTAGCTTTATAACGATCTAGAGAACTATCACCATTAGTCTTAATCTTATAGACTCACCTACAACCTATAACTTTCTTGTTTTGCGGTCTAGGAACAATGTCCCAAGATTAGGCTCTGTATAGAGCATCTAATTCTTTATTCTTAGCGTTAATCCAGACCTATGATATGTGAGCTTCTTTAAAAGTTCTAGGTTCTCTTATGATTCAAATGGTGGTCAAAAGAGCTCTATGCCTTGATAAAAAACTATCATACGATACAAACCGTTCAGGAGGTCGAGTCATGACTAGATCTTCTAGGCATGGATGGTGTAATGTTAGAAGTTCTTCTGAGTAATATTGTTCAAAAGGAACAACAAAATACCTTGGAGACCTGTGTTCATCTAGATCATTTTCTATATTTATCATATCATCTCCTAAAATATCATTCAAAAAAGAATAAAAGGGTTATCAATAGATTTGACATCATTTATACTTTTAGATACATATTCATTTTCGAAAAATTTCAATCTCTAGATACGTAGACCTTATCATTTTTAAAATCATAATACTTATATCCTTTCTTGTTTATCCCATATCCTAAAAATACATATTTGATGTCACAACAAGATAGTTTATCATCTTTGTTAGTATAAACAAAGCATCTACATCCTAAAATTCTTAGTCTAGAATAGTTAGGAAGAATTTTAAAGAGTTTTTCTAAAGGAGACATGTTTTGTAAAACTGAAAAGGGCATACGATTAATTAAATAAATAGCAGTCATGATAGCTTATGCCCAAAAAATTTCAGAAACACCGCAAGATAGAAGAAAAGTTCTAGTAGTTTCTAGAATATGACGATATTTTCGTTCTCAAATCCCATTTTGTTGGGGAGTCTTAGTGTAATAAGTTTAATGAACAATTCCAAACTTGTAAATATAGTTTTTGAATTCTTTAAATATGACCTCTCCTCTTGAGTCTGTTCTAAAGGACTTAATTTTAGAATTAAATTGATTTTGTATAAGATTATAAAAATAACAAAATTTTGAAAGACCTCAGATTTGGCTTTTAAAAGATACACCCATGTATACCTAGTAAAATCATCTATAAAGATGACACAATAGAAAATTCTCCCTTTGGATAAAACGGGTATGAGAAGGAAAGATGTTACATTTTGCCAAGAATACAATCTTTTAAGAAAAAATTTCAATAGTCTTTATTTTAAAAGGTAGCCGACCCCATCTAGTATGGGAAAAGGCTTAGTTGTTGTTGTTGTAGTCTTTATTTTAAAAGGGCATTGATACAATTTTTGAACTCTTAATCTCTTGTACTACAGAAGTGTATCATTAGACAAAATGTTTACATATCCTATGATATGTAAATAGTCCATGACATAAAGTTCGTTCTCTCTATGGCCATGCCCAATCACCTTTTTGGAAAGACAATCTTTACAATGTATCCCATGGAAGAAAAGATTATAACATAACTACGATCTGAAATTTGAGATACCGAAAGCAAGTTTAAATTTAGTTTTGAAATAATATTGATTTTAGAAATTTCAAAATTCCTACTTTGCAAGTCACCAATTTTATCAACATTCAATTTTGTTTCATCTGTAGTATAAACACAAGATAGAGACTTTCTAACACATGAATTTAAAATTTTTTCATTACAAGTCATATGAAAGGATGCACCCGAATAAAAAGCCAAGAGGTTATACCTTGAGTTTCATTTGTTGAAGAAGAGTAAACCACACCAACCATTGCTTTTTTTTTCATTTGGGCTTCAAGTATCTTCACTTTTCCTTGAAGAGTAAGAATGGAGGATGAGGCTTGTTTTTCTACAAGGGCTACCTTTTTTTGTTTTGGACAATTTGGTCTTATATGATTGGCCTCTATAAAAGTGACACACAACCTCTTTTTTAGGCTTGCTTGACTCTTCGCTTTTGAAGTGAGGAGGCTGATATGCTTTCAAGTTTGCTCCAGGTCTAGATGCCGCTAGGACGGTGTCTCTTTGAATTCTTGCTTTATTTAATCTTGTTTCAGTCATTTGAAGATCGGTAAGAACATTTTTTATAGTGGACAAAGGCTTTCGATGAATAAGGGATGATCTTACCCCTTCAAATTCATCTCGAAAACTTCTTAGAAATTGGTATACAAAATCCTCATTTTCTTTACATTATCTCTCACTAAGACATTGAGTACATTTCCTTTTGTATCCATAAAGTTGATTTAATATATTGGAATATTCACCAAAAAACTGTTTACCCCTTTATCTCCTTGTTTTAGTGATGATAACTTATCGCGTAATGTCATCTTATGAGAAATATCACTTTGAATGTGGAATTTTTTAAAGTATTCACATGTTTCTCTAGCATTAGTAAAGTTGGCAAAGGTATCCATAGTGTACTCATTCACATTGTTTATGTGCACCCATAGGACCGTTCTATGACCTCTTTCATATTCTTCTTTTTGCTCAAGTATAGCATTAATAGAGGGTTCTACCTTCAAACCACTTACATAACCCCATAATTTTTTAAAATATAGATAATTTTCCATAGATTGGACCCATATTTTATACTTTGAGGGTGTTAAACGAAAGTTAAACTCTTCTTTCTCATCCATATTTCAAGGAGAAAATAAATATAAAGAGTTAAACTTACAATAAAGCCAAGAACACGATCGACACACTTCTTGAGGCAATAAACAAGGTTCTCACGATCGAAAATGGCTCTCATACCATGTAATGAAGTTGATACTTCAATGTAGCAACATAAGATTAAACAAATATTACCATAAATCGTCAATCATAAAGCCTTAGAAAAGTCTATAATCACATACATGCAACAAAGGCACTAATAATAACAAAAATTAATATTATTTAATAGCCATACAAAAAGGCTTGTTGAGACAACGTACATAGGAGAATTTATAAAAGAGAAGTGAGAAGAGAGGAGAGTAAGGGAGTACTAGGAAAAGGGTTCAGTCAGGCCCCAACAACTAGCTAGACTAGTCATTGGGGGTTGTTCCCCATGGCTACTAGCCATTGTGGCTGGCCCTTGTGGTCACGCACTAGGGCTGAATAGCCCTGGTTTATATAAATAAAATAAAATTATAGAAAAAAGAGGAAAATTACATTTCTTTTAATACCTTTTCCCATCTAGGGTATTCTAGACTCCTTATTTCAAGCTTCACACATTGACAAGTAAGGTATTCAGTCTTACTCTTTGCCCTAACACCAAGTTGCACGGATATATACCATTCTAAATAATTTTTTTCATCAAATTTGATGTTTGTTATGAGAAAAATATCACTTCTATCTTTTTGGGTGATTTTGTCTACCATAATCCCTTTCCAAAACTTTTTTGATCGTGATTAGGGTTATAAAACAGAACTACGAAGGCTAATGCCTAAGACTTGATGACCTAAACCAATTTGGTGGCTACAATAGAAGACAATAATTCAAGGCAGCAAGACTGCTGCTGGGACAGGATCTGGCGACCGGCTACTTAACGTCTCTTTACTGCTTTGATACCATGTTTGATAAATCCAAGAAGAAACAAAGAAAATCTTTATTGATAGAAGGAAAAAGAAGGGACAGATTTGGTTTGACCTGCTTGTGGGTGACGGCCACAGCAGACTGCGCCTTTCTTCCTTAAGAAAAATCTAACCTCGGATTACACAAAACCAGCAATTTATATAAAGGACTTTCTAACTTAAAAGACTAAAATTCCCCTAATAAGTGATTACATATACAACCCAAATTAGCATGCAGTATTTTCCCTTTCTTTCACACAGATCAAGTATAAACAGTAATAAACAAGTACAAAATATTATCACTGCCATGAAGCACCTTGATAGCAAAACCATACAAGAAAATGTCACGAGTGTTAAACTGTTGGGATATAGAATAGTGGTACATGATGTTACTGATGTACAAAGAAATTTACCTTGCTAACAATGCCACCAGGCAGGTTTGAAGGCCCTGCAACATAGAACAAACTTATAAATCAGCCTTGGATCTCAACAGGAACCTCCAAGTACAAGACTGGACAAACTTTGGAACTAATTTACTAATAATTCTACTAGCATATGAGTTGTACAATTTCATCTTATCCTTTTCCTTCTTGGAGAGAAGAAAGTTCTGTTTGCAGTAAAAAGAAAAGAATGAGTCACTAGACAATAATAGCATACACAATATTCCCAGGCCAGCATCTAGTGTCAAGAGGCAATAGTTCCCCCATGCCCGTGGCTCTATTCTTGATGGATTATTAAAGATGGGTTAAATTATGGCCATTTGAAATTGATGCAAGCCAAACAAGCAGTAAAAATTAGTTTTCCCCTCCACTTTATCAGTCTAAAGTCAGATTCCCCAGCATGTTTGAAGTAACTGCTGCCCACATGAAGTTCTCAAATCAGCACAAGCATTGCCCTCTTCTTCTGATTGCTTCCACCTTCCACTGCCACCCCTCCTTTCACTGGGTTTCAGTAAAATCCTTTCTTTGATTTAGAAAAGAAAGAAGCACAAAGTTTCAGTAGCCACCAGCATTTCTAAGGATCTAACATAATAATGATGTGTGTGCTTGAATATCTTATGATTGTTTAGTTGTCAAAGGATCAAATATTAACCTTTTTTATGACTCATTAGGAGTGTAACCGTACTGTCCCTTCAGAAAACAGAAATTAATACAGAACAGTGTCATTACTGTAAACCTAGATAATACCAATGCCTAAAGCTGAAGAGATAATATATCAGGGAGCACCAGTTTCCTTGACAAAACTCACTATCAAGTAAGAGACTTCGAGAGAGGTACACTTTATTTGTTTAACTAGTAGAAACAGAATCTAGCGACAATCCAATGGAAAGAATCATAGAACTGACTTTTGTATCAAAGATCCAGTTAAAAATCCATAGAGACATGAAATGTAACAGCTTCTTCAGGATTTAAAATGCATGGTCCTATCATGCTTAGCGTAGCTCATGAAAGAGAGAAAGGGACCTCATACCTCAACCCCTCCAATGCAAAACAGAATGACCAGAATCTCCACGAACCAGAATGACATAAATCGGTAAAGCAAGAACAAGAAGCAGGATGCTATAACAATAAACAGAAATGCTGATGCAGTGTTAATCTCAACAACACCACCAGAGCCTGCACCTTCCACATCAACAATTCTTTCTGGTGAATCCTGCAAATAAAGAAAGGCACATTATTACCTAAAAAGGGAAAATAGATGCTTTTACCATATCGTATAACTCCAAGATCTACAAGATAAAATATTGCCTGAAACTAAAGATCATTAAAGCTATAAGCAAAACGGAGGAAGGAAGAACACCTTCAATAGCTTCTCATGCTCGATAGCTGCTTCTCTGGCACTCCAAGCAGACCAATACGATGCACATAATATAGTGCCAACAGCCATCAGCCAAAGAAAAACTTCAGCAGTGTCCACGATTGGACGTTGAGGAGAATACAACTGAAGAGTCACTAAGAACATATGCAAACCATCACCAGGTGCATAGAAATACAACCACAACAAGAAGAGGATATATAACCATTCATCATGTCAAAAGACAGAACTTCAGAAACCAAAAGGACATAAAGATGTAGGTGACCTGAACTGCAAAATCTGTTATCCTCAGACTAAAGGGTCAAGTTATCAAAATAACAAATAGCTTTCTACTTTTCTTTCATAAGCTTAAAGCCCATGGTTGACAGAACATAACTGGGAGCATGAGGAAGTATCAGAATCAGGAAGCACGGAACCAGTAGGTAACAGTGTGGGAATCATTCAGGAAGCTATAATGAAATCATCTCAACATAAAAATATATTTCCTGATTATAAGTCAGAGGAATAGGGTTTCATAGACATCAAATTTCCTGACTGCTTCCTAGGTGCCAATTAACTCAATTTGAGTGTCTAAAACACCATATATCAACTTAAAACTTATAAATTAGTCAATAGAACAGGCAGCAGTATTTTTGTGAAACCATATTAACATTTTTTGTCATCAACATATTTTTAAATACTGATGCTAGTATCATATCAATATGTTAATATGAATTGATTATGATATCTCCTCTTTAAAAATTTTATTATCAAATGGTGCCCTCTTGGTAAAATATCATCATTTACTTTTTGATGTTTTCCCTATTTCACTTTAGTTTTCATAGAAAGAATTAAAAATTTCTTTTCACTTCCCTACAACTCTGAAAAAGCTAAGGTTCTCTCAAGAAAAATAAGTATTTAGGGGTTCCCTTTACAATGGAAACTGGTGGTGATATCACAACTGGTTCAAAATTTCTTCCTTAGTCAATACACAGGACACTCCCTCCACTGAAATGCTAACATTTAGCATAAGCACATTATGGCAGTAACAACCTCCACCATGGTCTGTCCAAGCTTGAATGTGAAAGGAGGGGTTGTCTTAGGCTTTTGATAGCGAGCGTAAAACTTAATTAAATTTTACTATCAAGGATTCTAAACATTATGAGAGTTTCATTGAGACGTCCCCTCTTAACAACGCACTACAAAACCCAAATGCATTAAAAAGTACGCAAGAGCCTTTATGTCTTTATCCATTTCCAAATATATGGCATGAGTTACAGAGAGAGTTCTCACATCATCAAAGGTTTTGAGTAAAGAAGTTAGTTCCGCTATATTGACACTGTGAACAACTTGCACAGAAGTTCTCTATATTTACAGCATGGACGATACGAGGGGTGAGGAAATTAGTCCTACAACAACTAAGCCTTTTCCCATACTGGATGGGGTCAGCTACATGAATTATTTTTTTCCACATAACCCTATCATGTGCATAATTTATAGAATCAATGGTAGATTGTCGGAAGCCTAACGCAAACCTCCTCCTTCATCCGGGCTTGAGACCGGCCATGCAAGGATGAGGAAACTAGTCCTAGATAACAAAATTCGCGTATACTTGAAATATAAAAACATTAACTAACAAGCTAATTGAGGTGGTTGATATTATGATTAGAAGAAAGATTCATGTCTTCAAGAGATAAAGTGGGTTAGAGAAAAAGTTAAGAAAATTGAGAACATAGGTTTTAAATTATGGTACTCAGCAAAAAAAAAAGGCTCGAAATAGAGTTAGTAGTATTATAAATAAGGAGATGATTTGTTTTGAATATAGTTTGTATTTATGTACCCCAAGTAGGACTAGAAGATTACATAAAAAAGTATTTTGGGAGGAGTTAGATAAAGTAATTCAAAGAATTCCACAAAAAGAGATGATTTGTTTGGGAAGAGATCTAAATTAACATTTGAGTAAAGAGGTATTAGGATATCAAGGTATTCATCAAAACTATAACTTTGGGGACTTAAACGAGGAAGGTAACAAAATTTTAAATTTTGCTACAACATATGATCTCTTTATAAACTCCACCAATGTAAGGGATCACCCTTGCATGGCCTGTCCCAAGCCCGGATAAAAGATGAGGGTTGCATTAGGCTTCTGACCGCTAACGCAAAACTTTATCGGACTTATCTATCATGGATTCTACAAATTATGATAAGGCCATGTGGAAACAAATAATCTATGTAGCCGACCCCATCTAGTATGAGAAAAGGCTTAGTTGTTGTTATACGATCTCTTTATTGTTGAAGGATACTAGAATGTACACGTTAGATTAGTGTTTTATACGTTACTTAAGTAGGGATAAAATTATTATTCAAGTTAGAACAAGTAAGTATAAAAGTGGAATAGAGTAATTTAGGTTAAAGGAGAAGAAATAGAAAGGAGGAGCTGCAGAACCCAAGAAGGGTTGTGTGCATCCCAGAAGTTTCTCTTCATGTATTGTGTTGTTTTTTTATCAATAAAATAAAATCAAGGTTTTTCCAACATGGTATCAGAGTAGGTTGATTGAATCGAAGGCAAGTTTAAGTTGTTGGGACATGACAATTGCGTAGAAGAGGTAGCAGAGACAACCGATCAGGTTTTCTGCATGTCTTTTTTGTGTGACCTGCATATAAGACAACAATAAGGTCAGATCTAGAGAAGTTTTTTGAAAGATAAGATGGTTTATCGTGCAGTGCAAACATATAGAAATGAATCTTTGATTATAACTAATGTGAAATTGAATGAGAAGAATTACCTAGAATGGTCTAGGTCAGTCCTCAGAGTTAGGGCTAAGGAAAAAACATATTATATTACTGGTGTATGTGAAAAACCAGATGTAGGGAGTCCCGATTACCAGTGTTGTCCGTATCGCACCGTTCGTATCGTGGGCCCGTATCGCAGGTGCGGGCGTATCGCACCGCATCGTGCGTATCGCCCGTATCGTACGATACGGGCGATATGCCCTGGGACCCTTATAAAGGGTCCCGGGCCGACTGAAATCCTCTCTCCTCTTGGGTTCCTCAAGCTCTCTAAGAGCCGATTTTCGCCTCCTTAGTGTTCAAAGCTCCAAAATCGTGCCCTACGGTGTTCGTGCAAGCCTCCAAACTCGGATTTTGGTATATTTTTAATGTTTTTTCCATTTTTTTCCTTTATATTTATTGTTTTTTGTGTTATTTCGGGTTTTTTTTTAATGACAAAATATGAAGTTATTAAGTGTGTGTATACGATTTTTATTGCATTCATGAAGTGGGAGACACTCGATTTGAGTGTTATTTGAAGATTAGGGGATTTACGAAGTGCTTTTATTTTCAGGTTTTTATTTGAATTAAAGTACTCCATTGAGATGGTAGGAAGGGGTGGTAGAAACTCTCATTCAAAGTCTAATGATCCGACATGGCAGTGGGGTATACCAGTTGAGGGTTCAAGGTTAAAAATCAGATGTTTATTTTGTAAAAAGGTGGTTAGTGGTGGAATTTCAAGGTTGAAACACCACCTGGCAGGAACCAGGAAAGAAGTTGCTCCATGCACAGGCAGAGTTAGAAGTGTGCCAGAAGGTATTAAATGGCAATGCTTGCAGATGATTGAGAGCATACAGGAAAGGAGACAACAAAAGGATGATTTCCAAATGTGTGAAGAAGCTGATGATGCTACTGCCACTGGAGTTGGATTCACTGATAGTTTGCCTTCAGATGCTAGAATAGATATTGGTAGTAGCAGTTCGCGTGCACCTAGCAGAGGAAAGAGGGTTGTAGCTGAAGACTTTGGAGGTGGTAGAAGAGGAAGTTCAGGAAGGAGTAGAGGAAGAGCTTATTCTTCTAGCATACATTCGTTCTTTCCTCCTTCCATTACACCTGGCGCTCAGCCAGGAATTCGTGCTGCAATGGCTTCATAACAACTGCATGATCAAGCAGACCTTGCAGTGGGCAGATGGTTTTATGATGCATGCATTCCATTTAATGTAGCAAACAGTTTTCATTTTCAAGCAATGGCAGATGCAATTGCTAACATTGGTCCAGGATACAGGATGCCCTCTTATCAGAAGCTTAGAGGGAAGATATTAGATCAGACCGTGATTGAAGTGCAACAATACTGTTTGACTTTGAGACAATCGTGTCAAGGTTTTTCCAACATGGTATCAGAGTAGGTTGATTGAATCGAAGGCAAGTTTAAGTTGTTGGGACATGACAATTGCGTAGAAGAGGTAGCAGAGACAACCGATCAGGTTTTCTGCATGTCTTTTTTGTGTGACCTGCATACAAGACAACAATAAGGTCAGATCTAGAGAAGTTTTTTGAAAGATAAGATGGTTTATCGTGCAGTGCAAACATATAGAAATGAATCTTTGATTATAACTAATGTGAAATTGAATGAGAAGAATTACCTAGAATGGTCTAGGTCAGTCCTCAGAGTTAGGGCTAAGGAAAAAACATATTATATTACTGGTGTATGTGAAAAACCAGATGTAGGGAGTCCTGATTACCAGTGTTGTCCGTATCGCACCGTTCGTATCGTGGGCCCGTATCGCAGGTGCGGGCGTATCGCACCGCATCGTGCGTATCGCCCGTATCGTACGATACGGGCGATATGCCCTGGGACCCTTATAAAGGGTCCCGGGCCGACTGAAATCCTCTCTCCTCTTGGGTTCCTCAAGCTCTCTAAGAGCCGATTTTCGCCTCCTTAGTGTTCAAAGCTCCAAAATCGTGCCCTACGGTGTTCGTGCAAGCCTCCAAACTCGGATTTTGTTATATTTTTAATGTTTTTTCCATTTTTTTCCTTTATATTTATTGTTTTTTGTGTTATTTCGGGTTTTTTTTTAATGACAAAATATGAAGTTATTAAGTGTGTGTATACGATTTTTATTGCATTCATGAAGTGGGAGACACTCGATTTGAGTGTTATTTGAAGATTAGGGGATTTACGAAGTGCTTTTATTTTCAGGTTTTTATTTGAATTAAAGTACTCCATTGAGATGGTAGGAAGGGGTGGTAGAAACTCTCATTCAAAGTCTAATGATCCGACATGGCAGTGGGGTATACCAGTTGAGGGTTCAAGGTTAAAAATCAGATGTTTATTTTGTAAAAAGGTGGTTAGTGGTGGAATTTCAAGGTTGAAACACCACCTGGCAGGAACCAGGAAAGAAGTTGCTCCATGCACAGGCAGAGTTAGAAGTGTGCCAGAAGGTATTAAATGGCAATGCTTGCAGATGATTGAGAGCATACAGGAAAGGAGACAACAAAAGGATGATTTCCAAATGTGTGAAGAAGCTGATGATGCTACTGCCACTGGAGTTGGATTCACTGATAGTTTGCCTTCAGATGCTAGAATAGATATTGGTAGTAGCAGTTCGCGTGCACCTAGCAGAGGAAAGAGGGTTGTAGCTGAAGACTTTGGAGGTGGTAGAAGAGGAAGTTCAGGAAGGAGTAGAGGAAGAGCTTCTTCTTCTAGCATACATTCGTTCTTTCCTCCTTCCATTACACCTAGCGCTCAGCCAGGAATTCGTGCTGCAATGGCTTCATAACAACTGCATGATCAAGCAGACCTTGCAGTGGGCAGATGGTTTTATGATGCATGCATTCCATTTAATGTAGCAAACAGTTTTCATTTTCAAGCAATGGCAGATGCAATTGCTAACATTGGTCCAGGATACAGGATGCCCTCTTATCAGAAGCTTAGAGGGAAGATATTAGATCAGACCGTGATTGAAGTGCAGCAATACTGTTTGACTTTGAGACAATCGTGGAAGGAAACAGGATGCACTATCATAGCAGATGGATGGACCGATAGGCGAGGAAGGACATTGCTAAACTTTCTTGTATATTGTCCTAAAGGACTCATGTTTTTGAGATCTCTAGATATGTCAGAGGAGAGGCACACTGCAAAGATCCTATGAGAGGAATTTGATAAGGTTATACAGGAGGTTAGGCTAGAAAATGTAGTCCAATTGATTACAGATAATGCACCTAACTACAAAGCAACTGGAAAGGAGTTAGCTGATATTTATGGGACTTTCTACTGGACACCATGTGCAGCCCATTGTTTAGATCTCATCCTCGAGGACATTGGTGAGATGGATGAAATAAAGGCAGCAACTGAGTGTTGCCAAGATATTACAAAATTCATTTAAAACCATGCATTTGTTTTGTGTATGATGAGGAGATACACAGAAGGTGCAGAGCTTTTTCGCACAACTACAACTCGGTTCGCAACAAACTTCTTATCTGTACAGAGTATTGTGAGACAGAAGCAAGCTTTAAAGAGAATGTTCTCCTCAGATGAGTGGCAACAATTTGCAGAGTTGCCTCAAAACAAAAGGAACAAAAAGTTAAATGAGATTGCAGAAACGGTTTTTAGAAGTTCATTTTGGAATGCATGTATCAGATTATTGAAAATTACTTGTCCTTTAGTGAAAGTTTTGAGATTGGCTGACAGCGAGGAGAAACCATCTATGGGCTACCTTTATGAAGCCATGGACAGAGCAAAAGAAGCGATCAGAAATAACTTTAATGGAAAAAAAAGAGATTATGTGCCCGTGTGGAAAATAATTGATAGTAGATGGAATAAACAATTGCATCAGCCTATTCATGCAGCAGCCTACTATCTAAACCCATCATTGAGGTACTCAGCAACCTTCAAAAGGGACGGTGAGGTTAATCGAGGAATCATTGAATGCATCGACAGATTAGTCCCTGATGAGAGCATAGTAGATGTGATACATCGAGAGATGGAGATATATGATAATGCTCTTCACTTGATGGGTTTGCCTGTTGCAATTCGCAACCGCTCTACGATGCATTCAGGTACATTATTTATTTTCATATTTAAGTTGCATCTTACATTACTGTGGATTATTATGTCTCTAATATTTATATTTTTTTTTCAGATGTTTGGTGGAACAGGTTTGGAAGTGATTGTCCAAACCTTAGAGATTTTGCAGTTAGAGTCTTAAGCCAAACCTGTAGTGCAACAGGTTGTGAAAGAAATTGGAGTATTTTTTAACACATCTATACAAAAAAGCGCAACAGGTTGGAACACAAAAGGCTTAATGATTTGGTTTATATTCGTTGTAACATGCGCCTTCGTGAAAGGTAATGTTGTATTACTTTCAAATTTTCAATTCAATATTATTTAACTTCAGTTTTCAATTGTTAATATTACTTACTAATTGTTTATCTTTGTTTGTGTCGTAGGCAATTAAAAAAAGTAAATAGAGAAGAAAGTCAGTTCGATCCAATAAGTTTGGATAATTTTGATATATTAGAAGATTGGGTTATGGAAGACACTGAAGAAAATGCCCTGCTAACAGAAGAAGACGTTGCCTGGATTAATTTGGAAGGAGCGCAACAACATTATGGAGATGAAGAATTTGATTTTGAAGAAGAAGGTGTGGGCGTGGCTGATGATGATGAGGATCTGCAACAAGGAGAAGATGAAGATTATTTAGTTGATGATCCTTATTACAATTTGTAAAATGTAACATTATATGTAACTGTAGTGTACTGTAAACTATGTCTATATTTTATTTTTTGGATTCAAAATATATAAATTTGGATGCAATTGTTCAATGTTGAATGCTCAATCTGTACTAAACTTATATTATATGAATTTAAAGCAATTATTAGATTTTTCGTGATTTTTTCCTGATTTTTTTCGATTTTTTACTATTTTTTATTAATTTTTAATAATTTTTGCATTATTTTAATATTAAAGTATGATACGATACGATACGCCCGTATCGTGGAGCCCAGCGATACACGATATGATACGCGTCAGACAACACTGCCGATTACCCATGATGGGCGAGGGACGATGCCCTTGTGGCCGCATGACTCATCAATTCTATGATGCCTAATGTTGGGTGATCGTTCCTCTATCTTGAGACAACCCATGAAATATGGGAAATCGTGAGAGATGCATATTCACAAAGAAAAAATATTGTGAAAGAATATTAACTTCTTGAAAAAATACAAAACTACAATAAGGACAAAGAATGATAAGTGAGTTTTATGTAGAAATGAGAAGTTTATGGGATGAATTATCTTATTTCATCATAATTCATTGTAAAGAATGCGCAAGAGAAAGGGCAAGTGAGTTTGAAAAGAGGAAAGTTTTTTTATTTACTATAAGGTATTTCAGCTGAATATGAAAACGTGAAAAGCAACATTCTAGCAAGTGAGGAGATGCCTGTATTAATGGGAAAAGGATACAACCCATCTACGAGAGGAAGAGGGAGTTCCAGAGGTAGAGGTCGTGACTCCTTAGATGGATGAGACATGATGAGATACAATTATTGCGGGAAAACGAAACATTAAAGAAAGGTGTTGGGAACTGATCGGTAAGCCAAATTATCTGAAAGATAAAGCTATGATTGCAGGAAATACAAAAAGTGGCAGCAAAAATACAAGTGAAGCAATTAGTATGATTTTGAAGCATCTAGAGGGACTTGAGGGTAGACTTGCAAAGACCTCTTCTCCTATATTGACCCTTTCAAAAAGCTATGATTGCATTTGGAATGGTTGATCCTGTTTTATACGTACCATAGATCTCTATGAATCTTCTCTCGATTAGTGCTTTATCATCTAGATTGAATTAAGTACATATTTTTGCATCTCATCCTGTATTTCAGGACCTAAGACGAGAAAGACCATTAGATATGGTAGGAGGAGTGGAGAATTTTACACTTATAAAGAAAGAAGAAAAGGTATAGCAAAAAATATGGCATCCACACAGCATAAGGAAGAATTGGTACTTTGGCATCATCGGCTTGGACACCCTCTAATTCAGAAACTCCACACTATAATACCTCAGTTGGCAAAATTTAAGAATGAAACTTATATTCAATGTGAGGCGTGTCAGTTAAGAAAGCATGTTAGATTCAATTTTCCTAAAAGCATGTCAAGATCTCATGGTATATTTGATTTGATACTTTCATATGTATGAAGACTTTGCCCACTTGCCTCTATTACAGGCCAAAGATATTTTGTCTCGTTTATTAACGATTACTCCTGCTTCTGAAAAGGGGAGTAACCAACAAATACATATTTCACACCTCTAGGATCACACACACACCCAAAGACCCTAGGAGTCAAATTGAATAATTTTTACTAGGAGACAATAACTATAGAAGTTCATTTCCATCCAAAAACGATGATGGTGTCCGATTTATTAGATATACCAATGTTAGAATTGTCTCACCCCATAGATATTTTCGGGTTGAACTGTTAATCAATAGTGTTCTGGCCATCTCCAGTATATGCTGATTTTTTCTTTCTGCAATTATGTTATGTTATGGACTATGGAGTATACGCACATGATGTTTGATGTATAATCTCATGAATTGTTAGGTACTTTTTCAAGGTAGTTAAGGTATACTCACCCCCATTGTCTCATCGAACAACCTTAACCTGTGCTTGAAATTGTTTTCAACAAATCTATGGAATAATGGAAATATAGTAGCAATTTCATCTATGGATATTGTTGAATTTAATCACATACCTTGGCATAATATCACATCATATGAAGAAAAAATGTGCACAGTGGGATTCGGGCCTCTCATGGCTGCCGCCGCCTTGCTTCTTATTTACTTTCCTGTAAAACCTAATTACACTTTAGGGCAGCTTTTATACAGGTTTCTAACTTGAAAGACAAATCTGCCCCTGATTAGACTCATTAACTACCTATTACCTACTATACCAATTCACACGACATAACTTGACTCTCCTATGTAGACTACTATGACTTTCTTATGTAGATTACAACTAAAAACATAATTAATAACAAAGTCACACAATAAATTATTTTATTTCTTCCAACATGCCCCCTCAAGTTGGGTCTTGAAGGCTTGAAATACTCAACTTGCTGAGAGTATTCTTTATGCCATATGTAGACACTGGTTTGGTAAGAATATCTGCCAATTGATCTTCCGACCAAACATGAAGAATGTTGAATATTCCCTGTGAAACCTTTTCTCTAATAAAATTGCAGTCAACTTCAATGTGCTTCGTTCTCTGATGGAAAACTGGATTAGATGCTATCTGCAGAGCGGCTTTACTATCTATAAGAAAATTGACTGAAACCATCTTCTGCAAACCAATTTCTTCCAATGGTGATAAAATCACACATGCCTAGTGCAATTGCCCGATATTCTTCTTCTACACTTAACCTAGCCACTACTGATTGTTTTTTACTCTGCCAAGATACACATTGCCTCGTAGACGTACTATATAACCTGAGGTAGACTTCCTATCACTTTTAGAGCCAGCTCAATCAGCATCAGAGTAAATCTCAAAATCCATAGATAAATAAGGAGTATACCATAAGCCGTAAGAGATAGATGATTTCAGATATCGAATGATATGAAACACCATACTCATATGGTGCTTAGAAGGAGAATGCATCCATCTATGTCTGGTCTAGTAATAGTGAGATAAATAAGTTTGCCCACCAAACGCTGATATCTGCCAATATCTTCATAAGGTTCAGATGTGGATTCTTTGTCTTCTCTTGAAACTTTAATAGGGGTAGAACATGATCGACAGTCTTCCATTTTTGTGTCTTTCAGCAAATCTAAGATATATTTTCTTTGACTGAGAAATAAGCAATCCTTCTTTTGAACAAACTCTATTCCCAAGAAGTAGTGAAGCCTGCCCAAATCTTTTAAGTCAAATAAAGCATGTAGCTTGTTCTTTAAGTCAACAATACCTTCTGTATCATCTCCAGTGATAATGATATCATCAACATACACTAACAATATAATAGTTTTCATACCTGGATAGATGAATAGTGTATGATCACTGATACATTGCTTGAAACCCAAGCCAATAATACCATCACTAAACTTCTGAAACCATGCTCTCGAAGACTGTTTCAACTCATAGATAGACTTCCGTAATTTGCATGCTGTGTTCCCTTTCTGTTCTTGATGATATCCAGGCGGTAGATCCATGTAAATATCTTCCATAAGATCTCCCTGAAGGAAGGTGTTCTTCACATCTAACTGCCACAAATCCCATCGATGATTAACAGCCACACTTAGAATGATTCTGATAGTATTCATTTTCACTACTGGTGCAAATGTTTCTGTATAATCAATACCATAAGATTGACTATAACCTTTGGCCACTAGTCTAGCTTTATATTGTTCTATGTTCCCATCAGCCTTATACTTCACAGAGTATACTCATTTGCAACCGACTGTCTTCCTATCTGGTGGTAGTTGTACCAGTTCCCAGGTCATGTTTTTTTTCATTGCTGAAATTTCATCTTTCATGGCTACCTTCCACTCTGAATATCGCGATGCTTCTTCAAATGACTTGGGAATATAGGTATTATCTACATTCATCACAAAAAGTTGATACTCTTTGAGATAGTTAGTATAAGAGACCATATTCTGAAGTGCGTATTTGCCTTTCTCACGTTTACCCTTACGAAGAGCAATAGGCAAATTATCTAGATCATCAGCAGAGTTTTTCGAAGTTACCTGAGAGGGGATCATTTCTGATTCGGGGTGAGAATTTTGGTCTTGGGTAGCACTGATCGAAGTCAAAGATTTTTCTCTCACCTCTAGTATAACTCTGCCACAATTCCTCTAGAGCCGAAGGTGTTTCTTCTGTTTCTTCTTCAACATCTAATTGATCTTGACTTGGTAAGAGAGGGATCACATGGGGTGAGTAAATAGCTTATACTTGATTCTCTGATTTTTCATAAAAAGGTATATCTTCATGAAATGTAACATCCATAGTAACATAAGATCTTCTTGTTGCAGGATCATAACATTTATAACCTTTCTGAGTAGATGAATACCTTAAGAAGATATATTTAACAGCCCTAGCATTCAATTTCTCTCTCAACCCACTATGTACATGAACAAAACAAGTGCATCCAAATACTTTTGGAGATAAGTGAAACAATTTCTGAGATGGACGTAAAAGATAAAATGGAGTGTGGCCCTTTAATACTCTGCTAGAAATACAAGTTGAGAAAAACAGTAGTTAAGACGGCTTCTCCCCAATAGAATTTTGGATCATAACTATTGAGAAATACAAGTTGATTGCATGTGATTAAAGTCTAGATTTATATTTTGTAATACTTAGTTTCATTGTAATGTAGGTCTATAGTTTGGATCCCAATGGATCAGTTTTCCATTGGGACACGATTTATGGGTGTTACTAATTAGGGGTAATTTAGTCCTTTAAGTTAGATTAGTAATATAAAAAGGAGTCTTGTCACTAGGGTTAGAGTGACAGGGAAAATCGTGAGAGGCTGTGGGCGGCTGCCACTGGTGCCGACCTACACCTCCTCCTGTACCTTCTATTTTGTGATTATTTCAATGAATGAATTGCATATTTTTTTAGCGTAAAATCATGTTATCATAGCCTTTCACGGCTATTTCTCGCCAAGGAGAAGCAAGAGCAAGTGCCAAAAAAAATCGGGTACATCAAGGGTGATTCCAGGTGACAGCAGTCTTGTTTATTTTTTGTTTTCCCTCTTATAAAAGTGAATTCCAAGTGCGTAAGACAATTGATTAGTGTTGGGACAGAAGTCGTGTGTTTTTGGAATTCGATTCTTTATGGTATAGTGGAACGGCAAAGCAAGGACAGAGTTTTTTTTTCTTGTTTTAAATGTGTGGGCAGATTGCAGTTGGTGTAGTCGGCTATCTGTGAAAATTATTTGAACAACAATCTGATTTCAAAGATACAAAACAGTTTGTATTACACTCAGTTTATGTGAACATGTGAACAGTGAAATTAAAACCATGATCACCATCATCCCATTTGATTTCCTTTATCCTTTCATTTTTAATTGGTACCTCTCATCTCCAACGAAATTGAATATTTGCACATATATTTGTGTTTCAAGATTTCAAATGCAAGAGACTATCTTATTTCACATAAATGGAAGAAATCAAGATGGGTGATACAAATGAACAGGGTTCTACAGATAAAAATGAAGGGTTTCAAATAACCAATCTGAAACTAGATGGGAAAAATTATCTCCAGTGGGCTCGTTCAATTGAACTTGCAAATATGGCCAGGGGGCGTTGGGATTACATAACTAGTGAAGTAGCTCAACCCTTAAGTACAGATCCTCTTTATTCTCGATGGAAAAAAGAAAATGCACTAGTGAGTGCTTGGTTGATTCAGTATATGACACCTTCGATTGGCAGTACCATCATGTTCTTCGAAACAGTTAGAAATATATGGTTGGCAGTAAGAGGCCTATGCCTAGAGAAAAAACATTGCTAAGAAATATGATCTTATAGAGAAGATTAGAAAGTGCAGACAGGGAGGACGATCCATCAGTGAGTATTATGCAGAACTCAGAGGTTTGTGGGAGGAATTACAGTTCTACTCCAAGACCAAATGCCAAAACTGCACACTTGAGCGAAATAAAGAATTTGAGGAACAAAAAGTATTTGATCTCCTATGGGGAATTTTTTCTGAATATAAAGCAGTTAAGAACAATATTCTCAGTAGAGAAGAACTCCCATCATTAAGTACAGTATATTCTCTCCTACTTCGCGAAGAGGACAGAAAACAACTAGAAAAGGAAACCAAGATGAATATATCAGAAACTTCTGCTTTTGTAAGAAGAGGTACATCTACTCACACCTTTTCTAGGGGGAGAGGGGGTTATGGACGTGACAGATCTGGGCTTACCTCTAAAGACAAGGATAAGTTAATCTGTTCATATTGTGGGAAATCACGCCATACTAAGGAAACTAGTTGGAGTACCTACTCAGTTTCAGAATCAGAATCGATCTAACATGGCTTATTTCAACAGTGATCAGACAGAAAAACCCAGGAATGATGATAGTACGGCTTCATTGGCAGATATGAAGAAAGAAATTGAACTTCTTAAAGCTAGACTAACTGATTCACAATCTGCATATACATCCTCTCACATTGATTCTCGGGCCACGGTGGCATATCCTTTTTCCTTCCTGACTCAGGGTAATATTAGTCCATATTCAAGAATTTGGGTTATTGATTCAGTAGCGACAGATCATATGGTCAGTCGAAGAGAGTTTTTTGATAACTATGAATTGTCTCAAGACAACATTAATATTAAACTTGCAGATGGGTCCTATACTCCCATAGTTGGAAAAAGAAGTATTCCTACTTCATTTGGCATCTTAAAGAATGTCCTGCATGTTCCACATATATCGGTCCAACTTATTATCTGTTTTTGCTATGACTAGAGAGAAAAAATGTAGTATAATATTTGATTCAACTAGGTATTACTTTCAGGAAATGAAGACGGGGAGGATCTTTAGACAGGGTAGCGTGAGAAGAGGCTTATATTTCTGCGAGAATCATAAAGGAGCAACCCTACAATCGATTGTGATCACTAGGGAAATAAGGATATATCTCGCTGGCATCAAAGACTGGGACATTTACCATTATCTAAGTTGAAAATGTTATTACTAAAATTTAAGGATTGTAATAATTTGAATTTGAATTGTGAGACTTGCCAAAAGGCTAAGCATCATCGTATTTCTTTTCCTTTAAGTGAAGACAGATTTGTTATTCCTTTTGAAATTGTTCATTGAGATATTTGGGGTTCTTGTTCATTGTGCATGGATATAAGTACTTTGTTTCCTTTATCGATGATTGCACTAGATTCGTGATGATATATCTTATGAAAACCAAAGATGAAGTGAAAAATATTCTTCCAATATACTGCCAATTTGTACATACTCAATTTCAACGAGTTATAAGAGTTATCCGCAGTGATAATGGTGGTGAGTTCATGTCTCAATATCTTAATTCATATTTTTTAGCACAAGGAATTTTGCACCAAACTTCATGTGCCTACAGAAAGAATAGGCATATATTAGAAGTTGCAAGGACACTCCTCATCGGATGTAATGCACCTAAAAACTATTGGGGTGAAGCGGTTTTGACTGCAGTCTTCCTGATAAATAGAATGCCCAGCAATGTCCTCAATGGAGACACTCCATTTCATCTATTATGTCCTTCTCAAAAACAATTTCATCTGCTCCCAAAGGTATTTGGTTGTACATGTTTTGTACATGTTCATCTTGGCTTGAGGGATAAGTTGGATGCTCGATCAGTTAAATGTATCTTTCTGGGATACTCCTCTACTAAAAAAGGATATAAATGTTATGATCCACTTAGAAAGAAGCTATATGTTACAATGGATGTCACTTTTCATGAAGATACTTCATTTTATAATTCATCAAAAGTTGATCCTTCATCTATGCAGACTCCTTATGTCATGTCACTTCCACCAGCTGAAGCACATTGTATACATGATGAAGAAGAGGAAGAGATGCCACCTTCTCACACAAAAAATATGCAGACATATACCAGAGGAGAAAGAAAGGTTGTTGCTCCTCAGTTATCAATCACTCCGGGTCATAATTCCTTCCCAGATTCAGCTTCACATCGAATTCAGGAAATCTCTCATCCTTCTGATAATGAGTTGGATGAATTACCTATTGCTATCAGAAAAGGAAAACAGCAAAATATTCTTTGGAAAAAATGGTATCTTACTCTAATTACCCCAGAGAATATCATGTGTTTATTATGAATGCAGATTCTACCCTTGTACCAAGAACCTACGAAGAAGCAAGACAACATCCAAAGTGGCAAACAGCAATGGAAGAAGAAATTGCAGCCCTTGTAAGAAACAACACGTGGAAACTGACAGACCTGCCTACAGGACGGAAAACAGCGGGATGTAAATGAGTATTTTCTGTAAAATATAAAGCTGATAGTAATATAGAAAGATATAAAGCTACACTAGTAGCTAAAGGGTATAGCCAATCATTTGGTATAGACTATACAAAAACATTTGCTCCTGTTGCAAAGATGAACACTATCAGAATTATTCTGAGTCTAACAGTTAATAAAGGATGGTAATTATGGCAGTTAGATGTTAAGAATGCGTTTCTTCAAGGCGACCTTTTGGGAGATATTTATATGGACTTACCTCTTGGGTATAATAAGGAAAAGACGCAGAACAAGGTTTGTAAGTTAGTTAAAGAAATCACTCTATGGGTTGAAGCAATCTCCACGGGTCTGGTTTGAAAAATTCAGTGATGGAGTCATGAAGTTGGGTTTTAAGCAAAGTGTTAGTGATCACTCACTTTTCATCAAAAATAAAAAGCATGACATTCTTCTTATGCAAGTATATGTGGATGATATTATTTTTTGTGCTACTAGATGAAGTCCCTTTGCATGGCATCAAACGCCTCAAGGAGCACTTGTTTTAAACGAATTGAAATTGAACTATAATGGAAGATTTGGGGCCGGTTTCTTCCTGACTTCCTTGGAAGTTGAAGTAGCTCGATCTAGCAAATGAAGCTACATCTCGGAGGAAGCCAATACTCTTAATATTTTGGAGGGAAACGGGGAATCATAGAGATTGTAAGCCCAGGTGACAATGCTAAATGGATGGCTAATTCATGGGCACTGCTATGCCGGACCCGGGCATGAACCCTATCCAGGATCCGGAAAGGTATCGAAGGCGGCCAGAGGTATGATTGGAATTCTCTTTACACTTACTGCTAGTAGGCCGGATATTATCTTTTCTTTGTATGCATGTTGTGCTAGTCAATTTCTTAACAACTCTGCTATGCTTGAATCATCACTGGGGCTATGAGTGTACGTTAAATGAATAATGAAATATATTAAAGGTACTTCCCGGAGACGGGGGATTGGTCATACCCAGAAGCGGTGAGGTCATGCGTACTTAATTGTGCCTATGCGACTGCTGATCAGGTGCTAAGTTACTTAGTGATAGGCGATAGAGCCTCGTGGTGACATGCCACTTGCTTGGAGAGCAATCTCATTAGTTTGGAAATAGCAAAAACAAAGTAGAGGTGGTTTGTTGCATCGATCCGAGTCTGACGAAGTATGTTAGAAGCCGGAGTGGCTCTTACTACATGCGAACTCATATGCATTGAAGCAACAACTTCTTTTACGAGTTAAAGTTGGTCTGTGAAATGCTTGGTCACATCCCAATCTTGTTGTGATAATCACTAGCGGCTTAATGCACATTGCCTCTAAGATTCGGTCATTCTGCATGAAATGTAACTAAAGCACATAGAGATAAGATTGTCACTTTATCGTAGATCATGTACAAAAAGGGGATCGCATTCTTAAGTTTATTGAAACATCTAAGTAACTTACCGATATCTTCACTAAACCAGTGTCAGTCAATGGCCTTCAGAAAGCACTTTTCAAGTTGAGAATTACCAGTCTTCAAGAGTCGACTTCAGCGAGCGTGTTGAGAAATACAAGTTGACTGCATGTGATTAAAGTCTAGATTTATATTCTGTAATACTTAGTTTCATTGTAATGTAGTTCTATAGTTTGGATCCCAATGGATCAGTTTTCTGATCCATTAGGACCCGATTTATGGGTGTTACTAATTAGGGGTAATTTAGTCCTTTAAGTTAAATTAGTAATATAAAAAGGAGTCTTGTCATTAGGGTTAGAGTGATAGAGAAAATCGTGAGAGGCTGTGGGCCGCTGCCACTGGTGCCGACCTACACCTCCTGTACCTTCTATTTTGTGATTATTTCAATGAATGAAATGCATATTTTTTTAGCGTAAAATCATCAATAACCAATTAAGAGTGTTCTAGCCACTTCCAAAATATGTCGATTTTTCCTTTCAGACACTCCATTTTGCTGTGGTGAATAAGTACATGAAGTATGGTGTAAAATTCCTCTGTCTGAAAAATATGAGTTGAGTGATTGGGACATGAATTCTCCTCCGTTATCACTCCTAAACATCTTAATGGATTTATGGAATTGTGTACCCACAAACTGACAATATATAGGAATTATGTTTTTCACTTCCTCTTTAGTTTTCATAAGATATATAACAGTGAATCGAGTGCAATCATTAATGAATGAAATGAAGTATCTATGACCATGTAGAGAAGTAATAGAGCAGGGACATCAGATATCAGAATGAACAAGCTCAAAAGGTATGGAAGATTTTTCTTCATTGAAGGAAAAAGAAATACGATGGTGTTTAGCCTTTTGGCAAGTTTCACAATTCAACTACAAATTATTATAAGTAGAAAATTCAGGCAAAAGAACCCTAATTTTTGATAAAGGTAAATGGCCTAATCTCTGGTGTCATAAAGGTAGGTCTTCTTTCTTCTTCTCTGTAACTGTTATTGACTGAAATATTGTTTTTCTTTCTTCCTCATAGACATAAAGGCCTCTTGATATGCTACCCTGACCAAAGATCTTCTCTGTCCTCAGTTCCTGAAAGACACAACCAGATGAGTCAAAGATCACTCTACATTTGAAGTTTTGAGTCATAGAAAATACTGATAATAAATTAACTGAAATGTTAGGAACATGTAGAACATTCTTCAATACTCCCAGAAGTGTAGTGATACTTCCTTTTCCCACAATGGGAGTATAGGATCCATCGGCCAGCTTGATACTAATTTTACCTTGAGTCAACTGATGATCATCAAAGAACTCTCTTTTACCCACCATATGATCCGTAGCACCAGAATCAATGATCCATATCCTGATATGAGAAGTAGTTACATTACCCTGAGTCATGAATGAGAAGGGGTACATCATAGTTGCTTGAGAAACGGAAGTAGAAGTGGAGGCAGAATCATCCAACCGAGCCTTGAGCATTTCAATTTCTTTTTTCATGTCAGTCAGTAAATCAGCATTGCTTTCTGTAGTTTGTTTTCCGCTTTGATCGTTGCTAAAGTAAACCTTATTAGGCCTGTTCTGATAATATGAGGGTTTACCTATGAGTTCCCAGCATGTATCCTTAGTGTGTATTGACTTATCATAGTGAGAACAGATCAATTTATCCCTTTCTTCTGAAGTAACTGATGATCTGCCCCTACCACGGCCATATCCTCCTCTACCACGAGAAAATGAGGAAGTAGATGGATTCCTTCCAACAAATGCAGTCGTCTCCAAATTGGGCTTAGTTTCTTTTTCAAGATGTTTCCTATCTTCTTCTCGGAGTAGGAGAGTACACTATGCTCAGAGATGGAAGCTCTTCTCTGCTGAATATATTATTTTTAACAGCTTCATATTCAAGAGAAATACCCCACAAAAGGTCAAATACCTTTCGCTCTTCGAACTCCTCATTTCGTTCATACGTACATTATGGACATTTTGTCTTAGAATACAGGTGTAATTCTTCCCATAGACCCCTGAGTTTTGCATAATATTCGCTGACTGATCTTCTACCTTGTCTGTATTTTCTAATATTCTCAATAAGATCATACTTTTTAGTTATATTCTTCCACTGAGCATATGCATCATGAGCTGCACACCAAATGTCTTTGGCAGTCTCCAAAAACATGAACGTACTCCCAATAGATGGTACCATAGATTGTAGGAGCCACACACTTACAAGTGCATTCTCCCTATGCCATTTGGCATAGAGTGGATCAGTCTGTGGTGGTTGGGGAATATCTCCAGTAAGATAGTCCCAACACCCCCTTGCCATGACTGCAAGTTCAATTGATCGAGCCCATTGGAGGAAAATTTTCCCGTCTAACTTTGTATTTGTAATCTGGAAAACTTCACCTTTATGTAAGAGGTTGTTGTCAAATCCCTCGGTCATCTTGTTTCTGTCCATTTGTTGATTTAGTCTTCCCCCTTTTTTGATGTATTGTCTTCAACTTCAACGTTGAACAGAAAAAAAGAATACAAAATTTATTTGGGTAGTCGTCAAGAATATATTCTGACTTGAAATAAAAAAATTCTAATTCACGATATGGAGATATTGCTGCAGAATAACTTTTCCTTATTGCTGATTTTCCACTTTGCCTTTCCTTACTGCTGATTTCACTTGGCCGATCTTTATTGCAGATTTTCCACTTTGCCAATAAACACCAAACAATTTTCCATCGACTTCTCCTTAACAAATCTGATTAAAGAGACAAACCATCCCCCTTTTTTTTCCTTCTTTCAATGAAGATCACGACAAGCTGTGATCCATGTTCCTTCTTTTTTATCAATGAGACGATAGGACTAAGTCACCACTTCTCTTACTCCAAATCAATCACCAAGTAAAAAAACGCAATCAGGTGTAATGAACTAAAAACTGATTTGCCTTCACCAAAGAAGCTACTTTCCTTCTATCAAACTAATAATGCATAACAATCACTTTCTTTCGAAAAAACGCAAATATTTCTAGTCCTATAGGCTCTGATACCATGTTGAATTTAATCACATACCTTAGCACAATATCACAACAGATGAAGAAAAAATGTGCACAGTGGGATTCGGCCCTCTCATGGCTATTGCCCCCTTCTTCTTATTTACTTTCTTGTAAAACCTAATTACACTTTAGGGCAGCTTTTATACAGGTTTCTAACTTGAAAGACAAATTTACTCCTGATTAGACTCATTAACTACCTGTTACTTACCGTATATTGATCCATTTGGATTCACACGACACAACTTGACTCTCCTATGCAGACTACTATGACTTTCTTATGTAGATTACAACTAAAAACATAATTAATAACAAAGTCACACAATAAATTATTTCATTTCTTCCAACAGATATCACCCACTAACTCAAAATATAGCAAAACAAGAAGAACCACTATTGCCAATACTTTATGAAGAAGATGACGAAGAAAATAATGGAAGTTATTAGATGAAAGACAATCAAGAACAAGAAGGATGTTTCTTCAAGACTTCAACCGAATATACACGAGAGGAATAAGAAATAAATTTCCATCACATGCAGATACATTCAAGTGCAATCAACACAAGACCTGCCCATTGCTTTTGAAAAGAAAAACGCAGATGTGAATATCTAATTAGTAATTACATTGACTATGGGAGAGTATCAACAAATTATCAATCCTTTGTAGCAAATTCAGGAGATGTGAAAATTCCAAAAATGTGGGAAGAAGACAATACGTCTAGAGAATGGCAACATACTATGGAGGAACAGATAGATGTCTTGAAAAAGAACCATACTTGGGAGATTGTGTCTCTACCTAAGGGAAGAGAAGTCCTTGGATGTAAGTAGGTGTATACAGTGAAATAGAAACCCAAGGGAGAAATTGATAGAAATAAAGTCAGGCTAATGGCAAAATGATATAGTCAATCTTATGGGAATGACTATAATGAAACTTTCACTCCTATGGCAAAAATGACATCTATACATGAAAAATATGGCAATTGGATGTTAAGAATGCATTCTTAGAAGGAGATCTTAGTGAAGAGGTATATATGAAAATACCTCACGGATTGAGACACATCTATGGTCCTGACAAAACTTGTTTCTTAAATAGTCTTATATGGACTGAAACAGTCACCACATGCTTGGTTTGAAAAAATTAGTGGGCATTATTCATCTTGGATACACAAGGAGTAAAAAAAATCAGACTTTATTCTTTACATATGGAAATATAATTTCTATATTAATCGTGTATGTTGATGATATTATGGTAACATGTGATGACGTAGAAGAAATCAGCTACCTAAAGAAAAGATTGCATCAATTATTTGATTTAAAAGACCTTGGACAACTTCATTATTTTATGGGAATTGAGGTCGTAAAGTCACAAAAAGGTATGTTCCTTAATAAAATGTGAATTTAAATGAAAGAAACTTACATAATGTCGCAGATTTCAAGATTTTGCACCCTTTCTCGTCGAGATGTGCACCCCTTCTTGTGTGGCTACAGAGTTACCAAACTGAACGAGATGCCCTAAAGATTACTTATATACTAATCTAACTCAAAATACCAAAAGACCTATACTAAGTAACATTTAACACAGGATTAACATAAAGCACATTTGGGCCTGCACGAGTCTAGAACTAGGACCCGAATTCATTCCTTTAACATTCTCCCTTAAGTTAAGTGAAATATGCTGATAATACTCAACTTGACCAAAGTATCCATAAGACTGTTATGCGCTTTAGTAAGAAAATCAACTTTATGGTCTTTTGATTTTACATGAACCAATTTGAACTCTTGAGATAATTTTTCTCTTATAAAATGATAATCAAATCTCGATATGTTTTGTCCTATCATGTTGCACTGTATTAGATGTCATTTGAATAACAACACTACTGCCACAATATAGTGAAATAGGAGATCATGCAGAATCCCAATTCAAGTATTAAAGATGCTAGTCATTTATCCTCACACATGGCTAGAGCAATTGCCTTATACTCTGCTTCAGTAGTGGACCTAACAACCACTAATTGTTTTTTACTTTTACAAGAAATCAAATTATCATCGAGTAAGGTTAGATATCCCGTAGTAGATCTATGATCATCTACATAAAATGCCGATCTGCATCAGAATACACTTCAAGCTTTAGTTCTATCACAATTTATCACTGAAACAATCGAAAACTTCATATTTGAAATCAAAGAATGTCGTTTAAGATGGTTTGGATATATAGAAAGAAGATCAAAAGAAGAACCTGGAAGAAGGTATGAAAAACTAAATTTGGAAAGTATTAAAAGAGGTAGAGGACGACCACAAAAGTGTTGGAAATAAACAATAAAGAATGATCTAGCTTATTGTGAGTTAATTGCTAACATGGCACATGATAGGGTTCTGTAGAAACAAAGAATCCATGTAGCCAACCCCGTCTAGTATGGGAAAAGGCTTAGTTGTTGTTGTTATATATTTGAAATCAGAAGATGGATTTGAGTAGTTGGCAATCCAAAATTTTTGTCTCTGCCACACACTCTCTTTCTTCAGTTTTTATTTCACAATCTCTCAAGAATGTTGGTAGTAGGGTTTTCCCTTAAATATCGGCTTTACACTAATACAAAATATTACTTAAGTGCCATTAATGAGCCTAATTTAAAGCTACCTTTAAAAATAGAACTAAACATAAAACACTACACTAAATTACAACAATGAAACAAAAGTAAAATTGTAGCAACATATCAACTTTGATTCACGTATCAGGTAGTGACTTCCTTGTCTTCTCACGCTCCGATCTACTTCATACTCTCAACACTTCCCCTCAAGTTGGGTGAAAGATAGATGTGACACCTAACTTGCCACATAGTATGCTTAATAAGTTTATATTAAGGGCTTTGATTAATATATCTACACATTGATTCTCTGACTTCACATGTTCAAGCTAGAATTCCTTGGTACACACACGATCCTGTATGAGGTGACAATCAATTTCGATGTGTTTCGTTCTCTCGTGAAACACAAAATTTGAGCTATTTGAATTGTTGTTTTATTGTCACAATATATTGGAATTGAATCTTCTATAAGTAGACCAATTTCCATTAGTAAAGATCACACCACTTTTCTTCACATATGCCCGAAGCGATCGCTCTATATTCAACTTCAGTTGTCGATCTAGCTACAACTTATTGTTTTTTACTCTTTTATGGTAGTATATTGCCTCTAACTAGAGATACATATCTCGAAGTAGATTTTCTATCTTCCAAGCACCTTGCCCAACATATGTAAAAATTTCAATCTTTGTGTGACTATTAGCTTTATATATCACACCATGTCCTCGAGTAGTTTTTAAATATCCAAGTATATGAAAAACTGAATTCATATGATGCTTGGAAGGAGACTACATAAATCGACTTATTATACTCACTGCATATGCAATATCAGGACGAGTAATAATCAAGTATATTAGTTTTACAACTAGTTGCTAATATTTGCAAGCATCTACTTTATCTATCTCATCTTTAATTTGTAATTTTTGGTTTACCTCCATATGAGTATAGATTGGTTTTCAATCTTCCATCTTAGCATCTCACAATAAATCCAAAGTATATTTTCTTTGATTTAAGAAAATATTAGTACTAGAGTAGGCCACTTCAATGCCCAAGAAGTAGTGTAGTTTTCCAAGATCCTTGATAATAATAGATGGAGTTCTTGCTTTAGTTTTTGAATTTCTTCAATATCGTCACCAGTCACAATTATCTCATCACATAGACAAGTAATAATGTCAATTTCACTCCCTCTTAATGAATAATGTATTGTCACTTACACTCTTCTTATAACCTAAATTCATAATACTCTTGCTGAATTTTTCGAACCATGCTCTAGGGGATTGTTTCAGTCTATAGATTGCCTTTTTTAATTGGCATACCTTGTTTTCTTGATTATAGTATCTAGGTGGCAATTTCATATAAACTTTCTCTTTGAGCTCCCCTACAAAAAGGCATTTTTCATGTCTAGCTGTCACATCATTCACTTCTTTTGGGCAATAATACTAATAATCACCCGAATGGAAGTAAGCTTTGTCAAAGGTGCAAATGTCTCCTCATGGTCAATCCCATATGATTGACTATAACCACGGGCCACCAGTCTTGCTTTGTATCTCTCTAAAGTCCCATTTGCCTTCAACTTTATAGTATAAACCTACTTGCATCCAACAACTTTCCTTCCTGTTGGTAAGTCACTGATTTCCCAAGTCTGGTTTTTTCAAGTGCCTAAAGTTCTGATTTCATGGTTTCAATTTTGTGTTCATACTTTTATGCTTTAACAAAATCCTTGGAAACTTTAATTTTCAACATTTAACACAAAATTATGATAACTTGACGATAATTGATCATAAGACATGAATCGAGAAATTGGAAAATTAAAACATAACCTTTTTCCTTTTCGAAGTGCAATAGGCAGATCCACCTCTCTTCACTCTGATCTCTTAGAGTAGGAGTGGGATCTGAGTGGTCCATGGTTTCCCTAAGAATGGGATGAATACCTTCCTTTCTCCTTTTATATAGACTTTTTCAGCTTCATTTCTTCTTGTAGTTTATCTTCTTCCATAACAATGTGGTCGTTATATGACCCTTCATCCGTAGTATTCATAGGAAGTACTTGTTCTTCCATGTTGGGACATAGCAATTCGATGTTACTCTGGAAATATGGGTGATTTAAAAAAATGTTACATCCATAGATACGTATTTTCTATAGATTTTTGGATCATAGCAAACATATCATTTCTTTTTACAAGAGTAACCAATAAAAACACACTTGCCCGTCCAAGGATTAAGTTTATCACAGAATTAAACATGTATATGAACGTAGCAAAGACATCCAAACCTCCGTGGAGTGATATGAAATGGGTTGTCTTTTGGTTTAATGGTGTGCCCAAACTGAGTCTTAATAAGATTATGAACTATAAGAAATATTGAAGAAACTTCAGACTTAGATTTCATAAGATAAGCAAAGGTTAGTCTTGAATTGTCATAAATGAAAGTAACAAAGTATTTAAATTTTCCTATAGAAGGTATCACACATACCCCATAAATCAGAATGAACTAATTTAAATGGTATTGATGATCTAGACTCTCTACTTTGAAATGAAGCTCTATGATGTTTAGTCCTTTGACAAGTGTTACATTCAAAGACTAAATTATAAATTATTTACAATAACAAACGGAACAAACTCTTTAACCTTCTACACAGGCAAGTGTCCTAACCGACTATGCCAAATGCCAAATCCTCAATTCTATCTCTGTAGTAGTTGTTGCAAGTGCTCTTTTTTGCATTCTGCATGTTCAAATTTATGGATTATAGACTCTAGAGCCAATGGATTATAGACTCTAGAGCCACTGATAATATGGTAGGTGATAAATCTAACTTCATAAGGCATGAGACTATTTTAATGCCATAATATATGAAGGTAGCGAATGACTCCTTAGTTCCAATAGAAGGAAAGAGAACAATTCAAACTAAAAATTTTAAACTTGAGTGAGTAATTTATATTCCCAAGTTTCCAGTAAATTTGTTATTCGTGAGCTCCTTGATTAGAGACTTAAATTATTCAATTACGTTTTCTCCCTCTACTTATGTATTTTAAGATCTGAGGATGGGAAGAACCTTTAGACATGGTAAACTAACGAATATGTTATATATTCTTCCTTGTCATTGGTTTGTGTAAGAAAGGAGTTACCACTAATGTTGTATGAGGTAAGATGGATTACTTCATTATTTTATGAAGATGGTGAGGACTACTCACATAGTCTCAATTCAATTTCTAAAAGTTTCTTCTTTAGTTCTATCATTTCATTCATAGAATTGGACTCTGCTTTCTTCTCACTCATTGTTGCCACATAATTTATATAATCCTTGTAATTTGTTGGTCTACCTATAATCTCCCAGCAATGTCCACGAGTATGTCATCTTTTCCTACAATGTGTGCACTGAAGTTTATTCTTATCTTCATAATTCTGAGCTCGTCCTCTTCCTCTGCCTCAAACTGAGTCTCTTTCTCTTTGATAGTTAATATGCCCCCTTCCAGCAAATGCAGCCTTTTCGGATTGTACTTGCTCTCCTTTCTCTAAATTGTTTCGATCTTCCTCTCTCAACAACATAAAATATATTGTTCTCACTGAGAGAAGTGAGAGAAATTCTTCTTTGCTAAGAATATTTAGCTTTATTGATTCATATTCTGGGGATATACCCCATAGAAGATCAAATATTTTTCAAATTTCTCCGTCTGCATTTATTTCTTTCATACAGTGACTACATTTATTCTCTACAATGTATTTTTGTTCATTCCAAATCCCATGCAGTTCTCCAAAATATTTGCTAATAGTTTGGTCTCCCTGACGACATTTCCTGACTTTTTCAAGGATTTCACTCTTTAGCTATATTCTTTTGTCGAGAATATGCTTCCTCGACTGCAAACCATATTTTTGCAGCTGATTCCATATACATAAACGTCTTACTCATATATGTATTAAATTAACCATGAACTTACCAAAGCATCATCTTTAAACCATCTTTCAAAATCTGCACTCTCCTCACTTTGCCGAATCTGATCTTGCTTGATCATTTACAGTTTTCCTCTAGATCGTAGAACAAACTTGATGAATCTCGCCTATTCCCTATAATTTTTGTCTTCCAACTGAATGTCGGTGATTTGGAAGGATTCTAATTTCTATTGTTTTCATACACTATACCCTGAGATTCCTCTTGCAATCTTTTTTCCATCTTGTATATGCGTTCTTAACTTAAATTGTCTAGCAACTCACATATTTGTAGAATTTTTCACTTCAAATCGGTCTTCAAGCTCTCGTTCTTCTACATGCTCCATACGTCACCAATTATCTTGCTTCACCGCTGTCAAAACTGCTCAATAGGTTCTGATACCATGTCACAATTGATCACTCAAACAATAGAAAACATCATATTTGAAATCAGAAGATGGATTTGAGTAGTCGACAGTCAAGAATTTTTGTCGCTGCCACACACTCTCTTCTGTTTTTATTTCATAATCTCTCAAGAATGTTGGTAGGGTTTTCCCTTAAATACTAGCTTTACACTAATACAAAATATTACTTAAGTGTCATTAATGATCCTAATTTAAAGCTACCTTTAGAAACATAACTAAACATAAAACACTACACTAAACTACAACAATGAAACAAAAGTAAAATTATAGCAACATATCAGCTTTAATTCATGTATCAAGTGTTGAAGAATATATGTATTTGTTGTTTTTAGTGTTAGTTTTGTAATTTTTTATATTTGAGTATTATTGTAATTGTTCGTAATACTAAGGATATTTTGGTCATTTTAGGTTTCACAACCCATTATATAAGGGCTGACTTCTTCTATTAGGGTTAAGAGTTTGATTAATAGAAAGAGAGAAAGAGAGGGGGCGTCCTCCATTGGAGGGTCTGCCCCCTCCTTCAATATCTCCATTTTACTCATCTTTTCTCAATGTTTTTCATTATCGATTATTTGTTGTGCTTCCCATAAATTTCAACATCAAGCAGTGACTTCCTTGTCTCCTCACACTCATATCTACTTCATACTCTCAATAAGTTCTGTTGATCTTAAATATAGAAGGCATGCTCCAAGAGTCAACTTTAGGTATCTTAATATTCAGTATAAAGCATCCATATGATTCTTAGTGGGAGAATGCATAAACCTACTCACCACTATAACCGTATAAGAGATATATAGTCGTGTGATTGTTAAATAGATGAGTTTTCCAACCAATTTATGGTATTTGGTCATATCTCTAAAAGCAATGTTGTCTCCGAGATATAATTTATGATTCACTTCAATAGGAGTGTCATATTTCTTCCTAATTCATATTTGTCTCTTTTACTATATCCATTGTATATTTCCTTTGTGTTAGAAATATACCTTTCGTAGAGTATAATACTTCGATCCCCAAAAAATAGTAAATTTTGCCGAGGTCATTTAGATCAAATAGCCGATACAAAAAATCTTTCAATCTTGATATTTTTGTTGTCATCTCCTATGACAATGATATCATCAACATATACTATTAGAATAGATAATCTCTTTCCTTTTTTAAAAAAAAGGTGTGATCATTAACACTTCTTTTATATCCCAAACTGCATATAAACAACAACAACAATTATCAAACTGCATACACCTTTGCTAAATTTTTCATGAGATTTTTTGAGATCATAAATGACTTTGTTTAGCTTGCATACTTTCCTTAGTATGAATTAACATTCAACCACAGAGGCAGCTTCATATAGATTTCCTCATTTAGATCTCCTTGCAAGAACGCATTCTTAACATCTACCTGCCATAAGTTCTAATGTTTCATTGGGCAAGACTTAAAATCACACGAGTAGAGGTTAGCTTGGCAACTGGAGCAAAAATTTCTATGTCCTCTGAAGTAAACATGCAAAGCATTTAATCAATGTATAAAATTGTAGTTCATCCCACAAGCCTCTTAGTTCTACGTAGTAATCATTGATGGGTCGTGAGCCTTGTCTACATTTTCTCATCTTCTCGAGAAACTCATATTCTTTGGCTATATTTCTATGTCTGGAGTATGCCTCGCTTACTATTTTTCATATATCGAAGGCTGAATCTAGATACATAATTGAACAATGCCATAGACTATAACAGCTACAAGGAGACAAGTGCATCTTCTTTTCTCTACTTAGGATATGATAAATCACGAAGAGGAGGACATGGTTGTTGTCCTGTGAGATAAGACAGTCTTCCCCTTGCTAAGATTGCCAACTCCACAGAGGAGACCAACAACAACAATAACAACAACTAAGCCTTTTCCCATACTGGACGGGGTCGGCTCCATGGATTCTTTGTTTCCACAGAGCCCTATCATGTGTCATGTTAGGGCTTAACTCACAATAAGCTAAATTATTCTTTATTGTTTCTTTCCAACACTTTTGTAGTCGTCTTCTACCTCTTTTAATACTTTCCAAATTTAGTTTTTCATACCTTCTTACAGGTTCTTTTGGTCTTCTTTCTATATGTCCAAACCATCTTAAACGATATTCTCTCATTTTAACCTCTATTGGTGTCACTCCTAATTTGTTTCTAATAACCTCATTATGTATATGGTATTTTCTTGTATGACCACTCATTCATCTAACATCTTCATTTGTGTCACAGACATCTTTTGTACATGATGGTTAAATGCCCAACACTCATAACCATAAAACATGGTAGGTTTAATTGCTGCTCTATAATATTTACCTTTTAACTTTAATGGTATCTTCTTATCACAAAGAATACATGATGCTCCTCTCCATTTTAACCAACCAGTATTAATTCTATGTGTAACGTCTCCATCAATTCTTCCATCACTCTGAAAAATTGACCCTAGGTATTTAAAACTTTTCTTTTGGGGGATGCAATGTATGCCAATTTTAATTTCTATGTCCTTTGAAGTAACCAATGTTCTCTGAAGTAACCAAATGATCAAACTTACATTCCATATATTTTGTCTTTATTCTAATTTACCCGTAGTTCTCCATAATATTCACTTATCGATCTGGTTTCTTGCCGACATTTCCTGATTCTCTCAATTATTTTACTCTTTAGCAATATTCCTTTGTCGGGAATATACTTCCTCAACTGCAATCCAAATTTTTGTAGCTGATTTCATATACATAAATGTTTTGCTAATGGAAGGATTCATCGATTTAAGAACCCAAGAACTTACCAAGCCATCATCCTTGGACCATTTCTCAAAATTTGGACTATCTCCATCTGGTGGTGATTGATTTTGTTTGATAATCGATAGTTTTCCTCGAGAGCATCGGACAAGTTCAATCGATCTTGCCCATTTCCTATAATTTATTCCTCATAACCGAATATTTGTAATTTGAAATGGTTCCAGTTTCTGATCATTACCATATACTTTTGATTGCAGTTCCTCTTTCATCCTTCTTTCTATAAGTTGAATATGTTCTGGATAGAAATCAGCAAGAAATCATAACCAATAGTTTCTATCACCACCAACATGAAGAACTGCCAAATGTCGAGATAAAGATTGTCTATCACCAACAATATCTATCATAGGATTAAATCAGCAGGACAACATTGATACTTAACAAGATGCACGATGATGCCTAGATCAAATGTTGATGTCGATAATTAGATCAACACAGGATCACCGCAGATACTTTAACGAATCAGATGTTGATGTCCATTGTCTATCAACGCAGATACTTGAACGCCTTCACCAAATACGATTGTTCTTTTTAAGATAGATCTGATACCATGTACATAAAATAAATTTACAAGAACTTAAATTATAGAATAAATAAACTCAATAAGATGACTCAGGTGCAGTCAGTAGTTTGAGTGTTGCCACCACCTTCTGCACTTTCTTATTTCTTTCTCCAAAAGATTACAGCTGATAGGGTTTTCACCCTTTAAATATAAGCATTATAAAAGATTAATTTACCTAATTGCCATTAATGAGGCTTATTTAAAGCTACCTTTAAAAACGCATTTAAGTGTTATAAAAGAGACAGAAATACTAGACAAAAGCATAAAAGCATAATCAGCTTTGTAGGTCGTCCACACTCATCTTTCAATGCAGTTGACTCTCTTAGAAGCTCCAATAGTTACTCGGACTAAATGGTGAAACCTGAAATATGAGAATAAAGATATACTTAAAAGAAAGTTCTTCAAGGAGATGCATGGAATTAGGTAGGAATCACTTTGTGACATGTTGAATAATATGACCAATCATATTAAGAAAGTGGTAAATGATGTATTAGGTGAATCTAAGGGTGAATCTAAGGGAGGCATTTCAGCACAAAAGGAAGCTCAGCGGTAGAGTGAAGTAGTGGAAGATAAAATTAAGGCAAAGAGTGAATATTACAAATTGCATTATACCAACAAGAATGATGAAACTTGGTAGGCTTAGAAGAATAGAAAGAAAGAAGTAAAAAAGGTTGTTAATAAAATAAAAGCTAAAATTTAGGAGAATTTATATAAAAGGCTCAGCTCAAGAGATAGGAAACTAGGGATCTTATTTTTATTAGATGCATCAAAGATGTGAGTGAGAAGATTCCAGTGACAAGTGATGGTATCAAAAGTAGATGGAAAATTTATTTTCGTAAGATTTTTAATGAAAAGGTAGGTACTAGAATTAGCTTGGGAGAGCTTACCAATTCAAAAGAGTATATAAATCGTAATTTCTATTTTTATTCAAAAGCATGAAGTCAAAGAAGCTCTTAAACTTATAAAATCTGATAAATATGTAGGACCATACAATATTCTTATAAATGTATGGCAAATTCTAAGAGAGATGAGTATCACTTGGCTTATAAGATTATTTAATAAAATATAGAGAAACCAAAAGATGTCTAAAGAATGGAGAAAGAGTACAATTATACACATATACAAGAATAAGAGATAGAGACATTAAGAATTATATGAATTACAAAAGTATCAAGTTAATGAGTCCTTATCTGAAATTATGGAAAATAATTATTGAGCATACGTTGACATAAGTATCGAGTACAAGAGAACCAATTTGGGTTCATGCCAGGCAGATCTACTATTGAGGTTATTCGCCTATAGAAACGTCTTATGGAACATTTTAGAGCGAAAAAGAAGAACTGTGATATGGTATTTATTGATTTAGAGAAAACTTGTGATAATGTACCGAAAGATATTCTTTGGAAAACTTTGGAAAAGAGAAATATCCTATTGGCGTACATCAATCTTATAAGAGACATATATAATGATGCACAAACATGTGTGAGACCTCATGAAGAAATAATGTACTTCTTTGAAGTTAATATTGGATTACATCAAGAATGAGTTTTAAGTCCATATTTATTTACCTTGGTTATTAACGAGTTAACAAAACATATTCAAAGATGTTGAAGTACCTTGAATGGGAAAATTAATGGAGATGTTATGTATAAAACTAATGTAGGTTGGTTAAAATAGAGAGGAGCATCAAGTATTCCATATGACAAGAAGATATCATTAAACTTGAAAGGTAAATATTATAGAGCAGTAATTAGACTTGCTATGTTATATAGTTCCGAGTGTTGGGAAATTAATTGTCAACATGTACAAAAGATATTTGTGGCAGAAATGAAGATGTTAAGATAGATGTGTAGTCATACAAGAAGAGACCATATACTTAATGAGGTTATTAGAAACAAATTAGGTGTGACACCAATAGATGATAAAATAAGAAAAATTTGTTTGAGATGGTTTGGACATGTAGAAAAAGACCAAAGAAAGCTATGGTAAGAAGGTATGAGAAACTAGATGGTGAAAATGTTAAAAGAGGAAGAGGAAGACCACAAAAGTGTTGAAAGAAAACAATAAAGAATGATGGAGCTTACGTTGAGTTAATTGTCAGCATGACACTGGATCGAGCTGTGTGGAAACAAGGAGTCCATGTAGCTAAACTCCATCTAGTATGGAAAAAGGCTTAGTTGTTGTATACAAAGGCAGCAACAAGAATAAATCAAGGAAAGTCAATCCCAATCAAATATGTGAAATTTGTCTCCAAAGGAAAATTGAAGTCTTTAAAGGTACAATATTTTCTGTGCAAGCAACCATCAGAGGCTCAAAAAATGAACATTACATCATGCTACTGCATCCTGATATTATGAATAATGTTAGAGGAAAGAACCAAAGATAGACAACATGTCATGAACCCATTCTGCCTTTCCAGCTCCAGTTATGCTAGCCTATGGAAGATTTGATTCTGAACACCTGAGATGTGACAGTGCCTGCAACCCATTTTCATAGGCCTCAAAAAAGATACCCAGGTTTCCACCTTGATCATATTGCATAGACAATCCTAAAGCAAGTGCCATGTCACCAACAATCTCTTCCAAATTGAGCGAAACAAGGCTGACACCTCAGAAAGACACTACCACCAAGTTCATTTGACACACGTCAGCTATGAAGAGACACAAGCACGGGACTGCAGCATAATAGTAAGGCAGCTAATATGTAAAATAACATCAAAAAGCACAACATAGACAATATGATGCAACCACTTTCACAAAAGAGGGAATACCAGTTTTGCCGCTTCTTATACTATCTTTTAAGCTCGTGCCTGCACTTCTTGGCAGCATTACAGCAGGTATCTTTATATCCAGATTCAGCTCATTTCTCTCACAGACCATCTTGAATAGCTCTGAAACAAAAGCCAGATTGTACAATTATAAGAAAAGGAGGTTAAACTACAAATGAATCATGAGAAAATGCAGTATATGTTTTTGCATTTAGGTACGGTTAGAGTTTGATGTAGATGGAGCTTGATTCACTCTTCATAAACTTCCGTCATTCAACTTAATAATGAACTAGCTGGGGGCGAGGGGCCACTGCAACTGCAACCACCCACCTCCAACCCTAATTTCAAATCATACCTGATCTGAACGGTGTATTATTTCAGTAAAATCAGTTTTTGAGGGGATGCCCTAGATATATATAAAATGGCTCCTCTATCTTGTAATTCTTATTGATCGTAGTAGAATTTTCTCTGTGGTGACCACGGACATAGGAGCACAGTGAGGAACCCCTCCCTCTGAGTAACGTAAATCCTTGGCTCTGTGTATTTATGCATTTGATTTTTTCGTTCTTTGTTTCCTAAGAGGTGCATCATTCATTACTCATCTCATATAATGGATGGAAATTTATGAAATTCTGCAAGTAAAGTCGTCTTGGCAAATTTTGGTCCATGTCAGGCCAAAAAGTGAACCTGGCAAGGACCAGTGCCATTTTCCCGAAGAGCACGAGGACTGAGCATGCAGTGAATGATGACAAGTTTCCGGCAGGAACAGCAGGACTGCCTGCTTTTCAGGGCAACGTCAGAGTAAATAAAATATATGACATGTTTTAAGGGATTTGCCATGACATAAAGATGAAATATGTTTTCTTTTCTCCATATTTTAATCCTTAACTGCACCTTCACGATGGTACTAGTTCAGACTTGTCCTATTGAATTTATAAGCAATCATCATAAAGGAGAAGAACTAACCACGTAGTCTTGGTTTCCCTTAAAATGGCAATAGAATGGTGAGGGATTACCTTCACGATTGTTGATAACAAGAAGTGCTACAGCACCAGCATCCTCTGCAATATTGGCCTTGGTAGTAAAAGTGCAGTTGCCTCGATCAACCAAGACAACATCACCTGCGACCTGAAAAGAAGCAATAGTCTACCAACTGATTAAAGTCTAGATGTTCATGGATAGATGTAAGGTAGAGTTAAATAAATGCAAAAGGAAAGGTCGTAAGGAGAAAAGAGAAAGGACCTTGTTTGTGGGTTTTCTACAGCCATCAGAAGGATCTGATAGAGAAAGATGAGTTTGGTTGGCATGTTTTTCTTTGGCTTCTAAAGTGACACCAAATCTTGCACCAACACCAACAAACTCACTAGTAGTTTGATTATCCACCCAGGTCTGAACTTTTACCTGAGAAACAACATCAGACATGCATATAAATAATCAAGGAAAGACTACAACTCGACATCATTGTTATCCACTACACTTTCACTATTTGTGGTTTTTGAATTATAACTTGATGTAAACCACACAAAAAATATAATCGAAACTCATGAAGAAATGACAAGAAGAAATTAGAAACTTAACTATGATCTATAAATTTAATTACTGCATGATCCTTATATATGTTGCAAAATTCCTACCTTATATATGTTGCATTTCTTCATTAGTAGAAAATTAAACAGATAAAAAACAGCAATGGACAGTTTAAAGCATGCAGGGAAATTCAGCAAGTAGATAAAGAATTTCAAATCAGAACATTAGGAGTACCAGTATCAAACTATTTTGGTTCCAAGACAAAAGAGTAATTTATGTTTCATATACTTGAGGAAGTTATGTGTGATTATGAACTGTGCTGAAAAAGAAAAGGGGGGACAGCAAGAAGTGCCTATTTTTCTGTTGTTTCAAATAAAAAATCTTTTATTCAAGTACCTAGAAAGGGGGAGATCCAATGGCTGAAGAGAAGATTGACTCCTTTCAAATCACTAATGTCAAACTTTAAGGTAAAACAAACAATTAAATGGTCAAGATCGATTGAATTAGCTATACTTGCTAGAGAAAGATGGGAATTGTTGACTAGTGAACGGCAGCCACTTAATGAAGATGATCCGGGTTTTTCAAAGTGGAGGAAGGAAGATGCATTAGTCACTTTCAGGTTACTTCAATCCATGGTTCCATCTATCGGCAAAACGCTTATGCATCTAAGGTCTACTGCAGAAATTTGGAGAGCAGTTTGAGAAGTATACTCTCGAAAGAAAAATGTCACCAAAGGATATGAGATCCTTGAAAAAATTCGAAAATACAAACAAGGAGAACGATCTATCAATAACTACTATGGAGAGTTGAGGGCACTATGGGACAAGTTCTATTTTTTTACCAGAATCAAGTATACAGCATGTTCTAAAGAACGGAACGAACAACAACAACAACTAAGCCTTTTCCCATACTAGACGGGGTCGGCTACATGGATTCTTTGTTTCCACATATCCCTATGGTGTGCCATGTTAGCAGTTAACTCCCAATAAGCTAGATCATTCTTTATTGTTTCTTTCTAACACTTTTGTGGTCGTCCTCTACCTATTTTAAGATTTTCCAAATTTAGTTTTTCTAATCTTCTTACTGGTTCTTCTTTTGATCTTCTTTCTATATGTCTAAACCATCTTAAACGATGTTCTCTCATTTTATCCTCTAATGGTGCCACTCCTAATTTGTTTCTAATAACCTCATTACGTATCCGGTCTTTTCTTGTATGACCACTCATCCATCTCAACATCTTCATTTCTGTCACAGACATCTTTTGTACATGTTGATGATTAACTGCTCAACACTCATAACCATAAAACATGGCAGGTCTAATTGCTGCTCTATAATATTTACCTTTTAATTTTAATGGTATCTTCTTATCACAAAGAATACCTTATGCTCCTCTCCATTTTAACCAACCAGCATTAATTCTATGTATAACATCTCCATCAATTCTTCCATCACTCTCAAAAATTGACCCTAGGTATTTAAAACTTTCCTTTTGGGGGATGCAATGTGTGCCAATTTTAATTTCTATGTCCTCTAAAGTAACCAAATGATCAAACTTACATTCCATATATTTTGTCTTTGTTCTACTAAGTCGGAGGCCTTTGCTTTCTAATGTTTCTCTCCATAGCTCCAATTTTCTATTAACTTTTTCCTTAGACTCCTCCACTAATACAATGTCATCTGCAAATAACATACACCAAGGTACTTCATCTTGAATATGTTTTGTTAACTCATCCATCACCATTATAAATAAGTATGGACTTAAAGTTGATCCTTGATGTAACCCAATATTAACTTCAAAGAAGTCTGTCGTTCCTTCATGAGTCCTCACACATGTTTTTGCACCATCATACATGTCTCTTATAAGGTTAATATATGTCAATGGGATACCTCTTTTTTCCAAAGTTCTCTAAAGAACCTCCCTTGGTACCCTATCATAAGCTTTTTCTAGATCAATAAATATCATGTGAAGGTCTTTCTTTTTTGCTCTAAAATGTTCCATAAGACGTCTCAAAAGGTGAATCATTTCAATAGTAGATCTGCCTGGCATGAATCCAAATTGGTTCCCTGTTGTACTTGATACTTGTCTTAACCTATGTTCGATAATTCTTTCCCACAATTTCATAGTATGACTCATTAACTTGATACCTCGATAATTCGCACAATTTTGAATGTCTCCCTTGTTCTTATATATGGGTATAAGTGTACTTGCTCTCCATTCCTCGAGCATCTTTTGGTTTTTCCATATTTCATTAAATAGTCTTGTGAGCCAAGTGATTCCTATTTCTCCTAGTATTTTCCAAACTTCTATAGGAATATTATCTGGTCCTACCGATTTATCACCCTTCATATGTTTAAGAGCCTCTTTGACTTCATTCTTTTGAATACGTCGGTAGAAATTGTGGTTTATATACTTTTCTGACTTAGCTAAATCTCCTAAACAAATACTAAGATCTTTATTTTCATTAAAAAGATTATAAAAATAGTTTTTCCATCTATTTCTTATATCATCATTTGCCACTAGAATTTTTTCATCCTCGTCTTTTATGCATCTAACATAATTAAGATCTTTAGTTTTCTTATCTCTAGCCCTAGCTATCCTAAAAATATCTCTTTCACCCTCTTTTGAGTTGAGTTTTTTATATAAGTCCTCCCAAATCTTAGCTTTTGCTTCACTAACGGCCTTTTTTGCTTCATTCTTTGCTTTCTTATAAGCTTCTAAAGTTTCACTAGTTTTCTTAGCATAATGTAATTTGTAACATGTTCTCTTTGTCTTGATTTTATTTTGTACTACTTCACTCCACCACCAAGCTTCTTTTTGTGCCGGTACACCTCCCTTACATACCCCTAATACACCTTTTGCCACTTTCCTAATATGTATAGCCATATTGTTCCACATATCACAGGGTGTGCCAACATAATTCCAAACATCTCCTTGAAGGACTTTCTGTTTAAATATATCTTCTTTCTCGCTTTTGAGGTTCTACCATTTAGTCTGAATAGCTCGATGCACTCTTTTCTTCTTTGTCCATTTTTTTATTCATAAATCCATAACTAAAAGTTGATGTTGGGTGGTCAAGCTTTCTCCTGGAATTACCTTACAATCTTTACAACACGCTCTATCTTTTTTTCTACAAATAAAGTAATCACTTTGTGTTTGTGATAAGCCACTCTTATAAGTAATTAAATGTTCATCTCGTTTTTTGAAGATTGTATTGACTATAAAGAGATCAAATGCCATAGCAAAATTTAAAATCTCCCTAACTTCCTCGTTTATATCCCCAAAACCAAAGTTTCCATGAATCCCTTGATATCCTAATGCCTCTTTACCGAAATGTCCATTTAAATCTCCTCCTAAACAAATCATCTCCCTTTATGGAATCTTTTGAAACAACTTGGGGTGATTAAGCACAAACTATATTCAAAACCTCTGCTCCTAACACTAATTTCAACGTCATGATTCGGTCACCATATCGTTGTATGTCTACTACACTCTCCTTTAAATCTTTATTTATGATAATACCAACTCTGTTTCGAGCCTTTTCTTTACCTGAGTACCATAATTTAAAACATGTATCCTCTATCTCCTTTGCTTTTTCTCCAACCCATTTTGTCTCTTGTAAACATAGAATATGAATCTTTCTCCGAATCATAGTATCTACCACCTCCATTAGCTTACCGGATAATGTTTCGATATTTCAAGAACCAATACGAATCTTATTATCGAGGACTAGCTTCCTTACCCCCCGCATCCGTCCATAATCAAAATGCGGAGACCCTCTCTCGAAATTTTTCACTATATTCGGGCAGCAATGTACCGGGACTAACTTCTTTACCCACACCCGTCCATGATGTGGGAACCCTCTCTGCAATTGATTCACTACATTCGGGCGAAAATGTAGTGGCCCTTGCTTACTTCTTACTGCATTCGGGCTCTACAGCACGTCATTAGGCGGGGATGCCCCAAAGCAATGCTCATAATTTTTGTAATCCATGTTATAAAAATTCGACAAAGTTTTATGATGGTTGTCGGAAGCCTAACACAACCCTCCTCTTTATCTGGGCTTGGGACCGGCAATGCAAGGGTGATCCCTTACATGGGCAAAGAAATGAAAAAAAGAAAAGCTTTTGATCTCCTATGAGGAGTTTCTTATGACTATGAGGCAATTAGAGTGGATATACTGGCACAGAAGAGTTACCATCTTTGGGCACAATCTATTCACTGCTTCTCAAGGAAGAATAGAGAAGAAGATTAGAAAAAACATGTTTCTAATCCAAAAAAGTCCTTTCTATGGGAAGACTGAGAGTGAACAGAGTAGAGAAAGAGGAAATTACAGCAACCGTGGTAGGGAGAGAGGTCATAATTATAATAATGAAAAGGAGAAAATCAAATGCTCTCACTATGGCGAAATCAATCACAAGTTCTACTATATGGATACTTCAGAGAATGTTGAAACGAACATTATCTCGGAGTTGTTGAAGCCTATTGAGGGATTGGAATCTCGGCTTGAAGATTTGCCCTCTACCTCAGAATTGTAAGCAGTAGTAGTTGCTTCTACTTCTATGACTTGTGGCAACTCTATTCCATCTAGATCTTAGATTATTGACTCAATGCCAGGTGCCACTGATCATATTATTGAGAGTAAAAGTGGACTCTCCAACTACCGTTGTTTTTATAACCAACAACAAATTCGATTAGCATATGGATCTAGCACCCATATTATTGGGAAGAGTATTGAAGAGAATGGGTGCATCACGTAGAAATCCAGCATTTAAATAGTTGTCCACTTAGATGGATGTTTTGTCATTTTGTTTTTAAAGTTACCTTTAAATTCCTTCATTAATTGCAATGTTGTAATATATTAGAATGTAGGTTGGTTATAAAAGAGAAAACCCTATCACCAGTTACGTTGTATCATCATCATAGAAACGAATAAAAGGAGAGAGAGTGTGTGTGGCGGCACACCCAATTCCTATTGAAATATGATTCTTCTCTTCTCGATATTTAATTCTTGGTAGAAATCTAATATGGTATCCGAGCCTAGGGGCTAAGATTGATACGGAAATTAAGAGGACATTAGGCCGTTGTGGAGTTCGGGTGACTTGAAACAATTCAAGAGAAGTATGCAAAAATTCAGCTCACTGATTGCAGCAAGACTTGACATATAAGAGGAGAAAAGGGGTGCAGAAATCAAACGTTATGGAAAGTCGATTGAAGGAAAATTTTCAATCTAAGTATGAATGACTCTAAAATTGAGCCATATTAGATTATCAACATAAAGTTGGATGGAAAGAACTATTGAGAATGGGCTCGATCCATTGAATTAGTCCTAAGATCAAGAAAAAAAATTGGGTTAATCAGATAATTACAGTGAAAACCCAATGAGGATAGCATTGAGTATCATAAATGGATGAAAGATGATGCATTGGTAAGTTCATGGCTTATACAATCGATGATACCCCAAATCAGCAAGACTGTAATGTACTTAGAAATGACTGCTGAAATTTGGGCAACAGTGGAAGAAGTCTATGTTGATTTATGCCATAACACCAAACAAAATTGAATCAACAATCTGCACTACACAGAAAAAAGTTAATGGTGGTCGACGCCCAATTGGTTGCCCACTCTTGTTTATTTCTCTTAATCAACCCTAATACACTAGTTTAGGGTTATATAGTACTGACGAAATAACTTGAAAGATACATTTACCCCTACTTAAGACACTAATCTACACTAAACTCCTCTTTCCAATGGATCAGATATTGATCCATTGAAATCCAAATTATGTAAGACATCAATTACAACTTGCAGAAATAAACTAAAGGTCTTCATCTTCAGGCTGATCTCCAATACGCCCCCTGAAGTTGGGTCTTGAAGGCTTGAAACACCCAACTTGGTGAGAGTTCTCATTAATCCATTAACAGACATTGGTTTAGTGAGAATATCAGCTAATTGGTCTCCAGAACGCACATACAGGAGATTAAAGGTTCCGTTGGAAACTTTTTCTCTAATAAAGTGACAATTTATTTCAATGTTTTTGGTCCTCTCATGAAAAACTGGATTAGATGCTATCTAAATAGTTGTTTTACTGTAAGTAAAAAACTTTATTGAGTTTTTACTTCTGAGGCCAATTTTATCAAGAAGTGATATGATCCATAAGCTTTCACACATCCCAAGGGCAATAGCACGATATTTAGCCTCTACACTTCTGGCCACCACTTATTGCTTCTTACTCTTCCAAAATACTATATTACCACTTAGACATACCATATAATCGGATGTAGACTTTCTATCATCTTTGGAACCTCCTCAATCAGCATCTCAGTAAATTTCTATATCCAGTGATGAATGTAGAGTATATTGTAAACTGTTGGTAATAGAAGATTTCAAGTATATGATGATATAAAATATTGTATTCATACGATGTTTAGATGGGGAATGCATCCATCTACTAACATATCCAAATATCCAATTGCAAAACTCACATCTAGCCGAGTGATGGTGATATATATCATTTTTCCCACCAATCGTTGATATCAACCAACATCATCATATGGTTCAGTTGAATTATCAGTATCTTCTTTTGAAATTTGAATCGGAGTAGAGCATATTCAACAATCCTCTATTTTTGTTTCTTTCAATAAGTCCAAAATGTATTTCCTCTGACTTAAGAATAGACAGTCTTTATTCTGAATTATTTCAATGCCCAAGAAATAGTGTAATATGCCCAAGTCCTTCAAGTCAAATAGTGCACTGAGTTGTTTCTTTAAGGTAGCTATGCATTTTGTATCATCCCCAGTAATGATGATGTCATCTACATACACCAATAGTAAGATGGTTTTCTCTCATTTGGTAATAAATAGTATATGATCACTAACACATCTACATACACCAATAGTAAGATGGTTTTTTTCCCTTTGGTAATAAATAGTATATGATCACTAACACATCGTTTAAATCCCAGACTCATAACTCCATCACTAAAATTATCTAAACATGCTCTTAGTGATTTTTTAAACCATAAATAGATTTCTTTAATTTGCATACTTTGTTTTGCATTTGTCCATGGTTATACCCAAGTAGTAGGTCCATGTAGATATCTTCTATAAGATTACCCTGAAGGAAAGCATTTTCACATCCAATTGCCAAGTTCCATCCTTTATTGACCGCCATACTTTGAATAATTCTGATAGTGTTCATTTTTGCAACCGGTGCAAAAGTTTCTGTATAGTTAATATCATATGACTGACTGTAACCCTTAGCAACTAATATTGCTTTGTATCTTTCTATATTTCCATTAGCTTTGTACTTTATTGAATACACCCATTCGCATCCCACTGTTTTCCTCTCTCTTGGTAAGTCAACAAGTTCTCATGTGTTGTTTCTTTCTAGTACTGCAATTTCTTCTTTCATTGTTGTTCTCCACTCTCATTGTTGTTCTGCTTCAGAAAATGTTTTGGGAATATAAATATTATCTGCATTCATCACAAACAATTGATATTCTTTTGGATAATTAGTATATGAAACAAATTTATCTAGGGAATACTTTGCAGTTTCACGTTTTCCTTTCCTAAGAGGGATTGGAAGATCATCAGTTTCAATAATAGGATCTCTTGGAATTACTTGAGAAGGAGTCAGATCTGATTCAGGGTGAGGATCTTGGTTCACAGTAGTAGACTAAGGCGGAAGGAAGGCCTTTCTCTCACCTATAGTATAAACTTGCCATGTCTGTCCTTGTGGATGGTGAATTTCCTCTTCTTCCCTTTCAATCTCTAGTTGATTTGCATATGGTGGAAGTGGTACCACATGAGGTGTGTAGTTATCTGATGATTGAAATTCTAGCTTGCTATAAAATGGTGTATCTTCATGAAAAGTAACATACATAGTAACATATGACTTTCTTTTTATAGGATCATAACATTTATACCCTTTTTAAGTAGCAGAGTATCCCAAAAAAATAAATTTCACGGCTCTAACATCTAATTTATCTCTCATACCATGATATATATGAACAAAACAAGTACATCCAAACACTTTTTGGTAGTAAATGAAATTGCCTTCTCACGGCTGTAACATCTAATTTATCTCTCATACCATGATATATGAACAAAACAAGTACATCCAAACACTTTTGGTAGTAAATGAAATTGCCTTCTTGAAGGATATAATAAGTGAAAAGGAGTGTTATCCTGTAGAACCCTGCTTGGCATATGATTGATGAGATGCATAGTTGTTAAGACTGCTTCACCCCAATACACCTTTGGAACTTTGTACCCAAGTAGAAGCATTGTAGCCACTTCAAGAATATGTCTATTTTTTCTCTCAGAGACCATTTTGTTGTGGAGAGTGCGAGCATGAAGTTTGGTGCAAAATACCCTTATCTAAGAAATATGAATGAAGTGAGTGAAACATATATTCCCCTCCATTATCACTGCGAATAATTTTAACTTTGTGTTGAAATTGGGTGTGAACAAACTGACAAGAAATGGGAAGAATGTCTTTTACTTCCTCCTTGGTTCTCATAAGATATATCATGGTAAACCTAGTGCAATCATCAATGAGAGAAATAAAGTATTTATAACTATGTAATAAAGTCAAAGAGCAAGGCCCCCAAACATTAGAGTGAACAATTTCAAAAGGTTTAGAGGATTTTTCTTCATTCAACAACTAAGCCTTTTCCCATACTAGATGGGGTCGGCTAAGGATTTTTCTTCATTCAATGGAAAAAAAAACACGATGATGTTTTGCCTCCTAGCATGTTTAACAGTTCAAATTTAAATCCTTACAAGAAGTAAACTCAGGCAATAATACAACAACAACAACAACAACTAAGCCTTTTCCCATACTAGACGGGGTCGGCTACATGGATTCTTTGTTTCCACAGATCTCTATCGTGTGCCATGTTAGCAGTTAACTCCCAATAAGCTAGATCATTCTTTATTGTTTCTTTCAAAACACTTTTGTGGTCGTCCTCTACCTCTTTTAATACTTTCCAAATTTAGTTTTTCTAACCTTCTTACAGGTTCTTCTTTTGATCTTCTTTCTATATGTCCAAACCATCTTAAACGATGTTCTCTCATTTTATCCTCTATTGGTGCCACTCCTAATTTGTTTCTAATAACCTCATTATGTATACGGTCTTTTCTTGTATGACCACTCATCCATCTCAACATCTTCATTTCTGTCACAGACATCTTTTGTACATGTTGATGATTAACTGCCCAATACTCAGAACCATAAAACATGGCAGGCCTAACTGTTGCTCTATAATATTTACCTTTTAATTTTAATGGTATCTTCTTATCACAAAGAATACCTGATGCTCCTCTCCATTTTAACCAACCAGCATTAATTCTATGTGTAACATCTCCATCAAAAACTCAGGCAATAATATCCTAATTTTTTATAATGGTAAATGTCCTAATCTCCGGTGCCATAAAGATAACTCTGTCTTCTGCTTCTCTGTAATCATTGTTGACTGCATTGTTGCACTCCTAATTTTATTATAGAAGTAGAGACCTTTCCGCCTTTCCGCATACTACTCTGACCAAAGATCCTCCCCGTTCTCAGTTCCTGAAAATAATATTTAGTAGAATAAAAAATTAGACGACAGTTTAGATCTTGTGTCATGACAAATACCAACAATAAATTTACTGAAATATTTAGAACATGCACGACATTCTTTAATACTCTAAAAGGTATAGTAATACTTCCTTTTCCAACTATTGGTGTGTGAGAGCCATATGCCAATCTAATATTTATTTTGTCCAGAGCTGACCATATGATATGTGACACCTGAATCAATAACCCATGTTCTAAAGGAAGAAATAAGTGCATTACCCTTAGCCATAAAAGAGAACGGGTATGTCATCGTAGCTTGAGGATAACGCTTGAAGAGGTAGAAGGAGTTTCACTTAGATGCGCCTTCAGCATCTCAATTTCTTTCTTCATATCAGCCAATGAAGTTGAGTTGTTTTCCACATTTTGTTTGTCACCTTGATCATTGCTGAAATATGCTTTATTAGGCCTATTTTGATAATAAGTGGGTTTACCAACCAATTCTCAGCAAGTTTTCTTTGTATGTCTTAATTTTTTACAGTGAGAACAAGTTAGTTTGTCCTTCTCTTCTGAAGTGAGTGAGGTCCTACCTCTGCGACGCCCATATCCTCCTCTTCCACGAGAGAACGAAGGGTTAGAGGGATTCCTTTCGACAAATGCAAAGGTTTTGGGGCTAATCTTTGTTTTCTTCTGTAGACGTTTCCTATCTTCTTCCTGAAGTAGGGGAGAATACTCAGTGCTCAATGAAAGAAGTTCTTCTCTACTAAGAATATTATTTTTGACTGCCTCATATTCGGAGGAGATGTCCCATAAAAGATCAAATATTTTTCGTTCCTCAAATTCTTCATTGCATTCTTGCATGCAACTTTGACATTTTGTTTTTGAATAGACATGTAATTCTTCCCATAAACCTCTTAGTTCTACATAATATTCGCTTACATATCTGCCTCCCTGTCTACACTTCCTAATCCTCTCAATAATATCATAATTTTTTGTTATATTCTTCCTAGGCGTCTTGAACTGCTAGCCAAATGTCTTTTACAGAATCAAAGAACATAAATGTACTGTCAATCGAAGGTACCATAGATTGTATGAGCTAAGCACTGACAAGTGCATTTTTCCTATGCCATCGGACATAAAGTGGATCTGTTGGTGGTGGTTAAGGAATATTACCAGTGAGATAGTCCCATTGCCCCCTTTCCATTACAGCCAGTTCAATAGATCTGGCCCATTGAAGGTAGTTTTTCTCGTGTAATTTTATATTTGTAATCTGAAAGACCTCTCCTTTGTCCAAGGGGTTGTTGTCGCAACCTTCTGCCATCTTATTTCTGTCCATTTCTAATTCTATACGTCTCTAATAGTCTTTTTCTTTGATGTGCAGTAATGTTTAGACTTATCCTCCGATCACTTAATAGACCAATACGCAGACTTGCTGTTTGTGTTGTGTAATGATATTCATACTTACACTTGAATGGGACGTGATGTAGACATCTTGGACGGATATTACAAACTATTTGTGTTGTGCACCGATTTTACACTAGAGTGGGTGTGAAGGGATTTATCCTTGATGACTTGCCAGAGTGAATACCAATACTTGTGGCAGCCCAATCTGATCCAATGTTAACGATGCAGACTTGCACGTCTGATCTTGATTAAAAAGAAATATCTATGCAAAATTCTACACTCACCGAATCGGTCAATCAAGGTTGTTCTACAAGCTGATTTTCAGGGTTTTTACTAACCCTCGTATAACTTTATTTGTTGTTCCACAGGCTGCTATGGCTGCGGCAATCACCAAAAAAACTTTCCTGAGACAAACTTCTTCAGTGGATAGCGACGTCTTCACAGATAAGCTATGACACCATGTTGATTTATGCCATAACACCAAACAAAATTGAATCAACAATCTGCACTACACAGAAAAAAGTTGATGGTGGTCGGCACCCAGTTGGTTGCCCACTCTTGTTTATTTCTCTTAATCAACCCTAATACATTAGTTAAGGGTTATATAGTACAAACGATATAACTTAAAAGACACATTTACCCCTACTTAAGACACTAATCTACACTAAACTCCTATTTCCAATGGATCATATACTAATCCATTGAAATCCAAATTATTTAAGACATCAATTACAACTTGCAGAAATAAACTAAAGGTCTTCATCTTCAGGCTGATCTCCAACAGTCTACTCTATGAAGAACATAGCAAAAGAGTATGGAATCCTAGAGAAAATAAGAAAATATCGACAAGGAGACAGGTCGATCAACGATTATTATGGTAAACTTAGGAGTTTATAGAATAAACAATGATATATTAGTGAGAATAAGTGCAACCATTATGTGAAAGAGACAACGGCATATAGTGAAGCAAAGAAAGTATTTGACCTTCTTTGGAGAATTGCTCTATATTCTATCAAAATAAATGTACTGAGTAAAGACGAGTTGCCATTGATGGGTACCGTATATACCCTTCTTCTAAGGGAGGAAGATAGGAGGAATCTTGAGAAAGGAGATTCCTCACAAGATAACAAATCAGCCTTAAGAGAACATATAAACTTTCAACGTGGAAGAGGCTTCATAAGAGGAAGAGGAGGACAATTTCATAATTTTGAAGATAAGAACAAGTTACAATGTATACAATGTGGAAAAAGAGGGAGATAATTGGGAAGCCCGTTGACTCTAGAGATCATGGGAACTATGTGACTGCAACTTAAGAGAAACTTATGGAATCAGGTGCTAAAGAAGAACTTCCAGAAGTGAAGAAGAAAATTGTTGAAATAGAGACTAAAATTATCTCTATAAGTGTAGTGTACTACCTACTTCGTACACTATAAGTGGTAACTCCTCTCTTAAAAAATCTAGTTATTGGGTGATAGATTCGGGAGCAGTAGACCATATGATAGGTGATAATTCCAAATTTATACAGTATAAACCTACCTCCATACCTCAATACATAAAATTGGCCAATGGGTCCCTAATGAAAGGGAAAGGGAAAATGAAGACTCATAATTTTCAATTGGAATAAGTGATATATGTTCCAAAATTTTCAATTAATTTGCTTTCAATTAGTTCCTTAGTAAGAGATTTGCATTGTTCAATAACTTTTACTCCACGATACAAATTTCAAGATATGATGAAAGGAAAAACCTTTGGTCATGCTGAACTGTGGAATGAGCTCTATATGCTGTCAAATGACTTCATTCCAGCACAGGAAAAGGCCTTTTCAGCTACTACAACAGAGGAGAAACTCAAGTTATGACATAGTCGACTAGGACATCTTCCTGTTTCTAGAGTTAGGGAGTTTATTTTTGTTGATTATCAAAAGGACTTGAACCTTCAATATGATGTGTGTCAAAGAGCTAAACATCACAGGGTGTCATTTCCAAGTAGAGAGTCGCAATATGTTATTCATTTGAATTATTGTATTTAGATGTATGGGATCCTTGTTTTGTTCCATCTTAAGGAAAATATAAATACTTTGTTACCTTTAATCGATGACTACTCCCGATTCACTTTTGTTTTCCTTATGAGATCAAAATGTGAGATATCTTCTATATTTCCCATTGCCCATAAACTTATTAAAAAATCAGGTGAAACATACACATACTAGAGGTAGCTAGAACTCTTCTTTTGGAACATAATGTTCCCAAGACTTTTTGGCCAAAGTCATTTTAGAGTTGTACATTTGATAAATAGACTACCCCCTACTGCTCTATAAGGGAAGACCACATTCCAAGTGCTTAAACTCAACGACACCCTTTCATATCACACCTCAATTATTTGGATGCTTGCGTTTTGTCCATGTTCATAGTCAATTTAGGGATAACTTGATCCTCGAGTTGTGAAGTGTGTCTTCCTTGGATATTCTAATGAGAAGAAAGAATATGTATGCTATGATCCTAAAACTAAGCAGAGGTACATGTCTTTGGATGTCTCATCTTTTGAAACCACCCCTTATTTTACGTATAAGAATATTCCTCTTAGTGGTATAATGGAAGAGCATGTGTTGTCAATTGATACTATATATGAAAAAAGTGTTAGTGATGAGTTAGTAGAAAAGGAACAAGATCTAGTAGAAAAGGAACAAGATTAGTGAGAGAAGAAAGAGCTCAAGACATACAGTCGAGGAGAAAGGAAAATTATTATGCCCAAACATGAGGAAGCTATAGACCAAGGGGGAGCCTCCTCCTCGTAACAATGAGGAGACACGGTTGAAGAAGGTAATGATGTATCAAACTTTGATATTTCGATTGCTTTAAGAAAAGGAAAAAGATCATGTGGTAAGTATCCAATCACTCAATTTATGTTCTATGAGAATTTGTCTCCAAGTTACTATAATTTTGTATTAAATGCATAGGAATACCACATTCCAACTGATTTTTAGAAGGCTTCTAATCGCCAAAGTGGTATGAGGCCATGCAATCATAAATTTAAGCCCTAGAGAAAAACAACACATGGGAGGTAAGTGATCTCCTACCATAAAAGAAATCGGTGGCCCACAAATGGGTATATACCATTAAGTTTAAAGCTGATAAAACTCTAAAAAGGTATAAAGTTTGTCTTGCGCTAAGGGATATAGTTAATCTTATGAAATTGATTATGAGAAAACGTTTGCACCAGTTGCTAAACTTTCATCTATCAAAGTTCTAATTAGTATAGTTGCCCAAAGAAATTGGACACTATGGCAATTAGACGTGAAGAATGTATTTTTGCAGTGGGAGCTTAATGAAGAAGTGTACATGAATTTAAATTTACCTTCAGGGTATATGAATCAATCAGAAAAAGTTTGTAAGCTGAAAAAGGTCATATATTGCCTAAAGCAATCACCACGTGCGTAGTTCGAAAAGTTCAGCAGTAATATTGTTAAGCTCGGTTATTTCAAGAGTGTTAGTTATCATACCTTGTTTATCAAAAAAGGGATAAATTAACATTATTACTGGTTTATGTTGATGATATAATTGTAGAGGGGATGACACTAAAGAAATCGAGAAACTGAAGCAGGAATTACATCATCTCTTTGACATCAAGGATCTAGGTAAATTGCATAATTTTCTTGGCATTGAAGTGGTTTATTCATGGAGTGATATCTTTCTAAATCAAAGGAAATACACACTAGACTTATTACATGAGACCAAGATGTTGGAATTCAAGCCTCTTATGTTGTGGGAATTGTTAGTAGATTCATGCAGCTCCCTCTACGAATCATATAGATGCAATATATCAATACTTAGGTATTTAAAGGGTACTCCTGGATTTGGCATAATATATAGGAATCACGAACACACAAATATTGAAGTATATACTGATGCAGACTGGGGAGGTTCAAAGTAAGATAAGAAGTCACTTCAACATATGTTTCATTAGTTGGTGGGAATATAGTATCGTGGAAAAATAATAAACAGACAGTAGTGGCCACATCCACAACAGAAGTTGAGTATAGAGCTATTGCTTCAGGCAGTGTTGTCTGACGCGTATCGTTGGGCTCCACAATACGGGCGTATCGTATCGTAGCGTATCATATCGTATTATACTTTAATATTAAAAAATAGAAAAATATTTAAAAAATCAAGAAAAATTAGTAAAAATAAGAAAAAATCAAGAAAAAATAGAAAAAAACTGGTAATTATTTTGAATTCATATAATACAAAGTTTAGTACATATTGAGCATTCAACATTAAACAATTGCATCCAAATTTATATATTTTTAAGCAAAAAATAAAATACATTTACATTTTACATATTGTAATCAGGATCATCAACTAAATAATCTTAATCTTCTCCTTGTTGAAGATCCTCATCCTCATCATCACCACCTTCTGCTTGAAATTCAAAATCTTCATCTCCTTCATGATGTTGTTGCAACTTGCAATCCTTTCAAATTAATCCATGCAATATTTTCTTCGATAAGAAGTGCATTTTCTTCGTCATCTTCCATAATCCACTCATCTAATATATCAAAATTAACAAACTTCTATCTTTGTACATGTAGTTGTCATATTTGTTAATTTTCATATGTGAGCAAAATGATGAGCTCCATTTCTTTGATTATAGAGTCTATGACACCTGATTGATGTGATATTCTTACTTGATGATATCATCTTTTTCTCTTACTAGAGACTAGCTTTTTAACTAATACTTGAGCTCCATTTCTGTCTTCACATACTGGGTTAAGCCTCACACATGCTGATCATGTTCAACTCAATGGAAGTCATGTAAGGTAAACCCTAAAATAGTGAAGTTGTGAAATGCCCACTCAATGAACCGAGACAACGAAATTATTTTCATTGTTTGTGATTTCATGAAAGGGATCACCCTTGCATTGCCGGTCCCAAGCCCGGATAAAGGAGGAGGGTTGTGTTAGGCTTCCGACAGCCAGCGTAAAACTTCGTCGGATTTCTACAACATGGATTACAAAAATTATGAGCATTGCTTTGGGGCGTTCCCGCCTAGCGACGTGCTGCAGAGCCCGAATGCAGTAAGAAGTAAGCAAGGGCCACTACATTTTCGCCCGAATGTAGTGAATCAATTGCAGAGAGGGTTCCCACATCATGGACGGGTGTGGGTAAAGAAGTTAGTCCCGCTACATTGCCGCCCGAATGTAGTGAAAAATTTTCAGAGAGGGTCTCCGCATTTTGATTATCGACGGATGCGAGGGGTAAGGAAGCTAGTCCTAGATAATAAGATTCGTATTGGTTCTTGGAATATTGGAACATTATCGGGTAAGCTAATGGAGGTGGTAGATACTATGATTCGGAGAAAGATTCATATTCTATGTTTACAAGAGACAAAATGGGTTGGAGAAAAAGCAAAGGAGATAGAGGATACAGGTTTTAAATTATGGTACTCAGGTAAAGAAAAGGCCCGAAACGGAGTTGGTATTATCATAAATAAAGATTTAAAGGAGAGTGTAGTAGACATACAACGATATGGTGACCGAATCATGACATTGAAATTAGTGTTAGGAGTAGAGGTTTTGAATATAGTTTGTGCTTACGCACCCCAAGTAGGACTAGAAGATAGTATAAAGACAGTTTTTTGGGAAGAGTTAGATAAGGTGTTTCAAAAGATTCTACAAAGGGAGATGATTTGTTTAGGAGGAGATTTAAATGGACATGTCGGTAAAGAGGCATTAGGATATCAAGGGATTCATGGAAACTTTGGTTATGGGGATATAAACGAGGAAGGTAGGGAGATTTTAAATTTTGCTATGTCATTTGATCTCTTTATAGTCAATACAATCTTCAAAAAATGAGATGAACATTTAATTACTTATAAGAGTGGCTTATCACAAACACAAATTGATTACTTTATTTGTAGAAAAAAGATAGAGCGTGTTGTAAAGATTGTAAGGTAATTCCAGGAGAAAGCTTAACCACCCAACATCGACTTTTAGTTATAGATTTACAAATAAAAAAATGGACAAAGAAGAAAAGAGTGCATCGAGCTATTCGGACTAAATGGTGGAACCTCAAAAGCGAGAAAGAAGATATATTTAAACAGAAAGTCCTTCAAGGAGATGTTTGGAATTATGTTGGCACACCCTCTGATATGTGGAACAATATGGCTATACATATTAGGAAAGTGGCGAAAGATGTATTAGGGGTATCTAAGGGAGGTGTACCGGCACAAAAAGAAGCTTGGTGGTGGAGTGAAGTAGTACAAAATAAAATCAAGGCAAAGAGGGCATGTTACAAATTACATTATGCTAAGAAAACTAGTGAAACTTTAGAAGCTTATAAGAAAGCAAAGAAGGAAGCAAAAAAGGCCGTTAGTGAAGCAAAAGCTAAGATTTGGGAGGACTTATATAAAAAACTCAACTCAAAAGAGGGTGAAAGAGATATTTTTAGGATAGCTAGGGCTAGAGATAAGAAAACTAAAGATCTTAATTATGTTAGATGCATAAAAGACGAGGATGAAAAAATTCTAGTGGCAAATGATGATATAAGAAATAGATGGAAAAACTATTTTTATAATCTTTTTAATGAAAATAAGGATGTTAGTTTTAGTTTAGGAGATTTAGCCAAGTCAGAAAAGTATATAAACCACAATTTCTACCGACGTATTCAAAAGAATGAAGTCAAAGAGGCTCTTAAACATATGAAGAGTGGTAAATCGGTAGGACCAGATAATATTCCTATAGAAGTTTGGAAAATACTAGGAGAAATAGGAATCACTTGCTCACAAGACTATTTAATGAAATATGGAAAAACCAAAAGATGCCCGAGGAATGGAGAGCAAGTACACTTATACCTGTATATAAGAACAAGGGAGACATTCAAAATTGTTCAAATTATCGAGGTATCAAGTTAATGAGTCATACTATGAAATTATGGGAAAGAATTATTGAACGTAGGTTAAGACAAGTATCAAGTACAACAGAGAACCAATTTGGATTTATGCCAGGTAGATCTACTATTGAAGCGATCCACCTTTTGAGATGTCTTATGGAACATTTTAGAGCAAAAAAGAAAGACCTTCACATGATATTTATTGATCTAGAAAAAGCTTATGATAGAGTACCGAGGGTGGTTCTTTGGAGAACTTTGGAAAAAAGAGGTATCCCGTTGACATATATTAACCTTATAAGAGACATGTATGATGGCGCATAAACATGTGTGAGGACTCATGAAGGAACGACAGACTTCTTTGAAGTTAATATTGGGTTACATCAAGGATCAACTTTAAGTCCATACTTATTTATAATGGTGATGGATGAGTTAACAAAACATATTCAAGATGAAGTACCTTGGTGTATGTTATTTGCAGATGACATTGTATTAGTGGAGGAGTCTAAGGAAAAAGTTAATAGAAAATTGGAACTATGGAGAGAAACATTAGAAAACAAAGGCCTCCGACTTAGTAGAACAAAGACAGAATATATGGAATGTAAGTTTGATCATTTGGCTACTTCAGAGGACATAGAAATTAAAATTGGCACACATTGCATTCCCCAAAAGGAAAGTTTTAAATACCTAGGGTCAATTTTTCAAAGTGATGGAAGAGTTGATGGAGATGTTACACATAGAATTAATGCTGGTTGGTTAAAATGGAGAGGAGCATCAGGTATTCTTTGTGATAAGAAGATACCATTAAAATTAAAAGGTAAATATTATAGAGCAGCAGTTAGGCCTGCCATGTTTTATGGTTCTGAGTGTTGGGCAGTTAATCATCAACATGTACAAAAGATGTCTGTGACAGAAATGAAGATGTTGAGATGGATGAGTGGTCATACAAGAAAAGACCGTATACATAATGAGGTTATTAGAAACAAATTAGGAGTGGCACCAATAGAGGATAAAATGAGAGAACATCGTTTAAGATGGTTTGGACATATAGAAAGAAGATCAAAAGAAGAACCTGTAAGAAGGTTAGAAAAACTAAATTTGGAAAGTATTAAAAGAGGTAGAGGACGACCACAAAAGTGTTGGAAAGAAACAATAAAGAATGATCTAGCTTATTGGGAGTTAACTGCTAACATGGCACACGATAGAGATCTGTGGAAACAAAGAATCCATGTAGCCGACCCCGTCTAGTATGGGAAAAGGCTTAGTTGTTGTTGTTGTTGTTGTTTGTGATTTCATGAAATTAGAAACTGGTAGCACAAATATACCTAAAAGTTGGCAACAGAAAGGAAAATGATTTTATCATAATTTTTATTTGTTCATAAATTATTCTTATTCAATAAAATTCTTATAAACTAACCCGAATTTACATGTTACATACACAGCTTGCAATCCCAAACAAGCCTTGGAGAAAAGTGAAGAGAGGTGAATAGAGGCCATAAACATGCAAAAAAAAAAAAAATTTAAAAATGAAAAAAAAAATTGGGCGTATCGCCCGTATCATACGATACGAAGCGATAAATGCTCATTTGCGATATATATGGGTGTATCGTATCGTTGTGGCCCATGATATGGATAACACTGACTTCTGGCATTTTTTAGGAAAAATGGTTGCGCTCATTACTTATGGAAATAGGATTTACGATGAAAATTCCTACTTCTATATAGTATGATAGTAAGGCAGCAATTCAAATTGGTGCAAATCCAGTATTTCATGAAAGAATGAAGCATATTGGGATTGACTGTCATTTCATCAGAGATTGTATAAGTTTCAATGAGTTCATATTAGAGTATGTGAGATCAAACAAACAATGTGCAAATATATAGACCAAAGCTGTGAGCAGAGATACTCTTCAGATGTTATGTAGCAAGTTGGGTATAGTTACGATCTTTACACCCAACTTGAGAGGGAGTGTTGAAGAGAATGGACGCATCACGCATAAGGCAATACAAGTCTCTGGCCAAACAAAACTCCGCATTTCTACAGGGTTTATGACTTCTATTTACGTCTTCTAACATCTCTCATATGACTTTCTGTTCACTGTGAGCCATCTCCAACAGTTTTTAAGGATCTCCAATGCCACCATCCCTCCGGCAGTGACAACACCAACATCTGGTGATTGTGGTATAGATTTTTTCATTTTTTCTCTTTGTATTTGGTATTTTCTTGTATTATTTGTTTTGTCTTTTTTTAAATGGTAATATATGAACTTATGAAGTGTGAATATCCTTTCTTTGTATTTGTGAAGTGGGAGAAACTCTATTTGAGTGTTTTGGTGGTTCATGAAGTGTTTTTATTTTCAGGTTTATTAAGATTAAGTATTGAATTAAGATAGCAAGAAGGGATGTTAGGGACTCCCAATCTCTGTCTGATGTTCCAACATGACAGTGGGGTACTACAATTAAGGGGAAACAGATTGAAAATCAAATGGGTTTTTTGTGAGAAGGTGATTAGTGGTGGAATTTCTCGTTTTAAACATCATATAGCAATGACCAGGAAAGAGGTTGCTCCTTGCATGGGCAAAATGAGGAAAGTGTCAGAAATCATTAAATGACAATGTGTTCAAATGATTGAGAGTATAATTGAGAAGAGACAACAAAAAGAAGATACATACATATTTGAGGAAGAGGATGATGTTGTTGGACTTGGTGATACCACGAGGAAAGAGAGTTGTTGAAGAGGTTGAAAATGATAGAAGAGGAAGGGATAGAGGAAAATCTTATTGTAGCATATAATCATTTATTCCTCTTAGTACTATTCATAGTGCTTAACCTGGGATTTATGTTACTATAGCTTGAACTCAATTACATGAGCAGACATACCTTAGAGTAGGGAGATGGTTTTATGATGCATGCATTCCATTTAATAGAGCAAATTCTTTTTATTTTTAAGCAATAGTAGATATCATTTTTAACATTGGTCCACGTATAAGATGCATCTTATCAAAAGTTGAGAGGAAAACTATTGGATAATATTGTCCTTAAAGTCAAAGAGTATTGTCTGACTTTTAAAGAGTGATGAAAGGAGACGGGATGCACTATCATCACAGATGGATGGACAAATAGGCGAGAAAGGACTTTATTAAACTTCATTTTCTATTGTCGTAAAGGACATGTTCTTGAGATCACTAGACATGTTAAAGGAGTGGCATACTAAGGTTCTAAGGCAATAATTTGATAAGGTAATATTCGAGGTTAAGCTTGAAAATATAGTCCAATTAATTACATATAATACATCTAACTATAAAGCAAAAGAAGTATAGATGGGGCTTTTTAGTGTTGTCAAGATATCACAAAATTTGTCTATAATCATACTTTTGTATTATGTATGATGAGGAGATATACAAATTGTGCAAAGCTTCTTCGTATAACTATTACTCGGTTTGTAACTAATTTTTTATCAGTATAGAGCATCGTTAAACAAAAGTGAGTTTTGAAGAGAATGTTTTACTCAGACGAACGATAGCAGCTTATAGAGTTGCCGCAAAATAGAAAAAATAGAAAATTGAACAAGATTTTAGAGACAGTCTCTATTAAGGATCATATGTCCTTTAGTCAAAGTTTTGGCATTGGCTGATAGCAAGAAAAAGTCATCTATAGGTATCTTTATGAAAAGTCATTCTCGTGTAGATTATTATCGATAATAGATGGAATAAACAGTTTCATCATCCTATTCATGTAGCAACTTACTACCTAAATCCAACATTTAGGTATTATACAAACTTTAAAATGAACCATGAGGTTAATCGAGGTATCATTGATTGCATAGATAGATTAGTCCATAAAGAGAGTAGAGCAGATGTTATACATTAAGAGATGTAGATCTATGATAATGCTTCACTTGATGGGTTTGCTTGTAGTCATTTTCAACCATACTAATATGCACCCGGGTAAACTTTTATCTTAATATTTAAGTTTCTTAAATCTTATATTTATTATGAAATAAATATTTTCTATTAGATGTTTGGTGGAATAGGTTTAAAAGTGATTGCCCAAACTTGAGAGATTGAGTTATGAGCCAAAACTTTAGTCCAACCGGTAGTGAAACGAATTGGAGTATCTTTGAACATATTCACGCAAAAAAGCGTGGTTGGAACATAAACAACTCAATGACCTAGTTTCATCTGTTGCAACATGCGGCTCCAATAAAGGTAATAAAGGACTAGTTATAATTAAGTATTCAATTCAATGTTTTAGTTTATTTAATTGTTAATGTTATTTTAAAAAGTGCACAATTTGTATATCTCCCTATCTATATCTTATACTTTTGTTGGCAATTTCATATTTCTTTGGTATATTCTTCTTCTGACAATAAGCATATTAAATGGTTTTCCAAATTTTTTTAGCAGAATCAAGACAGTGTGACTCAAAAGGGAACCATGATTGAAGAATCCAAGACGACACAAATACATTCTCTCTTTGCCACTTTGAGAAAGAACAAGAAGTATGTGCATGTTTAGGACACTCGCCTGTGACATTCTAATTTGACACCCATTTAAGGGCTAACTCTACATATTTGGCCCATGTTCATAATTTTTTCCATCAAATTGGATGTTTATAAGTTGTAGATGCTTTATCTTCGCCTATTTCTCTCCAAATATGTCTCCTCAACCTTTTCCATATTTTAGACCACATGTAGATGGCCTCATGATGTGTGCAAATCGCCACGAGATGCGTGTAGGTTCAACACTTGTGATTCCTGTGATTTCTGCTGAATTATCCCTCTTGCCTCTTATTTTCTACACTTTTCCTTGAATCGTAGGGTTTCGGTATTCAGAAAATCCTAAGAGTCTCTTTCGATTTTTTTACTTCTTTAAGTACACACACTGATTGGGACTAGGCTCTGATATCATGTCGAACAAAATCGAAATAAAGTATGCAATCAAATCAAGAATCAGCCAAGGTGGGAAATGGTGGAGGAGGCATGCAAGCTATGGCTATCCCCTCTTATTTTTCTTAAGCCCTTTTAGTTTATTATATACAAGACTAAACATTACTAAACTACCCTTAATAAGTGACTTGAATATAACTTTATATTCAGTTACAAACAAACAAACCAAACTATTCTAACAAAGATAAAATTCTGCATATTTTCTTCTAACATATATAAATTTCATAAGGGTAGTTACTTACGTTTTTAACCTTTAATGATGTTTTTAATCTTTCTTTAGTATAAAGGTGAAAGAGTCTTTCATGTTATAAGACTTTAATATAATAAGGATTAGAAAACCTAATATATGTGTGAAAAGAAAAGAGAAGAAACCGGCAAGAGTTGTCGTGCGGCCAGTTTAGGGCTGATTGCTTGGGAGTAACTCCGACAATTGAATTGATTGATTCACCTCAATAAAGATCATTTTCTCTATATTTATATGTTTGTATGTAGTGTATTAGCATATTATTTATTTCTTCAATGGCATTCACCTCAACTCACTGAGATTATAAAGTTATTTGTCGAGCCTTAACCGAGCTCATCGAGTAGAATAGAGTGCTAACCGAGCAATTTGTTTGTTAGTGCTGGCTCAAAGCTAGTCATTTGATCAACGGTCGGTTCACCGTAACTGGAGATAGATGTTGAACGACGCTTGAATCACGAAAGAAATAATATTAAAATGCTGGACCTGCTCAATGAAAGTTCAAATGAGGTCCACATGACTCAGGATGTCCAAGCCTGGTTCACACAGAATAGAGGTTGACCCAAGCCCAGGTGTATCAAAATGAAGACCTTGGATTCAGTTGGAAATCAAATGAAGCTAACGAAGAATTCCAATTACTAGTGAAATTCAGGTTATGCGGAGTTTGCTTGCAGTTTTGACGAATGCAAGATTATGAAAGTGTGGTCACTACTTGGTTGAGAAATAATAGGTTTTTTTTAAGAGTAAAGTCTTCGTTAGAAAAATTAGAGGTGCTTGAGTTGTGTAAGCAGATATCTGTGGTTTGATGAAGATAGGATCATTGGATGGTGCTCTTTATTTTGTCACTTTCGCCTTTCATTTATGATTTTATTCAATGAAACTGTAGGCTTATGCCTTGAAAGAGGAAAGATCAAGTGATTTTGAGGAGGAGAATAACAGGAAACTAAAGTGCATTAGATAATGGTAGTGATTTCTCCAAACAGCTTGATGAGTATTACGGAGAGTAGAGTACTAGGTACCACAAGGCCTCTGAAATGAAATGGCTTCATAGAGACGATAAATAGGACATTAGAGGGAGACTTCAACATCTGCTTCTAGAAACAAAGTTATCAAATTCGTTTTGGAATGAGGCTCTATATGCCATTTCATATTTTATTAATTTGTCTTCTATGGTTTCTTTGCAAAATAATGTTCTAAATAGAAGACTAGAGTTTTTCTTAAGAAAGAATATAAGAAAAGTAAAATAAAAATCGAAGATGAATGAGAAAAAAGGAAAAATGAAATACATATTTATTTGGGTGATGAAAAACTAGAAAATCATAACTATTTTGATATTTTAGGAAAGTTTTAAATACCTAGGGTCAATTTTTCAGAGTGATGAAAGAATTGATGGAGATGTTACGCATAAAATTAATGTTGGTTGGTTAAAATGAAGAAGAGCATCAGGTATTCTTTGTGATAAGAAGATACCATTAAAGTTAAAATGGTAAATATTATAGAGCAGCAATTAGGCCTTCCATGTTTTATAGTTCTGAGTATTGGACAATTAATCATCAACATGTACAAAAGATGTCTATGATAGAAATGAAGATGTTGAGAAGGATGAGTGGTCATACAAGAAAAGACCGTATACATAATGAGGTAATTAGAAACAAATCACCTCCATACCGATAATGTTTGAGTTGTCATTGCCTATAAAGCTGCACCCTTACCGATGAATTATAGCAGATGATGAGTTGTATGTCACGTGGTGGGTGAAGATTGGAGACGTGTAACTGTCATATTATAATGGTAGTTGTCGTTGCCTGTAAAGTTGCACCCTTATCACAAAGAATACCTGATGCTCCTCTCCATTTTAACCAACCAGCATTTATGTGTAACATCTCCATAAATTCTTCCTATCACTCTGAAAAATGTATTTAAAACTTTCCTTTTGGGGGATGCAATGTGTGCCAATTTCAATTTCTATGTTCTCTGAGGTAACCAAATGATCAAGCTTACATTCCATATATTATGTTTTTGTTCTACTAAGTCAGAGGCCTTTGCTTTTTAATGTTTCTCTCCATAGTTCCACTTTTCTATTAACTTTTTCCTTAGACTCAATGAGGTTAATAGAAACAAATTGGGAGTGACACCAATAGAGGATAAAATGAGACAAAATCGTTTAAGATGTTTTGAAAAAAGACAAAGGAAGCTCCACTAAGAAGATATGAAAAACTAGATTATGAAAATGTTAAAAGAGGAAGACGTAGTGGAAGACCATAAAAGTGTTGGAAAGAAACAATAAAGAATGATCAAACTCATGTTGAGTTAACTGCTACCATGACACATGATAGGGTTTTGTGAAAACAAAGAATTCATGTAGCAGACCCCATCTAGTATGGGAAAAGGCTTAGTTGTTGTTGTACACTTAGCGAAGGCAAAAAGAAAAATAACCAAATGGTTGAAAGCTGGTAAACATCATAAGACCTTTCTGCATACACTTCTTGCCATAGAAATCAATAACAAAAGCACATATTAAGGTAAAGAAACATGAAAAACCTGAAGCTTAGCATTCTTACAGTAATTTGTGTTCAAATAATTCAGAAGATAGCTTACTTAACTAGAAAAGGTTTGCGTTGATAAATATAACTGATCGTTGAAGAGTTGATACAAAACTTAGAGAACACGATGCACAGAAATACTGGATAAGCAAAGCACTTTCTGAGGCAGGGGAAACACTAGTTACTAGGACAATCATTTCCATCATATACTGAAGTATAAAATGGCACTCGAGTCCATCCTACACACTTCTAAGATTATGCCTTTCAAGCAACAACAACAACAAAGCTTTTTCCCATACTAGATGGGGTTGGCTACATGGATTCTTTGTTTCCACATAGCCCTATCATAATTTGTAGAATCTATGATAAGTAAGTCCAACAAAGTTTTACGCTAGCTGTCAGAAGCCTATCGCAACCCTCCTCTTTTTATCCTAGCTTGGGACCGGCCATGCAAGGGTGATCCCTTACATGGATTATGCCTTTCAATGAACCATGAAATATGCAACTGAGATACACGAACATATGTGATGCTTCTCTTCCTAAGAAACAACCTTTCATTACACAATCAAATGGTTTTGACATGGTTTCATCATACATTCCATGCTGATCATGGAGCTATTCGTGCACCATCTTCTAACAGATTTGCTTAAGAGAAATTCTCATATATGACATCTTAAGAAGGAGCAGCTTTCCTAATGATGAGGTTATTATCACGGTCACATCCTAAGTTTAGTGAGACACCACTGAAGAACCACTCAAATCTTTTTTTGTTTCTTGACAAAGTTATAAACCACTCCAAGATCACCAAACTCAACCTTAAGAGTCCAGTCAAGTTCTTAAAAGATTGCCAAAAATAACACCAAAAAAATTACCAAACAATAGGACACCAATATTGGTGATTTTGAAATACCATGTCATTAATAAGTTTCTTGCATCAACCAAAAGATACGTGAAATATATCAACATACAATGTTTGACATGGTATTTTCAATAAACCCTCATATTTTTTGTATTTTATATTTGAAAAACCATCTCTACCTGTATCCTTATTTTCCCAAAACAATTAACATATAACTTCCTTTAGTGTTGTTTCTTTTGTAATTTTTACTTTTAAGTTCTTAAGGGTTCTGATGTTTCCAAGAAACAACATTTTAATATATATATATATATATATATATATATATATATATACACACACACACGCACGCGCACGTGCACCTATATGTATGTATGTATGTATGCACAAAATCACTTCACCCTTCTTCTAGATCAGCTATAGCTAACATATAGGGATAAGCAACAATAGCTATCAAAAGGATTAACAAGTGGAGTGAACAACCATTAACACGTCCAACATCCAAAGTGAACAAGTTTAACAAATAGAGAAAATTTTCAGATGGACCTATAAGAATAAAACATCCAATCGACCACCTAATCAAGACATCCAGTCCAAAAGAACAGAAATCAAGGATGAAAATTTGAAAATACAAATGATCATCTTAAGTGAACGCACCACAAACTCTATTCAATACCGTTTCCTTCCAGCTTCAGTCTTCGTATAATGTTTAACTTGTGTCGTGTCAATTAAGGATTAGTAAGAGCAGCTGCTCTCTCTAAACAATGAAATTAAGGTAAACCAGCCTCACCATCTCTATACAGTTTGAATAGTATAAAATTCAGAGTTCCATCCTCATAAGTGCTTCAATCGAGCAGTTTACTAAACCTCACAATGAAAGAGCATCTACAGAAAATTAACCAGCGCTAAATTGGTTTAGAAAACATTAACAGCTAACTGAACTTGGCTCTCTTGTTCCCTACATAGAAAAGCCAAAACATGGTGTCTAACCAACAAAGCTAATTAAGAACTTCCAGGTATTCAACCAAAAGTAGCCCTAGATTCTGAAATTACATAACATTTTTCGAATAACAAAAAACAGAGTATACCAGCCAAAAGCATTACTAAAACCAAATTCCTTGGAATTTTATCATGCTGAACTCACAACAAAATCCAAAGACAGATCAAGGTGCAAACGAAAAACTTCATTACTACCAAATTCGCTAGATCTTCTGTTCTAATAAGTCTCGAAAACTTCTATGAGAACACAAATCTGAAAACAGCAAAATAGAACAACTACAATGAAAGAAAGGGCAGGAAGCATCACCCACCTCACTAAAATCCTAGAGAGAGAAACAGAGAAGGGGGGTACCAACCAGAACGAACTTGTTATCACATCCAGGCTTCTTTGGGGCATCATCATCATCATGAACAATATCTCCCCCAAAGGCAGGAGTCCAAAAAACTACCACCAACAAAAGCAGAAACCACCCATTCTTCTCCTTCATGTCGATGAATTCTTGAGGTGTGAGAGAGAGAGAGAAAGAAAGAGGATTTTGCTCTCTTCGTTACAGTTGCAGCAGCAAACTGATTACGAAACAACAATAATAAGAATGGTAGATCCGTGAGAGACTCAAATTTTGTCTTTGACCTTTGGCTTGGGGCTGCTCCACTAACGTACGGACAGGCTTGTCTCCACGTATTAGAGATATTACCTCTACTCTTCCCAAGAATTGCAGAATTACCATTCCCCTGGAAGTAAACGGTCGGGGAGATGCCGTTGTGGATCTGAATCCGGATCAAGGGTCCAATAACATTGACCCAGCTCTCAACGCTCATATTTTACATTCTATTCTTAGTATCACTAACTGGTTCCAATCAATGTCCTGGGCTGGAATCGAGTAATTATTTATCTTGGATCAAGATTTATATTATTTTGGACCTAAGATGGATATGTCTTTTGATCCAAACTTGAGTGCAAAAGCATCAGATTGGATCATCCCCCGTCCCAAATTTTGGTAAAAAATTTAAACGGTATCTAGCCTACTAACATATATATGATTATGTAAGAAGCATGTTGATATAACTCGTCTGATGAACTTATGCACGCGACTTACATCAATGGATAGATTTTATGATTTGATTCGGCCAACTCATGGCAGGGATACAATAGCTAATTGTTCTTGAATTAGTTTAATCAACCTTGTTCAGACTAATTCAATCATTGTAGTGAGCTACCACTCCTAGATTCTCCTCATATTGAGTTTGAATTGGGAGTTCGATAAGGAAAGATAATACCGTCATTGTGTATGGTTGAGATCATATGATATGTTTAATATGCAAAGTAGTTAGGTTAGAGCATTCATCCTTTGAGATTTGATTCTGAGTTGGTTTTGGAGTCTGAGTCCAAATCTGTTCGCTAAACGGATCGCATTTCAAGTTCGGGATTCCTTTTGGCAGCCGAGTAATTTTGGTCCAAATCGTGGGCGTTTTTGTTTGTAGCTTATAAAAAATGAAGACCGCTGTCTTAGACCCGAGTACGGCTCAAGCACGGTCATGGCCATGGTTGGGTTCGCGAGGGCGTACGATCAATTGAATGGCCAAGTTACCCTTGCACCTAATTAATCTTAAGTTGACCCGTTTGCTTCGCGACCCAAGTTGACACTGAAGACGGTGTTTGTTTCATCGATGAAAGTGGAGGAGAAGTTTTCTCATAGTCGGACAAGTTTTCCTATCCATGATTTAGCTAAGGTGGCACAGTCGCGGTTCGGGTTGGTGCTAGCTTGAACGGGATAGGGTGAGTTGGTGACTCGTTTTATGGGGATGCTGACTCGATCAAACCTCATGAGACCAGACTCGAGCAGCTTGAAACCCGACTCAGCTCGACTCATATAACCCTCACTGAGTCTCTATTTTATCACATTGTTGATTTAGATAATAAGCGATCTCATATGACTTGAACAGCCTTTGATCACATAGTCACTGTTGAGGAAAACATACCATTTTAGCCTCATAACTAAGCTCCTTTTGGATAGGGTACCCACTAAAGGCAAACCATTCTAGTGCATAATGAGCGATAGCTCGCCTGGCTATGGATCGACTCACAAGTTGTGTAGGTCATGAGTTTGATGCCTCGGACCAGCATTTCGCTTGCGCATCCCCTCTTTAAAAGGCGAACAAAGCCTAGAATATCAACAACAACTAAGCCTTTTCCCATACTAGACGGGGTCGGCTACATGGATTCTTTGTTTCCACATATCCCTATCGTGTGCCATGTTAGGAGTTAACTCACAATAAGCTATATAATTCTTTATTATTTCTTTCCAACACTTTTGTGGTCGTCCTCTAGCTCTTTTAATACTTTCCATATGTCCAAACCATCTTAAATGATATTCTCTCATTTTATCCTCTATTGGTGTCACTCTTAATTTGTTTCTAATAACCTCGTTATGTATACGGTCTTTTCTTGTATGATCACTCATCCATCTCCACATCTTCATTTCTGTCACAAACATCTTTTGTACATGTTGATGGTTAAATGTGGAACACTCACAACCATAAAACATGGCAGGCCTAAAGCCTGGAATATCAACCTATGTAATTCAGCCAACACAATCTTTGAAAATAACTTAAAGTAGACATGGCCAGTATAGAACTGACCCGGTGGTTTTGAATTCCAGTGGTTGTCGATGGCTATGCCTTTTTTTAATCCTTTTACAAATGCATTTTGTAAATAAAGAAAATGATTCTCCAGGTTAACTTCCTGCCTCATGTTTGACCAATTAAGTTTTGCGAAGTAAGAAAATCAAAAGTTTGGATGTGATTCTTTTTCCTAAGAAATAGGATTTCCGAAACGAGTCTTTGAGTTTGAGGGTAGAAAGTCTTTCCCAGGGAATGATGATATTTTACTTTGATGATCTTCCAAAGCGTGACTCATGTGAGGCAGAAACGTATCGGGAGTCAAAGGTGCACAGGAATGAATACATGGGCAGGTCGCGATGTGCCAATTGTTGCTCACCGTCGATGTGAACAGGGGATGGTGGGATTCGATGCGAAGGTGAGCATCATGTGACTCGGGGTTGCCATTTTTCAAAGCCAAACAGTGCAAGGAATTGCGAATTTTCAACCCCAAACAACTAAAGCTGGAAAAGATGCTTAAATGCCGTGATGACCTGTTTGGAACCGATCTCGCCGTTCTAACAGGAACTGAGCCGGGCAAGGAACCAACTAGAACTGAAGTCTGTCAAACTGCACTGCCCACTTTGTTTTCACCTTCTATGAAACCGGAACTGGACCCTAACCGAAACTAGTGTTTTCAATGGTTTTTATATTATATTATTTTTTTATTTCAAAATTCTAATAATCTTTTCAAGTTCTAAGCGGTTTAGGATTCAAATCGAAACTAGAAGTGGAAGTGACCATTCTATGTCACAATTGAAACTGGCTTGGTCCCAGTTCGGTTTTGGTTCATGTCTACTAAGATGCTATCATTCTATGGCCAATTTAAGCTCATTTTGGCCATCTTAAAACTCATTGTTAAGTACAGCCAATAAACAAGTGGAGTGACCATATAACCCTTTTTCTCTTTTTCTTTTTTCTTAACGAGAGACTAGAGACATACACACGCCGTGATAGTCTAACTCATGACCTTCAACTTGTGAGTCGACCCTCTAGCAAAGTGAGATATTCTCTTTCTGTGTAACCCTTGTTCTTTACTTGACTGGCTTTGTGTAGGGCCAAAGAGCCTGTGCTAAAAACATGATCGAAACGGTTCTCTTCCCTTTATGTGTCAAATACACGTACATACACAAACAATAACTATTATAACTAAGTATTTTCTACATGGATTCTTTGTTTCGACATAACCTTATCATAATTTGTAGAATTTATGATAAATAAGTCTGACAAAGTTTTACGCTGATCGTCATGCTTTGATGAAGGAGAAAGTTTATTTGGTTCATGAAAAAACTCTAAAATAGAGACCAAGAAGCCATTACCATCATCATCATTTTGGTGGTTGCGTTCGTCGTATCATCATCATTCTGGTGGTTGCGTTCGTCGTATCATCATCATCTTATTACTATTATTATTATTATAACAATTCCGTTTCATAGAGTATGAAATTTAGAGATGGCAAACCAGCCCGCACCCGTTCCACATTGCAAGCCTTCTATTAGACCCTGTCCGACCTTGCCCAGTGGGTCTTTAGGTTCAAAGCATGCGTCACCTCTAGTATAACCCACCTTGCCCCACTTCAACTAATAAAAGTAATTTGTTTTAAAAATTTATTAAATATCATATATTTTACATAAAATATAAAATCTACTCTGAAGTATTTCATATTATTAAACTAGAAGTGCTTATATATATATATATATATATATATATATATATGTATGTATGTATGTGTATATAGAGAGAGATCATTACATATATATATATATATATATACACACATATAAAATACATTTAATATATATATATATAGAGAGAGTGGTTGGATCATTCCCACATCATTTTTCTTGAGGAGCATGACTGCAATAACATTGTCATTTTTTTTTCTTGAAAACCTTTAATTTTTTAAAATTATACTCATGCCACCAAAAAGCAATGGGTAGACATGAGTGATCATGTTTATATATGTGTACATGCGTGCATGCATGCATACATATGTGTGGTGTGTGAGAAAGAGAAATATATGAACATCATATATACACACACATCATGGCGGGGGCGGGTAGAGATTCCCATCCCTAACGAAATTAATTCTTTTGTTATTTATTTCCCAAAGAAAAATATTTAAACTGCAAAACCCACTTTGCTAATGTTCAATTTCCACATGCAAGCACACTATTTTCCTACCAATATGAATCTTATGCCTCTAGGGTTGAGAGACTAAGCCGCACTCAAGCAAGTTTCTCCTTGTTATAAGACATGTTTAAGATGAGGAACCAAAAAAAAAAGTTGCAATGACCTGGTATGTGAATGGGGACCAACATGACATCAACAGCTCCTACACCAAGTGTGTCACCGGAATCAGCAAGAGCTACCGGCACGATCGGTCCATTTCCGGTGAAGGTAGGTTTCGGAATTTCTATGATCCTTTGGCCATGACAAACAAGGCAGGTAAATTTTGATTCTAACGTTGAACGTACCTAAACAAAGTACTTAAAAGAACACATTTTCTATATGTGTTAGGGTTTACCTATCTTTTACACGGACTGGAGAGACATGACATGAACATGACCCAGAACATGAAATTGTCATCCTAATCGTGTCCAATGGCGGCCATGGCTACATGAAATACCCGTTGATCACCATGAAGGAATCCATCATACTACTATCACCACCTTGACCCAAAATACTAAAAGGTAATCTTTTTGCTTTTGTGAGGCAACACGGATTTAGGCAGAGTATAACTACAAAGAAGAACCGATTGTGCTCGTGTATCGAGCTTGGTTAAGTTCATCATTTCAATTCTTTTAAAAACGAATCAGGAAATTCTTATGTTGTCTTAATTCTTATATTAATATATCTAGGATCATATATGTATAGAAACTAACTCTACCAATGCTTGTTAGGCTCAGATTTTGGAAATGGGGATGGCAACTGGGCTGGTTGGAGATGGGTATACCCATACGCCCGAACCTTAACAGGGCAGTATGGGTTGTTTTTTCTCCAACAGACGTAAGGTAGTATGGGGTAAAAATGATATATATATATGAGAAAACTAGATTCTATCCACCTTTGACATGCCCACCTATAGACTTTTTGATGGTATGAGTGTAATTTAATTTTTTTTAAAAATAAAATACAATATTATTACATTCGTACCTCCAAAATGTAATGAACGGGCATGATCCAATCACTATAGATGGATCCTGCTCATTCACATATTCATGCTCATTCATTGCTTTTGAGTAAAATGAGTATAATAAAAATATCTTTAATACTTTTTAAAGCCCTTTAAAATTTTAAAATTATATTCATATCACTTAAAAGCAATAAGTAGACCTGAGAGTTGAGAGTAAGTGTAAGTGTGAGCAACATCCAATTTTTCACATATATATATATATATATATATATATATATGTATATATAAACCCCCCCCCCCCCCCCCCCCGTGCAACCCTGACCAGGTTCAGGTATTGGGATAAGATATCTTATCCAATACAAATGGTTTGACTTCAAACAGTGAAACTCTCGACCTTTCTGAGAGGGCCCAACAATTTGTCACGTTTACATAATTGCTATTTTGCGTTAAAGAAGCCACTTCTTTCTTTAACAACAGAAGGCTGAAGCCTAACACACACACAAATGCAACACATACACAAATGCACTCCTGTGGAGAATCAAACTCTCCACCTAAAACAAGGGCCTCAGAGAGCCCTACCAGTTGGCCACGGCACCATGCTTTCTTAGCATAACCATCACTCATTTCAAATTTGACAACAAAACATTCAATCAAGAATGTAATTGAATCATATAGCACTTGGATTTCCCAAAAAAGATAAGGCGAATGCGAAGTTCAGTTTACGATTTGGAACGGATCTGGGTTGGATCAAGCCTAGGACATTTACTAAACCACTCGTGAATGGATGAAGTGCAGATGGAAGGCCAAGAGTCGTGTCCCTCTGTTAGTCAAGTAAAGACACAAGCAAACAAGTTCTGTGGTACTATCAATGGTCAATGAACTGACCTGAGAATGGTTTCCAGTGGTGGACCTACTCGTGGACAAGGTGAGGCAGGCCCAAAATCTTATGAAATCCATAAAGTTCAAATAAACTTTTCTGTTCTAAACTCTTATTAATGTTAGACCATTTATGTTAATCAGAACCGTCAAATTGAAGATATGAATGGTTATATATATATGTATATGAACCTAATTGAGATTCAGTTTCGTTTCCAAGCACGCAGCGCGGAGGTTTCTATTTATCTTAGCTTCACACCATCATGGTAGAGGTCATGCTTTTGAGTATTTGGCTGCCTTTGTTTCTCTCGTTTCCTTGTCTTTGATCTTTATTTTGTTATAGAAATAGACGTTAAATTCATTCATGCTGTAAAGAAATTGCAAAAACTTACTCATCCTGTTGATCTGCATTAGTGCAAAACATTGCATCATTCACGTGATTGCAAGGATCCATTCCATCCCGAAATTTGTCACCGGTGGCAGCAAATAAGCCAACATATTAACGATAAATAGGCATTGAAGATATTTTGTGTAAATTCAAATTGTTTGTTTTTCAAGTGAAACATGCAGTCAAGTGCAAAACGGTGTTCTCAAACCTCGCAGTTTAGTACAAGTAGGCATCAAAATCCAAGTGCTAATTCACCTATTAAGGAGTCCAAACTCTACCCTCGAAACCAAGCATAGCAAGGTGCACATTAATGATGTTACCTAAAAAACACACACAATGAATTTTCTTTTTTAAGTTACAATAGGAGGCATGAAGCCTAACACACACACGCGCACGCATGCACCCATGTGACCCCCTCCTCAGAGAATCGAACTTGCCACCTGAGAGTGAGCATCAAAGAACCCTACTGTTGAGCGAACACTCTGGGTGCAACACAATGATCTTGATGAAGCATTTAGATCACATGAAGAAATGGAATCAAAGCAGACTTATCCAAGTATAATTACTTACAGCTGTAGATGATCTTTTAAATTAGATTAATGGCTACAGTGAGGAGGGCGAAGCCAAGTCTGTACTGCCTGCCACTGGTGCGCCGAGCCCTCTAGGGAGGCAAACTATTGCTCCAATTGCAGCTATGGGGGTTCAAGGAACTGATGAAACTGCAGCAAACCCTTAGAACTAAACCAAACCGGCAGTGTGGCTTGGTTTCATTAGTTGTGCGGTTTGGTGTGTTTCAGTTCTAAAAGGGAAAAGAGGTTTTAGTTTTGGTTCACCGTTCAAAGGTTGGATCCGAACCAAACTATCTAATATATATATAGAGAGAGAACATGATACATGGTAGCACACTTGGATGATTCAACATTATTTAGATATGCTAGCACCTATCTTGTCTTGATAGATTGTTGAAATTTAAATTCAAAAGAAATTACAAAAAGTTTTTTAAAAATTCAAATTTCAATTATCTATCAAGATTTATTACACTTATGTACTAGCATATCCAAACAATTTTCAATCATCTGTCTTGTATTAATGAATAGTTGACATTTAAATTCAAAAAACAAGAAGTATGTATATGAATAAAGTACACCTACAAAAGTATTCGTATATTTTTCTATTAAAATTCAAATATTGATCATCTATTGAATGATGGTTGAGATTTATTTAGATATATTATCATTTAAGTGTGATAGCATATACCAAGTTCTCTTTGTATACACACATATATATCATGTCAATAAAGTTTGCCTACAAAAGTATACATATATTTTTTGCTTTTAAAATTCAAATTTCAATGTCTATCAATTGATGGTTGAGATTTATTTGGATATATTAGTATATAAGCATGATAACGTATACCAGGTTCTCTCCCTACACATATACACACACATATATAATATTGATAAATCATCAACTTAAAGCAGCAACACTTTGTATTTTCTTTCCCAAAATCCTCACCATCTTTCAACATTTTCTCAAACCCTCCTCCTTTTCCTTACTCCGCATAAGCATCTTTTTTTGTGATTACATGCAAAAGTTTAATATAAGTGGCATAACGATTGATTCTTATTTTTTATTTTTTGGCCAGATTAAAGTATGAATGCCAGATACTGATTTTCTTTTTCTGTATTAGTATATAGAACTATAAGATTCTAAGTTTAGCTATCATGATATGATTTGGATATGGTACTAGTTTATATTGATTTCTTGTTATATAATTTTTCTGTCATTTATTAGCATAATACTAAAATGTATAGAAGCACCAAACCAAAACGAAACCAATGGTTTGGTTTGGTTTGGTTTTGTTCCATGTACTATATACCTATATCCGACCCCAACACAAACCTAACAGAGCGGGTACAGGTTCAGGTTTCCTTTCCCCAATAGGTGTAGGGCAAAAATGGGTTAGACATGTACGTTTATATGTGTGTGTGGTAAGTATCGGGTCAGGTACAGATCGGGACATCTTATCCCTATACCTGACCAACTCAGTTTCGGGTTCGGGTATTCCCTTGACCTTAACCAGGGTTAAATGAGTCGGGTCAATATTGCCCTCCTTAGGTAACGCTCTTACAGTATGGCGACATTCACAGAAGAGTGAATCCTGCTCCACTCAAACTCCAAGACCAAGTGGGTGGTTTTATTTGGCAAGATGATGCGCACACACTCGAACTCCCGACCTTCAACTTGAAGGTTGTTTCAAGTTAAACCCCCTAACCAGGGGAATCGTGGCTCCTCAGGCAGATGAGATCAATTTATTCCTTCACCTTTTTACTTTGAGTAGATGTGGCCGACTTCGGTTTACATGGAATCAGGAATCAGAACCAAACCAGGACCAAACCGATTACTATTATAGTTCGAGTCTTAAACTGCTTGAAATTGGAAAAAATCATTACATTTTTTAAATTAAAAAAATAAAAAATACTGGTTCCGGTTCCAGGGAAGGTGGAATTGTAAGTGGATTTGGTGGCATCTAGTTCCTTCTTTGGCATGACCGGTTCTAGTTCTAGGTTCTTGGTTTGGTTTGCTTCAAGCTAGAATGGTTTGTGAGTGTTGTTTGTAAGTCTAATTTTGAATTTTAATGTCTGATTTTTTCATTTAGTAAATATAACATACTTACATAATTTTCAAATAATATATTAAAATGCCCAAACCCGACCGATCCACTGAGTCAGTACCATGATTTGTGACCCAATCATTGAGCAGCCAAACTTAGATTCGAGGGTTTGCTAAGCATGTAGACCACAGCCAAAAGAAAAGGAGAAAATACATCACAAAAAAAAGAACTTGGAAAAAGACTTAGATTGAGCCGTCCGTCAACATTAACATGAGGATTGATATCATTTAATGCACATTGATGCATTAAATATGCACGATTGGTAGTGATAATTAAAAAAATATCTTGCATGAGAGGTTGTCTAACCCATTGAATAGTTTTGGGTTGGGCGAACTATGTATTGTAGCCCATGGATCTCATCATGGTCTATAAACTTAAAGTGGATTTTCGAAATTTCAGATGGGGTGAATGCCCCACCTCGGCTCAATGTAGATATGCCACTAGCTATTACTGGTGGAGGTCATTACCAATGATACTAAAACGCTTCTTCTGCATGCCACTGGATATATGTATGTATATATGTATGTACATGATAAGCATATACATATATATATATATATATATATATATATATATATATATATATATATATATATATATATATGCTTAACATGTTTTATACTTTGTCATATCTTTCATCTTTTCACGTAGATGATTGGGTTTAAAAGCAAAAAAGCAAAAAGAACACATTTACCTTTTATAGTATATTTTGATTCATATGAAACTTTTTGGTTTTGAACTCATTCCTCTATCTATTGAGATTGATTGTTGAGATTTTAAGGGATATAGCAAGTGTATAACATACTAAGCATATTACAGTGTATATATACAACATAGTCTATGTACACTTATCCATTCATAAATCTACTTAAACATTTTTATTGTTTGATTCACATGATTAATGATAAAGATTTGAATTTAGAAAACATTTAATACATATAATACATTGAATTCAAAGAATGGTAAGTACACCGCTTTTTAAATTCAAATCCTCACGATTGATCATGTGAATCAAACGGTTAAAATGTGGAAGTGGATTTAAGCATGAATGGGTACCAATATTTACCATGTTCTCTCTTTATATATAATATATATATACACACCCTTGCCATGTTGCACACTTCTTATATCTTTAAAATCTTAACCATCCATATCAATAGATGAATAATTGAGTTAAAAACCGACTTGAACCCCATGTGGATTTTGTATGACTTTTCAAAACGGATCCGAGTAAAAAATGGGTCAGGTCTATGCCAACCTGTTTTGACACGGACAAAAGGGAGTCCACCCAATCTTGGCCTTCGATCCAAAGGGCCACGTTTAGTGACACAAATGGATGTTGGTAAGCTAGGGGTTAGGCATACTGCCATTTGATTTGGACACTCTCGGGCACTAGTAGATTCTCTCGATCATGGCCCCATGTGCTCTATTCTTTTTACATATATTAAGTATAACCATAAGTAAATAATATTCTGAGAATTGTTTTTATGCACTAAAATATGGAGTAACTGACTTCTCTCAAAGTAACGTATTCCTAAAAGATACGAGTCAACGTGTGGTAGTGTCAATTTAGTTAAATAGTGTCTCAAATGAGACTCACAGACACGGTGAGTCGCAGTGAATTAGGGGTCTGCCTTTTTTTTCCCAGTAGGGTTTGCATCCAACGGCCGATATTTGATCAAGTTAGATCCAGCAACGCGACCGGGCCCCGAGTTCCCCTACATTTGAGGTATAAGTAATCAGATCCGGACCCGGTTCAATCTCTCTCATGGGTCAGGTGAGAAAGAATCACAGTTCGCAGTTGGGAGTCTTCGACCCACAGTTTCTTGAACAAAATATTCGGATAATGAACGCTAAATTTAGCTCAAGCTCAAGCGCTTAATCAGTACCCAAACACGTCACACTTTTAGCCGCTAAAATCCAAAACCCGACGAAGATGGCCAGTTCCTTTTCAGGGACTTATTTCTAAGAAAGCCCTTGTGATCACATGAATAAGTTTTTCCCTAGAACCGTCATTCCCTCCACGCTCTCTCTCGCTGGGATCTGAAAGACCATCGCATTAAAAACCCTCCGACTTGCTTTTGCTTCGCTCGTCCACCTTCCCCTTCGCCCGCCTCCACGACCGTACATTTCCCGGCGAGCTTCTCTCCTTCTCCGGCGACTAGGCTTTCGCCTTCTGTGATCCAGGATCGGACGTCATCTTCGGCGGCCAGGAAGCTTCGACGGTATGTGTCATTCTCCTGATCGATCCTTCCTTTCATTTTCTCTGTTCCGTTTCCTCCGTCCTTCTAACGGCGTGCGGTAGAACTCTGTTTTATTTCCTCTTTTGTTTCCTTTCGCGAGGTGATGATCTCGATCTGTGATAGAAGAGGTTCCTGCCTGTTGTTCTTCGTCATCCTTTTTCGGGAACTGAGTTCGGATTATTTGGGGGTTTTCTCCATCTTCGTCGACGGAGTTCTGATTTTTATCTTCTCTTCATATGCTGTTATTTGGCCTGCCTATATTACTTTTTATCTTTTGCGCGTTTTATTTCTTTTTTTTTTCCCTAACGAGTGACGATCCTTCTGCTAGAAGTTTGAATTTCCAAATTGTAAACTTTCTCGTGTAATTATTTTATGTGTGCTTGGTTCCCACCTTATATTCTCCATTTATTCTGGCTGTTCTATGTTGGCTTGGTTGTACTTGTATGCACTACTATGATCTGCATTCCTTTTACTTTTTGCGCAATAACTGTTTGATAGCGAAGATACAAAAGTGCGTGAATAAGTGGCACGTCTGTTATCCATTCGGAAAACTTAGCTTATCCTTTCCGTTCCTCTACTTCGTAGGTAACATGTTTTGGTTGGAAGCATCATAAGAAAAATGATTGGCCACAATTATGATATTATTAGTGTATTTGTAGATTGATCTCTCTTTTCTTCTACTGCATGGGGAAGCAGATGATAAAATGAGTGGTCTTTTCTCATAAACTTCCTGATTGAAATTGTACTTGGATGATTCAAACGGTTCACTCATCAACCTACTTAGCATCAATATTCTGTCATGTGGATACTTTTTGGGACAGGGATGCGATTGACATAAAAAGGGAATGATACTGCAATCAAAACAGAGTATGTTTGTTATGCTCCTGGATCTCGAGAGGAGTTTGAGATTAAGCGTAACCAAGTTGCAAAAGATCTGTTCCTCCTCATGCCATTGCTTTTCTTCCTTTTTCCTTTCCTTCTCTTTATATTCTCTATTTCCTTCACTTTATTCTTCTTTCCTCTCTCTCTCTCTTCCCCCTCTCTCTTCAGAAACATATGCATACACACACATGACGAAACAATGCCTAAAATATGTCACTGTAACAGGTTAAGAAATGTCTTATTTCAGAGAGAGCTCCTGATGAGAAAGAAACAAGTAAGATATGTTTTGATAATTTGAAACTTTGTTGTTCACATGTTACAGAAAAGGTTTGGAAAAAGTTCAAATACCTCAATCTTCATTCCTTTGGGTTGTTCTTTGAAGTATGAACTTTTTATTTTTTTTAGTTTAAATGACTGGGGTAGTTCTTGGTTTAATCTCTTAAAGATTTGGTTTTCAAATGCACAGGAGACAGACATGAAAATAAGTAGTATTTGTTTTTTGATAAAAATAGCTGTTGCTTTTGAAATGCAGGAGGGGAAAAATCATTGGTGTTTTTTGGTCTCCTCATCCAATACAATTGTAAAGCTTTTGGTATGAGCAGCTTTTATTGCCCAAGAACTAACGTTTTTTAGCTCAACATCGAAGTTGTTTGAACTATTGATGTTGGTAATGATTTTAAGGAGCCTATAAGCTGATTGGATGATAAGTTGGTACCTTGCTGCAGGCTTAGGCCCCAAAACTTTTCCCATGTTGAGTGAGATAGCAACTCTGCAATTTTAGCTTGGCAATCAATTGGGGGTCTGAGCGCCCAAGCATTCTGCACCTTACTTTATACTATTCAGGATTTTGTTTAAACACTATCAGTTACACCCAACCTTTGGCTTTGGTCCCCCTTCGGTTTCAGCTTTGGGGTAAAAAGAAGTAGAAGTTATTTGACTTTTATTTATGTTGTCCTTGATGCATCTAAATGTTAATTTTCTCTGTTTTAATAAGAAAAGGGGAAAAGGGTGATTGTGGAACAAATTCATACCAGTGAAGGCAGGGGCATGGCCTGAACCATGATACATTCCTTGCAAAAATCCGATGGTCATAGTGTTGCTGGAGACTGGTAGTGAGGAACCCACCATACTTATGTGAGGGAGGGAGAGGAGAGGAGAGGGAGAGAGATTGGACTTTTGTGGAGCAAATTAAGTTGATATTGAAACATATAGAAGAAAACTCTGCTTTTCTAAGACGGTGTGAAAAGTACAAGCTTTCCCCAAATTGTAGAGAATTAAACTAAGACTACTGCATTTGATGAGCTTGGTGATTCCCAAAACTGGCAGTATAACATTGTTTATCTTTTTCTGTTTTCATGCAGACAAGCTTTGTAATGCTCATCTTCTCATATTGCTGATGCCCTTAGCAAAACCGAGAACCTCCTTATCCATGATTAAGCCTGAGCAGAAGGTCTGCAAACCTGAAAAGGAAGTTCAGGACCCTCTTGACAATATCATCAGGCAAGCAATGGGAAAAGACCCTTTTGTATCATTTTCAAGGGCCAGTGACAATCGTGTTCAGTGGATTCAGTTACTTCATGCTCTTGACCAACAAGGAGCTAACAAACTTTCTAAGTGCTCAAAGCCTCTGAATGGGGTTGATGGGAAAGAACGAACACGGGAACTCTGCAATGGCATCAGCTTGCTCTCATCTGAAATGAATGGGTTTAAGGACAACACGCACACAAAGGGAACAGGGTCTCCTGTAAAAGGCACAAAACTTTCTCCTGAACATGTTCATCATCAAAAGCTTCCTGAAATTGTTGCTCTGGCAGCTGCAAAGGCAAACGGTGAGAATGAAAAATGTATGTGACTATCATATATCAGGTATTTTGGGTAGATTAACTAGCTATTCTTTCTATTGGCACATGGTGTTTAGCCGGCTGTGATTATGGTTCTTTATTGTAGATTTTCCTGGATGGCCCTTGTCATTGCCTTCAAAAGTGCAGATGCAAAAATGTGAGAAGTGTTCAAGGGAATTCTGTTCACCAATCAACTATAGAAGGCACATCCGCATTCATCGCCGTTCCTTGAACATTGACAAGGTTTGTCTCTCAATAACTTGGTCTTTCTTACCAAGCAATAGTAGCCTTCTGTATGTCTCTCCAGAATACGTTATTCATAGTACAAGCATTGCCCTATTGACAACTGAGATTCTTATAGGCCTTTACAATGTTTTTTAGGGTTTGTTACTGGCTTTAGTTTGGGTTTCAAAAAGGTGTCATGCTGAGTCAGTCATTGGAATAAGATTATGGAACACTCTTAGCACACTGCTCAGAGTTTCATCTTGTAGTCACTTTTACCGGTCCTTCTCACTCACTATGTGAATTATTTTCCATTTTTTCTGAGGTTATTATTACCATTGGATGTCAAGGTATCTCCTTTTGGCACTTTTTTAGAACAAATGCTCTTATCCGACTTTGCGAACTAGTTACAGTTTTGCTTGTCAGCATTTCTGATATCCTTTCCTTATATAGCTTTCCAACTCTCATCTTACTTCTAGGATTCATCAAAGGACAGAGATTACTTGGGAAGTTTTTGGGATAAGGTATATACTCACAACGTTGTGTTGTTTGGGATTTTGCTGTATGATTTTATCCTCAATTTAGTTTGTTAATGTTGCTTCTTTGCAGCTATCTACAGAAGAGGCAAGAGAAATTATGTCCTTCAAGGATGTAATTTTGGAGGTGATGGTTTTGTAATCCTTGACATTCTCAAAGTTCTTCCAATAACTTTTGAAAAGTTCTTTATTTTTATATGCAATCTCCTGATTTTGTCTAGTCCAGACGGAATTGGATGCTTATGATTGTTTCATGGGGGGTTCTTTTCACCTTTGCTCAATGGCTGATGAGAATACCTTCTTTTTGAATTGAATCCATTCATTTTTTTTGGCCGATCCATCAAATAAATTGTTGCCCAGGAAGTCACTTGAGGAATTTCATTACATCCCTTGTGAGATGCGTCTATTTCATCTGGTACCTGAGACAATGGTTAAAAATGGTCTTTTTTTTGTTGCTCTTTTATGTTTCTAGAAAGCAGGTGGATGAGCAAATTGTACTTAATTCAAGTTCTTCAAGTGTGTGTTTCTGTCTTCTCTTGACTTTTCCTTTCCTTTTTTTGCCTTTAAATTTAAAATTTCTTGTCGTTGTTGTTGTTGCTGGTACGTGCTGTTATTATTCAGTTACCACATAGGTTGATCTTCTATACTATTTGATTTTCTGAGGAGGAGAAACATTGACTTCCAAGAAATGGTTGTAACTTGCTATGTGCCTATAACATTTAAAAACTCGTCATGTTTTGTGTTGTAGGGTCATATTGTATAGATCTGATTTTCCCTACTGCGTCACAAGCTGATGTATGTCATCATGGAATATACATGCAGGAAGTGCCAGGGTCCACCATCATAAAATCATTGGCATCATTTGTCCAAAATCCTGGTTTCATTTCTCTGCCACAGTCCTACATAAAAGCTGCTGCTGCAATTCTGGTAAACCTGCACTCTTACTCTTTTGTGGAATACTTTTTTGTCTCCATCTGTATCTTTCTTTCCTTCTGGTTTACTGTCTTCTGCTCTATAAAATTGAGCTTATTTGACAAGGATCCGTGTCTTCTTTTATCCTTGTAAAGGATATCATTCAAGCAAGACCTTCTAGGTTGGCAATTTCTTCAAAGGAGTTGTTTGCCATACTTGATGATGCCAGTGAGCGGACCTTCTTATGTGCTGGTACAGCTGTTTCTATGCAAAGGTTCGTCTTTGATGGAGAAGCTGCAAAGATTGGTCTGGAGGCAAAGAATATTGTTGCATGCACTAGCTTCCTTATTGAACAGAAGCTGGTAATACATAAGCTTCTTCAGTTTTGTGTGTCTCAAACCGTTTAGCTTTTTTGTTTCGCTGCAGTATCTGGTAGTATTAACTTCTTTATCTATACTTTTGGCTGATGAGTTTGTTCTCAAGTCCTCTGCCATGCTTTTTCTGTTCTCCGTGGAACTCAGAAAATGTGCCTCTTGGCGTTCTAGTATGGATCTGTTTGTCAAGAACCTGACCTAGAGTGTTGCTGCCTCTGCAGGTTGCAGCATGGCTAGCAGATAAAGATGCTGAAGCGCTAAGATGTCAGAAGCTTCTTGTTGAAGAAGAAGAAGCTGCTCAGAAAAGGTAGTCCTGTCACCTCTTTGAAATTTATCTTTTTCAGAAAAAAAATTGTCTTAGGTCAGCTTAGTTTTTCATCAACATAAGTTCCTTGGTGTAAATCTGAATTAACTTCTTCATATACTTTGCACGTGTCGTACATTTGAATTCTTTTGGCTAGCAAATTACATGATAAATTTAATTTCTACTGCAAGTGCTGCCACAACTTTACAAATTACAAGCGTTTCTATGTATGAGTTGACATTTTGATCTGCGGGCTTTTCCTTTTTCTGCATCAGTACATTTGATATAATTTTATTGGAATCATGTTGGACCCGTTTGTATTTGTAGGCAAGCCGAGCTTTTGGAGAAGAGAAGGCTGAAGAAACTGAGGCACAAGGAACAGAAACTGAGGGATCGTGGTGATGATGACACAGCAAATGATGTAGTTAATGATTCTTCAACTCCAATAGAGACACCATCCTCACCTGTCCCTATTGAAGTTGAGCCAGAATGCCGAGAGCTTTCATGTGAATCCCTTAGTTCACTGGTACCTGCCGTATCAACAGATGCAGATGGTGACAACCATGGAGTAAATAACGGGGACCTTGCAAGGTCTATGGAATTAGAGACAGGTCATTTCTATGACCCTATGAATTTAGATCCATCTGGTCTACATGGTACAAATCAAAAGGCAACATATGCTTTTGCAAAGCGATATTTAGATTTTCATCATCGGCAAACTGTCAAGCAATCACGATATGCGCAAAATGGTTTTACTTCTGGTGCAGAAACTCTTCATAAATCAGTTGCCAACCAGAAATTTGGTGGCTTCAAGGATCAAAAGATCGTTCAAATAAACGGTCATAAAGTATGGACGAGAAAATCAAAGATGGAAAAAGAGGGGCAAGAAGTTGGTAAAGGAAAGAGTGAGGTACATGAACAATTAGAGGAAAGCAAGAAGCGTGAGGTTCTGATTGGTTCTATTTCTGTGGCCATTTCCAAACACAAAGGGCCCGAACATGATACTGTTGATACTGTGGTAGCAATTGAAACACAACACCAAGAATGTAGTGGCAGCAACGGGTTGGTACAACCAACTGCCGAGCAACAAGCTGCGAAGAGAAATCCCATCTCTGAGAAATGGGGTAAGTCTGATTGTGGTCAGACCTGTACAAACCAATCCAAGATGAAGCTTTGGAGGCCAGTTGGTATGACTGGATGCACCAGGAATGAAGGGGGAGGTTCCATTTTGGAACAAAGTGATGGTTTGAGCTGTGACAGAAGGGACGCATGCCCCAACAATGCCGTAGAAAAATTAATAGAGAGCAGTGATGCAACTGAGAGCTGTCATAGACCGCTTGAAAATGATAGAGAAGCATCTGATAGGTGCAGAAATTCTTCAGACCAAGCAGTTAATGACAATCTCATAAACCAAACTGGTGTAACGTTATTCTTGAGCCGCGATGCTGAGATATTCCTCATCCAGAGTAAGGATTCTTTTCATTTACAGAATCATCTTAAAGTGGAAAAACAAGCGGTTGTGCCTTCATTCTTTAATTCCAAAATTCATCGTGGGATGACACAAGCATGTAATCAATCATGTCCACAGTTTGTGAAATGCAATGATGCTGAGGTCATGAGGGTTTTTGTACCTGAAAAACTTAACAGGAACTTTAAATTGCAGTTGGAGAAAATAAGATTTTCCAGTCTTAACATAAAAGACCCTGTTTTATGTATCTGCTATATGGTTTCCTCCTTTCAAACTAAAAGTGGTTCAGTGGCATCACACGATGCGGTTCAATATCTTCCCACTGGCCTACATGGTGATTTGAGTAGTACCCGTTGGTGCTTCTCTTACTCTTATGGGGTCATCTTGAAGTAAGTTGCTGTATGGCCATTAACTTCAAAATCATTGTTTCATATAGGTTTTGAAATTTGGTAAAAGTAGTTTTGAGTGTATAATCTTTCCATTTGGGTATGGGGTTCCACTGGCTGGGCTCTGTAGGATTGCGCACTGTGTGTTGCGGGGTCTGTTGTGTGTTGTGTTCAAGGAAGTTGGTTAAGCATCTTCAGGTTACTGAATGGTAGATAAGAATAAGCTCAAGATCTCTAATATTGGTATTCATCTTTTTGCAGGATGGAAGGAGGCAATATCTGGTGATCATGTAACGGTTGTGGTATCCCCGGATGTGGAGGTTTACCTTTCCTCGGTGCATCCTCAGATTTCTTCTGCAGACCCCACTCCATCAGTTGGTCCGGAAAACTCTTTACTGATGGAAAGAAATGGGAGTCTCAACGATGAAGCTAATGTGGTTGGCGGCACCCGGAACCAGATGGCAGGTGGTGGTCACCAAAGTGGGGTAAATGTTGGGTTGAAACTCGCATTCCAGACAAAGACTGCGAAACCAAATCTGCTAAAATATATTCCTAAGCAGAAAGTTGGTGCAGATTAAGAGTGATGGTTTCCGGTCTCCAATTTTAAGCAGAGGCTTCTGATTTTAAAGAAAGACTTCTGTGTCGCTTCATCCATCTTCTTTTACCAATAGCTTCCTTGTGGCATTTGGGGTAAAGAGGTTTCTGTCATTTGTAGTATTGAATTTTTCCAGTGTAATTGCTGTTGTTTCTGTGGCATTGTTAGTCAATTAGCTTTATCCATTTGTTTTAGAGATGCGAAGGTCAATTTTGTATTTAGTTTGTTCTTTTGGGGCAAAGCTTTTTAGGAAATGGGGCACAAATGTGATCTCTTTGTTGAGTCTTGGCATTAGTGATTCTTGTCATATTTCTATATCATGAATGGGCCTCTGAAAGGAGACATGGTTTGTGATATAGCAATTTTAATGGAAGGTTCCTATTTGTTTTTCCTAGTTAATTTGGATTTTGGATTAGTATTTGGTGATGATTGAAGAACTATTGCTTCAAACTGTTTGGACATAATTTGGATTTTGGATTTGTATATTGCTTCAAACTCAAGATGTTCTCGTAAAAAGATATCAAAAAACTAGATTGTGAATATTATAAAAAGAAGAAGACGATCACAAAAGTGTTGAAAAGAAACAATAAAGAATGATCTAGTTTATATTGAGTTAACTGGTAGTATGATGCTGTATGTCCCTCTGTGGAAACAAAGAATTCATGTAGTCGATCTCATGTAATATGGGAAAAAGGGTGAGTTGTTTTAGAGGATTCACAACAAAATCCAACAGCATGTGTTCAGACAAATTTCTCTACAATGCACTTGAGAATGATAATTTACTACTTGAGAATGATAATTTACTCTCTTCTCATGAATACCAGTTCGAACAGCGAAGCCTAAATCTCATGACGCGATGAGTGATACCCACACTTCTACAATTGCCAAAAATTCCGACTGTTAACGAAACGATTCTGACTATCTAAAACAGCCGGAATAAGTAATTCAAGCTGTTTTCTAATAGTGTCGCGATAGTCCAACTGCCTACCTATAGCGACAGGCACTTTCCACTAGGTTAATTCCCCTTTGGAGATCCAATACAATTTGTTGAGAATGAACTAGCACAGTTGTTGAAGGAAACGTACCCAAAGATTGGCCTTGAGGAATCTCAACCCACTATCAATTTCTTGTTGCTCCCTGATTTGCCACATTCACGAGCTTACATTTTGAAAACCCAATACAAAACCAAACCTTCTTGTATGGTAAGTGGGGTCGGTTACATGGATTCTTAGTCACAATTGTGAACAGTCTGCTACACGGATTCTTTATTTCCATGTATCTTTTCTTATGGTGAAAGTTATGTTAACTCATTGACATTAATCCAAGTGCTTTTGGCGACAAACAAACAAAGAAGGGATGGCATTCATAATGGAGTATTTAGAACATAATGGGTTAATTGTGGGGTTTCCTTTTGCATTTGACATTGTTGGTCAGCTATGCTTATCCGAACAACATCTGGTTTGAATTTCATTTATTTCTTCTTTGACATTACAAAACATGGTCCAATATTGGTTTTTGTCTACAATTTATTTGAGGTGTCATCGTCGTTGTGAAGTGGAAAAAAACAGGTCTTAGCCTAATCTATTACTGTAAGTATCCAAGACATATTTGATAATATTTATTAAACTAAGGCACACACACACACACATATATATATATATGTCTATTTTTTATTAATCATGTACAAGTGTATTTTTTGCAAGCATATTTTGTTACATGAACACTTTTTGTTTTAAGTTCAAATTTCAATCATTCATCATCAAAGATGATGGATAATTGAGATTTGTTTAGACTTACTAATATTTGTTAGCATACACGGTTACCGTAGTAAATGCTCAAACTCCATCAATCCTAAAATCTAATTTATCATCTCAACTTTTTGATCTTTGAGATAAATGGTTCAGGTAATAAATCAACATGCATTTAATGTAAAGTATAAAAGTTACAATAGTACTTTTAATTCAAATCTTCATGAGAAAAGTAAACGGTAGAGATGTTTGAGTAAATTTAGGCATGAACACAGTTACCACTACATCTCTCTCTCTCTCTCTATCTAATATATATCAGCATCTTGTTGATAGGTTCACGGCCTTTAGATAACTTGATTGCAACCCTTAACGAATTTATTCACCTGGGTCCTTAGGCCGCTATGCCTCTTGATGCAGTCGCCGGCTTTGGATATCTTGAATCTGTAAGTAACTTGGCTTGCTTCCTTGTCGAACCCTGTTCAACTGCTGCCAGGTCCTTAAAACTCTCCTTTGAATCTGCTGCCTAGGATTGTGCCCTCAAAGACCCCACTAAAGTCTTGGACGTTCTCTAACATAAAATATATAATTTGGTAGCAGTTTTCGTGCAAATGAGACAATGAACAAATTGATGGAACCGAAAGTATAAGCAAAAATAAATAAATGAAGGAATTGGAAAGAACAGGTAGAAAGATGTTTCTGGTTCTTCGAAACGTTGGTAGTGGATAGTTTTATTAGTGAATATCTCTAATTATAAGTTTCATCTTACCTATACATGAAGCCAGGAATTAGAGGTGTATAAGAACAGTTATTCTCTGCCTTGGCACACAAGATGGACGCTCCCCACGTAAGATTAACTCCATTGGTTGTTCTGTTCTGTTTTGATTTCTTGGACCTTATGATTTCCTGGATCAATCAAGATATGTATGTTATTCTCTGAAATAACTTTGTTATATTTGATTATCTAGATAAGGTGGTGCATCGAGAAAGCCTTCTCATGGATCAGTGGCATCAGCTATGTCAATCTATTTTCGAGAAAAGCTCTTTGGCTTTCTTTTTCCTCTTTACTTAGTATGCAGAATGAAACTGAGGAAAGATTCGCTGATAATTGGGCATGGGAAGTCGCTTGGTTATGCACGTTATGTTGCTTATCATTCACCACGATTGTCACGTACAATTGGTGGATCACTCGCAGGGACAAAATATCCTATCAAGAGGTAAGGTTCTACTTCTTAACTGCTATTATGATTGTCTTGCATGCATCAAACGTTAGAACAATAAGTGGCTAAAGGTCGCAATAGGAATTATTGGTAGACCGACTATTTCTTAAATACATATCTTTTCTATATGAGACAATCCCTCAGACATTTTCTAAAGCAGGTTTTATTGTGTCAGCCAGCCAAAGACTTCCATGATTGATCTTTACTGTTTTTCTTCTATCGATCTGATCCTTTATTTGTAGAATCTAGTATATAGGTAATCATACTTAGTTCTTCATATATGCCCTTCAATGAATTGTTTTTCTTTTTCGCTATAGCCATGAAAATAGTTCCCTTTGGATAATAGATAGGTAGAAATCCTTCTTTCGTTCTCCTTACGTTTCCTATTACCAGCAACAGGAGATTTGAAGAACACTAGCAGATTATAGCAACAGGAGATTTGAAGAACACTAGCAGATTATAGCAACAGGCAGTGGCAGATCTACATTGAGGTGGTGTGGCGTTCGCCCCACCCAAGATTCCGAAAATCAACTTACGTGAGATTCATGGGCTATAATACATAGGTCGCTCCACCCGAGACCATCCGAGGGGCTGTTCGCTCACCTCAAAAGAGTTTCTAAATCCACCATTGGCAACATGGGATTTGAATACTAGCAATTTTTTCTTTCCTTCCTTCTTTCTAACAGTAGACATAGCGTTCTTAATAGCAAATGACGGTCATATAATTAGAATCAGCGCATAGGAGTCCGCCTAATCATAACGTCATGATGGAAAGATTACCTTTTCCATCTTTTCTAGGATAGACGCCTCTCCGGTAGGCAGGGATTTTGCCCTCCCACCTACCAATGGAAGAGGCAGAGAATCTGCATAAGCTCGCCTGAAAGCTCAAGATCTTCATCTGTTAGAGAGGAGAACGTAGCGAAGGAGAAAAGCGACTAGTCAAATAGTAATCAGCTAGGTTGATGAAATATATATGATTTTTTGACAAACTTTATCATTTTCTTCTCCATGGGATGTTATGCAGAGAATGCAAACCAGTTGCAACAACCATTAGTTTTTCTATGATTAATCGCTTTGTGTGTGCATAATTCATGTTATTGTTTCATTAAAACCATTGAGATTACTAGTTTTAATGAATTTTTGAATAATTATATGGTTCTGTTGACAACTAAATGCTAATATGGTGCAAGATAAAGCAAAATGGTGACTAAAAGTCCATGTAGTTGATGCCACTTAGGCGGTGCATGGCCGCTCGATCCATCGTCTTCTCATTCAACCTCGGGAGGCAGAATGGAGAGGGCGCATATTGACGTGCGAGGAGCTCATCCGCTTTTTGTTTGTCTTGCACCTGGCCAATGCAGTCGCAGAGACTTTGTGCGTATAAGCATCCCCGAGTCAAACACCGGCTTAGTGAATTAGAAGACATCGTTTTGGTTTTGGTTTTAATTTTGGTAGGCATGTCTCCATTAAAGTTATTGACAGACAAAAAGGATAAAACAAAGAATTTCACATTTGTGAGTGATAGAACGTGAGAAATTGCCCTTTAATTTAAGGGAAGTAAAGGAGGTAGTGTGGGACCGAGGATGAGGTGCACTTGTGTTTCAGGTGAGGCACACTTATATTTTGATGTAGTATTGCGGTGGCTGAGTCGCGATCCCTTCTCTATTTTTCAGATTTTCGGCCAGGCGCATGCCTCATCTTGTCCTAAAGTGGGCGCGCCCAAAGGAGGAATAGTAAGAAGTTATGAAACTCAGTATTCAAGTATAAAATTATCTTATGTTGCTTCTTACCTAAATCTACTAGTTTCTTACATTATTCGCAAGTGCTTGGGTTGGTTGGAATGTTCTATCCCATATATAACGATCACTGAGCTTTTCGAAATAAGAGACAATCAATCATCTTACTGGCATACAAAAGATGAGAAAAGAAAATTGGCATACTGATCTATAAATACATTAAAGCATGGTTGGGAACCAATCTTCACAAAATCCATGCTTATATATAGTGAGTAATTATTTTACTTGGGTAAATTTCATATCTCTACATTTCTTGGCTGAACGTTTCATATCTCTACTTCATTTCTTCTGTCGCCATATTCCAACTTCTAACCCTGTGGCAGTGGCAGCCAGTTTTGTGAAAGGTATTGAGGAGGTTCCGCAAAATTTTAGGTATTGTTTGTTAACTTCAACCATTAAAGAAGGCTTTGGCACAAAGACCCCACAGGTCTTTCGGCCAGGAAATGGACTCAAAAGAACCTTAAAGTCGAAGATTATGAGTTCGAAACCCCCGGCGCAGATTGGTGGGACTCCATCTAACCCCCAGCTGGCCCATAATAAAAGTAGACCTTTCCGGTCCTAATGAAACGTTATAAAGCATAAATAAGGTCGGCAGCCCACCTGGCAGGGCTCTTGAGTGATATGAAGGTTGACCACGACGAGTTCGACTCTTTGGGTGTGCATACCCACCCACCCTCGTCCTCTTGTTGTAATTACAAAAGAAAAAACGCTATAAAGAAACAATTGTTTTATTGGTTTGGCACCACTAAAGACAGTGTCAGATCTATATCGAGGTGGAAAAACTAATGAAAAAGTTACAGTATGCCATAGTTCGCCAACACCTTAAATAGTTGAATAGATTGTTCACCCCACCCTAAAAAAATATTTTAGGGTGGCTCCACTAAAGACAAAGACAGTGTCATATCTATATGAAGTCGAAAAGGCAATGCGATTGAATTCATGACTACTATAAATAGTTCACCTCCACCTTAAATGGTTGAATAGATAGTTCACCCACCTAAATAATATTTTAGATCCGCCACTGACGAAAGAGGTTGGTTGGTTGAGGTACAGTAGGTTGGATGAAGAAGTCTATACAGCTTACAGTGATATGTTCATCTCGATACACACTTTGAGATGAAATTAGAAAAGCTCAAAGGGTCTAGCAAAATTGTCGAGGCCAATAAATCCTCTTGGCGGTCTGTGGAAAGGTTGCTAACTCAGTCAACGTGGTTTCACAGCTTTCTCTTGATGGCTCAACAATAGGACGATGGTTTCTACTAGTGTTAGATCTCCTAATCAAGGTAAGGAACTGAAAAAGTGTAATTTCATGCTTCTTGGTAGACATTGCAGGGTTGGATTTATTAATTGAGCATGATTGAGAGCTCTTTCTTTATCTCCTTTCAGAGATAATCTCTGGCATCTTAATTAGTTTTAGTCGGTGAGCAAGCATGCTAAAAAGGCATTGATTGTTTGGTTAAGAATGTCATTAGTATGAAATATGAAATTGTTGGCAACATGATACCTGACATAAAATGGCACAAGTGGTAAGCTTGTTTCGATCTTGTAACAAGAACAAAAAGTTTGATTTCTATTCAGATGAACCAGTTTCTTAAACATGGTATTCATTGATTTAGAGAAGCCCTTTCATATAGTACCAAGTGATATTCTTTGAAGAGTTTTAGAGAAGAAACGTATCCCTTTGTCATACGATCAAACTTATAAACAACATATAGGGATTAATGATTTCTTTGAAATTAATATTGTATTAGATCAAGAGTCATCTCTAAGCTTATACTAATTCACTTTCATTATAGTTGAGTTAACAAAAATTGAAAACGAAGTAACATGGTGTATGCTATTTGCAAATGATATTGTAGGAGTTAAAACTTGAGTTATAAAAAGAAACATTAAAAACAAAGGTTTTAGAATTAGTACAACAATGACATAGAGTGCAAGTTTAGTAATCTTGTTTAACCAGATGATATGGAAGTTAAAATGAGCAGACATTGAATCTCATGAAATGAAAATTTTGAGTATTTAAGATCCATTTTTAAAGTGATGAAAAACTTAGTTATACATAAATCAACACATATTGGCTAACACGTAGAATTGCACCAAGTATTCTATGTGATAAAAAGATACAACTAAAGTTGAAATTCGAACATTATAAAGTAACAACTAAACCAATAATATTATTGGTCAATCGATTTATTAACATATACAAAAGATGTCTATGGCAGAAACAAAAATGTTAAAATGAATATATAGAACACAAACAAAGACTATACTCGTGATGAGGTTATTAGACAAAATAAACTATAGAAGATAAGATGAAAGAGACAAGTTTAAGATAGTTTGAACATGTAGAGAGGCAATGAAAGGAAGCTTAGTAAGAAGGTATGAGAAACTAGACAATAAATATTTTAAAAGATAAAGAAAAATGACATAAGTGTTGGAAAGAAACTATTGAACATAATATGTTTTTTTTGAAGATAACTACTGATGACAATAAGTAAGATTAGATGATGTAATGTCATCAAAGAATCCATGTAGCATACCCCCACCTAGTGTGAAAAAGGCTTGGTTGTTATTATTGTATGAACTTGTTTCTTAATGCAAATGAAATGATACAGTACAATCAGTATCCCAAACACAAAATTGTCACCCCTAATGCATTCACGAATATGGTTAGGATTGTGTCCAAGAAACCTAAAAATTACAAGTGAAACTAGTATACGGTCTGGAAGAAAAGTTTCGTGGTTGCTGGTCCTATCCCATTAAGTACTTAAAAGTTAGTAGTATACATGACCAAATCCTTTTCTCTTCACTTATTGGAGCTTGGCTCCAGCTATATATAGCTGGAAACGGGACGAGGCCTGCCGAGTTTGAGCTCATTCCTGGCCAAGGGAGCAGTTTCAAGAATCTGGCCATGGTCCAAACTCAGCCTACCCATTGCACTCCTTATTTATATCATTATTACATGACTTTTATTACCACTTAAAATTAAATCATGTTACATCTATGATCACCATTTCGCAGGTTTCTTTCCGGCAAGCAATAGTGGCTGAAGATCCCCTAACAAAAGAGACTCAAGTTATGTTTCAAACAAGGAGCAGATGGATTGTATATCGAAGGTGTGGAGAAAATGCAAGGAGAGCTAAAGAGAGTCAGTCATGAGAAATGGCTGCTTGATACTGAAATCGCTACCATCAATAAAGTTTTAGAGGAGATAAGAAAGAACCAAGAAGAGGCAAAGCATTTACTCAAGCACCAAGTGCAAGATCAATATAACAACCATATAACGTCTGCCTTCAATATATTCTCATACTCACAGTTGGTTGCTGCCACAAATAACTTTGATCGAAGTCTAAAAATTGGAGATGAACGTCTGGGTTCAATGTATAAGGGTCATATCCAGTCTCTGTTGGTAGCTATCAAATTGATAAATGGTGAATTCATGGATAAGCAGGTAAATTTCTTTTAGGTCTAAAACTTATATTTGTATGAATGTGTGTGTATAGGTATGTATATATTTATGTACGTACGTATGTACGTATGTATATGTACATGTATATGTGTATGTGTTATAAATTGAAGCCATGTCGTATATTCCGAAAGGACCAGGAGATATCTAGCTTGAGGGAAAACCTTAATTTTAAAAAGTATCATCTTACTGAAGTACTCAAAATTAATAATTATCATATGAAGGCGTCACTGGCTCAAAGAAGCATGACATGAACCAGAAAGAAAGCCAAGAATTTTCAAATATATACAGGCAGTCCACGTTTGTTCCAAAGATATAGACAAGCAGTGGACATTTTTACAGATTATATAGAACAGCCTCACCGGAATTTCACCCAATCGGACTTTGCCTCGCCTTAAAAGGTCTTTAAGTACCCCGGGACAGTTCACGAGTGGATCCGTTGCGGTGTTTGGCAACAATATATGAATAAATAACAACATGCAATTCCAAATACAGATAACCGAGTTCTGTACTGTAAATGATCACGCACACTTGCTTTCACCAATGGGTTTATGCGAAGAGCCAAAGGCGCTGGTCTACAAGTATCTCCCCAATGGCAGCCTTCAGGATCGGCTGGTGTGCAAGGAGGGAATGCCACCAATGCCATGGCAGACGCGAACACGAATAGTTGCAGAGATTTGCTCAGCTTTGATATTTCTCCATAATGCCGGCACAGCTAATGACTGTTTGAAGCTCACCAAGGTCCTTCTTGATGCCAACCTCTCAGCAAAGATCGTCAGCTCTGTACGCAAGTTAGACAACAGTTCCGTGTCGCTTGCCCAACTTCAAGACATCAGCTCTCTTGGAATAATAATTTTGCAATTACTTACAGGTAAATCACCTTTTAACTTGTCATAAGTAGCATTTTGTTTCCTCCCAAAGGGTAATAACAAGATGCACTAAAACATATACATAAGTGCGCGCGCACACACACACACACACACACACACACACACACACACACACATATATATATATATATATATATATATATATATATATATATATATATATATATATATATATATATATAACACGGCACTGAAGCACCTTATCATTTGCACCGATCGACTTTTTTTCCCCCTCATTATGATGCATATCGAGCTTCACAAGATCTGAAAAGAGGTTTTGTTTCATACTTCATATATAGATTCACTATTATGCCTCAGATTTTAATGGTTTAAAAGCCGGTTTGTGTTAAGTGGAATGTGCCAAGCAAGATGGTTCTATTTATTTGTTGAATAATATAAAATGGTCCATGGAGAAAGCACAATTGTTTTTGACATTAGCCAAAAGGGAGGAACCAAAATATTGGAAATCTTTAGACAGTGAAGACGGAAATGAAGAAATAAATTTACATAATGAATAACCTAGAATTTCGAGAAGACCTTATAAAAGACTAATTCTAATACTAAATGAATTTTACATTTTTCGTATGCACATAGATTCTTATTCCTATCTCGATTGTTTCAGTGTCAAAGTTGTAACAAGACATGGCCGGTTTCTAACCAGCCTGGCGGTTCCAACGGGAACAAGAACAGGTTGAACCTGGGACCGGAATTAGGCTCGGAACCGGGGACTGTTCGGTTCAGTTTTGCCTTTATAAACCGGGCAGTTCTGAAGGTATCTTTTTTTTTTTCAAAAATTTTCTTAACATTTTTAATAATTTTACTGATTTTGTATGATTCTGGACTCAAATAAAACTGTTTTGGAATGGGTTGTTTGGAATCGCCGGTTTCAGTTTACTCGGAATCTGACATGTCAAATTGTAATCATATGTTATCCCAGCCAAAATAAAAAATTGGTGATAACATTTTTGCTCGATTTTTTGTGATTTTGGTCGAGATAACACCATCAAAACAATTGATGAAAAAAACTCGAGATAAAGCCTTCTCGAGAGAGGAAGCTTTAAGGCCGTCTTATCAGGCTTGAATATCCATACAAGGTGTGGTTTGTGATCAGTCAAATACCCTAACTCCAATCATCTTATGAACCGCCCGAAGTATAATTTTTTTCTATGCCAGAATGGATTGCTATGAAGATGCTTCAATTGTATACATGTTTTACAGGAAACAATCTGGACTTGGTGGATGTGAGAGGGACACGCTTGAGGGATATTCGAACAGCAGTTCGAAGAAGACGCGTTGAGAGGATAGTCGATCAGTGGGCCGGCGAATGGCCACCTTCTATAGCTTTGCAATTAGCAATTATGGGTTTAGAATGCTGGGACGCAGATGACAAGAATAGTTTGCCAAACTTGGAATCACATCTTGGAAGCATTTTGCGCTTAATGGAGAGGGTAGAAGTTATTAACTCTTCTTTGCTAAGCCTGGGTAGTTATTATCATCACTATCTGCAGTCTCCCTGCATACTAAACTTGAGCATCCTACATCATATTTAGTCTGTCCTGCTAACTGTTAAGGTAAGTAAAGTTTTCTCACATTTACAGTACAAAAGAGAATTTAACTCGCAATCCTTACTAATTTTACATTTAGATCTCCCACCTCCTCAAATGGGAATTCCGGTTCCTGGCCATACAGCAGGTATGTCAATTTCTGATCCATTAATTCAGCAAGCTGATCTGATTCGGGTCTGGAAAATCCAGGTCTGTGTTGAGCAGAGGCAAGTCGAAAACAAATCAATACATACATACATACATACATACATATATATATACATATATATACATAAATACATACTTATACATAAACATAGTTTTGAATGTGTAATGTAAATCGTGCATGCACATATCCACTATTCGTTTGGTACGATCAATGATGAAGATTTAAATTAAAAAATAAATAAGTATCATTGCACTTACACTTTTGCATGTTACATTATATTAATTGAATGCTTTTTTATCACCTCAACCTTTCATCTCAAAGATTGGACATTGGAGATGTTTATACATGATTATGCATTTAGAACTACCTCTATATATGTGTTTATGTATATATAAACATATATATACATACATACATACATATACATACATATATATATATATACATACATATATATATATATATATATACATACATATATATATATATACATATATATATATATATATATATATATATATATATATATATATATATAGAGAGAGAGAGAGAGAGAGAGAGAGAGAGAGAGGTTTCAACCATACTAAACCTGATCATATTGAGTCTTGTTTCAAACAGGGTCAAGTTGTGACCAACCTAGCTTGATTTGGACTCAAACCACATGATTTCCCACCCTTACCTATAATAAGATGGGAGTGAATTCATAAGAACTGATCTTAACACCAAGAATTTGCATCCTCATTTGAATTATTGATGATAATTTGTCCCAACACACCACTAAACTAGTCCATCCATGCATGCGTGCATACATGCTCGTACAAACACACAGAAATGCCAATTGACCTACCGACCTTTACACAAACTTTAAGGTCTGTTGCTCTTTTAAATTGTACAAGAACATTTTGTTGTTTTCAATTTATCCTGTTTCGTCTGATGTGTTATGTTCAAATTGCAGAAAAACGTTTTGACCTGCAAATGCCTCGTGCGGGGATGTGAAGTTCAGTGACTTGGTGGTTCCAGAATGGTCTATGTGATTGACGCAAGGCTCAAACTTCTAAGTGACCAACACAAGAGGTCGTCTCACCTCTTCCACGCAAAAATATTTAGAGCTACATAACTTTCTTTTTATTGTTTTTTTTACAAGAAGGAAATAGGGCTTTCTGTGCAATCGAAGAGGGCTTTAGGGCTCTCAATCTGCGTCCGAACTGCTGATTACTGTTTGCAAACATTATTGTTCTTCTCTCTTTTCTCTTTGTATATGAATAGTTGACAACTACGACACATGCAAGTTTTCTTTATCTGATTGATAAGTTGGAGACACCTTTTGATCGAGGAGTGGGAGAAACCGAACAGAAAGCTCCAAGAGGGGCTTTAGCTCGCGCCCTCGGGCCTATGACAGGCATCAGGTTTCACTTTGTGGCAGTGCCCGTGGGATGGAGGCCCTGCTAATATTTCGAACACGTAGACATGGCCAGTCCAGAACGGTCCTGCTACTGGGACCGGCCGAAGCAGTCTCGCCCTCGGTTCTGTTACGGTTGATGGTCTCTGAAAACCCACGGTTTCAAACTTTCTGCAATAATTTAAATACTTTTTATCATAAACACATCGATAGTTCAACAGCAGGATGCTCTCCACTATTGCAGTTGGTGGGGAATTTAACTCCAATGGAGTGCATTGCCCTTCAATTTTAAAAAGAATTTTTTTGAACCTAACCCCTGATTAATTTTTTTTATATTGAACCGGCAGTTCCGATTTATCCTAAATGAGATATGTCTATCCAAACACACTTACCACCAACGTGAATAAATATCGTACTGGTCTCATCTTGTACAAGGTAGCAACGTGCAAAGTCTCATAGTTTACTATATGATTCTGTATTTCTTAGTGAATAACGAAAAAAAGTAATTCAGAAAGCTAAATGTTTTGCTAAAAACCAGTGAAACTGTACAATAATATGAAATAATATCGTATGATATACAACAACATATAAAGAAAATCTGGAGTAGAAACTAAATTTTTGCTAAACGGTTTGGACCAAACATGAAAATAAAAGGCTGCTGGTTCAAAAGTCATAAAAGAAGAGGATTGAAAGACATAATATTTATTAGCCAAAGTAATTCATGAATACGAAATTGATGCTTATGACTATGGTTGGGGTATTACCCAACAAGTTTCAATGTGATCCGAGTACATGCAGATCCTGAGGGTGGCTCTCTGTAGGTGAAACAGATAGAGAACAATTACATGTTATGTTGCATTTTCTTTCATTATTGGAGTTTGACGTGTTTGTGGAAACATTAATAGGGATCAAAAGCGAACCCTAGTGAGCATCATAGTTGGTATTGAATTTTCCAGTATGGAGTCACGAGGAGGATTTTAGCAAAGGAAAAACCAGCGAGAAAAAGACTGTAAAATACTGCAAAAAGCTAATTTTGCCTTTTTCTGTTCGTACATATTTGTACAACTTTTCATGAAGTGGCTTAGTTTGGTGCATCTTCTATTTTAATTTTAGAATAATTTTAAGAAATTATTAGAATTAAATCTAATATAAACTCTTATAATTATAAGGTCAATGTGGACATAAAAACTCTAATAGAATTTATCTTCTCCCACTTAACAATTTAAACCAAAGATATATATATATATACACTAGATACATCCTACTATATTCTATCTTCTTCTAGTTGTGTCCAATCATTACACTAGATACCATCACAATCACTAGTTATTTTCAGTTATATCAACTTCATCACTTGAGCAGAATCACGATACACCTGATGCCTTTCACTATTCGTGACTTTTTCAGTTCTACTCCAACCGCATACAATAGATCCCACCTTGTTGAGTATTTTCAAGTTATATCATGTTTAGCTGCATGAGTTGAATTCTGATACATTGAATACCTCCCACTTATGTTGAAATTTCTAGTTGTATCACTTTGTCTCATAAGTTGAATCCACTTCTACCGATTTTTCCTATTGTATCACTTGGTTGCATGAGTTGAACTTTGATACATGGAACACCTCCCACCGTTTCTAGTTGTATCACGTGGATGCATGAGTTGAAACCTGATACTTTAAACACCTCTCATTCTTAGTGGATTTTTTTCAGTTGTATCTTTTATGAAGAAACCAAAACATTCCCCTAGTGCCAGTTTTTTTACCTGTGACAGTTCAGGCCTTCCTCTACCTTTTCAAGTATTTCCGATCTAATTTCTCAAACCGCGCTCCTTCTCGCTGCCTCTCTAAATATGCAAACCACCTCAAGGGCCACTTACACCAAAAAATTTGGCCTCTTATGCAAGTATGTATACACCATAAAAACAATCTTAATTAGAAAATAAATGAAATAAGAACGAGGGAAGAGATCGAAAAAATAGTTTAAAATCAAAAGAAACATTTACCATGCATTTAAGGTAAGATTCTGCATCAGCCGGAACAATTTTAAAAGGAAAAGAAGAAAATAGGTTCCGTTTTCGATTCTTTCAATTACTCATCCAACCTTTTACTGCCGTCTCAAGTCTCACAGACAAAACCACACCTTAAAGAATCATATTTGCAGGGGAAATTAAATTCATAATTGTCGCATCCAATCTTGGATTGTGGGGGAAAGGACTTGGTTAGGGAAGAAGATGAGATGGCTGAGCTCCATCATGGTAACTGGAGATGTCTTACGGCCGTCATTGAGATATCGCTGCAGGCCCATCAGCTGCTACTTGTGGATCTTGCATTATGCCTTGATTACGGCCAGTTGGCGACACTCTCCGATATATTACTTTTAGTAAGATTCAGTATGAATGAAGTTAATTCTTACACACACACACACACACACACACACACACACATATATATATATATATATATATATATATATATATATATATATATATATATATATATATATATATATATATATAGATATATATAGAGAGAGAAAGAGATAAAAAAAGCTTGTCATGTGCTAGCAACATTAGATTTTAATATATTTAAACAAATTTCAACATGGATGAATAATATTTGAATTCTAAAAGCAAAAGTATATTTTTACTTTTTGCAAGTGTAATTAATTCTAAAATCAAATGGTATGTTGTCATATGCTCTATTGTCTTGGACATCAAACGCATCTATCAACGATAAAAGAGTGTTGTTACCCTAGTCGAATTTTGTGGTTATGATCTACGGTCTTGGACACCAAACTTATCTGCCGATGATGAATGGGTGTTGATCTATGCTACTTAGACACCTCGCACTCATGTACACTCCACCACTCAATGCCCGTACCTGGATCCCGCTCAACACTACTTATAAGGCACTTGATAAATGCTTGATGAAGATTAATAGAAGTTACTTTATCAGTGGCTGCAAGTTAACTTGGGAAAGGGCAATATGGAATGATTCACATATTCATAATCTTTTGGTTGCCCTAAGGATAGATATTATTAATTGTATATATATATATATAAAGAGAGAGAAAGAAAAAGCATTTAATATATGGTGCACTGAATATAATAAAAAAATTTAATTCAAATTTCTAATATTGATTATGTAAATCAAATGATGGAGATGTTTATGTTTATGCAAGATTATGCACGGTAAGATGTTATGCATTTATATATAGTACTCTCCACCATGATTTTTAAAAAATGTTGCATCCTACACCCACTCTCATATGGACAACAAGATAGAAATTAAAATTAAACCATGAAGAAAGAGAGAAGAGCTGCTAACCTTTGAAACTGGCCATTTGAAATATTCAGGTATGGAGTCAGCCAATGACTCTCTCATTGGTCCAAGAACCATCCAACTAAGTTGTTGGTAGCCACTTTTAATCCCAATAACAACAATCATGAAATGCGAGAAAAACGACCCTCTTGTCGGATTTCATAGGTTGCTTTTATAAAAGAAAAGATTTACATCAAAACAAATTTACTTTTATAAAGATATGAGCATCTCCCAGATAAACATGAAATGGTTTTAATGGAAAGCCTAGAGAGAAAAATACAAGAACAAGAAAAAGCCAGGTATAAATGAATATAAAAAGGACACACAAAAACAGAGTAGTCCCAAAAAAACCCTCTTAGTCTTCCTCCTTTACTTTATGTTCACAACCTCTACTACAGGTTTGCTATTGCAGTCATTCTTGGGCCATCTTCTGCAGAAAAGCCCACCATTGGTATCAAAATTTCGTGGTCGATCCATCATTTGTCATTCTGGTATCTAAACCAAGGTACACATTTGTTTTACAAAGAGAAAAGATATTAAAAAAAAGGAGAAAAATGAAAGACTTATCAGCAGAGAAGGTCGGTTTATTCTTCTTTCCGTAAGAGACCTCTAATAGGAAATGACCCAAGGAATATAGAAAGATAGTAGAGAGAAATACCTTCCTTTAAAAAAATGAAGGAGAACTAAAAAATTCTCTGCTATGGCAAATCGAGAATCACTGTTCTCTGATCGATGTGAAGATGATGGAAAGCCATTGAGCCCGATAATCTCCTAGTTCGGCAACCGGAAGCTTTGTCTGGCCAAGAGATCGAAGACAACCTACAGTTGGGTCGTTCCTCTTCTATTGATCTAGCAAAACAAAATTGTTCTACCATCTATCTCTTAGTTTCTCACTCTCTCTATCTTCTACTCAACCAGTCTTTGGTGTTCTCTCTCAAAAAAATGCGAGAAAGAATTTGGGAGAAGCAGGTTATCAAAAATGAAGAATCAAAGTTTCAAATGGACGGGAGAAGGGACAGTGGGAATTTTTTTTGGTCCTCCTCCCTCTCTCACATAGAGAGTTTTCCTCGTACAGAGCTAAAAGAAGAAAACCAGAAAATCGTGGCACAAAATTGCAGTTTTCTAGTCAAAACTATAGGCGGTAAAACCATGGTTTTGGAAAACTACCCCAACTGATGGTTTTCCAAAAATCGTCTCAAACAACAGACTAAAAAATTTGTTCTGCCCTCACACGGGACAAAAAAATATGAAATGTCATAGGGTAAAATTACCATAAAGTCTAAATATTTTCAAATCAAAAGAGTCTTTTACCCTTAAATGGAGAAAAGACGTTTCTATCTCCTAACAGTTTGTAAATTTATAAAATATCGACCTGTGAAATTCTAGTGTCATCTTTGATAGTACATGTTATTCACAAGATTGCCAATGAGTAAAAATACAATTTTGTCCCCATGTGTTTACACATTTATAGAAAAGGATTTGAGGGCAAAATTATGCTTCTACCCTTAACAAAATTTTTGAAATTACTATAGAACAGAAAAATAATTTATAATTTTGTCCTCAAGTTTTTTGAAATATTTCCAAACAGGACAGACTAATAAAATTACCAAACTATGCCCTTAGTAGTATGATATTTAGAATGGCAAGTAGTAAGGAAAATTATAGTTTTATCCCTTACTTATTTCTGAAATAACAAAAGAATGTTAGGTCCTTAAGGTTATTCCAAAATAGAACCTTGTGTTGTTTAAAATTGTTTTTTGATGCATGGTTTTATTTACAGCTTAGTGCCTAATCAAAAAATGGTGTGCATTGTTTGATTCTTGTTTAAATCTAGCATTATATTGTTTGGTCTTAGTGTTTAATCTTAAAATTGATATACCTTCTTTTATAGTTTACCAAATTTGCTAAAATGATTGTTAAGATATATGTCTTTGAATTGGCAAAAACAAAAAAACTTAACGGCCTAAATTTTCAAACTTGGAAGCATAGAATACCATTGACCTTGACACTAGAGGGTGTGAATTATGTATTAAAATAATCTTTAATCTCTCCAATAAAATAAGCAACAAACAAAGAAAAAAAATATTTAACTTTCCTCAAAGATGATACCTTAGCGAGAACCATCATGCTTACCAATATGGAGGATGATCTCCTTACAGTATTTGAGGACTTTAAAAATGCAAAAGACTTATTTGAGTCTATAACAGTCAAATATAATACAACAACAAAACTTCATGTACAGTTACTCCTTAAAAAATATAATACACATAAAATAAAAAGAGATAACGGGGTTGAACATGTCAACAAAACACTTGTTATGGCTAGGATTTGGCATAACTAGTAATGTAATTCTTGACCCAATACAAATTTCAACAATCCTCAACAGTCTACCCTATTCTTAAAGCATGATAACCACAACCCTTAGGTTGAGACCTGATTTCTTTCATTTTGATAAGTTATTCATAGATCATAATGATTTAGAATCCAACTAAAAAAACAACTAGAATAAAAAGAAACCAAATAAAAATTTAGCAAATTTTATAAAAAAGATGATAAAAATTTTAAGAAATAGCAATAATATGCTTCTTGTATAAAATGGTTCAATTGTGGCAATTTGGGGCATTTTAAGAGGAACTGCATCAATTTTAAAAAAAATAAGGGCAACTCTCAACAAAGTAGCTCAAAAGAGAAGCAAGACACTATCTATATTATTTTTGAAAGTTTATATATGGATCGCCCTGGTATTGGTTGGTGCATGAATTCTGTAGTAACTCGACATATTTTAAAGAGCAAAGAGGGAGCATAGGACCTAAAAGACCTGAAGAACATCGAGTATATATGGAAAATAATTCTTTTGTTGATATTTTAAGGGTTGATTCTTTTAGAATTGTAATAGGAGACACCCTTGTTATTTTGACTGATGTATTAATTGTGTTATCTATTAGATGCAATTTACTATATATGTCTGTTCTTATAAAGAAAGGGTTTGAGATTAGATTTGTACCTAGGAAAATTACTATGGAAAACATGATAGAATAGTTTTTTCGGTATTTTTTTATTCTGAACATGGATTGTCTAAGTTAAATATTAATAAAATATCATCTCCTTCTACTTATATTGATTGTGTATTTTCTATTGATGTGAATATATGAGATAGACGTTTAGGACATATAAGTCTAAAAAAGTTGAAAAAATTCGCCAACTTTGACTTATTACCTTGATTTAAAGAAAATATTGTTAATAAGTATGAAACTTATATACAAGAGAAAATGACTAAAAAATCATTTCTCAAAGAAATAATTAGGGCAACAGACCTATTAAAACTTATTCACACTAACTTATGTGAACCTTTTAGGGTGAGATCACATCGAGCTAATGTTTATTTGATAACCTTTATCGATGATTATTCGAGATATCTTCGCATATAAATTTGAGGCACTTGAGATATTCAAAGAATATAAGTAAGAAGTTTAAAACTATAAAGACTTTGGTATTTTTAAACAAAATATTATGCTCATGATACCTAAACAAAATGATGTAGCAGAAAGATATAACAAGACCCTATTAAATATTATCAGGTTTATGTTAGTTGATACTTCTCTTCCAAGGTATTTTGAGGAGAAGCAACGTCTACAACTGTATATTTTGAATAGAGTACTATATAAGATTATATTCTCTATACCATATGAGATGTGGTTTAAGAGAAAACCAAACATTAGACATCTCAAGAGGTGAGGATCTGCCACACATATAAAGATACTTGATTAGTATAGAGATAAGTTAGACACCATGTCCATGATATTTATTTTTATAGGATATCCCAAAGGTTCTAAGGAGTATCAGTTTTATCACATGAACCATGGTTTAATATAAAGTAGAGATATTGAATTCTTAGAAAAAACTATGAACGATATCCTTGAAAATGATGATGAATGCGTTCATGATCTAGTGGATCTAGATCCATCATCATTTGAACCCCATGGGTTCCAATCAAAATGACATTCCTGAGAGTATTGAAACTTTAAGTGAACATAAAAGACCTAGGGTGACTCCATCCTACTTGAAGGATTGTCACACTTACCTCATCGAGGAAGTGTCTAATTCACTAGATTTAGATGAGTTGACTAATAACATGTTATATCAACATACTATTAACACATCTGAATCAACAAACTTAGAAAAGCCATGGATGAAGAAATTGAATCCATTGAGTAAAACTAAGTCCGCAAACTGACTAATTTGTCGAGAGGAAGGAAAGTCATAGGCGATAAATGTGGTCTAAAAAAGACATAGAGTTGATAAAATTATCGACAAGTTTAAGGCGAAATTGGTTGTAAAGGGATTCTTACAAAAGGAAGAGATAGATTATATAGAAACATATTCCTTTGTTGTCAAATTTGTATCCATTGGGATAATTCTGGTTATTTTCTTATATTATGATTTGGATTTACATCAGTTGGATGCAAAAACTACTTTTCTAAATAGTGATTTATATGAAATCATTATATGCAACAATGAGAAGTGTACATTGTTAAATACCAAAAAATAAAGTATATAGGTTGAAAAAAATCTTTATATAACCATAAATAATCACCTCATCAATGATATTTGACTTTTCAAAATGTTATTCTAGAACTTGAATTTGTGGCCAATAAACTTAACTATTATGTATATGTTTGGAACAATGGGAGCTACTTTGTCGTTCTATCGTTATATGTATGTCGAGTGATAATGACAATGAAATGATTATCAAAACTAAGTCATGGTTAAACTCAAAATTTGAAATGAAGGATATGGGAGAGACATCTTATATTTTGGGTATAAAGAATTCTTGTGATAGAGAATCTAAACTTTTATGTTTGAATCAAGAGAGATATTGATTATATCATGAAGAAATTTAAAATAGGTGATTGCAAGATTGCATCTACATCAATTCGAAAGGGGTCAAATTGAGTAACATTGATTGTCGAGTGAGGGAGAGAAATAGCCTAATCTTCCTTACGCATAAGTTGTAGATAGTTTAATGTATCTGATGTTTTATACAAGACCTGATATTAGTTTTGCTGTTGGTTTTGTGAGTAGATGTCAAAGTGATCCTGGTTGATAATATTGGATAGATGTGAAGAAAATCCTATGATATCTTAAAGGAAGAAAATATTTAAAACTTTGTTTTTCAATCTAATGAGCTAAAAGTGATAGGATGCTAAAATGCTGAATTTTTTAGAGCAAAGATGATAGAAAGTCAACATTCGAATAAATATTCTTATTTAGAGGTGTTGTTTCTTAGGCTTGTAAAAAATAGGGTTGTGTAACATTGCATACAGAAGAAACTGAGTATGTTGCTTGTAGTATAGCAACAACGAGTGATATTAGGATAAGTCGCTTCATACGTGATTTGAAGTTTGAAATAGCTAATGAGCCTATTATCATTTATTGTGACAATAATGCAACTATTACTCTTATTAAGAGTTGAGCAAATATCTCAAGAAGCAAACATATAATCATATAATGGTTAAATATAACTATGTTCATGATATGTTTAAAAGAAATGAGATATTTATGTCTTATATACCATCTAATGATATGTTGGTTGACTCCTTGCTAACGGTATCTCAAAAGATATTTTCAATAAACATGTTAGGCACATGGGTTTGAGATATGCTTAGAGTTTGAGCGTAGAAATACACTTTATTGATTATTATGCATGAAAAACATATTGATTATGAAAAACTACATAATAGGCAAGAGTTATAATGCGGGAACGACTCTTTTTATTGATTGACTCCAAGTGAGAGATGTAAGTTATTGGTGTCACTTTGGACTCTCATAACAACAACCATAAAATGCGGGAAGGGCTCTTTTTATTGATTTCATCATTTGCTTTTACAAAAGAAAAGATGTATATCAAAAAGAGAAAAAAATAAAGAGGAGAACACGAAAAGAGAAAAAAATATAGGTACAAGCGTATAAACGAATAAAAAAACACATGAAAATAGAAGCCGTTTGCTCTTAGTCTTCATTACTTTCTTGTTGGCAGCCTCTGCTAAAGGTTTGCTGCTGCACAGTCATCCTTGGGTCGGCTTCGAGACTACACAGAAGCCGTCACAAACCTCACACTCCAAATCTGTCTGCATTCGAGATTGAGGCAAGCGCACTTGAGCCCAAGGGTCAGTAGCTGGTCCGGCTGAGGAAGAGGCCAGTCTCCAGCTTTCCGGTCGACAACCGCCGCTAAATTCCCACCAGTAAGCCCGTCTTGAACAGCTTTCTGATGCGCATTGGTGGCTTCCCTGTGAGCAGCTGCAGGATTATGATGCCCAATGAGTAAACGTCAACCATTGGTGTCACATCTCCCTTTAGCAATGCCGGGTCCATGTAAGTCGACGGCAGGCCGGAGTGGCGCGGGGAGTTCACCAGCTGATTCCCAAGGAAACTCATCAAGCCATAGTCGCTGAGCTTGGCTTTGAGATTAGAATCAAGAAGAACGTAAGCTTTAGATTAGCATGAATTATGCCAGATGAATGAAGAAAGAGGAGTCCACAGCATATTTGAGCCATGATCCGGGTCCGGTCTCTCCACGCAAGTGGTAATACGCTCTGTGTAGATTGCATTAATCTGTCCTCCAAATTGCCGTGAGGGAAATATTCATACACATGGGAGGACGATGCGGACTCAATGCATGCTCCTGTGAGGCTGACAACGTGCTTGTGCTTCAGTTTGCTTAGCTCATTTACCTGGCGAACAATAGCAGAACATCAAAAATTAGCAGCAGAAAGAAAAGGATCAAGAAGGTGAGACTAACACCACTGATCAAAATGACGATAGCAGACTACAGGTAAAAAAAGCAAAAAAGTGCGCGAGCTACATGATCTATAAACGGGAAATTTTATGGTGAACCTGAGAGCAATGCATTCAAACAAAAATATAATATTATTTTCATCCATGCTTTTGGAACCATAGAGCTAGATCACAAGTTAATATTAAATTATATCAAGGATAAACTTGATACCTTGATTCATGATTCTAAGTATTAGGCAGTTAATCATCAAAATCTAAACAAATATACGTGATAGAAAATACTGAGACAAATGATTGGTTATAAAAGAAAAGATCATATATATAATAATGTTATTAGAAACATATTGAGAATGACACCAATAAATGATAAAATAAAAAAATCATTTAAGATAGTTTGGATACGAAAAAAGGTGACTAAAATATTAGAAACTAGATTGTGAAAATATTAAAAAACCCCCACAAAAGCGTTCAAAAGAAATAATAAAGAATGGTCTAGATTATATTAAGTTAATTACTTGCATGACACATGATTGAGCTTATGGAAACAAAGAATCCATGTAACTAACTCTAGTGTGTGAAAAGTCACCTCATGGATGAAGTTTAGTGCTCCAATATCAGTTTGTGGGTTCAGCATCTTGATGGCAACATCTTTATCCCCCAAATCTTCCTTTGTAGACCTAGCCGAGCAGCCCAGATCCTATTTTTGACACTGAGCCGAATTCCCTAGTGGCTCTCTTCAACTGGGCATGGCTGAACTTAGTGAACTCAGGTTCAGTCAATAAGGCTGAGCTTCCCGATCCCGAACCCTGTAGTTCATGGATGTAGATGAGCCTTCCCTTGTATACAAAGAATATAGTTAGAGATGTTGGAGCGTTTTCCATCACATACGTGGCCTTCTTTGATGTTGGTCTTCTTACTGACCTGCCAATTTTGAAACACCAAAATTGTCTTTCCTTTTATCTCCTTTTTGTTTTGTATTTTTGAAACATTTCCCTCCCTTTCTAGCCATTTCCAAATTCATACCTCTTTATCCAATCTGGAAAACATCCTCAAAGGCTTTCAGCTAAAGAGCAAATAAGGTTCAAATAGATCTATGCAACAAGATTTTTATAAATGCAAATATTGCAGATTGTTAGAAAAAATGGTTTTTGATTGTATGTGCAGCTTTGTGGTCAGAAATGCACACCTTACGTATTAATTAAGGACACATTCTAACTTGCTTTTAGTCGCCTCAGTTAACCTGGTTTTTATAGAGTCCCAACTGAACAATCCATTTTCCTAGATAGGCCTGTTTCTATATCAATGATCCAAACAGCCTCTGTTAGAAACTTAGAACACTTTCACAAACCGTTCACAATGATTTTATGAGAAGTGTGTGTATGTGTGTATTATATATATGTGTATGTACGTGTGTATATATATATATATAGAGAGAGAGATTTTGGTAAATACCATAAATAAAATCTCCCTTCATTTACCTAAAGTCTTTCTTTGTGAAAAATTAAAAGAGAAGGGCCCTTCATTTACCTTAGAACACACCAATACAATTACCTTAGGAGTATTCTTCAGACTAAAATTTTCAAAATAGGATTTAATGAGCTTTCAGACCCCGAGCTGAACACATGCCATGTTTATGTTCAGCGACGAGCCAAACTACAAGGAGCTTGGTTCGGTTACCAGCTCTAAATGGTAGAATTAAGATCAAAGGTCTCTTACTCTGACAAGTTCTTGTAAGATTTTGTTCCCATGACCAGCTTCTTGATATTATGTTTGACAATCAATTGGACTATTCAATGAATATCACTTGATTCCAGAACCATATCCTCGAGGTTTACCTGCAACAGCTTAAAAAAGCGAGCAATAAGTAAGATCATACTTAAAAGCAATTAAATCACTATATAAGACATGAAAGAGCCAATGTTCATTTAAATATACTCAAGTTACTGCATCAGATACATACACATAGGAACATCACCACAGCTTACTCCCACAGGTTTGTGGCAAAGGATACACAATCAGGGTATTGAATTTACCAACTACCTTTGGCTTGAGGCTTCATGCTTGACATAATAACTCAATCAATTTATTGAAAACAAGTAGAACAAAATATCAATATCCTTGATGTAAAAAAAACACATTCAAATCTTTGACAAATGAAAATACTTTACTTGTTTTAGTCCCTCTGCATAAATGTTGTCTAAGAGTCAGATGGACAGACGCAGAAGGCACAGGTGTGTGTGTGAGAGAAAGCTTGTGTCTCGCATGGTGGAGTGTGTCAAACACAATTCACAGGAGCAGCTCAATCTTATGTTCGTGTAGGCTTCATGGAGATGGCTCGGCTTCTTGAGAAGTGTTGCACCCAAGGGATTGAATGTAGCATCCTGAAAAGGAGATTAGAGAAAATACTATTCTTTGAGGCATGATAAACGTTTACAATTGAGTTTATTCAGTGCCATCGGTGTTAAATTATTGGATTCAATGGATCTTGAGATACACCTTGAAGATTCAACAAAGACCTTCAATTTATCTTGCACAAACATAATAGAATCATAGACAGAACCGACAAACTTAAGATGACGAGGTTACAAATCCTAGTAGAACTAAAGTAGGGAATCGAGATGATTTTCAAAGTTTAGCAAGAAAATACACTTGATGATGTTTAAACCGAAAAGGCAAGTATGATCAAGAGAGTATAAACTGAGTGGCAATATGCAATAAATGAGAGAGAGAGATTTGAGAATGCACATATTGTTACAGGATGTGGCCATTCTCGGCTCAGGTAACGGCTGGACTGGCCATCCAATCCGTTACCTGAGGATAGGCCCAGATCTAGTAACGGACAACCGTTACCTGATTTCGTCCATTACAGCTCCCAGATGAGGGAAGCCACAGGTGGATAAGCACAACGAATGGGGGAGTGCCTGCCTATAAAAGCAGGTACATACAAACACTAAGTGATACTGAGAAAAACAGAAAACACAGGAAAAACTCATACTGTATTCGTCTGTGCAAGCCCCTGTGCGGGAACCTCGTGTCCATCACCCGCACTCCATTATCCGTTGCATTTACATCTCTGCAGGTCGTTACATCAGCAATAGAGGATTCACCGAATCCGACGACAGAAGGAAGGCCATCATCGGAACCTTCAACGAAGGAAGAAGGTACGTATTAGACGACATTGGTATCAGGGCCTGGTTCCCTGCAAAAGAGAGCGAGAGGATAAAAAAAAATAAAAGAGGGAACGAAGAAAAAAAAATGGATGAGAGAAGGCGGTAGTCGGCAGAGGTGGCGAAAGCAAAACCCAAAGGTAGACTCGGCCAAAAAGCCGAAGGAAACACCCTGAGGCAGGCCAAAACAGGCATGACCCAAAAGCTGAAAGCAATAGCCCGAGGCAAAGGCAGGCTGACAATAGCCAAAAGGCAAAGGCAGGCCGGCAATAGCCAAAAGAAAAAGGCAGACCGGCTATGAACACCCTAATTGAAATCTATAAAGAAAACCACTGGTTTGGTTCGGTTCTGGCAGTTTTGTGAACACCCTAATTGAAATCTATAAAGTTGTGATGTACATAAAAGCACCCATAGCAGTCTGATTCTGAAATAGTTTCTGAATATTAGAGGTGGCAGTTTTGGACCCAACCCAACCTAACCCAGAATTTGGTAGTTGGGAATTAAGCACACCCAAGCTTGGTCTAGTAGATGAGAAGCAACCTGATAAAAAGTTGGGCTAGGTCTAAGTGACAACACAAACTTGACATAATCTTCAGAGGATTTTGCATATACTTCAGTTGTCTAATATTTTGTGCCTAACTCAGTTAATATGTTTGCTTTTCTTCTTATCAAGTTAGGTTTCATTCTATCTTTTTTAAACCTTATTTAATTAGCAGGTTTTTTCTTAATATTTTTCTTCTTTCATGTAATCTTTAACATTATCTTATAAATAAAGAAGTGAAGCCATAGATGAGTTAGATTTCATTACATTGTGCCCATTGCCATGAGAAGAAAGATAGTCCGTTCAAGCTCATCCTGTTTTTACCTAAACTAGAAGTGTTCAACTTGTTAATTGAATGAAGGCAGATTATGTAAGAACAGTAGCATGAAGGCAGATTTTTGTAATTTAAAAATGAGGAAAAGAAGGTATGAAGAAGTAACGAAAAGACAAAGAAGAAGGAATTTATAGCCAATAAGGGTTGATTCTCCATATATAGATTAGTTGCAGGTAGAATGGTTCTTCTCGGCTATGCCTTTAAAATTGTCAATATTAGCACAATTTAGATGAAGATATACACAATGGGGTTGTCAAAACACACATACATCAGACGAGTCCCAGACTTGAAAAAGAATCTCATTTTCCTTGGGTGCCCTCGACTGAATTGGTTGATGAGTTAATATGAGTCTAATAACATCAAGACATATGGTTGAGCTCTTTTGTTGATAAAGGGTCCAAAGAGGCAACATTTATATTACTAAATGCATAATAATATTGGGAGCAATTTAAACATAAAGTTCTTCAAGGAGATGCTTGGAATTATGTAGGTACACTATACATATTAGGGAAGTAGCAAAAGATGTGTTAGGCAAATCTAAGGGAGGCGTACAGGCACAAAATGAAACTTGGCGGTGGAGTGAAGTGGTGCAAGCTAAAATCAAGGCAAAGAAGACATCTTATAAATTACATTATGCTAAGAAGACTAATGAAACTCGGGAAGCTTATAAGAAACCTAAGAAAGAAGCACAAAAAGTTATTAGTGAAGTAAAAACCAAAATTTAAGAGGATTTATATAAAAAGCTTAACTTAAAAGAAGATGAAAGAGATATTTTTAGGATAGTTAAGGTTAGAAATAAGAAAACTAAGGATATTACTTTTGTTAGATGCATCAAAGATGAAGATGAGAAAATTCTAGTGGCGAATGATGATATCAAAATATATGGAAAAAATATTTCTATGAGTTTTTAATGAAAATACAAATGTTAGTATTAGCTTATGAGAGTTAGCAAATCAAAAAAGTATATAAACCGCAATTTCTATCGATGTATTCAAAATAATGAAGTCAGAGAGACTCTTAAATATATGAAGGTTGGTAAATCTGTAGGACCAAACAATGTTCCTATAAAAGTATGGAAAATCTTAGGAGAGGTGGGGCTCACTTAACTCACAAAACTATTTAATGAAATATGTAGAACTCAAAAGATAGTAGAGGAATGGAGAGAAAATACACTTATACCCAAATATAAGAACGAGATAGTCATTTAGAATTGTTCGAATTACTGAGGTATCAAGTTAATGAGACACACTATAAAATTATGAAAAAGAATTATAGAACATAGGTTAAGATAATTATTGAGTACAATAGGAAACCAATTCGGATTTGTAAACACCCAATTTTTTTTTTCAAAATAATTTTTTTTAATCTTTTAGAAATTTTGCTTTTTTTTTGCAACTTTGGGTCTTTTAAGGATTTTTCAAATAAAAACACCTTAAACGAACTTATTTTCTCATCAAAATTTTCTAGCAACCTCCAAAATGATGGTATATTGCATCCCTCTCGAAAAAATTTAATTTAGACAAAATTACATAAAAATGACTATTTTGCCCTCAAGACAAAATTGGGAGGACTTTGTCTTTTTAAATGATTGCCTTCTAAGGAAGGATGATTTCAAACAATTTTTTTATAAACAAATGAAAATGAGAACATTGGGAATCAAACCCAAAGATGTTTGTAAATTTATAAATTTATAAAATTTCAAAATCCTCAAAATTCAAATATATATCAAATTAAAATCAGACCCTACACCAGTTAAAGTGGTTCGATATCCTACACTCATTAAAGTGGTTCAATATCCTACACCCGTTAAGTGGTTTGATACCCTACAGCCGTTGAAGTGGTTAAAGTGGTTTGATACCCTACATCTATATAAAAGGGTTAAATGATTAAGGTGGTTAAATACTAGCTTACGGAGCGAAAGTAGGTCAGCCTTGCAAACAGAAACTAAGAATGAAACTGGGTGCTTTCTAAAAATAATATTTGAATATTTCATTAAATTTGATGTTTTCAAATATAAAAATATTTTTTTTATAAAGTGTTTGAAACCATACCTACCTAATATAAAACTCAAACTGGAAGGAGGCAAATTCCTTGGAAAGAGGAGGTAGCATGAACCAAAAAGACAATGACCGAGCACCTACCAATTTTGACACTGTTGGCAAAGTAACCTATCATTTTTAGTTTCGGGTATTAGAAAGGAAGGTCGGCGTCAAAAAAGGAAAGTTGATGTTCAAGAAAGGAAAGTCAACATTCTTAAACGTCGACATTCAAGAAGTAAAGTTGGCACCCAGAACAGAAGGTCGGCATCCTAGAAGGAAAGTCGGCGTCATCCACGCAAAAGGAAAGTGATCCCCGATTTGGCAAATAGTGATGTTTAATTTGATAAGTCACTAAGAAGAAACTTACTAATTTCGGAGTTCAGCATCAAAGGATTAAACAACTTACCTTATCAAGCTTCATCAAATGAACAACTGCACTTACCATATCAAATGGAGCAGATTTTTAGCAAGAAGGGCCATGAAGGAGATTTTTGGCAAGAAGGGTCAGCATTGACTTACCAATTTCAGTCACTTTCAATAAGGCAACTTACCTTACAAAAATCTTCAGCAAAGAGGCAACCCTTTGGCTATAAAAAGGGCCTCAATGGGGCTGCAAAGCATCAATCCGAGATCAAACAAACTTCAATCAATCTCATCCTATCCAACATCCCACCACCCAAGCAAGAGGGAGAGAGAGAGAGAGAGAGAAAGAAAAAGGGGAGGTTCACCGCCACAAGCCGTCGGTTGATCCTTCCACCACAGGTTCACTCTTCACTTATTTTTTTAATTATTATCTTTTCTTTTATTAATATTAATGGGGTTGTACTTAAGGAACTCATGTCTCCGTTATGATGTATTAATTAAGGTTCATATGCTGCCCCATCTCTTTTTCATTCATGAATTGTCTGTTATATGTTTAAATTTTGATCATTTTTACTCCATAATACAATATAAGATCATATACATATAAATCCCCTTTATTTTATGGTATAATTATAATTTATTTTATTTTAAAATGTTGTAGATTAATTTTTAATTTAGACAAAAACACATGCATGAATCTGAAAATCTAAAAGCCTATTTTCTGCACATTGCACCCGTCCGGTGAACAAATTTTATTTCAATATCCTATGCTCTAAATGTTTCAAAACTTTGCACTCTAATCTACACACACCAACACACTTTCAATAAAATTTTCAAGAATTTTAGGCTTGTGCAACATGGTAAAAAAAATCAGAAAAAATAAAATAAAACTAGAACAAATTCTATAAAACAAGAAGTTCTTGTGATAGAGGCTGGGACAAAATCTCATATCTTTATGTACAGTGAATCTAATTTTATTAAAAATGGTCTCATTGGAAAGTTGATATTCATAGCTTTCCAACAAGACCAATTTCATAGAAATCGGAGGTCTCACCATAAAGATACAATCATTTTTCTAAACCTCTGACTTTCTGGCACAAGTCTGTCTCAAAAATCTGAGTGGGGTTTATTTTTGGATTTAATTGTGTAAATCTATAACATTTAAAATTAAAATAAAAATAGTTTCTGAATCTATACATTAAATTCTGTTTTTTGTAAAAAATTTAGAATTTTAAAGATTTAGCAGTTATCTAAAAAAATAAAAAACAAGTCTTTGAAAACAGAACCAGTTTCTATTTTTCAAGACTTGAAATGTTTTTGAGTCGAGAATCAAAATCACAATTTTTATAAAGTTTTGAAATTAGAATTTGGTTTTGAAAACTTACCGGATCTCGAACGATTTTCAAAGCGTCTAGGCTGTCCCTTGAGCATCGGTTCAAGAAGACCTACGTCGACAAAAATTCACTTACAAGTCAGAAATCAACTTTGCTAGTTTAAGCAAACTAGCTTACACGCTCGCACACACGACATAGTTTGACAATTTAATTTAAAGTCTCTACATAGACTTCGAAATAAAAAATTCACATCTATAGATTTGGCACGCCTGGTGGGACCGAATTTGTGCCTGACAGATCTACTATTAAAGCGATTCACCTATTAAGACATCTTACAAATCATTTTAGAGTAAAAAAGAAGAATCTTCACGTGATATTTATTGATATAGAAGAAACTTACGATAGTGTGCTACCAGATGTTCTTTAGAGAACCTTGAAAAAAAATAGGTATCCTATTTACATATATAAATTTTATAAGAGACATGTACGATGGTGCAAAAACTTGTATGAGAACTCATGAAGGAATGACAAACTCCTTTGAAGTTAATATTGGGTTAAATCAAGGATTGACTTTAAGTCCATATTTATTTATATTGGTCATCAATGAGTTAACAAAACATTTTTAAGGTAAAGTAATTTGGTGTATGTTATTTGCAAATGATATTGTGTTAGTGGATGAGTATAAGGAAAGGTTAATAGAAAATTAGAACTATGGAGAGAAATGTTAGAAAGTAAAGGCTTTCAACTTAGTAAAATAAAGATAAAATATATGAAATATAAATTGATCATTTGGGTACTTCAAATGATGTAGAAATTAAGATTGGTACACAATGCATCCCTCACAAGAAAGGTTTTAAATATGAGGGTCAATTTTTCAAAGTGATGGAAAAATTGATGGAGATGTTATGCGTAAAATTAATGTCAGTTGGTTAAAATGGAGAGGAGCATTAGGTATTCTCTGTGATAAGAAGATATCATTAAAGTTAAAAGGTAAATATTATAGAGTAACAATTAGACCTGCTATATTTTATGGTTTTGACTGTTGGGCAGTTAATCATCAACATGTGCAAAAGATGTCTGTAGTATAAATGAATGTTGAGATGGATGAGGAGTCACACAGGGACAGACCATATACATAATGAGGTTATTAGAAACCAATTAGGAGTAGCACCAATAGAGGATAAAATGAGGAAAAATAGTTTAAGATGATTTGGACATTTAGAAATATGACTAAAAAATACTCCCGTAAGAAGATATGAAAAATTAAATTGTAAAAATGTTAAAAAAGGAAGAAAATGACCATAAAAGTGGTAAAAAAAACTATAAAGAATGATTTAGTTTATATTGAGTTAACTACTAGCATGACACATGATAGGGCTATGTGGAAATAAAGATCCATGTAGCCGACCCCATCTAATATGGGAAAAGGCTTAGTTGTTGTCGTTAGTAAAAGTGGGTTACCTTTGATACGACTTGTTTGGCTTCTGAAACTGTTAATCTCTTGAAAGAAACCCTTTCTAGATCGTGTGCCTCCACCATGCAATTTAGCAACATTTCATGCCTACTTAGTTCTTCAGATAGCAGACCTGAATCAAAACTTACACTTGGAAGATCTGTGTCTACACAACTTGAACTGTTGATATCGATGTCATCGCTGCCAATTAGTCATTCACGTTGATTTTCTAGCTTCTTATGCAGCTCCCTGATATCCATTAAAAGCTTCTTGGTATCAACCCATATATCAGCCAATGTTGATCGGGGCAAACCTGAGCAACAGTGTATCCAATTCCTGCAATCGTTTACATGTGTGCCTCTTCCACAAGTTCCAGTAGGGTAGCTTGGAACATTCATCAATTAACTCTTTCCCATTCTTCAACTGCTGCAACAGTTCCCGCTGTCTGCTACCAGTCAGCATACCATTATGGCTGCTATCTCTTAGTTCATCTAATTGCTCAGCTTCCCAAATTCCACAATCAACCATGCCATGACCCACCGTGTGGCATATGTCTCCGAGGTGTGATATGCACATGTCAACTTTCTTGATCATGCAAAAGTTTTATTGCCTGTCAAAACATCATTTTAGTAGCATATCTTGACATTTTATCAGAATATGGTTCTCTCCTAGGCAATGCTTAGCAAAACTAATAAAGCTAAAGGAAAAATATCCATTTTAAAGTGCAACTCTTTTGCCATACTCCAACAAGGTAAGCCTCATGGGTAAGGGAAGGGGAGCGACCTACACAATGTGCCACAATCCTTGGGTGTATGAACCACTCATTTCGTATTAAATTAGACATTCAACTCAAATATCACATATATTAACAAAATAAAGGTTCGAAATCGGTGGCGTGAGCTATACTACAACAACAACAACTAAGTTTTTTCACATATTAGATGGGGTCGGCTATATGGATTCTTTGTTTCCATAGAACCCTATCTGTGACGTGAGCTATAACTAAATTAAAATTATCCAATCTCAGTAGCAAATGCACAAGCAGCATCACTTACACAACCAGTCAATGGGTGGCACCATGTGCTCTACAAGTAAATTTATGAGCCTTGATGGTTATAATTTGACAGGTCTAGTTGCCACGTATCTTTTGAATCGGAATAATTATCTCATCAAAGCTACAGTTGCATACTTTAAAAACTTAAAATTCTCATTATGAATCAATTTTCTTTTCCAATAAGTTTTAATCGTTTGCTAAAGCTGATCATATATGTGTATTTCAAGCCTAACATTTAAAATCACATACATATCTTTATAACCAACCAATACAAAAAGAATTTGCCGACTATGAAAATTACTGTATATATGAATTCTCAACACTCTTCATACAACAAAAAAAACACATGCATGCTTTTCTTTTTCCAAGTCGTTTGAGATGCATCACATACCACCTACTAGGCTACTACTTAAACTCACCCTCACTGAACACTTAGAACACAACTTGTTTCCTTTATATTAATTCCAACCCTAAACATCGATATTAGCTTAGCAATAATAAATCCCAACGTCATTCATCATTCTCAACTCAAACATGCCACTCTAGATCTAATGAAGTTCAAATATTTTATTATCATTATCATATCCTAGCTTTGATACATTTTGTCACAATGCAGGGCCTTGTCACAGACAATAACAACCAAATATTGATGAACACTATATCCACTGGAATAAGAGTGAGAAATTTAGGTTGGATTGGATGCTTTATTTGACACTCTATATGGTCAAAATCGATGTTAATTTCTAGAAGTATGAGGTGTGCATGTAGCACACTTATGCATGCACTAAAAATCAGAGTGAGTACAAGATCCTTCAAAATTTGACTCCTCACCACCTTATGTCAATGTCAACAAAAATAAAGAGAAGATGTTTGTATCCTATTGTACACTTAGATGAGTACAATATCCATTGAACTCCGAATCACTTGGCACTGCGTATTCGACTAAGTTTCACAAGGTAATAGAGAGAAGATGTTTGTAATAGTTTTTATGTATATATCTTTGTAACTCTCTTTGATCTTTTATCCTTGTATTACTTTTCGTTACTTGGATATCCATTTCAGTTAAGAGAAATGACTCCTTTTTATTCAATTTATTTTAAAATAGAAATTATATCATTTATGTAAAATATGTTTATTTGTAAATGAAAACAGTTTATACAATAAGGAAGAGGACCCTCATTCCTTATTGCATGACTCTTGGCCTTATGGTCATCCATAACCAAGAGTTATCATGTTTGCCACAAAGAAAAAGAAAAATAGAAGTGTGTGAGTTACCAACTAATAGAGAAATAAAAGATGATATTGGGTTTACTCATTCGATTTACCTGCACTGATCGACTAGCTATCAAACCATTGATTTATGATTCGAGTAGATTTCATCCATATCTCTTGTTTTCTGTAACTACCACTCGTATCTTTTTGCAACAAAAAGAAGATGAATATCATACATCAAAGACTAGCAATATTTTGATAATGCTTGTCGAATAATTCATAAATCAAACACTTGTGAGATTGCCCCAATAAAAATAAATAGGTGATACAATGAGAAAATTGTGGAGTACCAATATAAGTATAAGGTGGCTTGGATATTGGAAGAAACCATGGAATTGAACTGCAAAGAAAAAGTTTGAAAAGCACATGGTGAATAATCCCAAATAGGTAGACAAGGGCCTCGGCCTCAAAAATATTACGTGGTTTGTGGGACTATATGCCTTTTATGGTCATGCACTAATGTGACAGATGATCAAGCGACTGTAATAAAGAATTTAGTATGAAAAGCTTGATTTTGATTTTGGTTGGTCATATGAAAAAACTTCTGATTTTTTTATAAGCAAAAGGCATTTGTAGTTTATGAAGTGGAGAGAGAGGTGAGAGCAAGGTGTTCATTCAGCTTCTGGTCGATCAGCCGTACAGTCTCCCCTAATCCCTCTTTTTCTTCTTCCTCTTTCCTCTAAGAGAGCATCAATACAGAGATTGTAAGAGTTTTCTTGGTTTATAAAAGAAGCAATGGCCATTTTGCATCGTATGTTGTATTTTCTTCCTTCATCTCTCTTTTCTTGCCTCTCTCTTCCTCCTCGATAAAAGGCCAAAGGATATACAATGATGACTAAAGTGATTTTGTTCTCACAAGGTCTTTGTGCTTGTGAAGGGTTGTGTAAAACATTTTTTCAATGGTCAGCAATTCTTTCTTGATGGTGTCTTTGCAAGGTGGTTAACTTTGATTCGTGTTGTGCAACGTGCAATGGTATGCATGTGCATAAGCAATTAGTAAGAAAAAACTTCTCTAAACTATAAACCTTAATGCAGGTGCATTTTGCACTGAGTAATAGCATACATGGCTATGGATAACAACTAACAAATTGTAGGTCATGATTTCAATACTTAGGGCATGCAATATTGGCTTCGGCCTCTCCATTGTGTGTGTGTATATATATATATATATATATATATATATATATATATATATATATATATATATATATATATATTCATATGTATGTTTATATTTATAATTATATATATGCATCTATATGTATCCATATATATAGGCACATTTTGAAATCACCCTTCAAGGAGATGAAACAATCCAGGGAAACCTCAAAGCACGTATTCTACCTTAGGGATAAGTGAGAGATTGAGAAATGACGCCATGGGGATGCACTCAAATAATTTGAAACCTCGTTGAGTCTTATTATCGGTCAATGACAGACCCACTTTAGGATGAGGTTCAAGTGAAATCTGATTTTTTTTAGTCTGCCGCTATATATAAAGAAATGTAAGTGTTTTGTGGACATAAAATACAGGTGTACCTCACTTGAAACCAAATATACCTCACCCCCAAAAAATTCTTGGGTCCACCACTTATGCTGAAGCTCTCTTGGCTAGGGAGAGAGGTGGGCAGTTTGGACCTGCCCGGGCGGGTCAAGCTGCACCACCATGGCCTTAAGAATCAGGTTGAATAGGGGGAAACGAAACAGGAGCCAAACCAGGGATCTGGTTCCACATACCAAGCAACAGAAAACCGAGACCAGAACTAAAACCGGCGGTTCTATATCGTATTTTAGTTCCGGAACCAAGCCCCACATTTATTACATGGATCACTTAAAATAGAACTGAAACCAAACCAGATATGGATTTGAACCTTATCAGAACTGGTATATCGAGATCTGAAACTGGAACCGAAGGGGTCCCGGTTCAGTTCTGGTTCAAAATCCCACATTAACACGATTGGTGGTTCCATGTCTAGCTGGGGGGTCAGTTCCGAACTGCCAATCCTGATTTACCTTGAAATGACAAGGTCTAACTAGGGGTTGACCATTGTAGTTGAAGGTCCGAGGACAAAGCCCTCGATTGCGCAAATGTGAGAGGGGTCTCCTAAAGCCAGTTTGTTCTATTAAGAAAGCAAGAAAAAAAAAAGAGTCTGAAGCTTTCTTGATGGCCTTCTACCATGTGGTGCATGAACTGGCAAAGGCCAAAGCCCATTGAAGCTTCTTATCGAATAAAGCCTGAGAGTGAAAGTAAGTCCAGGATCTCAATTGGTTGAATCAACAGTGAATGCAGGACCAGACTCCAAAGTGTGCGTGTACACACATACATACATACATACATATATATATATATATATATATATATATATCTAACTCACACCGGACAACCGAAAGCAACTGGTGCTTTCTCACCTAACCCAGCTAAAATATAGCAGGTAATCCATCTCTCTTTCTCTCTCTATATATATATAATATGTGTGTGTATGTTTGTGTATGTGTGTTTATATATATGTATGTATTTATACAATACATACATATATATATGTGCATATCTGTATATATATCCATGTGTATATATATACAGATATGCACATGGATAAATACATATATATATATATATATATATATATATATATATAAACACATGGATAAATACATATACATATGTATATGTGATATATACATATCTGTATGTATGTATGTATGTGATATACACATGGATATATATATATACAGATATGCACATATATATATGTATGTATTGTATAAATACATACATATATATAAACACACATACACAAACATACACACACATATTATATATATATAGAGAGAGAAAGAGAGATGGATTACCTGCTATATTTTAGCTGGGTTAGGTGAGAAAGCACCAGTTGCTTTCGGTTGTCCGGTGTGAGTTAGATAAAACGGTTGGTATAGTTCTTATAGAAGGGAAAATGTTTGCACGAATCTAATGTAAAAGAGGAACTTTGACCCTCCTGGTTAATGTTCGACCCATTAAGAGCCTTGAAGATGAAGGTTACAAGTTCAATATCCAAAAGGAGCAAATCTAGTGGAGATATGACTCACCCCTTCTTGCCAATAGAAAAGAACCAAAAAGAACAACTAGGAAATAATTAGTGTAACGGTCCGTAATAAAATTAGGCATCAATAGGAAGAATCCTCGTGGTCCACAACAAATGGAATCCAAGTATGTCCTTTAGTTTTTTCATCAAAGCATAGGAACTTCATTAAAAAAAAAAGTTAAAGGGAGTTTCTATAGAGCATCAAATAATCAAAGAGCAAAAGAATCCAAGATTTCCCTAAGTGAAAATATAAAATCTTATAGTATGTGATGATAGAAAAACAAAAAGAAACGAACATCTTGCAAGGGCACTAGTTCAATACGTAATAATCGACTACCAAAAGAATGCTTCACCTTCATTTTCCTGCACACCCTCCACAAGTTGAAAGACACCCTGCTCTCTCTCTCTCTCTCTCAGCCCTTATTTCTTTGTGCTATCATTTCACCTCTTATTATGAATTATATAAGCCATCCAATTTAACTGAGATCAAATGGCCAAGAGCACCTCTCTCTCCCTCTCTCACACACACATTATATATATACATATTTGTATATGTGTATGTATATATTAAAAGTGTGTAAATGTCTGTTTATACACATTATATATATAAATGAAACAAGGGTGTGCACACGCTGCTCAATTGACTGGAAACCAAGCCTTCTTTCTCACTCTCTTTATACAGAGAGAGAGAGAGAGAGAGAGAGAGAGAGGGAGAGAGAGAGAGAGATCCACACATGCATATATATATATATATATATATATATATATATATATATATATATATATATATATATATATATGTGTGTGTGTGTGTGTGTGTGTGTGTGTGTTTTATATATATGAACAAAACAAGGGTGTGTGCACTCTACTCAATTGAGTAGAAACCAAGCCTTCTCTCTCGCCCTCTTTATACACATATATGTGTGTGTACGTTCATATGTCTAAGGATGTAATGGTTCTCTTAGGTCTCAAAACCAACCTTTCCGAAATCAATCAGCTGGATTTGATAGGCTACCAAAGGTTCGACTAAAAGCGAGTTACACAGTAACTGGTTGGGTCGGGATTTGTTATGCGATTGTCCACTCGATTATGCCATCAATTTGGAATCAAACCAAAACAAATTGTGTTTGATTTGGATCCCATATATCGGACCCGCTTACATCCTTAACTGGAGCCTTTATTAGAGAATGTATTATTAGTTAAAAAACACCATTTTATGTTTTTTCTTTAAATTATTTTAGACGTTATACATGGATGAAAAGAAGGTTAACTCAATATTTATTTGATAGTTATGTGAGTTAAATCCCCCCCCCCCCCGCCCCACAAATGAGACCAACACCCACATAAAACGGCTCACTCAAGAAGTTCAAAAATTAGGTCAACGGCAGGGTGCTCTAGCACTGTTGATGTTGGTGGGTTGATCGACCCCTAGAAGGTGCATGTGTTTGTGTGTGTTATGCTTCAACCTCCTCTTATAACAAAAAAAAAGTTAAGAAAGCATGCACTTACGTGTTAGCTCTTCTGGTAGGGCTCTCGAACTCCCTATTGCTAGTGATGAGTTCGATTCCTGGGGCGTTCATGGGTGTGTAACGTGTTTTTGGCTCTGGCTTCCCATTGTAACTGCCAAAAGGAGCAAGAAGTTACGAAGGAATTCAATCCAGATCTAAAACGAAACATGATCCGTATCAGCCAATCGATTGTGAAGGACAATGTAGGTATCCAAATAAGGTCCATCTGGCTCTGGCCTCCCATTGAGACCCTCCGATAATGTGTTATCAGGTTCAATTTAAATAGAAATCTGGCTGGGTACAAAATAAAGAAAAGACCCGAAAGACAAACTATGTGCATGACCATGGGACCGGGGCGGGTTGGGGGCAGGTTAGACATGCCCGGTTCAAGTTTGTTCAGAACAATGAATGGATATAGGCTTGGTTCCATTTCCAATTCCGGTTCCTAACTATTGGTTCTGGTTCTAAAAGAATAAACAAGAAGTTTAAACACGTGAAAAACTAATAAGAAAGAACACGAACGGTTGGTCCAATTATAATGCGTGCATGTCTACGCAGGTTTTCGCCCTACATGAACCCCAGCCACCATGGGAAATTTATTTTAGATTTACAACCAAACATCAACCACATTTGTTTAAAAGAAATACAAAATGAAAACACATAGCCAGGCAAATGTTGTAAAGTCAACAAAGACACATTAAGTGCAAAGCATAAGCCAAATGTTTTATTAATAGCAGAAAGGAGTGTGCGACCCCGACACGCTACACTACCCTCCCTCAAAGAAGGTTTTGTACAATAGAGTGACACTAGGCCATGTGTTTAGAGACGAATGGTCACATTCTCTCCCACCCAAAATCATTATCATCCTCGGTAACGCCTTAATCTGCGTCTCCGCTTGGCACAAAATCCATTCAGCTCATCCTCGTCTCCACTTGCATCACGTTTCAAAACCGCTTCCTTCACATCTCCTACATAGATGTCGCCCTCTAAAAGGTTGAAAGGTCTGGGGCATGAACTCATAAACTACTACCGTTCACTTGGCATCCCAAATAACTTGAATTGACCATAAGGTTGGACGACCACTTAAGGTCCGGTGTCAAATTTCAACAAGTTAAATAAGATTAGGTATAGTTAAATAACCAAGCTTCATTTGTTTGAGAATCGTATTATACTATAGTTCCACAAGAAGTCGCGCCAAATATAAGTTTTCTCGCGATATTCCTCTCATCATAGTGCATTTATCTTAATTTACTTTGTCGTCGTCGTTGTAAGAAAAGAAAAGAATAAGATGCAAACGTCCTCACTTCAAGTGGCTGTTACTTTGGTGGGAAAAATATAAATTAATCCGTTAATATATAAAGAATAATACTTTTCGTTCATCAATTTATAAAAATATAAATATCTAATCGAGTCCTATGCGTACACCATTATGGTGTCACGTGTCCTCGTGTCCGATCGGTGCGGAGTGCAATAATTGCCGGTTTTTCACTATTGGTTTACGGATTTGCGTAAAGTAGGGGAATTCGAAATTCAAATACTACAAAGAATATGGATTCAATCGGGTCCGACCCGCTCCCATCGACATTTTTTGGAAAATATATGAAAACCAGAATTTTCTGATCAGGCTTCTATTTCTCCCCGTCGGCTCCCGAGAAGAGAGAGAGGCAGCCACCTGCTAGATAGAGAAAGTAAAGGGAAAGGAAAGAGATCGATCGATCCGTCTGCTTTTGCAGTAGAGAGAGAGGGAGGGGAAATTCGGAGAGAGGAAAAGGGAGAAGGGCAAGGAAGGAGGAAAAAAGAGAGAAACCCGATCGATCCAACTGCTTCGGATTCCAAAAGACGAAGAAGTAGAAGAAGAGGAGGAAGAAGAAGAAGAAGAAGAAGAAAAAGAAGAAGGATCAGGAACGGGGAAGAATGTCTGAGGACGAGAAGCTCCTCAAGGAAGCCAAGAAGCTTCCATGGGAGGATCGTCTCACTCACAAGAATTGGAAGGTTCGAAACGATGGGAACATCGATCTAGCGGTCCTCTTCGACTCCATCACCGACCCCAAAGATCCACGCCTGCGAGAGATTGGTAAGATCCCTCAAATTCGATATATCACTCTTCTCCCCTTGCCGATCCCGAATTCCATGAAAAGCGAACCCTGGGGTTTTCGCTTTGGCATTATGATTCACATTGTTTGTGGACGATATACCGGCAATTTTGAACCAGAAATGTAGAATTTAGACTTGCTTTTTCATTTCTGTGGCGGTTTTTTAGTGTTTTTCCTTCACCGATGTTGTCTCTTGTGTTTTTTGGGGGCACTCACGGCTTTTTATGATTTGTTGTTTTCATAATTTGTTTCGTAGGCCCGTTTTTTAGGAAGACGGTAGCCGACTCAAATGCCCCTGTACAGGAGAAAGCTCTAGATGCATTGATTGCATTCCTTCGTGCCGCCGATGCCGATGCAGGACGGTAGGAAATTCAGCAGATATCTTTACTGGATTTGGAGAGTAATTTTGTTGTTGTTCTTTTCGTCTTCTAATTTAGTATTACCTAGTTGGGTCAAGATCATTGAAATAATTTATTTGTTGGTTATAACCACTCCTGATGTTCACTTCGTTATCGTGCACTGATTTGCTTCAGAATTTTTACCCTCTGCTTTTTGTGAAACGCAGTTATGCAAAGGAAGTGTGCGATGCAATCGTTGCAAAATGCCTTACTGGTCGTCCGAAGACCGTGGAGAAGTCACAGGCAGTTTTTTTACTCTGGGTGGAGTTGGATGCCGTTGAAGTGTTTCTGGTAAGAATTGATTCGTTTGGTTTAGGAAATTTGGTGTCATCATGTCTTTGTTGGGTTCGTGTGTGAATAAATTTGGTCATAATCCAATGCTCTTCAAGATCGGTTTGGTTGATACTTGAGAATGGTGGTGCTGTTCTTGCCAATCTTCAAGCTTTCACGGTGATTATTTTGTAGATGCTATTGCATATTTCAGGAAATGTGTGAGACGTTCATTTCCCCCTTCTTTTCTAGGATCTGTTGGAATTTCATGCTTGTATATTTCCTTTTGAGTCCGATGCCTAGTGGCTTAACCTTAGGTTTCGTATTTGTTCACTGCATACACAAGGGGTGCACTGATACACATACAGTAGGCTTCTGCTGAATATATTAGTGTACTTTGCGTGCCTTTGCTTTGTTGTGACATACTACCATTACTTGGCAGTGCATGAATTTTAAGGTCCGTCACACTCCTTATGAGAGGTAATGCTGGCAAATTTAAGTTTGTATGCAGCAGGCAAACTTTTTTCTTCCAACTCTTGTTTTACTAAATCTTTTGCATGCTAGAAACAATAAAGAATGATCTAGCTTATTGGGAGTTAACTGCTAACATGGCACACGATAGGGATTTGTGGAAACAAAGAATCCATGTAGCCGACCCCGTCTAGTATGGGAAAATTCTTAGTTGTTGTTGTTTTGCATGCTAGTAACATTTCATTTTCCACACCAAATATCATTTCTGTGCAGCTTAGCTTTATGTCATGAGGTAAGAAGGTAGGGTAAAAATGGTGGATGCAAATCTGGATTGATCATATAGATCAGTGGATGCAAGCTCATGATTTGGTGGCATGGATCACATTGCCCTATTCATAGATTATTAATTATTGATGCATAACAATATTTACAACCAGTGTTGTTCGATGCATATCATATCGTGTATCATTTTGGTGCACAATACATATCATATCGCCTCGTTTCGTAATTTAATACTAAAAGAATGTTGAAAATCCAAAAAAACAGAAAAATATGATAATTGCAAAGAATTCATATAATGCAAAAATTTAGTACATATTCATCATTCACCATTCAATAATTGAAAAAAGAATTATATATTTTGAAGTAGTACATGACATCCTTAGAAAAAATATAACTTTCATAGTTAAAAAAAATACGTTTACACATTGTAATAAGGATCATCAAGTAAATAATCTTCATCTTCTCATTGTTGAAAATCTTCACCACCTTCAGTTTCAAAATCAAAATCTTCGGCCCCTTGATGATATTGTCATTGGGCTCCTTCCAAATTAATCAATGCAATGTTTTTTTGGTTAAGAGTGCATTTGCTTCATTATCTTTCACAATCCACTCCTCTAATATATCAAAATCATCCAAACTTATTGGATCAAATTGGTTTTCTTCGTTATTTAACTTTTTTAATTACCTGGAAGAATGGAAGAAAGAAAGATAAGTAATTAGTGTATCTTGTCTCCTTCCATGACTCTCTTAAAGTCAAACAATATTCTTACACTTAAAGGACAATCTTATCTAATAGTTTTCTTCTCAACTTTTGATAAGAAGGCATCTTATACCGTGAACCAATGTTAGCAATTGCATATGGCATCTTATACCCTGAACCAATGTTAGCAATTGCATATGCTATTGTTTGAAAATGAAAACTATTTGTTGTATTAAATGGAATACATGCATCATAAAACCATTTGCTCAGTGTAGGGTTTGCCTACCCATGTAATTGCTCTGAAGCCATAACAATACGAATTTAAGGTTGAGCAAAAATGATTTTATACCAAAAGAAGCTCTTCCTTTACTCCTTCCTCTTCAATCACTTTCACTTTCAACAACTTCAACAATCCTCATTCTCCTGGTTGGTGGTCAAAAACTACTACTACTAACCTCTATCATACCATCAGAAGAAATACTATCACTCGATCCAATAACATCATCATCCTCTTCCTCAAACATCTCTAAATCATCTTTATGTTGTCTTCTCTCAAGTATGCTCTCAATCATTTATAGACATTGTCATTTAATGACTCTTGGTAATTTTCTAACTCTGCTTGTGCAAGGAGCAACTTCTTTCTTAGTCTCTGCTAGGTGATGTTTAAATCTTGAAATTCCACCACTAGCCATTTTCTCACAAAACAAACATTTTATGTTCAATCTGTTTCTCTCAACTGGTGTACCCCATTGCCATGCCGTGTCATCAGACCGAGATTAGGAGTCCCTAACACCCCTTCCTTTCATATCAATTGAACACTTTAACCCAATAAAAAACCTAAAAATAAAAGCACTTTATAAATCCTCAATCTTCACATAACACTGAAATTAGAGTGTCTCACTTCACGAATACAATAAAAATCATATATACGCACTTCATATCTTCATATTTTGTCATTCAAAAAAATAAAAATACAAATAACACCATAAAATAACACAACAACAACAACTAAGCCTTTTCCCATACTAGACGGGGTCGGCTACATGGATTCTTTGTTTCCACATATCCCTATCGTGTGCCATGTTAGCAGTTAACTCACAATAAGCTAGATCATTCTTTATTGTTTCTTTCCAACACTTTTGTGGTCGTCCTTTACCCCTTTTAATACTTTCCAATTTTAGCTTTTCTAACCTTCTTACAGGTTCTTCTTTAAGAAGTTAGCTAAAACGCGGGTTGGGAGCCTTGCACGGACGCCGTAGAGCACTTTTGGAGCCTTGAACACTAAGGAGGGGAAGAGCTACCAGAGACACACTTGGGAGCCTTCAACAGACGTCAGAAGCTTGCAAAAAAATGGGTTTATAAAGGGTCTCTAGCTGTATTATACGATACGGGTGATACAGGCTGTATCGTGCGATACAACCCGATAAATGGCTGATTGCGATACACAACCGTATATACGTATCACACCGTATCGTACGATATCATACGATACGATGCGATACAAATAACCAGTGTTGTTCGATGCGTATCGTATCGTGTATCATTTTTCTCCACGATACGAGCGTATCGTATCGTACTTTAATATTAAAAAAATATTTAAAAAAATAAAAATCAGAAAAAATTAGTAAAAATCTAAAAAAAGAAGAAAAAATTAGAAAAAATCTGGTAATTGCAAAGAATTCATATAATGCAAAGTTTAGTACATATTGATGATTTGATCATTCACCATTGAACAATTGAAAAAAAATTACATATTTTGAAGCAAAAAATAAATACATTTACATTTACATATTGTAATCAGGATCATCAACTAAATAATCTTCATCTTCTCCTTGCTGAAGATCCTCGTCACCACCTTCTGCTTCAAAATCAAAATCTTCATCTCCTTGATAATGTTGGGTTTAGATCGTTCACCATTGAACAATCGTACGATATAGTGCGATACGGACAACACTACAAATAACAACGAGCTTGCTTTTAGTGTGCAATTTATTCTCCTGCATTATGATTTGAACATACCACCTGAAGGAAGTGCAAACTTGCCTTGGAAATTGGTACACTATATCATTCACAACATCATGTTAGTTAACTAACTTAACTTTCAGTATGCAACATCCTTGTTCCTGAGTGTCGTCTATATATCTGACCTAGGAGAAAAACATCTATATGCGGTTATTATCCTCCCTTTGGAGCTACTTCTCATGAACATATCTTATGCACTGTGAGCCACATGTCTCACTGCTTGGTTATAATCAATTTCTATTCTGTATATTGGTCTCATGTTGCTATGAGATTTTATCAATGGAATGATGAGAAAAATGCAGAAGTTTTTCAGGAAACAGCGACTATCCTTGTGTAGATGCCTTGTTAAGTGGATATGCGATTCTGTGACAACATAGGGAGATTCATTATAAGGAACTTGTTGTGATTTAGACATTGAGAAAAGTAAATCATATAACATTGATTTTGCGGGGTTGGTTGAATATATCTGTGATATACTGAAATAAACATAGTTTCTAAGTGTTGCTCAAGTTCTTGGTTGTTTCTGTGTAAGTTTTTGCTCTATCTTTTGATTGATTATTTTATGTGTGATTTGATTTGGTTGGTGCTTTTTTTCTCATTTAGTTTTTCAAATGGTCTATTATTTTCAGGATTCTATGGAGAAAGCAATTAAGCACAAAGTTGCCAAAGCCGTGGTGCCGGCTATTGATGTCATGTTTCAAGCTCTAAGGTTGGTTTTCGGTTAGGTTCAGGTTTTTGCTGTCATTTCTTTTTTTCCCTGGAAATGGATGTTCGAGTGGTTGACATCTACGGTTGACGTTTCTTGTGGTTTGGTGTTCAGTGAATTTGGAGCTAAGGTTGTACCTCCAAAAAGGTTGCTGAAAATGCTTCCTGAACTTTTTGATCACCAAGATCAGAATGTCCGTGCATCTGCAAAGGGACTGACACTTGAGCTGTGCCGTTGGATTGGAAAAGATACTGTGAAGTCGATTTTGTTTGAGAAAATGCGTGATACCATGGTCAGGACCTTGTATACATTGTATCGATTCTGTACAGAATTCTTTTTATTTGATCTTAAACTCTATTAACTGTTATTGATCACTTGCAGAAAAAAGAGCTTGAAGCAGAGCTTGTGAATGTTGCCGGCACTGCAAAACCATCTCGTAAAATCAGGTGAGAATCCTCAAACTCATAGCATGTCCATATCCTTACAAACACCCATCTGCGTACATCAATGTGATTTCCTGATTTTGAGTTTGATCTATATCCTTTATATAACTTATGTTGTATCTTAGTGAAATAAAAAACAGTTTTTTCTGTCACCTTATTCCAAATATTGTTGAACTTTGTCCTTGTGCACTTTTTGCACATAGATTCTTCTATCTTCATAGGTTACTGTTTAAATTGGCATGTAATTCGCTTATGGCTTCCTTATCTAAAACAATGTTTGCTTCTTTGACCAGTTAGCTTATGCTTGGCCAGGTATTAACATGAAACCTGCTTTTCGGCGTCAGTATTTAAAGGAGAGTTTATCTAGTGTCATATTGTGTCCTTTTCCATCTTGATTTTGTGTCTTGAAAGAGCGTTTAGATCCAGCTTTTGCTTCAATAATAATCAAGGAAGATAGGCCGAAAAGACATAAATAGGGCTTTTTGAGGTTATTAACATTGACCCATTTAGGTTTCTTGATGACCTCAGGGTTGGTTTTATATGAGGTCTTATAAGCCCGGTCTTCTCCAGGACTCACATACTCCAATCTTATGGAAAGGAAGACTTAGAAAATTAATGTGGTAGCGTTTTAATTTTAGCAACTCCTAACAATGCCCTGTTTAAGTATTTCTACATTGGAAACTGTGTTTGATATGCCGCAAGATGCCATAACGTAAAAGAGTTGCGGATATCATTAATGCACGAAGCATAAGCTGCAAACTTTAAGTTAGTTTTGTGAATTGAGAACAAAATACAGTATAAGCAAGATAAGATATGAGGGCTGATAAATGAGGAAGGGACAAAAATGCGTGGAACTGGGAATACAAGGAGGAGTGGGGGAGGATGAGGAGGGTTATGAGAAGGGAAAGGTGGTCAAAAAGGAAACAAAGGGGAAATGAGAAGACGAGGAGGAAAGAAAGAGTGAGGTGGTTCAAAAGGGGAAGAAGGCTAAAAAAGGAAGGGAAAGTATAAAGTCGCAGATCTAGGTAGAAGGGTATAGCTTGTGCTTCTGCTTCTCGACAAAATTATCCTATTTTTGCTACATAGCACACATTGTTCCTTAAGCCCTTTCGACATTAACAATAAATTCGTTCTTATCCCCCCTTTTAGTACATGAACTAACATATTTCTTAAACACCAAGTTTCTGTTAAGATGTAATAGGATTAGTTGGGCCAATATGGCCCAACCCAGCTGATTTTGAGGACCAAGCCAATGTAAAGAGTCTCTCTCTCCTCTCTCTATCTTGTATGAAAATGATCGATTCATCTTTAAATATGTGAAAATTTTCAATTCAATAAAATTCATACATGATTGTTAACATGGTATCATAGCTTTGTTAGCGTTCGATGATCCATGTGACGATGTTGGTGTGCCTACTAGCATCCGCAATCAAGCAATAGTGATGGCGGGTTGGACTATTAGGAGATGACTTTATTGACTATAAATAGGAATGGGTGAGCGGTGTTGTGGCAAGGCGACGGTGAGGACGATAGCCAATAATTCTACTAGAGAACGAGGTGCATGGGCAATAACGATGGAGGCAGATCCTGGTGGAGCTCATGCAGTTTTGTAGGGGTGTGGGTGGTTGCCTGAGAGCAAAAGGCAAAAGGGATGCTAATTGTGATCAAGGCCGGAGAGGTAACTCAGTATGACTTGGTCGAAGGGGGATGATGAAGGAGGGATAATCCAGGTAGCAAGGATGGCGATTCTAGGTTTTTGGTGGCCTAAGGGTGGTGGCTAGTACGGATAACGTGGTTATGTTCTGGTGGACGATGATTCATGACTAAGAGCTATGTTATCGATAGCGGTTAGCGGGTTATTAGCGGTCGACCCTGATATAGCGGTAGCGAGGATATAGCGGATTTAGTGGTACACTTTTATTTATGATTAAAAAATTATATATATATATAATGTGTTCTCTAATTTCTAAAAAATATCAAGATCTTAAGTAGATTATTGCCATAAATAGATAATAACACATCATCTGCAACAACTAATCAAGCATGGTAGGCTTTGTCTTAAATATGTTGAAGTTCACATTCTCCTCTATTTAGTTCATTTGCTTTATCCAAGGAAGTTCTGGCAGGCTGCATGCTTTGAAGAGAACCCATCTGGCCTGTTATCAGAAATCATAGGCCATGTTGTAGTGTTGAAGCTACGTTTTTAAGTGTTTACTTATATTTAATAACTTATGTTGATTCTAAGCTTGTGAAATTTCTACTTCGAAAGATTAAGTATAATACATATTCAGCCATTTGCAACCATCATTCCGTATAGAAGTCCTCCATCCATAATAAACTGAAAGAGAGCAACGAAGTAGGGTTTAAGCCTCTTCAAAGAACATATCATTTTGAAATACATGTTTATGTATGCCATGGATTTAAAGGTGAAAATATTGTTAAAGGACTTTAAAGGTGGGAACTCAGCAATTGACAGTTTGTCGGACACTTTAAAGAAAATCTGAACAAAAAAATTAATGTTATAAGTACCTAAAGAAAAGAGTCCAAGAAAGCTTATATGACTGAAAAGTGAGGTCCTATAAATCATATATGTATACATTGTACAACGTTTACTTTTGGAAATGGTTAAGATTGAGGGAAAATGTTATATGTTGCATCATTTTAGTGGTTTCACATAGGAGGTGGTTATCGTTGCTTTACTTGATAGACAGACATGCCATAGTATAAGAAAAGAGATTGACCATTTTATTAGAACCCAAAAGGGATGATTTGTAGTGGTTACTTTTACTTGATGCACTCCAGTAAATATACCTCAAATAAGAACAAGAGCAAGTCAATTGATATGTATCAGTATGTCATGGTATTGAAAAGGAAATTGTTGACAATTTCTCCTAGACTGAAAAGGCATATGGCATCAACAAATGTAAACTAATGTGCCACATGTTGATAAATAAACAAGTACTTAGAGGACCATGTTAAGATAATACCTTATGCAGTAATCAAACTTGGCTGCAGGGGGAGGTGGTGGCGAGAGAGGGAGAGGCGACAGAGAGAAATACAGGGGCAGGTGGTGGCAGGAGAGGTGGTTGAGGCGGGAGAGAGGGAGATGGTGGCGGGAGAGGGGGAGGTGGTGGCGAGAGAGGGAGAGGCGGCAGAGAGAAGGAGAGGCGGGACAAGGGGAGGTAGTTGAGGCGAGAGATGGTGGCAGGAGAGGGAGGAGCGAGAGACATACCTGGAGATGGTGGAGGCGAGAGGTGGGAGTGGCCCGAAGGAGAGGATGGAGAGGGAGAGGCGAGAGATGCAAGGGGTCGATCCAATCGGATCCAAAGGTCCATCCGCTTACAACGTTATAGCGGACCACTATAGTGTTGTAAGCGGCGCTAATTTTGCCTTGCGGGTCGCCCACTAAGGGCGACCCACTATAGCGGTTTTAGTTCCGCTAAAACGTTATAGCCAGTGTTGTCTGACGCGTATCGTATCGTGTATCGCTGGGCTCCACGATACGGGCGTATCGTATCGTACTTTAATATTAAAATAATACAAAAATAATTAAAAATTAATAAAAAATAGTAAAAAATCGAAAAAAATCAGGAAAAAATCAGGAAAAATCTGATAATTGCTTTAAATTCATATAATGTAAGTTTAGTACAGATTGAGCATTCAGCATTGAACAATTGCATCCAAATTTACATATTTTGAATCCAAAAAATAAAATACAGACATAGTTTACACTTTACAGTACACTACAGTTACATATAATGTTACATTTTACAAATTGTAATCAGGATCATCAACTAAATAATCTTCATCTTCTCCTTGTTGCAGATCCTCATCATCATCAGCCACGCCCACACCTTCTTCTTCAAAATCAAATTCTTCATCTCCATAATGTTGTTGCCCTCCTTCCAAATTAATCCAGGCAACGTCTTCTTCTGTTAGGAGGGCATTTTCTTCAGTGTCTTCCATAACCCAATCTTCTAATATATCAAAATTATCCAAACTTATTGGATCGAACTGACTTTCTTCTCTATTTACTTTTTTTAATTGCCTACGACACAAACAAAGATAAACAATTAGTAAGTAATATTAACAATTGAAAACTGAAGTTAAATAATATCGAATTGAAAATTTGAAAGTAATACAACATTACCTTTCACGAAGGCTCATGTTACAACGAATATAAACCAAATCATTAAGCCTTTTGTGTTCCAACCTGTTGCGCTTTTTTGTATGGATGTATTAAAAAACACTCCAATTTCTTTCACAACCTGTTGCACTACAAGTTTGGCTTAAGACTCTAACTGCAAAATCTCTAAGGTTTGGACAATCACTTCTAAACCTGTTCCACCAAACATCTGTAAAAAAAAATATAAACATTAGAGACATAATAATCCACAGTAATGTAAGATGCAACTTAAATATGAAAATAAATAATGTACCTGGACGCATCGTAGAGCGGTTACGAATTGCAACAGGCAAACCCATCAAGTGAAGAGCATTATCATATATCTCCATCTCTCGATGTATCGCATCTACTATGCTCTCATCAGGGACTAATCTGTCGATGCATTCAATGATTCCTCGATTAACCTCACCGTCCCTTTTGAAGGTTGCTGAGTACCTCAATGATGGGTTTAGATAGTAGGCTGCTGCATGAATAGGCTGATGCAATTGTTTATTCCATCTACTATCAATTATTTTCCACATGGGCACATAATCTCTTTTTTTCCATTAAAGTTATTTCTGATCGCTTCTTTTGCTCTGTCCATGGCTTCATAAAGGTAGCCCATAGATGGTTTCTCCTCGCTGTCAGCCAATCTCAAAACTTTCACTAAAGGACAAGTAATTTTCAATAATCTGATACATGCATTCCAAAATGAACTTCTAAAAACCGTTTCTGCAATCTCATTTAACTTTTTGTTCCTTTTGTTTTGAGGCAACTCTGCAAATTGTTGCCACTCATCTGAGGAGAACATTCTCTTTAAAGCTTGCTTCTGTCTCACAATACTCTGTACAGATAAGAAGTTTGTTGCGAACCGAGTTGCAGCTGTGCGAAGAAGCTCTGCACCTTCTGTGTATCTCCTCATCATACATAAAACAAATGCATGGTTGTAAATAAATTTTGTAATATCTTGGCAACACTCAGTTGCTGCCTTTATTTCATCCATCTCACCAATGTCCTCGAGGATGAGATCTAAACAATGGGCTGCATATGGTGTCCAGTAGAAAGTCCCATAAATATCAGCTAACTCCTTTCCAGCTGCTTTGTAGTTAGCTACATTATCTGTAATCAATTGGACTATATTTTCTAGCCAACCTCTTGTATAACCTTATCAAATTCCTCTCGTAGGATCTCTGCAGTGTGCCTCTCCTCTGACATATCTAGAGATCTCAAAAACATGAGTCCTTTAGGACAATATATAAGAAAGTTTAGCAATGTCCTTCCTCGCCTATCGGTCCATCCATCTGCCATGATAGTGCATCCTGTTTCCTTCCACGATTGTCTCAAAGTCGAACAGTATTGATGCACTTCAATCACGGTCTGATCTAATATCTTCCCTCTCAACTTCTGATAAGAGGGCATCCTGTATCCTGGACCAATGTTAGCAATTGCATCTGTCATTGCTTGAAAATGAAAACTGTTTGCTGCATTAAATGGAATGCATGCATCATAAAACCATCTGCCCACTGCAAGGTATGCTTGATCGTGCAGTTGTTCTGAAGCCATAGCAGCACGAATTCCTGGCTGAGCACCAGGTGTAGTGGAAGGAGGAAAGAACGAATGTATGTTAGAAGAAGAAGCTCTTCCTCTACTCCTTCCTCAACTTCCTCTTCTGCCACCTCTAAAGTCTTCAACTGCAACCCTCTTTCCTCTGCTAGGTACTCGCGAACTGCTACTACCAATATCTGTTCTAGCATCTGAAGGCAAACTATCAGTGAATCCAACTCTAGTGGCAGTAGCATCATCAACTTCTTCACACATTTGGAAATCATTCTTTTGTTGTCTCCTTTCCTGTATGCTCTCAATCATCTGCAAGCATTGCCATTTAATACCTTCTGGCACACTTCTAACTCTGCCTGTGCATGAAGCAACTTCTTTTCTGGTTCCTGCTAGGTGGTGTTTCAACCTTGAAATTCCACCACTAACCACCTTTTCACAAAATAAACATCTGATTTTTAACCTTGAACCCTTAACTGGTATACCCCACTGCCATGTCGGATCATCAGACTTTGAATGAGAGTCTCTACCACCCCTTCCTGCCATCTCAATGGAGTACTTTAATTCAAACAAAAACCTAAAAATAAAAGCACTTCGTAAATCCCCCAATCTTCAAATAACACTCAAATCGAGTGTCTCCCACTTCATGAATGCAATAAAAATCGTATACACACACTTAATAACTTCATATTTTGTCATTCAAAAAAAAAAACCCGAAATAACACAAAAAACAATAAATATAAAGGAAAAAAAGGGAAAAAACATTAAAAATATACCTAAATCCGAGTTTAGAGGCTTGGACGGACACCGTAGGGCACAATTTTAGAGCTTTGAACACCAAGGAGGCGAAAACCGACTCTTAGGGAGCTTGAAGAACCCAAAAGGAGAGAGGAAACCCGCAAAAAATCGCGGGTTTCTCTCGGGCCGGGACCCTTTATAAGGGTCCCAGGGCGTATCGTGCGATACGGTGCGATACGCTCGCACCTGCGATACGGGGCCTCGTATCATATCGTGGTGGCCCACGATACGGACAACACTGGTTATAGCACGCTATTGATAACATATACTAAGAGAGAAATGGAGCATTTATATGCAGTCGGGTTTTGGATCCAAACCCGTTTTGTGTTAGGTATAGGCCTTTGCTAGTCTTGGATCCAGACCCGAAGCTATATATTGATCTGATTTGATCTTGTTTGGTATTTAGATTCGAGTTCATCCAAGTGTGCTCTTTTCAACTTATTTATTTTAACATTTTTTGGATCAATTGTTTGGCATCTCATTTAGAAGATAATTTGTTTGTTGTTTGTTAGACAATAAGTTGCATTTTTTTTGTATGATTAAGATTCGTATTTTAGCTATATGTCACTTTTGTTATCCTTTTGTTAAAGACTTTTGTGATTAAGGTGCTTCATGTTGTTGGCTATTGGTTGGAGATTAATCAATGTTTGAAGATGCACTTATTGGTCTTTGATAATTTGTGATCTTGATAACTTTAAAGTTGTATTTTCATGCGATTAAGATCTATGTGTTGTGGTTATATGTCACGTTTGTTGGCCTTTTGTTGAAGACCTTTGTGATTACGTTGCTTCATGTTATTAGCTATTGATTGAAAATGAGTAAATATTGAAAATGTACTTATTGTTATCTTGATAACCTTATGCTTGATATAAGTATTTGAAAATATTGCATAAAAAGAGTTTTGCTTAGTATTGACTATTCATTTGCTATATTTTGAGCATTTTGTGCAAATAATAAAAATTGCATTCAAGAATTCTTGTTTTTTGAGATAAACAATTTATGTTTAAAAGATTCTTAAAAGTTGATTATAAATCTTTAAAAAAAATTGATCATCGTGGTGTATTATCTTATTCTTGAAATTATAGAATCAAGTTTGAGATTGTGAGTTATTTAAGGGCCTTTGGATGGTTTGAGCTTAGCCTTAAAGATTGTTTGATATACCAAGGTCTTTTTGTAATATCACGAGTTTGTAGTGATTCATGAAATTATTTGTTATATTTGATAATCTAACTTAGTTGATCAATGTTTTCTATTAAAGAACCTCTTTGAATTGTAGTAAACCATCTTTTTGGTTTCGTTTTTGGTTTGTCTTGCATTTTGGGTCAGAATGGAAATCATAAATTGTTTCGTTGGTTTATTAGATATGGAGCTAATTCTAAGGCGTCAATTCTGCTTTGGTGTTGCCCTTTTCTGGTTTTTGGGCTCTTGCTTGTTCACCTTCAATATGTTTTGTGTTGGGAAAAGTTCAATTTTAGAAAAGATGTAAGGAAGATACTAAATCGTAAAGACACTCATGTTGGTGGAAGAGATTGTGCTCTTGAAGAATTCATGTTTAGAAGATTGCCTCCTCAAATATTAAAAAACCGAACTCCCATGGCGTTGATGTGAAAAGAACATCGATTAGTTTGCTCTCATTGGTTGCCTTAATTACTTAATCCTCCCATATCATTCTCCACAATTTACACTCTAAGTTTCACTCTTTTTTTGTGAGAAAAACTTTCAGTATAGAGACTGTAAGTTTCAGGGGGGGTGTTAAGATGTAATAGGATTGGTTAGGCCAATAGCGCCCGGCCTTGCCGACTTCGAGGACCAGGCTAATATGGCTTGATCATTGGGACCAGTGTTGTCTGATGCGTATCGTATCGCGTATCGTTGGGCTCCACGATATGGGCGTATCGTATCGTATCGTATCATACTTTAATATTAAAATAATACAAAAATTATTTAAAAAATAAAAAAAAAAATTAGTAAAAATCTGAAAAAGATCTGGAAAAATCTGATAATTGCTTTAAATTCATATAATGCAAAGTTTAGCATAGATTGAGCATTCAACATTGAACAATTGCATCCAAAATTACATATTTTGAAGCAAAAAATGAAATACATTTACATTTTCCATATTGTAAATTTGTATAAGGATTATTAACTAAATAATCTTCATCTTCTACTTGATAAAGATTTAAAGTTTCTCATCACCTTCTGCTTTAAAATGAAAATCTTCATCTCCTTCGTGATGTTGTTGCACTTCAAATTAATTCATGCAATGTCTTCTTCGGTTAGGAGTGCATTTTCTTCGTTATCTTCCATAATCTACTCATCTAATATATCAAAATTAACAAACTATTATCTTTGTACATGTAGTTGTCATATTTGCTAATTTTCATATGTGAGCAAAACAATAAGGTCAATTTCTTTGATTATTGACTCTATGACACCTCAGTGATGTGATATTATTACGTGATGATATCCCTTTTTCTCTTACGACTAGCTTTTTAACTAATGCTTGAGCTTCATTTCTCACTTCACAGACTGAGTTAAGCCTCACACACGTTGATCTCAATGGAAGTCACGTAAGGTGAACCCTAAAATAGTGAAGTTGTGAAATGCCCACTCAATGAACTGAGACAACCAAATGTTTTTAATTGTTTGCGATCTCATGAAATTAGAAACTGCTAGCAAAAATATACCTAAAAGTTGGTAACAGAAAGGAAAATGATTTTGTCACAATTTTTATTTGTTTATAAATTATTCTTATTCAATAAATAAAATTATAAACTCAAATTACAAGCATAGGGAAGTGAAGAGAGGCGAATAGAGGCCAGAAACCTGGAAAAAATTGAAAAAAAAAATTTGAATTTTTTTTGGGGCGATACGGCACGATTGATATAGGTTACCGTATCATACGATACGGATAACACTGATTGGGACCAGAACAGGTCCTCCAGCCGTTGTTGAGTCTCTCTCTCTCCTCTCTCTATCTTGTATAAAACTGATTGATTCATGTGTAAATATGTAGAAAATTTTCAATTCAATAAAATTCATACCCGATTATTAACAGTTTCGTACAAGAAAGCGGGTTGTTCTTTTGATCTTTTCTGAGATGTGAAAATCTCAGGATTGCTAATTGGATCAATTCAAGGTTATGATGTTCAAAGTGAAAAGACATCGTTTAGCCTTCTAGTCCATTATTGCGTTAGGCTTCTGACAACCATCGTAAAACTTTGTCGGACTTATTTACTATGGATTCTACAAATTATGATAGGACTCTATGGAAACAAAGAATCCATGTAGCCGATTCCATCTAGTATTAGAAAAGGCTAAGTCACACATGCACTTCTAAGAAGTGGAGTGTCGACCTCGACATGGGTGCGACACCGACACCGTGTCGGTGCGGCATGACAAAAAAAAACATAATTTTTTTTGTAACTAATGGTTCTGCCGTATATGGTGTATTTATCCTGGAGAACCCAATCAAAGAGGGAGTAATCCGTGAAGACGATGAAACTGATTCCTCTTAGTCGACTTGTGACCTTATCCTCCATAATGAGCACCTGAGTTACCTCACCATAGTTTCCAAAATGCTCCTTTAGCTTGTCTTCCATCATCTCCCATGAAACTCCGCCGATGAACGTAGAAAAATATCTCAACGCGGACCTTCTCCACTTCTTTTTGTGTTAATATTCCACGCTTCAAAATCTGGTATCGATTTTGAAGTTCGGGTCTTTTTGGATAAATGGGTCTGGATAGTGAAGATTGATTTGTGTATTATGATGAAATTAGTAGTTGTTTACAGTTTATGTGTTTTGCTTTAATATAAAGTTGTGTACTTGCTATTGTCATATACTTATGTTAATTGATGTCTCACTTGTTTTAGCTTGAATATTATATATAATATATAATATTATATACCCTACCTGTGTCGCCGCACCCAAAATTTTTGAAATTTGCCGTATCCCGCACCTGCACCTGCACCCATGTCCGCACCCGCACCCACACCTGCACCCGTGTGACATAGGGAAAAGGCTTAGTTGTTGTTGTTGTTAGTTGTTGTTTGACTATATTTCTTGAACTCTTAGTTCATGTTTTGGAGCTGAAGGTAGAACTGCGTTTGCTGCATGTTTTGTTTTTGCTCTCTTGTATAGTATCTGCTGTCAATTTGCTTCATTTTCTTGCCAATGCATATACTTTTAGAGAAGATCTTGAGTAATTTTTCTTGAAAATTTTCGAGATGCTCATGTTGTGGATATCTGATGTTGGTGAATGTTCCTCATGCTTGCCTTTGTTATTGGTATCTTTTCTCAACCTTCTTTCATCCTTTACTCAAATGTTTAGTAGGACCAGTCAGAATCAAGTATCCGAAATTTATTGATTCCTGAAAACTGCATTTTGTGGTTCATTTTATGTTCCCTGAAACTGTTGTTTTGTGGTGTACACACAGACACCAACATTTTTGAGATATGATTGCTCTTTTCAATTTTTGGACACTTTATGTCTGAGTGTTTCACTCCATTAATTTTTTATTTCATCAGATCTGAGCAAGATAAAGAGCCTGAGCAAGATGTTGTAGCTGATTCTTCGGGCCCTCGTCCATTAGAGGATTCTATACCTGATGGTCATTGAAAAACGAACAAGAACTTATCGTTCACTTTGTCTGCTTTCTGATGTTTAGCTTTTGCATGTTTCCAGACGGAGTTTTCATTTGTTGTTTGGCTTGTCACCTTTTTGCTACTTGGATTCACTTGGTATATACAGTCTTTTAATGCAAATAGTTGAATATATTTTTCAGGTCCCCAAGAAATTGATGAATATGATCTTGTTGACCCTGTTGATATACTTGCACCATTGGAGAAGTGTGGTTTTTGGGATGGAGTGGTGAGTCCAAAAATCATTCTAATTTGAAAAAGACAAATTATGTTTCGCTCCTCTTTGGTAACCTCAAAGGGTCAATCTCTTTCTTCTCCAATTCTGTTTTACTGTTCTTATTATGGTTGTAGAAAGCTGCAAAATGGTCTGAGAGAAGGGATGCAGCTGCAGAACTAACTAAACTTGCTTCAACAAAGAAAATTGCTCCTGGTGATTTTTCTGAAGTGTGTAGAAGTCTGAAAAAGGTGTGTAGCCTGCTTATGCGGAGCTAAAGATTCTTCTTTGGGCTATTTGAGTACTATAGTAACTCTTTCACTAACCAACAATTCTTATCCGCAGCTTATAACAGATGTCAATATTGCAGTTGCTGCTGAAGCCATCCAAGCTATTGGCAATTTGGCTAAGGGTTTAAGGGGTCATTTTTCTGGAAACTCCCGACTCCTTTTGCCAGTTCTTCTTGTGAGTATTTTGGCCAAAGTGCTGATGCATTTTCATGCTTGTGTTTGATGTTGGAAAATTATCCTTTTTATATTGTAAGTTCATCATGTTAATGAATCTTTGGTTCTTCTATGTACAATTGCATAACAGCTATTCTCATCTGCAGACACGTATTCATGTAATCCTACCTGCTATACTGGCATTTTCTTTTCATCTTTTTGGCAGAGGGCATTACATTTTAGCCTTTCCTCGAAGTGTAGATAAATGTCAGAAGCTAATACGTCTCTTGGGGACCGATTGTCAGACATTTCCTACTGCAGAGATCATCATCTGAACTCTGTACGCCTTATTAATAAACCCCTAATGTCGATGGTTGAATAAGTCTGGGTAATTCTAGTTTGACCTGGATTTATTGCAACTAGGTACATCTGAACTGTTACTTCTACCTTCACAATTATTATATGAGATAGACTATAGAGTATAGACTATAGTATAGAGTGCCGAGAGTCCAAAATCATTACACTTTTGCACAACATTGTCACATTGGATATGCATTACTTGGATGAAGAATTTGTAAATTAGATCACAATTTAAGTTGACCTTGAAAGGAAAGAAGTTCATTATCCTTTGACCATAGCTTAAGTAATGGGTATTTAACACATTAATCTCATTGCCTTCTAACATACCAATTGCATTGTCTATACACAATTGAAATTTGACATCTCTATGCAACTCCGTCGTGGTGTTTTTGTCATGGAATCACTCTTTATCTAAGTGTTTTATGTCATCATGGCTTCTTGGCCGAGGAGGTAGACTATGTCACACGGGTATGGGTGCGGGATACAACAAATTTCAAAAATTTTGGGTGCGGCGACATGGCTAGGGTATATAATATTATATATTATATATAATATTTAAGCTACATAAATCAATCATAATACAACTAGTATTTGCTAATTTTGGGTGCACTTAGGTATCAATTAGCAAGTTCCCTCATAATGATCTGTTGGGTGCACGTAGGTATCAATTAGCAAGTTCCCTCATAATGATCTGAAACTTAGAATGATTTTACGAGCTGCAAAATATCCAATTTATGGATTCAAAGAGTTTCGAGATCTTTTGTAGGATATAGCATATACTAGTATTTGTGCTAGGATCCACTAGTGATGTCATACTCTTCTGTTCTATTCATCTGGCAATGTTCTTAGCCTTCAAATTATTCTGTGCAAAGGCATACACTATAGAGTCAAGAATCCAATCAGATTGAGTAATAAGAAACCAATTGTCCGCACCCAAAATCATTCAAGCTAATATTATATATAGCTACAATAGCAAGTACACAACTTTATATTAAAGCAAAACACATAAATGGTAAACAACTGCTAATTTCATCATAATACACAAATCAATCTTCATTATCCGGACCCATTTATCCGTGAGTTACAAAAAAAAAAAAATTGGCCATGCCACACTGACACGGTGTCGGTGTTGGTGTCGCACCAGTGTCAAGGTCGACACTCCACCCCTTAGAAGTGTCTGTATGACTTAGGAGGTAGATATGTGCTAGATTGTATCGGTAGTTATTTTATTGGAGTGTAAACTCGAAGCAGTTCATTCTCTGACTTAAGATTTTCTTTAAACTTTGTTTCTTGCATTCTTCTATGGTAGATGGGTAAAACTTTGATGTTTCTATAAATGGAATTACTACCCCAACGTGGCTATGCACTGTGAAGCTTCCTTCTTTGCGATGCTTTCAATAGATTTAGTTTTTATGTAAGTTTCCTTTTTATTTTGCAATATCCATTACTTGGTAATATCCATGATATAAGAAAACTCCTGTTATGAATTGATGAAGCAAGTTTGCTAGAATTAATTTCACTCTTATTTTTTTGTGATATACTTCTGGGAACAGCTACTGCAGATGATGTATATCATTTTCAACAATTTTTGTATTTTCAATTCCTATTGCCTGTGATCTAACTGGAATCATGTGCTACATGATTTTTTTTCTTAATGTAGGAAAAATTGAAAGAGAAGAAGCCAATCTTGACAGAATCACTTACCCAAACACTTCAAGCAATACATAAAGCAGGGTGCTTGACTCTTGCTGATGTTATTGAAGGTAAATTGTCAATTTCCTGGATCTAGAATTCTCTGCATTTTCTTTTGGTGATTCGGTGTTACACCCGGAAGCTGATTGAAACAAATGTTGCCAAAAAAGAAAGAAAGAAGAAAAGTGTCTACAACCTTGATGCTACTTTCCACTTGTGGCTTTTGCATTCTCTGGTATCCAGAAATTGTGATAGTTTGTGCAGGCAACTTCTACAGAAACTGGACAGGTTTAACATCGTGATGGACTGTCAGGATTTGGGGGGCATTAAAATGGAAAGTTTAGGGTGTGGATGGTTACAGACATGATTTAAGAGATACTTTCTTGACTTTTTCATTCCCAAATGATATTGTGCTTGTGACATTGTTTTGTTTATTGATTTGTGTATTAACTGATCATGAATTTTGCAATATATCATGGTTCTGATCGTACGGGGATGGTCGAGATTCGTTCACACTGGAAAAATTAGTCTTGAAGTTGTGTGGTAGAATTATCCAATTAGGTTGAGTTTGAGTCGGTTAAAGTCTGTGCCAATTTTGTGAACTTGGTCTGATTTCTTGAACTTAGTTGAGAGGAGATGCACTTATTATCAATTATATGATGAAATCTGGTTGATCTCCTTATCCCTGATTAGCAGCAAGCAATGCTGTGTTATCGCAGATCTGGTTGTCAACGGATGTGCATCTGCAAGAAATGAATTGATCTGTGAATTAGATGCAGTTTTTGCTGCTGGTCAACTGATGCGATGCAGACCAGCCAAGTTGAATCAGATGTACAATTGGCAGAAGCAGATTATGCTGGCAAGAAACTGAGTTTCCGACACATTGCTGAATTCAATTCACATTCTTGTCGCTGAGACGATTTGATGACTAATCAGATGTATATTGCAACATCTATATCGGACCCCTCACAGCAGACTCAGCTAGCGACCTATCCGTAATTTGAGTAAAAAAGTCCAGATCAGTTCGAGAGATTGGATTGCTGTTGACTCTTTTGTTGATCTAATTTGCAGCATGATCAAGCAAACTTTTATCTGATCCTATTATGGCAGACCTATCGCAAGTGAGTGCAGCTCATGCGAGGTCTTTCTGAAGTTTCGCAGGAATTGGCCTTGATACTTGCAAGGTCATCAGCAAATGGCAAGATCGTAAGAAAAAGATTGCTTACTGACTGGTGCTGTTCTAGGTCAAGGTGAACCACTTGCTGATCAAGGTGCAGATGGCCGTAATCTATTAACGATTAACAATGCCAACCCAAGTTGATTGCCAACTGTGACCGCAGATTGGAAATGCATTTGACTGTGGATTCAGATTTTGAAGGACCGTGATTGTGTGATTCTTCTGAAGAAACGAGGTTGTTGGTCCACTGGTCACTTACTGCTCAATTCTCTATCAGAAGATCAAAGGTGATCAATGTAGGATGGTGACCTATCACCTGTGAATCTCCACTAAAATGGGCTATAGTATTTCCTTGTACAATACTGGAGCAGAATTTGCCCATTCAGTAGCCCCTTTTTGAAGAATTTATGCTAAATAAATCAGCATCTTATTTGATAAAATCAGTCAAAACATCAAGAGGTAGAACAAGGTGCAGGTCAGCGCCCTTGGCTGCCGCCCCCTGCCTCTCACGATCCTCTACTACAACTAAACCTAATTACAAAGTCTGACTTTATATTACTAACCTAACTTAAAAGACTTAATTACCCCTAATTAGTGACTAACATAACTCAATTCCCAATGGGATCCAAATTACATACAACTGAACCTAACTACAATACCAGACACAAACTTAAACTTTAAACTTAAACATGACTAAAAATTAAAATAAGAAAAGAGGACTTCAACTTGATTTCCACAACACTTTTGGTATTTGAGTGAGGTCTATGAAAGGAGTTGATAAGAGGTGTGCGGAGGTTGGTTTATACTTTATACTGTTTAGTGTTTTCGGTTGTGAGTTATATAGAGGCATGTGGATGAACATGAAGAGTCGTGGCCTGAGGGGAAGGATCAGATATTATATCCGATGGTTGTAAGGTATGATATGGTGAATGAGGGAGAGTGAATGAAACATAAGAGGTGCATGTGAGCAGTGTTATCAGTATCGCATACGTATCGTAAGATAAAGGTTATCGTGCCGTATTATACGATATGCCCAAAAAAAAAATTCAAAATTTTTCTTTTCATTTTTCTTTTCAATTTTTTTTTTCAATTTTTTTGTAGGTTTCTGGCCTCTCTTTACTTCCCTATGCTTGTAATTTGGGTTTATAATTTTATTTATTGAATAAGAATAATTTATGAACAAATAAAAATTGTGACAAAATCATTTTCCTTTCTGTTGTCAACTTTTAGGTATATTTCTACTAGCAGTTTCTAATTTCATGAGATCGTAAATAATTAAAAACATTTGGTTGTCTCGGTTCATTGAGTGGACATTTCACTTTACTATTTTAGGGTTCACCTTACGTGACTTCCATTGAGTCGAACATGATCAACGTGTGTGAGGCTTAACTCAGTTTGTGAAGTGAGAAATGAAGCTCAAGCATTAGTTAAAAAGCTAGTCGTAAGAGAAAAAGGGATATCATCAAGTAATAATATCACATAACTGAGGTGTCATAGAGTCAATAATCAAAGAAATTAAGCTCATTGTTTTGCTCACATATGAAAATTAGCAAATATGATAACTACATGTACAAAGATAGCAGTTTGTTAATTTTGATATATTAGATGAGTGGATTATGGAAGATAACGAAGAAAATGCACTCCTAACCGAATACGATATTGCATGAATTAATTTGAAGTGCAACAACATCACGAAGGAGATGAAGATTTTCATTTTAAAGCATAAGGTGATGAGAAACTTTGAATCTTTATCAAGTAGAAGATGAAGATTATTTAGTTAATAATCCTTATACAAATTTACAATATGTAAAATATAAATGTATTTCATTTTTTGCTTCAAAATATGTAATTTTGGATGCAATTGTTCAATGTTGAATGTTCAATCTGTGCTAAACTTTGCATTATTATGAATTTAAAGCAATTATCAAATTTTTCCAGATTTTTTAAATAATTTTGTATTATTTTAATATTAAAGTATGATACGATACGATACGCCCGTATCGTGGAGCCCAGCGATACGCGATACGATACACGTCAGACAGCACTGCATGTGAGTAAGAGTTAACGTGAGATAAGAGATGTGAAAGTTAACAAGTGAAGCGATTGAAAATTGATATGTTAACGTGAGTGTGAAAATAGAGATTACATGCACGATTATGGGTGAGATGGAGTGATGAGAGAGAATGAGTGTGGTAAGTGTGTGATGGTGATGTCTAGAGAGAGAATTATCTACGCAAGAGTGATTAGCTCTAACCTAGCCCAGTGGAAGAGCAACGAAGACCCATAGCTTGAATCTGGAACAAGTTTAAGCAGAAAACGGTAGCTTTATTGTTTTCTCAAAAGATTCTCAATTCATACATCGGTTGAGTATTGGTACTGATAGACACCTCAATTCAATATGAACTGGAGATCAATTGCTTGCTCACGGATTCTCCTTATATGTATCTTCTTAAGGAAGATTCATGTGTCTCTTCTTGGAAAAGCTATGTATGAGTCTTCTTGAATAAGATTCACAGATTTTTTTGGACAAAATCTATGATGAGTGGCTTCTTGAGAAAACTTCATGAGCTCCACTTTGGTACAAATCTTTTCAAATCGTGAACGTTCTTATGGGCATTTTGATACACATTTGGATGAACTCTTGAGCTTTTTCTCTTGCTTGTCAAGCTTCCTATTTTACTCCCACTTCCAGTGGAGATCATGTGACTATTATTTTATTAAGATTGAGACTCTTGGCCAATGCTTGCATGAAACTACAAGTTTGTCTTTGTGTTGTTTTGTATTGTATTGTATCATGTATTGTTTTGTTCTACGAGACAAGTGTATCATATTGTAATTTTTTAAAATAGTTTAAAAATAAAAAATCATGAAAAATCCAGACACCATTTAAATTTCAATGTATATGCATTTAAGGCTTAAGCAATACACCTTTATTTATGATTAAATCATTAAACAAGTAGCAAAATTATAAGTTTCATAATTTGAAAAAAAGAATCATATTATAATCATGATCATCAACTAAATAATCTTCATTTTCTTCTCCATGTTCAAAGATCATCATCACCTTAAATAGCAAAATCAATATCATCATCTCCTTGCTGAGATTGTTGCGCTCCTTCCAAATTGATTCACTAAATGTTTATCATCTTTCATAAACTCCTCTGAGATATCAAAATTATCAAGACTTATTGAATCAAATTGGTTCTCATATCTACTTGAGTTTAACTTTCATAATTGCCTGCAAGAATGATATAACAACAATTAATCCTTTTCTCATACTAGATGGGGTTGGCTACGTGGATTCTTTGTTTCCAGGGAGCTCTATCATAATTTGTAGAATCCATGATAAATAAGTTTGACAAAGTTTTACACTGGCTGTCAGAATCCTAATGCAACCCTCTTTTATCCGAGCTTGGGACCAACCATGTAAGGGTGATCCCCTACATGTGCGGAGTTGCCTACAAGAATGATAAGTAAATAAAAATGAAAACTAAAAAGCTCAAGAATAAAAATATAATAAATCAAAATATAGAATTAAATACTTAATAGTAACTCTTTCTTAATTACCTTTGTTGAACTTGTATGTTGCAATGGTTAAAACTAGGTTATTGAGCCGCTTATGTTTCAACCTGTTGCGCTTTTTTACATGAATATGTTCAAAGACACTCTAATTCCTTTCACAACCAGTTGCACTACAGGTTTGATTCAAAACCCTTATTGCAAAATTTTTAAGTTTGGGCAATCATTTTCAAACCCGCTCCACCAAACATCTAACAGAAAAAACAAATATAAAAATATATTCTATTATAAATATAAGATTTAAGAAACTTAAATATTAAGATAAATAATTTATATGTTGGGCGCGTATTAGTATGATTGCCAATGGGTATAGGCAAACTCATCAAGTGAAGAGCATTATTATAACTCTACTCTCATTAGGGATCAATCTGTCTATGCAATCAATGATACCTCTATTAACCTCAACGTCCCTTTTAAAGGTTGCAAAATACCTAAACGTTGGATTTAGGTAGTAAGTTGGATCATGAATAGGTTATGCAACTATTTATTCCATCTATTATCAGTAATCCTCCACACGAGTACATAATTACTCTTTCTTCCATTGAAATTACTCCTGATAACTTCTTTAGCCCTATCCATAGCTTAATAAAGATAGCTCATATAATCAAAGGGCATGCTATCTTTAATAACCTAATACAACCCTATCCATGGCTTCATAAAGATAACTCATAGATGACTTATTCTCACTATCAACCAATATAAAAACTTTAACCAAATGACATGCGATCTTTAATAATCTAATACAAGAGTTCCAAAATGTATTCCTGAAGACCATTTGTGAAATCTTAAGTTTTTTATTTCTCCTATTTTGATGCAACTCTGTAAACTATTACCACTCATATAAGTTAAATATTCTCTTTTAAGATACACTTTTCTTTAACAATGCTCTCTCTGACAAAAAATTAGTTGCAAACTGGGCAAGAAACGTAAGAAGAAACTCTCTACCATCAATATTTCTCCACATCATACATAATACAAATGCATGGTTATAAAGAAATTTAGTGATATCTTGACAACACATAGCTATCGCCTTTACCAGATCCATCTCTCTAATATTCTCAAGAATTAGATCTACACAATGGGTAGCACATGGTGTTAAATAAAAAGTATCATATTCTGGTTAACTCCTTTGTAGTTGCTTTATAGTTAGTTCTATTATTTATAATTAGTTGGACTACATTTCCTCGCCCAACCTTAAATATCACCTAATAAAATTCTTGCCTTAGAACTTTTAGTAAAATAGAAAATTGAAGTTTAATAAAGTCTTTCCTTGCCTATCTGTCCATCCGTCTACCATGATAGTACATCATGTCTCCTTCCATGATTCCCTTAAAGTCAAACAATACTCTTGGACTTCAAGGGCGGTCTTATCCAATAATTTCTCTCTTAATTTTTATAAGATAACATCTTATATCTTGGACCAATGTTAGCAAAGGCATCTGCCATTGCTTAAAAATGAAATGAAATACATTCATCATAAAACCATCACCCCACACCACGATTTGCCTGCTCATGCAATTGCTCTAAGGCTATAGGAACACGAATTTCATGTTGAACACTAGGTGTAGCAGAAGAAAAAAATGACTACATGTTAGAATGAGATCTTCATCCAGCCCTTCCCTTTCTACTACTCGTAACCTCTTCAACAATCCACTTTCTCTTGGTTGGTGGTCGAGAACTACTACTACCAACCTCTCTCCTAACATCAGAAGGGATGCTATCATTATCACCACCACCATCAAGTTCAACATCCTTCATTGTATTTCTTTTTCTTCTCTTCTTAACTATAATGTCAAAACATTATAGTTAATCATGAACATGTACAAAAGATGTCTGTGACAAAAATGAAGATGTTGAGATGGATGAGTGGTCATACAAGAAAATACTGTATACATAATGAGGTTATTAGAAACAAATTAGGAGTGACACTAATAGAGGATAAAATGAGAGAATATCGTTTAAGATGGTTTAACATATAAAAAGAAGATCAAAAGAAGAACCTATAAGAAGGTACGAAAAACTAAATTTGGAAAGTATTAAAAGAGGTAGAGGACGACCGCAAAAGTATTGGAAAGAAACAATAAAGAATGATCTAGTTTATTGTTAGTTAACCCCTAACATGGCACATGATAGGGGTCTGGGGAAACAAAGAATCCATGTAGCCGACCCCATCTAGTATGGGAAAAGGCTTAGTTGTTGTTGTTGTTAACTATAATGTTAATCATTTGTACACATTGACATTTAATGGCTTTAACACTCTCGTAACTTTGCCCGTGCAAGGAGCAACCTCTTTCCTAGGCCTTTCTAGGTATTGTTCTAATCGAGAAACTCCACCACTCATACAAACAACATCTAAGCCTTTTCCCAAAATAGATAGGGTCAGCCACATGGATTCTTTGTTTCCAAAGAGCCCTATCATGTGCCATGCTAGCAGTTAACTCAATATAAACTAGATAATCCTTTATTGTATATTTCCAACACTTTTGTGGCCGTCCTCTTTCTATTTTATTATTTTCACAATCTAGTTTTTCATATCTTTTTATGGGAGCATCCTTAGATCGTCTTTCTACATGTCCAAACCATCTTAAATAATGTTAACTCATTTTGTCCTCTATTGGTACTACTCTTAATTTGTTTCTAATAACCTCATTATTTATACGGTCTTTCCTTATGTGACCACTCATCCATCTCAATATCTTCATTTTTGTTGCAAACATCTTTTTAAATGTTGATGATTAATTGCCAACACTGAGAACTATAAAACATTGCATGTCTAATTACTGCTTTATAATATTTACCTTTTAACTTTAATAGTATCTTTTTATCACACAAAATACCTAAGGATCGAATATCATAAAAATAATAAGAAAGAGTGAAGAAAAAATGTTGAGATTGGAGGAGGGGACATACCCTCAAATGGAGGTCTCCCCTCTCTTTTTCTTAATCTCAATCTCTTAACCCTAATACAAAATGTACAACCCTTATATAATGGGTTGTTAAACATAAAATGACCAAAATGCCCTTAGCTACTACAAGCAATTATAATAATACCTAAAACACTATATTGCATGGATACATGTATGGTATTGGTACCCGATACAGATACAGGGTACACAATTTTTAAAAAAAACTAAGGTACGGGTACACCAATATTAAAAACATAATAAAAAGATAAATTTACATCTATTAAAAAACATAATAAAAAGATAAATTTACATAAATAAATAACACCTGCAAGGAAGGCTGATTTATTGATTGAACTTATGGCATTTACATAATTGCAAAAGGAAATGATGGGCCACTAAAAAGCAAGTAAAAATAATGTTACCTTCTTGTGGATGTTTTCTTCACCATTGTCTAACATGTATAGAGGAATCAATAAGTGCACTTCTCATAGGATCCTGAGAAACCATAATACAAATACTACACATTAGAATTCCAAAATAAGTTTGATATGTGGATTGGATTCTCTTAAAAGGTGGCATGGATATAACATAAGTCCAACAAGAATAAATGTCAAATGATTAAGTTCCAAAACTAAGGAAAATTTGAACTACCAAGCTCATGTAGTAGTGTTCAACAACAACTAAGCCTTCTCCCATACTAGATGTGGTCGGCTACATGGATTCTTTGTTTCCACAGAGCCCTATCATGTGCCATGTTAGCAATTAACTCAAAATAAGCTAGATCATTCTTTATTATTTCTTTCCAATACTTATATGGTCGTCCTCTACGTCTTTTAATACTTTCAAATTTTAGTTTTTTATACCTTCTTATAGGTTCTTCTTTTGATCTTCTTTCTATATGTCCAAACCATCTTAAATGATATTCTCTCATTTTATCCTCTATTGGTGTCACTCCTAATTTGTTTCTAATAACCTCATTATGTATACAGTCTTTTCTTGTATCATTACACATCCATCTCAACATCTTCATTTCTGTCACAGACATCTTTTGTACATGTTGATGATTAACTGCCAACACTCAGAACCATAAAACATGGCAGGTCTAATTGCTGCTCTATAATATTTACCTTTTAACTTTAATGGTTTCTTCTTACCAACCAACATTAATTCTATGTGTAACATCTCCATCAATTCTTCCATCACTCTGAAAATTTGACACTAGGTATTTAAAACTTTCCTTTTGGGGATGCAATGTATTTCAATTTTAATTTTTAGGTCCTCTGAAGTAACCACATGATCAAACTTACATTCCATATATTATGTCTTTGTTCTACTAAGTTGGAGGCCTTTGCTTTCTAATGTTTCTCTACGTAGTTTCAATTTACTGTTAACTTTTTCCTTAGACTCCTCCACTAACACAATGTCATCTGCAAATAACATACACCAAGGTACTTCATTTTGAATATGTTTTGTTAATTCATCAATCACCATTATAAATAAGTACGAACTTAAATTTGATCCTTGATGTAGCCTAATATTAACTTCAAAGAAGTCTGTCATTCCTTCATGAGTCCTCACACATGTTTTTACACCATCGTACATGTCTCTTATAAGGTTAATGTATGTCAATGGGATACCTCTTTTTTCTAAGGTTCTCTAAAGAACCTTCCTCGGTATCCTATCATAAGTTTTTTCTAGATCAATAAATATCATGTGAAGGTCTTTCTTTTTTGCTCTAAAATGTTCCATAAGACGTCTCAAAAGGTGAATCACTTCAGTAGTAGATATACCTTGCATGAATCCAAATTGGTTCTCTGTTGTACTCGATACTTGTCTTAACCTATATTCGATAATCTTTCCCACAATTTCATAGTACGGCTCATTAACTTGATACCTCGATAATTCACACAATTATGAATATCTCCCTTGTTCTTATATATGGGTATAAGTGTACTCGCTCTCCATTCCTCAAAAATCTTTTGGTTTCTCCATATTTCATTAAATAGTCTTGTGAGCTAAGTGATTCTTATTTCTCCTAAGATTTTTCAAACTTCTATAGGAATATTGTCTGGTCCTACCGATTTACCACCCATTATAGAGCATTCTATATTTTAATTTTGTCAAAGAATACAAAGGATAATATAGTAAACTACTCTAAGTGACTTGGAAGCTAAGATGTTCAAAATAGAAAAAGAAAGATGCTAGAGAGAAGCCAACAAGATAGTTATTATGAGAGGTGAAGGATGCAAACTCGAATGCAACTTGGATGCATGTGAGATGCTAGATCCAACGGTTCTTAAAAATGGGTATTTAAACCCCATTTTCCCTTCTCTCTCTGATAGAAACCCTACTCCATTTCTCTCTACCCGTCAGTGACCTCAATTATTTCGGCCAGGTGGTGAAGCTCACTGCTTTTCAGCCCTTCTCCTCTGCCTTTAATTCTCTCAACCAATGCAACACTGTCTCTGAAGGTTGGTACTTCTCACAGCTCCGCCATCCGTTTCCCTCTAGAGACTAGCATTAACACGATTCAGATTCTATTTGAACTGAAAAATGTCATCATCGATGGTAATTTCTCTCTTGAAACCTCTGACGACCTTTTGATTTTCATTAAGCAATGAGAGCTCTCTGTCTTTTCCTCCATCGAGACAGCTTCCCACCTTAGTGAACGGCAAGAAACAACCTCTTTCCTCCTGCTCCCTGTCTTCTATAGTGGACTTGGTGCCTCCTCATGTAAATCCTCTCAAATTTTGGTTTTTGCTTCAATAACAACCTTTTCGCCTCTTTCTTAGCTTTCTTATAAATCTTCCTAGTTTCACTAGTTTTCTTGACATAATGCAATTTGTAACCTACCTTCTTTGCCTTGATTTTATCTTGCACCACTTCGCTCCACCACGAAGCTTCTTTTTGTACCGGGACACCTCCCTTAGATTCACCTAACATATCTTTTGCCACTTTTCGAATATGTATAGCAATATTGTTCCACATGTCAGAAGGTGTACTATACAATTCCAAGCATCTCCTTGAAGAACTTTCTCTTTAAATATATCTTCTTTCTCACATTTGAGGTTTCATCGTCTAGTTCGAGTAATTCTATGCACTCTATTATTCTTTATCTACTTTTTCACTTGCAAATCCATTACTAAAAGTCAATGTTGAGTAGTTTAGCTTTCTCTTGGAATTACCTTACAATCTTTACAACATGATCTATCTTTTTTCCTACAAACAAAATAATCAATTTGTGATTATGAAAAGTTATTCTTATAAGTAATTAAATGTTCATGTTGTTTTTTGAAAATTGTATTGGCTATAAAAAGATCAAAAGCCATAGCAAAATTTAAAATCTTCCTGCTATGCTAGATCATACCGAGATTGAGAATGCGTAACACCCCTTCCTGCCTTCTTAATTTACTACTTAAATCTTGATAAACTTGAAAATAAAAGTGCTTCATAAATTGCCATAAACTTCATAAATCTTCAATCTTTACTTCATAAACCACCAAAACACTAAAGAATGTCTCACACTTCATAGATTGCCACAAATACAACAAAAAGATATCCCCTCACTTCATATATTATCATTGAAAAAAAACAAATAACACAAGAAGATACAAAAGATGCATAGAAAAAAAGAAAAAACCCTATGTCACAACCACCAGATTATCGTTGTTGTTGCTGTCAAAGTGATGTTGCTGTTGGAGACCGTTGTTAATGCTTCTCCTTAGCCAGAAGTTGTTGAACGGTAACACACAAACAAAAGCCACAAACCCTACGAAAACACGTGATTCTGTTCGTGTGGAGGGTTTAAAACAAATAGTGTATCACACAATACAAGCCAATACATGATTATTGTGATACACCTCAGTGTATTGTATCGTGATTTCCCCACGATACAATGCATCCCGTATCATGCGGTACGAGGCAATATGGATAATATTGGTTTGTCTTGGCTTGTTATCATGCAATTTACATGCTTACCACTATAATATGCCTTTCAATTGACTTGATTTGACCAAGTGACTCTCTTAGGGTCTATGAGTGGGGATGTAAGAGTTATGAAGGTTACATATATTTTGAAAGCGGACTATGTAAAGAATAACTCTTCAACTTACTTGAAGAGTCTATGTAAAATCACAAACCAAGAATCGCCAAGAGATTAATAGATCAAATACACCAAACACTTGGTGCTCAAACATAGAAACCAAGTCAAAGGAAGAACCAACAAATCAAACAAATAACCAAGATGATTCCTCAAAACAAGGATGATTTATTAAGGTAGGTTGAGGCTCGATTTATAGAGCAAGAAAAGTTATTTACACCAATAAGAGAGAAGAGAGAGATAGGAGAGCCATTGGGAGCTCCCCCAATGGCTACTTTAACTAGCTGCCCCCAACAACCCCTTGGCCTGGGCAGGCCCGTTCCCTATTACACTTTAACAGACTATTCAGGGCAAGACATGTTTGGTTCGCTGTCCCTGATGTTGTGTTGGCCATTATCTGACCTAACTCTTACAACATGGTGACACAACATAATGAATGCTTTCTCGTGCTTTTGCTTCAAGCATGGAGTTCACCTTGAATTTTGGGATGCTTGATTCAGTATTTTGCTTTGTCTATGAAAGAAGATGAACGTGGACACTATTTCCTTCTGATTTTGTCTGCCAGCTAGTCGTAGTGCCTGTTAATTCCATTAGACTTCTATGCATTCTGTGATGACCTTATGATGGTCCTACTACTTTTAGTTTTAGCTGCATTTGCTACTTCTCTGCCGCAATTATGTTTTTCTGTAATCTCAACTAGTCTTATTGTATAACTCCGCCTATGTAAGAGATCACCCTTGCATGGCCGGTCCCAAGCCCGGATAAAGGAGGAGGGTTGTGTTAAGCTTTCGATAGCCAGCGTAAAACTTTGTCGAACATATCTATCATGGATTCTACAAATTATGATAGGGCTCCGTGGAAACAAAGAATCCGTGTAGCCGACTCCATCTAGTATGGAAAAAGGCTTAGTTGTTGTTCTTGTTGTTCAACTAGTCTTATTGTATGAAATGATTTTTTTTTCTTTCTAGTGAACTAATGAATTTTGTTTTGTTTGTTCAGTATTGTGCATTTGTTGCAATTTATTAAGTACATGAAGTGATTCTCATCTTATGATCTGTTTCTGTTATGTTTCTTTGGTCTAAATTTTTTGTTCTACTCATTGCTTTTTCTATTGCAGATGTTAAAGTAGCAACGAAACACAAGGTTCCACTTGTCCGCTCATTGACATTGAATTGGGTTACATTTTGTATTGAAACAAGTAATCGGCAAACAGTTCTTAAGGCCCACAAAGATTATGTTCCTATATGCATGGAGGTTTGTGATACTTCTCTTAGGATTCTTTCATTTCTGATTTTTTCTACTTGGGTTCACTATTGTGCATAATCCTCTCCCTAAACTTTTGAGCTAACCGTTGGTTAACAACTATTTCAATATAATGAATGTCTTAATATACACTTTCAGTGCTTAAATGATGGGACCCCTGAAGTTAGAGATGCATCTTTCGCAGTTTTAGCTGCAATTGCAAAGGTACGTACTGTTCCTTTTCTTTTTATCTATCCTTAGTGTGAAGAGCCATTTATTCAGCTGCTGAAATAGAGATACTACTGTACAATGTTATTTTCCTTTCTTGGTTTGTAGTTGGTTGGTATGAAACCACTAGAAAGGTCTTTGGAGAAACTTGATGAAGTGAGGAAAAAGAAGCTTTCTGAAATGATTGGAAATGCTGGTGATGATTCACTTACCACATCTGGGACTGGTTTGAGCTTCAAACATTTTCCTTATTTTGGTTATTCATGTGTGTTGGCATCTATTGGTGTGTAAAATGTATCTAATGCTTCTTTTGGTTCCCATTGTAGTTTCCACGTCCAATGGTGGTTTTATTCGGTCTTCAGCTTTGGAGGTGATTGAGATTTTACTTGTCTTTTGTTTTTAAGTTACACTTGTTTATTAATTTATAGACCTCCGTGTTGCACTTTAAAGGTCCGGATGGAAATTAAGTAAATGCTACTCAAATTCACTTGTATATTGGATTTACCATCTCTTCTACTATCAGTTCAGTTGGTAGCTATGAACGTTTTAGCTTAAAAGAATGCACTTGATTCCCCTTGGTTCTTTTCCTTATATGCAAGCATTTCATTTCCAAGTTCTTTCTTTCTTTGTCAAAGGCTTTAACCAATGCTGGTCACTGTTTGGGAGTCTTTATTTACTTGCTTTTTGAAGGTTAACCATTTGGAATTGAAATGCCTTCTTGCAACTGTTGGAATGATGTCTTTAGTAATATATCCATAACAAGAATTTGTTGTGCAGGGGACCCAAAGCTCGTATGTTAAACGTTCTGCTGCTAGCATGCTTAGCGGGAAGAAGGCGGGTCAGGCACCTGTAAGTTTTTTCCTACTTGTTATACTACATTAGGTGCTTAATTGAGGATAAGTATATCCTGATCACAGATGTAGACCCATCGCGCATGTGATTGCTAGTTGTAATTCCAAATCAGGTTGAATTTTGTGTAGAAGTTCAGAATCATCATAAACTTGAACTTATTTTGACTTGATGAAGGGTGTCTTGCAATGTAAAACTGTAATTCCTTGTGAAAGTTCAGGAATCACACCTCAATGCGAGCATCCCTACACAATACGACGGGTATTTCATATTGTTTTTTTTTATTCATTTTTGGCATTTGGGCAGACTTCAGTTAAAAAAGTTGGTCCTGGGAAACCTGGTCCTATTAAGAAGGATGGTCCTGGGCAGCAGAAATCGGTGGTATTGACTGAGGTTGAAGATGTAGAGGTAAGTTACTTCAAACTACTGTTTGCATGGTTATTAGCAACACAGTTTCTAGTCTGTTACCCAATATTGTGATTGAAGACCATCCTGAAATGGTTATGGCGTAAACGTTTTGCTTGTTTTCAGCCAGGGGACATGAGCCTCGAAGAAATTGAAAGAAGACTGGAAAATTTTCTAAAAACGGATACAATCTCTCAATTGAAGAGTACTGTGTGGAAGGAAAGGCTAGAAGGTTCCCTTTCTTTTATTATGCATTTTATCATCTTTGTAATTTGTATTGGTAACATAATATGCAAGTCCTCCCTGGTGTAAAAAATTCTAAATTTTAGGTTACTGCCCCCCCACCCACACACAAAGATTTAGACAGATAGTGGGGGAAAGTTCACGTTTATTGAGAGCAAATTCCTCTACTCTGTTTTTTTTTTGTTGCTGCAATGTGCTTTATTTATGGCCAGCCGTTGTTGGTTATCTTCTTGAATTGTCTGCAACGGGTTGAAAATATTTACTAATGGAAGTGGTGCATAACTCTGTGTACGTTTCTTGATGAATTCTCTTTTCAGATGTGGTTCCAGTTTCACATAATTTATTGTAGAATTTGCAACTGATGCCACAAACTTTGTATGAATGGATTTTGTTTTAGAAAACACAGGAAATTTATATAAACAATAACAGAAGAAACTCGGTGTCTGCTGGAATATTGCCCAGCATGTACATGCCACGTCTAACATCACCAAAATGGTATAATCTTATCAATAGGTAAGGATCAGCAAGCGAGTAAATGTGAAAATGGGGAGATAATGCATTATTCTGATTTCAGTAGATGGAGATGGTGGCTCTGAAATGTATTGAATTTGCTGAGATATCATATGGCTCTTTTGTTTGAACTCGTGAAAGTTTCATTTCTTATTTGAAATGTATTAAGATATTTGTGGTTTTGATATTGAGAGGCTTACAATTTGTTGATGTCATATGGCTTGTTGGCACACGATAATTTCTTTCTCCTTGAAAGTCTTATAGTAATTCACATTTTTCTTGAATTCGTGAAGATAAATAGTGTTGTTTTTTGTACATGCATATTAACGTTCATTGAAGTGTATTTGAGCAAGACGGCCTATTCGTTAAGCATATGTTTGATCGTTATTATGTCTTCGTTCACTTGTGCCTCTTATGAAGTGTTACTGAATACTGAGTTGTTTCTTAGATTTTAGAGAACTTTTTTCCTCTCATTTTCTTTAGTATCTTGATTTGGGAGTTGAAAGTTTCATGTTATCTGGTGAACCTTTGGGTTGTTTTGCTTATGCATTTTAGTGTATCATTGACAGCAATGTCTTTGCTAAAACAAGAAATAGAAGGTCTTTCAGATCTTGACCGCATAGCTGAAATTTTGATCAGACTGCTCTGTGCTGTTCCCGGGTGGGGTGAGAAAAATGTGCAGGTACACTAAAGTGTTATATGGAGGACCTTCGTATCAAAGGCAGCTTTTCTAATTATCAATCAAACTCACAGCTAAAACTTGTGTGAATGGAAACAGGTTCAGCAACTGGTCATTGAAGTGATAACTCATATAGCTTCCACGGTATCAAAGTTCCCAAAGAGATGTGTGGTGCTCTGCATCCTTGGTATGCTTTGGCTTTTGCATTGTCTTGCTCTTGTAACTGCTCATGATCAGTTCTTCAAATCGTTTTCTGCAGTTCCCTTAGCAATTGTGCAGGCTTCTATTGCATTTAAAATTGTGGATATCCTTTGCAGGGATAAGTGAGAGGGTTGCTGATATCAAAACACGTGCCCATGCTATGAAGTGTCTTACCGCTTTTTCTGAGGCAGTGGGACCAGGTTTTGTTTTTGATAGGGTATGCACTCTTTCTAGAAACTTTCTTAACTAATTAAGTCAGGTTGCTCTTCTTGTAAGCTTTATATATATGATGATATACTTTCGTCCAGCTATATAAAATCATGAAAGAACACAAGAACCCAAAGGTCCTAAGTGAAGGAATTTCATGGATGGTCACCGCTGTTGAAGATTTTGGCGTTTCACATTTGAAATTGAAGGTGAGTTAGGTCCTACAGGTTAACAAGTTTGTTTTGCTTTTCACTTGTATGACTTTGATGTGATCCTGTTTCTTTCTTTTGTACCCTGCAGGATTTGATAGATTTCTGCAAAGATACAGGACTGCAGTCAAGTGCTGCTGCCACTAGAAATTCAACAATCAAACTGATTGGAATGTTGCATAAATTTGTTGGCCCAGGTAAGCAAAATATCAATGTTTGTGTTCTCGTGTTGTATATGTGGCAAGTATGCTTTCCTTCACTGCATTATGGGCATATATTTTCAATTTCTTACTTTTCCTTTTCTAAATAGCAGACATCAAGGGGTTCCTTTCTGATGTGAAGCCTGCACTTCTTAGCGCTCTCGATGCTGAGTATGAAAAAAATCCTTTTGAGGTTGGTATTCTCATCCTAGTAATTCTGTTGTGAATTTCAAAAATTGTAGCTTATACGTCTTGGTGATTGTTATTCATAGGGTTCAAATGCAGCTCCTAAGAAAATTGTGAAATCTTGTGACCCCAATCTCACTGCATCTGCTACTGCGTTTGATGGGCTACCACGAGAAGATGTTAGTGGGAAAATTACGCCTAATCTATTGAAGAACCTAGGTAGTCCAGACTGGAAGGTATTTATGATCTTAATTATTGGCTCAGTAACCACATGTTTTAGCTATGTCCTGATAATGTTTGCTTGTTATTTATGTAGGTCCGCTTTGAGTCTATTGAGTCCGTGAATAAAATTGTTGAAGAGGCCAATAAGCGCATACAATCCACTGGGACTGGTATTTTATCACATAGCATCCTTTAATGATAAAGATTTTCTTTTCTGTAAGTGTTTTATGATTCATGGTATATGATGCTCAATCTGCCTATCAGGTGAGCTGTTTGGAGCTCTCAGAGGTCGCCTTTATGATAGTAACAAGAATCTGGTCATTGCAACGCTTGCCTGCATTGGTAACATTGCATCTGCTATGGGTCCTGATGTTGAAAAAGCAAGCAAGGTTGCATTTCTGTTTAGTAATTAGCCTATTTTTGCATTTACTTGAAAGTTCTGAGAAAATAGTGACTATATGTTCCATTTTGCAGAAATTATTAGCCGATGTCTTAAAATGCCTTGGTGACAATAAAAAACTAATGAGGGAATGTGCTGCAAAGGCATTGGACTCCTGGGTCATGGCTGTTCAACTTGATAAGATGGTAATTGCATGTACAGTACACTCTTCAATTTTAGAGTTGCTGTTTAAGTTGTTATCTTCCAGGATTTATTACTTCAAATGTGCCTTTCTTTGGGTTGGATTTCAGGTCCCCTATATATTGGCTGCTTTGGTCGATTCTAAGCTTGGCGCAGAGGGAAGGAAAGACCTGTTTGATTGGGTAACCAAGCAGCTTTCTACAACGAATGACTCAACTGAGATCTTGCAACTCCTAAAGCCAACAGCTGTTGCCTTGACGGTGTGTTTTCTTTCTTGAACGCCAAAGGCTTTTCTCCTTCCTATTTTGTTGCGTCAATATTTGTGATCTTTTCAACTGGTACTAAAGCATTGGAAGTCTAATTTGTGTCCTAATGGTGTCTTCAGGACAAATCAGCAGATGTGCGCAAGTCTGCAGAGGCTTCCTTGACTGAAATAATTAGAGTTTGTGGAAGTGAAGCAGTATGTGGACAATTTTCAAGCATTCTTGTGATTCTCTATGGAATAATATCATAATGGGTATCAAATTGATAAATAACTTGCTTGTCTTGTCAGGTCACTAGGGGAGTGAAGGACTTGCAAGGTCCTGCTCTAACCCTTATTTTGGAACGTCTAAAACCTAGTGGTGCACCTCAAGGTATGTATTAGTATCCTCATTTGGCTTTTAGGGTCTACTGTGGAGCTTGTATATTTTGATGTCGATATGCCCTCTCCTTGGTCCACAGAAGCCTTTGATTCATCAAAGGTGGCATCATTTGGATTTGCCGCAAGGGCTGGTTCAAAAATTGGAAAGCCAAGTGCAAATGGTGCATCAAAGCATGGTGGCAAGAGCATTGGTTTGGTAATTAAATTCTTACCACATCTGTGCTTGTTGTAATACATTGTTTGTTGCTAACTTCCTTGCTCTTGGTACAGAAGGGTATGCAGACAAAGATGTCTAGGCCAGAAGCTGCGGAGATTGCTCAAGATCTTGCTGTACAAGGTCAGGCTTTAGTAAACACTAAAGAGTCAAACAAGGTATGCTTCTACTGTTCTTATACTATGAATCTCAGGAGAAATGCCAAGTCTTTTGATGCTTAGTAACAGTCTGTGCTTTGTAGGAGGATAGAGAGAGAATTATTGTGCGGAGACACAAGTTTGAAGAGCTGCGACTGGAGCAAATACAAGACTTGGAAGTTTGTAGTTTATGCTTTAGCTCTTTTAGTATGTAAAATAAAATAAATTCATTTCGACGTTGTGGGTATCCTTGATGGTTGAGATAAAATAAATTCATTTTGATGTTTTGGGGTATACTTGCAGGTTGAGATGATGAAGTATTTTAGGGAAGACCTTCACCGCAGGTTGCTGAGAACAGATTTCAAGAAGCAAGTGGACGGTTTGGAGATATTGCAAAGGGTAATCCAATTTTATTTTCTTCATAATTTTGTGGAAAATAAATATGTCATACTGCAAAACAGAATGGTCTCAATTTCTGTAACTTTCAATAATATTTATATGAAGGCCCTTCCATCCATTGGGAAAGAAATAGTTGAGGTTTTGGATGTCCTTCTGAAGTGGGTTGTTTTAAGATTTTGTGAGTCGAATACTACATGTTTACTGAAGGTAACTTTTCTTGTTCTTTCCTTTGCTTCACCTTTCTCAAAGTGTTTGTGCATTTAAGTGCCTTTGTTGTTTATCAATTAAGTAATTTGATAGGTTCTCGAGTTCCTACCTGTGCTTATTGATGCCTTGAAGAATGAAGGCTACATTCTGACTGAAGCTGAGGCTTCTATATTTCTTCCTTGCTTAATAGAAAAGGTTTGAAACAAAACTGATCCATCTTTTGCTCTTCTGCTGTTAATGTCTTGGTTACAGAGTATGACACATTTTATGGTTGTTTGCTGTCTCATAGAACCATCAATCTTCATGCATGCTTAAAATTGTCTGTTTCAGGACTTGATCCTTGCATTTTGTGCTGTCTTTTCTGTACTTCTGGAATTATTCATAAAATTAATGTATATTCAGTGTGGCATTGTGTGGTGTTTTCGGGAATGTTGTTATGTTAACATGTGGCAGATGGCCCTAGTAATTTCTTTTCCCAATGTTGAACAGTCTGGACACAACATTGAGAAAGTGCGGGAAAAACTGCGTGATCTGACAAAGCAGATTGTATGTGTATATTCAGCCTCTAAGCTTTTTCCATACATTCTGGAGGGACTCCGTTCCAAAAACAATCGAACTAGAATTGAATGTGTGGATCTGGCTGGGTACATGATTGACTGCCATGGGCCAGAGGTAGGGAGGGAGTTTTTACTGACCTGACTTATACATAATTGTTTGTGACTGATCACTAATATTTGTTGTGAATTATGGCAGATTAGTGGACAACTTAAAGCCTTGCAACTTGTTGCCAGTTTGACCTCTGAACGTGATGGTGAAATAAGGAAGGCTGCATTGAATACAGTGGCAACTGCATACAAAATTCTTGGTATTACTATCTTATCTGTTCTTGGATAATAGGTTTCTAGATGCCTTTGTCATCCAAGTGCTATTTTGTGTGTTGTGTTGATATATGCTTCATGTGTATGAAACTATACGTTTTCAGATATAGATAACCTCTTTCATGCAATTCGCTGAAGAATTTCTAGGTGGTCTATTCTGATTCAGGACCAGCTTTGTCCTTGGGTTGATTTATGATCTCTATGTGAATCCAAAGCTGCATCACGTGGGACCTCGTTTGGCATTTGTGGCAGATATAGAATAGATAAAAAAACGAGTCTGAATTTATATGCATTGCCACTTTATGCAAGTTTTCCTCTCTAGTTTGTAGATATCGGTAAACTTGCAACTCCTCGTATGATGGTTCGGTGGAAGCATTTGCCAGTAGTACTCACTACCCAGATCAATGCAAATCAGTGGAAGAACTGTAACTAAATATCTCACATATGGTGATGTATGCAGAATTTGGTGTTTGCTTGATCCTCTATAGTTTCTATGTTAAGTTATGATATTTTTGGTTGTGTATAGGATAATAGGACTGACATAGGGTGTCAATGATTCCCTGTCTATAATGTATTTTGCATTAAAGGAAGAAATTTTTTTGGTGAGAATATGTATTTTTTGTTCTTTTCTTTTCTTTTTTCCAAGTAGCTTGTTTGAAAGATTAATGTACTTTTTCCATATTTGGTCAGTTAAAAGACATAGCCGACCCCGTCGAGTATGGGAAAAGGCTTAGTTGTTGTTGTTGTTGTTGTGGTCAGTTAAAAGACTATGATACTAATAATGCATCTGGTTATGGCTCCTTGAGGACTGGGAATTATTGCAATGCACTGCATTGTGTATTCCGATGTTGAAATCCATGATGTATAAATATAAGGAAGGAAATGATAGTGGCTTCAATAAAAAAAAGGATTATGCTATCATCATGATCCTTGAAGCCATATAAGAGTGTTGCACTTTAATGTGACAACTATTCTGAAAGAAAGTCGGGAGTGGAAGCAACAGATTCTACATCTTGATTGCATTTGAAAATAAAATGATACAATCTTATGGAACCTGGTCTCTTTATCTTGTTTTTCTATTAGCAACCAAGTTACTTCTAACCATTCTAGTTACTGCACCTACTGGCATGGCTTTATATCTTGGTCTCAAAAGCTGAATCACTTAATGTTGTTTATTGATACAAAATATGTAACTTGGGAGTTATGTATTCCTTTCTTTTTCCTAATGAACGATATTCATTTCATTAACAAAAGTATAGGGCTTTAGTTACTTTAGTTATTAGGAGAGCTCAAATGAAATTTAACTTATGCCTCAGTTAATTTATTTCAAATGGTCTAATATAAATAAGCTAACTCCGCCCATGCAAGAGATCACCCTTGCATGGTCAGTCCCAAGCCCGGAAAAGGAAGAGGGTTGTGTTAGGCTTCCGACAGCCACCGTAAAACTTTGTTAAACTTATCTACCATGGATTCTATAAATTATGATAGGGCTCTGTGGAAACAAAGAATACATGTAGCCGACCCCATCTAGTATGGGAAAAGGCTTAGTTGTTGTTGCTGTTGCTCTAATATAAATAAGCTGTTTGCTAAATGGAAGAACTTCTGGCTCCCGTGGTTGCTATAAGTCACATGTTTTTGCTGGTGGTCTAATGGAATTATTTCTTCTACTTTTTTCATCTCTTTTTGTGCACAGGTGAGGATGTTTGGAGGTATGTTGGGAAACTATCGGATGCTCAGAAAAGTATGCTGGATGATAGATTTAAATGGAAGGTATGCTTTCTTCTGTATGCCTGTCCTTTCTTATGTGGAAAAAATTATTTTTATAGGAGGAAAATTTTGCCAGGCACGTGAAATGGACAAGAGAAGAGAAGGAAAGCCTGGTGAAGCTCGGGCAGCATTACGTCGTTCTGTCAGAGAAAATGGGTAGGTTTGATTTGTCTACTTATGATTTTATTACGGTTCTTTTAATATTGTACTTTTAAACTTTCAGAATTTTCCTTTCTTTATTCTAACTGTCATCTAGGTTGTGATTCTGATTTGTATGATACTCTTAAAGCATAATGCCTACTTCATTTTAGTGTTCCATATTCCTTTTTTGGTAAAAGTTGCTTGGCATTAGTTTTAATATCTGTTACCGTGAATTTCTTGATGTTATAGGCTTGAGGTTGCAGAACAAAGTGGAGAAGTACTATCAAGGTCCATTACTACAGTTTTAATGAAGTACCATGTGATACCTGTCTGAATAGTATCCCTTTTCTGGATTGGTCTCTTACTTTTAACCACCTGATTGTTTGTTTTGCTTGCTTATTTGTCTTTATCGTATGTATTCAACATCAGAATTAGCAATGGTCATTTTGAGGCTCATATTGATAGACATGTCTTGCCCCGGCCATTAGCTGCTGCAACTTGCCCATCTGATTGGAATGAGGCACTTGAAATCATTATGTCGGGTTCTCCTGAACATGTAATATTGCTTTCTCTAGTTCCAAATGTGAAACACATGATTTTTGTCTAGAATTTGTTGCATTGCATTGAATGTGAATTGTTCCCGTTAAATATACAGTCAGTTGAGGGCATGAAAGTCGTCTGCCATGAGCTGGTTCTTGCCACAAATGATCCGGAAAATAGTTCTATGGATGACATTGTGAAGGATGCTGATAGACTTGTTTCGTGCCTTGCTTCTAAGGTAATTATATATGCATCTCATGAGTGCTTTAGTCAAACTATTATCTTGCCATTGTCTTCTTACATTGCACCTTGACAGGTACCAAAGACTTTTGACGTAAGCCTTAGTGGGGCATCTTCAAGGTCATGTAAATATGCTCTTAACACCCTCATGCAGGTTGTGTTCTTACTGGTCATGCTTATTCTTTTCTGAAAGTAATAGTCTAATTTTTCTTCTTTCTGAGGCATTGATGACTCCATAAATCTGCTTGCATCTTTGCGTGTGACAAAACCTGACAACTGTTGTATCATTTACGACCCTGGTTTCTTTTCGTTACCTTTTGATGCAGACATTTCAAATTAAACGTCTTGCTCATGCTGTTAAGGAGAGTACCCTTCTCAGCCTTATCACGGAGCTGCTTCTGTGGCTTTTGGATGAACGGGTTCCTTTGATGGATGATGGAAGTCAACTTCTAAAAGCCTTGAATGTGTTGATGCTTAAAATCTTGGTTGGTTCTTTATTTTCTCTCGTTAACTTCCATCAAAGCTATCCTTCCTATTTTCCTGTCTTATTATGCATGTATGCGGTTTCTCCATGCCAGGATAATGCTGAGCGCACATCATCCTTTGTTGTTCTAATTAACCTCTTGCAACCCCTTGATGCTTCGAGATGGCCATCATCAGCATCTGCAGAGAGTTTAGCTGCCAGGAACCAGAAGTTTTCAGAGCTTGTAGTTAAATGTCTCATCAAACTGACAAAAGTATTCTATACTTTTTCCTGGTTTGAACGTAGTCTACATTTAGTTTTCCACCGGAATCATCATTTGGAAAACTTGTCAGGTTCTTCCAAGTACAATTTATGATGTTGATCTCGACCGCATCCTACAAAGTATACATGTATATCTACAAGAGTTGGGAATGGAAGAAATAAGAAAAAGGTAGTTGCATATATTCCCTTTCTTTGCCTTTGGTGATTGTACTTTTTGAAAAAATCTGTTCTGTTGACTTGTTGATATTTTTTATTTAGGGCTGGGGCTGATGACAAACCATTGCGCATGGTTAAGACAGTGTTGCATGAATTGGTTAAGCTTCGTGGAACTACAATAAAGGGTCATTTGTCTATGGTTCCTATAGACATGGAACCTCAACCTATAATTCTTGCATATATTGATCTGAATCTTCAGGTTTGAATAGTAAACGTGGACTGTTGCCTTGAAATGTATAGTCATTGCATTTTTTAATTCTCTTCTGCTGATGCATTTAATGCTCCATTTCAGACTCTTGCAGCTGCTAGAATGTTGACACCTTCAGGTCCTATTGGACAAACTCACTGGGGTGATTCTGCTTCCAACAATCCGTCAGCAGCACATTCAGCTGATGCACAACTCAAGGTAGATTACCTGTACTGATCTAGTGCATATTTGTTTAGGTTCAGGTGTCTTATCTGAGTTACTTCTACTGAACGCATACATGCTAATGCAATTTACCATTGTTGATGTGGAGCTGCAGTAGCCTCTGTGCGAACTCATCCATGATGTTTGAATTCATACAAGGTTCACTTTATTCTTCTCATTTATCTTTTCTAGTGATTGTTGCTTATGCAGCAAGAGCTGGCTGCAGTTTTCAAGAAAATTGCGGACAAACAGACTTGCACCATTGGCTTATTTGAACTTTATCGAATAACACAACTGTATCCTAAGGTAATACATCTCTGCAGAGGATCCAAGCTGTAGAATTCTCCATGTTTTTGGGTTTCCTTCCTCTTTAACAACAACAACAACAACAACTAAGCCTTTTCCTATATTAGATGGGGTCGGCTACATGGATTCTTTATTTCCATGGAGCCCTATCATAATTTGTAAAATCCATGGTAAATAAGTTTGACAAAGTTTTACGCTGATTGTCGGAAGCCTAATGCAACCCTCCTCCTTTATCCGAGATTGGGATCGGCCATGCAAGGGTGATCCCTTACATGGGCAGAGTTTCCTTCCTCTTCAAATGGTAGATAAATTTGTTGATTCATTTTATTTTCGCCAATCTATTACTTTTGAGTTAACTGCCCATGTAAGGGATCACCCTTGCATTGCCGGTCCCAAGCCCGGATAAAGGAGGAGGGTTGTGTTAGGCTTCCGACAGCCAGCGTAAAACTTCGTCGAATTTTTATAACATGGATTACAAAAATTATGAGCATTGCATTGGGGCGTCCCCTGCCTAGCGACGTGCTACAAAGCCCGAATGCAATAAGAAGTAAGCAAGGGCCACTACATTTTCGCCCGAATGTAGTGAATCAATTGCAGAGAGGGTTCCCACATCATGGACGGGTGTGGGTAAAGAAGCAAAGGTTTTGAATATAGTTTTTGCAAGAGACAGATTCTATGTAGTAGACATACAACGATATGGTGACCGAATCATGACGTTGAAATTAGTGTTAGGAGGAGAGGTTTTGAATATAGTTTGTGCTTACGCACCCTAAGTAGGACTAGAAGATAGTATAAAGACAGTTTTTTGGGAAGAGTTAGATAAGGTGTTTCAAAAGATTCCACAAAGAGAGATGATTTGTTTAGGAGGAGATTTAAATGGACATGTCGGTAAAGAGGCATTAGGATATCAAGGGATTCATGGAAACTTTGGTTTTGAGGATATAAGCGAGGAAGGTAGGGAGATTTTAAATTTTGCTATGGCATTTGATATCTTTATAGTCAATACAATCTTAAAAAAATGAGATGAACATTTAATTACTTATAAGAGTGGCTTATCACAAACACAAATTGATTACTTTATTTTGTAGAAAAAAAGATAGAGCATGTTGTAAAGATTGTAAGGTAATTCCAAGAGAAAGCTTAACCACCCAACATAGACTTTTAGTTATGGATTTACAAATAAAAAAATGGACAAAGAAGAAAAGAGTGCATCGAGCTATTCAGACTAAATGGTGGAACCTCAAAAGCAAGAAAGAGGATATATTTAAACAGAAAGTCCTTCAAGGAGATGTTTGGAATTATGTTGGCACACCCTGTGATATGTGGAACAATATGGCTATACATATTAGGAAAGTGGCGAAAGATGTGTTAGGGGTATCTAAGGGAGGTGTACCAGCACAAAAAGAAGCTTCGTGGTGGAGTGAAGTAGTACAAAATAAAATCAAGGCAAAGAGGGCATGTTACAAATTACATTATGCTAAGAAAACTACTTAAACTTTAGAAGCTTATAAGAAAGCAAAGAAGGAAGCGAAAAAGGCCGTTAGTGAAGCAAAAGCTAAGATTTGGGTGGACTTATATAAAAAACTCAACTCAAAAGAGGGTGAAAGAGATATTTTTAGGATAGCTAGGGCTAGAGATAAGAAAACTAAAGATCTTAATTATGTTAGATGCATAAAAGATGAGGATGAAAAATTCTAGTGGCAAATGATGATATATAGATGGAAAAACTATTTTTATAATCTCTTTAATGAAAATAAAGATGTTAGTATTAGTTTAGGAGATTTAGCCAAGTCACAAAAGTATATAAACCACAATTTCTACTGACGTATTCAAAAGAATGAAGTCAAAGAGGCTCTTAAACATATGAAGGGTGGTAAATCGGTAGGACCAGATAATATTCCTATAGAAGTTTGGAAAATACTAGGAGAAATAGGAATCACTTGGCTTATAAGACTACTTAATGAAATATGGAAAAACCAAAAGATGCCTGAGAAATGGAGAGCAAGTACACTTATACCCATATATAAGAACAAGGGAGACATTCAAAATTGTGCGAATTATCGAGGTATCAAGTTAATGAGTCATACTATGAAATTATGGGAAAGAATTATAGAACGTAGGTTAAGACAAGTATCAAGTACAATAGAGAACCAATTTGGATTCATGCCAAGCAGATCTACTATTGAAGCGATTCACCTTTTGAGGCGTCTTATGGAACATTTTAGAGCAAGGGAGGTTCTTTGGAAAACTTTAGAAAAAAGAGGTATCCCATTGACATATATTAACCTTATAAGAGACGTGTATGATGGTACAAAAACATGTGTGAGGATTCATAACGGAACGACAGACTTCTTTGAAGTTAATATTGGGTTACATCAAGGATCAACTTTAAGTCCATACTTATTTATAATGGTGATTGATGAGTTAACAAAACATATTCAAGATGAAGTACCTTGGTGTATTATTTGCAGATGACATTGTATTAGTGGAGGAGTCTAAGGAAAAGGTTAATAGAAAATTGGAACTATGGAGAGAAACATTAGAAAGCAAATGCCTCCGACTTAGTAGAACAAAGACAGAATATATGGAATGTAAGTTTGATCATTTGGTTACTTCAGAAGACATAGAAATTAAAATTGGCACACATTGCATTCCCCAAAAGAAAAGTTTTAAATACCTAGGGTCAATTTTTCAGAGTGATGGAAGAATTGATGGAGATGTTACACATAGAATTAATGCTGGTTGGTTAAAATATTCTTTGTGATAAGAAGATACCATTAAAATTATAAGGTGAATATTATAGAGCAGCAATTAGGCCTGCCATGTTTTATGGTTCTGAGTGTTGGGCAGTTAATCATCAACATGTACAAAAGATGTCAGTGACAGAAATAAAGATGTTGAAATGGATGAGTGGTCATACAAGAAAAGACGGTATACATAATGAGGTTATTAGAAATAAATTAGGAGTGGCACCAATAGAGGATAAAATAAGAGAACATCGTTTACGATGGTTTGGACATATAGAAAGAAGATCAAAAGAAGAACCGGTAAGAAGGTTAAAAAAACTAAATTTGGAAAGTATTAAAAGAGGTAGAGGACGACCACAAAAGTGTTGGAAAGAAACAATAAAGAATGATCTAACTTATTGTGAGTTAACTGCTAACATGGCACAAGATAGGGATTTGTGGAAACAAAGAATCCATGTAGCCGACCCCGTCTAGTATGGGAAAAGGCTTAGTTGTTGTTGGGGTGCATATTACCTTCTGTTTTTGTCTAATAAGATTGATTTCCACTTTTGTTTACTCTTGCTTGCTTTCTTCAGTGTTTTTCTTAAACATAATTCATATCTTGTTTTGACTACCAATAGGTAATGAGGATGCATATTATTTTCAGCAGTCTTTGACTTGTTCTCCTATGCTTGATGTGAATCACGCCCACATAAATTGAAACTGAGCTGCATTCTATTGTCTAATGTAGTTTCAGTCTTTCAGATGGTGCTTCACTTTTTTTCTGTGTTGATTCAGGTCGATATATTCGCTCAGCTCCAGAATGCAAGTGAGGCATTTCGGAATTATATTAGGGATGGTTTAGCACAGGTGTGTGTGTGTGTAAGCATGTTTGCATGCATCAGAACTGTTCATGTCTTTAATAGATTTCTTGCATGTGTTTATATTGTGGGTCCGAAATTGCAGCATTTAATTTTTTGGTGTTCATGTAGATGGAGAATAATGCAGCAGCCGGTAGAACTCCTTCTAGCTTGCCGATTTCAACACCTCCTCCAGTCTCCTTGACACATTCTTCTCCCAAACTTGCACCGCTTTCCACTGTTCATACGAAGTTGGAAGGCATCAAGGCGGAAGTGTTGACTTCCAATCTGCGGCCATCCCGTGATTCAGTAGATTCTGGCAGGGAGACTGTAAGTTCTCCTGGCAAGCCTCGTGATCAGACTGACTCAAGGGAGCAGCCGGAAACGCGTAGTGAAAGAAGCATACCTGCAGGTATATAGATTTTTTTCTTGATAGGCAGCAGGTGCTTTTTCTATTCATATACATGTACGGGTCTGTTCAGCGTTCTTTGTTAGGACCGGTTCACTGACAACCTTACTAGAGAGGGTGCTGCTAGGAAACATTTGATTGATTGCCAATCAATGAAATGCAACTGCCCTGTTACGTACTTTATATAAAAATCTGGCTCATGGCACTGCTGCTATTTGCAGCCATTCCATCTGCTGGTGGATTGGATGTTCTTAAGGAGAGGATGAAAAGCATACAAGCAGCAGTTGCTGCTGGAATCACCGAAGTGAGTACGCGGCCATTGATGTCTCTAAGTGCTTCTATAACAAATTCAGTACCAGAAAGCCAGTTTGCCCCTGGATCTGAATCTCGGAGCGTTGAGGTTCCACTACAATCCGGCATCCTTCCAATGGATGAGAAGGCTCTTTCAGGTCTCCATGCTCGCATGGAAAGGCTTAAAAGTGGATCCATCGATTTGCTTTAGATGTGTTGGTCATGAAAGTGTCACAGCTAAGTTGTGTGTCAAAGCAAGATTTCCGGAGGCAGGATTCATTCTTAGAGCGCTGATCAGCCTTGTTCAAAGCCAAGAATGCAACAACCACAGGCGAGAAGGTTGTGAAAGTTGTTTTGATATAATTTCCAGCATAACGGCGACCAAGCCACTTCTCTGTTGGCAGCTGGTTATAATTTGAGAAACCTGGCTGCTCTGTTTGCAGTTTGAATCTGGGTGGTCAAAACCTATCATACCGTAGTAAAATGTGAATGATAGGTGATGCCGTGTGTTTGTGTGCAAGTACATTCCGTGAGTTGCGGACATTTTACATGATATCAATGTATCTATCTATATTCCTTTTCCATTTACTCTTGGTTGCAGTCTGTTGTGGAAAAGGGCTGCTGGCTGCATCGACATGAATGTGCAGAAATCATAAGAGACTAAGAGTCCCATCCTCATTACCACAGCTTGAATTCTGAGAAATCGGGGTTTCTTCGACAACCACCTTCACATGTAGGTGCTGGCAATCACATATTTGTCTAGGGGAAGAAAGGAAGCTTGTGAGATCGATTCCCCATTTTCGGGAATTCTTATACTCTTCATTCTTCAATCCTATGTTGTTTGAGAATTGCAATTCGTGGTAGAATGCAGAAGTCATGTAGGGGTTTTGGCAACAACCACCACCAAATTGCTAGAAATCATGTATTCAGAATTGCCTTGCACCGTCAATCCATCTTATACCGACTTTCGGTATTCATTAGAATCTGTTTTCTCTAGCAAGAGGAACCGCTCTTCGACAGCTGAAAACACCATTTTCGTAGTTGTGTTTTCAAAGTATAGTTATTGGAGTGAGCGTGGGACTAGGTGAACTGATTTATTACAGCGCATACTTGTTTTAGGTCTACTGTAACTCGATCTCATTCACCCGAAGCCTGCGGTTTGGGAGAATTGTGTAACCGTGTTATCCAGAAGCTCTCTCTACATTGAGCCAAGGTGGCCAAATTTTGATATTAAAGAAAGTCTATAGCCCATGGTGGGATCCATGGTCTATGATACATAGTTTGCCCCACCCCAAAAGAGTTTCTAGATCCACCACTGCTCCGAGTTAACAATATTAATTAAAACGTGAATTGTGTGTTTTCATCGACTTTGGCAGCAAGCATAGTTCATAAAAGCCGCATACTAGATCTGACAAGAAATGGGTGCCTCAAGGAAACGGTGAAAACTCTCCCTTCCCTCTCACTCCCACTTGTTTTCCGTTCTCTGTTATGCCACCTTAAGGAGAAAGCTGGGTCGAAGTCTGTATCTTTTGCATCTAAGCATGGTGAACGTGGAAAGTTGTTATTGACAGAAACCACTCTTACTGTTGTATACCTTATAAATAAAATGCCTTCAACTAAACTTGATGAAACCACTCTTACTGTTGTATACCTGGTAGCAAGGGTTATGCTCAAGAGTATATAATTAACTATGATGAAACTTTTGCTCATGTTGGTAGAATGACTACTATTAGAATCCTCGTAATTCTTAGTGTTATTTAAAATTAGAATATATATTAACTTGATGTTAAAAATATATTTTTGAACGGATATTTTAACTGAAGATGTTCATATGACTCTTCCTCTCATGTAGTACATACAGCTAATCAATTTCAGCAAGAACCTACCTCTCTTCATATGAGTGTTGCTTAGCATAATGTAATTTATAACATGCCCTCTTTGCCTTGATTTTATTTTGTACTACTTCACTCTACCACCAAGCTTCTTTTTGTGCCGGTACACCTCTCTTAGATACCCCTAACACATCTTTCGCCACTTTCCTAATATGTATAGCCATATTGTTTCATATATCACAGGGTGTGCCAACATAATTCCAAACATCTCCTTGAAGGACTTTCTGTTTAAATATATCTTCTTTCTCGCTTTTGAGGTTCCACCATTTAGTCCGAATAACTCGATGCACTCTTTTCTTCTTTGTCCATTTTTTTATTTGTAAATCCATAACTAAAAGTCGATGTAGGGTGGTTAAGCTTTCTCCTGGAATTACCTTACAATCCTTACAACACGCTCTATCTTTTTTTCTACAAATAAAGTAATCAATTTATGTTTGTGATAATCTACTCTTATAAGTAATTAAATGTTCATCTCGTTTTTTGAAGATTGTATTGACTATAAAGAGATCAAATGATAGCAAAATTTAAAATCTCCCTACCTTTCTCGTTTATATCCCCAAAACTAAAGTTTCCAGGAATCCCTTGATATCCTAATGCCTCTTTACCGACATGTCCATTTAAATCTCCTCCTAAACAAATCATCTCCCTTTGTGGAATCTTTTGAAACACCTTATCTAACTCTTCCCAAAAAACTGTCTTTATACTATCTTCTAGTCCTACTTGGGGTACGTAACCACAAACTATATTCAAAACCTCTGCTCCTAACACTAATTTTAACGTCATGATTTGGTCACCATATCGTTGTATGTCTACTACACTCTCCTTTAAATCCTTATTTATGATAATACTAACTCCGTTTCGAGCCTTTTCTTTCCCTGAGTACCATAATTTAAAACCTGTATCCTTTATCTCCTTTGCTTTTTCTCCAACCCATTTTGTCTTTTGTAAACATAGAATATGAATCTTTCTCCGAATCATAGTATCTACCACCTCCATTAGCTTACCCGATAATGTTTCGATATTTCAAGAACCAATACGAATCTTATTATCTAGGACTAGCTTCCTTACCCCCCGCATTCGTCCATAATGAAAATGCGGAGACCCTCTCTGAAAATTTTTCACTACATTCGAGCGGCAATGTAGCGGGACTAACTTCTTTACCCACACCCGTCTATGATGTGGGAACCCTCTCTGCAATTGATTCACTACATTCAGGCGAAAATGTAGTGGCCCTTGCTTACTCATAATTTTTGTAATCCATGTTGTAAAAATCCGACAAAGTTTTACGCTGGCTGTCGGAAGCCTAACACAACAATCACGAGAAAAGTTTATGAATTTTTAGAAATACAAGACCTCTCACTAATCCAAATATTTTCTTCATAGTCACCACTGTCCTTAGGTTAGGACCAGAAATTAACCTTTCTCAGTTGCCTCTGAAACTAGCAATAAAGCAAGAAAATATGAATAAGAGAAAGAAAGAAAATGTTCTAGTGGTATAAGATGAGATAGGGTCTAGCTCGAAACCCAACCAAAAGAAAAATAAACCAAACAAAAGGTTTGGCAAGAATAACAAAAAGGACGATAAACATTTTAAGAAAACGTAGGAAACCGTTTTTCGGATTAAGTGTTTCAACTGTGAAAAGATGGGACACTACAAGAGGGATTGCCGCAATGGGAAAGGTGGAGGAAACAACCTACAACGCAAACAATCAGAGAAGCAGAACATAATCTGCATGATATCAGAATGTCTGTATAAGGACCCTTCGGTGACAGGTTGGTGGATCAACTTTGGAGCTACCAGACATATCTCAAAGGCCAAGGAAGGGACAATGGATCTAAAGGAATACAAAACAGGAGAACATCGGATGTACATGAGAAATAACACTTTCTCAGATGTTTTGGATATTGGGTCCTTTAAAATCTTTCTACAAGGCAAATCGATTGTACTGACTGATGTATTAATTGTGTCATTAATAAGGCGTAATCTGGTATCGGTCCCTACCTTAGTAAAGAAAGGTTTTGAGGTTAGGTTTATTCTTAACAAGGTATTTGTAGGAAAACATGGGAGAATATTATTCTCTAGGGAGTTTGATGTAGAATATCAATTGTTTAAATTAAATGATAATAGAAATGGAAATCCTTCTACTTATATTAATTGTACCCTTAATGCTGATGTGAATGTGTGGCATAAACGGCTTGCACATATAAGTTTGGAAAAGTTGAGGAAATTATCAACTTTGACTTATTGTCTAAATTTAAGGAAAATACTTTCAACAAGTGCGAAGCTTGTCTACAAGGAAAAATGACAAGAAACGTTTTTTCCAAAGAGTCAACAAGAACAACCCTTTTGGAGGTCATTCAAACTTATTTATATGGACCATTTAGAGTAAGGTAACATCGTGGAAAGGTTTATTTTATAATATTTATTGATGATTACTTGAGATATACATATTTATATCTTTTGGCACATAAATTTGAGGTACTAGAAGTTTTTAAATAATATAAGTAAGAAGTGGAAAACCAATTGGAGCATTCAATCAAAGTCTTAAGATCATATAGAGGCTGTAAATATACCTCTACAGAATTTCTTAAATTCTGTAAAGACTTTGGTATTACAAAGCAAAATATAATACCCAGGACACCTCAATAAAATAGTGTAGCTAAAATATATAACAAAACCTTGCTAAATATGACAAGGTCAATGTTGATTGATGCCTCTCTACCAAGGATATTTTGGGAAGAAGCAGTAAACACAGCGATATACATACTCAACAAAGTACCATGTAAAGTTGTATTCACTACACCATATGAGATGTGGTTTGAAAGAAAAATGTGGGGATCTATTGCACTTGTAAAGGTCCTTTATCAGTTTAGAGATAAACTAGACAGTAGGTCCTTGAGATGTATATTCATTATATATCCTAAAAGTTCAAAGGGATATCGGTTTTATCATAAGGACCACGCACTGATAGAAAGCAGAGATTTGAATTCTTAGAAGATACTAAGAATGACATCTTGGAAAATAATGATGAATATACTAATGATCTAGTAGACCTAGAACAATTATCATTAGAACCCATAAAAGATCTTCCTGAAACAACTGAAACCTTAAGTGGACATAAAAGGCCTAGGGCCACTCCGTCCTACTTAAAGGATTATCACACTTATCTTGAAAAAGAAGTGTGTAATTCAGTGGATTTAGATGAGTTGATTGATAACTTGACTTATCAACAAGCTATAAACTCATCGAAAGCAATAAACTGAGGGAAAGCCATGGATGAGAAAATTGAATCCATTGAGAAAAATCAAGTATGTAAATTGCTAATTTGACAAAAGGAAGGAAAGCTTTATGTTGTAAATAGATTTTGAAAAAGAAATACAAGGTCGATGGTTCAATCGACAAGTTTAAAGCGAAGTTGGTTGCAAAGGATCTTTTGCAAAAAGAGGAGATAGATTATGTTGAGACATATTCTCCAGTTACGAAATTTGCATCCATAAGCATAATCCTAACAATATCTGCATATTATGATTTGGACTTACATAAGTTAGATATAAAGACAGCATTTCTAAACAAAGATTTAGATGAAATCATATACATGTAACAGACCAAAGGATTTATAGTTAAAGGCAAAGAAGATAAAGTATATAGGTTGAGAATATGGCCTGAAACAATCGCCTCGCCAATGGTATTTTACCTTTCAAAATGCTAATATAGAACTTGGGTTTGTGGCTAATAAACTTGATCACTGTGTATATGTCTGGAATAGTGGGAGTCACTTTGTCATCCTATCATTATATGTAGATGACATATTGTTGACTGAGAATGACAATGAGATGATTGTCAAAACAAAGTCATGGTTAAACTCAAGGTTCGAAATGAAGGATATGGGAGAATCTAAATGGGTGAATGCAACATTACTTTGTCATAGAGAGATATCGATTATATCCTATATCTTGTCATCCTATCATATCCTATATCTTGGGTATAAAGATCTCTTGACGTAGAGAATCTAAACTCTTATGCCTGAGTCATGAGAGAGATATCGATTATATCCTCAAGAAGTTCAAAATGGGTGAATGCAACTCTGTTGTTACACCTGTTGTAAAAGGGGTTAAACTAAGTAAGGCTGATTGTCCCGGTGAAGGAGACGATAAGCCTAACGTTCCTTATGCACAAGCTATGGGTAGCTTGATGTATGTTATGTTGTGTATAAGACCTGATATTAGTTTTGTTGTTGGTCTTATAAGTAAATATCAAAGTAATCATGATTGACAACATTGGATAGCTATAAAAAGGATTTTAAGATATCTGAAAAGAACAAGAGACTTGAAACTATGTTTTCAAGCAAATGAACTGAAAGTGGTAGGATACTCAGATGTTGACTTTGCTGGAAGCAAAGATGACAACAAATCTATCTCAAGGCAAATATTCTTATTTGGAGGTGGTGATGTTTCTTGAGCATGTAAGAAACAGGGTTGTGTAGCATTGCATACACAGGAAGCTGAGTATGTGGCTTGCTATATGGTTGCAATGAGTGTTGTCTGGATAAGCCGCTTCATACGTGATTTAAACTTCGAAATAACCGACGAGTCAGTTATCATTTATTGTGATAACAATCAAGCAATTACTCTTATCAAGAGTAGAGCTAATTGCTCAAAAAGCAAGCATATAATCGTTAAATATCACTATGTTCATGATATGGTTATGAGAAAGGAAATATTCATCTCATACATGCCAACAAATGATATGTTGGCAGACCCCTTATAACAAAGGAACTTTTCTCAAAATATGTTGCGAACATGGGTTTGAGATATGTTTGATTGTTGTGTAGGGAAATAACCACACAACAGATAGTGATTGCAGCAACAATCATGAAAGGACATTACTAGGTAAACCCTGCAAAAGTGGGAGGAAAACCAGTATGTCAGTACACTTGGCTCGATTGGCCAAGTGTGAGATGTTAGGTTGTGGTCATTCTCGGCAATCGAGCACGGTAATGGCTACTCGTGTACACGGTTAAAGGAAAGATGGTCATAACAACAACAAAATCGTAACAGTCGGACCGTTATCGGAGATCACAGTAATTGTCCGGATACAGAGGCTATTGAAGAAGAAAGCCAAACAGGATAAACCAGAAAAGGAGGAGCATGCACTGCTCTGCTGTATAAATAGAGAGTAGCACATGCAGTTACAGACACAGAAAAATACAGATAGAGACACACAGAGAACTTTCTTGGAAAAATCCGTTGTGAGGAAACCTCGAAACCAAAACAGAATCACCTTGATCTTCCACTGCAAGCGTACCTAGAAGAGCTCGACGGCAACGAACCTGAAGCTCGGAGAAAGCCGGAATCAGGCAAGGAAATCGCAACATCAAGTACATACAAAAACATTATTTTACCGAAAAGTTTATACAATGATTATTGGGCATGGCGATTTCGGATATGCTCAACATTTTAGATGATAGCCATGCGTAGTCATCCCTGATAGCTTCTTCAGATGTGCATGAATGAACTAGCAGATCGATAACTAAGTGGGAAAGCAAATCTTTTCAGGAAATGATGAGGAATATGTGCCACCGTCCCCGACCTCACACAGTCTGGATCTGTTGATCTTCTCCCCTTTCTGGTTTTTCACAGAATGGATTGGGATCCCATCAACACATTAGTTGAGATCATTGTATCTCTAGCAAGAGCCAGAATCCACCAAAGTTTTATATTAGACCCGATCGTCGTGGTCTATTAAAACAGAGTCAAGTTGTATTCATTTATGCAGCAAATCCTCACTTGACATCCCCTCGTTGTTCCTTGCTCGTTTTTAAATTGCTCTTTTGTCCAACGCTATAAATATTGTGTCGGACCTTGTATTATGCATGGTACTGATGCTTCGTACATTATACCGTGTCATGATATGATATGATACTTATTTTCTTTACTTAATAAAGAAAATGAAAAAATGATACAGGATCAGAAGAAAATAAAATAGCATACCATAAGGTGTCGCACAAATCTTGTGATACACTTTGATAAATGAGTGGAAACAACATGGTACCTGATTTATATAGATACAAGGATGAGTTTGTCATATTGTATATACGGTATGATATCTTCGACGTGATTTTATTCCTATGATCGATGACCTCCTATTTGAAGGAATTGTCTGCAGATGCCTCCATTTATGGCAACATAAAGTTGCATTTGGTGGAAGTTTCTCCACGTGATGTTGGAAATTTGGTCGTGAAATGGCTGAAGCTATGAAGGTTTGCATCTAATGTCTGCGACAAGGGCATTCTAATATAAACTTTGTTAAAACAATAAATCATAATAGAGCAAGAGGGGACTTATAGATCTCATACCAATCGTCCATATTTCTCCTTATTCTGATATTATTATTAATTTGGTAGAATATGAGCTAAAAGCGATAACCATGAACCTACTGTAAACATCGAAAATTGCAACCCAGAGTTGTAAATTTGGGACAAATTGTACATATTACCATCGAAGAATGCAACCTTTGGTCAATTAGATTCGACGAGTGCAACACTCCGTTGTAAATTTGGACCAAATTGTACAAATGGTGGGGGGATGAGGGCGTTAGGCGTACTTGCATCACATTTTAACCATGAATAGTTAGATGCGACCTTCCAGACATGCTGCATCATTTAAGCAACCATAGAAAAAAAAGGTCTTTACGTGCATTGGCATCAAAGTTTAACTATGATCAAGTAGATGTCACCATGTTGACATGCTGCATTATTCTGGTAACTATATCTATGTAGCATGTCATAGGAAACTAGTGTATGGCCACACGCACGCGCACACACACAGAGGAAAAGGAGACTATTCCAAGGCATTTTCTTGACCATGTCAAGCTAGTAAGAAATAACATCAACTCTATATGTACAAGAAGCCCTATATGCGGCCGAATGCCGGCAGCAAGGGGATTTGCATGGGGGTCAGGCATCTGCCAAAAAAGTGTGGCGGTTTATGGGGAATAAGTCACCCAGAACACGTCCAACAACAACACTCCTCACCTGCTTGATATAAGCAGCACATTAGCCAGCAAAACTCTCGGTAGCTTCTCTGGCCCCCCTTTTTTTAAGACCAATAAGTAACAAGTGAGGAGCACTTGTTCGTGAAAAGAGTCCCTGGAAGCAGCAGCACCCTGAATGGCTTATCAGAGACTTTTTGAGATTGAAGACATTACAGGTGAGGAGGGGGTTGGCAATTCATGGCTATTCTACAAAAGGCCCAAAAGATTAAATAAGAAAATCAGGTACCATCATCGACTGCACCGACGAATGTGAGATCTGTCCTTACTCTCACGGCCCCTCTGAGCCAACTACATGCCTTCAAATTAGAATTTGGCCCACCAACACCCACACTACCGTTATAAGTTGTGGATCCAGACCCGGTTCCATCTTCAAGAAATGTCCAGTTGTCAATCTCCATTTCAGAGTCTTGCAGAGGCGGGAGTTTAGTTTTACCAGAACTGATGGACGCCATGGGCCTGGAAGCAAGTACTTGGTCCCTCTGATGTGCACTTGCCAACAGAATACCAGAGCTTGGATTGGCAGATTGTAGTGTCTGGCATGGTGCAGGTGACACAATTGGCAGCTGAGAAGTAATAAAAGTAGGCAAAGACGGTGACAGCATGGGCATTGCGACCTGGAGGCGGAAACGGACCGCTGACGGCAATTGCATATTATCCAAAACACCCTGTCAACATTTGAGAGAACCATCGTGTTATTCTATATGACGGTGCCACAGCAAGACACCGACAATAAGCTTTTGAAAACCAGAAACAGACATGAGAATCTGCTTGTGTATATTCAAACAAATGTGCGAGGAAACGTCTAAATTTATGTAGCTTCTTAAGAAAGTCCAACTCTCCAGGGAAAAGTGTAAACAACGGATTCATGATTTGAATCAGTTGAGGAATAGCGGACATCCACAGACACTATGCAGAAGTAATGAACAACAGGATCATTGAAAATTGTTATGAATAGGAACAAGTTTTGGAAAGCACTGAAATTTTTTCAATGGACCGACTTACTGCAGCCACCATGAGCTGTTTCTAGATCAGTAACGAGATCAAGGAGGCCAGTGAATAGAATGCATAATCATGATGCTCTAAACTTAAAAATGATTTTGAATTCCTTACAAATCCACTTATTCTAGCAGTTGAATATTTTCTTACTTGTCTACAAGTAAAAATCTGGCACAGATGTGCTATGGTACAATGCTCAGTAATATTCTAGAAACATGGTAGTTAAGACGAATCAACCCAGATAATAAATATCACGAAAACATAGCACGTCCAACTTTTCCAAGCACACAAGAGCGAGAGGGAGAGTAAGCGAAATGCTGGACATCCAGTATATCATCTCATCCAATTTTTTACAAGGAAAATAGAGGCTTTATGGGAAATGCAGCTTAGCTATAGAAAGTGGACTGTCCTAGGAAGAAAAAACAATATTAAACCAACACTGCACGTCAAATTTTCAAAATACATCATCCAAATGCAATTACTTTCTCAGCTACCACAAAAGCCGCCATTGACAGATTAATCTACCTGAAGAAACTAACGGGTCAAATACAGTCCCTCCATAAAAAACTTATCATGCAATCCACTTAACTTGCAATTTTATATTGTCGACAAAGGCCTACCGTGTCTAACTGTTGAGCAAAATGAAGAAAAGGAAACAAAAGGTTCAAATAACATTAGTTGCAAACCTGCATAGCTTCAGCCATTTCACGATCAAATGCTGAAACATCACGTGGGGACTTCGTCCACTCTGAGGCATGCGCATGCTTTAGCCAGTTTGGCCTGCAACTGCTCAGCAATCCATGAAGCACACACAAGAAGCAATCAAAGAGACTTTCACCAGTAACTGACAAAGATGATCCCATCCAGGGTTCTGGTGATGACTCCACCTCCCTCTTATTCCTCTGCAGGTTTGTAACATAAAAGTCGGCATCCTCATAAACTACTCTGTTTCCTAAGAGACGAAGTAGAACTGATGCAAGCATGTGCCTCATGTTACGGTTGGATGGTTCCCTACAAGTTTGGAGTGGTGGTTAATAAAAGTATAAAGGAAATGGTGAAAGATAACGGGGTTAAAAGAGAACAAGAATAAAAGAAGAGGCAAGATGTCGATAAGCGAGAATCCTGTTGACAGAAGCTTTGTTCTGATCGATTGAGAAGCAGAAATCTCCATCAACATCAAAACTATTAAATGCAAAGAGCATTGAAAAGTTCTAAGATATCCACCAAATGCAACTTTACGTTTCCATGTATAGAGGTAGCTGCCAATTCTTTAAAGGAGAAGTCATCAATCACAGATTCACAGGGATGAAATCACATTGAAGATATCCTACCTAGATACAATATGGCAATCCCATACCTATATCGACATAAACTAGGGGCCATATTGTTTTCACTCATTTATCTAAGTGCATCACAAGATGAATGTCATGCCTTTCACTATGATATTTTATTTTCTTCTGATTCAATATCATTTTATTTGTCTTTATTAAGTAAAGAAAACAAGTATCATATCAATCATAAATACAGCATGGTGTATGACACATCGGTAATGCATGATACAAGTTCCAGTATAATATTTACAATGTTGGACAAACAATAAGGATGAACTAAAACATATTCAAGATGAAATACCTTGGTGGATGTTATTTTGCAGATGATATTGTGTTAGTGGATGAGTCTAAGGAAAAAGTTAATAGTAAATTGGAACTATGGAGAGAAACACTAGAGAAAGAAAATACTTCCGACTTAGTAGAACAAAGATAGAATATATGGAATGTAAATTTGATCATTTGGGTACTTTAGAGGACTTAGAAATTAAGATTGGTACACAATGCATCCCTCACAATAAAGTTTTAAATACCTAGGGTCAATTTTTCAAAGTGATGGAAAAATTGATGGAGATGTTACTCATAGAATTAATGCCGGTTGGTTAAAATGGAGAGGGGCATCCTGAAAAAAAGATAACATTAAAGTTAAAAGGTAAATATTATGAAGCAACAATTAGACATGTTATGTTTTATGGTTCTGAATATTGGGCAGTAATCATCAATATGTACAAAAGATGTCCATAACATAAATGAAGATGTTGAGATGGATGAGTAATCACACAAGAAAAGACCATATACATAATGAGGTTATTAGAAACCAATTGGTAATAGCACCAATAGAGGATAAAATGAGAAAAACTCGTTTAAAATGGTTTGAACATGTAGAAAGATGAGCAAGGGATGCTCCCGTAAGAAGATCTGACAAATTAGATTGTGAAAATGTTAAAAGAGTCAGAGGGTGACCACAAAAGTGTTGGAAAGAAACTATAAAGAATGATTTAGTTTATATTGAGTTGGTTGCTCGCATGACACATGATAGGGTTATGTGGAAACCAAAAATCCATGTAGCCGACCTATCTAGTATGGGAAAGGGCTTAGTTGTTGTTGTTGTTGTTTGTTGGACAAACAAGGGGTTGGACAACTCAGGATGTCCCACATCAACCGGATCCAACTTGGCTCTGTTTTAGTAGACCTGTAGGATCAGATCTAATATAAAACTTTGGTGCATTCCCACTCTTGCTAGAAATAAATACACAAGAAGTTAAATATACCAACACCACTTCCACAAGCAAAACTAAGTACTTCAAAACAATTTCTGCCTGAATTGACAACTAACCCTGTTTTGTTACTAAGCATTTAATATGTGACACAAGCATGGTTACCAGCCATCATTAGTTTACTTTGGATCCCATGCCCTATCTCAAATAGACCAATGGAATGTCCAGTTGTCAACCATTATGATAAATTAAATATCAATCAGAACACACTCGGTGTTTCTTCAATTATTTTCTTCATGAAAAGCTTCCCTACAGACTCAATGCAACAATAAATGATGGTTCCACAACTTAAGACACAATCCATAATATTAACAATGTCAGTTCAAATTTTCATTCATATCCAACATCAGATTGGCATGTTCTCAAGCCATTGAGTTGGCCATGAAACAGGTCTATATAGAACCCGATCTGTCTATACTTTATACCAACCAAATAGACAGACCTGTGCATCAATACTGGGATTGACTCACTCAAAGACTCTGACCCAAAACCACATCCAAGTCCAGTTAGGTTAAACATGAGTAGTTGATCACATAATTCAAAGCCAGAAATGTGGTCCATTTATTGCTATCACATAATTCAAAAATGAAGAAGGCCCCATGGCTATAGAAAGAAGAAAGGATCAAAAGAGAGATCATCTAATACCTGTCTGCATAAATGATTGGAAGTAATCTCATGAGGAACTGCATCCTCAAACGCATAGATGCTCGCAATGAAGCTGCGGATGATGGTGATATATCAACAGCCCCTCCAGAGCGCCTCCCTTGTCCAGGGCTACCTCCCCTTAGACCTTTACGTGCATTCCCCTTGTTACCACCATCAAAACCAGTAGTAGAGCCTGTAACCAGCTTCCCAGCACCACGTGAGAGTTGATCAATCTGTTGCTCGATCGTGCTCATCTGCTTGATCAAATCCATTGTAAAGGAATTACGAAATTCAATGGAACTACGATCAAGAATAGGAATCATCATCTCTGCAAGAGCCTTCTCAGTTGTGAGCTGTCGAGATGGTTGAAAGTTTTCTATATTAGCTCCCTGAGATGGCAGATTTACAGGCTTCTTCACATCTATGGCTTCATCCACAACCTCCCCTTCTTCAAGAGAAGGGGATTCCAACCTTCTCTTATGATTGCCAGGTTCCCTACTAGTGGAACTCGACCAACCCCATGGTCTCCAAAACTGCAATTTAGTTGATAGTTTCTTATTTTCAGCGATCGATTTAAGACGCTGTGGGCCATAAAAGAACATCACTGCCTAATAAAAACCATTTTGTGCTCATTAGCATTGAATCTTCCAATGACTTGCCATGTAGGTGAACAACTTCCGAATAGAGAGGAGCAGCATCAGGTCTAACAAGCAATCTAGTCAAAACTATTTCCGTGAAATTCTTTTCATGCTCAGAACGAGCACTTTTATCAGCATTAGAGGAATGATACCGGATTGCTTCAGCTAATGAAAAATTGTGGGAGTCAATCTCCTCAATCAAGACTTGTTCATTCAGGAGAAGTCTTAACTCGAGCCACTGCCAGTGAAACTTTGCAGGTTGTAGGGTATCTAACACATGAACTAAATGATTGAGGTGCTTCTCCGCATTTTCAGCGTGCAACTTTGGTTCACCATACCCATGATACCAAGCAGCACCATCCTGTGAATTCATAATTTGCGGTATTTTGGAATCAAGAATTGCATTTAGGAACAGCCTTGCCCTTAGAGGAACAAATGCTCTTGTCCTTGACTGTTTATCCAGGTTCTGCTGCTCCAGCAAAGTTGTAAACTCAGAATCACTTGCATCAGAAGCTAAAAGTGTATAGAGAGCATGAGTATCTCGTAAACAGGCATCAGTTGGTGCCTTATACCATCACCTATGGCCAATGACAATGTATTGTACAGCTGAATGTCTTCACGACTTACCATACTGCAATTAAGAATATAGGGCTTCCAAACTACCATAGCAAAAATTGAATAAGCAGGAGGGAGGACCAAGTTAAGTGGAAGCACACGCTGCATCCTAGACAGAGCCATAGCAGAGGGTTCACCTAGAAATTATGCTGCTAATCCATCTAAAACTGTCCGACAATTACCGATCAGAAGCCTGAACCAGTGCAAGCAGATTTCGATGTTATTGTCCACCATAAAAGCGCCTACCGAATGAGAAATGACGTTGGAACCCATTCTTACAGGTTTTATGAACTGCATAACATCCAACCGTTCCTTTATTTTCATAATCGACACCATCCTCTCTAAGCTGGTAATTCCATGAAGAACGAGACCAACAACTAGTGCAGATACAGCTGCAGCAGCTTTGATAGATCTTCCAACAAACCCTTTGGTTGGGGTGTTTATGTCATTTGACAAATTTGAATTGTTAACGGCAGTGTCAGAAGAGAGTTGAAATTGGCTGCGGGAAGTCTTCCCTTCCACAAATGAGTCAACAACAGCAACCGATGCTTCTGTTGCAAGAGCTGTTTCGAATACACGACTTTGCTGCTCACCCACATTGTCCTTCAAGAGACAAAGGTATCTTACATGAACCACTATGATGCGCCTTACACAATTCACTGCAAAGGAGCTTATTGGTGAAGACGAATCAGCATTGTTAGTAGCAGATGCTTCCAGTACATTAACAGCAGCAATCCCCACACTACCAACCAATGCAGACACAGCAGCAGCCACCAAAGTTGCAGCATAATCCACTTTAACATTCAGTAGCTCTCTGATCACAGCAGTTAACCATCTCATAATGGCCCATCTCTCTAAAAGCTGTAGCTTTTTCAAAGTTTTTCCTATTACAACAATATCATAAACCTGAGTCCTCACAGTCCCTTCCCTTGATAGCTCATTTTCCATGCCATTTCTGTTGTTTAGGCAGCTTATTCTATGATCACATACATGGCTTGAGGATGCACCCTGACTTCCCTCGGTCCTATTAGCTGCTATCTGGGCTAAACTTTCTGTTTTACGTACAACCTTTTGCCTTCCTCTAGAGGGCTGTTTTGTGGACTTGAATGATTGATCGATTTGGTTCAACTCCAACAACTTGGTCCCTTTACAAACCCACCATGTGTCTTCATCATCTGACATATATGGCGAAAATCCAAAAGCATGGGGGTTTCTCTCCTCACTAAGTTTCTGTCTCTTCAATCGTCTACATTCTTCACAGCCAAGCGTTCCTTCTCCAGTGTCATTTTTTGTTTGATGTGAACCAACTGTGCCCTCAGAAACAACATTCGTGCTTTGTGTCTTGTCCATCAACGTGATGACGGAATCTGGGAAATGCAGCAAAACAGAAATAGCTTCTTTAAACTCTGGAACTTTATCCGACTTTAGAAGTTTTGCTGAATGAAGAGTTAACCATTGCTTGAGAGTTTCTCAACTGATCACGATGAGCGGACACTGCACCATCCTTACCTGTGGCTGAACTGCTTTGCTGGTTAGTATGAAACAAATTTAGTGCAACATCACCTGTTAGGAAAGTCTTAGGTCATCCACTCATAAGCCCATGAAGCACAAGGTGACGCTCATTCGGAGTATATATTTATGGCCTTCTGAAAGTACGGGCATGTCAGCAATGTTAGCTTCTTTTAAAGCATAAATTAAGTAAGGTGCTGGCAATTGCTTCAGGATTCTAGAGTGCCTTTTCTGCCTGTCAGCATACATTGAAGCCATATTTCTGTCCATAATTCCACTCACTATGAACTGCCTTACATAAGCCTGGGGATAAAAGATGCCACAACGGATGAGTTCCATGATAAGAACTTGGACACGCCTTAAAGCCTTCTCCCTTCCTCATTTCAGGATGATCTAGCCATGAAACTACAATATCATGCAATGGATCAGGAGTAGTGAAAATATCTGATGTTCTAAAACCAACAGCTGGACAATTTGAGTCAGTCTTTTGTGTAGTACAATGGGTTAGTGCTGCTCTGCTTGAATGGATCTCACGCAGCTTAGTTTTCTTTCCAGAAACACCCTCATCAACCAAACTATCATTCTTTAATTCTGATAAGCTTTTCATGTCCTTTCTCTTCCATTTCAAAATTATAACAGCAAAATGGATCTGAGAAAAATCCTTTGTGCCAGTAAATTTCACATCCAATAGAGAAGAGCTACGAACATCTCTAAAATCACATGTTGCCCACTCAAGAAGGAAGAAAACAGCACAAACTTCTGGCATATTCGTACTCCCAATCAACTTCAAGCATGACCGTAGACATGGGCTTACTTCAGCAACCCATCCTTCAGCAACACCCTCATGACACAAATTCTCAGAAAGGAAGTCATAAGCACTTGTCATGTCACCCATCATCAATGCTTTATCCAATACTTGTGCAACTCTAGCCTCGCCATGGCCCTGAAATCCAGAAAAGGCAGCCTTGGCAAGATAGGCAGCATGGTTTTGGATAGAAGAAACAGCATGATTAAAGGACAAGTGCTGACGATAAGCATCTTCTACTTTCATATTGCAACTCTTAGCATCAAATTGGAGTTTTTCTCCATTCTCAGATGCTACAATCATGGAAGAGCTATCACCTTCCAAATTTGAAAACATGCTAGCGGGTAGAGGAAAGTAATCCAAAGAAACGAAACTGTCAGGAACGGTGAGTATTAAATAATGAAGCAACTCCACCAGCGTATAGGCAATACAAGCCTTCTGTGAGGCCTCTGTGAGAGGTGGACCAGATGAAGGATATTCCTGTAGAAAACGTATAGCAATGTCCCCAAAAATCTTCACATACTATTGTGATAGCACAATGATGAATGATCTCTATCAACTCAAATACAAGAGGCAAAAGCAGTTGTAATGCCTCAAGTGATTCCTTCTCCTGCAAGCACGTAAACATAAATTGCCATATACACATCATACCAAGAGGATAATATCAAACTGAAATTTAATCATTTTGAAATTACTTTTGACAAGGCTGCAATCACTTGCTTTATAAGTCAGATGTGCAAAGCAAAACATTTAATCAAGTAAAAGAGGGGAGATAACCTGAAGTTGATTGAGGACCCACTCAGTAATGTGAGATGGAAACAGCAAACTTTCTGCATAGTGCCAACGAAGGATACGTACCATATACCACCACTTAAATTGCAGAGAAGGTTCTTCTCTGTCATTAGTTAATTGTATTGATTCAATACCTTTTTGCTGTACAAAGCCACTGACTATTCCCTGTGGAGACTGATCCCTCCCATGAGGCATCGACTTATTGAGTTTCATTACACAACAATTCATCCAAAAGGTACTGCAAATATTCAATCACGTCCTTTGTCCATAACTCAGTACGTGTTATTTGAGGTCTCTCTGCTCCTCCAGGTGAAACTCCATTAAGAGTAGGTCGAACCTGAAACACAATTAGTTTTATGTTACACGACATCAAGTGTACAGATGAAGATCAATTAACAGGCACAAGAACATGTGCCTTTAGTGACAGAAGTCAGACATGCCTGGTTTAGGTAAGTAACTTTGATAAACCATGTTGCCCTCAACAGAGGAACATTATGCTTGATCAGAACTTCGAATAAAGATTTCCTCCTGTAACCATGGGGAACATGGTCAGCCAATACTCAAAGTCGCTTGTGAGATTGTGACAGTCCCTGCACAACAGCATCAAAATATCTAGTGGTCAATGGAAAGCAAATTTAACTGCTCACTGCAATTATTTCAACTTTACCGCTAGGAAATATTGCAGAAATGTTTCAGGTAAAAAATAAACAGAATATGAAAAGCATTATGCCATAACACAACAGAAAGAAAAAGGACCAATTCACTGATTAAACAAGGATGAAGGAACATATATGTCAGAGAACATGTGACTAACAGGATTTTGGTTTAGCTGATCTTGCAACAGGTGGAATAGATACAAGTTCCTCTTAATATTGAAAATGAAAATTAATACAAGAAAAATGTAAAAATGGAGAAGTGACATAAAGTACTCTTAGTCAAGAACTTGAGATTTTCAATTAGTACTCATACACCAAGAAGCACATACCTCAACCCATTTCTTTCGGAAGTCTTCTCCGCATGCCTGCTGTTCTGGAAAAACCCCAGACTTGGTTAACAATGCCCCAGAAAGAGGCACTCCATACACTTGACCAGCCTGTTCCATAACAAGAAAGTTACAAACGTTTAGGAAATCATGCTAATATTAGACTATATGGATCGGGTAAGACACCCAACCACAGTAGAGTCCAGGTAAAGCCAGCAACTTTGGGTCGGTTGGACCAACCATGGACAAAACCGGACCACATAGCTAGCAGGAAAATTTGCTTTGCTCAGTGATTCCTAAATTTAAATGACAGACAACAAGAGCTCCACTTTTGCAATAAAATAAATACATAAGAACATGGAGAATGTGAATATTCAAAGAGCTAATAACTCTCAACCACTAAAACTTGTGATTTTGATTTTCAAGATTTCAAGGAAAAGAAGGGTGTGATTGTTCAGCACCCAAGAACCAGGTTGGTTATCATGGTCGGAATTGGTAACACTAGGCCCTAAGCAGTAAGCACAGCTTGTGAGGCTGTATGAGGTCGGCACAGCCTAATGACCAACCTAAAACATGGTACTGCGTTCTGTATTACCTTTCTCTTTAGTGCTATTGATTCATTGATAGCCCTGAGATGCCTCCGGATTGACTGGCAAAGATAAAGAAGAAAGAAACCAACATGAAACCAACAAATTTTGACAGTTCAAGCAAAAAATATTGATGATGCAGAAGACAAGTAAACAGATTTTTATGAAACAAACACTTATTAAATACAAACTAAACACATGGAAAGCATCATTGTCGCAACACTATTAAACACTTATTTGCAGCGAAAGAATCAAATTAACTTTAGAAACGGCATACTAAAATTTATCCAGAAATAGAAAAGTGAAAACAAGTAATAAGAGAATATATGATTTTACATAGAAGGAAGCAGAAAACAGGTAGATGTTCATAATTCAATAGGAAAGTGACAGTACTGTAACAGGGCATTTATCTTTTTAAACTCTTGACAACAGTAGATCCTGGCATTCCTTGCAAGTTGTGGAATGTTGTAAAAGCTTACACAGAAATAAAACTTTTAAAGAAAAACAAGATGCTCAATTAGCTTGCAAACATAAAAAAAAACAGGTGATTAATCAGAGATCCACATTGAGGCAGGAAAAGAATGCCAAGACTCAGGTTAACCGTTAAACAATAATAAGAGCATCCAGCAGAACAATCACAGAAAACATAACTTCATAAATACCCCAGTCAAAATTAACCACGGAGCATGAAAAAAGAAAAATGATGACTCTTAACAAAATTCTGAGCATTCATCATTGCATAGTTGGAATATAAGAACTTTTTTGTTGTTGATGGAAAAGATGAGTTTATTACCTCTTTGCATCGGAAGATAACATGCTTTGACAAGTTCCCAACATATGTAGCAGAGATGGCCTGACTCTCCTTAGCAACAATAATTGGAAGTTAATGGATAGAAAGACCAGATAGAACACATGAACGCCACAAATATGAATATGTTGAGGTAAATTTTGTATAAAGACTTTTTATAATCATTATGCTATCTGAAATTCTTCTCGAACCAGTTCTTTTATTCATGCATCTCCGCAGAGCACAAGAAGAGAAGAAAGGCATACAAAGAAGCGCTATGACAATTAAGAGACACAAGTGGTATATGCTTGATTTGGAATCCATTTTTCAACTAATGAAGTGTCATGAAAATAGGAACATAACTTCACAGACATAAACTCTTGTGAACTTCCCTCATCCTTTCTTTAGTAGACAAGACTTGACAGGTGTTTTCTCGAGAGATACAAAAAAGAGTGCACTGTGTTTTGACCCATAACTAAGCTAACAAAATGCAGGCTATAGTTTAAAGCCAACAACAAAACCTATAGAACTAGGCTACATCAAGCTCTCTCACTTCATGCGTTACAGATTTATAGATTTAGCTGCAGAAGCTGCAGCAGAAACTAGAAAAAATATAGCCTTGGACATGTGCTAGCAAAGACAGGTAGTAAATGCTGCACCAACAGGAGGAAATATGTTTAGCTGGTACAGAGAAAACAGAAGGGATCCGTGACTATATGATCCATGTCCATTGTCTATGCATTGTGACAACAGAGTAGATGTTCAATGTATCAACAAGCTCGCATACCTCAAGGCCATCAACTGTGTCCCTGTATCCAAATTGTAAAACTTCTTTGCCGAGAGACTCTTCAGGACAGTTTGAACTTTGTGGGTAAAAGTCAGGTGGACCAAGCCTGTGCAAGCAATAACCACCCAAGTTAATAACATGAACGATAGATGACAAGTATAAAAATCGCCTGACACGAGTTATTTTGCAAAGTTTCTTTTGAAGGTGCAGGGGAAAAAATTGCAGTCCATTCTTTTAAGTTTTAACATTAGCTTCACATGCTGTTGTGCACATTCAGGGATAAGCAAGGTATCAGAATCAGCAACAGAGTTCATGAATGCAAATTAAACTAGCCAACAGTAGTGGAGATCAAGAGGATCTAGGACAAAGGTGGTGGAACTTCACGGCCATTAAGATCGATTTATGGTGGTGACTGGTGAGAATTTGTCGAAGAAGAGATCATAAGAATAAAGAACAAAGTTAGCACCACAATGAACAAGACCGCAATAGGATGAAGAGAAATAGGCACTCCCCTGGGAAAGCAATCTGTTTTTTCCAATTTCCCGTGTTGATACTGCTATGTTTAGAAATTTGAAAAAAAACTGGCTCTGTGAATAGTTTTCATGTTCCTTATATAACCAATTAGCTGTACTGACACAGCATCAGTTTGACAACCTTTTCGCACTATATGTCAATCAGATGCAACGCAACTGACACTTTCTCTCCAAAATATATATAATAAGCATCAACTGCAACTCTGCAGCTTTTTAACAATATAAACATTAATAAACACTGCAGCTAACGTAGTCTGTACCACAACTAACAGAATCAGTTTCAGCTATGCAGCCTTTCAGCATATCTGTTTGGCGGACGATATGTCAACTGTTGTGGACTGTACGTGAAAACATGCACATACACAGATGTGTGTATAATAGCTTTAGTATGAAAAACTATGATATACATATATAATAAACAGTACATTTTGCTATTATATATATATATAATATACCGCAATGATCATTTTCCCTTATGTATAAATAGGTCTTAACACTAAAATTGCATAGGTTATAAATAGAGCACAGATTGATGATGATAACTAACCTTGTGTAATAAAATTATGTACCATTTGATATATACATATATATATATATAATTAAATCCCCACACCCATGATTTTCTAGGATTGTGTGTCTCGCACCCGCACCTGCACCTGTGTGACTAGGTTCACTGTTCACCCCAACTTAAGTCCAAGATAGCCTAATCAGTATTCTGAGAATCACAACTTCATGTCATTACACGTATCTATGTTTTTCTTTTCATTTATTCATTTAACATCGATCCAGGCAGGAAATATTTAAGCACAGGAAGGGAGGATGTTACTTGCAGATTCACTGAACAAACAGGCCTATCTACAATCTTACAATCATTATAAATCTAAAAGTCAAAACGGGTATTCGTTGTTGTGCTCAATTTCTAGTGGACCTCTTACTGACCTTCCTGCCAAAACTTTCTATTCTCATTTGAAGAAAAAGCTTCTAAAATAAAATAGATTAGGCTACAAAATTTCAAGAGACTTCTGAGAAAACAGTGTACTGTAGGAAAATGACAAAATCATAAAAACGACAGTGATAAGTTAAGGATCACATACCTGTTACTTAAAGGCTCTTTCTCAGACTTGATCTTGTATGCTGTTAAGTGTCTGCGGAGATCGCCTGCAAGAGAATTGATTATGTCCACAACCAGAATCTGCAGAGAAGGGAAAGGAAGATGTCCAAAAATATATAACCATTGATGAGTGGCATCAAGAAGTACCCAGTAATATGCTAACATACCAACAAATGCAGTCTAGAATCTAGATACCAAAGCTACAGATCGATTCTCATCTTTATATCAAGTGGTTCCCAAAGAGAGCGCTATTTGGCTAACAATAGAACAACGATTATGGAGCTACCTTTCCCAAACCATTTTTTGTATGTGCTTGGCTGACAAAAAAAACAGTATTACCATAAAAAGCTTTTGAGGGTCAGAAGTAGGTCCCATGGACAGCTCCAACATATTTTGTCAAATCAGACCTTTTAAAAAGCATCTTTATTATTGAACCCCGAGTATCTGATCCTTAGAAGACAGTGCAGAAACCTGTCAGAAGTACACCAGTAGCCCGGGAAGCATCAAGCTTGTGCGTAGGACAGTAGTAGCAGCAGCAGAATGAATGACATCCTAGGTGCTCTTCACAACCCTACAAGGCAATATCCAGCAACCAATGGCAGTGGAGGAAGGCTACCATAGTTAGTGGAGTGCGCATGTAGTGATTGCCTACGGTCTTCGCGGAGTGCAGGATTTGGCTAAGCAAGTTGATGATCCATTACTTGTGCCCAAAAACAAGTTTTTTTCTTCCAGAGACTGTTGATTGTAAAATTTTGATTGGAAATCTTGCTCATAACTGCGGGAAAATGGATTAAAAGGATATACTGAAACCAACCATAAGATACTTAGCTTCAGAGCATGTTCTCCAAGGGCCTGAACCAATTAAACCTGAGGTGCACCAGTTGAGCATGGTTGTTTTTTCACTCTAGTGAAAAGTTATAGATCTGAGAAAGTAGCACAGGAAGTTTGACCAAAGCAACCTAGTCCAGAGATTCTGCTAGTGGTGGTTTTCATTCTCTCACATTTACCTCGTGGGGAAAGGTGCTTGACATAGCCAACATAGTGTGAAGCTTATGTCAATGGTATATGTATTGACTTCTAGGTCAGTTTCCAATTACCTCAAAACAGAAGCATAACTGTTATCCACTAGTTAAACCTAAACCAACATGATCAATAGCGCTTCTAGATCTATATTTAAAAATGTGCTTCAGAATGAGTTGACCTCTCACCACTAAAGGTCTGGCCGACTCTACTAAACGAGCCCATTCGAGATAACCCTCCTTACCTGACAACCAGGCTACCCGTACCTTATAGTAAAGTAGTGGGTAATAAGTGAAGCCTTATGAAACAAGCCTCCCCATTTATTTCAGCAAGCTTATAGAAGAAAACTTTTGGCAGAGAAAAAGTGGTAAAAAGGGCATTTGAAAATAGCGTGAACTCAATGGACACCACATAGACAACACAAAGCTAGATAATATGCTACCAAATGAAGGCTGAAGGCATTAGCTAAAAGTTTTGTGGATTTGATGTAAATCCAAATCTGCATCCCAGAAGTTTCTCAGTGATTATGTATACAGATTGTCACCATATTTACTCATCATATGGTGCACTTAGTTTAACAGATTGTGTAAAGTGCAGTTCGGTCATAGCAGCTTGCAGCAACAAAATTTTTCGCCAATTGATGCATGAAAACATTGAAAAGCTGCCTTTTCTTTCCTTGTCACAGTGTGCCAACTTAAATATTGCGAGAAACCACATTAGAATTGTGACAACTCTGTCATTAACAGAAAGCAATTTTAAGTCATCAAATAAAAGTTGCCATGTTAAAGGGAATCAAGAAACTCCATTTTATATGAACTATTTAGATATTAAATGAACACTTTGTTGGCTTAACCGCCAGAAATCTTGACAATAACCAAGCTGTCAAACTTGCATCAGGCAATAAAGTCAAGACCATCCATCACAGATCAAAATGGAGCTTCTTTATAACTTTTAAATTAAGTGAGATTTGATGCGAGACATTTAAGTATTTGCAGGCACATATTCCTTGATTTAAGGGACTAAAAGAGCAGATTAATGTCCATGTTACTTACAAAGTCAAAAGCTTAATTTCATCCCAACAAGAGGATGCTTTCATCCAAAGAATATATGGAAGCATTTACAGCCACAGTTACACATAAAATCCATACCTGGAATTCAGTGCAAAATTCGAAGTCAAAAATGATGAATCCGTTCTTGCACCTTCTCTAGAAGATCCCCCACCAACAGTATTGCTGTTAACTCCACCAGCGCAGATGGCAGCAGATGGCTTTTGCATCTCTCCCTACAATAACCAGCATACTGCCTCCAGCACCAATGCCACAAGAACTAACATAAGCTGATATATACTATAACTCTACCGGTTAAGTGACATAATCCGAAACAATCGGAGGCTCCAGGGAGGTTAAATGAAATTACAAATACACCATCAGCGAGATTATGACGAGACTCCCAGAATCAGTCCCAGTAGCCAGCTCATCACTGCAACTTGTATAAGCACAAATAGCTTGAAGAAGAAACTGAGATCTGAAATCAGTCCTAGTTGCAAAGTCACCTAGGACTCATGCAGCATATACAACTATCACTAATTAATTACAAGCGGCATGAGCCCAAAGCATCCTTGGTAAGGGCCTAAGGGGTAACTATACGTTGTAACTGCCCATTACTCCAGCGATCTCCTGTGGTTGCCAGCTCATGACAAGGGAGCTTGTACAACAACATAAACAAAGATATCCAACACAATTTACTATGCTTTAATCAAATAAACAGTCGACCGCATCAAGATAGTTCTCCACAATTAATGCAGTCTTGCTCACTACCAACAACCATAAGATCTTCAAAGCAAGTTAAATTAATGTTTCCAAATATTTCCAGAACCAACTACAATATGCGGCCGATACGGAAACTCAACTCGCACCGAGAAAAGCTCAAACCCAACTTCCGATGAAACGAAACAAGACCAGAAACCACCCAGCCCTTCAGATTCAACTACAGAATTATGCCTGCAGTCAAGTAACACAGTACACAGCATAAGGCAAACAAGCACAAAAATATCGTGCAATATAACAAGAAACTAAAAATTCCAGATAGTACTACAACGAGATTTGTGCTAGAAAACAGTGAAATTGAATACCAGGACAGCGTATAACCAAGAAGACGGAAAGGATCATCGCGCAAAAATTGCATTCATGGCGTAACCAACATCAACCCACCAATGACTAATAGAACCACAAGGGCAAACGAACCACAGTCCTAAACTAAACCCTAACTCACCAAGAAAACTAAATCCCAGGACCCAACCATCGAAACAAAATCCGCAAAACGAATCAAAGCAAACTAACAAAGAATACGAATCCCTCACCCTCAAAACACGAACTTCACCTCAAAATCAAGTTCAAGAAAACAACACCAAACGCGGGAACGCCAGCTCAAATCAGCCGATATCGATCAATAAAGCAGATTTGAACTTCGAGACAAAAGAATCAAGAGCTCCAACGAGCTCACCGAGAACCGCAAGAAGGGAACCTAAGGGGGAGCTTGGGTTTCCAACGGTCCAGTCGGACTAAGAAAACGGAAGGAATCGAACGAAAAGAATAGGGTTTTTAACAGCTGAATTTTCAGTAAACCCTAACGAAGTGAGAGAGAGAGAGAGAGAGAGAGAGAGAGAGAGAGAAGGAGGCAAGCAAAGGACCCACTTTGATTAATTGGTGAGAACGGGACGGGATCGCTCTTTCTTTCTCTCTCTCCTCTCCGCTTTCCATTCGTTCCGTGACGTGAAGAGAGAGACACAGAGAATTTGTCCGGTGGCGTGATGAGAGAGAGACAGAGAGAGTTTCGCATGATCGTAAATTCTGCGTATACTTCTACCACTGGATTCGGAAAAGCACTACGGTATTGCCATTAAATTCACTTGCCTAAATTTTGCATCAGCTCGTGCTGGGAATTGGATTCTCCCCAAACGAAGAAATAGCTTCACCCTCTTACAGAGTATTCTCTCTTTTTTTCTCTTTTTACAAAGGAAGGTCGAAGCCTAACAACATGCACCCTCCTGGAATCGAACTCCCCATCAGCTGTAAAGACACGGCATTTGCTTTCTTTAAACTCGAACAAATGAGTGGGCTTCACATTCTGAGGGTTAGCTCACATGGTCGGGCTCTTGAATCACAAGAAGAAGGTCACGAGTACGATTCCTACTAAATGCATACTTAGCTTCGGCCTCACCTTTTGCAACAAGAAAAAAGGAATAGGATATGCTTTCCTTTGATGGTATTTTATAATCAACTTCCTTAAATTTTTCAAAACTTAAATTCTAAAGATATCTTTTTATATGCTGAATAATAAATATTGTTTATTTTCTAAGGTTGAGTGACATCGTTTATTGTTGATAAGAAATCCCACATGATAGCATGTCTTAGGGCTGTAAGCTTTGTTTGGATTAAACAATAGATAAATAGTGATATATAGAGAGAGAGAGTTGGTGAATAAAAAGGTAGGCATCTAAAGTATTAGAAGGAGACCATAAAGCTTTGTTTGGATTAAATAATAGCGTCTCACCAAGATTGAGATCAATAGTTATAATCCATGTAGACGGTCCCACTTAATGTGGGGAATGGCTTGGTTTGCGTAGATGTCCCCTATATGTGCATGTAGAGAGAGAGAAAGAGAAAGAATGCAGGTTTGAGATCCTGTATATATATATATATATATATATATATAAACATATGTACACTATAGCTGTGACTGGTGGGTAAAACCACTAAAGGTACTGCTTTAGGCCTCCGGCTTTTTTAGGCTTCAAATTTGTAGCTATAATATAAGCTTTTGTAAGAAAATAATTTATTGAATAGACTTGGACCTAAAATTTTTATACAATAGGCCTCAAGAAGTTTTTACTAAATAAACTTCGACCTTAAAACTTATACATTTACTAGTTTAGGCCCCCAAAATATTTGGACTTTATATACTTTTTAAGCCTCAAATATAATAGCAATAATTTTGTGCTTAATATAAATAAAAGTTATGTTAGAATTTATATCTTGTATATGTCTGTATATATTGCATAACTGACAATAAATTGAATATAAAAATCTGTAGACCAAACCTACTTTCTTTCTCATTCTCAATAGCACATACTTTCCCTCTCAAACGCACAGCTCTCATTTCATTATAAAATAAATGTTAGAACAACTTGATCATAAAAGTATAATTAAAAATTTTGCATCTCAAAAAGCTAGAGGGATTAAATTTTAAAAATTATATTTTAAAAATTTTAAAATGTGACGTTAAATGCTAAGGCCTAATTTCTGTGTTTCGCTTTTGGTCTCAATGATATATTATCAAATTATATACACACGTGTATATTTAAAAAAAAATGACTTTGTACATGATATGCACATTTAAGTTATTTTTCTTGTGTGCCAATAATTTGTAAGAATGGGGGCCAAACAGATGGTAAGCTACAAATTGATGAGCAAAAATACTCAAGTTTTTCGACTTGTTCATGTTAAAAACAAGATAAAAACGAACAAGGGGAGCTTATCTTGTGGCTCAAGCTCATTACAAGCCATGAACTTTAACAACCAGAACATATTACTCACTCCGTCAAACAATTTCCATTAATAAAACATGGAAATCCATTGGAAAATGAAAAATGAACATACCCGATGAAAACAAGATAAAAAAGAACAAGAGGAGCTTTTCGTGTGGCTCAGCTCATTACAAGCCATGAACTTTAAATCTGCGTTGAACAACCAACAACCAGAACTCACTGCGTCAAACAATTTCCATTAATGAAATAAGGAAATCCGTTGAAAAATAAAAAATGTGCATGCCCGATGAAATGCTTGTTGCTTTTTCATCTTTCACGAGGTAATAACCAACAACACAAGCTCATCTTCTTCCAGACGGTTGGTTTACAGTCCTCGGTCTCCACGCCCTTCTAATTATGTCAATGTTACATGTAGTCGGTGTCTTTCTTGCTAGTTAATGAAGGTGGTTAATTTGGTTGGCTTTTAGGTTGGCGTGCGTTCATACTCTAATTCCTAAGTCTCTTGCATGGATATATTTGAAGAAATAGGTACACAGAGCTACATATATAGCTACATACACACACACATATACATATACATGTGTGTGTATATATATATATATATATATACACACACATGTATATGTATATGTGTGTGTGTCTATATCTATAACTACTCGTACGAGTGATTCGATCTTACTCACTACTAACGTTGCTTATTCATACTCGACTATTGCTTTTCAATGACACGAGTAAAATAATATTGGCATTCACTTTTTCAAAACCCTAACAATTAAATTACACTCGTGCTACTAAAAAGCAATGAGTATGTTAAAAGTGGGTAGAATTTCATTTTCCATATGTGTGTGTGTGTATATATATATATATATATATATATATATATATATATATATATATATATATATAAGTAATTAGTGAGTATGTTAGATGTGGGTAGGATTTGTTTTTTCATATATATATATATATGAGTGATTGGATCCTACATACCACTAATGTTATCCACTTATTTCCAACCATTATTTTTTTGTAGCATGACTATAATAAGATTTCCTTCATTATTTTTCAAATACTCTTACATTCTTTAAAATTATGTTTATAATACAAAAAATCATTAGTGGTGGGTAGGATCCGGTTTTCCATATATATAATGTTTGCCATGTTACATGTTTTCCATATCCTTAGAAATCCCAACATTCGATTAAGAGGATGGATAGTTGAGACCAAAAACCAAAAAATAAAAGATAGGTAAGCATGTTGTTTCGCATTGTTTTTTATTTAAATGGGTACATTTTGCTTTTCACGTTTTCACCTCAACCGTCTATTTGATTGGTAAGAATAGGTAAGCATAAAACATAACAAACATAGTAGACTTTTCACACTAACTCACATACATAAAAAGTTGAAGAGTTCAAGAAAATTATTTCTAACGATAAACAACAACTTGAATTTCACTTTTTCTTTTGGGGGGATTAGATTTCTGTTGTTATGTGGCTTTTCTTTTTTTTATTGCCATGTTGTGGGGTACTATGTTTGCTCAGAGCCCTCATTTCAGAGTAAGCATTAACATGGCCCATAATCCAATGAACGAGACCAAGTCTTTCCAGCTTTTCCTCTATATTTTTATGTACATTTTGCTATGTATTTCTCTCGTTTTTCAGCGTCAACACACATATAACAAAAAGTCCGTAAATTTAGTATCAAGGTTATATTTGGATTGAATAATTTGAAGGAAGAAAATTCAAACTTAAACAAACAATTTTTTTTGTGCAATGGGGAGGTTGAGGCAAGATGCATGTCCTGGGTATCAAACTCGTGGCCCTCTATTTGTGAGTGGACCCCTTGGCCAAGTAAGCTATTGTTCTTTGTGCAATTTCAACTCAAACTTTAATCATGACTTTTAAGTATGACAACTTCATAGTAAATGATAGTATTAATACCATTAAAGTGCCATAAGGTATAGAGGCATGCCAAAGAACTATACCCTCATTCTCACGGGGAAAAAGAATGAATAAGGTATCACTTAAGTTATTGGTCTAACTTAAATGTGCATATCATGTACAAAGCCATTTTTTTAAATATACACATGTGTATATATAACTTGATAATATACCATTGAGACCTAAAGCGAAACACTGAAATGAGGCCTTAGCACTTAACATCATGTTTTAAAAATTAAAAAATATATTTAAAAATTTAATCCCTCTAGCTTTTTGAGATGCAAAATTTTTAATTATACTTTTATGATCAAGTTGTTCTAACATTTCTTTTATAATGAAATGAGAGCTGTGTGTTTGAGAGGGAGAGTATGTGGTGTTGACAATGAGAAAGAAAGTAGTGTACCATTAAAAGGTGAGGAATGTGTGTCACATTAGGGTTTGGCCTATAGATTTTTATATACAATTTATTATCAGTTATGCAGTATATATAGACATATACATAAAAGACATAAATTCTAATATAAATTTTATTTATATTAAGTACACAATTATTGTTATTATATTCAAGGCTTAAATCGTATATAGAGTCCAAATATTTTGGGGCCTAAACTATTAAATGTATAAGTTTTAAGACCGAAGTTTATTTAGTAAAAACTTCTTGAGGCCTAGTGTATAAAATTTTGAGACCCAAGTCTATTCAATAAATTATTTTCTTACAAAAGCTTACATTATGACTACAAACTTGAAACCTAAAAAAGCCAGAGGCCTAAAGCAGTTGCTATAGTGGTTTTAACCCACGAGTCACTGCTATAGTGTACATATGTTTATATGTATATATATAAACACGATCTCAAACATAGATAAAATAAACAACATGATATAAGTGTGTTGTATAAAATATGGTCTTATTATATATAATAACATATGCATTCTTTTTCATTCTCTCTCTACATGCACATATATGGAACATCTACCCAAACCAAGCCATTCCCCACAATAAGTGGGACCGTCTACATGGATTATAGCTATTGATCTCAATCTCGGTGAGACACTATTATTTAATCCAAACAAAGCTTTATGGTCGGTCTCCTTCTAATACTTTAGGTGGCTACCTTTATTCACCAACTCTCTCTCTCTATATATATCATCTATTTATCTATTATATATGATGCAAACAAACATGTTATGTTTGTAATATATGTATGTGTAAGAACCCAAGCATGCCAAGTCAGCAAGATAACTTAAGTTTTGAAAAATTTAGAAGTTGATTATGAAATACCATCAAAGGAAAGCATATCCTATTCCTTTTTTCTCGTTGCAAAAGGTGAGGCCGAAGCGAAGTATGCATTTAGTAGGAATCGTACTCATGACCTTGATCTTGTGATTCGAGAGCCCTACCATGTGAGCTAACCCCTCGACTAAGAGTATCAAGTGAATCCAGTGTAAATACCGTCGTGGGTTTCCGAATCCAGTGGCAGAAGTATACGCAAAATTTTGCATCATACGAGACTCTCTGTGTTTCTCTTCACGCCACCGGACGGAACGAATGGAAAACCGAGTGGAGAGAGAGAAAGAAAGAGCGATCCCGTCCCGTCATCATCCTCACCAATTAATTAAAGTGGGTCCTTTGCTTGCCCCCTTCTCTCTCTCTCTTGGTTAGGGTTTACTGAAAATTCAGGTGTTGAAAACCCTATTCTTTTCGTTCGATTCCTTCCGTTTTCTTAGTCCGACTGGACCGTTGGAAACTCAAGCTCGCCCTTAGGTTCCGTTCTTGCGGTTCTCGGTGAGCTCGTTGAAGCTCTTGATTCTTGTCTCGAAGTTCAAATCTGCTTTCTTGATCGATATCGGCTGATTTGAGCTGGCATTCGCGCGTTTGGTGTTGTTTTCTTGGACTTGATTTTGAGGTGAAGTTCGTGTTTTGAGGGTGAGGGATTCAGATTCTTTGTTAGTTTGCTTTGATTCGTTTTGCGGATTTTGTTTCGATGGTTGGGGTCCTGGGATTTAGTTTTCTTGGTGAGTTAGGGTTTAGTATAGGACTGTGGTTCGTTTGCCCTTGTGGTTCTATTAGTCATTGGTGGGTTGATGTTGGTTACACCATGAATGCAATTTTTGCGCGATGATCCTTTCCGTCTTCTTGGTTATACCTGGTCCTGGCATTCTGTTTCACTGTTTTCTAGCACAGATCTCGTTGTAGTACTATCTGGATTTTTTAGTTTCTTGTTATATTGCACGATATTTTTGTGCTTGTTTGCCTTATGCTGTGTACTGTGTTACTTGACTGCAGGCATAACTGTTGGGTTGAATCTGAAGGTCTGGGTGGTTTTTGGTCTTGTTTCGTTTCATCGGAAGTTGGGTTTGAGCTTTTCTCGGTGCGAGTTGAGTTTCCGTATCTGCCGCATATTGTAGTTGGTTCTGGAAATATTTGGAAACATTAATTTAACTTGCTCTGAAGATCTTATGGTTGTTGGTAGTGAGCAAGACTGCATTAATCGGCATTGCATTTCAGTGCAACATTCTTCCGAATCAATCTGCTGAGCAACTTTCTTTCTTGTGTTGGTACTAGGGTTACTTCAAAAGTATTACAGGCAAGCATGGAAGGTCCACAAACAAGTAACCAAACAATTGTGACACTAGACAAAGGCTTGAAACTGGTATGTCTTATTTCCTCCTGTAACCAATTTGGGTAACTCCTACTTGATAATCAAACTTTGGTTTTATTTTGGATCTCACTCTGTTGCATAATTATGGAGATGCATTTCAGTGGAAAATGCACCATGAATCTTTGTTGAGTTATTTCTTTCCAAATGGCAAAAAAACTTTGTCATCCCCATGTACACTGCTCCTAAAGAATAAATTATGTGTTAGGCTTCCGACAAACAGTCAAAAACTTTGTCGGATTTTTATATCAATAAATTATGTGGCATATAGAGGATAAAATGAGAGAATATCATTTAAGATGGTTTGGACATATAGAAAGAAGATCAAAAGAAGAACCTGTAAGAAGGTATGAAAAACTAAATTTGAAAAGTATTAAAAGAGGTAGAAGACGACCACAAAAGTGTTGAAAAGAAACAATAAAGAATGATCTAGGTTATTATGAGTTAACTGCTAACATGGCACGTAATAGAGCTCTGTGGAAACAAAGAATCCATGTAGCCGACCCCATCTAGTATGGGAAAAGGCTTAGTTGTTGTTGTTGTTGTAAATTATGTGGCACCAATAGAGGATAAAATGAGAGAACATCGTTTAAGGTGGTTTGGGCATATGGAAAGAAGATCAAAAGAAGAACATGTAAGAAGGTATGAAAAACTAGATTTTAAAGTATTAAAAGAGATAGAGGACGACCACAAAAGTGTTGGAAAGAAACAATAAATAATGATATAGCTTATTGTGAGTTAACTGTTAACATGGCACATGATAAGGTTATGCGGAAACAAAGAATCCATGTAGCCAACCCCGTCTAGTATGGAAAAAGGCTTAGTTGTTTGTTTGTTTGTTGTTTTCTCCTGTCCTTATTTTGGTTGTTTTGCCCAAAAAAGTGCAATGAGTGTGTTGTTGAAGAGTAAGGCAACACATATTGAGTGTTAATAGGTTTGGGACAAGTGACTTTGCTGCCCATATATGAATTACTTTTAGTTATTATGGATCAGCCAACCCTATAACCAAATTGTTAGTTCTATCTTAACTCCGTCATGTTACACAAATTATGAGCATCGCTTTAGGGTGTCCCCGCCTAGCGATGCGCTGCAGAACCCGAATGCAGTGATAATTTAGCAAGGGCTACTACATTTTCGCTCGGATGTAGTGAATCAATTGTTGAGAGTGTTCCCACATCATGGATGGGTGTGTGTAAAGAAGTTAGTCCCGTTACATTGCCGCCCGAATGGAGTGAATAATTTACAGAGAGGTCCCCATATTTTAAATATGGACGGATGCGGGGGGTGGTAGATACTATGATTCGGAGAAAGATTCATATTCTATGTTTATAACAGACAAAGTGGGTTGGAGAAAAAGCAAAGGAGATAGAGGATACATGTTTTTAATTATGGTACTCAGGTAAGGAAAAAGCTCGAAACGGAGTTGGTATTATCATAAATAAATATTTAAAGGATAGTGTAATAGACATACAACGATATGGTGACCGAATCATGATGTTGAAATTAGTGTTAGGAGCAGAGGTTTTGAATATAGTTTGAAGATAGTATAAAGACAACTTCTTTGGGAATAGTTAGATAAGGTGATTCAAAGGATTCCACAAAGGAAGATGATTTGTTTAGGAGGAGACTTAAATGGATATGTCGGTAAAGAGACATTAGGATATCAAATGGAAACTTTGGTTTTGGGGATATAAATGAGGGGAAGGTAGGAATATTTTAAATTTTGCTATGTCATTTGATCTCTTTATAGTCAATATAATCTTCAAAAAATGAGATGAATATTTAATTACTTATAAGAGTGTCTTATCACAAACACAAATTGATTACTTTATTTGTAGAAAAAAAGATAGAGCATGTTGTAAAGATTGCAAGGTAATTTCAGGAGAAAGCTTAACCACCCAACATTAACTTTTAGTTATGGATTTACAAATAAAAAAATAGACAAAGAAGAAAAGAGTGCATCAAGCTATTCAGAGTCTCGGACTAAATGACGAAACCTCAAAAGCGAGAAAGAAGATATATTTAAACAGAAAGTCCTTCAAGGAGATGTTTGTAATTATGTTGGTACACCTTGTTCTCCGTAGCCTAAAGCAATGAAAGTCTAGATAGCAAACATGATTCAATTGCTCACATCTAGGAGCACATCTTTGAGGAACATAACACAATGCTCTCACATCTAGCACATAGTTATTCTCATTTTTGTTGTATGGATTTATGTATCAACATTGACAATTCAAAGTTGAGTATGGATAATCGCCAAATAGATTATTGACTTCCCTTGCAGAGTATATCTTTAGAAGTCTATTTTTCCAATATAGCTTGTATGCAAAATGCAAAATGATTCTTGTGAAAGGGATGCTTAAAACAAGTTACCCAAGCTTGGTTGATAAGCTTAAAATGCAAAAGAAAGCACTCATTTTTGCTCCAAATAGCAAGGAAATGAACCTAAATGGCTTCTTCTTTTGAGCATATCATGAACATAGTGATATTTAACCATTATATCCTTGCTTCATGAGCTATCAACTCCACTCTTAATAAGAGTAATTGCTGCACTATTGTCACAATATATAACAACCGTTTCATTGGCTATATCGAGCTTCAAATCACGTATGAAGCGGCTTATCCAAACGGCATTAGTAGCAACCATATTGCAAGCAACATACTCAACCTCACAACCTTGTTTCTTGTATGCCTAAGAAACTACACCACATCTAAATAAGAATATTTGTCCCGAGATTGATTTGCTGTCATCTTTGCTCCCAACAAAGTTAGCATATGAGTATCCTATCACTTTCAGTTCATCTGCTTGAAAACAAAGTTTCAAGTCTTTTGTTCCTTTAAGATATTTGAGAATCCTTTTCACAACTATCTAATGCTGCCATCCAGGATTACTTTGATATTTACTTACAAGACCAACAATAAAGTTGATATCAGGTGTTGGACATAACATAACATACATCAGACTGCCCATAGCCTGTGCATAAGGAACATTGGGCTTATTGTCTCCTTCACCGAGACAATCAACCTTGCTCAATTTAACCCCTTTTGCAACAGGTGTAGATGCATACTTACATCCACCCATTTTGAACTTCTTGAGGATATAATCAATATATCTCTCATGACTTAAGCATAAAAGCTTTGATTCTCTATCTCGAGAAATCTTTATACCCAAGATATAGGATGCTTCCCCCATATCCTTAATTTTGAACCTTGAGTTTAACCATGACTTGGTTTTAACAATCATCTCATTGTCATTCCCAGTCAACAATATGTCATTTTCATATAAAGATAAGATGACAAAGTGGCTCCCACTATTTCATACATATACACAGTGATCAAGTTCATTAGCCACAAACCGAAGTTCAATTATGACATTTTGAAAAGTCAAATACCATTGGCGAGGTGACTTTTTCAGGCCATATAGGGATTTTCTTAACCTATATACTTTATCTTCTTGGCCTTCGATTTTATATCCTTCGGGCTGCTGGATATATATGATTTCATCTAAATCTCCATTTAGATTACATCTAGCTGATATAAATCCAAATCATAATATACTCATATAACCAAGATTATTCTAATGGATGCAAATTTCGCAACGGGAGAATATGTCTCAACATAATCTATCTCTTCTTTTTGCGAAAAACCCTTTGTAGCCAACCTTGCTTTAAACTTGTTGATCGAACCATCGACCTTGTATTTTTTTTTCAGAATCCATTTACAACCTATAACTTTCCTTTCTCTTGGCAAATCAATCAACCCCCAAACTTGGTTTTTCTCAATGGATTCAATTTCTTCATCCATGGCTTTTTTTAGGCTGAGTAAGCAATGCAAGAATACAAATGCCATAATTTTCTAAGTACCAACTGGGCCATAGAGGAGCTTGTAAAGAAATGAAAATGTTTGATGTGCCTCACACTTGAAATAACAAATTATGAGTAGTCAAGCTCAAACATGAGAACTATCTCACTCACAAGTTTAAGTAAGCCCTAATCTCATATCCATGGATTTAGGTAGTAGCTAGCTCATAGATTCTACTCATGTGAACTAAACATTTGCTTAAAAGCTTGCTTTTGTTTCATAATCCTCTTTCTTGAGGAAAAATTAGTAGCAACCAGAGTGAAGTAGTGCAAAATAAAATCAAGGCAAAGTGGACATGTTACAAATTATATTATGCTAAGAAAATGAGTAAAACTTTAGAGGCTTATAAAAAAGCAAAGGAAGCGAAAAAAGCTGTCATTGAAGTAAAAGCTAAAATTTGGGAGGATTTATATAAAAACTCAACTCAAAAGAGGGTGAAAGAGATATTTTTAGATGCATCAAAGACGAGGATGAAAAAAATTCTAGTGGTAAATGATGATATAAGAAATAAATGGAAAAACTATTTTTATAAGTTTTTTAATGAAAATAAAGATATTAGTATTAACTTAAGAGAGTTAGCAAAATCACAAAAGTATATAAGCCACAATTTCTATCGACGTATTCAAAAGAATGAACTCAAGAAGGCTCTTAAACATACGAAGGGTGGTAAATCGGTAGGACCAAACAATATTCCTATAGAGGTTTGGAAAATACTAGGAGAAATAGGAATCACTTGGCTCATAAGACTATTTAATAAAATATGGAGAAACCAAAAGATGCCCAAGGAATGGAGAGCGAGTACATTAACAAGGGAGACATTGAAAATTGTGTGAATTATCGAGATATCAAGTTAATGAGCCATACTATGAAATTGTGGGAAAGAATTATCGAACGAAGGTTAAGACAAGTATCAAGTACAACAAAGAATCAATTTTGATTCATGTCAGGTAGATCTACTGGTGAAGCGATTCACCTTTTAAGACATCTTATGAAACATTTTAGAGCAAAAAAGGAAGACCTTTACATGATATTTATTGATATAGAAAAAACTTATGATAGGGTACCGAGGGAGGTTCTTTGGAGAACCTTAGAAAAAAGAGTTATCCATTAACATACCTTAACCTTATAAGAGACATGTACGATGATGCAAAAACATGTGTGAGGACTCAGAATGACAGACTTCTTTGAAGTTAATATTGGGTTACATCAAGGATCAACTTTAAGTCCATACTTATTTATCATGGTGATTGATGAGTTAACAAAACATATTCAAGATGAAGTATCTTGGTGTATGTTATTTGCAATAGAGGAGTCTAAGGAAAAAGTTAATAGAAAATTGGAACTGTGGAGAGAAACATTAGAAAGTAAAGGCTTTCAACTTAGTAGAATAAATACAGAATATATGGAATGTACGTTTGATCATTTGGTTACTTTAGAGGACATAGAAATTAAAATTGGCACACATTGCATCCCCCAAAAGGAAAGTTTTAAATACCTAGGGTCAATTTTTCAGAGTTATGGAAGAATTGATGGAGATGTAACACAGAATTAATGCTGGTTGGTTGGTTAAAATGGACAGGAGCATCCAATATTCTTTGTGATAAGAAGATACCATTAAAGTTAAAAGGTAAATATTATAGAGCAACAATTAGCAATTAGACCTTCAATGTTTTATGGTTCTGAGTGTTGGGCAGTTAATCATCAACATGTATAAAAGATGTCTCTTACAGAAATGAAAATGTTGAGATGGATGAGTGCTCATACAAGAAAATACTGTATACATAATGAGGTTATTAGAAACAAATTAGGAGTGGCACCAATAGAGGATAAAATGAGAGAATATCGTTTAAGATGGTTTGGACATATAGAAAGAAGATCAAAAGAACCTATAAGAAGGTATGAAAAACTAAATTTAGAAAGTATTAAAAGAGATAGAGGATGACCACAAAAGTGTTGGAAAGAAACAATAAAGAATGATCTAGCTTATTGTGAGTTAACTGCTAACATGGCACATGATAGGGTTTTGTGGAAGCAAAGAATCCATGTAGCCGATCTCGTCTAGTCTGAAAAAAGGCTTAGTTGCTAACATGGCACATGATAGGGCTCTGTGGAAACAAAGAATCCTTATAGCCGACCCCGTCTGGTATGGGAAAAGGCTTACTTGTTGTTGTAGTAGTTGTTGTTGTATCTTAGTTCTATCTTGTTCTAGTGAAATTGTGGCTCGGAGAATCAAGGGGCTTGTGTTTGGCAAATTATCCTGCGTTCCTACGAAACTGTGTGTGGGATGTTTGAGGCCTTTTGACATTCTTCGCTTTCAAAATGCATGATAGACGTCAGCTGATCTAAAGAAGGCTTTATAATGGTTCTCTAGTTTCAGTTTGGTTACATTTGATGCTAATTTGCAACGACGATGGTCTTGCACGAAGTTTTTATACTTGTTGTTCAACAATGTTCATCCAGTCACCTAAGATTTTTTGCAGGCAAAATTATAGATCTAGTTAATTACTTGTCATGGCCTCGTGTCGGTAGTATAAAAATTATATTTCTTGGTGGCAGTGGCAATTTGATATCTGTTAATGGTGTTGTAACAAAGCTTGTCATCCCCATATATACTGCTCTTAAATGAAGGAGGTTTATTGATTATATCTAATCGTTTTGATAATGTACTTCTTTTTGTTAACTGACTCTATAATCCATTGGTTGTGTGTGTTAGATGGTATTGTCTTCGCTTTTTTTGTTGGCTTTGCTGTTAATGTTTTTCTAGTCTCCGTTCAACTAGAATGCCGTTAGTGCAAAATGAGGTTGAGTCGCCTGGATGCTCTGATCATTAGTACCATCCCTTGTGCAACCAGTCTCATCTTCATACTTTTCAAATTTAAGGCTGAGCAATGGGTGGGTGATACGAGTAGGATAGATGATGACGGCGACGTGGAAATTAAGGGCCGACCTCCAAGGTGGGCTTTATTTAAGTTGTTTTGTTCCATTTCTATTGCTTTGGCATTAATTATGTGATTTTTCTCTTTCATTGTGTAAGGTTGGGATTGGGTGCAAAATTTGTCCCTCATTCTAAAGTAGCGGCATCTACTAATCAGATCGAGCGCAGATTGCGAGCTAAGATAAACTCTCAGAGAAAACGAGTTGTGACTGAACCAGAAGAGTCTAAGGCAGCCGAGGAAAATGAAGAAGAAGATGAATTGGACAGCAGAGTGAATAGGTTTACAAAAAAGAGACCATCAGCAATTGTCTTGGAATCCAAGATGTACGTGCCAAGGAAGAAGAAGGGCAAATGACCGACAGTACGAGTGAAAGTAGTGAAGACTTCTGAGCTTCTCATGGTCAACTCAATGGTTGAGAACAAGCCAATCTGATCTTGGATATGAATGAAAATTTGAACTGATGGTTAATATTATGGATTGTGTCTTAAGTGGTGGAACCTGAAAATATTTGTTGATAATCGAATGTTGACGCAAATCGTCAAGTGTTTGGTGGAATCACCAAGATATAAAAGCATCTAAATATGGATGTCTTACGTCAAGAATGCAACAAGAGTAAGAGAGGGATCCATATCACAAATCAAAAGCTGTACTAACACCTTATTGTGTTTTCTAATTGATGCTCCACGCCATACTAAAACATGGCATGGGCCCTAATAGCCCGTGCCCCGTGTCACTCTTATTACATTTAACATGGCATGTGTAGATCGAAAGTTTGTTCAACAAGAAGTGAAAGCAAGTACAGAGAGATTTGGTGAAGTCAACTAGTCACATCTTTGATGTGACATCATAAATTGATTTTTTTTTAAACACTCTTTATGAACAAAATGACAATTCATCTCAATATGTTTCGTGCGTTCGTGAAATGTGTTGGAAGCAATGTACATGACGCTTTTATTGTCACAATACATAATGACAGGTTGTTGAAGAGTAATGCCCATATCTCACTGAACAACCATAATCAAGAAAATCTCTGTAGCAACACTAGCAATAACTTGATATTTTTTTTCGGTAGAGAAGAGTGATACCTTTTGCTGTTTCTTGAACTTTTAGGAGATAAGTGATTCACCTGCAAAAACACAAAAATCAATCGTAGAATGTTTATTGTTGACATCTCCACTCCAATCAATATGAGTATATATAGATAAATCAAAAGATGAAGAAGTTAAGAGTACTCCCTTGTTTGCAGAATTTTCAAATATCTAATAATTCTCATAACAATGCTCATATGAACAGTGATATGTGCTTACTGAAGTTGACTAACTGTATGCACTGCATGAGAAATATCACGACGTGTAATTGTAAGATAGGTAAGAGCACCTATGAGTTGTTTGTAAGGGGTAGGGTCATCTAATTTTTCTCCATCAGTGGATCTTAACTTAGTACCAAGAACATCAAGAGTATCAATTGTGTTGTTGTCTATGATATCAAATCTTTTAATTATATCATTTGCAAATTTAGTTTGATACATAAAGTATCCACAATTGTTTCTAATAATTTCAATACTCAAAAAATAGTTAAAAAGACTTAAATCTTTCATATAAAATTCCTGGTGAAGGTTATACTTAACCTCTGCAACTCCTGCTTAATCATATCATCCATATACAAGAGTAAAATAACAATACTTGCATATATCTTTCGTACAAATAAAGCAGTATCAGTATAACAAGATATAAAGTTATGCAGATGCATGGATTTTTTAAATCGATCAAACCAAGCCTTGAGGGTTTGTTTCAAGCCATACAACACCTTTTGTAGTTTAAGAACATGATCATAGGAAACGTCAAATCCTAGAGGAAGAGTCATATAAATATCTTCAGTTAAATATCTATTTAAAAATGTATTTTTAACATTAAGTTGATATATATTCCAATTTTGAATAGCACTAAGAGTTACGAGAATTCTAATAGTAGTCATTCTAACAACAAGAGTAAAAGTTTCATCATAGTCAATTTCATGCTCTTTGAGCATAATCTTTGATTACCAGTTTGGCCTTATATCTTTCAATATTACCATTGTTATGATTTTTAATTTTATAAACCCATCGACATCAAATAACATTTTTATCCTTAGGTTTAGGTACAACTGTATATATTTGAGCTTTGCCTAAGGTTGTAATTTCGTCACTCATAGTAGCTTCTCATTCTAGAATACCCTTAGCTTGGTGATAAAATTTAAGTTCTTTTCTTTACGAAGAGTTGCAATCAAATTTTTTCATTGAGGTTCAAAAGATTTATAGGAGACAAAACATTTAAAATGTTTTGAAATTTTATGTTCTAAACGTGTGTTGTCATATTGTCTATGTTGTCTGGTATAATGTAATAGAAATAGTTTTATGATCGGTTGTGTCAAAAGTTTCATCTTGTACATCAATAGACTCACGAGAAATATCATAATGAACTTCTGAATCACTATCATCTTCTTCCTCTAAATTAAATAAATCTTGTGAAAAAGATATTTTATTATTTTTGAAAGATCTAGACTTATAGTAATAATCATTTTAAAGGATTTTATATCTTTAGAAACATATAATTTATCATTAACGGGATCAAAACATTTATAACCTTTTTTGTCAATTGCATAACCAAGAAATACACATTTAATGGCTCTAAGAGACAATTTATCATTTTTGTCTCTATAAACAAAACATTTGCACTCAAAAACTCTAAGTCTTTCGTAATAAGGAGAGAGATTATATAATTTTTCAAAAGGAGAAATATTTTCAAGTTTAGTTGAAGACATTCTATTAATAAGGTATACAACAATAAGAGTAGCTTCTGCTTGTAACAACTTAAAAACATTACTAACAATTAACATAGTTCTGTTTCTATAATGTGCTTATGTTTTTTCTCAACCAAGCCATTTTGTTGATGAGTTTTAGTGTAAGATTTTTGATGTAAAATTTCATTAGTTTCAATAAATTTTTGAAAATCATTTGAGAATTATTCTCGTACTGAATCAGATCTAGAAATCTTAATGGTGGAGTGGAATCAAATTGATTTTTGTACATATTATAAAAGATTACAAATTTTTCAAATACTTTTGATTTAAGATCTACAGTTAAAGCGATTCACCTTTTGAGACGTCTTATAAAACATTTTAGAGCAAAAAAGAAAGACCTTCACATGATATTTATTGATCTAGAAAAAGCTTATGATAGGGTATCAAGGGAGGTTCTTTGGAGAACTTTGGAAAAAAGAGGTATCCCATTGAGATATATTAACCTTATAAGAGACATGTATGATGGTGTAAAAACATGTGTGAGGACTCGTGAAGGAACGACGGACTTCTTTGAAGTTAAAATTGGGTTACATCAAGGATCAACTTTAAGTCCATACTTATTTATAATGGTGATGGATGAGTTAACAAAACATATTCAAGATGAAGTACCTTGGTGTATGTTATTTGCATATGACATTGTATTAGTGGAAGAGTCTAAGGAAAAAGTTAATAGAAAATTGGAACTATGGAGAGAAACATTAGAAAGCAAAGGCCTCCAACTTAGTAGAACAAAGACAGAATATATGGAATGTACGTTTGATCATTTGGTTACTTAAGAGGACATAAAAATTAAAATTGACACACATTGCATCTCCCAAAAGGAAAGTTTTAAATACCTAGGGTCAATTTTTTAGAGTGATGGAAGATTTGATAGAGATATTATGCATAGAATTAATGTTGGTTGATTAAAATGGAGAGGAGCATCTAGTATTCTTTGTGATAAGAAGATACCATTAAAGTTAAAAGGTAAATATCATGGAGCAACAATTAGCAATTAGACCTACAATGTTTTATAGTTCTGAGTGTTGGGCAGTTAAACATGTACAAAAGATGTTTGTGACAGAAATAAAGATGTTGAGATGAATGGTGATCATACAAGAAAAAATCGTATACATAATGAGGTTATTAGAAACAAATTAGGAGTGACACCAATAAAGGATAAAATGAGAGAATATCGTTTAAGATGGTTTGGACATATAGAAAGAAGATCAAAAGAAGAACCTGAAAGAATGTATGAAAAATAAATTTGGAAAGTATTAAAAGAGGTAGAAAACAACCACAAAAGTGTTGGAAAGAAACAATAAAGAATGATTTAGCTTATTGTGAGTTAATTGCGAACATGACACATGATAAAGCTATGTGGAAACAAAGAATCCATGTAGTCGACCCAATTAGTTTGGGAAAAGGCTTAATTGTTGTTGTACTTTTGATTTATGTTTTAGAAGATATATTCACGTAAAGCGAGTAAAGTCATTTACAAATATTATATAATATTAAACTCTTTCCTTGAAAACAATAGGAGAAGGGGGCCAAACATCAGAAATGTATTAATTCAAAAGTTTTGCTTGGTACATAATTTCTTTATCTAAAAGGAAGATGATGCATTTTTTTAAAAATGCATTCTTTACATTTAAATTTTGGTTCTTCATATTTTTTATAACAAAGGAAAATTACATAGTTTATGCATATCCAGATAAGTCATTTATGCCAAAGTGTAGTATCATGAGTTACATTAAAAGATTCAAAATTTGGCATGAGTAAACAATCCATTTTGTATAATCTACTTTCTGTATGGTCGTGACTAATAACCTTTTTTGGTAGGTGATCTTGCACCACACAATGTTTGGACAAGAAAGTGAATATACAATCATTATCACAAATTTGAGCAACCAAAAGTAAGAAAAATAAGAGTAAGAGACCCATGGCTCGGTCGCATCCCCTACCAACAGGGAGACTCCTATCAGTGCAGAGACCCATAGCACATACACATCACTCTCGTCAGGGAGATGCTCTTGTACCATGTCGAGCTTATAGCTAACTGTCATTTTTTTTTTTTGATTCCAATCGAAAATAAAATCAAACATCAAATAAACAACGAAAAACATAACAAATCAATGACATCTAAAAATCACTAAAATCTTCTTTAAATAGGATTCTTTTCTTTTTTCTCTTCTTTTTTCCGATCGGATTCAAAGCATTATGGGACAATGTATGATTCAGTATCATACATTGGATCGAGCAGTATCATACATTGGATCGAGCTTCGAACAATCAATCACTCAAGAAATGGTGTGAGATGATCAACAAATAGGAACCCACAAAGAGAGTTAAGGCAGTCGAGAGACATCATGGTAAATTTCAAATTTTAGTAAGGATAAAATCAGATTTTAGCATTATGGAATGGTTGATGGTTCCTTATTGCATTGGATCAAGTTTTTCGTACTGTAGATCGATTGACGGAAGGTGGGAATCCACAAAGAGAGTTCAAGTGGTGGAAAGGTATCGTGATAATTTCCAAATTTTAGCAGTAGCAAGATTAGAATCTTGGTAAAAAAGAGTGCGAGTATCAATTCCGCTCTTTTCGCATTAATACGAATATGAAAATAAAGAAGAATACCGGATTCCATTATCAATTGCTCTTAACGGAACACTAATCACAGCACATGCTTTTACAAAATCCGTGACTTTCCTGATCTAAATGGAGCAGGTGCTCTAAAAAATTCTTTCTGTGCATTGAATAACTTTAAGAAAAGGCAAGGTTTTCTTCTGACAAATCATATCCTAGCGAAGACCCATCTTAATTCGGAGCCAGTCAGGCTGAACTATACTCATACTTTGACATAGGATTTTCATGGTTTGAATAGTGAAGGATTCTCCTCCACAACCATAACAGATTGGGGACGGTATGGTACGGGAAACCATGATCTAGCACCAAGATGCATGCCATTCATGTTACGAAATGTGCGTAAGCCAAAGCTCAGTATAGACCTTGAGGAGCAAGGACCCGAGAGGGTAGTTTCTCTGGTTAATGAAAAATAATAACCAATGGCATTGCTAAAAAGCAAGTTTAGAAGCAGAAAGACCTCTTTCTTTCTTTTTTTTCTCTCTCTTTCTATCTCACACACACACAGACACTCCGACATGGACAGACAAACACACGTTGCAGAAATATCTGTTTACTAAGAACAAGAAGAAAAACCACTCTATTTGTTATCAATAACATCAAATATCAAGTCTACTAGCAGAAAGAGTTCTTTCTCTCTCTCTCTCTCTGACACACACACACACACTCCCTCCCACATGGATAGACAAACACATGTTGCAGAAATATCTGTTTATTAAGCACATCAAAAAAATCACTCCATCTGTCATCAATAGCATCAAAAGTAACATATTCTGTTGTATACTCACAAAGTGGAGCCTGACATTCCAGAACTCACAATAAAAGGGATAACTGGAAAGCAGGTTTCTTACAAAAGACATGGGTAGTATTACAAGAAATATACAAACTCAACCAATTATAAACAGAGCTTCTTCTCCGCATAGACAAAACTATCAATCCAAACTTGATTGCTGTTATTCATCATCCAGAAAACCTGCTACGTCGATAAATGGAGTACACAGTGAACTGAAATAGTGTAGCCTCTAGAGCAATAACATGGCAAAGAGAGCGACAGAATCCAATTAACAACGTTGCTGAGAAACCATTTTGGCTCAGTAGAGAAACTTAGCTTGCAAGATCATTCACAATGTCTTGCACTAAATCTTCCAACAGACTCGGTTCAATCTATTCTCCTAAGCATTCCATGTCCAATCTGAGCTCCGTCCACTTGCTACATTTTGCAAGATCTCTTTCAATGTACTGGTCTTACGTCTTCGAGTTCAGTGGAAGATATGAGTTTACCTGTTCCCATGCCTCTTTAAGGAGACGTTCTCCCACCAGAACAGGTTGGAGATGGTGTGTTGAACAAGGGACTAGACTGAGGAATGCCAAATACTGTTCAGAGATCTCTGAAAGGGCCTCATTAAAGCAATCAATCAGAAGCAGTTGATCCACTGAAACTTCACTAGGAGGATCAATCAGGAAGAACAATGATTCATCTAGTGCTTGACTTGATGAATACCAATTGTGGTCAAATCCCTGACTGCTAGTCATGTTTGAAGCCTCTAATAGCAATTTCATGTATTCAAGATCTATTTCTTTGAGTTCTAAACAACTATCTTCCTCTTCTGAATTAGAAGGTTCTGAATGAATTCCTTTTCTGCAGAGAACATATCCGGAACTGGACAAGCCACTGATACGTTTTGGAATCTTCCCTCTCTTCAAAATGAAGCTTTCGAGGCTTTATAAGGACCTCCTCTGTGGAATTTAGATAAAATCATTGCCAATTTCAGCTCAAACACAAAGTATACCAAAACAAGAAAAAGAAAACCAACTGCTAGTATAAAAAAAACCTTTTGGGGATGGGGACAGGTTTCCGGTGTGGAATCATCTTCTGAACAATCCAGTTCTAGAACTGAAAGTGGACTTGGTTGCTGCAGCTTCTCACAACCATTTTCCTGTAGGACATCTTGATTCAAACTTTGACAAGATGAGGAAAGGGGAAGTCAAACTTTGACAAGATGAGGAAAGGGGAAGGGACAGAATTAAGTTCATATCTGCTGGAGAATCCTAGAATTTAGAAGGAAGATGTAAGAATGTGTAGTTTTTATTAGGATTAGCAAATAATCCGATGCATATAACTTCAAGTGATGAGGAACAAACTCAAGGGTCATACCGTCATAGAGATGCCCTAGTTTAACTGACAAGTGGTAGTTTGGAATCTTATCAACTCAAGGTTACTCAGTCGTGAGCTTGGAACATATATCTCAACATCATAAATATTATTCAGATGATTCTCCAAATCAGAAAGAGATGTTAACAATATGAAATAACAGACATACCTCTGATGAGTATTCCAGAACAACGTTAGTTGCCATTTTTTCTGGCGAAGAAAAGAAGAAAGAATCCATATGGTTGGTTGATTGTACTTCAATACAATCAGGTTCAGGAGGCATGGTGAGCTCAACTTTGGTGGTTCCTTTCTCCTGAGAGTCTGCTGGTTCGTCTTCCCCTTCACCTGGAAAAGCATGAGCAACATGGTGGAATAAATTGCATAGAACATTAAAATTTGAAGTTAAAACAAAGCCAAAAACACGAAAAAAAGTCAAACAGCACCTTTCAGTATCGGTGGCCCTTCAGGGATAATGCTGTCATTTAGATTGTCAACCACAAAACTGTTTGCCGGAACATCAACCTCTGTTCTTGCAGAACTGCTTCCTAGGAAAGAAGGAAACTCTCTCTGAAACAAGAGTTTTGTTCAACTCCAAATCCTCCCTTGGTGGACTTTTGCATTCAGAACATTTACTTTTGAAATATGAAGAACAATCAATAGCAGAAAGCCCACAAGGAGAAGCTCGGGTCTCAACAGCTTCTCCGTCGGGACTTAACCTACAGGACAATAGGCTGTACTCTGGGGCCGAGAGAAGTTTTCCTAACGTCCTTCTAGGTGATCTCAGCAACAAACTCTCATCAGCATCCTCTGCATTCAGTATCTCAGGCAAATCTCTTTTAACTTCACTTGTTGTAGCTGATTCGCTAGGCACGCAGAGGGAACCCCGAATATGTGACATTTTTGTTTTCAGGATACTTGAACCCATGAGGTGACAACAATTCGTGCATCCTTCCTTCACGCAGAGGCAAATCTCGTTTAACTCCACTTCCATATATTCCTTGGATGAAAGCTTCCTCTTGTTAAGATGAAATTATGCTTTTGACTTTGTAAGTAACATGAACATTAATCTGCTCTTTTAGTCCCCTAAATCAAGGAAGATATGCCTGCAAATACTTAAATGTTTCGCATCAAATATCACTTAATTTAAAAGTTATAAAGAAGCTCCATTTTGATCTGTGATGGATGGTCGTGACTTTATTGCCTGATGCAAGTTTGACAGCTTGGTTATTGTCAAGATTTCTGGAGGTTAAAGTTCTGATCTTCATCTTAAGCCAACAAAGTGTTCATTTAATATCTAAATAGTTCATATACAATGGAGTTTCTTGATTCCCTTTAACGTGGCAACTTTTATTTGATGACTTAAAATTGCTTTCTGTCAATGACAGAGTTGTCACAATTCTAATGTGGTTTCTCGCAATATTTAAGGAGGCACACTATGACAAGGAAAGAAAAGGCAGCTTTTCGTGCATCAATGGGCGAAAACTTTTGTTACTGCAAGCTGCTGTCACCGAACTGCACTTTACACAATCTGTTAAACTAAGTGCACCATATGATGAGTAAATATGGTGACAATCTGTATACATAATCACAGAAAAACTTCTAGGATGCAGATTTGGATTTACATCAAATCCACAAAACTTTTATCTAATGCCTTAAGCCTTCATTTGGTAGCATATTATCTAACTTTGTGTTGTCCATTTAATTCACGCTATTGTCGAATGCCCTTTTTACCACTTTTTCTCTTCCAAAAGTTTGCTTCTATAAGCTTGCTGAAATAAACGGGGAGGCTTGTTTCATAGGTCTTCACTTATTACCCACTACTTTACTATAAGGTACGGGTAGGCTGGTTGTCAGGTAAGGAGGGTTATACTCATTCTTGTGAGAAATTATCTCGAATGGGCTCGTTCAGTAGAGTCGGCCAGACCTTTAGTGGTGAGAGGTCAACTCATTCTGAAGCACATTTTTAAATATAGATCTAGAAGCGCTATTGATCATGTTGGTTTAGGTTTAACTAGTGGATAACAGTTATGCTTCCGTTTTGAGGCAATTGGAAATTGACCTAGAAGTCAATACATAACCATTGCCAGAATCTTCACACTATGTTGGCTATGTGAAGCACCTTTCCCCACTTTCACGAAGTAAATGGTTTGGGAAAGGTAGCTCCATAATCGTTCTTCTATTGTTAGCCAAATAGCGCTCTCTTTGGGAACCACTCAATATAAAGATGAGAATCGATCTGTAGCTTTGGTATCTAGTCTGCATTTGTTGGTATGTTAGATGTTACTGGGTACTTCTTGATGCCACTCATCAGTGGTTATATATTTTTGGACATCTTCCTTTTCCTTTCCTTTCTCTGCAGATTCTGGCTGTGGACATAATCAATTCTCTTGCAGCCGATCTCCACAGTTAACAGCATACAAAACTGTTGATCTAAGGTTTGATTCGGTTCTCTTGCAGATTCTGGTTGCATTAGGGGTGTGCAAGGAACCAACAAAACTTCCAGAACCGAACCAAACCGGCGGTTTGATTCGGTTCTAGATGTCAAGGGGTTTAGTTTGGTTTGGTTTTAACCAGAAAAGGACTGATGGTTCGGTTCGTGGATCTAAGGTTAGAACCAAACCATGAAAACTTAAGCAAACCATTATATAGACAAACATAATAAGTTTATATTAGATATAAACCTCATAAGTTTATAAGTTTACATACACAGGGATATATATATATATATATATATATATATATCCAAATATTTGATGGCATAATACTTTATTGAGGCTAGAACCCAACAAAACCGGACCGTCAACACCCCCATCTGGCACCAATTTCCTGTGACATCACCTCCCACTTGGTGCTTTCAAAGTGCTTGGCTGACCACCACCTTTGACGGTGTGGAATTGCCTAACAACCCACTCCGGAATGCTGTCCATGTCAAGCTAACTTGTTTAGCCAACCAGATGGGCATCTACCAACGCAATAGTTAAGTTATCTGGAAGTATGTTCCACAAAAGGATTCATTAGTCTAACAAATGGAGACCCTATCCTCTACCAAATCACAGCCCTAGAATGGAATGCATCTGGATGGCTGGCATTTGGCTAATCAGAGCCGTTCAGTAGAATTCATCGGCACGGGTGCAATCGTAACCCTCCAGATACACTCCTTTCAAGGGCAATGAACTGAACTGCTTATATTTTGGTTCAATTCAGACCGTTTACAACTTGACCTTAAACTTAGCTGAACATTGAGAGTGTGTTTGGTTCAGTTTAGCTTGAGAAGCTCATGATAAAAGACAAGTTCTGTGTAAATTATTCGTCTTCTCATAAACTCATGTAAACCTTTATAACTTAGTTCCGGATGGGGTCGACATGTCTGTATGTGTCAACCATATCCTCTAATCAACACCGAAGAATTGTGTCGAATATGAGCTAAAATGAGCACCAACATGAGTTCAAACACGAATTCGGACATGTTTAAATGGACCTAAACTTAGCTCACTATGTTATTTCAGCCCCTTTAAAGGCCTAGCTGATGTGGGATGGCTATTGTTCTAAGTCGGAGGACTGAATCCTTTTTCAGTTGTCATATTGAATAAGTCGGACCAAATTGTGAAACCGTGCAGTTTCCAAACAATCCACCCATTTCTAGAACGGAATGCTGTGTGCATATTGACAGGTAAATTTGATGTCTAACATATGACGTGTCATCATTCAGAGGGTTAATAAGATTCATCTAAAGATACGGAAAGCAAACCCTCATGAATGGACTATGCCAATATCACCAGTTTGTGGTTGTTGCTCTCATGCCTCCTCTTTCTTCTCCTTGCCCTCTTCAATATCCGCTTTGTCTCTTCGTCTGCTTCCTCTATCAAACACCTGCCTATATTCTCTGAAAGAATGAGCCATACTTTGAACTTTAATCAACAATCTTCACAATTTCAAGTTACGAAAAGATATGGAACAATCAACTATTGTCCTTAGAAATGATGTTGCTTAAATCATTAGGCATGGATGGTTTGAAAACCGGACCGGTGATTCCAACTGGAACCGAAGCGGGGCATGCAGGAACCGGTCAAACCAAACCAAGCATGGAAGCGGGGACCACTCGTAAGGTGGAATCAGAACCGGGCCTGAACTACAACTGCCGGTTCCATATTTTATTTACTTTTTAATAGAATTTTATTTTGTCAATGATTTTCTGGTTTTGGGAAGTTTAGGAATCAAATCAGAAAAAGAACAGGCCCGGTCCCGGTTTGGTTCTTTATTCCAAGAAAACTGAAACTAGCGGACTGGCGGATTGGAACTGCCTGAACCAGTTTATCTGGTACGTGGAACTGGCAATGTCTACCTATCCGAACTAACAGTTTTTGTGATGACAATATGTAGAGGCTACAACAGCAGCAGTTATTGAACTACTGGTTTCAAATTGCAGAACCAAATCTATCATTTGAACCTTGTATAACTTACCAGCTCCCTTTGCTCCAAAACATCCCGGGAATCCAGTGTCTAGGTCATCGTCCGAATCGATCACTATTCTCCACTTTTCCTGCACAACTAAGCTTGTAAGTTTCCATCATATATTGATCATGAGGCTTTGAACACTTTTTATTTTTTTGGTACAAGTGGGAAGCCCAAGCGAGATTCAAGCCCTTGGTATTGAACTCATGACCCTAAATCAAGTCATGTTGGGAGTAGATAAAGAAAATCTTCATATTAGCTAACATTGGTTTAGGGATTTTTTCACCCTAAATCTCACTCTGGGATTTGGTGGGAGTGGGTTTCATATAAGATCACCACCAAATGAGATATAAAATCGTGATTGAACATAAGTATTAGTGAAGTAGTTAGTATAATATGAATGGAAAATTTGTGTTCTCTATGTTAATAGTTACTGAAGACTGCATCTGTGTGAGCCTATACAATTGTTAACAGCCGAGTAAGTTCTTGAACTTAAATGTATACTCGACACTTTGCCTTTAATTTGTCCCGTCCAATACTTGATATAAGAAAGGGCCTTATAACATAGATGCGGTTCAAGATATCATCTAACAGGGTCGAAGACCTGAAATAATTCTCTTCCCTAATACAAAAGGCAAGAAATGTAGAGAAGACCAAAACCAAGCCCAAACTCGGGTCGACTACATGGACACTAACTCGCCATTGAGCTCTATCTGGTGCCAATTTAGAATTTAAGTCCAAAAAGAGCAGGAAGATAAGAAACTAGCAAAAGTAATTTTCTACATACCCCGCGATGCGAGAACGGTTCTTCTTTAACCTTCTTATTGCAAGTAGTGGCGGTTCCCTTTAACGGCCGTAAGCAGGTCTTCTCTTCAGTCTTTACTAAAGAGGAAACCAACGTTTCTCTGTAATAAGCATACAGTTCACTCAATTAGCCGTCCAGAAAGACATCCAGGTTTTCAAGGATGCTAATGAAGGTGATCCTAATAACAAAAGAAAACCAACGCTATGGGTTGGGGCAGTATGTACCTTCCTTTAGGGGCTTGCCGTTGTCTCTGAGGTCGAGCGGCATTGTTGCATTTCTTCTGTTCAGAGCACCGTAAAAGGTGAAAAAAAGAAAGATACATACTGTGAGCACAAAATTCTCGGTGGCAATGGGCCGAAAGGAAAGGATACGATACTTTTCCGGGAAGCAGGGTCTCATTTAGCGACGGAAGCCCCACTCTACGAGACAAATGATCTCTCTTTTCTTTGATTTCCTGAGAAAAGTGAAAGCAAAGAGTCTTGAGAAACAATTGGTTGCATATAGCATCAAGAAAAGCTGTGAAACTTGTGCGTGCGTTTGGTTTGAGGAAAGCAACTTAGGAAACTTGAGGCTTCACCAACTAATCTACGACTTGTATGATCTCAATTAGAACATGGATATGGATATACCTGAATTTCTTTGGTGAAGGCGCAGCTCAGTTCGTTCTTGAGCTTACAGAAACGAGCTTCGATGAGGTGAGGTATGGCAGTAAGTGTGGTAGCAATCTCTTGCGATTTAGTTTGGTTAGATATCCCCTTTAGTTGATCGGATATAGACTTCATGTTTCCATCTACGCTGGCTTTGATGGCTTCTTCCTCCTTGAGCTGTTCACCCGAACCACACAGAGTTCATTGAGATGATTAAATCAATTAAAGCGATCAATTTCATCCCGTCTTTCATTAAGTGTATATAATACGCGCATGCAGATTTGTGCAACTCGGTCCACTTGGGTTTAGCAATCCTCACATCTATCATTGGAAGTACAGGTTCAAACAGATGGAAAGATATCTGATGAAAAGTCCCAGAAAGATGCATGAAGAGTACACTTAGGAAGTTAGCACGGCTTATAAATGAGTTATTAGCACATACGAACTCATTTCCTTCATCAAGCTCCATTTGAAACAGAGCGTAGAGATCTGTAGCCAAGCTTCTGCAATCTGATAGGCTATTTAGATTTCCAAACCAGGGATTTACAACTTAAGGAAGTTTCCTATGCCGATAACATTTTCAAACTGAATCAGAATTCATTTGTAAATCTAATTCGAGTATTTGAAATCTGTAAAGTTTCAAAATTAGGTGGTTTTGAAATTTTAAAATTACACACACACACACATATGTATACCCTGATCGACATGGCCAGTTCAGATCGGCCCAGCAGTTTGATACGGAACCGAACTGGCCCACAAACCGGACACAGCAGTTCCGGTTATGGAACCATAATCGGACCCAGACATGTTTCGGTTTGGTTACAGTTTCTCTATTTGGAAAAACGGCACGGTATCAGAATCAGAACTGCTGTTTGGGTTTCGGTTGGAACTGTTGGGCAGTTTCGGGTCTGGTTCCAAATCAAACTGCCGATTATGGTTTTATGACGGTTTCAAATCCGGTTATGAGTGGTTCTCAATCAAGGTTTTTTAATGGTTTCAAATCTGGTTTCATGACAGTTCTCAATCTAGATCTGGATCCGCTTTAGTTATATAACTATTAAACAATTTAAACTATATATAAGAGTCTAAGACTACAAGTTATATAAGACTATATAAGTATAACTATAAGTTTGAGTATATAATGTATTATATTATACATACATGATACATATATTACATTAAAAAAGGTATAATTACATTATATAAGTTCTTATATATAATTTATAACTTATAAGTATTATATTAATTAATATATGTATATATATATATATATATATAATATATAACATTACAAATTGTATGCACACTATGTAGTAGACTAATGATAACATAACTATATAAGTGATAGTAATATATATACATAATATAATAATGTATACATATATATAATGTATTATATAGTATAAATAGTCTACTGCATAGTCTACTACATTACATAGTGTACATAGCATAATAATGTATTATATATAATTATATAATAAAATATAGTATCCAATAATATGCTATGTACACTATGTATACTATATACTTACATATAATATACTATATAAGTAATATATATATATATATATATATATATGTACACCATATAATACAATATATAGTATACTATAAATAATATATTACATTATGAACTGTATGTACATTATATAGTAGACTAGTAATAATGTAATTATATAAGTATATAGTAATATATATACATAATGTAATATTTTTTAATAGTTTCAAATCCGGATATGGTTTAGTTATATAACTATTAAATAATTTAAACTATATACAAGAGTCTAAGACGAGTTATATAAGACTATATAAGTTTATAAATATAAGTATTACTGTATAATGTATTATATTATACATACATGATACATATATTACATTAAAAAGGGTATAATTACATTATATAAGCTCTTATGTAACTTATAAATTATAAGTATTACATTATTTAATTAATTTATGTATACATAATATATTACATTACAAATTATATGTACACTATCTATTAAACTAGTAGTAATGTAACTATATAAGTATATAGTAATATACATATACGTAATGTAATAATGTAACTATATAAATATATAACATATTACATATATATGATAAATGAAATGTATTATATAGTATAACTAGTCTACTACATTGTGTACATAACATAATAATATATTATATGTAAGTATATAATACATAGTGTCCGACCCCATCTAGTATGAGAAAAGGCTTAGTTGTTGTTGTTGTATATAATACATAGTGTATATATAATACTATACAGTACATATTATACAGACATATTATATATTTACATAGTAACATGACTACTAGTCTACTACATAGTATACATATAATTTATAATGTAATATATTATGTATAGTATACTATACTTATATATATAATATATTATTATGCTACATACACTATGTAATGTAGTATACTATCTAATAGACTAGTTATAATATATAATACATTACATATATCATATATATAGTATACAAGCATATTACTGTATTATATGATATATATATATATATATATTACTTATATACTTTATTATATGTAAGTATATAATATACGTACTGTATTATATACTCTAATAGACTAGTTATAATATATAATACATTACATATATCACATATATATAATATTCATAGCATATTACTGTATTATATGGTATATATATCTATTACTTATATACTGTATTATATGTAAGTATATAATATACATAGTGTATATAGCATATTACTATATATTATAGTATAATACATTATTATGTTATGTACACTATATAATGTCGTGCACTATGTAGCAAACTAGTTATATTATATAATACATTACATATATATATAATATGATATATACTAATATAGTTACATTATTACATTACATATATAAATAGATGGAAATGATGAAATAAGAAATAGACGGGAAAACTATTTTTATAAGCTTTTTAACGAAAATAAAGATGTTAGTATTAGCTTAGGAGAGTTAGCTAAATCATAAAAGTATATAAACCACAATTTCTACCAACGTATTTAAAAAAATGAAGTCAAAGAGACTCTTAAACATATGAAGGGTGATAAATCAGTAGGACAAGACAATATTCCTATAGAAGTTTGGAAAATCCTAAGAGAAATAGGAATCACTTGGCTCACAAGACTATTTAATGAAATATAGAGAAACCAAAAGATGCCCAAGGAATGGAGAGCGAGTACACTTATACCCATATATAACAACAAGGGAGACATTTAGAATTGTGTGAATTATCAAGGTATCAAGTTAATGAGCCATACTATGAAAGTATGAGAAAGAATTATCAAACGTAGGTTAAGACAAGTATCGACTACAACAGAGAACCAATTTGGATTCATGCAAGGCAGATCTACTGTTGAAACGATTCACCTTTTAAGATGTCTTGTAGAATATTTTAGAGCAAAAAAGAAAGACCTTCATATGATATTTATTGATCTAAAAAAAACTTACAATAGGATACCGAGGGAGGTTCTTTGGAGAACCTTAGAAAAAAGAGATATCCCATTGACATAGATTAACCTTATAAGAGACATGTATGATGGTGCAAAAATATGTGTGGGGGACTCATGAAGGAATGATATACTTTTTTGAAGTTAATATTGGGTTACATCATGATACTCTTTAAGTCCATACTTATTTATAATGGTGATTGATGAGTTAACAAAACATATTCAAGATGAAGTACCTTGGTGTATGCTATTTGCAGACGACATTGTGTTAGTGGAGGAGTCGAAGGAAAAAGTTAACAGCAAATTGAAACTACGTAGAGAAACATTAGAAAGCAAAGGCCTCCAACTTAGTAGAACAAAGACATAATATATGGAATGTAAGTTTGATCATGTGGTTACTTCAGAGGACCTAAAAATTAAAATTGAAATACATTGCATCCCCAAAAGGAAAGTTTTAAATACCTAAGGTCAATTTTTCATAGTGATGGAAGAATTGATGGAGATGTTACGCATAGAATTTATGCTGGTTGGTTAAAATAGAGAGGAGCATCAGGTATTCTTTGTGATAAGAAGATATCATTAAAGTTAAAAGGTAAATATTATAGATCAACAATTAGACCTGCTATGTTTTATGGTTCTGAGTGTTGGACAATTAATCATCAACATATATAAAAGATGTCTGTGACAGAAATAAAGATATTGAGATGGATAAGTGGTCACACAAGAAAAGACTGTATACATAATGAAGTTATTAGAAACAAATTAGGAGTGACACCAATAGAGGATAAAATGAGAGAATATCATTTAAGATGGTTTGAACATATAGAAAGAAGATCAAAAGAAGAATTTGTAAGAAGGTATGAAAAACTAAATTTTGAAAGTATTAAGAGGTAGGATGACCACAAAAGTGTTGGAAAGAAACAATAAAGAATGATCTAACTTATTATGAGTTAACTGCTAACATGGCGCACATGATAGGGATCTGTGGAAACAAAAAATCCATGTAGCCGACCCCATCTAGTATGGGAAAAGGCTTAGTTGTTTGTTTTTGTATTACATTATGTATATATATTACTATATACTTATATAGTTACATTACTACAAGTATACTATATAGTGTACATACAATTTGTTATGTAATATATTATGTATACATAAATTAATTAATGAATATAATACTTATAAGTTATAAGTATATATAAGAACTTATATAATGTAATCATACCCTTTTTAATGTAGTATATGTATCATGTATTTATAATATAGTACATTATACATTAATACTTATAGTTATAAACTTATATAGTCTTAGACTTTTATATATAGTTTAAATTGTTTAATAGTTATATAATTAAACCAGATATGGAACCAATTTAGAACCGGATTCAAATAATAAAAAACTAGATCCAGATCTACCCAAAACCGGATCAAGAACTGATCTGAAACCGGATTCAAAATCATAAAAAAACCCGGATCTAAAACTGCCCCAAAACTGGATTCGAAACCTAATAAAACCGGAACCAGATTTAGAACCGTTAAATCCAAAACCAAAACCAAAACCAAAACCATCGTCTGGACAGTACGGTTCCAAACTGCCAGTTCCGGTTTACTGGGAACCGAACATGTCTATTTGATCCTATCCACCTCTTTAAAAATGTTTAAGAGTTTTTAAAATATAAGACGAAGAATATTCTAAAAATCAATGATCATACATGAGAGAACAACGTTACTGGCGGACATGAACAACCTCAATACTGACAGAACAAAACAAGGCAATCTGGACAGTTCAAAACAAGGCAATACCCGTTATGTTGAGGCAAGGCAAAAATCGAGCCCTTGTCCAGAGCTGTCTTGCAAGATTTGTCGGACTTGTATGTCTCAATGAATATTCTTATGTTTTCACATAGGCAACGTCACGATTGCGATATCAAAAAATCTCAACTAGGGTAACGGTCAAACTTTTGAAGAGGGATGCTTCTAAAGGTCGGGTTGAAAAGCAATCCAGCACAGAACTCACAAAAAAACACATTGAAGAGACAATTTTTTCTTACCACTAGTTGCAACGCGTCGTCCTGAACCTTCATCTTCTGCCGTACTGCCTCCACTGCACGCCACAGTGCACCTAGGATTAGTGGGAAGTTCATCGACACCGAATCCTTATTCAGAAACTCAACGCAACACATGATGTTAGATTATTTAATTGACTTTTGAAATCAGACGAGATATTTCAAAATATCTCTGGTGTTTGCGACTCATTCAGGATGCGGTCCGTAGCATGTGACTAAGGTCGTGAACTTCGACATGTTGAGGTGCGCGATTTTATATCATACTCGTTCTAATTTAATTGGAAATCGAAACATGTACCATTGGTACCCAAGAATTTGAAGAGGTAATTTCTTCTGGTAGAATGTCCTTACCCTCAAGCGATGCCTCCTTCACTGCCCTATTTATTTGCATGACATCTCCCTGAACAGAGTCCAAAATCGTCCCGAGTCTGTGCAACGTGGTGTCCATCGTTCCGAGTCTGCGCTCCATTTCCTCAGAGACTGCGTACGATTCAAAAAAATGATTCAGATTAGTAACCATTACGCACATTCCTACTATTACTTGTGCTGGTGTGGGTTCCTAGAGATCCAGTCATCCATTTGGAATGCATCTGACGGCTAGGTTTTGGCTGATACAAGTCGTTTACGAAAGCACCTAAGCTGGTACGATCAGATGAAGGATCTCTATAACTCCATTTGAAGCGATTAAATAATGGAGATTAGGATCCAAATCCAAATAAATAACAAAAACCCAAATTCGTTGAAGATTTGGATCCACAAACATTACTTCGCACGAGTCTATATGAACTGTTTGATAAAAGTGAAAGATCAGCTATATTCGTACATCTGTGGTCAGGAGGCGGGCCCGGGTTCCATCTTCTAAGTATGTTGGTGGAAGATCGAATCGGCAATTGGGAATCCTCGGTACCGTAAGTTACGGGAGCTAAACATGTCATCCTTTTAACAGAATTCTCTCTTTCCTGCGAACAAAGTCTCTGCAAATTAACAAATAGAATCAATTGATTGCACAGGTTAGTAAGGAGAAGCTTTCACGAACATGAACGCTGCATACGGAAATCTGAAAAGAGCCCCCATAGCTATCTTAATTTCGGCCATTTACCTTCTTTTTTGTAATCAGCATCTCCGCTGTGCCTGTTCTACTAATTGCCTACCTGGATTGTAGCTTTAGAAGTATTTACTAATATGATTCGCATATAAAATTCGAAAAGGAAGTGTTCATGGACAAGTTGAGGGTTGGACTCTAATTACGATGAGGATGATTTCAAATTTTGCGCATAATTGCTCTACGTTCCAGATGAGTAAAATGAGAGAGCAATCAGGCTCAAGAAAAGAGCTAATCTCGAGTTACCTCAAGCTCGATTTATATCTACTTTGAGTGCATCAAATAGTCTAATACCAGTTAAAGTTATAATTCTTGAAAAAAAAAGAATGAATGCTATGTTTGTGCAAACATTCATTTAGAACGTTTGAATGGGAGGGGGGAGGGGGGGAGAGAGAGGCCGTTCATCTTTTGAATGGAATATGTAGACATTTCGTACTTGAAAACATATCTGTAAATTCATACTTGTCCTAGTTAATAGCGGGGATGAAATTCTGACTGATTTAGGCCTTTCATCTCATGAAACAAATTACTTTTAAAACTTTCGTACTTGAAAATACATCTGTGCATTTCATGCTCGTCCATGGTTAAGAGCGGGAGATTGATTTAGGCCTTTCAACATGAAAAGTTTATTAAGAAAAATCTACAAAAAAATAGAGAACTCGGACGAGAACGATATTCAAGTAGAAAGAAATGCATACGTTAAACTAAGGTTCACGGGACAATTTCGAGTAAAGAAGAGAAATCGGCGAAAGTAGGAAAATCAGCGATTCAGACAATTATCCCTTTGCAATAGTAAAACATAGTACTTCAAATTGTTCAATAGGAGGAAGAAAATCGTCTGTACTTTCATGCTCGTCCACATTTAAGAGCAAGATGTAACAATGACTGATTTAGGACTTTCATCTTTGAAACCCGTCCGTCAGATTCTAGCATAGAAAACGTAAATGGTGATCTGGGAAAGGAAAAGAGAACTCGGACGAAATCGATATTCAAGTGCAGAGAAATGAACTTTAAATACGTCGTTAAACCAAGTTTCATGGGACAACTTCGATTAAGGAAGACAAATCGGCGAAAATAGGGAAAAAATCATCGATTCATACAATTATCCTTTCGCGATATCAAAACTTAGAACCTTAAAAGTCATTCAGCAACAGGAGGAAGAAAAGGACAGTTTTCTTTTCTGCTTCTATTACCTGTTCATTCGTCATGAAATCGTCCAGAGAACTCTGAGAAAGCTGAGAAAGAGGCATCCCCTGCGAGAATGATTGCTGTGACTGTGAAATCGCCGGCGGTGGCGGAACGTGTGGATTCCCGAGTCTGGACGACGATGCCTGACTCTTGGCGAAGATCGACGTCTCCGAACCTGTTTGGACGCCGTTTCCGCGCCTGATGAGTGAGAGAGAGAGAGACGGTGAGACCAACCTTGACTCAGATCTAGACACGTTGACGCATCATTCCTTGAAATCAATCCACCTCAGGCCTTAAACTGATCGTCACTCATCAAAATTGTTTTTTTTTTCTCACTTCCGCTAGAAACTTTGATTTCAAGTTCTTGCGTAGAAACGAGAAAAGTTCCAACTTGATATTTCCCGAAAATGCTCCATCTTAATTTCAACTTCTCGCGATCAGAGGGAAGAGGCGGAAAAGATCCGTCTAACACGACTAGCTTTTGTGCTTACCTCGAGCCTGGAGGAAGGACCGAAATTGAGTTCAGATCGCAGGCTTTGTTAAGCGTTAGCTTCATCTTCTCTGTTTAATTATCGAGAGATTAGGGTAGCTTTCATCCAATCCTCTCTCTCTCTCTCTGTACGCAGAAGCTTGATTCGCCATGCAAATACGAACATATATACCGAAGGAAGAATGGCAGATCGTCAAAACCGCCATGAATACTGACTAAATTACGAGATGCCACTCAAATTACGTGTCTATACGTTCTCCAAGCCCTGTTACCGGCACTTCAATTCGTGTGCGTTTACTTTTGTGAAAGTCTAAGTGAGTTGCAATTTCAATTTGGGTGAGTTTGCATATCGCTCTCGAAAACCCAAAAAGTATTCGCTCGTCGCTTTCAAAGCCCTCGAACAAATCGCTTAAAGCCACACTGAAATTAGGCCACACATTCCACACACACATAAGGCCTAAACCGATAAAACTTGTAAGAAAAATAGGGACGTGTAGCATCGTAATAAAAATTGCAAAGAGTGCACGAACCAAATTCGTAAAACACTTATCGTTCGAAGTAAATACTTGTTTGAAAAATCGAAGTTTCTAAGCGCTTAAATTGATCATTGAGCATCGGTTCAAGAAGGTTTAAAGCGAAAAGAGTCCGCTTGCCTACAATCGCCAAAGTCAGTAAATCATTTCAAAAACCTTCGCTAGTTTGAGTAAGATAGCTGACACGCTCGTAAAAGTGTAGGTACAAAAAAGTTCACTTCGAGTTTCATAAAACTAGGAGTGGAAATTTTCATGTTTACCGAATGGCACACTCGGTGGGACCCGGGTCTTAAGTGAACTTCAAATCAAAAAAGGAAAACTTCAAAACTTTCAAAAGCATGTTTTCAAAATTGTGTACTAAAATTTGCAAATAATAGATGAAAGCCAAGGAAATCCTCGTCGAGTAAATCAAAGGAGGTTTTCAAATCATCTAAAGACCAAAAAGAGCTGGCTACTATCCAAGAAATTTTTAGAAAGATGGATGCCTTAAGCAATGAGCTTAAGGCACATCGATCACATAGCAGCTCATTTCGAGCACATAGAGATCATGAAAGGAAAACCGATCTCAAACTCGACGAAGGATGTGAGGTTAAAGATGAAACCAAAAGGCGGATCAAAACGTCCACTCCCAAGCCTCTAAGCTCTCAAACCTCCAAAGAAAAACCAAAAAAAGATTTTTCTATTTTAAAAACTCAAAAAAATCTGGAAAATTTTCAAAAAGACAAAAAAATTGAAAAACAAAACTTTAAAATTCTGAAAACAAAAGAAATCTCTGACTCTGGGCACACACACAAGGTGGAACACAAAATCCACACCCCACAAAAAGGACGAGAGTCACACAAAGATAGGATTCGAAAAGGAATGCCTCGAAAAGCCACGGGAGCTTAAAACAGAGTCACTCGGGAACATGACCTTCTCTCACCACGAAAGGTAGATAAGCTAGAAAGAGGTATGCCTAAAACCCATCCTCCTCTAAACTCTCATCTCGAAATAGGGTCATAAGATGCATTGGATCATACCCATGCACACACAAACCCACAAATTAAGTACCATTGTTAAGTTTTTAATAACTTGATTATGCTATAGACTTGGACTCTATTATTAAGTACCATAATATCCCTCTATTTAGCCTAGGTTCTCCCTCTTAGACCGACGACATAGACTCTGTTTTTTTCTTCAATCTGATGGCCTTGACCTAGGTTTTGTTTCACTTTTGAGGCTGATCTCTTTTGCCTTGGCCGTTTGGCCGATTAATTTTTTCGACTATCTTAGGCCACAAACTATGGTTTCCGATAGTCAGCCTTTTCCTATGAAACGATCATCTGGCTGATTTGTTTTTCCAACTGTTTGAGGTCACAAGTTGTGGTGTCCGATAATCAACCTTTTCTTGCGAAATGAGGGTGTTTCCTTTCTCAGATTCCTCCCTCTTTTTTTCTTTATTATTTTTCCTTCCCTCACCCCTGCAAGGCACGAGACACGATGAAGAAGCTCATGTTGGTGTAAAGGATATGAAATTTGCGCATTCACCCGAACTAACACGAAAATTTCAATTCGTAGTCGGGTTACCAGACGGGACACGATGAAGAAGCTCGTGTTGGTGTAAAGGGCATATAGATTTCGTGTGCTGAACCGAACTAACACGAAAATTTCAAGTCGTAGTCGGGTTGACGTCAAACACAAACCAATACTGATCTGTTGAGAATCAACCTAATCCATTTCCACTTGTCTATAATTCAGTTTCCTCCTTTCCGTTAGCCATAGTAATTTTAGATTTCTAATCGAAGAATTGAATTTGGAAAACAATCCAAGAATTCACACGTAAAAATTTCTAAAACTCATAAAAGATATATACAGAAAATGAAAAGTTATAAATGTGGCCCTTCACAGCGTTCTTTCATATCCCTTCTTACTGGGCCCAGTAAGGGTTGATATATATATATATATATATATATCAAAGAAAGAAAGAGAAAGTAAAGCAAATCATATGATTGACGCGTATCTTTTTATATATATATATATATATATATATATATATATATATATATATATATATATATATATATATATATATATATATATATATATATATATATATATATATATATATATATATATAGAGAGAGAGAGAGAGAGAGAGAGAGAGAGAGAGAGAGAGAGAGAGAGAGAGAGAGAGAGAACAAACCACTAGGGGGTCCAACTCTTAGGAGCCCTCTAAGCTTGCTCACTCTCTCTAAACTCTCATTTACTCCTAACTATGGGATTTTCAATGACAAAAACTGAGCAATGAGCCTCTATTTACAAATCAAAATTGATGATTATTTGCACCAACAATGATACTGCGACAACAAAATGCTCTAACATTATTGATAAAATTATGGAACAAGATTATGAGACACTTCCCTCGATGAAGTTTTTTAGTACGGTAGCTTGAAGATTAATTACAATTCTCAAAGGGTCACATTAAGATGTCGAAAGTTTCTCCATCAAGACTCATATTTGATCAACCTTGACCAAGTTTGACTTTCATCCTTATGTACACTCAATATCAATTATCCATTAAGACAAAAGTTGCCTAATTAGGCAATTTTTTGATAAGCTATTTTTTTAATAAAAATGTTGTTAGGTGATTCAAAATAGCTATGCTAATGGGTTTATTCTAGGACAATCAACTTGGCTTTTATTCCCCTTTCAGGAAAATAAAACTTGTCTTTTTAGTCAAGCTTTAACCATATCTTGGACAAAAATAACCTTCATGCCTGAAAATTGTCTTTTCAACTAAAATTTCCTAAAAGATTTATTTTTTTTAAAATTAACCCATGTTTGTATTGAAAGTCCATTTCTTCCAACTTCTATCAAATTTTGGATCTAAAATTGTATACTTTTTATTTTTAGAATTTTTTTTCATGGAAAATTCTTGAATGATGAAGATCTCTTCACAAGTATGAAAACGAGTGGGGGATCGACCTCTTTATTCCACGATTTGATTCAAGATTCATTTTTCATGAGTCCAATTTGAAACGACGAAAATTTAATGGTTGAAATGTTCTTTCTGAGGTGCTTGCAAGGCACGATCCGGAAACCCTGGCTAACTAGCTTAGGTCTCGTACATATACAAATTTGACCCAAAAATGGGTAAATATGATATTGACACACAAACCAAATTTGAACCAAAAATGTATATAATATGATATTAACACAACACACACACACACACACACACACACACACTATATATATATATATATATATATATATATATATGATTGGATCTTACCTACCATTCACTCATGCTCAATTATTATTTTTCGAGACATGAGTATAACAATATTGTATTTCATATTTTTTGAAAACTCTTAATTTTTAAGTTACACTTATTCCTCCAAAAAATTGAATGGGCATGAGTGAGAGCGAGGAGGATCTGGTTTATAGTTAGGTAGACCTGGATGTGACCCAAACAAAAATTTGGATCATGTATGGGTTGGATGTGATTTTGACCCAAACCTAGGATAACCTGTTCCAGTGACCCGACTTGCCCCTCCTACTTTCCATGTTTTTTTTTCTTACTTATTCTTCATTCCCCTCTTCTTGTTCCCCTCAAGCTTCTTTTCCGACGTTGTGGACCACAAGTTGAGGTAGCGAATCACGTCAATGGGTCAGGTTCTGGTCCCATCACTTTAGGCTTGGGTTAGAAACAGGTTAAGTACCCTAAACTGACTCCTCTTTTTAGTCGCTTTGCACCAGATTTGATTAGGTGTGAACTGTGGATCAAGCCAACCTGAATGCAGCAAAAGGATATCAAATAATACTAAAAGCCACCAAAAAAACGAAAATCAGATCTTTAGGAAAAGAAAAAAGATTTGGATAAAAGGAAAGTGAAACATAGTAAGTCGGTTCTCGATCTACTTTTCTTTGGAACAACTATCTCAGACCAGACATTTACGGGACAGGTTTGGAGTAAAATTTTCGTTTATACAAGAAATACAACTAACCATACGTCACACCTGTGATCTAGTTTTTCATAATTAATATGTTTTTTTTTGTATGTAACAACTCATATATGTGTTTTCATATTAAAACATTAGAGTATCTCAAACCCATGTGTGTAACATGTTTAGTAAGAGATTTTTGAATATGTCTTTAGTCAATGGGTTTCTATCATATCTTTAGTAAAAGGATATATTGATATTTCATTCCTTTTATATACATAAAGGTATTTTACCATTATGTGCTTGCTTTGAAGCTATCAATCCCACTTTTTATCAAACTTATAATTGCACTATTGTTACAATAAATGATGATTGACTCGTCGACTATATCCAACTTCAAATCATATATGAAGTGGTTTATCCGAATAATACTAGTTGCAATCATACTACAAGAAACATACTCAACTTCTCGTTTACGCAAAGCTACGCAACCATGATTCTTATATAACTAAGAAACACAACCACCTCCAAATAAGAAAACTTATCCATTTGTTGATTTATTGTCAACTTTGCTCATACCAAAGTCAACATGAGAGTATCTTACTACTTTTAATTTATTTACTTGATAATATAATTTTTAAGTCTCTAGTTCCTTTTAGATATCTCATAATCCTCTTTACGATAATCCAATATTGACAACCAGGATTACTTTGTTATCTACTCAAAAGACTGATAACAAAGTTCATATTAAGGTCTCGTACACAATATAGCATACATAAAGCTTTCAATAACTTATGTATAAGGGACATTTGACTTTTTTTGTTCATCAACATGATACTTAGTTTAACCTTTTTTACAACAAGTGTGCTTACAAACTTGCAAACACTCATTGTAAACTTTTGAAGATATAATCCACATCTCTTTCTTATATTAGGCGCAGTAGTCAAGATCCTCTATCACAAGTGATCTTTATACCTAGGATGTAGGATACATCTCTCACTGTTTTAAAGATATACATGATGATTTAGTTGATTACCCAATGGTTCAAGTTATAATGACATTTTCAAAAAACAAATATCATAGACAAGGTGATCACTTATGGTTGTATTTGGGTTTTCTCAACGTATACTGTAATAAATAGGTCAGGTCTGATTAAACCCGACCCAAATTGGGTCCCACTTGGGGACCCATCTACTACTCGACAACCACGAAGGCCTCTTAGTGGTTGTCACAAGAGAGAAGGAAGGGGGCGATAGAAGCCCCTTTGAGATGAGTCTTGAGAGGGGGATAATGAGGGAGAGAAAGGGAGATGAGTCACCATGGAAGTGGGTGTCAAAGGTGAAAATCATTGTTAATGTCGTCGTATTTTCGCAAGGTGAGTCTCCCTTTCTTTTTCTTTTCTTTTTTTCAGCTAATAATTTGGCAACCACCGACATCTTGAGGGGGAAAAGGAGCAAATGTGAGAGATGACTCTTGTCGGTCATCCCCCCCAATAAGTTGGGAATTGCCATAAACCATGAGGTTTTTGGTGAGATTTTTGTGAAAAGGGGGTAAAACCGCCTCTTTCCCTCTCATTTTCCAATAAAACCGCCACCGTTTGGTGGTGACTAGAGGCGACAATTGGTTTGCCCCACGATGGTGGACCGGTTGGTGGCAGTGATCAACTTGAAAGATACTAGAAACCATAATTATCGACGATCGAAGCATGTGGCAAACATAGCGTGTCGTATTGGGCTTCGCCGTATCATGACGATTGGTAGCGACACCAACCATGACACATAATCAATTGTCCTTGTATAGACATAGTTCTAGGTCTAGATCAAATTTCAAAGTAAGATAAAATCTGTATTAATAAATAGAATGGATTCATATCCTTTAATTGGATGCAAATAGAAATAAGGAGATCAAGTTTAGGTTTTGTTGGTGTTCTGAGCTCATTTAAGGGCCGATTTTGATAAGGTTTGAATAGTTGGATTTGTAATTGGGTGTAGAATATTAATATCTTGTTTTTATTATGACTTAGAGACTAAATCAAGGTGATTAAGAGGGATTAACAATATCAAATTTGGATCTGTAAAGAAGTTCTGGTAGTTGAATGTGTTTTCTTTCCAGATACATGCTAGAGACAATTTTAATTGCTTTTAAATGATGCATGGTATTATCAAATATTTGTTAATACTTTTAAATGATTATATATACATTGGTTTATTAAATGAACTTAAAAATACTTTATTGAGTATATGGATGCATTGCATGAGTATGTTTGTGTGCGAGGAGTATGGATATACTTTCATGATGATATGGAGCATCGTTGGATCATAGATGATCGTATCATTAGTCCTAGCTCGTAAGTTGTTATTGTAGGCGAGTAAAATATTATCGGGTATGGATCTACTTTCTATGATGGTATGAGACGTTGTTGGATCGTAGACGGTCGTACGAGGTAGTGATAGCTCGTAGATATTTAGAGTAGTATTGGATACTTCATTGGTTATGCTAGTTCCACTTTTAGTTGCATTGAGTAATTCATGTTAGGTTATATGACATACCTACATTGGGGACATGTAAAACTAGTCAACGAGAGTAAAGAGTTTATCTAAAGTAAAACAAATTTGATATTGCATGTAGATATATAATTTTGATATGCTAAATGGACACATAATATGAATGTAGAGATATGAAGCTTGAAAGGTGGTCCTCGTGGATTTAGAAGACGATCCCAAATTGATGTACATGTGGATATTGATAAGATTAATTAGGTGAATATATGACTCTACTAGTATGGTATCTAGATACTTTGCCTCATAGACTCGAGTCAATGGGCTAGATGGGCCAATGATTCTATCGTTAAGGTCCTTAGCATGATGTGTTGAGGGTGTTGTTGGATAGAAGTCTTGAGATCGAAACTAAATTTACATTATTGGTGAGTGCTTGAGTATGCATGCATATATTGAAATGATGATATTCTAATTTAAAATTGTGATATAGATTTCTTATCGTAATATATGATTTGAAACATATATGTCTTTAATATTCTCTAACTTTTGACAGATCAATTTTACCTGCGAGTATGGTTGTGGTACTCATATTTTTATCAAATATTATAGGACCCGGTTAATAGAGACATTGAGGAGATTGAAGCACTTAAAAGATAGAGCTTTGGTTTCTATTATGAAATGGTAGAAATCAATATGTCATTTTTAGTTTGACCTTTCTTGTTAAAAGTGTAAAATTTGATTATTTAGTGGATCCCACTTCTTATTGATAAATATGTAAATCAAAATCATAGAATGTAAAAATAGTCAAAATTATCCTTATAAATGTAAATTCTAAAAGAGAAGAATATATATCCACATAAGACTTGACAAATGGCTTATGTGCTATATACAACTTAAAATCACGTATAAAGTGGTTTATCGAAGCAACACTAGTTTCAACATAACTTCTTGTTTATGCAAAGCTACGCAACCTAGTTTCTTGCATATACACTTAACTTATCAGTTTGTAGGAGGTCATTTGGAACGTTATTCATGGGTTTAAATAATAATTTGTCTAGATCTATAAGATCATTAATATTTTCATCATCATTTGTAAGGATATTATTCTTAAAATCATCAAAAACTCAACATCCCTACTTTGTATTAAACCAAAGTCCTTATTATAAAATCTATATCCTTTGAAACCTTTTGGGTATATAATAAAAATGAATCTTAAAGATCTACTATCTAGCTTATTTTTAAACTAATATAAAATCTTTACATGTGCAATAGATCCTCCCTTTGTAGGTTGCTAAGGTCTGGTTTTTACCAAACAATAATTTACATAGTGAAGTAGATGCAATCTTCCATAATACTCTATTTAGTATGTATATGATTACAGAAACTACTTCTTCCTAAAAGATTCTAGGTAGAGAAGCACTTGATAACATGAACCTAATTATATTCAATAGTGTATTGTTATATCGTTACACTATAACATTTTGTTGAAGTGTTTTGGAAATAATATTTTGTTTTACAATACCAAAGTCCTTAAAGTATTCTAAAAAATCAATTGAGGTGTATTCACTACCTCGATTAAGATCTTAAGACTTTGATCATGTAACCTAATTGATTTTAAACTTTTTGCTTATATTCTTTAAATATATCTAGTGCCTCAGATTTATGAGGTAGATATATCCATATATCAAATAATCATTAATGAAGGTTACAAAATAAACCTTTCCATGACGAGACCTTACTCTAAAAGGTTCATCCATGTATCTATGTGAATTATTTTTAATGGGCTTGTAGCCCTAATTTTTTCTTTAGGAAAGGGCTTACTTGTCATTCTCTCCTTTGCACCTTTTAAAAGAGTTTTCATCAAAACTAGACAATAAGTTGAAGTTGCTAATTTCTTCAACTTATTCAAACTTACATGCCCTACTCTTTTATGCTACACATTTATATCAACTATAAATACACTATCGATACAAGTAGAAGCAAAAGTTGCATTATTAGAAATGTTAAATTTGAATAGTCCATGTTCACAATCAAAAGAACTAGAAAAGAAAATATATCCATGTTTTTTTTATAATAACTTTCTCAAGTACAAACCCAACATCAAACCCTCCTTTTAACCAAAATGGGCACAAAATTCATTTTGATAATGTGACTATTTTGTAAGAATATCTCACGTTGCTTGAAAACATTTCTTTTGCAGCCTTTTCTTTTATCCACTATGTTGCTACACGAATGCTTTGACCTTTGTCACATGATATTTTTCTCGTTTAGGATAATAGGAGTGTTGTTGACATTGAATCATTATGTGGTTGATAAACTGTTCACAATAAGTGTTTTTCTTATGTGATTTGTGTGGACCCATTACGATGCAAGGGGTGGGGATGGGGAGGTTTCTGGTCCCCATCGGAGTGGGGATGGGGAAGACTTGCTAAATAGGGACAAAGATGGGAGACCCTCAGTATGGCTCTAGGCTATGAACAACCTTGCTCATCTTCTTTGTCGTACTATACGTAATATTGCTTAATGTACCAACAAATGCATCCTCTTGAGATATGAACCTAAAGACTAATTATGTATCCTGTTAACTATAGTTAACTTTCACGAACTGTCAACTTCACCCTTTCCTATAATATAATATAATGAGTATTTTACCTTTTTTGTATTGGTCCACCGATAACATTCAACATCAACTTTTTGATTTTTTTGCATTTATCGCTTCTTTTATCTACATCCTACTTTGTTTCTTATACCTTTACTTTTCAAATAAAGAATGATGATAATAATATCATGATTTCTCTCAACATCTTTTATTTACTAAATCAAGTTATTTCCACTACAAAACACTATATCCGTCATGAACAAAAGTGAATAACAAAGTATATCACCTTAGTAGTCAACAAATGTATCTTTATATCCATCGTCACCCAACTAATCAACAAATGGAATATTTGGCCCACCCCAATCAAATTGAATATCATCATTCATAGTAGACCAATAAATTTACACCACACTCAACACTTTCATTGTTTGTTATATATCAAGAATCTACTCCACTATAACAAACTCAATACTTTGACATCCTCTAATACATATTAAGGATAATTTTATATAGCATAAAAAGAGGATAAAATTACCAATTAAGCATATATATATATATATATATATATTCAAGTACATATAATATATACAAATATATGTATACACACATGGGTTCGTCCGCCCCAACCTCTATCGTGGGATTGTCTCCAACAATGGGTTCTGTCCGTTGGAATTCAGGCACCTTTATTTTTCCTTTGTTCTTCCTTTTTTCCTTTTGAGGGTGGTATATGACTTTGCACTCAGTTTGTAGCTGAAGTCGGGATCTACATGGTGGATGCATAAAAAGTTCACCAGAGGTTTCAGAGAGTCACCGGATTTCGGAAAACTCGAGCTTGAGGCAGGTGGCCTGCACCCAGCTTCAGTTTAAGAACATGTATGTTGTGTTTCTAAATATATTTATCACGAATTGTCTTGGTTATAACCAAGATTTATTGATTAAGGTTTTGTCTTTCTAATTAAGCGCACGAAAATCTACTTTCCTGAGATACAGGAATCAAGTTCGAGGACTCCATGAATTTCACTCCTGTATCTATACTTGGTACATGATAACTAAGAATCTATATAGCGTACACCATTAACGTGGGAGTAGGCTTGGTTTTGATTCTGGCACTCACAACTGTCTAGTGCCTTAAGCAACCGGTCGCAGTGGATTTTACATTCACAATCAAGAACCTTTTCAATCTGCTCATGGTTTATGAATACCAGGGCTTGTATTCGGGCCTTGATGCATCAAAGCTCCTAGCAACCAGAGACAGAGGAAAAACCTTAATTTGTTTATTTAATTTAATATGCTGAGGCAGTTGGAACTCTAAATTTAATATGCTGAGGTGAGACTCCATAGTTTTGCATTGACATGCAAATATCCGTTCCTTATTTGAAAATTAGGGTGGGGCTGCCCTTAATACTTTTGAAGGAGTCCAGAACTTTGAAGGAAATTAAGAGCGACATCATCTTTATCTTTTAAGTTTCCTAGAAGAACAAGGAAAGGGCAGCCGCAAGGCATTCCGTCTATGAAAGCTTAAGAAGTTTCAGCAGTAGAGAACTCCCTCTCCAGCATTGAAAAGAGAGGCCCTTTGTAGACACCCAAAATTTTCTTTTAAAATTCTTACCTTTTTAGGAAAGTGGCCATTTTAGCAATTTTGGGGTTTTTGAAGGAAAAAGGCACTAAACGAGTTTGTTTTGGTACCAAAATTTTATGAAAGTTTTAAAATGATGAAAGAATGCTTTCCGTTCTGAAAATTTCGAATTTTGACAAAATTGAGAAAAATGACGATTTTGCCCCAGCATGGAAAAGCTGGATTTCGTTTTCTTAAAAGATTTATGACAAAAAGTATGTTGAAAGCTTGCCTTTTGAAAAGATACAGATATCAAAAAGACAAGTTGACACCTGAAAAGGACGGTGGACGCCTAGAAAGGGAAAACGGGCATTAAAAAGGAAAAGTGAGCTTCCTAGAAAGAAAAGCTCACATTTGGAAAGAAATCAATTTCTAGAGGGTAAGGTCAGTATTATCAAAAGAAAGGAAAGGTGGAAGCAAGAACGAAAGCCTTCGAAAATGAAGGTTTGGTATCGAACGCTTCTCGTAACGTGTCTACGTTATGTTTGGGTATTGAGGTAATTAGTATTGATATACATCAATTTGCATTGTCATTTGTTACTGGTATGCTATTGATATGTTATGATAAGAGCAATTTTAATATCTCAACACTCGTGGAAAGGATTGAATGAGCATGAAAGTTGATTTTCAAAAATGTAACATAGGCCTATTTGAATACATTCATAATAGGTAAGTATGTAATATGGATTTGCATAGTCACGTTCATGGCATATACAGATAACGGAAGACTACTTGAGTACTCTTATACATGTAAAAGATTCAATTGAGATTCATCATGTTTCCTTAGAAGTGGCTATTTGTTAATACTTTTCTGCTTATTCCGTGTTGAGCTAGACTGTTGAAATTGTTGTGGTACAAAGAAGGATTTTTTCCAGTTTAGCAAAATACATCCTGAAAGTATAATCAGCAACAACAATGAAAAGTTTTCAAGTGTTTTATTAGATTAGAGTGTGCTATTGTTTTATCTGAGTCATTCATAGTTGGAAATCCAGCTTTAATAGCCCGCCATGTTGCAAGCCAAGTTCATATTATCTCTGAACCTACACTGATTCTTATTGCCTTGAATGTAACATCGGGCAGAGGTTCTGGTTGTGAAACATTTATGGTTCTTTTTCATATCACTCATCCTTTTAATCTACCTGGTAGAAAGCTATGGCTAGTGGCAATGCTCACCTAGAACCAATAATGAATGTTCATGATGTAAAATAGGCCAGCCTTATTGAAAAGGTTGAATCAGAAGCTGTATCTCATAGCAATCATTCTTTAAGAACACGAAGGGAAATCCAAAGTTGATGAAGGTCATACAATTGCGGATGTTAATGAAGTGAACCACTTCGTGGTTGAAGAGAACAACCACGCAGATCCTGTTATCGCCAAGGATAAGAATGAAACTTTAATGAGAGAAATGGATGAATCAATTCCTGATACCATTGAGGATAGCAACTCTATTTCGAAAACCAGAGCTATGGATGAGAAGAGGGGTTCAAAAGTAATCACTAGAGGAAAGTGTAACCAAGAGGACAGCGGTGATATCATTTTAGTAGAAGGAGATCATGAATATGTTCCACAAAATCGAAAATGTAAGGAACGTATGGAAATGATTGATGGTTGCCAGAGTTCCGGCCAAAAGCTTATCTTTGACAATGCTGAAGAGACTTTGAAGGTCGAGACTGCTCAAGGTCAAGTTAGTCTTGAAGCATCAGGGCTTGATCATGCAATTGAAACTAACAACCAAGTGAAGGAGTTTACTGCTGAAGCTGAAGAGCACGACGATATAGCTCCCAGTGTAACCGAGGATAAGAATGTGTCTGCGAGGAGCACTTGAGTGAATCTCATCCCTAAAGATGCTACAAAGATCCCTCAAGAGAGCAATGATGAATCACACAATCAATATGTAGACGGATGCATGGACATAATCGAGATCTATCCCCCAGGAAGTGTTGGCAATAACAGTTGGCAAAAAGCAGTGTAGCTAGATGGAACCATCGTAGATACTGCAATTGTAGATGAGGAAGCAGCTGCTGCTTTGTCAGACGATACTCGGAATATTGGTACAAGCTTCTCTTGCACAACAACGGTGCAGTTGGTCTCACCAACATGTTGACTACCTCAACAAACCTTCAACCGATTCCCAGCTGCAGCCTTCAACAAATCTTCAAAATATACTAGCTGTAGCATATCTGTAACAGATGGATGAAGACTCTGAAGATCACGATGAGATCAAATGCAGATGACGATTATAGATCATGTTCTCAAGTTACAGATAATGTAACAACTCCGATTACAGGACGTATTCAACAACTTAAAGGGAATCAAATACAGAGGATATCGAATCAGGTAGTGATCAAAGATTACCTAATACAGATAAAATCAAATCTTGGGCAGATGACGTTCCAACCAATTCAGATGAGATCTTATCAAAATAATCAAAATCGAACTCATCCAAATCCCAACCACCAGGCTTATCCAAATCACAGCCAGAGCCTATAAAAAGGCTCCCCCAGGTGCTGCAGGAGGCATCAACCAACGAGCATCAAGAGGGAACCAAAAAAAGAGAGAGGAACATTCAGTCCGAAAACTCAGAGAAATAGAGAGAGAGAGAGAGAAAGGAAGAGAAGAAGGAGAAGAAAGAAGTTCGGCCTGGTTCTGACGTCCGACGATCGTCCGGCGAAGTGCTCCTACGTCCCCTTTCACTCACACAGGTTGGAATTCTTGCACAAATTAGTTTTAATTCATGAGAATCTGAAAAAGCACAGATTCTGGAAATTTGTACATGAATCAAGGCCTTGAGCCCATGTTCTTCATTGATATCGATACAAACATGCATGATTCCTCCATGAACGGAATTAAAATCCATGTTTAGATGATTTCCACGCATCATTAGGACTGATACAGGTTGAATTTCGTTCTAGAATCACGTTAGAAACTTTCTGAAATTTTCTGCAAACTTGGTTTCTGAAACTGTCTGTGTACATGCGTCTGATCACGAAATTTTTATAGACAAACGGATAAGCCAATTGCTTCGAAATTTTGCATGAATAATCTAGACATATCAGACGTTCTTAGATAAAATTTTGAGGAATTTTTATGAACTGTTGCCTAGCCAATTAGATCCGTGAAGTTTATACAAAATCCAGATTGCGTTTTACAGAAACAGAACGTTCAGTAATAGACCTCTGTTCTTTTGCCCATATCTCTTCAACCACTGAATAAAATTGGATGAAATTTGATTCTTTGGAAACCTAACATCCGTATCTTTCTAACACAACAAATTTTATCGAAATTAGATGACTAAGTGCTGAGATATTGCTGTTTTTCTGAGCTTCTGATTCACAAAAACAGGACTGTTCCGAATTTTATAACAGTTTCTGATTCTTTATTTAATTCTCAGAAAATAAAGAACTAAATTATAAAATAAAAATATATTATGATTCTACACACAAGTGTCTCTATTCTATAAAAGTTTTAGAATTTTTGGAGAATCAGAAGTATTTTAAAAAAATTTGGAGAACAGGTCTTTGGAACTGAACAGATTCTGCAACTTTCAGAATCTGAAAATTTTCAGAAATCAAGAACTTAAACACAAATCTGAAACTTTGGAAAATCTGGTTTTGTCTTTCTCGAATTAACGGATTCAAACAAATTTCAAGCGTCTAGGCTGACCCTTGAGCGCCGGTTCAAGAAGGCCTAAGTCGAAAAGATCTCACTTGTCCACAATCGTTCTTAGAAGTCAGAAAATCAGAATTTGTTAGTTTTGATAAACTAACTGGCACGCTCGCGCAACCCGACATAGTTCGAGGGTTTGATTTTGAATCCCACGATTTGAAATAAAATCACGTCTACACCCTTCTTCTCCTTGAGCTCAAAGAACAAAACCCTCTTGAGAGATTTGCTCAACTTCTTTGCATTAAACTTCACGTGAGATCCACCGTCTGAATATTTCTCAATGTACACCAGTTGACCCTGTTAAATTAAATGACTACAGTTTTCCTTCTCTCTCTCTCTTTAAATGACTAGAGATTTCCTTCTCTCTCTCTCTCTCTTCCCTTGTTCATGGAAGGCAACGTTTAAGAGATCCAATGCTTAAGGATAGTGGGCCGTGGCTGTAAAAATTACATTGGCGTCCTCTTTTGATAAAAAATTCTACTGCAACGACCCTGTATGCAAAAAAACTAGTAGAAGATTGTTGTTATTAGGTGGTGCAAGCACAGAATTTCTTTCTTCTTCTCCTTGTTAATTTCGGTGGTTCAGCAACCAGCTTGTCTGCTGCTCACCACCAACCACTAGACCAGATCATCTAAACGTGTTTACCCTCTTGCACATAATGCCTCGTTAGTCGTTTTTCTACAGAATTCCTTGTGTGTACTAAGCATGCTGCTGCTTCAAGTATATTTTGATGCGACTATAAGTTTGCCTGCGTTATTTGCTGTTTGGTGTTGCACAAGTTTTCTCCCATCCTTTTCGCATCTCAGTGATTCTGTTAGTGTTTTCATGTTGGTGGTGGTGTCAACGCATCATGCTTTTGTGTAAGAGTTTGGTTTGATTTTTGTTTGAGCTCGTCAGGTTTAGTTTCTTTGCTAGTGTCTTCCAGCCTACTTGGGCTTCTCGTGCATCGAGTTTCTCTTTGAAGTTCTTTATGTTTATTCTGACGTTAGTTCATGTGCTAAATTTTGATTTGCTTGCCCTGCAATCTATGTGCAATCTACAATTCTTTTGCCTGCAATCTGCCTAACTATCAACCTTTTGCCTAACCAAGCTTTATCTCGAAGAACCTGAAAGTCATCTACAGCTTTCTCCGTTATCTTGCCCCCACCTGTTCACCGTGTTCATCACAGCTCATACTACCTTCTCTCCTTGCTGTTTTGCTGCCACCATACACCCACTTGCTATCTATAACAGCACATATACACACCACACCGTTCTCATCTTCACAAATTATTTTGTTATGTTTTATCTGCTAATCAATCTGTACATCTTAGTGTAATCAAAACTGCAACCGCATAGAATTCGTCATAACCAAACGCTCAACCAAATAGCAGAGTGAGTACCTCACCTGAAACCAGCCAATGTCCCCTTTATTTCGCACTTGGTTCCATACTTCAAAGCCCACCAATATTAAACCCACCCAACTTGTCATCTTTAGCAACATCGTCAATGTGAATACTTCCTTACTTAGTAATCCAGGAAACTCCCATCATCGTCACCTTGCCATCGTCATTGTGAATCTCTTTAGAAAGCCCTCCGATATCTTCCTATTAGCTTGTCACTTTGTCATCGTTATTGTGCTTTTGTCTTGTCTCTCTAATTAGCCCTAATAGGGGTCCAAATAACTTCTCATTAGGTTGTTAACGGATCATCCGTTACACTACTACGTTTCTTATTGCCCAATGCATTTTACGACCAGTGGTGAGTATTGAATTGTTTACTCTGCGGCACTGATTTCTTATTTTCTGTCCTTTTATACTGGCACGGGGAAAAAGAGAGAAATTAAAAGGGTTAGAAAAAATATGTTTAAAGATTGAAAAAATATGTGCACATAGATTAATTTTATTGTGCACAATGCTGACCATGTTGAACACAAACTTATCGCTATCTGTGAAAAATCATGGTTTATTTGGTATTCTGCCATATGAGTTGCAGACTGGTCTCTAACTAGAAAGCGAGAGTACTTAATATGAGTAATCATACGGATCAATCTAAGTTCAATGAATAGTGAATCCGAATCTGTTGATGAATCAAAAGATAAAGAACCTCCCATGAAAAATCCAAAGATTGAGATTGACCTAAATTCATATCCGGAGGACAATCATATGTCCGAGCTTGATAAACCACACAATGGTACATATGAAGATCTAGCGGCAAGTAGTGCCGGCTCAATCGAACGATCCCAACAAGCACATTACATAATGCAGATCAAGTTATTCTTCATGCAAAATATCATCCTCAACTAGTGTACCTACAACGTCATCCTCAGCCAGTCCCCAATTGAACCAAAGTTTTCAAAAAAGGTTCACTGAGAGATTAGCTAACAAGCACAATTTCCAGCTACAGTTTCTCTTCTAGAAAAGATAAACATAAAGTGACACCAACGGAGCATGTGTAGATTGGCTCTTCTGCCGTTGGAGGTTCATAGAAACTTTTCGACTTTATTTTTAGAACTAGAAGTCATGATCTACAAGATGAGTACTGACGGACTTGAGATTGAGACATACGATGAGAGAGGAGAGAAGTATGTCATGAGATTTAAGATGTGGAAGTCATGTGGCACTTTTAATCTAGATTGATTTTGGTTTGAGAAGTGAATGGAATTCATAAGGGATCACCGATTGCAAGCGGTAACAAATATTGTTTGTGCATGGGGAATTCGTCATAACTTAACTAACCGTGTTATGTTCACGATCACCATCGACGAATCACTAATCTCTTGCCTGGTAAATATTTTTCTTAGTTTTGTCATTGTTGCTTTTAGAGGAGACATGCATCCATCATTAAGATGACATGAATAAAATTATGTGATTTTTGCAAGTGTCTTTCTTTTTGTCTTAGGTTATTTATTTATTTGTTTAAGAGTAAGACAAAGAATAAAACAAATCCATGTAACGCTATAAATGACATTGATTTTGGTGATAAATCAATAACCGATGTCTATGAATGTCACTGCATCATGTTTTGATCATTGATAGTTTTTTATTCATTTGTTTAAGAGTAAAACAAAGGATAAGACAAAGAAGAACAAAAAATTCATGCAATGATACAGATGACATTGATTTTGGTGATAAATCAACTGTTGATCTCTATGAATATCACTACATCATGCTTTGATCGGTGACAATTTTTTACTTTGTTCCTGGCACTGGTAGCAAAGTTTATTGGTAATTCTTATACTTTTAATTGGGTATATCCATTGTTTTGTATATTGATGTTTATACCTTCAACTTGTAAGTTGATGCTCTTGCCAGTTGTCGCTTGTTATGTCTGGTTTTCTTAATATATTAAACGAGGAAGAACTTTTTCTTCTGTTCTCAGTTTTGTATTTCTGTCACCACTACATTACAAGAATCACTTGTTATCATGTTCCACCACTGCCCATGATCCCCTCATCTGCTACCATCGTATCATGTTTTTACAATTTGAATGCTTCTTTTTTTTTCATTTTACATTAATGAATTTTCGACGTTTGTTGCTTTTTTCGATAAAAATTAGCATATTTGAGGGGTCTACCTTAGTTTGTCACAATCAAGAAATCTGTTTCTCTTGCTTATATATATATATATATATATATATATATATATATATATATATATATATATATATATATATATATATATATATATATATATATATAATTATAAAGAGAAAGTCACTTATGCACAAGCATTTCATACTAAATCGTTCTTAGTAATCTCAATCATCATTAAAGAAAAACAATTTACATTTTACTTTTTGATCCCAATTATCTATCTCAATAATACTTTCTTTGTATATTTTTATTCTAACCTTGAATAATGGACCGGTTGGACATAAGCAACAAGTTCTCTCTCATCTGGTAGTGAAGGACCACGTCTATTTAAGTATTGAATAATGAAGGACCAACCAGATGTGTCACTAACAATGCTCAGGTGCACTCAGTGCGTTAATCCACTCGAGAGTGCTCGCGACTCCACAAGATGTAGGTATGAACTCGATCCACGTAGTGTGCATACCTGGTTTTGGCCTCCCTATTGAGTCTCCCCGAAGAAGAAGCTGCAAAGAAATTTTGTGAGGCTGGGGTTAGGCGATCCATTTAGATTCTTTTACTATTATTAATTATTATTTAGATTTGATGTGATGCGGCTGCCTCGCCTCACCCATTCACCAACGAGAAAGTGGGCAAGCCTAGTTCTGTCACTTAAACATGGCCGATTCCGGTTATCCAAGAACTCGAAACCATTGGTTCTAGGGTGGTTTTGAGACCGCCTGAAACTGATAAAATAATTAAATAGCAATCAATGTGAAAAATTACATTTAACCACCTAATTTAAGCATTAGGATTTTCATGAAAAAACACCTAATATCTCAAGTTATCACACATATTCACCTTAGAGTGAGTTGACAAGGCCGGTTTGGAAACGGCCCAGCAGATCTCCAACTGGAACAGAACCAGGCCAGAAATCGGAGAAACCCAACCTGAAACTGGGTCCAGAATCGTGGATAACACGGTTCGGTTTGGATCCACCAACTTTGGTATTTTTTATTTTTTTGATACAACAACAATAAAACCCTTTTCCATACTAGATGCGGTAAGCTACATCGATTCTTTGTTTCCACATAGCCCTATCATATAGCGTGTTCGAAGTTAACTCAACATGAACTAGATCATTATTTATTATTTCTTTCCAACACTTTTGTGGTCTTCTTCTTTTAATATTTTTACAATCTAGTTTTTCATACCTTCTTACTAGAGCTTTCTTTGGTCATTTTTCTACATATTCAAATCATCGTAAATGATTTTCTCTTATTTTATTATCTATTGATGACACTCTCAATTTCTTTCTAATAACCTCATTATGGATACAATCTTTTCTTGTGTAGCCACTCATCAATCTTAACATCTTCATTTCTGTTACGTACATCTTTTGTACATGTTAAGATTAATTACCCAATACTCGAACCACAAAACATAGCAGGACTAATTGCTTTTCTTTAATATTTACCTTTCAACTTTAATGGTATCTTCTTGTCACATAGAATACTTGATGCTCCTCTCAATTTTAACAGCTCTACACTAATTTTATGTGCAACATTTTCATCAATTTCTCCATTATTTTGAAAAACTAACCCTAGCTATTTAACACTTTCCTTGTGAGGAATGCAATGTGTGCCAATTTTAATTTTTATAGCATGTGAAGTAACCAAACGATCAAACTTATATTTCATATATTCAGTCTTTGTTCTACTAAATTGGAAACCTTTATTTTCTAATGTTTCTCTCTATAGTTCCAACTCTACCCATGAAAGGAGGAGGGTTGCATTAGGCTTTCGACGGCCAACGTAAAACTTTGTCGGATTTTTATATCTTGGATTATACAAATTATGAGCATTACGTTGGGACGTTTCCTCTTAACGACATGCTATAGAGCCCGAATGTAGTGAAAAATAAGGAAGGGTGACTATATTTTCACTCGAATGTAGTGAATCAATTGTAGAGAGGTTTCCCATATCATGAATGGGTGTGCATAAAGAAGTTAGTCCCGCTACATTGTCGCCCGAATGTAGTGAATAAATTATAGAGAGGGTCTCCGCATTTTCAATATGGACGGATGTGGGGGGTAAGGAAGCTAGTCTTAGATAATAAGATTCATATTGGTTCCTGGAATATCGGAACATTATCCGGTAAGCTAATGGAGGTGGTAGACACTATGATTTAGAGAAAGATTCATATCCTATTTTTACAAGATACAAAATGGGTTGGAGAAAAAGTAAAGGAGATTGATGATACAAGTTTTAAATTATGGTACTCAAGTAAGAAAAAGGCTCAAAACGGAGTTGGTATTATCATAAATAAAGATTTAAAGGATAGTGTAGTAGATATACAATGATATGGTGACCGAATCATGACATTGAAATTAGAGTTAGGAGCAGATGTTTTAAATATACTTTGTGCTTACGCACCCCAAGTAGGACTAAAAGATAGTATACAGATGACTTTTTGGGAGGAGTTAGATAAGGTGATTCAAAGAATTCCACAAAGGGAGATGATTTGTTTAGGAAGAGACTTAAATGTACATGTCAGTAAAGAGACATTAGGATATCAAGGTATTCATAAAAACTTTGATTTTGGTGATATAAATGAGGTTGATCTCTTTACAATCAATACAATCTTCAAAAAATGAGATGAACATTTAATTACTAATAAGAGTGGCTTATCACAAACACAAATTGATTATTTTATTTATAGGAAAAAAAGATATAGCATTTTGTAAAGATTGCAAGATAATTATAGGAGAAAGCTTAACCACCCAACATCAACTTTTAGTTATGGACTTACAGGTAAAAAAATGGATAAAGAAGAAAAGAGTACATCGAGCTATTGAGACTAAATGGTGTAACCTCAAAAGTAAGAAAGAAGGTCTATTTAAATATAAAATCCTTCAAGGAGATGCTTAGAATTATGTTGGTATATCTTATGATATGTGGAACAATATGGCTATACATATTAGGAAAGTGGTGAAAGATGTGTTAGGTGAATCTAAGGTAGTTGTACCGGAACAAAAAAGAAGCTTGGTGGTGGAGTGAAGTAGTACAAAATAAAATCAAGACAAAGAGGGCATGTTACAAATTACATTATGCTAAGAAAAATAGTGAAACTTTAGAGACTTATAAAAAAGCAAAGAAGGAAGCGAAAAAGGCCGTCAATGAATAAAAAGTTAAAATTTGGGAGGATTTATATAAAAAACTTAACTTAAAAGAGGGTGAAAGAGATATTTTTAGGATAGCTAGGGCTAGAGATAAGAAAACTAAGGATCTTAATTCTGTTAGATGCATCAAAGACGAGCATGAGAAAATTCTAGTGGCAAATGATGATATAAGAAATAGATGAAAAAACTATTTTTATAAGCTTTTTAATGAAAATGAAGATGTTATTATTAGCTTAGGAGAGTTAGCCAAATCAGAAAAGAATATAAACCACAATTTCTACCAACGTATTCAAAAGAATGAAGTTAAAGAGGCTCTTAAACATATGAAGGGTGGTAAATCGGTATGACCAGACACTATTCCTATAAAAGTTTGTAAAATCCTAAGAGAAACAGGAATCACTTAGCTCACAAGACTATTTAATGAAATATGAAAAAATCAAAAGATACCTGAGGAATGGGGAGCGAGTACACTTATACCCATATATAAGAACAAGGGAGACATTCAGAATTGTGCAAATTATCGGAGTATCAAGTTAATGAGCCATACTATATAATTATGGGAAAAAATTATCAAATATAGGTTAAGATAAATATCGAGTACAATAGAGAACCAATTTGGATTCATGCTAGGTAGATCTACTATTGAAGTGATTTACCTTTTGAAACGTCTTATGAAACGTTTTAGTACAAAAAAGAAATATCTTAATATGATATTTATTGATCTAGAAAAAGCTTATGATAAGGTACCGAGGGAGATTATTTGGAGAATCTTGAAAAAAAGAGGTATCCCATTGACTTACATAAACCTTATAAGAGATACATATAATGGTGTAAAAACATGTGTGAGGACTCTTGAAGGAATGATAGACTTTTTTGAAGTTAATATTGGGTTACGTCAAGGATCAACTTTAAGTTCATACTTATTTATAATAGTGATTGATGAGTTAACAAACATATTCAAGATGAAGAACCATGGTGTATATTATTTACAGATGACATTGTGTTAGTAGAGGAGTCTAAGAAAAAAGCTAATAGAAAATTCGAACTATGGAGAGAAACATTAAAAAGTAAAGGCTTCCGACCTAGTAGAACAAAGACAAAATATATAGAATATAAGTTTAATCATTTGGTTACTTTAGAGGAAATAAAAATAAAAATTGACACATATTACATACCCTAAAAGAAAAATTGGAAGAATTGAGAGAGATGTTTTCAGAGTATTGGAAGAATTGAGAGAGATGTTATGCGTAGAAGTAATGTTGGTTAGTTAAAATGGAGAGGAGCATCATATATTCATTGTAATAAGAAGATACCATTAAAGTTAAAGAAAACTATTATAGAGAATCAATTAGACTTACCATGTTTTATGGTTCTGAATATTGGGCAGTTAATGATCATAATGTACAAAAGATGTCTATGATAGAAATAAAGTTGTTGAGATGAATGAGTGGTCATATAAGAAAAGCCTGTATATATAATGAAATTATTAGAAACAAATTAGAGTAACACCAATAGAGGATAAAATGAGAGAATATCGTTTAAGATGGTTTGGGCATATAGAAAGAAGATCAAAAGAAGAATATGTAAGAAGGTATGAAAAACTAGATTTTGAAAGTATTAAAAGAGGTAGAGGATGACCACAAAAGTGTTGGAAAGAAACAATAAAAAATGATCTAGCTTATTTTGAGTTAACTGCTAACATGACATATGATAGGGCTCTGTGGAAACAAAGAATCTATGTAGTTGACCCCGTCTAGTATGGGAAAATGCTTAGTTGTTGTTGTTGTTGTTTGTTGTTTATCTTTATAGTTCTAATTTTTGATTAACTTTTTTTTAGACTAATTCAATAATATAATATCATATGCAAATAACATACACCAAGGTACTTCATCTTGAATATGTTTTGTTAACTCATCAAGAACCAATATAAATAAATAATGACTTAAAACTAATCACTGATGTAACTCAATTATAACTTCAAAGAAGTCGGTCATTCCTTCATGAGGCACCACACATATTTTTACACCATCATCGATATCTCTTATAAGATTTATATATGTAAATGGGATATCTCTCTTTTCGAAGGCTCTCCAAAAAACATCTCTTTGTACCCTATCATAAGTATTTTCTAGATAAATAAATACCATGTGAAGGCTTTTCTTTTATATTCTAAAATATTTCATAAGACGTCTGAGTAGGTGAATCACTTCAATAATAGATATGCCTGACATAAATCAAATTTGGTTATCTGTTGTATTCGATACTTATCTTAACCTATGTTAAAGAATTCTTTTACATAATTTCATAATATGACTCGTTAACTTGATACCCCATAATTTATAGAATTCTGGATGTCTCCATTGTTCTTTTATATGGATATAAGTGTACTCATTCTCCATTCTTTAAGCATCTTTTGGTTTATTTATATTTCATTAAATAATATTGTGAGCCCAATAATTCTGGTCTCTCCTAAGATTTTTCATACTTTTATAGGAATATTGTTTGTTTCTAAAGATTTACCAACCTTCGTATGTTTAAGAGCCTCTTTGACTTCATCCTTTTGAATATGTTGATAGAAATTATAGTTTATATACTTTTTTTATTTAGTTAACTCTCCTATACTAATTTTTTACTAAGAGAGTAAGCCGATGGTCACGCCTTTCTTAGTACAATGTGCATCACTTAACCGATGGTTGTGCTTAGGGCATGTCTTATAGTACAAGCCGAATGTGCTTGGCAAGCAACATCATGTTCAACCGCGACATGCCTACGGTGCATCGACATGTAAGGAGTGTACTAGCCATTGCTAGTTCCAGTTAAAAATAGATAGGCGGTCACCACATGTCTACCTGGGTACTAGATAGGCGGTCACCACATGGTTGTGGTTCTAGTTAAAAATAGAAGAAAGTGATGAAAATGATGAAACAAAAACAAATAGATTAAATGTCGGTAAGAATAGAAACGTTTATTAAAAATTAAGGATAGAAGGTTAGATAGAAGAGTGCATGTACAAAAGTGGGAAGGAAATGGTGGTGGCGGTTGTGTAAAACAACAATGGAGCTGGTAATGTGAATGTAAAGGTGGTGTGGGAACAAAGTAGGAGATATGAAAGAGAGAAATTGTGGAAGGTAATTTTAGAATTTAAAAAAGAAGTTGTGCTTAATAAAAGAGTGTATGAAAAGGAATTATGCTTTTGAAGCCTTGGACAACCTTTTCCCACATTAGGTGGTGTCATTCTTTGAATTACTTGTTTTTAATAACCGTGAAAGACAAGGACCTTGGAAGAGGTTACCGAACTTAAGACCTAAGAATGCTTATACAAGAAATATAGTGGCCGTTGGTTGCTAATGCAACACTCTCATGATCACAAAAGCACGAAAACAAGAAATACATTTTTAAGATTTATTTCTAATTTCTCTTGCAACTTTTATATTAAAATATCTAAAATTATTATTTTTTCACTACAATGGAGAGATTGAAGGAATATAAGTTTTATGATTTCTAAAATTATATTAAAAAAACAAAAACAAAATATATGGAATGTAAGTTTGATCATTTGATTACTTAAGAGGATATACAAATTAAAATTGGCATGCATTGCATTCTCCAAAAGGAAAGTTTTAAATACCTAGGGTCAATTTTTCAGAGTGATGGAAGAATTGATAGAGATGTTATAAATAAAATTAATGTTGGTTGGTTAAAATGGAGAGGAGCATCATGTATTATTTGTGATAAAAAGATACCATTAAAGTTAAAAGATAAATATTATAGAGTAACAATTATATTTTATGGTTATGAGTGTTGGGCAGTTAATCATCAACATGTACAAAAGATGTCCATGACAGAAATGAAGATGTTGAAATAGATGAGTGATCATACAAGAAAAGACCATATACATAATGAGGTTGTTAGAAACAAATTAGGAGTCACATCAATAGAGGATAAAATGAGAGAATATCGTTTAAGATGTTTTTAACATATAGAAAGAAGATCAAAAGAAGAACTTGTAAGAAGGTATGAAAAACTAGATTTTGAAAGTATTAAAAGAGGTAGAGGACGACCACAAAAGTGTTAGAAAGAAACAATAAAGACTAATCTAACTTATTGTGAGTTAAATGCTAACATGACACATGATAATGCTATGTGAAAACAGAGAATCGATGTAGCCGACCCCATCTAGTATGAGAAAAGGGTTAGTTGTTGTTGTAATAGAGAGGCTGAAGCCACGCATGCAGGCCCTCGGTATCGACCCCACGAACTGCAAGTTATGAGTAGCCGCTTTGGCTATTGAAGCTTGAGGAAGGAAAGCTCAAAGTTGTTCAGGAAAGAAACCAGTCTTTAATCCTAACCGTCAATGTTTATATTAAATCGATCTCCACCATATATTTTGATAGTCACTTGTGGACTCCATTCTCTCAATCTTATTCGTTCCCCGGTTTCACATGGATGTGGATGAGATGTAACGGCATTGGTTACTTTTTCTCTGGTGGGGCCTACTAACCGAGTTGAATGTGGAGCTCTTCTCCCGATGACGTGGCGGAACCTAATTGGTCAGTTACACAATAACGCGGAGAGTCACATTATTGACTTTAAAGAACGAAATATCGACTGCTTTTCTGGCTAATTTCGAGAAACAGTTATCTTTTGCATGTTTTCCCAAAGTACTCCATATAAAGCCGATATTCGAATAAAACTTTTAAAAGCATGTACAAGTAGACATGACGGGTTCTAGTTTACTTGGAACTGAACAAAAACTGATAAAAATTATTTAAAAGATTACAAAATCTAAAAAATATATAAGGAAGTTTCTAGCACATTCTGGTTCCATGGAAGGTGAAGGCAGAAATGAATCAGATGGTCCCCTATTCCGGGTTCAGTTTCAAGCTTGATTTCAACGGTTTCGATTTCATTGAATTCCTGGCTCGATTTGATTCTAATTGGAACCACCAAGCTGGTTTGAAACCTGCCATTACATACAAGGTTGGTAAGCAAGGATAAGCTTTTTCTTCAAATAACCCTGGCTGATTTCTCGGTCTTTTACTATATGAATCAGATGAGCTAACCCCACTAGTTGTAAGTCTTCTTTTATTTTGTGTCGATTAAGTATTCAAGATGAAGTACCTTGGTGTATGTTATTTGCAGATGACATTGTATTAGTGGAGGAGTCTAAGGAAAAAGTTAATAGAAAATTGGAACTATGGAGAGAAACATTAGAAAGCAAAGGCCTCCGACTTTGTAGAATAAAGACAGAATATATGGAATGTAAGTTTGATCATTTGGTTACTTCAAAGGACATAGAAATTAAAATTGGCACACATTGCATTCCCCAAAAAGAAAGTTTTAAATACCTAGAGTCAATTTTTAAGAGTGATGGAAGAATTAATGGAGATGTTATACATAGAATTAATGCTGGTTGGTTAAAATGGAGAGGAGAATCAGGTATTCTTTGTGATAAGAAGATACCATTAAAATTAAAAGGTAAATATTATAGAGCAACAATTAGCAATTAGTCCTTCAATGTTTTATGGTTCTGTAATCATCAACATGTATAAAAGATGTCTCTTACAGAAATAAAGATGTTGAGATGGATGAGTGCTTATATAAGAAAATATTTTATACATAATGAGGTTATTAGAAACAAATTAGGAGTGGCACCAATAGAGGATAAAATGAGAGAATATTTTTTAAGATGGTTTGGACATATAGAAAGAAGATAAAAAAAACCTGTAAGAAGGTATGAAAAAGTAAATTTAGAAAGTATTAAAAGAGATAGAGGATGACAACAAAAGTGTTGGAAAGAAACAATAAAGAATGATCTAACTTAGTGGGAGTTAAGTGCTAATACGGCACACGATAGGGATATGTGGAAACAAAGAATCCATGTAGCCAACCCCGTCTAGTATGGGAAAAGACTTAGTTGTTGTTGTTGTTGTTGTATTTTGGTTCAAACAGTTCGGTTCTTACTATCGTGCTTAATTTGGTTAGTTATTTTAGTTTTGTATGATTAGTGAACTGAACTGACGAATGCACGCCCCTATGAGCAGCTCAGTTCATTTACCTGCCTTAGCAAGGCACCAAGGCCTCGAATGACTTTGAAATTAGTGGAAAGAAAGGTGGGAAAAGAAAACCTATTGAAATTATGGACGGGTTTTAGGAAATATCCGAAGCAAAGCATGGAAGGTGAGCTGAAGGAGAGATGATCAATGAACAACAGTTGGTGACCAAAGTAGTCAATTGAATTGGTCAACAACGAATTAACTTGACCCAACTCCACTGGAAGATTCCTACCACCCACCCTCTGATCGTTAATCTTCTTCCCTATAAGTACCTTATCGTCACCACAAGGAATTCTCACATCAATCTTCTCAATCTTTCCTTTCTGTAGTCCCCTCTCTCTCAAATGGGGAACTCTCTGAACCATCCTTTGCACCAGCATGAGCTCAAGCTCATGAAGAGCAAAAAGGTCAACGAGGACACGGCCTGCTGCGAAGTCTGTCATGGTGCCTTCCTGTTTAAGAGGTTGTATGGCTGCGGCTCCTGCGCTTTGTACATGCATCGGCTGTGCAGCTGCCCCAAGAGACCGACCACCCGTGGCACAAGGGACACGTTTTGGCTCTCCGACGGGGAGAAAACAATCAGAAGTTCAACTGCGGTGCCTGCGGCGTGACCGGCAGCGGAATCAGGTACGGTTGCAAGAGCTCGAGTTGCGAGTTCAGCATCCACCCACTGTGTGCATTCTTACCGCCGCGTATCGAGACGCACCAGCACGAGCACCTTCTTGTATCCAAGATTGGTGAATGCTACACTTGCAGTATCTGTGGTGAAGATGGTTCCAAGTATGTGCACTATTCGTGCCAGACATGCAGCTACGCCGTGCACCCATGTAAGTAACATCTCTCTCTCTCCCTCTCTCTACCGGTTTCACTTAATCCATCTCGTACTCAAGTGAAATTTATATTGTAAGAAAATTGAGCCCGTTGCAATAAATGTTAAAAGATATGGCCCTGTTGCATTTATTGAAGTGTGTCCCACGATTTTTAAAATACCAACGCGGTACCTATAACCGACCTTCTCTCTATATAAATAAATTAGTTACAATATTTTAAAAAAAAATGTTGAGGTATTATAGATGTGTGAGGCTTTGGCTTCCTATTTCAACAAAAAAAAAAGTGAAACCGTCGAAAATCAAAGATACTTGGATCCGGAACGGACCCAATTTATGTAAGATGCAGGATCTGTGGTAGGTATTATGTTTTAGAAGATAGAATTCTCTCTTTTGTAGTGGTTTATGTTTCCAGCTTGTTGCTCATTGATAATGTCTGTTAATGAACAGATTGCTTGCTTGAAGAATCTAACCGCAAACAGCTCCCACTATATCGACGTTCAAAGAAAAAGATTGTATGCTCTCTCTCTCTCTCTCTATATATATATATATATATATATATATAGTAATTGAATCATGTACACTATTGCCTTTGCTCGATCATGTAAGAAGTATGAGTGTAGTAACTTTGTACTTTTTAAAAAACTATTAAAATTTGTATGGATCTCCTATACCTTTATAATATGAAAACTGAATTCTTCTAATTTTACGAGAATTATGAATCATGAATTGCAAATGTCCTGCACCAGAACCCGTATGAGTCCCCACCCTTGTGACAGCTGTTTTCATATCTAATTCTACCAGTGAACAGAGTGCCTACGTACAACAAAGACTTAAGGAACTTTTGACTTTGGTGATTGATTCAGGGTCGTAAGCTGGTTGGAGTCGCCACACGAACAGTGTTGCTCAATTTAGCTCTGCCTGTTGTTGGGGTGGCAGCATCCGCTGCTTTAGCAATCGAAGCGGGAGTGCTTGCGGCAGAACTTACCGGCGTAGGTGCGAAGCTGAATATCGGCTCCGGAGGGAAGTACCTCACAATGACATGGAACAATCTTCCTGGCTTCAGTGCCTCCGATCAAAACAAGAAGAAGATAATCAAGGAGCTTATAATGTTGTTCGCTATTCATATATGTCGAATGAATGGCAACCAGTCATGAGGTTTCTTCTGATATTAGCCTTTTCTTAATTAGAAAATTGGGGTTAAGTATGCCCTTGTCATACCTGGGTATCGAACTCATGATCTCTTGTTAGGGAGCTGACTCCACAGCCTCTACACTATTCTTTGCTCCTCATGGGCTGCTTATGTTTTAGTTGATGTATTGTTAGCCTATCTTTGTCTATCCTGGTTTCACTACTAATAATTCCCTTTTATGCATGAAAGTTTTCTTGATCTATATGGTGAAAAGTGAAATGATGATGACCAATTTTCTTATATCAGATCCAACCCTTCCGGTAGGATGGATTGAACAAGAAGACTTCAATTCAATCCTAGCCGTTTAGGAATGCCCAGGGTTAATTTTTGACAAAGTGAAGTAAATTCTAAGTTGATCTATGAAATTTTCTAGCTTTTTTATTTATTTGTAATAGTTGTTAGGGCTGGGAAAGAAAGAAACAAAAAACTATTAAACTGATATTCCACATCGAGTTTAAACACATAAAATTGGTTAACCAAACTGATAAATTTAAATTATGGTTTTTGTTTTTCTAAATTTATGGTTTTTGACATGGTTTTACTGACTGATTAACCATGGCTAGCGGCAATGTCGTAAGTTGGCTAGATTAGAATAGAAAAATCCAACATATAAAGAGGAGAGAAGACTTTTTTTGAAGCCACTCTTTGCTCCCAAACTAACTGTGTTGGCGTAGCTTGACCCATTTGGTCAACCTTGAATCACACTCCCTTGAAACAAAAATGATACACGAGTCCAATTTAGCTGAATTATGCGGAATTAGAATGGTCTTAGCCCATACCTACCCTTGCCCAACTCATTTGAATGTGTTAGGCCGACGATGAACCCCCTTGGACCGTACTTTAAAATTGTATTTTTATTTCTTTTAAAATTCTTGTATGCTGAAGATCTCTCCACAAGTTTGAAAACGAGTGTGATCGACTCCTCAAAATCCACGATTTGATCTCAATTTGAGGAGCCAAATTTGAAACTGAAAATTTTAATGTCTGAAAAAAATTAGGTATTTACAAGACCCGATTCAGCAACCCGACTAAGTACCTTGGGCCTCGGGCCAGTTGTTCAATAATGAACAAAGAAAAAGAAAATTAAATGTACTTTAAGAAACACACACACACACACACACACATATATATATATATATATATATATATATATATATATATATATATATATATATATATAGAGAGAGAGAGAGAGAGAGAGAGAGAGAGAGAGAGAGAGAGAGAGAGAGAGAGAGAGAGAGAGAGAACACGTTAAGCACTTGGTACTCGGCCTACTTTCGCCACATTTCTCTTACCCGGTCACGAACCTGAAAATTTACGGGACGGATCTAGAGTTGCAGCACCCCTATGACGGGCATAATGGCTCGTTGAAGTTCTTTCCATCAGAGGGTGGCAATTTTAGAGCCGGCACAAACCCAACACGAAAGTCCTAGTCAGGGTTAGTACTCTTTAGCAAAGTCGGGGTCATTCAAAAGTTACTTTAGAGAAGCGGGTCAACTTCAGGTGGACCATCAATCCAACCAAAAAAGGGTATAGATGTGATCTATATGATATAGATTTTTTTCATTTATATTAATAAAATATGTTAATAGAAGGTTGAAATTTAAATTTAAATATGTATATATATAGAGGGAGAGAGAGAGATATGGATAGATAGATAGAAAAGTTGGAAAATGCAAACTACCCACTTCCAAACTCCATCCACAATCAAGGGCCATGAGTGGTTGACATTAAAAATTAAAATATAAAAAAGTATACATAGTTTTGTATAGTACTTGATTGCTTTAGTATCTATTTTTCACATTTGTTTTTCAATTTCAATGATCTATATATATGAAAATACTTTGATGAGGTGAATCCATTATTTGTGTCCGAGCCACAAAAAGTCCTTTGACAGAGTTATGACATGTGATTTAAAAAAGCATGAAGCATTATGAATGCATGCAACTACTGATTATATCATGTTGTGAGAATAAAGATTAAGTATTATACAACTTGTCCAATTTGTCATCTAACTACAAATTGTATTCCTTTCTATATATACATTATATATATTTGGTCCCTTGTCCTTTGTTACAATGCATTGAAAGCATTTATTATGGTAGAACATATTCTGAAAATTATGACGGACGAGAAAATATTTGTTACAGTGGAGTACCTTTTAGATCTACGACGAACAATGATAGTGGATTTGATTGTAATAGACCGAATGATAGTTTTTTTTATTGTTTGACTGATGAACTGGACAACAGTGGTAAGTGATGAACTTAATTATTTGCTTGTGTTTACGACAGATGAAATGTTTTACACTCGGAATTATTCAAAACAAATTCAGTTATAAGTTGAACCAACATGCTAGATATGAACAAGCCATGTCTACCTCGCAGCAGTTCTGGCTTCTATCTTTATACAAAGAAGACAGCAAGTTATACTATATAGGGATGTGCATCGGTAAATGTGGTTCACTAACCAAACCAAAATGAAATAACTGGAACCATTTTAAGGAAGAATTCAAACGAAACCGAATTACAACAACAACCAAACCAAATTGAAAAAAACTTAGACGATTTAGTTTTCGTTATAGCCAACTTTTCCTAAAATCCACGGTGAAACACAACTTGATACAATAAAATCCAAGATAGACAAGACCCATTTTTCATCACATTTGGTCCACCGAGCATAGACTCGATTGGTTTCCCTTTCGTATCATGTCTTAATTTTTTACCCATAGGAAGAAGGAAAGCATGTGTGAACCACAACCACTTCCATTTGTATGGCATGCTACTAGCAATTGTAACTCCCCTTTGCTTTTTTCAATCTAAGAACGAAGATGACACTTATGTCTCTTGCCGTCAAGCCCACTTCTCTCCCTTGCTCTAAGTGTAATCATCAAATACTGAGACATTGCAAATACCTATATACATATATACATATATTCATAATGTAAAAAATGGAACAAAATTCGGCCTCTTGTATCCAAGTAAGCCGTCTTAGTTTGAGTTCAATGATGTGGTTCACCTAAACAAAGACCTTGTTGCCAAGCAAGCAATCTAGCAGGTTTTCCGCGATTAAGCCTTAATAATCAAGGATACTACAATGCACCAATTGATTGTGCGACAAGAGTAAGTGTTGATAGGGAGTTTTGCTTGTTGCATGTGGTAAATGATATATTTGAAGTACCAACACAACTCTTTGTCCGTAAGTCAAGATGAGATTGTTTATTCATGACCTTTACCACGAAGGAAAGGATATGACAGAGTTGTTCGGGAAAGATATCATAAGTGTTTTGTAGGATACGATATACTCAATCCTACTATTTCGTGTCTCTGCAATTGATAATGTTGCAGGTCTAATAAATTCACTCAAGATGAATGTGTGAAAGTTTTATCATCACAATGGAGATTGAAGCTCAAAGAGTAGTCCCATCATTTTCAGTATATAGTACCTCGGGTAGAATAATTTTACTTTTGAGTCAGTTTCCTCTAGTCTATCCATAGTCAGTATTTTCTTATATTGTTTCTTTTGGTAGTTAAGTGTGTTAGGTCTTGAGTCATGTAAGTATCTTGGTAGGAAAACTTTGTAATGAACAATGGCGAGAACTTTTTACAAGGAGTTGATAGGTGATCACCTTGGCATGAAAACTAAAGATCACTAACTACTGGATTTGAGGACAATCCCTTACCGACCTCAAGAGTATGATAGGAATCCAAGAGCATGAAGAGGACATCAAAGATAAATCCCATTCGAACAATTATTGTGTCCAGAGTCAAGAGTCGGCTAAAGAACCCATGACCCAATCTAGGGATAGGGCTCAATAATTCCAGATTTAGTGGATCTATTTGATGCTTAAGTAGATCCATTAACTTCATATTGAGGTCTAGGGTGCTTGTTTTGAACTTTAAAATGTACTCATTTTACCTTTTTGATCTATTGGTTAAGTAGGAGGTGGATTGTTTAGTCATGATTATACTGCAAAAAGTAGTATTTATTTGATTGGCTAAGCTGGGAGATATGTTTCCAACATAAATACCCATTTTCTAAATGAAAAGGCATTTGTTTTGGTTTGCATCAAAGGAATTATGAATTTCTTCTTCTCATATCTGGGCCTTCAAGGTTTAGTGGTGAGTTCCTGGCTTCCTCTTCTTATCAACAGTTCTTGTTGTGGTGGATTTGAAGCTGGTTAGTAATTTTTCCTTCATTTCTTACTCCTCATCAAACCCATTTCTTTAGGAATCTCATTTTAAGGTAAAGCAAGCACAACATTTATTCCTTTCATAAATGCAATCAATCTCTAATAACTTCAAAAATGCATGTAAAAGTTGAATTGAAGTAGTATTTGTGAATGCAATATCACTCATATATTTAGTTTCTGATATGCTCCAATGTCATATTTAATAATGATCATGATCAATTTTATATAAAAGTTACTAAACAACAGTTCAGCCACCTATCTTTTCTTGCTTTATCTTCATCTTCTTATTATATATGTGTTTGGTTGTGCTAACATTAAAGTTGTCACTCACCATCAATTGTTCTAATATCTGCTTTAGCTTCTAATGTCTTCTTGTCATGTTCTTTGTTAATTTGAATTCACCATCATTCAATGTACTAGCAAATGCATGTCTTTATGAATACTACCCAAAAGGATGATTATGCATCCTAATAATCAAAGTTAACTTCTGCAATTCACCCAAAAAGATGATTATGCATCCTAATAATCAAAGTCAACTTCTACATTTCATCCACCTCACCAACTTCCTGAAATTATTTTTTTCATATCAAATCAAGATCTACTTTCAACGCAAACTACTTTGTTAGTCTTGTATTCACCAATTGTTAGTCTCGCATCTATGCCAAACTTTACTCTTTTCATCTTTCTATTTCAAAAATGATGTATTACAATCACAATTGTTATAATTTCTTTTAACCCTTCTTTTACATTGAATCAAGTCATCCCAACTAGAAAGTAACTTATCAATTTTAAATACAAGTTATCCCGACTAGAAAGTATCATTACGATCAATGCATTTGTTGTGGAAACTATTGATTTCTTCATTAGAAATATAAGTATAATGAAAATTATTATCTAGTAAATACTCATCGTTGACTAGGTGGCCATAATAGTCAATAATGAATAAAGAAAGTAACAAGTATTATACAAAGAAGAAACAAGTTGTTTTGTATTATAACTTCTAAGTAATCATGCAGAAAGGGACAAAAAGGGGAGAGACAAAAATGGTAAAGAAAGGAAGAGGTGCATAAGAGAGAAATGGGAGAAAAAGAGAGAGAGATGAGAGAGAAGGGGGAGATAGATGAGAGAGAAAGATGCAAACCTCATGAGATGATGGCAAATAAGTCTTTGAGGAGATCAGCTGCAAAGCAATCATGCAAAGAGAGGGCGGGGAGGTGTAGTTGTAGCCTAGAGAGATAGGAGGACGAGAGAGTTGCAGTTCTTGAGCGAATCGCTCCTCTAAGCCAAGAGGGAAGGAGGGAACAACCACTCTAGAGTTTGGGTAGAGTAAAGAAGAGTTTAAATCGACCACTCAAAAGCCACATGATTTCCATCTGAGGTGTCAGATCAAGATGGGTTTTCATCCACCCATATTGCTTTCTCGACCTTCTCTCTCTCTATGTATATATTATATATGTATTCGAAGAATATCCATATTGTGCATGTTAGTTGTTTAAGTGGAATAGTTGTAAATATGATCAATTTATATTAGCAAAATTTTTTGCTTATAGAGACCAAACCACTCTTGCTTAATATAAGATAGTATGACAAGAAAATTCTTCAAATTCGCTTCTAGTAAATCCAACTACTCCACAAAAATCCTCTCATTTCCAAACTTAACAACTTTCTTCTTACTAGCACAAACTACATTAACATTCTTTTTTTCATCAATCATATAATATATCTTTGAATATTTTTTACAATATGCTGCCAACATATAACATATGTACTTACTAAGAAAAAACAATATCAATTGCATTTATTAATGAATGTTGAAGATCTGTGTATATTGCATTAGGAAGGCAAGCATATAACCCACTCAAACACCTCTCACTCATATATGGTTTCCTTTCTTATCTAAACTTAAGAAACCAAATTCTACAAAAAAAGTTTTATTTGCGTATGTACATCCTACGACCTTAACAAAAAGTGTTTTTTATATGTTCAATTTATAAATGTAATCAATCTCTAATACCTACATGAATAACCGTAAAGGTTGAGTTGAAGCATTTGCAAATAAAATATCACTCATATATTCCATGTCTTTTATTCTCTAATATTGTGTAACAATGATGACAATAAAAGTTATTGAAAAACTGTTTGACCACCCATTTCTTCTCACTTTACCTTTGTCTCCACATTGCATATGTGGTTGGTTATGCTAACATTTACTATGTTAATATTTGTTTCAACTTATAATGATTTTTTGTCATCTTCTTTATTAATTTGAATTCAACACTAATCAACCTAACAACAAATGCATGTCTTTCTAAATACAACTCAAGGAGACAATTATGCACTTCATTAATCATAGTCAGCTTTCACAATTCATCCATCTCACCAACTCCTACAGGTGAGAATGAGCATCTTACTTTCTCTATACCGATCTAATGTCTATTTTCAGCATCAATTATTTTCTTAGTTCTACCACTTCTATTATCCAAGCAAAACTTTACTCTTTTCACCTTTTTGTTTTGAAAGAATTATTACAACTACATTTGTTATAATCTCTTCCAATTGTTCTTGTATGCTGAATCAAGTCATCCCAAAAACCAAAATATTTTATTAGTTTTAAATACAAACAAATAACCAATTCCATCATCCGTATGCTCAATCAATACATTTGTTGCAAAACCATTGATTCATTAGAAATATATTCATACTCTTGTCCATCATGAATTTATTCCTCAATATGATCCAGGAAAAACAATTGTGAGAGTTCTATCATTGGCCACCTGTCTGAACCATACCATTACCAACTCAACAATAAATCATTTGGGTGGTAGAAGAATCACCTTAGGCATCAGATGCCCACCAACTACAGCCAACAACAATCCACCAATGACACCTGGTAGCCAATGTCATCTCGCATGGCTAGCAACATCATGCACCAGGAGCCACCTGATAAATAAAGTTTTGCATGGTCTCCTAGATGAGTTTGTGACAGTTTATTTGGTTGATATTATTGTATTTAGCCAAACTGTAGGAGATCACGTAGAGCACCTTAGGAGAGCTTTTGAGCAACTTCATGAGTATTGTTTGTATATAAAGAAAGAGAAATGTGAATTCACGAGGAGAGAGATTTCTTTTTTGGGTAACATTGTGAGACATGGCCTAGTAAATATAGATCCAAAGAAAGTTCAAGCCATTATAGAATGGAAGGCACTAAGAGGACTAACCGAGCTTAAGAGTTTTCTTGGCTTGGTACTATTGCAAGTTCATTCAAGGATTCTCTCGATGCACATTATAGAACTTCTAAAGAAGGAGGTCCCTTGGCAATGTGATGCACGATGTACCAAGGCCTTCCAAGACCTCAAGAGAGCCATCTCTAGTGAACCATTATGATTACTAGACTTTGTTGCACCATTTGAGCTACACACATATGAGAGTGATCAAGTAGTGGTCAACATCCTTCTCCAAGAGGGATGCCTTGTGGTTTTTGAAAGCTACAAGCTCAAAGGAACAAAGATTAGATATCTTACACATGAAAAGGAATTACTTCTTGTTGTACATTATTTGTAGGTTTGGAGATTGTACTTGCTCAGTGTTCCATTCATGGTTGTCACGAACAATGCATCTAATATATTCCTGAAGACATACAAGAAACTCACTACTCAACAGGATTGATGGCTAGCACTAATGGAGGAATATGATTTTAAGTGACACTATCATCCAAGAAAGGAGAAAGTAGTGGTAGACGGACTAAGCTGAAAGAGAGTCATGAAAATGAGGGCCATCTTGACATGCCTAGAAGGAGATCTACAACAAGTTTTGTTACATGCCTTAGCGCTGACCCTGCCTATGAACAAGGTTACTGTCAAGTAAAGAAACATGTTACTAAGCGGTTCGTGGAAGAGGATGGGTTGTTGTGGACCTTAGAGTACAAACTGGTGGTCCCGACCACCGATGACTTATATTGGCTCATCTGAAAGGAGTTACATGATGCACCTTATTCAGGTCATGAAGGGAATTAGAGGACGATCACCCTCATCAAGCATGGGTACTATTGGTTGTGCATGGCCAGTGAAGTAGAATAATACATTTGGTCTTGTCCCTTGTGTCAACAAGATAAGACTGAGAGATCATGCTCAACTAGACCTCTACAACTCCTACCTGCACCTAATTGACCATGGTCATCCATTATCATAGATTTTATGGGTGATTTTCTTGATGTTGATAGGTGTGAGACGATGTTTATTGTTGTTGACATGTTTTCCAAATATGCAGTGTTTATGGCAGTCACAAAAGATTGCTCGGCCTAAGAAGCAACCCACTTAATCATAAAAAAATATGGTGAAGCACTTCGGCATGCTAGAGGAGATTGTGTTACACCGAAATGCCAGCTTTACAAGTAATTTTTTGAAGGAACTCTTTAACCGAACAATGATGAAGCTTTACTTCTCTATGACAAATCATCCCCAAACTGATGAACAAACAGAGCCACTCAATGCACTCTTGGAGGAATACTTATGTTACTATGTCATGGAAAGTCAAAAGAACTAGGGTGACAACTCTGTGATTGGTAAGATTCCCTTTGAACTTACAATGGGATGACAACTCCTACTTCCTCTTGATTTGGTGCAACGAGGGACGAACATAAGTTGTCATGCTAACCTTAGAGAGATTAGTGAGTGTCATACATTGCTTGAGGAAACATGTGTATCATTGGAGCATGCTAGAGCAAGGATGACCACTTTTGCAAATCAAATGCAAAAGAAATGTGAATTTGATATTGGTGACAAGGTGTGGCTTCAACCTTTACATACCCAACTATAAATTTAGAAAGTCTATTATGAGGTTCACCTCAACCTCAAGTCCAAATTTAATGACATGTTTGTTATTGTAGAGAGGATTGGAAGAGTTGCCTATAGGTTGCTTCTACTGAGAGACTCAAAATATATCATATTTTTCATGTGACCCAACTAAAACTATACTACAAAGATCATTCCCATAGAGAGAGATGACCACCTCGAATGGTAAGACACAATATTAACCAATTTTTTAAAATTTTGCGGCATCTGGTGCATGAAAAAGGACCTCGTTGACTCACTTGTTATTTATTGAGATGGGAAGGCCATGAATCTGATGATTGCATTTGTTTGCCACTAATGGCGTTGTGAGAATATGAAAACATGATACAATGCTACCACGATTGGTACTTAGTTAGGAGACAAGTGGGGGAGAATTTTCACACCATTGAGAGTGCCCATTGGATAATGCATGTGCCCATGCGCCAACCTCTTCGAAGCCAAGGGAGGTTTAACATCCAAGTCTTGTGAGTGTGAATGGTTCACCAAGGGGCGAGCCCGAACGAGTTCAATAAGTGGGTCCCCTGGACCCGATTGAGCGCAATAAGGGGTTGGGAGTGTCTTGTCCCAAGTGTCTTTGCGATGGAGTCTTAGAGTCCTTGTACAGTGCCCCTTAATCATATAAAAGGGAGATAGGAGGGAAGAAAAAGAAGCTGGTGCCTGGATGCCCCTTGGGTTGACCACCATCCTCAAACTTGATCCCATAGATAAAGTCGAGCTGCTCTTGAATACAAACATCAAGCAGCTCCATTGGAAGTCACATGGACTCCCCTCGGGATCCCTAGTAGTCAAGCAAATAAATAAGCTGTAAACCCCTTATTGGGTCTTGGTAATACAATCTCCATTTCTACCTTCATACTCGTATGCATTTGATCAAAGTCAAGGATGAAACGAAATAAGGTTGGTCGGTTTTGGAAATTCTAATATTAATTTCTGCCATCAGTGCGATAACAAGGGAGATGGGGCGAGGCGGGAACAAGAAAAAACTTGCCTCAAATCTACCCCGCCCTACCCCATGAACATCCCTCTCACACGAGGCAGGATTGTGTACTTATATCATCAATCTGTGGCTTTTTGTGTGAGTCATAATCTTTCTATAAGGAATGCTCTCTTTTTTATTCAAGACAAACACTCAGTGCAAAACTTCCTTAAGATTATGAGTTTGAAAATTACTCAGAATTGAAGATTAATGGGGAGAAATATACTTTTATACCCTTCTCTCTAAGTAAATTCCGCATTCGACTTATTGTGGGGAATCCAGATTGAAGGAACAAAAACTTCCAATGGAATGCATAGGCATGCCGATTTTCAAAGGAAAACTGAAGATTTCATACTGCCAATATATGATCAACCAGTTCTAACGCCGACTTGAGACATGGTATACTTCGTAGAGTATATGAAATACTCAAAGGTGGAAGCAAATTGAAGAACAAGCAGAGGTTCTCTTCGAAACATGGTTTCCATCCAAAAGGTAAAGGGATATTTCATGAGCCAGGAAGTCTTTATATTTTTTTGTTTTTAGAGAACTTGTATATGGTTTATTTGCAGTCTTTCCCTTTAAGTATCTTATCTTTCAATTTTTTAAATCTCCAGTTCCTTTTAGATATTTCAAAATCTTTTTTACAACAACCCAATATTGCCAACAAGAATTGTGCATGCTGAAATGTGTGAAGGGTTAATTTTGTTTAGTAGTATGCTTATCCTAGCGTAGATGCCACTTTATACTATAATTTATTATGTTTATTTGTCATGTCAATATTATTACCCACACTTTGGCAAATTTAAGTGATGTGGTTACTGGTAAATGAAACTCGACATTCAAAATAGAACCATAGCTCGTCGTGTCCCTACACAACCCCAAAAAAGCATTCATTTTTCTTTAAGAACCAGGTTGACATTCGAGATGTTTTAGAGTTCATTTGTGGGCCAATAAAATGTTAATCTCAAATGATCCTATTTTGTCAGCTTTTGTTCATTTATACACAACCTGTGCTTGTTTACATGCATAGATATTTCAACATGGAGATGGAGACATGAAGAAATCGGCAGTACATGCCAAAGGAAGTCAGGAACAATAGAAAATTTTAAGTTTTCAAACCAAGTTGTGTAGAAAAGCGATCAATCTTTGTTTGAATTCCAATAAGCAGTAGAAATACCAGGAAATAATTCTGTTAAAAAATCAGATTTTGCCTTTCTCATAACCATTGCATAAAAAGGTTTTCTTAAAAACGAAGAAAAAGACTTGTGACAGAATACAAGACATGAAGCCAACATGCTTTAGGGATAGCAATATTCACCCAACCTCTGCAAACTCGACAGACACAACCGAGATGCGGCAAGGAATACATGGTGCCATGAGGCTTGTGTTTAATAATTAGAAAAAAGGATTAGTCAAATTCTATTGAGGTGTGGCTAGTTCGACAAATTACTACCTCTGTATGTTTATCGTGGCATCTCATTTGAATAATTTTCCTGCCAAATATGTGTGGTATAAATGTCTCACGCTTTCCACATGACTACATTATGGAGGATATCAAGATGTAATGCATACTTCTCAATACCTTAGAGAACATTGAGAAGATGTTGTCTATACTTCTCAATACCTTGACTTAATGTCATTCCTATAATCTTTGAAGCTCTTCTTAAAATGCTTTTTACAAGATCTTTTGACCATGTCACTTGAGATCATAAGTCTTGTTTAGAAAAATGTATTATATTACAAGAGAAAAACACTCCAATATGAAACTATTGTAAAAGAAAATATTGTGGAGGAGGACGGGAGTAAGAGATAAGGAAGAGGCAAATTCTAGGAAGTTATTCCCAGTCCTTAGTTGTTGTGTTAAGATGGATAATTTTTTTATCTCTTTATGAAATGTGAAAAGAAATAAATCCAGAAAAAGTATTCGAAATCATTTAGGATAAAGTTGAAAGAATAAATTTTTTTACACTGAAATTCATATGTTTACATTCCTATTGTTTTTAATTAGTCATATATATATAGATGTATGATCTACTCTTTATACTTTTGATTTCGTTATTTGAAATTGTAGATTCTGGCTGTTGTACACAATTAATTCTTACTGCTAAATAAGGCTACAAATGTCGAAATTGTGAAATAACTAATTCTGACATTTAAATAATTTTATAGACAACAGCCAAAATAGGCTTATTTTCCAGTAGTGATAATACTATACAGGACAACATTAACAAGTAATGTAAACATGTATAGTATCTAATGTATATATATGCCTAGGTATTGTATGCATGTATATATTGGTATTATACATAAATAAGTTGAGGAATATATAAGTTTGTTTCTCTTAAAGGACAAATTCTTCACATTTGGTTTTATATATAATACATACATACATATCATGCACACATATGTACACAAACATATATATATACATATGAGCTTTGTGTGTGTTGTATATGACATGTGCCTATCTAGATATATAATGCTTAAAAAAATAAGAGTAAAATAATTGATACATTTAAAGGAAATATATTTAAAAATAAAAATAATAATAAACTGGGAAATTCAGAGGAAGGTTAGTTAACCATCTTAGCTTAAATTGTACCCTTATATATATATATATATATATATATATATATATATATATATATATATATATATATATATAATGAATAAGATAAATTAGAGAATATACAAAATCTGTTTCTTGAGGACAAAAGCATCTCATTTGGTTTCTCTCAATTGTTTTACTCTTTTACTCTTTTTAAAGCTTCCAATATCTAGGTATGTACATATTATATACACACAAATATATATGCGTGTGTATGTTTAGTATGCATAAGATAAATTAGGGAATATGCTAAATGTGTTTTTCTCCAGGACAAAAGCATCTCATTTGGTTTCTCTGTGTTTATCACTGATAGATAAGAATTGCATTTAATTTTCTTCTTGAGGAAAATATCTCTGGTTCTGCGTGTATGCTTATATTGTATTATATACAAAATATATTGTAACATGTTATATATCATATGGTTTGTGCATATTATATCTTGTTTCAATAGGTTGTTCAGAGCATGTATAATATATTATATATATAGAATTAACTACACACATGTGTATGTGTGTGTATTGCAACAAATGCAAGGGTGGCAAATGAGGTTCATGGGTCGGGTCACTTCAGTTCCAGGTCAAAAATAGGTTGACACAGTCCCAGTTGGATTTCTTTTGTCCATTTTGACAACCTGGAAATGACATTGGGTCAGGAACAGGTCGGCCAAGCTCTGACCCCATGTACAGTGTGCATGTATATATAGACGTACGTATGTATAATTTTAGTTTTGAACTCCCAGCTCTAGTCCCAGTTTTAGTTATAAACCACCCAAAAAAATAGAAAATATCTAAGAAGTGCCGGTTCCTGCTCTAACCATGAGAAGGCAGAACTGGAACTAAACCTGGGATTCCCCAATTCGAGTTCCATATCATCCGGTTTTAAACTAGTTTTACCAACTCAGAGTTCTGTACATAGGTGTAATAGTAAACCATCTGTCAGCATCTTTGTTGGATACTACTACAACTAAGCTTTTTTCCACACTAGATAGGGTCGGCTACGTGGATTCTTTGTTTTTTTTGTAGAATCCATGGTAAGTCCGACAAATTTTTATTCTGACTGCCTAACACAATCCTCTTCCTTTATCCGAGCTTGGGACCGGCAATACAAAAGTGATCCCTGAATAGCGAACTAAGTCTTTGTTGAATTGCTGGACAAAAAAAACAAAGTCCAACTGAGCACTGGACACAATTCTCTCTTTCTTCTCTATAAGGAAAAGGTGGAAACTTTACGGATGGCTTAGCCTCTTTGTTTTTTTATATGACTCCGTTAAATTAAGCCAAGACTTTTAACGTGAGACGCTACCCGATATTAGATCAGCGTGCCGTTGGCTTAGACAGAAGAGGGTGCTAAGAAGCAAAGGAGGGAAGGTGTATGTTTTCTTATAAACCATGTATAACTCGTCAAACAAAAGCCATCTGATCTTTGTATACCATACAAATAAAAAAAGTCTCTTGAAACAAAAAATAAGCCATTAAAAGCTTCATTCAGCAATTAAAAAGGTACATTGGCTGGTTATAGCTATTATGGTTCAGATTCTAAGGTTTATGAGAGAATTTCAGGTGAGGCACTCTGGTTGAGCATTTAGTTATGAAGAGTCCTACTCGGTTGCAGCAGATAAAACATAACAATATAATTTGTAAAGATGAGAACGGTGGTGTGTGTATACGCTGTTAACAAATAGCTAGTTTGGATTTAGGCAAAAGGTTGATGGTTGTGGGCAGATTGCAGATAACTAATGGCTACGAGTGTCAGCGACTAGTTGAATTGCAAATTGCACATAGATTGCAGGGCAATCAAATCAAAATCAAGCACCTGAACTAACGTCAGAATAAACATTAAGAACTGCAAGAGAAACTCAATGTACAAGAAGTCAAAGTAGACACTCTATCTAAGAAACTAAACCTGACAAGCTCAAACAAAAATCAAACCAGACTCTTGCACAAAAGCATGACGCATTGACAACACCAACATGAACAGAATCGCTGAGATGCCAAAAGGATGGGAGTAAACTTACAAAACACCAAACAGTGCAGATAAACTTATAGACATCAAAATATACTTGAAGCAGCATGCACACACAATGAATTCTGCAGAAAAAAACGAACTAAAGAGATATCAAGTGCAAGAGGGCAACCACATTTAGATGATCTGGTCTAGTGCTTGGTCATGAGCAGGCATGTAAATCCAAAAATAATGTCGTCTCACCTATACTTGAAACAAATCAAAGCGAGAGGTAAATTTTAGAGTTCCAACCACCTCAACCAAAATAAAAAAATAATAGACTTGTAAAATATCTCATATTCACTTCAAATATATTAAGGTTGTTCCTCTCTGTTAGGCATTTTGATGCATCAAGGCCCCAATACAAGCCCCAGAATTCATTAACCATCAGAGGATTCAAAAGATTCCGGATTGTGAATGTAAAACCCACTCCGGATGGCCTCTTTAAGGCAACAGACACTTGTAGGTTTGTGCCAAAATCAAAAGCAAGCTTGATCCCACTTTAAGTAGTGTACGCTACATAGGTTCTTGATTATCATTAGAGTGTGATATTAGCATTTTAGCTCAAAAGAATAAGAAAGGTCATGTTTTATTATGATTGTGGACCCTAAGAGTACGTTTGATTCATGGTACCACGAGGGTTGGACCCGTCATTTTAGGTACTACAGTACCAAGGCCCATCACCAATCAAATGGGAAACCAATATATGGGCCTATTTTTGTTAAAAATCTTTGGCCCATGTCAGGGAGTGGGCCTCATCTTAGCGCTCGTTCGACTTCCTCTTTGCCATGCACTCTCTCTCCTTCAACCTCGTTTGACCTGCCTCTTTGCTTTTGCGCCATCACTTGCCACTGATCTTGGCCCAAATTTCTGCCCACTGCAACAACACCTCCAAGGGATGCCACCACTTGCCAAGGCCGAAAGAAGTGAAAGTCATAGGGTGGAGGTAACAGATTAAGGAAGGCAATAACCAAGACAAAGTAAAGAAGAAAAATGGGTTCTTGGGTTTCGATTCTTCGTGTGTGCGTGTGTTGGTTCCCAGAACTTCATTTTTGTCTCTCCTTTGCAAAATGATTATGTGGGTTCTTGGGTTTTGATTCTTTGCGTCTATTCCAAATGACCATACGAGTTCTTGTATTTCCTTTTGTTTTACTTAGCATCAAGGATGAAGTGCTTGAGGAGAGAGGTGAAAGAGATGGTGAAGAGCATCAAGCATGACAATAAAGTATTGGTGCACTCTAAACTTACCATTTTTACGGATATGGTGAGGTTTTCTATAGAAATAATGACATGCATGTCCTTCCGATAAGAAAAAAGAAAAAAAATTCTTGATTACATGTATTTGGTTTTCTCTACAGATGGGAAGATCTGCCATGAATTATACCATTCTAAATCTATTAGGGTTCCAATATCTATGTTCTTCCTACGTGCAAATGTTTTTTCCCCTTGCATTAAGTGGAAGTTGCAGAATGATTGTCGAGAAGAAGCAGTTTTTTGTTGCTCTGTTTGGTTAGTTTCTAGGTTTTACTTATCGTGTGTTATGAAAAAGATAATTTAGTAGGAAACATCTCCTCAATTGATATCATCAAGCTTAGAAAATTAAGAAAACAACCAACAGGAATCACTATCTACCTAAGGCCGATAAGGACGTTAGAATGATTTCAGCAAAGCACCAATTACATTTGCAAAGGCGTGCAAGATGTTTATATTGGAATCTACACTGCACATCCCACATTGGGGTCAACAAAATGAAGTACTTTGCAGAAAACACAAACAGAAATGTATCAGCATAAATTATGCTTCATTGGCTTCTTGTATTAGGTGTACTTTTGAGGGATAGGGTTATATTACTCTATTTCCTCATTACTAAAGATGATGTGTTAATATTCGATGTAGAATATAAACTCTGACCACTTGACATGAGGTGTATGGTACAGGTTTTGGAAAGATTACTTTTTGTGTTATATGTGCACAAGTTGCATTTGATTTCTATTAATAGATGTTTATATTGACAGCAAGTGGAACGAGGCTTGCTTATAATATGCCTTTCCCACTTCCTAACTTGCTTGGGCTTTGTTAGCTTTTTTTTGTGTGACAGGGAGGTTGAAGTTGTATACATATTATTGGGTATTGTGCTTCATGCTTGACGCAAATAAGCAAACTAGTGGCTTCTAAGATGTTCAAAATAATGGAAAGAGTACGGTAAATGCATACGGAGAGTAGAAGGTAAATATAATGTTGAAAAAGAAAAGCTAGGAAAAGGTTCTCGCTTCATGTAAATCAAACACGAAACTAGCAAGAAGCACAAACTAGAGTACTAGGTCCATAAGCAAATCAAACATGCAAGTATGGTTGGGCCACACCATGGTTTCCAGTTCCATGTGGACCTAGAACTGCAGTTCCCCCATGTGTTTGTTTGATTCGTAGTATTAGGATCTTGGTACTAGAATTGCAGGTCTAGACTCACATGGCCATGTAACCGTGGTTTTATAAAACCATAGTTTAGTGTTTGATTTGCATATGAAACTAACAGTTGCGATGGAGGGTTTCATCCTTATACTCATCCTATTAAAGTTCACCCTCAATAAACCTCAATAGGAGAGCAATGAAAAAACAAAATGCAATAAATAGAAAAGAAGAGGAAAATGAAAGAAAAATAGAAGGAAAATAGAAGAACTAGAAAATAACTTGGATCGTTTGATAGAACAACGTCTGACAACTTACTTAAATCATTCGGCAACAAGGAGAATGAGTTAGGAAGGAGGGTAATTAGGGGGAAGAGAGAGACATCGAGGATTTTGTTTGGTAGAAGGAAGAATGATAACTTGAAAGTGCAATCAAGGGAGAGAGAGGGAGAGAGAGAGAGAGAGAGAGAGAGAGAGAGAGAGAGAGAGAGAGAGAGAGAGAGAGAGAGAGAGAGAGAGAGAGTTTCTTATAGTAGAGGGAAGAACTATAGGCTAGAAAGGTGTGAACAAGAGAGAGAGAGAGAACTACAACTTGAACGCAAATCTTGTGGCCACCCTCTTAGATAGGCCATAAGTTGGCCAAAAATTAGTTTCATACAACGACAGGTTTACCCTTGTCCATGGTTCCATTTTTATAGATTTGAGACATACCTTAAATCTTGTGACCCACCTGAAACCTTGTATCAAACACACCTTAAAATACTCACTAGATAGGCAACCGCGGGTGACAGATTTGAGACATACCCACAAAATCCATAGACCAACCACTGCCATAAAAGCATGCACCAACACTATGCCAGCCACCAAAAATCATGTACAAAGTATAGATACATATACAAAATTCATGGAGTCCTCAAACTTACTTTATGTATCTCAAGAAAATAGATTTTCATGTACTTAATTCGAAAGACAACCTTAATCAATAAATATGGGTTATATAACCAAAACAATTCATGATAAACATATTTAGAAATACAACACACATGTTATTAAACTGAAGTTGAGAATGTAGGCCACCTACCACAAGATTTGGATTTTCCAAAATCTGGTCTCTCTAAGACCTCCATCTGCCTTTCTATATACCCACCATGTAGATTCTGATTTCGGCTACAAACTAGGTGCAAATTCATGTAGAATAAAAATTAAAGGTTCATGAATTAACCCCATGGACAAACCCCTTTATAAACTATTGCTTTTAGCTGATGGGGATAAAAATAGTTTTTTGTCTCGAAAAATACATTCGCTAATTTATATAAACTCTCTTTACACTTTCAAGTTACCATTCACAACAGATGGGACATGTGGTAGCTTCTCTCCTCCCACCAACAATCTCTCTCGTTTCGATCCTCTTCCTTAATCCTTCCATCTCTCTCCATCCTGTCTTTTTGATCAATCTTCTTGATCTATTTATATATCTTGACTCGAAATATTTTCTAATTACTCTCAACATCTCAACCTTTTTTTGACATCGGTTGATCTCCTCTTGATCACTTTCTTTGTATGTAGTAACCTCTCTCTCTATCATTTTGAAATATAGTTGATTTTTGCAAACAAAATGACTTCTCAAGATTCAATCGCAAAAATTGATTCGGGCTAGTGAGGAGATGGCAGTCGAAGGCAACCCATAGTATCAATAAGAGTGTACCACTTTCTAGATGTGTCACCCCTTAAAGGACCAAGGAGAGGCACCTAACAACACAGTTGACGTGCATCACTCTTTGTATATATATATATATATATATATATATATATATAAAGAGAGATGATGTAGTCCCTACTCAATACTCAATTATGTTTAATTACTCACTATGCATGGTTTCACCGATTCAATCACCGGTCATCGCCTTTAATCATCCTCCATTACTCTTCTACAGCCCGAAACTGGTTTACACCAATCAAAACTGTTATTGTCACCACCAAAACTACCGAAAAATGAGGGATTGAGATATGAAAGGTTTTGATAGTGGTAATGAGGATTTTGATTACAGGAGCATGATGTTGGGTGGTGGAGAAATAGTGGAAGTTGGTTGCTAGTGGTTGAATTGATGAAACCATGAAAAATGAGGGATTGAGTATAATTGAATATTGAGTAGGGATTACATCCTATATATATATATATGAATATATATATAAGTAAATGTGTTTGTGTCTTGAGGAGGGGTATGTGCATGTAGATACGCATGCATATCTAATTTTATATATACTTATATTTGCTTGATATCATGTGCAATTGTTCATTTCATCCTTTTTTATTTAAACCATTCGATTGGGAAAAGAAATACATAAAGAAATTGAATCTATTGAGAAATATCAAGTATGAGAATTGATAGATTTGCTTAAAGAAAGGAAAACCATTGGGTGTAAATAAGTTCTTAAAAATAAGTATAAAGTCGATAAAACAATCAATAATTTTTAAGGTTAGATTCATTGCAAAGAGTTTTTGACAAAAGGATGGAATATGTATTTTCCTCTTTTGTCAATTTTGTATCCATAAGGATTATTTTGGTTATTTCTATATTTATGATTTAGATTTGCATCATATAGATGTAAAAATCACTTTTTTAATTAGTGATTTAGATGAAATCATTTATATTATTAAAGCTTAAAAAGATATAGTATATAGATTGAAAAGATCCCTATATGATATTAAACAATCACCTTATCAATAGTATTTGACTTTTCAAAATGCTATATTAGAACTTGGGTTTATAGTTAATCAACTTGACCATTGTGTATATGTTTAGAATAGTGAGTCATTTTGTCATTTTATTATTATATGTAGATGATATATTATTAACTAGGAATAATGAAATGATTGTCAAAACCAAGTCATGATTAAACTCCAAGTTTGAGATACGGGATATGAGAAAGGCATCCTACATTGTGAGTATACAAATTACTTGTGAAATAGAATCTAAACTTTTGTGTTTGAGTTAAGAGAGAAATATTGATTATATCATCAAGAAGTTTTGAATAGATTATTACAAACTTTCAAATACACCTTTGCTAATAGAGTCAAATTGAGTAAGGCAGATTGTTCTAGTGAGGGACAAAATAAGTCTAATATTTCTTATGCACAAGCTATGTGTAGCTTGATGTATGCTATTGTTGTTGGTCTTATGAGTAGATACCAAGTAATCATGGTTTGCAATACTACGTTGTTGTAAAAAGGATTCTAAAATATCTAAAAGGAACAAAAGATTTAAAATTATGGTTTCAAGGAAAAAAATTAACAATGGTAGAATACTTAAATACTGATTTTACTAGAAGCAAGGATAACAATAAATCAACCTCTGAATAAATATTCTTATATAAAAGTAGTGTTGTTTGTTATGCTTGAAAAAACAGGGTTATGTTGCATTGCATACACAAGAAGTTTGAGTATATTGCTTGTAGTATGATTGTAACAAGTGTTATTTATATAAGTAGCTTCATACTTGACTTAAAGCTGGATATAGCCAATGAGTTGGTTGTCATTTACTCTAACAATAATGTAACAATTAGTTTGATTAAAATTGGAGTTAATAGCTCCGAAAGCAATCACATAATGGAGAAATACTACTATGTTCATGATACGATACAACTTAAGAACCTACAAAATAGTGAGAAAATCATTATATCATCGTTCAACTTTTGTGGCTAAGTGTGAGATGTAAATTACTATGTGTAACTAAATAGCCACACAAGATGTATTAGTGTGAGATGTATTAGCACTCTCACGAAATAAGGAAAGAAAGGGTCCCTTTCTTTATTTCGTGATATGCTTTTTCTTACTTAAAAGAAATGATTTATAAAATTGTTTTTATTTATCAAAATAAATAGAAGATTTACAAAAGTCATTTCTCCCAAAATTGAAAACGAAAAACCCAAAATGGTAAGTTACAAAAGGGAAAACAAAACAAAACAGATGCATATATATGAGTTATCTCACGTAGTAAATATATAAAGAAAACTTTTGCTTTTTCTATCCTTCTGAACGCAATATGTTTACTGAGGATACACCTTTTGTCTTCTTCAAGCTTCCACTGATCAACTGACGGTTTCAATATACATCACCAATTGAAGAGAAAATGTGAGACATAACATTTGGAAACACGGTCATATGAAGCTCCAATCAAAAGGTGTGAATGAACATTTTAAAAGAAGGCCCTTAGAATTTTAAAAGAAAAATATGATCTTACTTTTTATGCTAATGTGATGCAAGATCGAGCTCAATAGTAATTAAGGGTTGAAAGTAGCCGATCCCACTTGGTGTAGGAAAAGGCTTGGTTTTGGTTTGAAAACTTCCAACTCCACTTCTAACTGGTCTATTGGCTTAGTATATAATAGAGATATTGGTGCCTTGTTACAAAAATTCAATGTGAATTCTCGCGATTGAGATCACACCCTATTGGAACCGCCATGCAAATTTTGATAGATCTCTTCGTCAATCACATTCTTGGTTCAGTAGGATCTCTTGTTCATCGCAGAAACTAAGAGATTGCTTGTGAATTCTTCGTTCCTACTATCCTTCTCAAAATAAAACCAGGAGTTGGCTGTTTGCCTTCTTCCTCAGCTAATCAGCTTGAAGCTCCACTCCCCCCCTCGCTAGCCCTATGTTAGCACCCCCTGGGAATCGAACTCTCCACCAGTTGCAAGGGTGTCAAAGTGCCTTAGCCGGTTGAGCTAACACTCTCGGTGCAACGATGTTGAGTTTATTTACGATACCCTGCAACATCTATGAATAATAAATGCCTTCTTCATATTAGAGGTTGTTTGCACTGGTGGTCATTTGCTCATGAAATGTATAACCTCAACTTCTTATTTTTGGCAGAATGGGGAGGCAGAAGCCAGATGCACGCCCCAGCTATCGAACTCATGATCTGCAACTTGTGAGTCGGCCCTCTAGCCCTAGGTGAGCTGTTGCTCGTTTTCTAGGTAGTGTCGTCTAACTTTTCAATTTTTAAAATATAGGCATGATTTTTAATATATATATATATATATATATATATATCCTTTTTAAATATAGCTCCGAAGGTTACAATATCTAATAACCCAATAAGATGTCTCTCAGTACATAAATCCTTGCTGGCAGGTGATATCTTGTTGAATCAGATTAAATTGCTTTTCTTTCTTCTTTTAAAATTTGTGAATAGCACCATTAGGGGGGTAAGCGAACCGAGTTGCTTGTAGATTGGAACTGTTTGGCTTGTTCCCAGTTGGTTCATGTTTATTTCATTGTTTAACTGAGGTTGAATACGAATTATGTGTGGGTTCAGTTCTACTCGGTTCCTGTGGCTCGACAAAAAAGACAAGCTGTTGGTGAATTATTTGTCCTATGGTGAACCTGTAAACATGTTTCCATAGGAGAAAACCAGGTTTTGTTTTTAATATGAGTTAAAGCGAACACAAAACAAAGGTCAAACATGAACTAAGACGAGCACAAATAAATACATACGAGTTCAAACCTGGATCCTTATGTTTGAACTCGGTATAAAATAAAAAAATAATAGATCATAGGCATGTTTGAGCGTATACTGTTTATAAAATATATGAGCCCGAGCTAGCTTGTATAGAGAACGAGCCATCCGTGTTCTGTTTGTTCGGCTCGTTTAACAGCCCTAGTAAAAAATCTTATTAATTTGCCAAGTCTCAAGGACCGTTTGCATGGTGAAACTTTTTAAGTCGAATCAATGCTTTAGGGTGTTTGATTATGAGGTTAGACGGACCTTAGAACCAGTTCCAACAGCCACCCCCAGGGCTGGGTCCAAGGCTGCCCTTATAATCAATAGGTCTCATGGTCGGCCTCATATTTAAGTAAAAGTGACCCCGCTTGCAGTGAACATGTTTGATTATCAGGAAAACTGGGTCTACGGTTCCAGTTCTGTCAGTTTAGGCCTCGTAAGCAAACACCTTTTTATGTACTAGTTCCATGATTGATGCAAACAAAGAACTCGAAGACCAAATTTTTTTCTAAAACTTTCAAGCCTAGAAGTTGCATGAGTTCCAACAAATCCCACGACGCAAACAGACAACCATGAAGGGTTGAAGCTCCATTTTGAAAATAATTTTTTTTCTGAATGAATCAAACACTCCCTGTTATTCTTCTTCTTATTGTTGTTTTATTATTTTCCTTAAAAAGTAAAACACTCGTGGTAAACCATCTAATAAAGGTATTATAGTACCATATGAACCCAGGAATTCTGTCAAAACGCATCCGCTGCTTGGTCCTTCGATCCTCGTCTTTCTCTCCGCTCATTTTCTCTCCATCGAGCCACACTACTCACCATGGTACTGGTACTCTCTCTCTCTCTCTCTCTCTCTCTCTCTCTCTCTCTCTCATCTGCTCGTTTTGGGTCATGCGCAGGTGGCCGTTTCAGCTCCTCTCGATCTCAAGGCCGCGATCCGCAAGCGTTTCTCTTCCTGTCCACCGTAGAAGGTAACCTCTATTTAACCGATACCATCACCACCCGGCTTCCCAACGTTGGGTTTTTCACCAAGTGAATGGTTTTCTCAGTTGTGTTTTATGCATTCAGGGGTCTTAAGCCGTTTGTCTGCGCGTTGCCTCATGCTTTAGGTAAGATCAATGCAGGCTCTTGCCAGATTGTACTTTTTAGCTCATAATTTTCTATGGCTGCTTCATGTCTGTGTCTTTGGGTTTTTAGAATTCAGTCGAATTGAAGTCGCTTTCCACTCGATTCTCCGGCCGGATTCCTGGTGCAAAGAGAAACAGTGTGATGGTACCTCAGTTACAATGAATTCCCTGAGGCAAAATGTAGAATCTAAGGCGTATGCGTTTTATGGTGAAATTTGCTGAGTTCATATGAGCTCACCCATTTTGGACATGAGCGGAACTAACAACCATATTGGCCTATGAACGCTGGTTTCATTTACAATGTTGTTTTGAATTGTGCGAACCTTCTAAGGCAGATGTAACCCTTTTCTGATAAATATGAAACAAATTTGGAAGCAATTTTTCCTTGCAACCTTAATTTAATCAAATATACCTTACGGTGGATTTGGATGTATGGGAGATGAATCCTGTTCCGTTATATCCAGTCCACACGGTCGACTACTTTCGAACCGTAGAGAAGCAATAGCTTGATTTCATGGCTTGGTATACTATCTTAGCTGAAAGAGACGAGCAATGAAGAATGAAGTGATTCACGAGGCCTCTACTCTTGTATTGTTGTCTTAAAGTTCCATTAAGTGTATACGTCAATGCAATATTCGAGGAACGCTGGGACGATGCCTATGCTTTCCACTATCACTCTTAGGAGATGAGTGCAATCTCATCCCCTAAAAGGTATAACAGAATTAAGAAGGAAACTTAAACAGCAGTAAGACAGCTAAGGTCGATGATGCTTCTCTTGAATTTCCATGTAAAAGAAGTTCCTGCAAGGGCATTGAGCTGCTCGATGATTGAAGCCTAAAGTTCAAAATTTGTTATGTAATAATCTTAGCAGATGGTAAGGTTGTTAGGTTTGTTGTAAATCATTTGCTTGTATGCTAATGGTGTACTGATATACTAATTTGGTCCTAAATGATTTTTTGTAGGATCATCCTACAAAATGATGGAAATAACTCCAAACTTTGGTGAAAGGTTTAGTTATCCTGATGAAACGAGGTAACCTCTTGGAGCACTGTTTCACAGTTCTTTTGTTTATTTCTGTGAGAAAATGTGATTGTCCTGGTTTTGGGGGTCATGAAGGCAGCATTGAGTACCTCATTCATTATGCACCTTATTGGATTCTTGTGGTCTGCGTTTGTATCATAAGTGCAGCAACCTTTTGATTGGTATTGAGAAAATACGAATATCTTGCATATTCCAAAAACAAAACCAAGCCTTTTCCCACTCCAAGTGGGGATGCATGGTTTTTTAAGTACCATTAAGCTCGATCTTGGTAATTTGCATTTAAATCCAACAAAGCATGATCTTGTTTTATTATTTCCTTCAACACATCAGAAAATATCGTGTATATAAAGAAAGGTTTTCGTGTTAGTGGTTACTTGCAAACAGTTTACTTGTCATAGTTTCCGTCACTTTAGTCAGTTATTGGTAGTTCCATCCACCCCCGCCCCCCTTTCTTGTAATGAACCGAAATAACATGAAGTTGCTTGCAATTATATGTCTAGTGGTGAATGCCAAAAGGAAAATGTGAAAGAAACACTGAACTATGCGTTTACAGTACATCTGGTTCAATCTGGTTGTTCCTTCTCATGATATCCTTTCCGGGATAACTTCATGGTGTTAAGATGCACTGCATTTTGGATTTTGAGATGAAAATAATTAGCAACTCATTAGAATCATAGAAAATCTGTCAAAGGGAAAAGATGTTAATCCCTCAGAATGGCTTTTTTCTGTTAGGTTCAGGTATCTGGTTAGAAAGTTTAGAAGTTAAGCTTGTGATTTATTCAATTATTGTCAGAAGTTGTAGAATTGCTCTATATATGCAACTCTAGTAACCTTTGCAATGAAATAAGCTTGAACATTTGTAACCCAATATCCACAAATGTTTCTTTGCATTTTGTTGTACGTAGTTCCAACTGTGTCTTATAGGGTGGGAGCCTTTTACCTCCATTGTTTAAATATTCTGTGGAGCTGTTTACTGACAGCTGTTATTGGTCATCATTTAATACAGTGTGAGTTATTTATTGTTTCTTCTGGGTCCAAACTGCAAGCTGTTATGTTTGAATCTTGATAATAGTACCACGTTGTAAGTTCTGAACCTGAAGGGAGAGATACTGACAAATAGTACCTTCTTGTAATTCTGACATCTCTCCTTTCATGCTGTTATTAAATAAATAGTGCTTATGAAAAAGAAAACACTAGGTATGCGTGCTCATTTGACACTGTTTGTTTTCAACCCTTAGATAAAACCAAAGGTAGGCACAATTTGTTTTGGTGTTTCTGCTAGCCAAGGGGCACTTCTTCTTGCTGGAGGAGAAAAAGGAATGCGTTATGCAATGCCGAATGCACGTGTCATGATTCATCAACCGCAAAGTGGTTGTGGGGTATGGTTCTCTTTCAACCTTATTCCTGCATTGCATAAGAAGAATATATTGGAAATATATAGACTATAATATTTGGTCAATGCTTAGTAAATCAAGATATGTCTTTTGTTGAATCATATATTTGAAAAAGGTGTGTATTACACGGTATTAAGAGGGAAATCTGCTTTGTGTTTTTACCTATGTACTATCTGAGCCGAACTCAATGCCTTCTCTAGGCCGCTGGCCAAATTATAAGCAAAGATTTAGGTTACATTTCTCAGTTTCTAGAGTAATTTCATAATTAGTATTTTCAACTGGTGCTTTTGGAGATTTCTGCTGTTGCCTAAAGCTATCACATGGATACTTCGCCAAGGGTGCTGCACCTCTCTCGCCTTCTCAGACACTTCCACACTTGACGCATGTTACTTTGTGTACGACTGAACACAATCTATTTTAAATGTCTTGTGCTATTCCTAACAGTATGTACCCATATGTGCCAAGGGTGCTGCAACCGCACCCACACCCATGGGACATGGGCCTAAGGTCTCCTACTTGCAGATTTGCAGCACCAAGTTTGTTTCTTTACTGATGAATGATTTCAAATTTTTACACATTTATTTGATAGTTATGTCCTTGATCTTTTATTTGATAATGCTATCAAAGGGGCATGTGGAGGATGTGAGGCGCCAAGTTAATGAAGCGGTTCAATCTCGTCATGTAAGCTTCCTATCATGGATGAGGGATGTTAATTAGTCGACTGCTAAGCATATCTTTGTTCCCCTTTAAGTGTTCTGTTTCATTAAGGAATCATGTATGCTGAATTTAACTTTGTCGCTTATCCTTTTTCTCGTGTAGAAAATTGATAGAATGTATGCTGCTTTTACTGGTCAGCCATTGGAAAAGGTTCAGCAGTATACTGAAGGGGATCGTTTCCTTTCAGCTTCCGAGGTACCTAAGTTAACCACATAGAGTGTTCTTTAATGCATTTGCCATAAGCATTGAGCAGCTATTTGATTATCAATAGTTCTCTCTCTCTCATGATATATACGATCACTTTACATAATGAACGACTGATTTCCTTTTTCAGGCGATGGAGTTTGGACTTATTGATGGGTTGCTGGAAACAGAATACTAAAGGAACTCGAAGCAGATAGATGAAGATTCGATATTACCAATTGAAGTAGTTTCCAGTTCTTCACGGTGCCTACATTTAGTTCAGGTCTCCCACCCACAGTTTGGCATTTATTTACCTGGGGATGGGCATGGCTTAAATGTCATCAACCCTGTATTATCGATTTCAAAAAAAATTGATGATTGATGTTAGTGAGGCCTCCAGGTCTTATTTCTTTTCTTTCTTGAGATGGATCTATTGGATAGCATCAAAGAAAAGTAGGTCATAAAAATTGTAGCTTGTTTATATCCTAGTTGAACCTCTAGGAAAACGACGTGGAAGATGCTTTCTCTTCAACCAAAGCTGCAAAATGTCTCCCCATGTAAGGGATCACCCTTGCAGGTTCCAAGCCTAGATAAAGGAGGGTTGTGTTAGGCTTCTGACAGCCAGCATAAAACTTCGTCAGATTTTTATAATATGGATTACAAAAATTATGAGCATTGCTTTGGGGCGTCCCCACCTAGCGACGCACTGCAGAGCTCGAAGACAGTGATAAGTAAGGGCCACTACATTTTTGTTGAATGTAGTGAATCAATTGCAAATAGGGTTTTCACATCATGAACGGGTGTCCCGCTACATTGTCGCTCGAACGTAGTGAATAATTTTTAGAGAGGGTTTTTGCATTTTTAATATGGACGGATGTGGGTGGTAAGGAAACTAGTCCTAGATAATAAGATTTGTATTGGTTCATGGAATATCGAAACATTATCCGATAGCTAATGAAGGTGGTAGATACTATGATTTGGAGAAAAATTTATATTCTCTGTTTACAAGAGACAAAAGGAGATAGAGGATACAAGTTTTAAATTATGATACTTAGGTAAAGAAAAGGCTCAAAACGGAGTTGGTATTATCATATATAAAGATTTAAAGGATAGTATAGTAGACATACAACGATATGATGATTGAATCATGATGTTGAAATTAGTGTTACGAGCATAGATTTTAAATATAGTTTGTGCTTATGCACTCCAAGTAGGACTAGAAGACAGTATAAAAACAACTTTTTTTAGAGGAGTTAGATAAGGTGATTCAAAAGATTCTACAAAGGGAGATGATTTGTTTAGGAGGAGACCTAAATGGACATGTCGGTAAAGAGGCATTAGGATATCAAGGTATTCATGAAAACTTTGGTTTTGGGGATATAAATGAGGAAGGTAGGGAGATTTTAAATTTTGCTATGGCATTTGATCTCTTTATAGTCAATACAATCTTAAAAAAACAAGATGAACATTTAATTACTTATACGAGTGGCTTATCACAAACACAAATTGATTACTTTATTTGTAAAAAAAAGATAGAGTGTGTTATAGAGATTGCAAGGTAATTCCAAGAGAAAGCTTAACCACCCAACATCGACTTTTAGTTATGAATTTACAAATAAAAAAATGGACAAAGAAGAAAAGAGTGCATCAAACTATTCAAACTAAATGGTGGAATCTCAAAAGTGAGAAAGAAGATATATTTAAACAGAAAGTCCTTCAAGGAGATGTTTGGAATTATGTTGGTACACCTTGTGATATGTGGAAGAATATGACTATACATATTAGGAAAGTGGCAAAAGATGTGTTAGATGTATCTAAGGGAGGTGTACCGGCACAAAAAGAAGCTTGGTAATGGAGTGAAGTAGTACAAAATAAAATCAAGGCAAAGAGGGCATGTTACAAATTACATTATACTAAGAAAACTAGTGAAACTTTAGAGGTTTATAAGAAACCAAAGAAGGAAGCAAAAAAGGCTGTCAGTTAAGTAAAAGCTAAAATTTGGTAGGATTTATATAAAAAAACTCAACTCAAAAGAGGGTGAAAGATATATTTTTATGATTGCTAGGGTTAGAGATAAGAAAACTAAAGATCTTAATTATGTTAGATGTATCAAGGATGAGGATAAAAAAATTCTAGTGGCAAATAATGATATAAGAAATAGATGGAAAATTTATTTTTATAAGCTTTGTAATGAAAATAAAGATGTTAGTATTAGCTTAGGAGAGTTAACCAAATCAGAAAAGTATATAAACCACAATTTCTACCGATGTATTCAAAAGAATGAAGTCAAAGAGGCTATTAAACATATGAAGGGTGGTAAATCGGTAGGACCCAGACAATATTCCTATGGAAGTTTGGAAAATACTAGGAGAAATTGGAATCACTTGGCTCATAAGACTATTTAATGAATATGGAGAAAACAAAAGATGCCCGAGGAATTGAGAGCGAGTACACTTATACCCATATATAAGAACAAGGGAGACATTCAGAATTGTGTGAATTATCGAGGTATGAAGTTAATGAGCCATACTATGAAATTGTGGAAAAGAATTATCGAATATAGGTTAAGACAAGTATCAAGTACAATAGAGAACCAATTTGGATTCATGCCAGACAGATCTGCTGTTGAAGTGATTCACCTTTTGAGACGTCTTATGAAACATTTTAGAGCAAAAAAAAAGACCTTCACATTATATTTATTGATCTAGAAAAAGCTTATGATCGGGTATCGAGGGAGGTTCTTTAGAGAACTTTGCAAAAAAGAGGTATCCTATTGACATACATTAACCTTATAAGAGACATGTACGATGGTGCAAAAATATGTGTGAGGATTCATGAAGGAATGACAAACTTCTTTGAAGTTAATATTGGGTTACATCAAGGATCAACTTTAAGTCCATACTTATTTATAATGGTGATTGATGAGTTAACAAAACATATTCAAGATGAAGTACCTTGGTGTATGTTATTTGCAGATGACATTGTGTTAGTGGAGGAGTCTAAGGAAAAAATTAATAGAAAATTGGAACTATGGAGAGAAACATTAGAAAGCAGAGGCCTCTGACTTAGTAGAACAAAGACAGAATATAAGGAATGTAAGTTTGATCATTTGGTTATTTCAAAGGACATAAAAATTAAAATTGGCACACATTGCATCCCCCAAAATGAAAGTTTTAAATACCTAGGGTCAATTTTTCAAAGTGATGGAAGAATTGATGGAGATGTTATACATAAAATTAATGTTGGTCGGTTAAAATGGAGAGGAGCATCAGGTATTCTTTGTGATAAGAAGATACCATTAAAGTTAAAAGGTAAATATTATAGAGCAGCAATTAGGTCTGTCATGTTTTATGGTTCTAAGTATTGGACAATTAATCATTAACATGCACAAAAGATGTTTGTGACATAAATGAAGATATTGAAATGGATGAGTGACCATACAAGAAAAGACTGTATACATAATGAGGTTATTAGAAACAAATTAGGAGTGTCAACAATAGAGGATAAAATGAGATAATATCGTTTAAGATGGTTTGGACTTATAGAAAGAAGATCAAAAGAAAAACTTGTAAGAAGGTATAAAAAACTAAAATTGGAAAGTATTAAAAGAGGTAGAGGATGACCACAAAAGTGTTGGAAAGAAACAATAAAGAATGAGCTAGCTTATTGCGAGTTAACTGCTAACATGGCACATGATAGGGATATGTGGAAACAAAGAATCCATGTAGCCGACCCCGTCTAGTATGGGAAAAGGCTTAGTTGTTGTTGTTTGTATAGGAAAAAGCAGGGTTAGGCACCCCTACCAAATGCATACTATGAAGCCAAAGGGTCCTAATTGTTAGAAAAAGGTCACTCGGGCCCAGCCCTGGCCCACTGGGCCGTTAGGGCCACTAACCGTTGGGGGCTGGCCACAGTCAGGCCCCTCTTCATCTTCTTCTTGTTCTCTCTCCCTTACTTCTACTTATTCTCTATAAATACTTCTTAAACCTTCTTATAAGCTTCAAGTCTTTTGTGGCTAATCAATAAAGATTATTTATTCAATTTTCTTTGTGTTAATTATTCTTTTAGTGTGCCCTCGTTGTACTCGGTTATAGCCTTTTTTAAGGCTTTATGATAGTTATATTGTGGTGATATTTATTCATCGATCTTCTGCAATTATATTGGAGCATCGTCTTCACTACATGGTATCAGAGCCATTTTCGATCGTGGAAACATCGATTATCGCTTTGAGAAACGTGCCGATAGTGCTCTTGATTTTGTTATAAGTTTACCTCTTTATAATTATCTTTCTCCTTGAAATATGGATGAAAATGGAGGATTTAATTTTTATTTAACACCTTCAAACTACAAAACATGGGCTCAAACTATGGAAAATTATTTATATTTCAAAAAATTATGGGGTTATGTAAGTGGTTCAAAGGTAGAACTTTCCGTTAATGCTACGCTTAAGCAAAAATAATAATATGAAGGAGGTCATTGAACGATCCTATGAGTGCTTATGAATAATGTAAATGAGCACACTAGGGACACTTTGACCGACTTCACTATTGCAAAAGAAGCATGAGAATACTTTGAAAAAATCTCATGTTCAAAGCGATGTTGCTCATAAAATGGCATTAAGAGACAAATTAGTCTCTCTTAGACAAGGAGATAAAGGGGTAAATGATTTCTTTAGTGAATATTCCAATATTTGGAACCAACTACATGGTTATAGAAAGAAATGTACACAATGTCTTGATTAGAGACAATGTGAAGACAATGAAGATTTTGTATATCAATTCTTACGAAGTTTTCGAGAAGAATTTGAAAGAGTTAGGTCATCTCTTATTCATCGAAAGCCATTTCCTACCAAAGAAGAGGTTCTTACCGATCTTCAAATGGCGGAAACAAGAATTAATGAAGCTAGATTTCAAAAAGATATCACTCTTGCCACATCTAAACCAGGAGCAAACATGAAGGCTTATCGTCCTCCTCATTTAAAAAATGAAGGAACAAGCGAAGCAAGAAAGGTCATTTCATGTGTTAAAAAATCTTCATCTTATATTTACACTGCGGATGGAACTAAATTAGATGTAGATAAAATTGACAATTTACAAAATAAAAATTTTGAAATCTTCAAAATTAGTGTTGTTCCAATACTAAATTTGAACTTACTCTCTATATCACAGATTTTAGATAAAAATTGTATTGTAACCTTTTCATCTACGGAATGTATTGTATAAGATCGCCTCTCGAAGAAGGTAATTAGTCATGGCCATAGAAAGGGCAGACTTTATATTGTGGACTTTTTGCATAGTATAGGATATATTAATGTTTTGACAAATGATGCTCTTTTATGTCACAAGAGACTAGGACATCTTAATGCTCAAAAATTGTATCAATATCCTCTTAGAATGAAATCTAAGAAATCTTTTTCTTGTAAAGATTGTGTTCTTGGTAAAATGCAACATCTTCTATTTTCAAATAAAACACATGCTACAACAAGACCCTTCGAAATTATTCATTCGGATGTATGGGATCTGACACCCGTTTTGTCTAAAGGAGGTATTTCCTATTATTTCATTTTTATAGATGACTTTACTAGGTATACATGAGTATATCTTTTAAAAGCAAAATTCGATGTCTTTCAAAATTTTGTTATCTTCCATAATCTTGTAAAAAATCAATTTGATTCCGAAATCAAGATTTTTAGATCTGCGAAAGCTTAATGCAACCCTTCTCTTTTATTCGAGTTTGGGATCGAAAACTATTTAATGAAATATGGAAAACCCTAAAAGCACACGAGGGATGGAGAGTGAGTACACTTATACCCATTATATATAAGAACAAAGAAGACATTAATAATTATGTGAATTATTGAGGTATCAAGTTAATGAGTTATACAATGAAATTATGGTAAAGATTGTTAAGGCAAGTATCTGAACATGTAAGGATGATCCCTTACATGCAAATCTATTTAATGAAATATGAAGAACCTAAAAAGTATAGAGGGATGGAAAGCGAGTACACTTATATCCATATATAAGAACAATAAAGACATTTAGAATTGTCTTAATTATCGATGTATCAAGTTAATGAGTTATATTATGAAATTATGGAAAAGAATTATCAAATGTAGGTTAAGATAAGTATCACTACAATAGAGAACCAATTCAGATTCATGCCCAACAAATTTATTATTGAAGCGATTTACCTATTGAGACATTTTATGAGATATTTTAGAGGAAAAAAGAACTTTCACATTATATTTATTGATTTAGAAAAAACTTATGATATGGTGTCAAGAGATGTTCTTTGGAGAACCTTGGAAAAGAAAGGTATCTTATTTACATACATAAATCTTATAAGAGATATATACGATGGTGTAAAAACATGTATAAGGACTCATGAAAGAATGACAAACTCTTTTTTAAGTTAATATTGGGTTACATCATGGATCAACTTTAAGTATATATTTATTTATATTGATCATTGATGAGTTAACAAAACATATTCAAGATGAAGTACCTTGGTGAAATTTGTAGATGACATTGTGTTAGTGGATGAGTGTAAGGAAAAAGTTAATAGAAAATTGAAACTATAGAAAGTAAAGCTTTCCAACTTAGTAGAACAAAGATAGTTGATCATTTGGGTACTTTAGAAGACATAGAAATTAAGATTGACACATATTGCATCCCTCATCAAGAAAGTTTTAAATACCTAGTATCAGTTTTAGAGTGATGGAAAATTTGATAGAGATCTTAGCATAAAATTAATGCTGGTTGATTAAAATGAAGAGGGGCATCAAGTATTCTATATGTTAAGAAGATATCATTATACTTGAAAGGTAAATATTATATTAGTAATACTTAGACCTGTTATGGTTTATGGTTTTGAGTGTTGGGCAGTTAATCATTAACATGTACAAAAAATGTCCGTAACAGAAATGAAGATGTTGAGATGAATGAGTGGTCACACAAGGAAAGACTATATAAATAATGAAGTTATTAGAAACAAATTGGGAATTACACTGGTAGAAAATAAAATGAGAGAAAATCTTTTAAGATGATTTGGACTTTTAGAAAGATAACCCAAGGACGCTCTCGTAAAAATATATGAAAAACTAGATTGTGAAAATGTTAAGAAAGGAAGAGCATGACAACAAAAGTATTGGAAAAAAATAATAAAGAATGATCTATTTTATACTGAGTTAAATGCTAGCACATTATAGGGTTACGTGGAACAAAGAATCTATGTAGTAGACCCATCTAGTATAAGAAAATGCTTAGTTATTGTTGTTGTTGATCTGTGAGATTTGATCGAGATTTGAATTAAAAATATCATTATATTTGTGTACTTTTTCTTTACATTAATGCAAAGTAATTTAAATCTCCACGATCGATCTTAAAATCCAACGGAGATTTTGTGAGGTTATACACTAAAAGACATCTTTGAGATCAACTTATAATTCAAATTTTTATTGTTGATCTCAAAGATCGAACAGTGTATATATATATATATATATATATATATACTGAAATCTTACCCTTTAGAAAACCATACATCGTAGGATTTTAATATTTAAATCAAAATCTTAACAACTATGTTATTGGTTTCGATTTATCATGCAAAATTCATAGGAAGTACCATTGCCAGTCTTTTTTTCTAGTGCATTGTATGTCGTCTTGTGACAACCGCGTATCAGTTTTGTTGTGTTTGCATCGCACACGGAAATAGCTTGCTAGTCCTTGCAGAACTGCAGTTTCGCATCATCTTCAGTCCAAAACCTTTTTGTTCTACCTATCTACGAAAAGCAAAAGATGTAACCTATGATATCATGCGGGTTTCTTATTTGCATCATCTTTGTCCATGCATACACACACACACAGAGCACGAACTAACTGGATTCACATTTTGAAAACTATATATATATAATACACGGGTATCCAATATGCACATCACCTTATATACTTGGTTATCCTTTAAAATTTTAACCATCTATTTTGAAGAAATAACTAAGTTTAAAAGCAAAAAGTACACAAAATGAATGGTTGAGATTTTCAAGAACATATAAAGGATACAAAGTGAAAATGATGTTAGACTTTACACTCATCATGCACACACACATATATATACACATGTAACAGAGCACATATTCTTATACTGGAGAGAATGCATACTCATTGTAGGAGATAGTTTGTTGTTTCATGCTCTCTCAGTGTGTAACCAACCGTACGTTCCTTCTCTCTCTCTCTCTCTCTCTCTCTCTCTCTCTCTCTCTCTCTCTCTCTCTCTCTCTCTCTTGATGCCACTAAACGTTCACCATTCCCAGTTTAACACATGCTAATCCAATAATGAATCCGCTTAACCTTCTCCAACACTTGTGCCACCAGAAGGGCACTCCTAAGGGTGGCAGACACTATAAATCCATTTCGCCATGGCGCTGCAGAAAACTAAAAGTAGAGGCCAAGGAAACAGGTCAGTGAAAACAACAATGCATTGTAAATTAAATGGAAATTGTGAAGGTGTTTCCGCCATAAACATCGAGATATTTTATACATGACAAGAGTACCGAGAAGACACTTAGAAACACAATAACATGAAATGAGTTCATAATTACGGGTGTTCACGGTTCGGTTTGGTTGGATTCTAGCCTTAATCCCGAACCAAAACTGTTACTCGTGCTTCCTGATATTTTGAGAACCAAACCAAACTGTAGCATCATCAGAACCAAACCAAGGGTTCTAGTTCAGTACGGTTCTGAATGATGGTTCGACTTATTTAGGGTTTGGCTAAAGACTGAGTATTATTATCTTATTATTTGGATCTATGATCTAAATTTAATGTGTATGAGGTTATAAAACTTATATAAATAAACTTAGAAACTTATCAAGATTTATATGTACATAAGCATATAAAGTATATATGTATATGTGTATACATATATAATGGTTTGGTTTGATTCCAACACTCAAACCATAAACCCAACTGCCAATTATTTTTCTTGTTAGAACCCAACCAAACCAAATTGTTCGACCTCTTAAGATTCTTATTGAAATATGTCTAAGTAGAGACGAAAGTGCAGCTGTTAACAGTTGAGATTAAGGAAAGTGGCTAAAACCAGTCACAAGCACTGGAAACCCTAAGACAAAAGTGCAGTGAAGCCAACTAGTTATACCAGCTAAGCAAAGTTCATCTTAACTGACTTCTTAGTGGCCCAGAGATCACTTGATAATCAAGTACATGTGCCACGGGCAACTCAACTGCCGCTAAAAGAGCTCAATCATGTCCCTCCGGCAGCTCAATTGCCTCTAAAAGAGCTCGTACATGAACTTTCTACTGTCACAAAAATTGAGAGATCACTTGCTGTTTGCTTGGAGATTAAACCATGTGACATCCCGAGTGCCGAGACCAATGTAAAAAGTAGTGCATGGCGTCCGCAGCTCACCCAAGATCCGAGTCCATAATAATTGACACTCCAATGTATGATCCTATCACACGACTGGTGACGTAACCAAGAACAAAATTAAACATAGCGATATAAACTCTTTTCGAAACATTGATTGTCTAATTTCTCACACATTTTCTCTATCTGTGCGCAAATACCCCAAGCACGTCTTCCTCAGTTTATTTTATATATGTCCAGGTCTTTCCTTCTATGCCTAAACACCCACCTCAACGTCTTTGTTCCTGTTGTAAACGCACGTCTTAATGGCCCACTGCTCAGCACTAAGTACCATACTGCGTGCTGTATGAATTATAAGTGGAAACTTATTTTTGTATTCTAAAAGCTACGTTGTTAAAGTGACGTGCTTAAAAAGTCGGACCTATTTTTAAATTGGCTAATTTTTTGGTAGTTTTGTAGCGTATAGTCTTTGAAACTAATTGGTTTAGCTTCTTAAATTTCTCTGTAATTTCTGAGAACAAACAGATTTTGAGAGCGAATCTCTTAGCCTACTTCCTATGGTTCGTTATTGGTACAATCAGTAAGGCCATCGGTCTAGCTGATTTATCCTTTGGTCCCGGTCAATCATGCCATGAATTATGAGAAGCCATGATGTGATAATGCCTACCGGGTTTGGAGTTTATGCTGCTATTACCGTTGAATTTGGCTCCCAAAGATTGTCTAGCATGTGGTACTGACCTCTCAATCACTTGTGCTGATTCTTGACTCACTGTTGATTGACTAGCTGATTGTCGATGTCTTTCATTTTGCGAGTGGACTTTGGTCAAGTAGATGCCCTAAAGAGAGAGCCTATCTTTCTACTCTGGCGGTTGCGGGAGCATTTTTATCATGCAGAGTACGCTAGTCATGTTTAAGCTGATCTTATAGTCTATTTCTGCCACTAGGTGTCTAATCTTTTATCCCTACTAGGTACCATTTTGATCATCTTCTTCGTTTATTTAATGTGTTGCTAGTTTTATCTAGTTATGTATTGACATGTAAATGGTTTTAAATATGATTAGTTATGCACCATTTACATTACTACTGCATAATTACTATTCTATTTGCTTTTGAAAGGCTTTGATGAAACTATGGATATATTACAGATTAAATGTTGGCTTTTCTGGTTGTCTGCTTGCCAGATTTCGGTTTCTGTGAACTTCTAGTTCTTCTTTGTCTACCTCCGGTTGTTGCTATCTTGCTTCTCACGTATACATGCAGCGAAAGAACAAAGGTATGTTGTCTTATTTATTTGAGGTTTCCACTTAGTGGGGTTTCCTTGGGAAGAAGCTTGGGTATCGGTATTTTGATGTACATTTCTTGATTGTGTTGCTATGTATTTATACAGCAGCGTGTGCTCCTTTCTTTCCAGTTTATCTCAATGAACTTTCCTTTCCGTATTGTTACCATGTTATTTGGTAACGATAAGACAGTTTCACCCTTTATAGCCGTTACGACCATCCTTTTCGTAACCCTGACCACAGATAACGGTTAGATGGCAAGTACAACCGTTTGAGTATTGGGTTGCCGAGAATGGTCATTGCCTTACATCTTTCACTTGGCCATTCGAGCTAAGTGAACTAACATACTGGTTTTCTTCCCACTTTTGCGGGGTTTTTCTAGTAATGTAATTTCATGATTGTTATTTCAACCACTACCTGTTGTGTGGTTATTTACCTGCACAACTATCAAACATATCTCAAACCCATGTTTGCAACATGTTTTGAGAAAAGTTTCTCTGTTATGCCTTTAGTCAAGAGGTCTGCCAACATATCATTTGTTGGCATGTATGAGATGGATATTTCTTTTCTCATAACCATATCATGAACATAGTGGTATTTAACTATTATATGTTTGCTCTTTGGGTAATCAGCTCCACTCTTGATAAGAGTAATTACTACATTGTTGTCACAGTAAATGACAACTGACTCGTCGGCTATTTCCAGCTTCAAATCTTGTATGAAGCGGATTATCCAAACGACACTCGTTGTAGTTATACAGCAAGCCACATACTCAACTTTCTGTGTATGCAATGCTACACAACCCTGTTTCTTACATGCCCAAGAAACAACACAACCTCCAAATAAGAATATTTGCCCCGAAGTAGATTTGTTGTCATCTTTGCTCCTAGCAAAGTCAGCATCTAAGTATCCTATCACTTTCAGTTTATCTGCTTGAAAACACAGTTTCAAGTCTCTTGTTCCTTTCAAATATCTTAAAATCCTTTTTACAATTATCCAATGCTGCCATCCAAGATTACTTTGATATCTACTCACAAGACCAACAACAAAGTTGATATCAGGTCTTGTACACAGCATAGCATACATCAAGCAACCCATAGTTTGTACATAAGGAACATTAGGCTTATCATCTCCTTCACCGGGACAATCAACCTTACTTAGTTTGACCCCTTTTGCAATGGGTGTAACAACAGACTTGCATTCACCCATTTTGAACTTATTGAGGATATAATCAAGATATCTCTCATAACTTAGGTATAAGAGTTTAAATTCTCTATCTTGAGAGATCTTTATATCAAGGATATAGGATGCTTCCCCCGTATCTTCCATTTCAAACCTTGAGTTTAACCATGACATGGTTTTGACAATCATCTCATTGTCACTCCTAGTCAACAATATGTCATCTACATATAATGATAAGATGACAAAGTGGCTCCCACTATTTCAAACATATAAATAGTGATCAAGTTCATTAGCCACAAACTCAAGTTCTATAATGGCATTTTGAAAAGTCAAATACCATTAGCGAGGTGACTGTTTTAGGCCATATAGGGATTTTCTCAACCTATATACTTTATTTTCTTGGCCTTCAACTATAAATCTTTCGGGTTGCTGTATGTACATGATTTCATCTAAATTTTCGTTTAGAAAAGTTGTCTTTATATGTAACTGATGTAAGTCCAAATCATAAAATTTAGATATTGCTAGGATTATCCTTATGGATGCAAATTTTGCAATTAGGGAATATGTCTCAACATAATCTATCCTCTCTTTTTGCAAAAAACTCTTTGCAACCAACCTTGCTGTAAACTTGTTGATTGAACCATCAACCTTGTATTTCTTTTTTAAAACCCATTTATAGTATATAGCTTTCATTCCTTTTAGCAAATCAGTCAATTCCCAAACTTGGTTTTTCTCAATAGATTCAATTTCCTCATCCATGGATTTCCCCCAATCTGTTGCTTCCGATGAGTTCATAGCTTGATGATAGGTCAAGTTATCAGTCAACTCATTTAAATCTATTGAATTACACACTTTTTCTACAAGATAAGTTTGATAATCCTTTAAGTAGGACGGAGTGGCCCTAGGCCTTTTATGTCCACTTCAAGTTTCGTTGTTTTAGGAAGATCTTCTATGGGTTCATATGATAATTGATCTAGGTCTACTAGATCATCAGTATATTCATCATTATTTTCCAAGATGTCATTCTTAGTATCTTCTATGAATTCAATATCTCTACTATCTATCAATCTACGGTCCTTATGATAAAACCGATATCCCTTTGAGCCTTTAGGATATCCAAAGAATATACATTTCAGTGATCAAACTCATTAGCTAAAAACCCAAGATCAATAATGGTATTTTAAGAGATCAAATACCATTGGCGAGGTGATTATTTCAGGCCATATAGGGATTTTCTCAACCTATATATTTTATCTTCTTGACCTTCAACTACATATCCTTTGGATTGTTGTATATATATGATTTCATCTAAATCTTCGTTTAAAAAAGTTGTCTTTACATCTAACTAATGTAAATTCAAATCATAATATAAAGATATTGTCAGGATTATTCTTGTGAATGCAAATTTTGCAACAGGGAAATATGTCTCAACATAATATATCCCATCCCTTTACGAGAAACCCTTTGCAACCAACCTCACTTTAAACTTATCGATTGAAGCATCAACCTTATATGTCTTTTTCAGAACCCATTTACAGCCTATAACTTTCTTTCCTTTTGGCAAACCAGTAAGTTCTCAACCTTGGTTTTTCTCAATATATTGAATTTTCTCATCCATGGCTTTTCCTTAGTCTGTTGCTTCCGATGAGTTTATAGCTTGTTGATAAGTCAAGTTATTAGTCAACTCATCTAAATTCACCGAATTACACAAATCTTCTACAAGATAAGTATGATAATCTTTTAAGTAGGATGGTGTAATCCTAGGCCTTTTATGTCCACTTAAGGTTTCAGTTGATTAAGGAAGATCTTTTATGGGTTCAAATGATGATTGATCTAGGTCTATTAAATTGTCACCATATTCATAATTATTTTTAAGATGTCATTCTTAGTATCTTCTAAGAATTCAACATCTTTGCTCTCTATCAATCTGTGGTCCTTATGATAAAAACTGATATCCCTTTGAGCCTTTAGGATATCCAAAGAATATACATTTCAAGGATCTATTATCTATCTTATCTATAGACTAATGAAAGATATTTACAAGAGTAATAGATCCCCACCTCTATTGAATATGTACACCATTGTACTTACTACTTCAACCCAAAATATCCTTGGTAGAGAGGCATCGATTAACATTGACCTTGTAATGTTTAATAAGGTCCTGTTATATCTTTTAGCTACATCATTTTGTTGAGGTACCCTAAGTATTGTATTTTGCTTTGAAATACCAAAGTCTTTATAGAATTCAAAAAACTCTGTAAAGGTATATTCTCCACCTTTATTTGACCTTAAGACTTTGATTGAATGCCCCAATTGATTTTCAATTTATTGCTTATATTCTTTAAACGCTTCAAGTATATTAGATTTATGTGCTAAGATATATATATATATATATATATATATATATATATATATATATATATATATATATATATATATATATATATATATAGTAATCATCTATAGAGGTTATAAACTTTTCCTCGATGTGACTTTACTTTGAAGGGTCTACAACTATAAGTGTAAATGACTTCTAACACGGTTGTTGCCCTTATTTTTTTAGAAAAAACTTTTCTTGTCATTTTTCCTTGTATTCAAGCTTCACACTTGTTGAAAATATTTTTCTCAAATCTTCGCAGTAAGACAAAGTTAGATAATTTCCTCAACTTTTCAGACTTATATGTCCAAGGCATTTATGTCATACATTTACATCAACATTAAAGGCACAATCAATATAAGCAGAAGAACATTTATTTTCATTGATTATCAATTTGAATAGTTTATGTTTTATATCAAATTTTTTAAGAGAAAAATACCCTCCCTTGTTTCCCTACAATCACCTTGCTAGGAACAAACCTAACATCAAAACCTTTCTTCACTGAGGCAGGCACCAAAATCGGATTGTACCATATAGATGATATAATCAATATATCAGTTAATACAACCGGTGTGCCTTTTACAAAAATTCTAAAGGACCCAATACCTAGAAAATCTGAGAAAGTATTATTTCACATGTACACCCGATGTTCTCCTTCTTTGTACTCCTTTAGATATATTGTCCCTTCCTTCGTCTTTGAGATATGTCTGATCACTCATGAGTCAGTCAACTAACCAATCACCGGGTGATCCATTTAGAGACATTCTAATATTATGCAGATTATGTCCTGCTTCTCTGATTGTCCGCGTTGTGGGTTGTTTCCTCTACTTTTATTATTACGACAATCCCTCTTATAGTGTCTCATCTTTCCACAACTGAAACACTTGACCTAAGAAATGGTTTCCTGTATTTTCTTAAAGATTAACAATCCTTCTTGTTATTTTTGTCAAACTTGTTATTTGGTTTATTTTTTCTTTGGTTGTGTTTGGAGCTAGAACATATCTCATCTTTTTCTATTAACAATTTTTTTTTATTCATGTGTTCTTACTCAATTGCTAGTTTAAGGTGCAATTTAGAAAGGTTGACTTAAGGCCCTAGTCTAAGGATAGTAGTGACCATGTTCCATGACGGAGAAGGTTGTTCAATATGGTGGATATCTGCATCGGTTTTAGGATAATTGATTTTTCTACAACTAAATCTCTTGCCATTACCAACATGTGGTTTAAATGTTTTACTACATTATCTTATTCTTTCATTTTGTAGGAGTTATATTTTTATAGTAGCAACGAATATGTAGTTTGACAGTTGTATCATATTTAGCTATTATAGAGTCAAACAATGAGAAGGAATTCTGCTGCTGCGGGTAGAAGGCTCCAAAGGGGGTTCACGGCACTAGGCGGCTAGCACTCGGCAAAGGGTCTTGCAAGCTCCTGGTCGCGGCACCCGATCGGTTCAGCAACTTCCTCTAGTTCTTCACTCCACGCCAGCTGCACTCTATCCTTTCTCCTCTCACTACACTCTCTCCGGTTCAACACACTCAATAGGGAAAGCTCGACCCTTAAAAGAGGGCCTGGGCAGTTGGGGACAACCGCCCCTATTTACGGCCCCGCCCCTTACAAGGCGGGTGCGTTGTTCCTAGCGCCCAGCTAGGGACGCCACCTGTCCTAACCGTCACCAAGCCAGGCGCCATGTGTCCTGGCCGGTTCTTAACTACTCGAACCACACCTGACCTAGCCGAACCCACTTGGCCAGGACCTAGCCAACCTAGACCTACCTTGAGTCTAGCCCAACCTGACCCAAACTGGATCATGGACTCGGGTCAACTAGACTCACTAGGACCGAACCATCCTAGGACTTGGACTAACCCTAACTTAGGCTCAACTCAAACTAGACCATGGTTCATACCATGGAGCTCGGGTTTATAGACACACCCGACCCTTACTGTAAGACTCTTATTTACATCGAGTAGGAGTACGATACAGATGATGAAGCCTGCCGAATGGCGGGGGCGTGTGGGCTTGTGCCACGAACTTACGTCCGTGACAACCTCCTTCGTTTTGCTTTTAGATGGATCTGTGGGCTGTGAACCACAACTGTCTTGTAGAAGTTCGGCAAACTCGAGTGCTCGTAGACTTTGCAAACACGGAACACAATGGAGGGGAAGAGCATTCCCGTCTTTTGCCTTGCAAAACAGAGAAGAAGTCGTGCTAGAAGCGTTTAAATTGTGGAACCTACGAGCCATTCCATTCGAAGTCACTGTTCGGTGTCGATGGTACACTGCCCCTTGCAAACGCTGAACACCTACTGGTGTTCTTGACTTGCACTTGGGTTAATGTTCCCGCTGTTCCGCAGTTCAAACACTCGATTGACAAAGGGGGAGGGGACCCCACAGTTTCACTTGCCTATTCTTCTTTGCCGGCCGGCGGCGACCCTCGTCTTCTTCTTTTTCTTCTTTTTATCTGGCAGCTGACGACCACCGGTGACCGTTTTCGCGACATCAAGGTACGTATTATCAATTGTCAAGTATTCTGCAGATCGAAAAGTTTTCTATATAACGTCCTCTATGCAACCTCGCTTAACAAGATTTTTTTCAGGGGTAGTTAATTTGCTTGTGCGCCGAACTTGTAGAGATTGTTTTTGTATGAACCGTATTAACATGCAATGAAAATCAGATAGCATGAGAGCCTGTATTGTCAAACTAGATCATTGGTTGCGTTTATTTTGTCTTTGGATATGCAATCAGTAGCCGAGGTTTGTTGCTTTACTGTTTGTTTTGGATACAAGAAGGCATGAAAAGCAGCCATGAGGCTTTCAGTGTCTGTTGTTAGAAACTTGGATTCATTTTAAGGGGCAAGTTGGTTAGGTCATTGTGCCATCCAGGGTAGCTTTTACGAGGCTATCTAAACATGTATGGAAGATATTGCATGGTGTCGAGGTTTTTACTTTTCCTTGACAAAAGTTAGCTAAGAGATCTTTCAAACCAATTTACTAGGGTGAAAAATTCGGGCGACACGGAATTTTCAAATCTAACCAAATCCTCTGTTTGATCCAAAGTCTAGATTATCAATAATGAAGTTTCGACATTACCTTTACACCCGTCGAACCTGACACTGACCTTTTACTCCCAAATGTAGGTTTTAAACCTCCAAATGGACACCTCATGAGAGTGCACTAGTGAGAAGGTGGTGATGTTTTTGGCAATACTAATAAGTCGGAACTTGTTAGAATGATAGATAGGCTCCATGATGAAGATAATGTTGTTCATTTGTTCCTCTGTTACTGATGTAGAATTGTAAGGTTTATTCATCAAGTTTGGACCAAGTCACTATTGCATCCTTTTTTTGAGGTTTGGCTCAATCTTATAAAAATCGTATCATATCATTGACATGTATCACACCTGTATCGTAAATTATCATACGATACTTTGTGATAAGGGTATTGTATCGTACGGTACACACCATATAGCATGATATACGGTATTACGATACGGGATGATTTTTTATGATTTTTATGATTTTTTAATGTTTTAATATATGATACAGTTATCGCGTATCAGTGCCCTATATGATTAGGGCACCGATACGCTAATTACAACATTGGTTTGGCTGCAACTTACGCTGCTTGGATTGCAACCAACGATCACATGCTTGTGCTCTTTCTCTCACTAAGTTGCTATTGGTCTTTCTCTATAAATGGCTTCCACTCACTCACCCTATTATTAGGGCTTACATGGAAAACAAGAAGATTCAATGCAATCAGAAGAAGTCAAGGAGGAAAGAGGTCTCTCTCTCACCCTCTCTCTTTATCTATCTATATCTATATATATAGGAATGCTACAATACTCTGGGAGTATATACTCTTGAATTACAACTATCCGATCACCCTTAATGGATGATCTGAATACATGGTGGGGCCCGTCATGTGTCAACAACGGCGACTTGTTATGGTTAGAGCCTAAGAGTATATACTCTTCAAGTATTTTAGCCTTCCTTATATATATGTGTGTGTGTTTGTGTGTGTATTTATGCATACAAAGTATAGTTTGGGGCTTGAGAGGGCACATTGTGCAACACATTTGTGATGGTGATGCTTATGCCTAATTGAATTTGGATTTTCTTCATGCATCCTGTATTTATGACATTGTATCAGTGGATGAGACGAAGGGTAATTTGATAGAAAACTTGAACTACATAGGGAAACCTTGGGAAAGAATTTTCAGCTTAACAGAATAAAGACCAAGTATATGGAATGCTTGTTCAGAATTTAATTGAAATGGATGACATAAAAGTTGTATTGCTACATATTATATCCACAAAATAAATAATTTTAAATACCCAAGGTCAATATTCCTCCTAAAAGATGGGAGAAACATGGATGCAGCCCAAGTTGGCTAAGGTTTTATGTATGACTAGAAGATACAACCTAAATATAAAGGTAAATATTATGAATCTGCAATAGGCAACATGTGTAGAAGAAAAAGAAGTTGAAGTGAATGTCTTGGTAAATAAAGATAGAAGGAACTATAATGAGTTTATTCATGAAAAAGTTGGTGACATCAATAGAAGATAAAATGAAAGATATGTCTTAGGTGGTTTAGGCATTTAGAGAGGTAGATGGGGCTCCAGTGAGAAGGTATTAGGGATCAGATGGTGATCAATTAAGAAGAGATAGAGAAACGACTCAAAAGTGGAAACCGTAAAACATAATCTTTGTTCTTCTGGAGCTTACGGTAACACGCAAAGGATCAAACACACCAATGACAAGGAATCCATGTAGCTGTGCCTACTTAATGTAGGATAGGGCTTGGTTTTGGTTATTTGACTGACTATGACCCCTAGAATTTTGCCTTCCCCAAATACACACTTTAGTGGGTCAACTTTTAGGTTATACTGACATAAGCGGTTCTCTGTCATTTCTTCCTTCTCATGTCTTGTAATGCTCAGTTCCAATGTTTGTTATCTTGGCTTTTCACTATGGTTGGGAAGTCATATTTAGTTTTCTGGGTACCTTTTGTTTGTGCTTTCACCAGAAAACATGCTCTTAGACGTCACATTTGACACACCATGCACATATGTAAGTTTCCAAACGCCATGTCCTTAACTGCCCTTTTGTTATTATTATCTTGCATTTGACCTATTTTGTACTTGTGCACCCATCTAAAAGGCTTTTTAGCATTTGATTTGTTTTTTCTTCTAAAGAATTTTCGCTTGCTTTGTAGTTGACCTTATTCTTAACATTATAAGTTATAATGAATTGGCTATCAGTGTTTAACATTTTCTTTAAGATGATATGCATGATTTATTCAATTTATGTACATGCACATTGGAATGGTTTTACAGAAATTTGTGTCTTTGTTTTGTTCCACCAGTCCAACAACTAGATTGTGAAAATGTTAAAAGAGGAAGAAGAAGATCACAAAAGTGTTGGAAGGAAACAATAAAGAATGATTTGGCTGATGTTAACTGTTCGCATGGCATGGCACGTGATCTAGCTCTATAGAAACAAAGAATCCATGTAGCTGACCCATCTAGTATGTTAAAAGGGTTATTTGTTTTGTTCCACCTGCGCAGGTTATCTGACATTGTGAAGCATGTTAAAGATATGGATGTTTGATTACATAGTGTGGTATCCTCCAAGCCTTTTTGGTGATTTAATTGCTAAATTTGCATGGTTCGTTGTTTCCCATGTCCATATTTGTTATGTCACTACTAAGCATGTTAAAGATGTGGACGCTTTACCATAGTGTATTTTCATCCTGGCTTAGGATGGTGATCTAATTTAGCATATAATAACTTGGTCTTTGCTTGTTATTCTTCTCGTTTATATGTCTCCACATCATGTTAAATCTATGAGACTGTTATTCAGTGTTTGTTTTGTGAGTTGAATTTGTGTTCTATGTGGAGGTAGTTGGATAGTGCATTTTTTTACTTTGCTTACTGACCAACGTATTTTGTGATGAGCATTGCACTACTAGCTAGCTCACCATTTACCGTTAGTTTGATGTGGAATCTGCATAATTTGTCTAGGTTCTGGAAAAAAGAAAGGTGATTGATGGTATAATAAAAGCTGCCTCAGCTGATGCCGATCATCTTGCTTCCTTCCCACCCTTTAGGAAGTTCGATAGAAATGGTAGTTTTAATATTTGAGTGGATATCTATATTGTTCTTTTGTAAGTTTATGTCATGTCTACTATTATCATTGGATAAAAGAGTTTCATGCTCAAAATATGTAGGGCGTGTAGTTTTGTTGTGTTATAGCCTTGATAAAAAAGCATGAAACTCTCCTTATCGGTTGCTTTACCATAAAACTGTGTCACATGGGCACCGGTGCATGTGGAGGACAACAATTTTTGAAAATCATGGGTGCTGGGACATGCCTATATATCAATATAATCTGTATGTATTATTATATGTAATCGATAATGTTTCATAAAGTCAATTTGTGAATCAATCTGGATTACTGTTTTCATTGGTTAGTTCACTAATAAATTAATAACTACTCAATATTCGTGTGATGTCTTTCCGAGGTTGCACTATAAAGTATGTAAAATAGGTAATACTAAGTCTGATATGGAACAAGTACACATGTCGAGTGTTGGACTTTTCCAATTGGTTGCTGCAGCCTCGTTGAAGTGTTCCAAGTACACAGCCGTAAATCAGCAAGCTCCAACTTCCTTGTTTTGATACTTAACAAAACAACAAACAACAACTAAGCCTTTTCCCATACTAGATGGGGTCGGCTACATGAATTCTTTGTTTCCAAAGAGCCCTATCATGTGCCATACTACTAGATCATTCTTTATAGTTTCTTTCCAACACTTTTGTGGTCGTCCTCTTCCTCTTAATATTTTCACAATCTAATTTTTCATATCTTCTTACGGGAGTGTCCTTTGGTGTCTTTTTCCATGTCCAAACCATCTTAAATGATTTTTCCTCATTTTATCTTCTATTGGTGCTACTCCCAATTGGTTTCTAATAACCTCATTATGTATATAGTCTTTCCTTGTGTGACCATTCATCTATCTCAACATCTTCATTTATCCTACGTACATCTTTTACACATGTTGATATTAACTACCCAATACTCAAAACCACAAAATATAGCAGGTCTAATTGCTGCTCTATAATATTTACCTTGTAACTTTAATGGTATCTTCTTATCACACCGAATACTTGATGCCCCTCTCCATTTTAACCAACTGGTATTAATTTTATGTGTAACATCTCCATCAATTTTTCCATCACTTCGAAAAATTGACCCTAGGTATTTGAAACTTTCCTTACGAGGGATGAACAAATATTTTCATAATCAAATTATATCATGATCATGATTTTTGGAGTTAAATGCGGATATGACAAAAAATACTCACACAACATAGAATCCATTTGTGTGCACTTAGTGTGGGAAAGGAGCTATACCATAAATTTGGCATTTGTAATAACATAAAGGAGATATTTAGATATAATTTGATTATGATATAATCCAAACAAGAGTATACTATTGAAGTGATTTATTAAGGGAGACATTTAGAATTGTGCGAATTATCGAGGTATCCTATTAATGGTTGGTCTCAAGCCTGGATAAAGCAGGAGGGTTGCGTTAGGCTTCCAACAACCAGTATAAAACTTTGTCATACTTATTTATCATAGATTCTATATATTATGATAGGGCCTTGTGGAAACAAAGAATCCATGTAGCCAACCCCATCTATAATGGAAAAAAGCTTAGTTGTTGTATCGAGGTATCCTGTTAATGAGCCATACAATTAAGTCATAGAAAAAAATTATCGAATGTAGGTTAAGTCAAGTATTGACTATCCAGAGAACCAATTCAGATTCATGCTCGACGGATCTACTATTGAAGTGATTCACTTATTGAGACGTCTTATGAAATATTTTAGAGCAAAAAAGAAGAACCTTCACATGATATTTATTGATCTAGAAAAAGCTTACGATAGGGTGCCAATAGACGTTCTTTGAAGAACCTTGGAAAATAGAGGTATCCCATTGACATACATAAATCTTATAAGAGACATGTTGTATGATGGTGCAAAAACATGTGTGAGGACTCATGAAGGAATGACTCCTTTGAAGTTCATATTGGGTTACATCAAGGATCAACCTTAAGTCCATATTTATTTATATTGGTAATTGATGAGTTAACAAAACATATTAAAGATAAAGTACCTTGGTGTATGTTATTTGCAAATGACATTATGTTTGTGGGTGAGTCTAGGGAAAAAGTTAATAGTTAATTGAAACTATAGAGAGAAACGTTAGAAAGTAAAGACTTGTGACTTAGTAGAACAAAGACAGAATTTATGCAATGTAAGTTTGATCATTTGGGTACTTCAAAGGGTATAGAAATTAAGATTGACACATATTGCATCCCTCATAAGGAAAGTTTTAAATACCTATGGTCAAGTTTTTAAAGTAATGAAAAAATTGATGGAGATGTTATGCATAGAATTAATGTCGGTTGGTTAAAATGGAGAGGGGCATTATGTACTCTATGTGATAATAAGATACTATTAAAGTTGAAATGTAAATATTATAGAGCAACAATTAGACCTGCTATGTTTATGTTTTTGTGTGTTGGACAGTTAATCATCAACATGTGGAAAAGATGTGTGTAGTAGAAATGAAGATGTTGAGATGGATGAGTGGTTACAAAGGAAAGACCGTATATATAATGAGGTTATTACAAACTGTCACACGGGTGTGGGATACGGCAAATTTCAAAAACTTTGGGTGCGATGACACGACTAAAGTATATAATATTATATATATAATATTCAAGCTAGAGCAAGTGAGACCAGTGTTGTCTGACGCGTATCGTATCGGGTATCGTTGGGCTCCACGATACGAGCGATACGCCCAATTTTTTTTTTCAATTTCTTTTTAAGGTTTCTGCTTTCTGGCCTCTCTTCACTTCTCTCTTCGCCCCTCTTCACAAACACCGAATCTGTGAATATGCTCGAATAACATGATCTTGCTTTCTATGGTAATGAGTCTATTGACTATTGAGCACTATCCTATATGCTCGATATTGGTTCTCATTTGGAATCCAACATCTTGAACCATGGTTCATGGCAAACCTTGTTGAGTATTTACTAGGTAGGGTTGCTCCAATCTGAGCACGGGAAGTGACTCGAGCAGATTCACAGATTCGGGTCGCGACATGCCCATAAGGTGTCGCGTTGACCAACTTTGGTTTCTTCAATGAGAAATCAAGCTTTGGAGTAGGGCTGATAATTAAAAAAAACAATCTTGTTAAATATCACTATGTTTATTATATAGTTATGAAAAAGAAAATATCTCTCGTATATGTTAACTCATGATATATTGGTAGATACAAATATGGATTTAAAATATATTTAAAAGATAATTGTTGTGCAGGTAAAAAAACCTGATAAAAAACATAATTTGAAAAACCCCACAAGTCATAGGTAAAAAGCTCTATACGTAAATAAAATAAATGAAAAACACAAACACAAAGGCGTCGGAGTTCCCCTCTTCTGCCGCTGCCCGATTGATTTTTTTTTGGGGCGTATCGTACGATATGGGCCCGTATTGCACGATACGGTGCGATACTTACCGTTTTACGATACGGGCCCGTATCACACGATATGGTGCGATACTTACCGTTTTACGATACGAGATAGTGTATCGTATCGTGGTTACGTATCGCACCATATCGTACGATACAGTGCGATACAGATAACACTGAGTGAGACATCAATTAAGATAAGTATATGACGACAATAGTAAGTACACAACTTTATATTAAAGCAAAATAAATAAATAACTACGAATTTCATCATAATACACAAATTAATCAAAAGAAAATCAGGATTTGCATATCAACAATATTATAAGTGAAGAGACTATCGACAATATTATTAACTATGAACAATATTAATGTTTGATAAATGAAATGAACATTTACTTAATAAATTATAGATCTTCACTATCAACTGAAGGGACTATTGAATCAGTGAGTTCCATATTAAGGGTATGCAAATCTTGGCTATCATTTAAGTGATATTCTTTCGAGTTTGCATCCCAATATTTTGATGCACATTCACTGTAATATATTCAAATAAATAACAAGAAAAGATCAAATATAATCATGATGATAGAAAAGAAAACAATTTCAAAAGATTAGTAATTAGTTACCTGTACTAACTACTAAGCATTAGATCGTAAAACCAATTTTAGATTTGAATGGACATAAACCACATCTTTAGCACGACTACTTGAGAGGTTGTTCCTTTTGATATTGTGAATTTAAGAATATGTACTCCAATTCCTTTCACAACAAGATGAAGTAGTAGGTTGAGATAATAATTTTGATGCAAGCTTTTGAAGAAGAGGCATCTCAAATCCATAACATACCCACCAATCTAGTGGATCTTAATCCCTTGCTTCTAGTGCTTCTAGTGAATCAAGTATGGCACAAGAAAACTTTCAGTGGATTCGTGTGTGAGATGCAGTAATTCAGCTTGAAATCAAAGATTTGAAATTGTAATTGGAGAAGTGCATGTCGGCACCCTACTGGCTGCCATCCCTCTCACGTTTTCTTATTAATCTCTTAACCTAATTACAAACTTAAGGCTTTATAGGTACTAATCTAACTTAAATGACCTAAGTACCCTTAATAAGAGACTAACCTTACCTTATTCCCAATGGATCTGATCCATTGGGATCCAAACTACTAATTAGACATAAACACACTTACAAATACATGACATAACTTACACTTTAAACTTAAGATCTAAGAATTCAAACTTCAACTTGATCTCCAACACGCCCCCTCAAGTTGAGTCTTCAAGACTTGAAATTCCCAACTTGGCAAGAGGTTTCTTAAATCTATTGACTGCAACTGGTTTAGCGAAGATATCTGCCAATGAATCCTCTGATCGTACATGAACCAGGTTGAATATCCCCTGAGAAATCTTTTCTCTGATAAAGTGGCAATGTATTTAAATATGTTTGGTCCTTTCATGAAATACTAGATTCAAGGCTGTTTGAAGGAAAGCTTTACTATCAGTAAAGAAGTTAATCAGAATCTTTCCTTTCAGACTAATTTCATCTAGAAGTGATATAATCTATAGACCCTCACACATGCCTAGAGCAATAACACGATACTCAGCCTCTGCACTTGACCTGACCACTACTGGTTATTTCTTACTTTTCCAAGATACTATATTATCTCTCAAATATACCATATAACCAGAGGTTGACTTTCTATAGATTTTGGAACCTGCCCAATCAGCATCTGAATAAATATTTATATCTATGGAACATATAGTAGAGGATTTAAAGTATATGATGATATGAAACATTGTGTTCATATGATGTTTAGATGGAGAGTGCATCCACCTACTAACATATCCAACTGCAAAGTTGATGTCAGGTCTTGTTATAGTAACATATATCAACTTTCCCACTAATCTCTAGTACTTGCCAACATATTCATATGGTTTTGCAGTGTTATCACTATCTTCTTTAGAGATATCCATTGGGATAGAACATATCCTACAATCCTCCATTTTAGTTTCCTTTAGTAAGTCAAGAATATATTTTCTTTGACTTAGAAATAAGCAATTATTTTTATGAATCACTTCTATTCCCAGGAAGTAATGTAATTTTCCCAAATCCCTGAAGTCAAATAATGTGCTTAGTCTTCTCTTTAGGTTGACTATGCCTTCAGTATCGTCACCTGTAATGATGATATCATCAACATATACCAATAACATAATAGTTTTCTAACCTTGCTTGATAAATAGTGTATGATCACTGACACACTGTTTGAACCACAAATTCATAACACCATCACTAAATTTTTCAAACCATGCTCCTGGGGATTGTTTTAAACCACAAATTGATTTCTTTAGTTTGCCTACCTTGCTCGACTTTTGTTTATGCATATATCCAGGAAGTAAGTCCATGTAAATGTCTTCCATAAGATCCCCTGAAGAAAGGCATTCTTAATATTCAACTGCCATAATTTTCATTCTTTATTAACAACCACACTTAAAATAATTCTAATAGTATTCATTTTTGCCACTAGAGTAAATGTTTATGTGTAATCGATGCCGTATGACTGATTGTAACCTTTAGTTACTAATCTTGCTTTGTATCTCTCTATATTCCCATCAGCTTTATACTTTACCGAAAATACCCATTTGCATCCCACTGTCTTTCTCTCTAATGGTAGATCGATCAGTTCTCACGTTTTGTTTCATATAAGTGTTGTAATTTCTTCTTCCATTGCCACCTTCCATTCTGGATGTTGTTTTGCTTCTTCAAATATTCTTCGAATATAGGTATTATCTGCATTCATCACAAACAACTGGTATTATGTGGGATAATTAGAATATGACACCATCTTTTGCAATGAGTTTACAACTTCACGTTTTCCTTTTCGAAGTGCAATAGGTAAATCACTCAACTCATTACCAGAATTATAGGAAGTTACCTGAGAAGGAGTTAGATCTGATTTAGGATGAGGATTTTGATTCAGGGTAGTTAACTGATGTGGGAGAAAGGCCTTTATTTCACCTCTGGTATATACTTGTCATTCCTTCTCCTGAGTGAGTAGCATTGGTTGAGTTTCAACTGGTGGAAGTGGTATCACATTCAGAGACTGGATATGAAAGAATTTTTCGCATGTTATAAAATGGTGTATCTTCATGGAATGTAACATCCATTGTAACATATACTTTTCTTCTAAGAGGATCATAACACTTGTACCCCTTCTGAGTAGAAGAATATCCCAAGAAAATGCATTTGATCGATCTTGCATCTAGTTTATCTCTTAAACCATAATAAATATGAACGAAACATGTACATCCAAACACTCTTGAGAGTAGATGAAATTGTTTCTGGGAAGGACATAATGAATGAAATGGAGTATTACCATTGAGAACCCTGCTTGACATTCGATTTATAAGGAAAATTATAGTTAAAAATTGCTTCACCCCAATAACATTTCAGAGCATTACACCTAATTAAAAGTGTTCTAGCGACTTTTAGAATATGTTTATTTTTCCTTTTAAAAATACCATTTTGCTGTGGAGAATGGGCACATGAGGTCTGGTGCAACATCCCATGATCTAGGAAATATGCATGAAGTGATTGAGACATAAACTCACCACCATTATTACTGCGAAAGATTTTAATATTATGCTGAAACTGAGTATGCACAAATTGATAATATATAGGGAGGATATTCTTCACTTCATCCTTCGTTTTCATGAGATATATCATAGTAAATCTAGTAAAATCATCAATAAATGAGATAAAATACTTATATCCATGCAATGAGGTAGTAGAGCAAGGTTCCTAAACACCAGAATGAACAATCTCAAAAGGAATGAAAGATTTTTCTTCACTGAAAGGAAAAGAAGTACGATGATGTTTTGCCTTCTAGCAGATTTCACAGTTAAAATTCAAATCATTACAATGACTAAATTCAAGTAGTAGCATTCTAATTTTAGATAAAGGTAAATGTCCTAGTCTCTAGTGTTAGCGAGGTAAGTCCCCTTTCCGTTTTTCTGTAATAAGTTAACTGTTGATTGCATGGTTGCTTCCTTATTTTCCTCACAAAATTAGAGGCCTCTCCTCACACTACCTCGACGAAAGATCCTCCTCGTCCTCAGTTTCTCAAAGAAACATCCAGTAGAATAAAAAATTATATGACATTTCAGATCCTAAGTCATGGCAAAGACTGATAATAAATTGAGTGATATATTGGAAATGTGTAAAACATTTTGCAATATGCCAAAAGGTGTAGTAATTCTTCCTTTTCCAACTATAGGAGTGTGTGAGCCATCTGGCATCTTAATATTAATTGGTTTCTGAGTCAACTCATAGTTATCAAAAAAATCTCTCCTACTGACCATGTGATTTGTGGCACCAGAATCAATAACCCATATCCAGGAATGAGGAATACTTATATTACCCTTAGCTATAAATGAGAATGGATATGCCATTGTTGCTTGAGAATCAATATTGGAGGACGTCGATGGTGTGTGTGAATCAGTCAAGCGAGCTTTGAGTAATTCAATCTCTTTCTTCATGTAAGCCAATGAGGTTGCACTGTTTTCAGTATTTTGTTTATCATTCTGATCACTGCTGAAATATGCTTTGTTGGATCTATTTTGAAAATGAGTAGGTTTGCCAACTAATTTCCAACATGTTTTCTTTGTATGTCGTGACTTTTCGCAATGAGAACAGGTTAATTTATCCATTTCTTTAGGAGTAAGTGCGGATCTACTTCTGCCACGTCCATAACCTCCCATTCCCCAAGAGAAAGGAGGAGTTAAAGTATTTCTTCCCACAAATGCAGAGGTCTCTGAATTGATTTTGGTTTCCTTTTCTAAGTGTTTTCTATCCTCTTCCCGAAGTAAGAGGGAGGGTACTCAAGGATGGAAGCTCTTCTCTGCTAAGAATATTATTCTTTACGGCCTCATACTCTGAAGAGATACTCCATAGGAGATCAAATACTTTTCGTTCTTCAAACTCCTCATTCCGTTCTTGTGTGCAACTTTGACATTTTGTCTTGTAATAGAGTTGTAATTCTTCTTATAAATCTCTGAGTTCTGCATAGTACTCACTGACTGATCTTCCTCCCTGCCTGCATTTTCTAATCTTCTCTATGAGATAATATTTCTTGACTATATTCTTTCGTTGGGCATATGCCTCCTGTACTGCTAGCCAAATATCTCTAGTAGTTTCTAAAAACATGAATGTACTACCAATAGAATGTGTCATGGATTGAATCAGCCATGCACTCACTAGTGCATTCTCCCTACGCCATCGAGAATAAAGAGGATCTGTAACTGGAGGTTGAGGTATGTCACCAGTTAAATAGTCCCATCGCCCCTTGGCCATAATCGCCAGTTCTATAGAGCGAGCCCACTAAAGATAGTTCTTGCCATCCAACTTCAGATTTGTGATTTAAAACACCTCTCCCTTGTCTGAGGAAAGGTGTTCACCTCTATCTCCCATCCTAGTCTTTTCCATATTTTTTTCAGAATCGGATTCCTTGATAGATAGTTGTTCCCAAACCTTTATCTTAAAAGACAGATTTGGCTAAAAATTGATCATACACATCTGTGATGTGACAATACAACTGAATAATGATGATTACCTGCAACCAAGATCGTAGTGTGATACAATATTTAGGTATAAATTCTGAAGAAATAACTGCTCTAAGATTATCTTGTCGATATATATAGATATATATATGTATATATCGAATTTGCAGTCCCAGCAAAAATTTCTGAGGAAATAACTGCCCTGCAAATATGTTGGACTTCACGATACTCCTCGTGATATCGTTCTGAAGAAAATAACTAACCACAGACCTTCCTGCCAAGAATCAAAACGACAGTGTTTGGTTTGTTAGTGCCCTTCTTCGTGTTCCTTGAATAAAGATTCCTGTTTGTTGCAATCTTTCTAATTCTGTCAGAAATCCTTGTTTAGAACTCGATTCCCAGATTGTCTTGTTCTCACGGTGAATCCACGTTTATATTTGAACACAACGTGAATCTACCTTTGTATCTAAATACATATTGCCCTGAAAATAGCTAGTCTTCACGCATTAGTGACTGTATCTTCAAGCATCTGAACCAATATTACTGAATACAATGTAGAGAGTCTGATCCTCACTCCACCGTAGCGTATGTCTCTACCGATAGGCTCTGATACCATGTGGATTCGTGTGTGAGATGCAATAATTCAGCTTGAAATCAAAGATTTGAAATTGTAATTGGAGAAGTGCAGGTCGACGCCCTACTGGCTGCCATCCCTCTCACGTTTTCTTATTAATCTCTCTTAACCTAATTACAAACTTAAGGCTTTATATGTACTAATCTAACTTAAATAACCTAAGTACCCTTAATAAGAGACTAACCTTACCTGATTCACAATGGATTAGAATCTGATCCATTGGGATCCAAACTACTAATTAGACATAAGCACACTTACAAATACATTACAGAACTTAAACTTTAAACTTAAGATATAAAAATTCAAACTTCAACTTGATCTCCAACACTTTCCATACTCATAATTTACTTACCTAAGTAGGTATGAGTTATCATAAATCCTTCCCAAACACATTTTCCTATTCTTTGTTATTTTAGGATCTTGATTAGGAGGAGTATGTCCAATGCTCTCATGCAACCATTTCTTTCCATAATATCTTGGATTTAAAAAATGTGCTAAACAATGCAAGGGAGTGTTGCTTTTGTCCCATCTTGAAACTAATATAGAATCAATATGATCATAAAACTATGCTGTCTCATGAAGTTCTTTTCCCCCGTGCTTCAAAATTATTGACTCAACTTTTTGAATCATGGTATCCCACATTTCATAAACTTTATGAAGCATCGATTCATCTTTATCAACTTCTCTCAACATCTCTCAAATAGGCTATGTGAATTCAAGAAAATATGATACCTTGTCCCACCATAAATCATTAAAAATAATAGTCTTCAGTCTTCACTGCTTGGGCCCTTGCTTGATCTTCAATCTTGTTTCCATGATATAAATCCCAGCATGGATCAGTAAACATCTGAACCAATGATGTCTTGATTTTGTTAAATCTTTTTACCATCACAATCAAAGAAGCAAAATGTGTTTCTGCAACCTTAACAACTTTAAAAGAGAATGTCTATTGAATATGGTTGAAATTAAATGGTGATTCATTACAAAATTCCTTATCTTTATACACTCTGCTGCCATATCTTCAATCCATGAACACAATTCATACGCACGAAGATTATCTTTATCTTCTAATGGCTTACATATACGAGAAAGAGCCAAATTTAAACTCTGAGCTATACAAAGTATCCAAAAAAATGTGTGGATAATCACCTTCCAAACTTAACTCTGCATTTTTACAATTAGCTGCATTATCAGTGATTATTTGTACAACATTATCGGCTCCAATACTCTTAATAACTTTTACAAATAAATCTTTCAAGTAGCCTACAGTTTTAATTTCTCCAGATGCATCAACAGACTTCAAAAATATTGGCCAACTAATTGAATAAGCAATGAAATTAATGAGTGGACGCCTTTGAATATCACTCCATCCATCAGAAACAATAGAAACACCATTAGTTTCCTATGAAAACTTCTTATCTTCTAAAAGTCTTTCAATATTGGTTTTTTCTTTTTTAAGAATCATGGTTCATCCAAATGACTAGATCTGCATGACAAACAATTCTAATAATGGCAGAAAAGGCCGAGTACCACTTTCACAAATGAGAAAACAATCAGTATCCAAACCTCTGGCCTATTTTTGATGTTCTTTGCCTTGTGAGCATAATCGAGAGTGCTAATAGTCTCCTCCAAACAATGAATAGATAGTGAAACTGTGACAATGAAACAACAAGAGTGAAACGAGGAGAAGAATCGTCTACAGGAGGAGCTAAGGGCTACCTTAACCAATTGGATCGAGCAACAATGTGGAAGAGAGGGGATGATGATGCAGCTTCTAGAATTCAAGGGGAATAACTAGTCTCACGTCCTCGTCCAATAGATGAAGGAGCAAAAGCAAAGGGGCAAGGTAGTCGAGAAGTGGAAAACGCATAGTCTTAGAGGAAAACGTAAGAAACGAGCTGAACAAGCTCCTTTTATACTAGATGAACTAAAAAACTAGTCAAGTATAGACTCAGACTCGTCACAACACCGTGTTGGTCCCGCACCGACACAATGTCGGTGTCGGTGTCGCACCAATGTGAGGGCTGACACTCCACCTCTTAAAGGTGTTTTTGTGACATAGATTACAAATAAATTGGGAGTAACACCAATAGAAAAATCGTTTAAGATATTTTAAACATGTAGAAAGATGACCCAAGGACATTTCCATAAGAAGATATAAAAACTAGTTTATATTGAGTTAAATGCTAGTATGACACATGATACGGCCTATGTTGCACGAGTATGCCATTTTTGGCGTTGTACTCGTATCCAGTACGTATCGGATACGGGTACGCGTATGGGTACGTCTGGTACATACCCATATGTTGAGTGGCATACCGGTACGTATTTGCATATACCGGTACATGTACTCAGAATTGGGTACGCCATACTCTCAAGAAACTCAGTGCTTGATTTACCTTATTTTAAGAGTCTTCCAGATAATCCATACTCTCAAGCGGTCCCTTATACGAGCTCTGTACCTTCGGCTCCTCTCCATCCGACGAGCACGATCGGTCGTTGGAGCTACTATTCCTGCCGATCGACGAGCTGCTGCTACCGCTGCTGAACTCATTGGCCAGCTTGTTCCTGATGCCTCCCCGGTTACCTTCCGGCGGCATCCCGAGATACCCCTCTCGATCGGATCCCACCACATGTACCTTCATGCATCCTTGCATCTGATTCGCAAATCCAGACCGATCCATCCAGTCGCTCTCTAAAGCAAGAGACATCTCCTCTCTCTCTCTCTTTCACAAAAAAAAAAAACCAAAAACAAAACTTTGCCTGATAAAGGAACCCTAGAGAGGGAAGACGAAGGAAGCAGGGGCAACAGAAGCCATGTGAAGAGGAGCAGTTGGAGATGAATGGCCCCCTTGATTTCTACTTTTTCATATTCTTCTTCACCGTCATCATCATCATCTTATCGACATCATTATCATCATCGACTTAAAAATAAATAATATTTTATCACCAGCGCCGAACTTAGTTTTAGCTTTTCTATGGGAAATAAATGGTTTTTTTAATGCAGATACATTTGTTAGATACGTTTCCTTAAATAGTCACAGAATGACTTCTCCTTACCCAGACAAGGCCCCTGCGTCGTTTTTCTTTTTCTTTTTTTATTTATTTTAGTTTTGATATTTCAAAAGAAGTTAATAGGATGTAACCGACCCGAATCCAACACAAGTTCAGGCAAAGTTCACTTAAATCAGTTTAAGAATCAATTCGAAGGTTCTTTCAAGATCTAAAAGAAATGCTAGAAGTTACAAAAGAATTTTTGAAATTCTCAAGCAATGAAGAAGAACTTGGACAACGATTAAATCCCATTCTTACCTGCCTTCTTCAATCGACCCTCCTCGTTAGCCGGCTTCTTCCCCAAATACATCTTCATTACAATGACTGGTATCAACGTAACGTCGAAAAGGAGTGGCTTGTGGAAACGCGGGGGGGAACCCTAGAGGTCGTCGCGAAAAACAGAGCTTCGAATTTGCAGGGCTCCTGCGGCTATCCTTCCACTCGTGAATCTGGTGACAAGCCTTTTGGATATCACAGGTATTGTCTTTCTGTTGAATGGGCTAGGCAAGGAGAGAGGGGACGACATCATGAGGACTTCTTGTTCGACCCGCCTTCGAAACTTCTTGATCGTTTGCACCTCCGCACCCGCCTGCAGGGCTGTGTTCACCGCCTTTGGGTCATGAAGGTCGCTTGTCTTTGTCTTTGACTTGCGGAGCACCACTGGCTTCCAATCCTGCGTAACGTTGCCCCCCTGGTCTGCTCGGCATCCTTAGAGAATTTCATGTCCCGCCAGAAATTAAGGCGATAGTCAAATGTCTGACTTATTCTTCGTAATGTCACGCTCACTCCGACTTGTACTCGGAGACATGCTTTGATGCTTCTCCGCCTACGACTCTTCTTCTTCATCACACCATGGAAAGAGTGTTTTCTTTCGTCTCTTTCCTCTTCCATCAATCGTACGACTCTAATACCAAGTTGGAAAATGTGGGTGACGCGACGAAGATCGAATATCACAAACACGAGAAGAACAAGTGAGGAGAAAATGTGGAGATCGAAAGAGGGGGCAGACCCTCCAATGGAGGTCACCTCCCTCACTCTCTCTCTTTCTTAATCTTAATCTCTTAACTCTAATACAAGAAGTCCAACCCTTGTATAATGGGTTGTTAAATACAAAATGACCAAAATACCCTTAGTACTACGGGCAATTACAATAATACCTAAAACATCAAAATTACTAAAACTGATACTAAAAAGCATATTCTTCAACATAGAGGAGCCACCACTATCATGACTTTGTGACACATAGGATCATCGCATGACTTCAATAAAGGCTGACTTGTGTAGTTTGGTTCAAGGAAGGAAAGTAATGTCAAAAGGGAATAAGGGAACGATAAAATTTGAGGCAACACCACCATTTAGGGAATGATTCAAGTAAATTCATCAGACAACGTCAATTCTAAATCAAATTGAGCGATTGTAAGTTTACTAGAGTGAAAATCTCCTGTAGTGTCATAAATCATTTTAAGTTCCTGAGATATTTAGTCTCACTCTGACTTAATTCTCTGAGAAGAAAGGTGAGGGAATACTTTAAAGATATCAAGTGGAGTTGTTTTTGTTTCCTTAAGTGGAAATGCCTAAATTTAGCTTGTTCTGAATCCCCTGAATAGGGATTGAAAATGAACTAATCTTAAGCATCAATGCTTCCGGAAATGCTTTAAATAACTGAATTAACAAAAAATGTCTAAAATAAAGAAATCAAACAATAACAGAATCCATAAGCTAGTCTCGGATATAAACATACACCTTTGTTAAGTGTTTTATGTCATGCATCAAAAGGTGGAGTCTAAGCGTACTTTCTAATAACCTACCATATTTGTCGAGCAGCATCAGATTCCATATATCTCCAGTTCATTTATAAAAGGATAAAGTGGATCTGTTTTTCATTTTTGGGAGTTCAGCTCAATGGAAAGGTTATCTGTTCCTAAGCGTGATAGTTGAATTGGCCTTTACTACAATATTCTGAATTTCTGTAATATCCAGGACTATCATTATATCTTGAATCAGGGTCCGGTGACCAGCTTTCTTCTCCTATGAAAAAATATATTCAGGGACTACTAAAGGTACTAATACTTTTTCCGTCTTGTCCTTTGTTCATATGATGGATGCAGTATTGGTTCCTCTAAATGCTAGTGTCTGGCTAAATATTACAGCTTTTCTCAGGCTAATATGGAAGGTTCATATGGACCTGATTGGCCGGCTGAGGAGAAGGTCAAGCGTAGGGAAATGGTCGCACCTGAAGCACGTTATATATTTGTTCGAAGAGCTTCTGGAGCAGACTCGAAAGAGTGTCCCAATAATGATTCAGAAGATTGTGAAAGGCATGGGATGTCCCCAGCTGTTGGTTTTGTGCAGTATCGCTTTATTGTGGAGGAGGAAGTACCCGTTTTATATGTTTATGAACTTCAGTTGGAACCATGTGTGCAGGGGAAGGGATTGGGCAAGTTTCTAATGCAACTCATTGAGCTTATTGCTCAAAAGGTGCTTAAGATTTTTCTTTAAGCAGCTATAATTTACTTACTTTGGATAGAAAAAAAAAATACTTAAACTGAGTATGCTGTAGGAATTTTTTTTCAACTAGTTAATCAGCTATTTACCAAATCCTCCTAACCTGTCAGTTACATTTGCCTTTTAGTTGCAAACTAAATTTCATGTATACTTGATCCTTAACTCACTCGGTATACATTTGGTCAAGAAAGATGACTGAAATCCCTCCCTTGTTAGTTATCTGTTTTGACTAAATAAGTTAAGGTGCACTAGATGCGTTTCTTTAAACAAACATCAGGCAGCTTTTGAAATGCGTAGAAATAACTTATGGTTAGTACGGTAAACTCAATTGTTGAGAACACCTGAGCAGCAGATCATTTTCTGGTTACTCCTTATGATGTTTATTAATCATGTGTGATTTTGATTCCTGGTCTGTGTGAAAAGGGAAGGAGACATTCCTTAGGATGGATGTTCTGTTTTCATGCATTCTTTTTGGTGTACCGGTTTATACCTGGTGAATTGTTAGTTACATGGTCAATCCAATAATATCAACATATTCAAATGCTTTTTCACCTACAGAATCACATGGGTGGAGTGATGCTGACGGTTCAGAAGGCCAATATTTCTGCCATGCGCTTCTATATGAGTAAGCTCAGGTAATTCATGATGGGTTTTTTGTTCAAATCAGAGAAACCTTTATTGTTTTTCCACATCAATGACAAGATGAAGGTTTTCATTTGTTTCTATGGATAATCACATTGCTTTTGACAGATATGAAGTTTCGTCCACATCACCATCTCGAGTTGATCCTTTGGTGTGTAACTGTCCAACTTCTTGTTGAACTGCATTCTGAACAATGGCTTTTCTCTTTGACATGTGCATTTCTTTTTTCAGTTGCCCTCTATTCATGTTGTCTTCCATAATCTACTAAATGATTTTAATTCCAGATAGGAGCGGAGAAGAGTTATGAAATACTGTGCAAAACATTCCATCCCGATGCAAGACACAAATTAGAAGTAAATCCTTTTCCTGGATGGTGAAACGGTTCATGCTATTCTATTTGATTATGGTAGGTAGGGTTCTGTTCTATGGAGTCCTAGTGAGGCCCTACCAGAGACCCTATGATGAGACTACTCTTGTTTGACCAGATCGAATGGATTGGAGGTGGGGTTTGTCCTAGACCGATGAGTCAAATCGGACCCAAACTGCTCCTAGAACTGGCTATAACCGGAATTGGAATCGAACCAGAACTAGGGACCCCATGGTTCAGTCTAGTTCAATCTACAGGGAAACCAGACCAGAACCAAAATTGAAGCCGGTGATTTCATGTTGTTCTTTGCTTCCTGTATTAGAATCCAACTGTTCATGAAATTTTAAAATGAAACTGAAACCAGAACCAACTTGGAATCTGAACCCAAAACCCATGGAACCAGAACCTCACCTGGACCGAGATCGGGCCTGGCTCATTTCTGGTTCCAAATTTTGGTAGAACCAAAACCGACCAGGGTTAGACCAGATCCTATGTGTATATGAATGGATCCAACATCCTTAGGATATTGAAGATCCACGTTTGAATCATCAACATGCAGCCCCCTTTGTGGTTCTCTTTACAATGCAAAAAAGGGAATCTACTCACATGTATTTGCTTCTTATTTTCTAGAAAATGTAGTGCAGAAGGTTGAGTTCTATCTAATTGTTTATGATGAATCCATGTTTAGAGTAGGATTTGGTAAAAGCAACTTGCATCTTGGCACAATTAGCAGTCTCACGATAAGATCTTACTGGATCACTTGTGGTTTTGGGCCTTGGTAGGCAGTGGAACTGTGAAAAACCTTGCTGATTGGACTCAAATAGACAACACTTACAATGCTCATGTCTTTTGGTTCAGGAGTAACATTCTTGATGCTGTTGTTCCTTCATTGGCATCTCAAGCTTTTTGGCTTTACTAGATCTTTGATTAAGTGCGGCTTCGTCGCTTTTCAATCTGGCTTATTTATGGTCTAGATGGACTTAGCCTGCACGTTCCAATGAATGCACCCTGTGATGCTAAAGAGTACCTTCACCGTGGAGGTGATTCTATGTATGAGCTAGGCCATTATACCATTGTGGGTTGTCTGAGTTAGAGCAATTAAGCCTCTTGAATGGTTGTAAACCTCTGTTCCTTTCTTGTTCTGGTACTTTCCCGTGGCTTTTTAGTACTGCTGCTTCTTGTTCAAGGTGTGGCTGGCAATTTACTATTGTAGTTCGATTCCTGATATTATGTTTAATCAGTGTTGGTGACAATCAAATGCTTGGAGGGTTATAACTATTTGGTTTCACTCTAAGCCGATACGCACAATAATTTGTTTTTTCTTTGCGGACTTAATTCTGGTTTCGCTTTCAGCTGATGATTGTGTTTCTCCCGCATGGCTAGATCTGTGCTAAGGCCTGCTTGCTTTGTGTGTGTGTGACCCCATCAGGTGAGACCCTTTACCAGAGAAAAGAAGAGAGCTTGAAGATCGCATGAAACAAAGAGCAAGAGGATCCAGGCACTAAAATATGCACCAAACTTGAAAAAAAGACCCAGTAATTGGATATAGACTTATAGTAGTGGTAAATGAACCAACACACTCATAGTTTGGCTTGGCTCATCTCGTTTCTAGTGCACTTATGTTATGTTCGTTAAACTATTATCACACGGGGTAATTGTATGAGAGATCTAAGGCAAATAAAATAGCCATTTTTCTTTTAGGATTTCTCCGTAAGAAGAGTTTAGGTAGATGAAGAAACCATATGATTAGGTTATCTCAAAGAAATCTCTCTTTCTCGAATCAGTTCAGCTTGGCTTGTAAAAGGTTGTCGAGCAATTCAAACATGTTTGAATAAAGGATGTTCTGCTAATGGTTACCGGAGCTAATCTGTATAGAAACAAGCTTAACACCAATGACAACTTTTTACCAGCCCTGATTGCTGATCATTGTTGCCATACAGTTTGAATGTTTTAGTTCTCTTCTCATTGATTCTAAAACAAAATGAAAGGAAGTTTCATGCGTGGACCAATTCGTGCTGGCTCTATTTTGAGCTGCTTGATTTCATGGCCTTCTCCCATGTCCAATGTGTGTAGCAGCATCTCAAGTCCTGTGATTTGCCTCACTTGGCGCCCCATGAAAACAAGCTCGAGGTTTGGGTTTCACATTGAAGCCATGGATTGTGCTCATTGCAAATAAGCACAAGGAATCCTTAACTCTTATAAACCCAATGCTATGGATGCAATAGAACAAAGAGAGCAAGTGCACATATATAACTTTAGCTAGTGGATGAGGCCATACAGAAAGAGGCTATGAGGTATTTCTAAGAACTCCTCTCGATGATATCGACCAATGGTCATATCTTGGATGTAGTTAGGGAGTCGCATGTGACTAAGAAGACAATGACGAGCTACTTGCACCAGTTATTGATGAGGAGGTTAAGAAGGCTGCTACTTGCACCAGTTACTAATGAAGAGGTTAAGAAGGCCGCTTTTGAACTTAAGGCGGACACCTCTCTTGGGCTAGATTGCTTCTCTAGTGTTTTCTGTCGCACTTACAGGAGAAATCAGTAGAGCCAATAAAAACTTCTTTAATAATGGGAAGATGCTTCGATAAATCAATTCTACAAAAATATTGTGCTTAATCCTAAGAAAGAGAGCGTGCTATCTTACAGAGTTTCGGTCAATCAGCCTATGCAACTTTTTATATAAGATTATTACTAAAATCATGGTAAATTGGATGCGGTCTATTTTATCTCATATGATATTGGAGAACCAACTTTCATTCGTAAAAGGAACATACATGAAAACATTATAATTGTGCATGAATTGGTGGATTCCATGAGTTGCAGCACCCAACCTGTGGCCTTATTATTTAAGGCGGATCTTATGAAGGCATATGATCAAGTAAACCATTTTTTTTTTAAAGACATTATTTGGCCTTATCATAGTGAAGATATTTAACACCTAGTGAACTCTCTCTCTCTCTCTCTCTCTCTCTATATATATATATATATATATATATATATAGAGAGAGAGAGAGAGAGAGAGAGAGAGAGAGAGAGAGAGAGAGAGATTATGCATGTGAAAAATCTAACTGAAAACCGTAGCTTAATTGACCTGTACGTGGGGCAATTGTTTTGGTTAGAGTTTGATACTATTCATGAACTAAGACCATTGCCTTTTTTGGTATGAAATAAAGGAGTGAGGTGACCTGTATGTTTTCACACAGGTCACCTTATTCTTTTATTTCGTAGCAAAAACAGTAACACTCCTGGTTCATGAACAGTATCAAACTCGAACCAAAATGATCGCCCTAAGGACAGGTCAATTGATCACAGTTAGGGTTTTCAATTAGGCTTGTCATATGCACAATCTCTCTCTCTCTCTCTCTCTCTCTCTCTCTCTCTAATATATATCATGAATCAAAGCATACAATTTGTTTTTTTTCATGTTTGGATCGGTTTAATTAGTTTGGATCAGTTTGATAAGTTCTTAGAACGCTGCTAGTCAGCATGTTGGGTTTTCGAGGTATTTTTTTTGGACAAATATCAATACACATAAAAAGCTAAATCAAACATTATGCATAGACAAAAAATATGAATCTTAAAAAAGAAATTTGCTCTCCAATGCTTGGGTTAGACGGATCCCCTATAAGATGCATGCCTCGGGTATCAAACAAATGACCTTCAACTTGAAGGTTCTTGTGATTAGACCTTTTTGTCAGTAGACGAAGTGGCTGGAGATATCAATATAGGCCAAAAAAAATGTAGTCCAGCCAGGGACAACCCATATATATATATATATATATATATATATATATATATATATAGTTTTTTCGATTACATATGTATATTATAAACATGTATAGTTTTTCCATTACATGTATATATGTATAGTTTTTTTTCATTACATGTATATATACGTAGTACATATGTATATACATATATATTGTTTTTTATTACGTGTGTATATGGCTTGTTGAAGCCTGAAATTCAGTGGTTGAATTTGGATTTTAAGCGGATTTGGATTGGGTCTTATAAACCTGGTCTAATATCCAATGGGCCTTTGGCAATGCGGGCTAGCTCAGCCATAGGGCCATACGTTTTGGGCCATTGGGCTCTACTTCAAATATGGACTAGAACTTTCTGGCCCGACCCCTCAGACCAGGCCCATTTCGACATATATATATATATATGTATATATATATATATATGTGGAAGGTCATACCACGAAAACCTGTGGGGCTTCAAGCAGCAAAAGGCCATTTCGAGATGCTGAGGCTTGTCAAAGTTTCAAGTATCATGTATTACACAGAAAGATACAAGTAATTACATGTAGTATAATATTCAATTCATTTAATTAGGTATTAGGAAGGCTAAAATGGAATACCCAAGAAACTATGAAAGCGAAAACCATACAAGCAAGTAAGAAGTTCAGGACCCTATGGCTGGCCCAAAAGGGTCTAGTATCTGCCGGTGCTGCTGCTGCCGGAATAGTGCCGGAATAGTATCATGTATTACACAGAAAGATACAAGTAATTACATGTAGTATAATATTCAATTCATTTAATTAGGTATTAGGAAGGCTAAAATGGAATACCCAAGAAACTATGAAAGCGAAAACCATACAAGCAAGTAAGAAGTTCAGGACCCTATGGCTGGCCCAAAAGGGTCTAGTATCTGCCGGTGCTGCTGCTGCCGGAATAGTATCTGGGCCTGGACCCGAAGCGCCATCATTGACTATGCTAGCATTTGCAATCACCTCTCTCTCTTCATTCACAACCACCATGTTGGTAGCAGTCGATCCACATATTTCGCATATACTGGAGAAATACATTTTACCAAATAAGAAAAACTTCTCATGAATTCTTCATCACCACTCAAGTTTATTCTAATAAATTAAGAAGAAAAGATAAAAGAAGAGTACTTTTGTTCATTTTTATTAGAAATATGGAGTTACGCAGAGCCCTACCACATTCTCCAGCCCTCGGTGTCGAACCCTTGATCTTCAACTTAAAGGTTCCTTTGAGTCTACCCCTATCAGGAGTACTTGAAAGAATGGAGGATGAAGAGAATAATCTCTAAATAAGTACATCGTATAAGTTGTTATATTGTAAATATCTTTCTCAAGCAACTTCTAAGACTACCATAAAGCTTGTAACAATGTCATTTTGAAGTAAATGTCCGAGTCTGAGTTCAGTTTGCCATTTAAAAGGGTAATAGGCCATGGCATTTCCCAGAAGGAGCCGTTGCTTGTCACTAAAGGCAGTGGTAGGGTGGTTAGTGGTTGCTACCAACCCAGTGGTGGAAGGTCGCCCTTCCTGAAATTCTGTATGTTCGTATTGAAACTTCAAAAAAAAGTTGAAATTTTTTGAAGCCCGCCCCACTTAAAACAAATTTCTGGATCGGTCTCTATACTAACCCAACCCCACGCCACCTTGTCATGGTCACGACCACAATATATGGGGCATGCACTTGGCTTCCGCCTCCACATTGTACCAACAAAAGAGAGAGAACTTTCAAAAGGTTTACAAGTTTGATACCTGGAGGCATCCACGTGTGACAGGGACAGTGATGGATCCACATTGAGTTAAAATGGATCCACATTGAGTCAAAATTTAAAAAATTGAATGAAAAGACCGTAGCCTGCAGTTGAATCTAAATGTATAATACATAATCTACGCATATAATACATAGTTCATCCCACCTTAAACAGTTCCATGACATATTTGCCCTACCATAAACAAACATCTAGATCTGCCACTGGCAGCAATCTTCCTAACCCTAGCTTGCAAAAATAACTAATAAATAAACAAATTGTGGGACTGTATCTTTCTCTACCTCTCTTTCTCTCTCTCTATATATCCACAAGTTAAATGAGATTTAATAATCAATGAAAAATATTATACATGATAAGGACATTTTTTATGTGAATTTCAAGGCAAAATATATTAAAGGTACTTTTCTAGAGCAGTTTCTGAATCCTTCATGAAAACTTTTATCATTTGCGCAATACATTTTTTAGGGCTTGCTCTCCCTTTTTCATAAGCATTATCAATATCATTTCTCACTTCTTCTTACTGAAACCAATGGCGGATCTAAATTGAGGGGTGGGGGCGGCAGTCCCCTTAAAATTTTAGAGTAAAACCTACGTTTTACAGTTAATATATGGTTGAGATTCATGCTTCGTCCCCTTAACACGATGAAACATGTATGTCGCTCCCTCCAACACTATTTTCTATATCTGCCACTGACTCAAACTATATTTGGCCTTCTAAGTATGGGGTTCTGCTGAGAAGAAACGGGCATAGTCGTCCACATTCTATATCAAAATGCCAACAGCAGTGACATTTTTGGTACAATGGGACGTGCCCTGGGTATCGAACTCATGACCTTCAACTTGCGAGTTGACCCGACAAGGTGAGCTAATCAATTAAAACGTCTGGAAACTACTCGACGAAACTAGTTGTGGCATATTTTCATGAAAATACTCATAACTTTGATTTCAACTATCGTTAAACTACATATAAACTTATATCTAAGTCATGTAAAGCTGATATATTTTGAAAATATTTAGGTATCTTTTTACACAGTGGATCTACAACATCAACATCCTCATCCATCACTGATGTAAGAGTGGTGCTCCGCCACCATCCTCATCCATCACTTCTTGAACGCCGCCATTCATGGCTGAAAATATTGTTCTTCTGTATTATTGAGACAGAGCCTTAGTGACATTGGATTCTCTCAACGGTTGATACCCAGTCAGTGTCAATACAGAAAAAGCCCCACCATGCTTGTCGCAATGGCTTGTGATGGGCCAGATTCATGCATTTGAGTCAAACCCGAATAAAAGCAATCTTAAGTTGAAATTTTCAAAAAAAAAGAAAAAATGATCCTTGATTATGGGTCATACATATAGCGGTTAGTAGGATCTGGATCTGGACCTATCTATATCCCATAAGATACCAAGGTTGCCAAAGATAAAACACCGGGACACGATTCGGACCATATGGGTCCCCACATCCACATGTTGAAAGTCCACACCGTAAGTTTAGTGGCAAAAATCTTATGGCAGGAAAAGGACATGACAGCACCAAACGGAAAATCGTATTCAATTAGAACCATAAATGGGTCGGTTCCATCTGAGCTGGACCCATCAGACCTAAATGGGTCTTGTCAGCATTTCTACTTGACCGGCAACATCAATGACATCATTCTAAATTGTGATGGTATTGAATCTGAATACGGATCTAGTATGGGAAAAGGCTTAGTTGTTGTTGTTATTGATTGAATCTGGATACTCGTCACATACATTATTTGGATCTCCGTGGGAGGTATTTAGGCTCAATAATTCAAATCAAGCTTGGACGATGACGTACCATATTCTCCCTTCACGACACCAATCACAGCTATTCTGTGTTAAAAATGGATTCAAATGAAAAACAAAATGAGCTACATGTAAACATGACTGATTTGGAACCGTTCCAGCAGTTTCAACCTTAATTGAATCGCATCAGAAACCAGAGCTAGTCAAACCGGACTTGGAGCCAGGGAGCACCTGGTTCGTTTCCCTAATACATTACCAGAATTAATGGTATTTTTTTAATTTCAAAGATTTATTTTTTTTCAGTTTCGAGCAGTTTCGGACTCGATTTCAAATCGGAATAAAAACCAATGGTTCCGAAAAAGAACCGGAACTGCCCCGTACCTCCCGTAATGAACTCATGACCTCTCACTTGAAGGTTTTGTCGAGTTCGCCATCTGTCGCAGAGAGTCCTGTTTCTATTGTCCATCAATATCATTTTCTACAATAATTTATTGCAGCTGGCCCCATTTTTCTACTGCAAAAGAAGGCACCCATTTGGTTCCTGGAATCACTTCTTCTTCTCTGTAACATCTCAATACAACTCAATATCAATACAACCTTCAAGTTGAAGGTCGGGAGTTCGACACTCAGGATTCGCCTTCCAACTATAAGGAAAAGCAGAGAGGAAGAGGCCAAACTCGGGTTGGATGCCGATGGAAGTGCGAAATTTCCCTCGTGTATTAAACTAACAAGGAAATGCGAAAAATGAAATACATACATGATAATATAGAGAAATAGGTTCAAAAAGAACGATAGAACTGAAAATCCACAAAAGAGCATGAATTAAAGAGTGAAATAATAGTAAAACTAAAAATAAAATGATGAAAATTGCATTATGAAAAGCAAAAAAATTAAGGGACTCACTTGTTTCCTTTGATCTTGAACCATGCATCGGCGCACTGTTGATGGACGAAGGCAAGATCGTTCTTGCATTTGCAACCCAACTCCATTGACCTCCCATTCTCCTCCTCGTCCCGTGCAGCTCCCTCCAATCCCAGATGACAAATTCTACACTTCTTTCCACCATCTTCACCCTTCTCCAGATCATCCTCCATTTCCCTTTCTGCTGTTCAACTTTTTAAAATATCACTTAAAACTCTCAAAGGCAGCGAAGAGCCGACATCGAGGTGCCAAACCTTCCTGTCGATACGGGCTCTCAGGTGGAGATCAGCAGGAGGCCTTCAGTTGCTTAAAAAAAGTCCCATCTGCCATGACTATAGAGAAAGTTCAAACAATTTAGAATTAAATGAGTTTTATTAGTCAGAGTAAATAAAGTAATATGTTTTGGTAGAAACGTGGGGTTCTTTTCTTGGTATCTAATCCAATAATTTCACCCACCTACTTTGCCCTATAATTATCAGTTGAATGGCATAGTAGATTAGTTAGGTCATAATGACAATCCCTGCATCAAACCAAAACCAAAAGCAAGACATCTGCAACACCAAGCAGGGCCTGCAGACCCATTCACGGGCGAGGTGGGGCGGTGGGCTAACCTGAAACCCAGAAATATCCAATCACAGAACTCAAGAATTCCAGAATTTTTAAAAAGTTATATTATTAGCATTTAACTCCAAAAGATCATAATTATGTTCTCATGAAATCATGAAAATTAAAACTTATAAAACAGAAAAATAGTCATTGAAAGCTTAAGGAAGCAATAAACAATAAAAAACAGAAATTAAAAGGACTGAAATCATATAGAGAGTAGCAGGAGTGATCTCAACAAGGAAATTACTAATCGTCAGTCTTAATAACAATCGTTGCTATCCCTCTTAATTTCTATTAATATTATAATTACTGCCATCTCCTTTTTTTTTTCTTCAGAGCGAGAGAGAGAGAGAGAGAGAGAGAGAGAGAGAGAGAGAGAGAGAGAGAGAGAGAGAGAGAAAAGAAGAATTGGGGTTACCTCTGACGGAATCTACTCCTCCGTGAGAGAGGAAGGCGGAATATTGGACAGAATGAAGGTGAGAAGAGCAGGCTGGCACCGAAATTCTGTTGGTGGTATGCTGAAAACGGATAATCTGGTTCACTCCTGAAGGTGTCGGCGAAAAGTCTCTCTCTCTCCACATGTATCTAAATATATGTATGCCGACATGTAGGAGGTAACAGTAAAATACAATTACCCAATTAGTTATCTTCTTGCTCACTGCGTCACTAATCCGTGGACCTTGGACCGCTGGACAAGTAGGAAGGGCAGACGTAGAGAGAGATTTTCACTGGCTGAGCAACATGTATACCCACCCGTACGGGAGGGCCACACACATTTACACACGCTCATGTATTTTATATATATGTGAAAATAGGATGGTGCTAACCTCTTACATGTCCACTCATATCCACCTGATGACACCAGTGTAATTTTAAGAAAATTAAAAGCCTTCGAAAATGAATAAATGACAATATCATATATATATATATATATATATATATATGGAGAGAGAGAAAAATGGGGAGTGGTTAGGCAACCTCTCAAGTTTGTTTGATGATATGTGTTGTTTGTAAGATGACATGGAAGATGCATCACATCAACACAAACCTTGATAACATTTAATACACATGGTGTGTAACATGGATGGGTCAATTCACCATGATGGCACAAACAATGGTGGTCATCAAGCAAAGTTTGACAAGATTGTTTAACAACTCTTCTTTTCTCTCTCTCTCTCTCTCTCTCTATATATATATATATATGGGATATGCCAACTCATTATTTTTTTTGGTGAAATTAATATAATTTTAAAAAATTAAAGACAATTTTATTGCGCTCATACTCTTTAAAAGCAATGATCGGATATAAAGTAACATTATCAATAGTAGGCAAGATCCAATTGCTAATATATATATATATATATATATATATATATATATATATATATATATATATATATATATATATATTTCATACTCATGCTCTCGAAAAACAATGATAGAATAATGATGAGTAAAATTCAATTGCTATATATAAATATATCTAACATGCTTACCTATTATTTTAATGATGGATAATATTATTATACTTATGTTCTAAAAAACAATAATTGAGAATGAGTGAATATTGTTATGCAAGATCCATTGTTTTTTGTGGCATTAGTGTAATTTTAAAAAATTAAGGGTTTTAAAAAAAATAAAAGATAATATTATTGCTCTCTTAGTCTTTAAAAACAATAATTGGACATGAAGTAAGATTATCAGTAGTAGGCAAGATTCAATTACTAATATATATGTATGTATATTTATACATATAGATAATATTTCATCTCATGCTCTCGAAAAATAATGATAGAATAATGATGAATAAAATTTAATTATTATATATATATATATATATAAATATATCTGACATGTTTACCTATTATCTTAATGAAAGATAATATTATTATACTCATATTCCAAAAAATAATGATCGAGCAAGAATGAATATTGTCATGCAAGATCCAATCCCTATATATATATATATATATAGGGTGAAAGACTTGGTTTGGTAGAATGGTGTGTAGTAGTCCAAAAAAGATCATCTATGTTGCCAAAGGACAAATAAGTAGTGCATCTAAAACATTCAATTGATTGATGATACAGCAAAGATCAACTGTATCTCACCTTCCTTTTTCTTGTTAAGGTTACAAGTAAAATTAATTAATATAAAATGTTGTAGCCTAAGTTGTAAATAGCAGGAAAAACATGGCACTAATTCAGCACGATGATGAGGGTTTGAATCCCATTGCATTTGGGGCTGATAAATGAGCCAAACAAAGGGACCCTCGTTCAATAGCGACTCATTTTCTACAAAAACAAGCTGGGAGTGGCAGATCGAGAAATTGATGCCCGGCAAGCACCTAGAGATAAGGAAGGGAATAGAAAGCGATAGATGAAATATTTCAGGGAGTTGAAAATAAGCATAGACATGGAGATTCTCGAGTAGGTCAATCTTTAGAAAATAGACCATGAAATTGTTTTAGGTAGAGTGAATTGCATACTATAACCATGGGTTCAAGGGTGACCTTTAGCCTTTTGCATTGATACTTCAAATTTCAGGTAGAGTGTCTCCCGTGGCTAACCCACTTTAGGGTGAGGCGAGGCATGCATCTCACCGAAATCTAAAAAATTCTTGTGTTTGTCATGATATATAAGAAAATATAAGTGCTTTGTGGAGATAAAATATAAGTACATCTTATCCCAAAAAGATTCGTAGATCTGACGTTTCCTCTACTTCATCTCTATGTAAATATGCAACTGCACCCTGGGCTAACCGTAAACTCTATTCAGACATATATGATAAGCTCAACATCCTTTTATTAACCAAGCTTAACCAAGTTGAAAGAGGAATTTTATTAAAGACCTTATGAGTCTAGTTTTTTTCACACACACATATATATATATAGAGAAACAATCCTCCCCTCATGAAGCAACAAGTCCCTTTCTACTTGTATTAATCTATTCCTCTTGTGCGTCGAAAATCATCTTCCTCCTCGTCTTTTCGGGTTCTTAATTGGTTTTCTCTCCTTTGCAAGAACTCTTCTTTTTCGTGACAAATATAATAACGCATCTAACTATATAAATCACTAGGTCTGATCTGGATCAGAACTTCAAAGTATAGATAAAGATTGGAGTCCAAACCTAATTAGCTGTCCTTCACATGCATTGTACAAGAGTGGGCAACCTAGGGGATTAAGAAAGGGGCTATCTCACACGAATCTGAATCTAAACCACAATCTCAATCCAGACCCACAGCTCTTGGCCTTAGACCCCAGTTTGTTCATGTATGGATCTCATGGATCCAAATTATATGAAACAATTTAGATCTGTTAATGATCTCTACGAAACGATGTAAAGATGCATCGGGCACATTTTCGCACATCCGGAACGAGTTTGTGCAGACAAATAAAACCGAGCTCCTTGTAGTTCAGCTATGTTCGGCTCATGACGAGCTCATTCATGCTTGATTCAAGCTTTACGAGTCGAACATGAACACTACATTCTGTTTGTCTTGGCTCGTATAAACTCACTCAGTTAGTTGTACACAACATTTTGTCTTGGCCAAATCCTTAAGCAGGCTGCGGGTATTGAACTAATGACCATCAATGTGAGTCGACCCCTAGCCAGGTGAGCTATGTGCTAGAAAACATTGTTAAACAAACTAATTGGGTGGACATAGTGTAAAGAAAAGAGTAACATACAAAAATAATTTTTACTTAGTTTCTTACTAGAAAAATATTTTTTTTAGTCAAAAAATATCTTAAATTATGTTTTTAACCTTTTCTTGGGTTACAAGAGGAGGCCGAAGCCTAACACACACACACACACTTGCGCCCTCTGGGATTCGAACTCCCCATCAGTAGCAATGGTGCTAGAGTGCCCTGCCATTGAGCTAACGCTCTGTGTGCAAATTATGTTTTTAACATGCATCTTGTGCTCATTTCATGTTTGGTTCATTTCAAACAACTCAACGAACCAAACGTGGAGAAAATTGAGTCTAAAAATGAGCCATTGGGCTGATCCTGTTCAGTATTAGTCCCTGCCATGTGCACGAAGCAAACAGCGGACACGCAGGCCTTTAGGCCCATGCACCACTCCTCAGGGGGGGAAGAAAGCATGGACCCGGGAACGCGGTCACCCTCCACCGCTCTCCACACGCTGTGTGCACTAACCTGACCTGTGGACCCGATTTGCGAGGCCTAGCATAACACATAGGCTGGTAAATGAACTAAGCTGCCTCGGGTTTGTCTCAGTTAAGCTCGTCATGAGCTCATTCATGTTTGGTGCGTGAGCCACGCATGAGCTGAATTGTTGGGCTCTGAACGTTGTGTTATCAGCTCGATTTGGCCCGTGTAAAATCCTTCAGTTAATTGTCCATAGAATCAATGTAATTATATGCTAGAAGACCATGTTAACTGAAGGAAGTAGATGGGCATAATTAATTAAATGTGTAAATCTTTTAATTTTATAAGAAAATTATATAAATTTTATAATCTTGACTCAGAAAAAGAAACTTTAACAAGCAGCTGGTCTTCAACTTGTGAAACTCGGCTTGTGTTCTGTTCTTATGAGCTAATGAGCTAAACATGAACAAGATCACCTGACCTGATGTACAAGCCGTAAGAGCTATGATGAACAAGCCATGAACAGCTCGTGTTCAGTTCGTTGAGCCTGTTTGCCAACCCTAATGGCACAACCAAGACTTTGACTTGATTAGATCCAGATCTAAAGTGTAGGTTATGCTCTGATTGATTAGATCCAGATCTAAAGTGTAGGTTGTGCAGATGGACACACTGTGCTTTCATAATTCCTTGGATCTGGGCTAGGATCCAAACCCAAGCCATACCCAAAATACAAAATAAATGGAAATGAAAACGAAAAGGGGCTGGAGTCGGCAAGGAAACTCCCAAAATTCTTGATGGAAGTCTCCTTCATGAACCACCGAAATAAGAAGACCTTTTCTTTTGGGGGGACTCTGAGAATTAGCTCCAATGACAGGGCTCTCGACTCACTTGATGATGGTGGTGAGTTCAATTTTATGGTGTGCATACCTGGCTTCAGCCTTGTAACCAAAAGATTTTTTTTTTTTGAATTTTGAGGGTGAAATTTTTGAAGAATGGTAGAACCGCAGAATGTAATGCCTCGAGTTCGGGTGAGGACCCAAATATTAAAAACAAAAGAAAAGAAAAGAATAGAAAAATAGATAAGAAACTCTTTAGAAACCCTTGGTGGAAGTTTCCTTCATTTCCGATTTACCTAAAACTAGGAACTGGAACCGTACCAAGACCTCCGATTTTAGTTTGAGGCCAAAATCATTTGGAACCCAAAAGAAAGTTATTAAAATTTTTAAAATAAAAAATATAGGGAACATGAAAGGTGGAAGGGAATAAAATCGGATGGTTTCGGTTTCGGATCCAATTTCAACAGTTCTGGTTCCAGTTGGTTCTTGACACGGTTGTGCTGGAGGCAGTGATTCCTGAAAGAGACCTTTTTTTTATAAATTCATGAAAGAAACTTTCGGGTTTTGAAGTTTCCTTATCAATTTCGGCCACTTTTCCTTTCCTTTTTTCTTTTAGACTCGGATCTGGATTTGGTTCCTCACACAGATCTGAAACGTTAGAGTTTATCTCGACGGTCTTGCCTCGGGACCTTCGCAAGTCCACCTCCACCGCGCCCCGGAGGCTGACATGGGTAAGGTTTTTCTTCTTTAAGAACGCAATTAAATCATTGCTTGCCGTCATCATCTATCCGTATCATCTGGTGTAATGTCATTTTCTCATCAAGAATCAATGGGTGGGTTACTTGATGAAGTTGGTAGCTCTACCCTCACTCTGCAGATATTCACAAGAAAGTTCACACGAAGAGAAGATACAAGCTAGATGGCTTTCCTTATCAGCATTTAGTGACTGATTTTGTTTATAATAAATGATAGCTGATTGAGGAATGCCAATTTCTTTAGATACTCCATCAAAAGTTGCTGAAAGCAAGACGTTGCTGAGATCACTTAAAAGATGAATCCAGAAGTTGGTGAGATCACAAAAACGATGCTTTCAAAGTCGGATGACAACAAAGTTATTAAAATCATATTGTATCGTATGGCACAATACCAATTTATTACGTATCCATACTTGAATCACTACGTACTATTTATCGGATCATACCGCACCATATCAATATGACCCTTGTATCGTATGATACACTTGTGTATTGTACGATAAGATATTGATTTTGTGGAGACCATGCTTTCGACTTTTGGGGCTTGGGATTATTTCAAGCCTATAAGGTTTCTTCAGTCACCATGTCCATTTTCCTTTTCAATAGAACCCTTGGCCTCTTGTCCAAAGCTAAAAAGGCAAGGGGCAATTACGAGTATATATAGCTGGTCTCAAATTTCTTGCATTAGTCAATAACCGATAATTCCATTCTGGATTGATTGAGAACTACTATAACAAGAAAGTTTGGAAACAACATAGAGAAACAATGGTGATCAGATGCAAAGATATATCATGCATATTAAAGTTATTTGTGTATGACATGATCTAGTTGGAACCACAATCAACATATGTCCTTGTTCTATTGTGCCTCAATAAGTCAAGGTGCAAATATTAAAAGAAATAGAAGATATTCAAGCAAAAAGAGAAACATTGAGCATCATAAAGAGCACACGATAAGAACAAAAAAATAGCTTATTTTTTAATATTTTATTTATTTTAAAGTTTGAAACTTTGAAAATCTACGACTCTCATTCTGTAGTAGTCTAAGATTTTAATGTAGTTTTTTAAATATTTTTTTTTTATTAAGATAGTGCTATATTTTGTGCATGCATGTGATGCATGGCATTATGCATGCTACATAATTTTTCTGATATTTTTTTTACTTTTAGTGGCTTTCTTTTAAAATTTTAAAATATAAATATATTATACCGTAGAGTCCGATATGATATATGCATATCGATGCCCTATACGTATCGGGCATCGGGCATCAATATGCTATTTACAACATAGAGTACAATGCAAAATAACTACTCCGGATATAAGATTTCTAACACTTTTTATGCTGACGAGCTTGTAAGATAAAGATACGGGAACTCGACTTACCTGTACTGTTGAATACATTGATGATATCAGTGGCTGAAAGCAAACCACCCCGGCCCATCACAATGAAAATATATATTAGAAAGTTGTTATGATAAGTATTAGAGTGAGGAGCTTAATTAAGGTGGTTTCAAACATTTCCTTGTGAGAAATTAGTTTTTGAACGCTTCAAACGGGATGTCGAAGACCACCAAGGCAACTTATAAAGTAAGTCATGCTTGGAGAGTGAATTGTAGCTCGGTGCCAACCTTTTTTTTGGGTAAGGATGGGTGCGCACCTTAGCTGGTACCATTGGAATTTGACAAAAGCTAGATATAACATGAAAACAATGACGAAATATTGATGGTCACAAGATCTAAACTTGCCATTATTATATCACATCTAAACATGTTATTGCTATATCCGATATGATTATCTACTATATTTCTGTTAACTTATCCTCATAGACTCTTGTATAAATGGCCATCTGAGGCACCATATTTAACTTGTACAGGCATAGGACAAGAAGATAACCATGGCTTCTCTGCTCCAACTAGTTTTCCTTGCTTTCTTCCTCGTGTTGTCTCCCTTTGTTGCGTAAGCTCAAGGTATGAAACTTGAGCATGCATTGAGTTCCTTTGGTATAGAGCATCTCATCTCTTTATCATCAATATCTACGGCATAGTAGGGCTCATCTTGATTCGTACGTTCATGTTACTCTTTGTAGTGCATTTCTTATTGCTTATGTTCAAGGTATTTATGCACCTAACAATCATGCTACGAAAATTGGATCTTGCTCACTCATGTCTACTATTTCTTTTTGGAAGCATGAGTACATATTTAAAAAAAATGAAGAACAACCTTTATTATACTCATGTCATAAAAAAAAAACAATGGTCTTACATGAGTGTATAGCGCCACTGGTGGGCAAGATCTAAAGATCTAGTCTATGCTCACTACTGCTCACTTATGTCTACCATTTTTTTTTAGAGCATGACTACAATTTCAAGGATTGTAAGGATATTTGAAAAAAATGAAGAACAACCCTTATTATACTCGTGCCACCGAAAATCAATAGTCTTACATGAGTGTATAGTGCCAATAGTAGGCAAGATGTAGTCTCTCTCTCTTTATATATATATATATATATATATATATATATATATATATATATATATATATATATATATATATACATATATATATATATACTTTATTGAGATAAGGCATATTTGCATAAGTTGTTTTGACCTTGTCAAGATTATTTAATTAGAAGTACTAATACGATGGGTCTGTGTTCTTAGAAGAAATTCCTGCTCGCAGCCTTGGTGCGCAACATTGCTTCACGCTATTCATCTTTGTTCCTCCCTTGTGCTGCAAGGCCACTCATAGATGCTTTTGGACTAAGAACAAATGTAAACGCATCTGCTAACTTAAGCCAAACTGTGTTTCAGACTTGCAAATAAATGAAATAAAAGCAGGAAGTCGGTAACATCCTTCAAGATCATATCTGCGTATATGAGAGTCTTCGATCATTTAAATGGGCAGTAGATTACAAGAATAAAGACCATCTTCATTTCTTTAAACGACAAATCGAAATAATATCAACACTTTGGTTTTTCTCATGTCATTAGAAAACATCATGGTGTTCTTAATTAATTCATGATGCCATCCAAATTCCCTAAAGCACGATTAACATGCATTGCCATTTGAATTGATGGTTCCACACGAATGACAGAACACGTTACATGAGACTTAAATGTCAGAAGATAAGGAGGCATGCTTGAGAACCCTGACCCTCGTTCTCAAGGTAGAGCACTGATAAGATTTCCTTGATTGATTCCGGCTTTCTCCGAGCTTAAGGTTCGTTGCCGTCGAGCACTTCTAGGTACGCCTGCAGCGGAAGATCAGGGTGATTCTGTTTTGGTTTGAGGTTTTCTCACAGCCGATTTTTCTAGGAAAAGTGTATCTTTACCTATATTTTTCAGTGTTTGTAACTGTATGCGCTGCTCTATAATTATAGAGTAGCGCATGCTTCTCCTTTCCCAGTTTATCCTATTGGGCTTTCCTCTTCAAGAGCCTCTGTATCCGAACAGTTACCATGATCTTCAGTAACTGACTGACTGTTATGATTATGTTGTTGTTATGGCCATCTTTTCTGTAACCGTGAACACGGGTAACAGCTAGATGGTCAATCCAGCCATTACCGTGCTTGAGAATGGCCACAACCTAACATCTCCCACTTGGCCATTCGAGCCAAGTGTACTGACATATAGGTTTTCCTCCCACTTTCATAGGGTTTACCTAGTAATGTCCTTTCATGATTGTTGATGCAATCACTACCCGTTGTGTGGTTATTTCCCTACACAATAATCAAACTCATGTTCGTAACATGTTTTGAGAAAAGTTCTTTTGTTATGCCGGGGTCTGCCAACATATCATTTGTTGGCATGTATGAGATGGATATTTCCTTTCTCATAACCATATCATGAACATAGTGGTATTTAACCATTATATGCTTGCTTTTTGAGCAATCTGATCCACTCTTGATAAGAGTAATTGTTGTGTTATTATCACAGTAAATGACAATTGGCTCCTCAGTTATTTAAAACTTCAAATCACATATGAAGCGGCTTATCCATACATCACTCATTGCAGCCATACAACAAGCCACATACTCAGCTTCCTGTGTATGCAAAGCTACACAACCCTATTTCTTACATGCCAAAGAAATAGCACCACCACCAAATGTGAATATTTGCCCTGAGGTAGATTTGTTGTCATCTTTGCTTCCAGCAAATCAACATCTGAGTATCCCACCACTTTCAGTTCATCTGCTTGAAAACACAATTTCAAATCTATTGTTCCTTTCAGATATCTTAAAATCTTTCTTACAGCTATCCAATGCTGCCAACCAGGATTACTTTGATATCTACTTACAAGACCAACAACAAAACTGATATCAGGTCTTGTACATATGTCAAATCCTTGCAAGTAGCTAAACCGCGTAGTTTACAACTCGATGAATATTTGCAATCATCGATGATAAAACTTGATTTGGTGGATAAAGATCGCCTCATGGCCTTGGATAATTTATAGGCTAATAAGTAAAAGGTTGCTCAGGTGTACAATAAAAATGTTTGACTAAAATAGCTCTGAAAAGGAGATTTAGGTTGGAAAACTGTCTTGTCAGTAACCTTGAATGATCCACAAATTGAAAAGTGGTCTATCAATTAGGATAGGCCATATATAATGTCAAAGGTTCTATTAGGAGGGACTTGTAGGTTATCAGAGATTGAAGGAAAAGGACATTCGAGGGGCATAAATGGAAAATATTTGAAGAAGTATTATCCTTCAATTTAAGAAGAACAATTTATTTGATGACTTTGATGCATATAAGAATGTGTCTTATTGAGGAACATTGATAGCGCCCCAGTTTGAGATCGGAGTTTCAATAAAATTCCACCCAAAGAAATTCTTCTTGTTTAAGGTCAGCAAGTTGATGACCTAGAAGAGAAAGATGATTCAATCAGAGAAAATATGGATATATCCAACATTAAAGAAACCACCATGGAACAGAGACAATGTTAGGTGTTTTTTCATTTGTAAGATGGGAAATGAAGGGTACTTAAAGAATTGAGCCTCAATAATGACGCATTAGTCCTTAGTAATCACTATGCCATTTGCTTCCAAAAATCCTTTGTAGGATAGATTCTTAGAAAAGAAGGTAAATAAAAAGAGAAAAAACATAAGGAATGAAGTTCAGGGCAATCAAAAGGAAGACCAATGATAGCATGAACATTTAGAAGGGTGGGACCAATCATAACTGACTTGAGAACAAAATGTTGATTTTGCTATACAAGAAACCTAAGAAGCTAAAGAGAATATTGATGTCTGTGAGAAAAGTGATTTGAGACAATTGTATTAGGTCAAAAATTCTTCACCTATAATCATGTGCATGTTAGACACCCACTAGATGTATTCCTTAAAAAGTTTTGGCTAAGTCCATAGGTCCTTTGAGAAACAATCACACTGATACCAATTTGCATATAAAGGAAGGGTTTTCGAGAAGACCATCTCATTGATAATTCTAAGGCCTTCTTTAGTAGATATAGTAGGACCAAGAAGAAAATAATCAAAGTCAGTGAGTCGAGATATATGTTAACCCAATGTAAGTATCGTGGATGAAGTTGGATTTGTGGAAGCCATGGGAACAAAGATGGTTGGCTAAAAGAAGAAACTCTAGAAAATTTCTCATGAAAAGTTGAGAATGTAGAGAGAGATAACTGTTTTCACAAAAGATTGGTGAAGATGGATAAAGTCTCAATCATTTTTTGTAGTAGAAAGAGGCCATGTTTCGTCAACATCGATTCATGTGACCTCACATGGTCATCTGGTCTGTAACCCGAAGTGGCTAAGGGTTTGACAAGATAACGATTAAGGAGGTTGTACAATGTTAAAAGATATTTACACCACCATTTATGGATTCCTCCGTAGAACGAAAAGAAAAAGGCAAAAGTATAAAGAGATAAATGACAGCTATGCACATGCAAATACGATTGTTTATTTAATATTGGTCATTAATAAAAAGCAATCATGATATCTATTATGACACCCTCGATCTACCTAGTCTATCCCAACATCCTCTAGAGAATCACTTTCAAATTTTCCAATGCACCTTGAGACCACTATGATTGGAAGCATCAAGTTGAGCATCCTTTTCGAGTGCTTCATGATTAAATGCAAAATTTGTAGTTCTTGTGAGCCTCAAGCAAGCTCTGGAGAAGTCGTGACTTTTACTTCACGAGCGATGGATGCTTGAGGTTACAAGGAGTCAAGATTACATAGTACTTGAGAAGTTTAGGTGAGCAGTTCATGGTGTCACAAATAGAGAATCTTGAGTTGTTCTTTGAGCTCAGTATAGATAGTTGATTTCTTACTCCCAAAAATTATAATTTATGAAAACATCTTCGCAATTGAATGGTAGAACTACAGTGAAGCTCCCCAATGTTAGCAACCTATTGAGAAAAGGAACATACATGTTCTTGACGATTGATAATGGAAGCAAGTTAGGTCTAATCAAATGACTCAACGATTTTGGAAGGTATCGAGGTGTTCACAAATCTTGACATAGGTACAAGAGACTTGTTTAATTGATCTCTCTAGCTCAAAAGGAATGTTTGCATCCTGAAGGGTTCATATCATATGCATACCATAACCAATTATATTCATAGTAGAAGAAGGAGGAGATTCTATATGAAGCTACCAGATCATAGAAGATAGGATATTTTATCGATCTAAGAAAATCTATCTAACATGGAAAAGATGTGCTAGAACCTATTACTTCTTGCTCGATTTGCCAAATAGAGTCATTACATGGTTTAGAGGAGAACAAGATCCTATACTAGTCATGTCAGGTATGAAATCTTAAATATCATCAGTCAAATCCTCTATCACGATGAGCTCATAAGACGTATTCCTTACTCCTAGTCGTGTTTTGCTCCTAATAATCCTGGTAAAGGAAATATATTTTGAAGTCCTTTCTCGTAGTGGTGGAGGAGAAGTCAATAGATCAAAAGGACCAACCGAGAAAGTCAAAGAATGTACAGAGCGATGTATGTGCCGAGACTTAGGATTATTGCCTACAGTTGCATCCATGTCATAGTCACAGAGCCTTGATCAATATTCATCAATCAAGACCTTGGTTATCTCCCTATGAATAATCACCCACTAAGAAGAAAATTTTGGGGTCTCTCTAGATCAAAGATATTAGTCAAGCAATAGAAAGGTCGATCCTTGTTTATTTTTCTCATCGACCAAAACTTCTCTAACAACTGACAAGCCCTATCAGAAGCCTAATTAATGGGTAGGCAATGAGGAAGGTAGGGTTGATCAATAATTGAATTGAATCGAGAGGACCAAGAGGCTTCACAAAATAATAACTGGGGAGAAAAGCTTCTCAAAATCTAATTCTATAGAGATCATCTTTGTATACAAAAATGGAAGTGGAATCAAGTGAACTAAAATATCAAGGAAGGAAAATTATATCAGGGTTAAGTGACCACAAACAGGTAATGATGTCTATAAGGTGAACCAAGGTTGGATGAATAAGTCTTAAAGAGGGTCCTAGCATATCAACAATAATCCGTTGAAGGAGGAGGTGTGTGAATCCAAACTTAGGGAAATAGAGATGAATCCGAAATTGAAGAAACCATAGTGAATACCTAGAAGATGTGTAGAATCACCACTCTAGAGAACCTCAAGAGTAGAATTAGTTGAATAATAAACCATAACCAAGAAAAAAGAGACAAGTGATAGTTTTGTACTAGATATAATAGTTGAGATATACCATGCATACTCACTGTTAAGATTAGTTCCATGAATACAGGCGATGAAATTATAGAACCATAATAGAAAGAAAGCATGGTGTTCTTCACTTGTCATAATAGAAAGAAATCATCCCAAGAAAGTTGTAGTGCAAGTTTATGGTGTGAAAATCCTAGTCGGTCAAGGATATAGGATCAACACCTTTGACCGAGAGACCTATGATCGCTAGCACATTGAGAATGGTGGAAAACATCATTCCAAAAGAAAATTGGAAGCGGTAGTGCCAAGAAATTCAAAAAGATAGGAAGGAATAGATAAGGGTGTCATATATCGTATGGCCAAATAAGGTAGAATAATAAGGTCATGGATACCCCATTGCATCAAGAGGCATCATTTTTTGTCTCTAATTCTATCCACCTTATCGATATATAGTTGATTGGTTAAAAGCTAAGGACGGATAAAGTTTGGGCAACAAGATATCATAAAGTCGTCCCGAGTCAATGACAACTCATCACTATGGAAATCGGTGAGACTCAGAGCTGATTTTGCAATGAGAGAAAAAACAACATTTGAAGAAGTCATAAAAGTAGGAAGGCAAGAAAATTTGAAAAGGATTTTTTTGAAGGGGAATAAAGAACCATGAAAGTATGAAGAGGTTGTTGCTTTTATAGATCCCAACTGAGAACAAATAGAATAGTGAGAATCACGCTAAAGAAGCAAATGTGTCTGTACCTTTTTGGCATAAAATTAATTTGGGTATGACTCGTACCCTTGATAGCTGTAGACATGGAATCGTAGGAGAACATGTGTTGATGCTAGAAAGATATACGAGGGCATGCAACAAAAGATTAAGAGTCTCAAAGAGAGGTAGACACATGCCTCCCAAGGGACCTGAGAACCCATACGTATAAAGCAAGCACATTACCTCATCAACTTGAGTTAGAACTCAGCTTGAGCCTGCGAAACTATTCTACCATATGAATTGAGTCATTCCCAACAACACAATGTTAACTCTACTTTAGCAATGTTTTGATAAAGGTGTCAACTTGGTTAGTTAGGATACGAGTGAAGATCTCCACAACTTCAGCAATGAAATATCAAGGTTGACACACTTGCATGTGCTTAACCTATATAATTTATTACTGAAAATTTTATCATGCGGTCATCATGCTAGGAGTGAAAACAAGATCATCACAAATTTATATGTGATATATATATATATATATATATATATATATATATATATATATTACAAAAAGGCTTAAAAACAATGTTTTTGTATTTTCTCTAGATGGAGCGCTATGTTTGCCACAATGATTTAGTAGAGAAGGCGACAATTGTTGGATTTAATGTGCATTAATGATATTTAATTCATGCTGGTATCTTTAAATATATATATATATATATATGTGAAAGTCCTAAAGAGTAAAAGTAATATATGAGGGACCTTTGCGAAAGATGACCAAGAGGAGATAAAGTTTAGTCCCATATTGAAGAATGTGACAAATCTTTTAGTCCTTTTATATAGTTGATAGTTCATGAACCTTAGTTCAAAGAGCTTGGGACAGACATGTTATACCACACACGCATGTTCACGTGCGCATCGGTTCGGTCTTAGCCGAGTGGGGCTTGGGATTGTAGCTTGTGGTTTGGGTCTTAAATCTGTCTTTTTATACGAAAAACTTTTGGTCTAACAGTGAAGAGTTTTTCTCGATCACTGATAAAGATAAAGAGGGACGGTTCTTGATAAGACGGGACGGTTGCGGCTAAAATGGTGTGTCATTTGGATCAGATTCATGATCCGTAATCCACACACGCATCCTATAAATAGGTAATAACGGGTTCTCCCTAAACAGAGAACTTTCCCTCTCTCTCTTCTAGTCATCTCCTGATTTTGTCTCTCTTCTTGTGGCGCTACTCTGATCCCTGTGCCCGTGATTAGTCTCTCTCTACCTTAACCATAGATGACTGAGGCATGTTCGAGGTCGACTCAAAGCCAGGTATGTACTCTTCGAGTTATGTGTGTGTTTTATCCTAGCAGGAAGGCGCAGATACCCGCATGTAGTCATAGCGGGACACTGATTTCTCCAAGCAAGTTCGTAGGTTCGACTAGCATAGATAAGTTTCTAATTTTGCTTGTACCTTTATTTTTTATACAACTTCATTATGACTTATTTTGGATCTGTGGTTGTTGTTTATGATTAAGATATGTTTACATTTATTGTATATTATTTTATTATGCATGTATATATAAGATATTTTTCAACAATCTTAGAGAAATAAGTTTTTACCATAGTAGACATGTTTGTGTCTGCTACCGCTGACCTAAGGTCGACTTGACCTTGATGCCAAAAAAGTTTGTGGGTCCACATTTTTAATGCTGATAAAAACGTATGAAAATTTGGTTAACCATGTTAAGGTTGCATCCATATATCAAGTCGAATTATTTCCTACCCAATGATATTGACCCTAGAAGCGCTGATAGAATCGTTGAGTGGAAGTTGAAGGACACCCTGTATCACTATTATATTTTATCGGTATTGTCAAATATTTTATTTGATGTATATAGCCCTTCCACGATAGCGAAAGATCTGTGGGCTATCTTAGATCGAAAATACAATACTCAAGACTTCGATCTTGAAAAGTATTACATGGCCAAGTTCCTTAAGTATCAAATGGTAGGGGGAAAATCTGTGACCGAATAGGCCCATGTGTTTCAGTTTTTATGCCATGGTCTAAAGGAAGCCAAAATGGAGCTTCCTAAAAAGTTTATTATTATATCTATTATAGAAATATTTCCTAAGTTTTGGGAGAGTTTCGGCCTAGATCTCAAGCAAAAGAAGAGTAAAATACTCATTGATGATCTAATGGTAGATATAACAATAGAAGAAGAGCATAAAAGTCAGAAATTCATTATGCTTGTAAACAACATATCTAGGGTTAACTTGATGGATGGAAGGAAACAACCTAGTGATACTAAGTGAAAACAGGTAAAACATACACCAAAGGCCAAGATCCAAAAGAAACCCAAGAATATACCATATTGACTTTGTGGTCAGGTTAGATATTGGGCGATAAATTGTCCCTCAAAGAAAGCCAAGAAACATGCAACCGCTAAAGGAGTTGTGGTCAACATGGCGGTGACCACTACACCTACTAGTGACGGGTATTTATCCCTTAAACTCCATCTCCTTTCTATTTATGAGTCGTAATACTGGATTATAGACACTAGGGTTAATATGCATGTTTGTGTTGACCAATCTCTCTTTGTGTTTTATTAGGCTTTTAGGGGCAAACAATGATCTTATGAGATCATTCGAATGTTGAAGTTAAGAGCAAAGGGTATGTAATTTTCTTCGAGGAAGGTTCTAACTCTTGATGGAGTTAGACATATTCCAATGATTTGTTAGAATATCCGTAGTGGTATTGCTTTAGTTAGGAAGAGATTAAGGTTAGATTGAAAATGTAATAAAGTCGTTATTATAGGATTTAGTACTAGGTGTTTCTTTAGGAAGGGTTATTTGTTTGATGTAGAGGATCTGTTTAAAATTTATGTCGAACCAATTGTTGATTATTATATGAATTTTAATGATAATAAAGACTATTTTTCTGTTTCATCATCATCTTCTTTTATGTGCAATGTTGAATCATCTGATGTATGACATACTAGGTTGGGTTATGTAAATCTTGACTCCATGAAAAAAATAATTAATTTAAACCTTAACCCTAAAACTGTCATAGATAGAAGACACAAATATGGTATATGTGTGCAAGCGACGTAACCTAGGAAACATTTTCATACGGTTGAAAGGAAATTAGAGATTTTAGATTTGGTGCACACTGATATTTATGAATTCAATAGAATGACTACAACGAATAATAAAAAATATTTGATCACATTTATTGATGGTTGCAGTACATACAGTTATATTTACTTACTTCAAAATAAAGATAAAGCTTTAGAAAAGTTTCAAATATTTAGAAATGAAGTACAAACTCAAATAAGCAAGATACTTAAACGATTAAGGTCTGATAGAGGAGGAGAGTATACCTCAAATCTTTTCCATGTATATTGTAAAAACAATGGTATTGTTCATGAGGTTATTGCTTCGTACTCTCCCGAGTCTAATAGGATAACTGAACAGAATAATAGAACCTTATGTGATATGGTTAATATTTTACTTCAATTTTCTAGGTTACCTACCTATATGTGAAGAAGCTTTGAATAAGACTTCTTATATTATAAATAGAGTTTCCTATAAGTATAAAAAAAGTAGTCCCTTTGAGCTTTGAAAGGGCGAAAGATTAGTGTCAAATATCTCAAAGTGTAGGGTGTCTTGCGAAAGTACTCATCCCTGAATATAAGAGAAAGAAATTATGAACTAAAACAGTGGATGCTATATTTCTGGGTTATGTGAAGACAAGATATGTTTACAGATTCTTGGTCATCAGATTTGATGTTTCTAGCATAGACGTCAACATAATTGTTTAGCCCCGCGATGCTACATTCTTTGAGTGTGTTTTCAATGAAGACTGGATTTCCCCAAAGTATATATTTTAAAAATTCTGATCCTATTATTGGTTTCATTCCCGATCATGTGGAAAGGATGACAAATGTTGATAGTACTTGAGAATTGGTAGATTTGTCTCTTGGTTGTTTTACTGTAGATTGTAAGTGGATCTTTAAGAAGAAACTGAATGCAGACGGAATAATCAATAAGTTCAAGGTCAGGTTAGTTGTCAAGGGATATCTATAATTATTTGTCATAAATTGAATGCACACAAAAGGAAAGAATAAATTATTTTGATACATATTCCTAGTTTCCTGGATGACTATAATTCGAGTGCTCATAGCACTAACCTCCGTATATGACCTCATAATCTATTAGATAGATGTGAAGACTGCTTTCTTTCATGGTAATCTAAATGAGAAAATTTATATGGATCAGTTAGAGGGATTTGTGGCTTATGAGAATGAGTCTAAGGTGAGTAAGCTTGTTAAATCACTATATGGTTTAAAACAAACCCCTAAACAATGGTATAAAAAGTTTGATTATTTAATCATCTTTTGACTTTGTTTCTAATGATTATGATAAGTGTGTTTATTGTAAGTCGGTTAATAATGCTTTCATCATTCTTTGCCTATACGTAGATGATATATTATTGTTTGGTTCCGATATAAGAATAGTAAATGAGATTAAGTCATTCTTATGTAGTAAGTTTGAGATGAAGGACATGAGTGCGACTGATATAATTTTAGGGCTTAAAATCATAAGGTCTAGTAATAGTATAGTAATCTCTCAATCTCACTATGTTGCAAAAGTTTTAGAGAGATTTGGATATACAAACTGTAGACATGTTAAGAGCCATATGATTTATTTAAGGCTTTATATAAGAATGAAAATGGTATTTCTATGTCTCAACTACGATATTCTGATATTATCGATAGTTTGATGTATCTAACAAACTGTACATGACTAGATATTATATTTGTTACATGTAAATTGAGTAGATATACCAATTGTCTAAATAGAACCCATTGGGAGGCTTTAGATAAACTGTTTCGCTATGTAAAGGGAACAATTTACTATATTACGATAAACATCATTAAGTTCTTCAAGGATTTAGTGACGCTAGTTGAATAATAAAGAATTCTAAAAATAATGGTGTCACTGGATATATGTTTCTTGTGAGTGGTGGCGTTGTCACCTAGATGAGACTGAATTGGAAGTTGAATGGTTTAAGGGACTTATATTCAGTTTACCTGTGGTAAAGAAGCTACTTTCGATAATTTTAGTGCATTGTGATATCATGAGTATAATTACTAAGATTAGTAGTTCAAAGTATAATCAAAAGCAATGAAAACACATCGAAGTTAGTTTGAAGTCTGTAAGAGATATTGTATCAATAAGGGCTTTTGTGTCTGATGGGGTTATGGATATAAATTTTGTTGGATCTAAAGATAACACAACTAATCCTTTGACTAAGAGTATATAAGTAGCTTTAGTTGAGAAATATAGATTGGGGATGGGACTAAAATCCCCAATTTATTCATAAGTAGTGGAAACTCAACCTAACTGAGTGAAGATCTCACGAAGTAGGTTCAATGTAGTAGTAATAAGTTGTTGGGTGAATAGGATGACACTTTGAGTATATGTGTCTGTCTTTTGTAAACCTAAAGTATCATGACTGCAAATTTAGCAAGAGATTATTCTCTAAATAGGATCGAGTCGTAGGACAGGATGATAGCAATATATCCTTGGAGATGTCTAGCTAAGTGATTGACATTATGTGACCACAATAGAGGAATTGAGTTGTTCCTTAAAGTCAATCATGATATAGAATATAGATGCATGACTATTAATCCATCACTCTTATAGATCACGCCATAGCCTTTTATTATATTGTTACCAATAAACACATTTACACATAAGGTTAAGGTTCAAGATATATATTCACCTAGTTCCTCTAAGGATAATATTGGATAATTCAATTAACAGTTTAAACAAGAAGGTAGCATTACTGAGAGCAAAAAAAAAATGGTTGAATCATGAAGGTACTTTTACACTTAAACACTTTGTGGGGGATTGTTGGATTTAATGTGGATTAATGATATTTAATTCATATTAGTATCCCTAAATATATTTAAATTATATATGTAAAAGTCCTAAAGTGTAAAAGAAACATATGAGGGACTTTTACAAAAAATGACAAAGAGAAGACAAAGTTTAGTCCCATATTAAAAAATGTGAGTCATTTTATACAATTGGTAGGTTATGAATCTTAGTTCAAAGAGCTTGGGGATGACATGATACCACACACATGCATACATTGGGTCGACCGAACTTGGGCTTGGGGCTTGATCCAACCATATAAATAGGTGATTAGAGGTCCTCCTTAAATAAACAACTTTTTCTTCCTCTATTCCAACCGTCCCCTGGTTCTGTCTCTTTGCTCGTGGTGTTGCTCCAGTCTTTGTACCTGTGGTTAGTCTCTCTCTCTCCCCCAACCATAGATGACTAAAGCGTGTTCGAGATCGACTCGAAGCGAAGTACGTGTTCTTTGAGTTATGTGTGCATTTTATTTTCGGAGGAAGGTGCAAGTACCGTACACACTCATAGCGAGGTACTGATTTTTCTTAGGCAAGTCTACAAGGGCAACTCACACAAATTTTCCTTCTACCTTTGTTTTCCGTAAAACTTGATTATGCTTTATTTTGGATTTGCGACCGTTGTTTATACTTGGGGCATATTTACTTTAAACACCCAAAATTTAAAATATTTTCAAAACTCCCAATTTTGAAAGTCAATTTAAAGCCTTTATGAACCTCCAAATTCGAAAACCCCAACTTTTTAAAAATCAAGTCTTTTTGGGAACATTTCAAAATAAAGGTTTTAAATTCAAGTTAAAAAGCCCATGGATTTCCAAACAAATCAGACGAATAGGTGAGACCCAATCCAAATTCCGTTCGAGACCAATTCTAAAAAGCAAAGGAGGGATCGAGTCAGAAGCCTATCTGGATAAAGCAAGTAAGATACGAAGATTGGAGCTCATCAGAAATGGATAAAGACTAACAGATGGATAAGATTGGGCTAAGATCATGACAGATCATTTCAAATCAAAGAAGGCAATTCAAGTTCAGATACATAGCTAGGATAAATCATATTTTATCAAGTGAAATGGGTTTGAAATGTTGTAATTAAAGAGTCACCAAGGCTGCATCATATGATCAAGTCAATAGGTCTACATCTTAATCTAACCAGCCATGAATGTACCCGATTGAGCCTAGACCGAACCAAAGGAACTAACCCACATGGAGCTGGTCCATATCATCATAGAGGGGACCACCATCTTGGATCAAGAGCTGAATTTGAAGTCTATCCAATCCGTCCCAATGAAGGGCCTAGAACCAGCCCCTTAGCCTATAAATAGGGCCAAGGTGGGGGCGGGTTCACTATCTTGGAATGTTTTATCTTTCTTCATCTTGGGGAATTGGTGAGAGGGGTTGGTCTTGGGTTTAGCAAGAAGTTGCTGCTCCAATTATAGGTCGTGGGCTACAAGGAGTGAAGCTAAGAGGATAGGAGAGTGAGGTAGATCTAGGTTGTGAGTGTAAGGGAGTTTGAGAAGAAAGCAAGGAAGAAGAAGGCCGGATTCTACTCTTGAAATTCTCAGCCATTTGGTAGAAAACCGTAAGTGCTCTCATACTTTGATTTTAATTCTTCTTCTCTATTCATTCAATTGGCAAGGGGTTGTATTAATGGAGCATTGTCTCCCCCATATTGTAATAATGACTAGAGTTGCTAAATTTTCATTCTCCTACTGAATTTTTATTCTCACACACACGCATTCTATGTATTTGTTTATGCGCTTCTATCCCAATATATTCTATAGAACACTATATACTCTCTACCCCCTCTATGCTAAAGCTTATATGAATATTTCCTTTCATTTCCTTCTAGCACTTTAAATTCGTGATGTACTGTTATTACAATTTCAATTCGGGTGAGTATGCATGCATGTATATTCTATAAAATGAAATTCTAGTTTTTCAGCATCTGCATACTTGGATTGTTTGAATTTTAATTCTCTGTTCCATGCTCTGAATATACTGTAACTTTAGGACAACACATATACACACTAGCCCACTTAAAATAAAATTTGCCAGAATTTTAGGATCGTGCAACCCCATGAATAAAATTGGGAAACATCAGACAAATTCATTTATATTTTTTGCATAGTCGGATTTCTTACCATAGGAGTTAGGTAAAAGTCTCATATCTCTGTCTATAAGCATTCAAATTGGATGAATTTAGTCTCATTGGAAAGATGATATCTATAGCTTTCCAAAAAAACTAAAATCACTAAATTTTGAGTTCTGTACACCGAGATACACATGATTCTTTGAGCCTCTATATTTCTGTCATAGAAGCTCCTGAAATAGTGAAGTCAGGTTTACTTTCTGATTTAATTTTGTAAATCTGTTAGTCTAAAATTCAAAACAAAAGGAGTCTAGGATCCTAATATATCAGGGAGCATCTTGTAAAAATTTCATAAATTTTGGATATCGTTAGGACCCTGAGAAAAATTTGGGAACATGGTCTGAAAAATAGAACCAGTTTATGTTTTTCATAACTTGGTGAATTTCAAGTTGAAACAAGGTGCACTCACTATTTCTTAGCCACACACTTTATTTTCACGTGAATTGGAGTCTTTAACTTAGGAATTTGAAGTTTCTAAGCACTTAGGCTGACCCTTGAGCATCGGTTCAAGAAGGCCTAAAGCGAAAAGAGCTTGCTTAGCCCAATCACCAAGTAAAGTCAGATTTATCAAAACTTTGCTAGTTTTTGAAAACTAGTTGGCATGCTCGCATAAGAGTAGATTAGAAATTATCGTTTCAAGTATCTACATAGGCTTGGAGTGAAAATTTTGAGTCTACATTTACATTTATTGCATATTGTTTTATTATGCATGTATATGTCTACGGTTTTTTCCAACAACGATGACACACAAGGATCACAAATTAGACTCCTAAGTAGCTATGTCCTCCATGTATCACAACTTTAGTGGGGATTTTCCTCCATACTGTCAGTTTGGTATCAACTTCTTCCACGAATCCAACCCCATACTATCTATACTTATATCTAAGTAGAAATAGTTACAACCCCAAACTCTCTCTCTCTCTCTCTCTCTCTCTCTCTCTCTCTCTATATATATATATATATATATATATATATATATATATATATATTTTGTAGGTTTCCCAAACACCGGATCGAGTCTGATCAATGTTGTGGATGTACCGAAATAAAATACTGTACTCGATTTTGTGGTTGAAAGAATAATTCTATTGCAACTGTCGAGATCCGAGAGTAGGTACTCTCAAAGTATCTTAGCATTCTTTTATATATATATATATATAAACAGAGAAAAATAAAAAACGAGAACATGTTTGTAATAATGTGGATGTGAGAGAAATAAAAAATGGTCATGGTGGTTGGTCCAAAGTGAAACCCTATTTTTTATTACGACTCTTAGTGACCATCTACGAGGTAGGTGAACTCTATTCATTCAACGACACTAGGAATATTTGTTGGAGTTTTTTCGACCTTGAGAGCCCCTCACAGTTGTCATTTGCAGTATATGGAGAATATGGGCTCAATAGCATCACTGGTCATGGCTGTTGTGATCAATGAAGGGGAAGATGAGGGTGTTGATGAGCCTGAACAGAATCAGGGACAGCAGCAGCAACAACAACAGAAGAAAAAGAGGCTTTGGGGTCTTGTAGTCTGCCATAATACTACTCCAAAGTTTGTTCCTTTCCCACTGAGATATGCATGTGAGTTTCTGATGCAAGTTTTTGCTATTCACGTAAATAAGGAGGTTGAGTTGGAAAATCAGATGCGAGAGAAGAATATCCTTCGCACACAGACATTGCTGTGTGACATGCTTCTTAGGGATGCACCACTTGGAATTGTGACTCAAAGCCCCAATGTAATGGATCTTGTAAAATGTGATGGTGCAGCCCTTTTGTATGGAAACAAGCTTTGGCTGCTTGGTCAGACTCCATCTGAATCTCAAATGCGTGATATTGCTGTTTGGCTATCTGAGTATCATAGGGATTCCACTGGCTTGAGTACAGATAGCCTTTGTGAAGCAGGATACCCGGGTGCACTGGCAATAGGTGATGTAGTTTGTGGCATGGCTGCTGTTAGGATTGCTAACGGCGACATGTTATTTTGGTTCAGATGCCCCGCTGCCTCTGAGATCAGATGGGGAGGTGCCAAACATGACCCAGAGGAATGAATTGAAGCTTGAGGGGATGAAGGAATTAAACGCTGTCACCAATGAGATGGTGAGGCTGATTGAAACAGCCAGTGTCCCGATCTTTGCAGTTGACGTGAATGGATCAGTTAATGGTTGGAATACTAAAATTGCAGAATTAACTGGATTGTCTGTTGAACAAGTCATGGGGAAACATCTACTCACTCTTGTCGAGGATTGTTCTTTAGATCGTGTCAAGAGGATGCTTTACCTGGCTTTGAATGGTAAGCGGTACTTAATTGGTTCTTATCTACAAGTATCATCCATCCCCAGTTTACCATTGTTCCGTACAATTGAACTGTTGGGTTTCGTTTCGTTGTTACAACAACAACAACAACAACTAAGCCTTTTCCTATACTAGATGGGGTCGGCTCTTTTCGTTGTTATTTCGGCTAAATTGGACTGTTCTGCTGATTGCTTGTACAGGTGATGAAGAGCGAGAACTGCAATTTCAAATGAAAACATATGGTCCTCAAAATGAGAATGGGCCTGTTATCTTAGTTGTAAATGCTTGCTCCAGCAAGGATCTACATGACAATGTTGTTGGAGTATGTTTCATTGCTCAAGACATGACCGAGCATAAGATGGTGATGGACAAATTCACTCGTATCCAAGGTGATTACCGTGCAATAGTGGAGAACCCTAATCCAATGATACCCCCCATTTTTGGTACAGATGGTGGTTGGTAAGATTCTCTATGTTATATATAATAATAATAATAATAATAATAATAATAATAATAATAATAATAATAATAATAATAATAATAATAATAGGATACTTCGTTAGAGGAGCATGTACTCCTCCAGGATTACCGTACAACTGCGTGTGGATCATCACGAGCAATTGAATTGTTAAAGTTGGGGAGTATGCACCTTATCTTATCATTCTTTTACATATATAATGCAAAATAACCAACTTATCCTTTTCTTTTTATGTTTGCAACCGAATTATAGAAAACATCATTGTACAATATTTGGATCAATGTCTTAGTACAATCAATCGTGACAATCTTGATATGTTTTATGATATGGATTTTAAACAAAAAGACATAACCACCATCAAAGTCATCTTCGCCTCAAAGTTAGGAAGACAAGGCTTCTCCAATGGAGTAGGCTTAAACCATCAGTGCATAGTGTGTGCACCAACTTGATCCCTCATCTTAGCTTTAATCTTACGCAACGTTTTCCATGCTAATATGCTTAGTTGGGGCATCCAGTGTTAGCTCAACTGTCAGGGCTCTTTAACTCCAATAGCTCAGGTTGTGAGTTCAATCCCTGGGGCAATCATGTGTATAAGGCAGCAGCCTCCCGTTATGAATAATCTTGAAGCAACTTTATAAGAAATGCCAACATGAACAGGATGTAAAGAGTACGCAATGTTTCATATGTATTTGACGGTTTAATGCATCAAGCTATCGCCAGTGGAGGACCCACTTTAGGGCGAAGTGAGACAGGGCATGCACTTCACTTAAAATCTAGAAAAAATTCTTCAGTCCACCACTCAATATAAAAAAAATACAAGTACTTTGTCGATGTGAAATATAAGTTCACCTTACCCCAAATACAAGTTCACCTCATTCAAAAAAAAAGAAATTTCTCACTTTACAACTGGCTATAGCATTTGATCACTTTATGCGTTTGCTAGGTCTGATATTACCAAATTTCTTATTTTGAATGCGTCAATATTTTCCCATGAAAAGGCAACACCAACTAAAGTTGTAATATCATATTAGACACTGTAGGGAATACGAGCATCATATACCATACCTTAATATAGTAACATACTTTATTTACTGAAGAATAAAATAATTTAAAAAGAAAAAATATTATATCGAAAACAAGGAAACATCAATCATACAGTTTGTTCCGCACGAATATGCACGGTGCGAAGCATAACATGATGTGTTGATTCATCTACCAATATGACATTTGATATTTAAACACATTGACACACACTGACATTTACAACTCTTTGCATCGTTTTTTCTCCATAATTGCGCGTGCCTGTGGTTTACACACACGCACGTGCGCGGGCACACATATATATATATATATATATATATATATATATATATATATATATATATATAGAGAGAGAGAGAGAGAGGGAGAGGAGAGAGAGTGGAATGATATTCTATAATATTTTATGTGACATTTCTTCTTGGTCCGTAGCACTTGTGAGTGGGAGCGCAACAAAAAGGAGGCAAAAAAAAAAAACAATTCATTTAGCAATAGTATCCAGCAATATCGGGAACAGCTGCATTTTCAAATAACAGAAAGAAATGTACCAAGAACGCAGAAAACAAAGCATATGGAATATATAATTTACATAAAGACAAGAAAATTCAAAAAGAACACACGGAAAAAGTTAAAGAGTGTGTCCTATCTATCTATCCATCCATCTATCTATCTATCTATCTATCTATCTATCTATCTATATATATATATATATATATATATATATATATATATATATATATATATATATATAGAGAGAGAGAGAGAGAGAGAGAGAGAGAGAGAGAGAGAGAGAGAGAGAGAAATTGGGCACATAAATACCACGTCAAAGTAATAAGACAAACATGAGCTATAGGAATCAAGTTTTCAGAGGGATGAGATGCTCTATACTTTAAAAAAGTCTATGCTCAAGTAAATCATACCTTGAGCAAGAGCAACAAGGGGAGACAACGCCAGGAAGAGAGCAAGGAAAATTAGTCGGACCAGAAGAGCCAAGGTTATCTTGTTGTCGTATGCCTGTGCATGTTAATGGCCATTTACATACAAGTGTGTGTGGGGATAAGGTAGAATGTGATAACTGCTAGAGCTTTTATGGTTATATTTACCTCTTAATAGTATGATTTAAATTAGATTAGTTCTGATGTAATCCTAAAACTGCTCTAATTAATGGTACTTGAAGAGAGCTTTTTCTTTGGTTTTCCCTGTGCTAAAACCCGCCTGTGACGTCCCCAACCCAAAGCTTCCGCAAAGTGGGCCAAATTCCAACAAAATCAATATGGTAATTGATATAGCAACGGAATGTTTAGATGTTGTGATATAGCAACGGCAAGTTCAGATCTTGTGACCATCAATATTTCGCCCTTATTTTCATGTTATATATGACTTTTGCCAGATTCCAACAGTACCAACAAAGGTGCACATCCATCCTTAAAGTTGGCATCCATTCTTTATTTCCGCAAGCACGTCATCTTATCTTTTCTATGATCTCAGCAACTTCTACTGTGGAAAGATGGAAACTGACACGGTTTTTCATGGTTTTGTGTCCCCAAACAGAAACTAAGAAGTATTATTTGTGCGGCAAAGATTGACGCCATATCTGAATTGCAGGGCAAAAGCCTAGATTCCTTGTCTCTGACAAAATTGTCAATCATCAGTCAGCTATTCGTGTTTATCAACAAAATCAGTCATTAAGGGCTTTATAAAGAAAGCTATCCAGCTATTATGCCAAGAAATCATATACTTCTTCTAAGCAGGAAGATACAATATTCATATACTTCACCACTTAGGAGAACAATCTAAGCTTATATCTTCTCATCGCACGACTTTCTTACGAATATCTGCAGAGTCAGAGTAGAATAGCAACTTTATCAAGTAATCCCCGTACTGCTTCTATATGGAAAAATGACAGTGCAGTGCACCATATGATACTGACAGGTGATGACGGCGAGCAAGTGTAGCGTGCAAACAATAATTTATTAGCGTTTTAAAGAAAGAAGAACCTGACCCAGGTCAGCCTCCGCACAGAGTGGTGGTGGACTTGCTAAAGTTGGCAAGGGGTGGGTCGTGGATCAGTAGACCTATCCGCAGCGAGCCTTAGTTTCGTGTCACGTTCCCGTCCCGCTCCCCAGGGGAGATGGGTACAGGTTGGGTCATTTTCTCTCTACGAGTACCGGGGCGGTTACGGAGAATTCCATGCTTGGAATTTCCCACTCCAAGAACATTGATAAAACTAAAAACTTTCGCAAGTTCAATTGTTGATAAATCTCATTGAAATAATTGATAAAACTTAAGATTGGGTAGTTGAAAATTTAAAATTATTATTTTCTACACATGAGAACAGGGAGACACACGTTTACACATGATATATATATATATATATATATATATATATATATATATATATATATATATATATATATATATAATGTCAGGTCAGGTGACAACCGACCAAACCAAGTATTCTCTATCCCTGATGTTGGGTCGAGTCAATGTTGCCATCTCTGAACACCATGAGGACAAGTGTAAATTGTGCCCCCTGAGGAGCGTTGTGGGTTTGCCTACTTTAATTAAAAAACAATGTAAAGACTTATACGGGCCCTCGTTTGCATCGTGACAGAGGCCAGCACTGGCAGATGATGCAAACGCCCCCTAAATGACTGGTAATCGAGCGGAACAAATTGAAGAGGATCAGCTCAATGGCTCATTCGTGGACACAAATGCAATACCTCGGTCTGTGTTTGAGTCTAGACCGGATTCAAAGAAGAACCAAATGCACAAACAAGCGGATAAGAGGGCTTTCATCCATCACGAATTTGGAAGCCACAACCCTTATTTAAGGGTCAAATAAGAGGGTTTTCACCCCTCATTAATCCTAGAATGTAAAGGAACTTGAGAGAAGCTATTCGTGGTGGAACGGCGAGAATCAACGGTGTTTCTTCTAAGTTATATATTTTTCTTTAGTTTTATTCAATTTTTCAACGATCAGGCGGTTACTTGGTGATGTGGAGAGTACCATCCTATAGGGTTTGAAGAGACGATTTCATGGACTATTTATTTGAGCCTAATCATGGTTAGAATGAGCCAGATTTTTTGAAAAAGTAGAAAAGGTTTTTCTTTTAGAAGTTACAGCTTCTGGCCATTTTTCATGCAACATAGTAATCGAGGTGACAATGATAATAGCACCAATGGGTAGGGCTTGAGGAGAGCTTTCCAACGGCTACTTATTTAGCAGATTTCGTGACCGAAGAAGGCTAGTAGAGGCGAAAAAGCAAAAGGAGTTCAATGGCAACCACCAACTCGATTAAGACCGAGAAAGACTAGGTTGGTTCAATCTTGGTGGGCTGGGGCCGGATTTGCCAAAGCTCGGGACCCGAATACTCGATCAAAAAAGGCCGTGTCCCCTCATCGTGTCAGATAACGTGTCACCTTCTATACTAAATTGTATCAGTGTAAGATGTTCATGTAGTTGCCTACATATTTAGCAAAACCATTGAAAGTTTCTTGAGCGTAGAACAAATATGTTCAAAGTGAAACAATTCTAATAAGAGGACTTAGTTTGAAAGATCATCATGCAAGTAACCCTAAAGGACTCATAGTTTGAAAATAGTCTTCCAATTGGGATGGACTGCATATAGTATCGAAGGTTCTATGAGAAGGGTTATATAAACTGGCGGAAATCGAAGGGGAAGAAAATGTGCGGGGTATAAATGTCTATCACTTGAAGAAGTTTATCCTTCGGTTTGGGAAAGGCAGTTTATTTGAAGAATTCAACGAATAAAAGTATACATTTATCAAAAGAATTATAAAAAATAAAAAATAGAGTCAATTATTTATCCTGAGGTAAATGCATTATCAAAGACAAAAGCGGTTCCCAACTAGAACAGTTCGCCTTATATTAAAGCCATATGGCACTTCTCATATTCTCATTTCAAAGCCCTGAGATTCTTGGTCACCAATGGTTCTTGTACTTGGTTCCTCGAGAAAGACTCTAGGTAGGCCTCCTCCAAATTCCGTAGTTTTGCCACTCTTCTTCGTAAGCTCTAATCCCAGCTATCTATCAGTTCTTGATATTGTAAGGTCAAATGATCATTGATAGAGACAAGTTGTGAAGTAAGGGAAGTAACTTATCAAAAGAGAGAAAGTCACATCTAAGAAGGTCAATATGCTTACGAACTTCTCGATATCAACCCATGTTATCTCACAAAATTGAAGCTTGAGATCGAAAGTTGCTAGGAGATACTCTTGATTGAGCTCGTTATTAATCAAGATGGTTCAACCTAGAATAGAGATCCGACAAGCATAAACATTTCACAAATATTTTCAGCAATTGGAAAATGATAATCTTTTGGAGATCAAAGCAAACTTGTCATACCCGAAAAGGTATGTCTAGATTGGTAGCTAGTCTTTGAAGGATAGAAGAGAGAGTATTTTGAAGTCCCATCTCTTCCTCATAATCTTTACTGAGTATACTCTAAACGAACTCTATATCAGTGTTGATTCCTGAGGCTGGTGGAGGAACTACTTCTATGAGTACAATATCATTGTTTGACACATTTGTGTTGACTAAAACTTTTTTTTGAAGAGCATAGGTGACACCCTCTATAGGGATACATTTTGGTCTAGAAATGGTAGCCATCAATGAAATGTCCAAGCGACACTCAAAACTTCTTATTTATTGCTTTATATATCCGAAGTATTCAGAATATAATTGCCCTCTACTGCTAGATTAGCCAACTAGACTAATGTTAGGCAAAAATGTCCTACCTGACCCTTCTTAATTTTTATGTGTAGGCAATTACGTGCCAAGACCACGTATTGGGCTTCGATGAATTGCATCTAGTAGCATGTAACTAATTCATGGAATTTCTCGAAGAAGACTTCGATAGTTTCACTTATTTTCTCACGAGATTCATCAAGTTTGTAGGTATTGGTTAAGGATGAATAATGTTACAATATTTGATAAATTTCTTTGCATTTCATCATAAGTTTGGATTGAACTTAACTTTAATGAAGTATACCAAGCATATTTTTAGCCCTAAGAGAGGACATGAAAAGTTTAAGTTTATGAAACTCATTGTCTCCTAATTGTTTGCACTTGAAAGTAAATTAGGCCAATTGCTCTTCGTGATATTTACCATCTTATACCAAAAAAATGATAAACTTGGTTTTCAAACCGCTAGGGACTGGCGCAAGCCTATCAACCCATTTAGGGTATGGTTACACTCAACTTCAATATCGGGTATTTGGAGCTCAATTCCAAATGCATTCTAAACCAAATCAATGACTCCATCACAGTTCATCGATGCATCATCCAACTCCAAGGGTTTATTCAATATGTGATTGTCAAATGTTAGGTATTGGTGGTGTGTTGGTGGAGGCGGTACCTGATAAGGTTGAAATGGATACACTTCAGGTTAATATGCAAGATGTTGTAGGAACTAGCAACCCAAATTCTATTGGTTGTGTAGCTGGTAGGAAGCCCACCCCTGCTTGGGCAGCCATGAAGCTCGGAGCGACTGGTGGTACAATAAGATAACTTGGTAGATGCCTCCCGACTATGAGTCTCAAGGCATACTAATTAGGGTTGAGGCCACATGGCTAGTTGTGCCAATATTTTGAAAAAACACGATCGGGACCAAGGAATCAAGTGATCTCTAAGTAATATGTATTTGACCATACTGTAAATCAGTCCTCAAGCCATAGAAGGTCCTAGGACGTTCTGGCTTCCTATATAACTGTTGAATATCAGCTCAAGCTGGAAATGTCATTTGGGCAACCACTTCAACAACCTGCCTCCTTTTGCCAACAAGCATATCCTAATCTTGAATAGTGGTAAGTTTATTCGCAATCATGGTGGGCATGGATTCTACCATTTGACGAAATAATGTTACAACAACAACAACAACAACTAAGCCTTTTCCCATACTAGACGGGGTCAGCTACATGGATTCTTTGTTTCCACAGATCTCTATCGTGTGCCATGTTAGCAGTTAACTCCCAATAAGCTAGATCATTCTTTATTGTTTCTTTCCAACACTTTTGTGGTCATCCTCTACCTCTTTTAATACTTTCCAAATTTAGTTTTTCTAACCTTCTTACAGGTTCTTCTTTTGATCTTCTTTCTATATGTCCAAACCATCTTAAACGATGTTCTCTCATTTTATCCTCTATTGGTGTCACTCCTAATTTGTTTCTAATAACCTCATTATGTATACGGTCTTTTCTTGTATGACCACTCATCCATCTCAACATCTTCATTTATGTCACAGACATCTTTTGTACATGTTGATGATTAACTGCCCAACACTCAGAACCATAAAACATGGCAGGCCTAACTGCTGCTCTATAATATTTACCTTTTAATTTTAATGGTATCTTCTTATCACAAAGAATACCTGATGCTCCTCTCCATTTTAACCAACCAGCATTAATTCTATGTGTAACATCTCCATCAATTCTTCCATCACTTTGAAAAATTGACCCTAGGTATTTAAAACTTTCCTTTTGGGGAATGCAATGTGTGCCAATTTTAATTTCTATGTCCTTTGAAGTAGCCAAATGATCAAACTTACATTCTATATATTCTGTCTTTGTTCTACTAAGTCGGAGGCCTTTGTTTTCTAATGTTTCTCTCCATAGTTCCAATTTTCTATTAACTTTTTCCTTAGACTCCTTCACTAATACAATGTCATCTGCAAATAACATATACCAAGGTACTTCATCTTGAATATGTTTTGTTAACTCATCCATCACCATTATAAATAAGTATGGACTTAAAGTTGATCCTTGATGTAACCCAATATTAACTTCAAAGAAGTCTGTCGTTCCTTCATGAGTCCTCACACATGTTTTTGCACCATCATACATGTCTCTTATAAGGTTAATATATGTCAATGGGATACCTCTTTTTTCCAAAGTTCTCCAAAGAGCCTCCCTCGGTACCCTATCATAAGCTTTTTCTAGATCAATACATATCATGTGAAGGTCTTTCTTTTTTGCTCTAAAATGTTCTATAAGACGTCTCAAAAGGTGAATCGCTTCAATAGTAGATCTACCTGGCATAAATCCAAATTGGTTCTCTGTTGTACTTGATACTTGTCTTAACCTACGTTCAATAATTCTTTCCCATAATTTCATAGTATGACTCATTAACTTGATACCTCGATAATTCGCACAATTTTGAATGTCTCCCTTGTTCTTATATACGGGTATAAGTGTACTTGCTCTCCATTCCTCGGGCATCTTTTGGTTTTTCCATATTTCATTAAATAGTCTTGTGAGCCAAGTGATTCCTATTTCTCCTAGTATTTTCCAAACTTCTATAGGAATATTATCTGGTCCTACCAATTTACCACTCTTCATATGTTTAAGAGCCTCTTTGACTTCATTCTTTTGAATACGTCGGTAGAAATTATGGTTTATATACTTTTCTGACTTGGCTAAATCTCCTAAACTAATACTAACATCTTTATTTTCATTAAAAAGATTATAAAAATAGTTTTTCCATCTATTTCTTATATCATCATTTGCCATTAGAATTTTTTCATCCTCGTCTTTTATGCATCTAACATAATTAAGATCTTTAGTTTTCTTATCTCTAGCCCTCGCTATCCTAAAAATATCTCTTTCACCCTCTTTTGAGTTGAGTTTTTTATATAAGTCCTCCAAAATCTTAGCTTTTGCTTTACTAACAGCCTTTTTTGCTTCCTTCTTTACTTTCTTATAAGCTTCTAAAGTTTCACTAGTTTTCTTAGCATAATGTAATTTGTAACATGCCCTCTTTGCCTTGATTTTGTTTTGTACTACTTCACTCCACCACCAAGCTTCTTTTTGTGCTGGTACACCTCCCTTAGATACCCCTAACACATCTTTCGCCACTTTCCTAATATGTATAGCCATATTGTTCCACATATCAGAGGGTGTGCCAACATAATTCCAAACATCTCCTTGAAGGACTTTTTGTTTAAATATATCTTCTTTCTCACTTTTGAGGTTTCACCATTTAGTCCGAATAGCTCGATGCACTCTTTTCTTCTTTGTTCATTTTTTTATTTGTAAATCCATAACTAAAAGTCGATGTTGGGTGGTTAAGCTTTCTCTTGGAATTACCTTACAATCTTTACAACACGCTCTATCTTTTTTTCTACAAATAAAGTAATCAATTTGTGTTTGTGATAAGCCACTCTTATAAGTAATTAAATGTTCATCTCGTTTTTTGAAGATTGTATTGACTATAAAGAGATCAAATGACATAGCAAAATTTAAAATCTCCCTACCTTCCTCGTTTATATCCCCATAACCAAAGTTTCCATGAATCCCTTGATATCCTAATGCCTCTTTACCGACATGTCCATTTAAATCTCCTCCTAAACAAATCATCTCCCTTTGTGGAATCTTTTGAAACACCTTATCTAACTCTTCCCAAAAAACTATCTTTATACTATCTTCTAGTCCTACTTGGGGTGCGTAAGCACAAACTATATTCAAAACCTCTACTCCTAACACTAATTTCAATGTCATGATTCGGTCACCATATCGTTGTATGTCTACTACACTCTCCTTTAAATCTTTATTTATGATAATACCAACTCCGTTTCGGGCCTTTTCTTTACCTGAGTACCATAATTTAAAACTTGTATCCTCTATCTCCTTTGCTTTTTCTCCAACCCATTTTGTCTCTTGTAAACATAGAATATGAATCTTTCTATGAATCATAGTATCTACAACCTCCATTAGCTTACCCGATAATGTTCTGATATTCCAAGAACCAATACGAATCTTATTATCTAGGACTAGCTTCCTTACCCCCCGCATCCGTCCATAATCAAAATGCGGAGACCCTCTTTGAAAATTTTTCACTACATTCGGGCGGCAATATAGCGGGACTAACTTCTTTACCCACACCCGTCCATGATGTGGGAACCCTCTCTACAATTGATTCACTATATTCGGGCGAAAATATAGTGGCCCTTGCTTACTTCTTACTGCATTCGGGCTCTGCAGCACGTCGCTAGGCGGGGATGCCCCAAAGCAATGCTCATAATTTTTGTAATCCATGTTGTAGAAATCCAACGAAGTTTTACGCTGGCTGTCGGAAGCCTAACACAACCCTCCTCCTTTATCCGGGCTTGGGACCGGCAATGCAAGGGTGATCCCTTACATGGGCGGAGTTATTTGACGAAATAATGTTGCCTAGAGATAATTGACTGCCCTTATAACCAATCCACAATTGATGGTTACAAACATTCAAGGACAACATCATCGTTCAATTGAAAATGATGCATAGCCGACACATGTTCCGTTTACTAAGGTGGTTTATGGCCCGCTTGATCATCTTGGCCTAGTATTCATGAGCTATGAACTGGTGAAGCTAATGAATGATGTTCAATGTCCATACTAGATGATGCCATCAAATATACTTGACAAGATCGAGTTTGCATAAACTGAGTAACCCCGCAACAAAGCATGTAAGGTCCATCGGACATGCCAAAGAATGTGTTTTTGCCAGAAGTGATGATTCAACTTAAATGGCAAGGCATAAGATGGAATACGATGAAAAGGCATGCTAGAGAACTTTAATCCTCATTCTTAAAGGGGAAAGAGAATGAATAAGGCTTCAAGCGATGTAATGAGTCCCCAACAATCTAATTTTGCGTATCCCAGTTGTTGATGGGGTTTTATATACAGGTAAAGCACCCGGTGTGCTCGAGAAGATGTCGAGAAAGTTATGTTACTACTATCTGATCTCTCTTCCTTGATTATAAGCACTAACTATAGACTTTCATCGAGATGACAGAACACGTGTCAATCTTCCTACTTTTATACCACCATTTTAGCCGCCACACTGATTAGAACGTGTCAACTGATCCCATGATCCATACTGGCTCGAGGTAATGGGCATGCTTTATACTCTGGGTCTCGCCCCTCTTGGGAGGCATGTATCCCCTGTATTCGAGACGCTTGATCTTCTGTCACATGCCCTCTTGCATCTTTTTGGCATCAGCATAATCCAATTTGATGAAAATCCTACATGAAATGGGACGTACGCATCTAAATGGATCTTAATGGCTTTCATTCTAACTCATCCAACTTATTGCATCCACATGGTTGAGATATGCTGTAAAATGTGAATTATATAGCATGACATCAGTCTCTCGATGGCCATAAGCAGATTTTCATTCATTGCTTGAAAATGTGGAGCTTTAAGTGTAACCACAGTGGCACTAATGCATAGGATCCCATCAAAACTCAGAAGCTAAGTGTACTTGAGTAAGAGTGATACTGAAATACGTGACCTCCCGAGAGGTCCCCCCCGTGTTGTGCTAAATGTTGTACAAAAAGGAAAGAGCTAACTCTGGTTGATGCGATAGTGCCAACCAGTAATGCATTAATGCGATACTGAAATTCGAAGATTTGAATTAAGTAACAGTTGAAAAATCACATCTGTTGTATATGAGACTGATTCTTCATTCCTCTACCTAGTTTTTGACCATTCTTAAATGACTTAATGAAAATAAAGTCCAGTCACTAGGAACTCGACGTGGCCAGTTGAAGGTTCTGTAGTTAAAGGTACCAAGTAGATGTCGAGTTGCCCAAATTGGTTCCTAGTTCACCTTTTCTGGTCTAACTGGTGAGGAACAGAGTAATGATTCACGTATATATATAAATCGCAAATACTATAGACCAACCAAAAATACAACGAAAATAACTATGCCTTTTATCATAATAGATTGAATCAGCTACATAGATTCTTTATTTTTATAGAGCTTGATCCTGTGCCATACTAATAGTAAACAAAAGCTAGATCATTCTTTATTCATTTTCTAATTGTTCTTCTGCAAAGCTTGCGATGTTTCCTCCATTGCTTGTAGAGCTTAGAACCCCGTTTTAATAGTATCAGCACTCAATGCTAGCCTCTGCTACGTACTAGCTTTTCGAGCTCTTCGTCTCTGCTTTAACTGAACATGTGGGTAGAGTCTAAGTAGCATCAAATTGCTAGTTCCATTCCAGATCTCTTACTGGAGTAGCTGCTACCAAGCAGACCCACATGGAAGAGGAGAAGTAAGAATACCACAACCCAAGCAAAGAACAGTATAGATAAGAATATTCAAGTTCTGTTAAGCTTGGATCGAACTTCACAAGACCCAGCCGAAGGGGTCAATCTTGTCACTTGCGAGCAGAGAAGCTAATTACACCCCTAATATATAGGTAAGAAGGTTGATTTGTGATTTTGAAAATTAATAAACAGTATAGGTAAGTAATGGGCGAGGTAGGTGCACATGTATTAGGTGAGGCCGTACAGAGGCAACGCCCGATAGCTGAAGTCATTATCTAAATTTATTGAAGTTGCACCAAAAAGCTTTTTCTCTTTCTGTAGTCCGACCGTTAATGAGGGCTACGACCTGGATCGGATAAAAATTGGTCTCAATACTGGATCCAACTCCTACAGGAGGGTTATCGCATACAACAGCAATAGTTATTACATGTGTGTCTTTGTTAAGATAAGGAGCTGTCTCATGCTTGAATCCTAATCAGAACCACAATCTCAATCAAGACCAGCTGCTCTCGTGGTTAGACCCATGTTCATATATGGATCCAAATTATGTCCAAAACCATTTACTTATATTAGCAATCTCTTCAATACTATCTCAAGGTGATAAGGATATGAAAATGTGGCATAATGCGAGCTGCACCAGAGTTTTGCAGTTCAGGAATAAGTTTGTGCAGGAGAATAAAACCGAGCTCCTAAAGGTTTGGCTTTGTTCAGCTCATAATGTGTTGATTCATGTTCAGTTCATGAACTAAAAGTGCTGAACACGTTGGTTCATTAATCTTTACGAGTTGAACATGAACACCCTATTGGGTTTGTCTTGGCTGATATAAGCTCATACAGCGAAATGTATGTAGTGTTTTTTTGTACAATGGGGATGCTGAATCCTTCGGTTTGCCCTAGGTATTGAACTCATGACCTTCAATGTGAATTGATCCCCTAGCCAGTGTGCTAAGCTTACATATGTATATATATGATAGGAAACCATGTCAAACAAACTAATTGGGCAAACATAATGTTTCAGCCAGGATAGCTATTGTTCTTTTATTTATGTTGTACTAAAATACCACCTTCCATTGTGTTTCACGTGGGTTACGCATGCGAACACACCCTTTGGGTATGCTTCATTCGGTGCCAAGCCCCTGGTACTAAAACTACAAGCCTAATCCTTGATTAGTGAGTGATAGTAACATTTTGGCTTTCATGCGAGGCAAAATAGTAACACCGTAGGGAAGGAGGTGCCACGGTTTTTGTGCAAGCCCTTAGGTCCAGTACATGTGGCCCACCTTTCCTAAACATATCTTAAGACCACATAATTATCCTCCTCTATACCCATGAAAGCAGATGCCATAGAAAGCAGATGTCATTGATGTCTATATATATATATATATATATATATACACATATATATATATATACACACACACACACACACATATATATAGTAATCGATGCTTTCAAATGATTCTTTTGACATAATATATATAGGGGAGAGAAGGAGAGAAATTGTTCCATCTAGAGATTTAAATTTAAAAAGTGAAAAGTACAATATATATAAAGAGAGAAATTATGATATGAACACACCATTCATGTCAAATCCACTCAAAAATCTTCATTGCTGATTATATTGATCGAACAATGATATTTAAGCAAGTTTAAGCATGGATGGGTGTGTATATATATATGATAGGGGTGGATGTTGGCATCTTCCTTTTAAGAAGCAATGTTTTCAACTGCACTTTTTCTTAGGGGAGAGCCGGCGACCTCGTTTTGGCAATCGGGTGCATCACTCTTTAGAAGTGAGACGTGTCCTAACGTGTCTTCCTAGACCGCCAACTTCCATTCGGTTGAATCACTCACGACAATTTTGACTCGAGACCTCGATTCTCTTCCAAATCAACTCCATTTTACTATGAGATAGAGATAGCAGTTGTGTTTAATGAAGAAAGAAGTCACATGAAGAACGAAAAAGAACGAGACATTGAAATCCCTTCTCAATGAAGTGAGATGAAAATATAGACAATTTTAACAATTTGGACCGAATTGACAATGATCGAAAGTGAGGTAGATTTTCGGTTAACGGAAGAGCTATAAATGCAAGTGGATGCTGCTGTTGGTGCCATAGAGATAGCCGGTTCGGGAAGGTTGAGAAAATGTTTTTGATAGTTTTGGTATTTTTGAAAAAAGCAGGGATAGTTTAGGTATTTCAAGATAGAAAAAAACGTTGAATTGGATATATGCTTAATGGTTATGAAATAAAGTCCAGCAACTCAAATTATGACTTCGACCATGGAAAGCTTCTTTAGTTAAATGGTACCAAGTACATGTCGAGATGCTTAAATTGGTTCTTAGTTCCCTTTTTTTTGTCTAACTGGTGAGGAACAAAGTAATCATTCACGTACATATAAATAGCAAAAAGAGACCAACCGCGGAAGATAAACCAGCAAAAAGAATGTGATTGATATTACTATTGCGTATGTACAGACAATGTGAGAGCGTCGAACTTTATTCGTTTTCTAGCTGCTCTTCTACAAAGCTTGCGATTATTCCTCCATTGCTGGTCGAGCTCACTAGATGAATAAGAGGACCCTGTTTTTATAGTATCAGCACCGAATGCTAGCCTCAGCTGCAAATTGGATCGAGCTTTTCGAGGCCTTCGTCTTCGCTTTAACTGAAAACGTGATAGAGGGGGAGTAGCAACAAGTAGCAGAGGGGAAGTAGCCGCACAAGAATCGTTCATGTGCAACATTGCCCTGAAAAAAGTGAAACCATTTGATAGTAACAGTCAGAAAAAGCATTCCAAGGAACTTGTAATCAAATAATTCGAGTAACATAACACAATGTGCGAAAATGCATGTGAGACATAAAGCGCACAGGCATAATCTGCACAATTTTAAGGTTAAACATTATCGAGGTTATAAAAGTCCCAATACAAACCTACCTAAATCATCCAAACTGAGAACACTAGTAGACTAGTTCGTCATGGCTAGTTAGCTCAACAAACAACAACAACTAAGCCTTTTCCCATACTAGACGGGGTCAGCTACATGGATTCTTTGTTTCCACAGAACCCTATCATGTGTCATGTTAGCAGTTAACTCACAATAAGCAAGATCATTCTTTATTGTTTCTTTCCAACACTTCTGTGGTTGTCCTCTACCTCTTTTAATACTTTTCAGGCAAGTTAGCTCAATATGGACAATTTATCAAACACATAAAGGTATACTTCTCTTGCATGATGGCCAATGAGCAATCCTTTTAAACCATAAATTGCTAGTTCTTCCAAATTATATCTTCCAGCGCTCATACTCAAGTAGGAACCAAGCTGATCCACTTAAAATCTTGACACATCTTATTAATGTCCAATATGTAAGGTTACTGCCAATACTGAATCCATGAAGAAAGGAAGAAGATAAGTCAGAATAACAACACCCAGGAAAAGAACAGTAGGACGAGAAATCATCTGTTCATGAAACTCACATTGCATGGCTAATGCACAAAAAGTCAAGGGCAATGGTTGCAATTCAAAGATCTTGGTTCATGTTATGGGATTCAGAATTTTTTAGGTGATCTACAGATGTTCATTCAGTAATAAATAAATCATTTTAAATAATAGCCCATAAATTTCAATCTCATCCAAAGTATAACCATAAATACCCTGTAGCACGTTTCATTTATGTAAAGCTGCCAACTGTAAATATCATAGTTTAGCAATATTTAGCCTTTGTCGGGTAAAAAGCCATTTCACAATGCCACTGTCTGCATTGGATGGAGAATTATCAAAGTCTACCCCAGGAAAGGTCGAAGTCAATGTACAAAAACAATGAATAAAGGCAAGGTTTTGTACTAAACTTGAACATGCTTGAAGCAACGTACTATGTCGACATTTCCAGAATAGAAAATTTCTTGTCTAGTTCAGTGTATAACTATCTGGAGGATTCCTGAACGTAATAGTTATTGTTTAAAATTTTTATGTGGACACGTATTATTTGTTGAATTCTGATATAGGTTAGTTAATTGAAGTTTGTTGTATTTTTCTGCTTTTAATGGTTCTTTATATTAGAGTTACTTAGTACGGGGCATAACGATCATTCAAGTTATTTCATGTACATAACCTAATGGGAAGCAGTCCATTAGGTATCGTGAAATAAAAAAAAGAGAGGGAGAGCATTGGTAGGGGTAAAAACCCTAATCGAGAAAAAAATGTGAGAAAATCATCTATAAATCAATACTTTGGACAGGACTCAGCAAAACCTACCAACCACCTTTGCAAGGGTAAAGCACGGCATAGATCTTGAGGTAGGAACAGTGGTGCATGCATCTCGAGACAACCGACACAAATCACGAGATGGACAGATGGTAGGAAAAGGTGAAGTTTCTAATGATCCTAGTCATTACGTGGAAGAAAACGTTGACAACAACAAAATAGATTCAGTAGAAATTACTTTCATAAGTTCGATGCAAAGAACTACAAAGCATGGTCTAAGACATTAGAATTTGCCCTCATTGAAAGTGACAAATACGAGTTCATTACGAGAGAAACTTCCCAACCACATCTATCAGATCCTAGATATTTAAAGTGGAGAAGGGGCAGTAGTGTAAAACTTTCAAATGACTCATATACATATCTACCTTCAGTTTTACATGTTCCTAAATTCCCTACTAATCTCCTATTTGTTCATGCTATTACTAAAGAGTTAAACAGTTCACTTATTTTTATAAAAATAGTTGTTTTTTTAGGATTGGAGAACAAGGAGGACCCTTGGGACGGGTAAAGTCAAAGGTGGGTTATATGTGTTAGATGGAGTACAGTCAAGAGTGACAACATCTAAAGAGATTTTAGATGCAAGTGTCGATGAAATCAGACTTTGACTTCAACGACTTGGTCATCTTTTAGTTCCCAAATTGAAGAGTATGGTCCCTGAGTAGAGTTGAGATGTGGTTAATCAGTGTTTTGAATGTGAAACTTGTCAGAAAGCTAAGCATCATAGAGCTAGCTTTCCTTGCAGTGAGTAGTAAAAGAAATCTGTTTGAGCTTGTACATGTGCATGGGGTCTAAGTCTTGTAGTTGCTATGTTAGGTTACAAATATTTTGTTACCTAGGTTGATCATGGTACAAGATTCATAATGGTTTATTTAATGAAAAATCGTCTTCAAAGGTGTTTAATATATTTTGTTCCTTTGTGCTGAAGTTCAAACTCGATTTAATATTACTATTTGCACTCTTCGTAGTGTATAATGTTAAAGAATACTTGTCTACTCCTTTTCTATCTTTCTTACAAGAACATGACATTATTCATGAAACCTCATGCATTGTCACCTCTCAATAAAATGAGTAGGTGACTGGAAAGAAAAAAAAATCTGACATTTACTTGAAGTTGCTCGTACTCTTTTATTTGAAATGAAAGTTTCTAAATACTTTTGAGCTAATGTTGTGTCTACCGCATGCTATTTAATTAATCATCTTCTTTTCATTTGCTCTTAATGATCAAATCCCTCATTCCTTGCTCTTCCCCTCTCAATCTCATTTGCTCTCCTCCTGGGAATTTTTTTGTTACACTTGTTTTGTGTAGAATGTTTGCTCGTCATAAGGTCTCTAAGGTGGATCCTTGCTCCTCAAATGTATTCCTCCTCGTTATTCTCGAAGTCAAAAAGTAGACCCGGTGTTACTCTCGCGATTTATGTCGCATGTCTTGTTTACATGCATGTGACATTCTTTGAAACAACTCGCTTTCTTCTAAGTCTACCCTCCCTCTTCCCTGTAATGATGAGGACTCTTACCGGTATATTCTTTTCCTACTTCGAGTACTGCTCCTCTTCTCTTTTTCTTGGTCTCGTCCCCTTCCCCTCGTCTTCTCCGTGCTCCATCATTATGTTTGACGAAACCAAAGAACCTACTATGGCTCTGGCCTACTATGTTCCCCTACTACTCTAGACCCACAGATATTCATTGCCCTCAAGTTCCGGCTCCCTACCTACCTCTCGGATCCTCGCTCCTCCTAATTCGAGTCTTGATCTCCTAATTGCTCTTCGAAAAAGGTAAACACAGCTTGTACTTATCCAATTTCTTCATTTGTTTCTTATGTCAAGGTTTATCTAGTTCTAATCTGAGCCCTTTGTTGCTTCTCTGATTCTCTTATCCTTCTCTAATATTGTTGCTAAGGCCTATGTCTAGTGGTTAGCGTCGGGGCTATGTTGGATGAGATGTGCACGCTCTTGAACACAATGACACTTAGTTTCTCTCTACCGTCGATAAACAAGCATTGGTTGTAAGGAGGGTGTAATGCTATGCGAAGGTTAATCCCGATGGCTCGTGGCTCGCCTAAAAGCTCCGTCTTGTTGCTAAAGGGTTATGCTCAAGTTTATGACATTGATTATTCTCGATACCTTTCTCTCCGTTGCTAAACTTGTCTCTATTTGTATCTTTATCTCTCTTGCTTAAGCTAGTCATCATTGGTCCTCAGCATCAACTTTATGTCAACAATGCCTTTTCTCCATGGCGAGCCTGCGTGGAGGAGGTATATATGGAGCAACGTCCTAAGTTTGTTGCTTGCGGGGAGAATGGTAAAGTTTGCATATTAAAGAAGTCATTATATAGGTCTCAAACAAGCTCCAGGAATGGTTGGTTTGGTAGCTTTAGTCAAGTTGTTCTTCGATTTGGGCTATAGAGAAGTACTTTTGATCATTCAAGATTCTTTTGATGCTCTCAAGGTGGCTGTATTTTCTGAGTGGTTTATGTGGATGATATTATCATTACGGGGAGTGATGAGAGTGGAATCGAGGAAAGCATAAGGACTTTCTTGAGCACGATTTCGGACTATGGACTTGGGTGCTGAAATACTTCTTAGGTATTGAAGTGATGCGAGATTCGAAGGGTATTTTCTTACTGAGACGTATGTGTGATTCTCAAAGCAGGGTATGCTTGGAGATAAACCAACAAGTGTACCCATAGAAAGTAATCTAAAATTAACTGCCAATATAGATGAACCATTGTTGGAACCTAGAGAGCACCAAAGATTTCTGGGACGACTCATCTACTTGACCATCACATACCAAGATATCTCCTACACTGTAAGTATGGTAAGTCGATTTATACACTACTCATCAAAATCGCATGTAGTGAGACAAATATTGAGATACCTGAAACACACTCCTAGAAATAGTCTCATGTCCATAATTGATAGTCATTTAAATATTGAAGTATATACATGTATTAACTAGGCAGGAGGATCAACCGATGATAGAAGGTATACATCGGAGTACCTGACTATGGTAGGTGGTAACATAGTCTAATGGAAAAGCAAAAAATAGACTATAATAGCTAGATCTTTAGTAGAGGCAGAGTACAGGGCAGATGCACTTGGTGTGTGAAGTGATTTGGTTAAAATCACTATTACAGGAACTCGGTACTCATTCTAAAGAATTAATTTTATTCTAGTGTGACAATCAGGTAGCAATTCAAACAGCTACTAACCCTATGTATCATGAAAGAATGAAGCATATCGAGATAGATTGTCACTTCATAAGAGATGCGATAAATCAGGAATTATCCAGATGACATATGTAAGATATGAAAAAAGTGTGTGTACTTCTTAACTAAATCCTTAGGAAAGACAAGACTGGAAAAGCTTCTTAGCAAGTTGAGAACTCATAGTATCTTCATCCAACTTAAGGGAGAGTGTTGAATTCTGATTTAGGTTAGTTAATTGAAGTTTGCTGTATTTTTATGCTTTTAATGGTCCTTTGTATTAGAGTTACTTAGTAGTGGCATAATAGTCATTCAAGTTATTTCCTGTATATAACCTAATGGGCAGCAGTCCATTAGGTATCATGAAATAAAAACAAGAGAGAGAGCAGCGGCAGGGCAAGGAGGCAGCCCATTGCACCTAGATCTCATATTTTTATAGTTGTTTCAATTTCAAATCTTCATAGTTTATTGAATATTCAACATTATTCATGACTAGCTGTTTATATCCTAAAGAATCTCAAAAGATCACTCCAGACTAGTCACGCTAACTCTATACTGAAAGTTTACGTGTAGGATGAGGCCATTAGCTGGCGCTTCAATGAAAATAACCTGACATTCCGGGTAAAACATTTGCAAGCCTCAACTGGAAGGTGCTTACAAGTTCAGAAGGAAAAGAACATTATCGTACTGTGTGGGAAACACTAGTATAGAGGAAAAGAATATGCCTCCTGTCACCGACCACCAAGGCCAGCTGAGTGTTGAACATCGTTGAGAATATTTTTTACCATATTGATCTCATATGATGATTACTTGTTCGTCTCATATATGAATCTCAATATACCAAATTTCACATTCTCTCCCAAATATTTTGCGACATATGTTGAGTTATCGACTAACTCGCATCAAGCATATCCTTTTTTCCATATCAGATGGAGTTGTTGACATATATTACAAAGACAATTCATATTACTGAAAACTCAAACATTTAATAAACACAAACGTATGTGTTTTCAGTTCTAGCTTGTATATTTGTGCATGTTAATAAACTTATGCATCTTGTAAGTATTGCAAGCCATCCAATCTGTTTCAGATCAATTGTCATTATAACATAAATATCAAGTAGCAGAACCAACTGAGTGTGTGTGTGTGTCTTGGCACTGGTTACTGGTTTAGCCACTAAAATGAAATAGGATAAGAATCTCTGGAGATCTTCCTCCACTTACTCGTAGAAGGCTGTACGCACGCATGGAAAATCTACCATGATTCACAATCCATGATACCTTACACTGGTAATCGTTCTTATTGTCACATATCTAACTACCAAATGATAGATCCAAGCATACCAATGTTTTTCCTATTATTTATAATCATGTCTACCATCTTAGAAATTTTGTAAAGTTCAATGTCCCCAAAAGATTTGATTCTTAAAATGATGAACAATCAACAGCTCACATTTCATGCAGAAACAAGTGCCTTGAACATCACCTGAAATTTCAAGTTTTAGCTTTTAACCAGATTAACACATGATCTTGCATTGGTGCCTTCGTGGGTGTCTGTGCATGTATGTGTACGCGTGAATGTGTGAATGTAGCCACAAAAGACACTGTTTTCCACCAGGAGAGCACGGTTAAGTGTAAAACATCATTCTTTTAAGCCAAACAGAATAGAATAGCAAATTTTGCAGTTATAGCTATTCTGGAAAAGAAAACAACATTGTTTATACTTTATATACCTCTCTTCATCATGGAATGGAGAAGTGGAGCACATAAAGTCTGACCCTAATGGTTCACAGGCAGCACAAAGAAACTTTTCTGGTGGTTGCTCTTGCAAATTGATACAATCCAAGTGGTACCATTCATCACACCGATCACAAACAATCATTGGTCTCTGATCATAAGGCTTTCGACAAATACAATGAAGTACAGTCTGTGATTTCAGAAGCTGCATGTTCAAAGGAAATAAAAATTAATCGGTAAACCAAGTGGAACTAAATCAGTATCCGTAAGAAGTTACCAAGAGCTCCTTTTCGCAGTTTACAGGCAGATCCTCTCCCATCTTTATAAGTTTAAGCACTTCACCCAAAAGAACAGAACCAGAAACGCAGGAAACCTGCACATAAGTGCTTATAGATGAAATAATCCTAACTTACAAGTACAAATTCAAATAGACTAGCTTGTTGAAGGGATATACCACCTCCTTAGCATGGCCAGACCATTGCAAATATAGAAGCTCCATTTCCCTTAACATCTGCATGAGCTGATCTTCCAGAGGTATACTTATTTCTAAGCCCTGGATTATTCCAACAGCATATTACTCGGTTACTCATAACATTATTTTAGACTGTCTGTGCTAAACTATTCTTGTTTGCTGTAAAATAAAGATGGAAGACCTAAGCTGTTTAAAAGATTACAAATGCAAGAACTCCAGGAGTTTTGAGCAAAGTTTTCCAAAGATTTATAAAATCTACAATGATGAGAATATTTCATTTGCACTTGTCTTCAAAAGTCTTTCGGTGCAAAGGGGATTGAATGACAGCCCAATAATCAAAGACAAATTCCTAAAAAAAAGGGGGGTACTAGAGGCATGGGTCTCATCTATAGCAATTCAATTGACTTCAGAAAGACAGAAAAGCCATTCAACGTTTGAATGCAGATTGCAAATAGCCATGTAACAGAGCCAACCAAGCATTTAAAAATAATATGATATTATGACCACTTATTAGTAATCATCATTGATGAATTGTGGCGATAGGAGACAACTTATAATAAGGACATCACATGAAAAGACAGCACATTCAGATGGGAGTCATTTTACTGCAGAAGAACAGGCTGCCTATTTGGCATTAGAATACTAATTTTGACAAATTGTTACACCAAAATCATCCTCAAACTTAGATTTCACTTCCTTGGCATTAAGTTTGAAGGAGGTGCTGGGATGCACATAGGCATGACTTATGTGTGTCTGTGTCCACGCGTGCATGTGTATGCATGCATCCATGCATACACAAATGCATATATACACATGTATAAGTGCCAGCGTGTGCATGAGCGTATGTACAGAAATACATATTGCTTTTGACTTTTCATAGGGACAACTTTCCTTATCTAATTTTACTTAGATATAATTCTATATGGTGAAACCATCATTTTCCTTGGGCATCTTTTTATTGCATCTGAAAACAGATTACTTACTGTGGCTAGAATGCACAATACTTGCATTTCACTTGTCAATAAGTGCTGTCTATGCACGTTACAGATTGTTAAAGTCATAGCATAGCAGCACGTTTTTTGTTTATGTTACAATTGTAATATGTAATTAGTGACAAGGGTAGTTTAGTCTTTCAAGTTAAAATGTTATTATAAATAAGTCATTAGGGTTTAGGTTTGTTTAGAGCAGAATAGACAGGCGTGCAACCGCAGGTGGCTTTCCTTGGAATGTATAGCAGATTGAATGGTCTGACTTCAATATGCATAAGTCTGTAAGTTTTGTTATTTCATATTAATCAATTTATTTCATGGTATCAGAGCCTATAAGGCTATAAAACATCAGGTTTTGCCGCAAGAAGACAGTGGAAACTGCACAGGAAATAAGTACAGATTTTTTCTTAAGAAATTTTTGTAAAGCTTTTTTTAACGTCTGCATCTCAACTGCAATGTGATTGGGACGTGATCACTGTGATATTGAAGGTGTGCGTTCTCTTAGCACACATCGTGACAAGGAATTGTGACAAGGAATCCGTCACCGTGATTTTGGATTTCTTCAGCACACATCGTGATCAGACTTTATTCAAGTTTATTCGTTATTCTCCTTAACACAGATCGCAATCAGAATTTATTCCAGATATGCCCAGGATATTTCAATTATATTCCTATTTGTTCATATTACTCAAGAATAGGCATCTAATATCGTTTATGTGTTTGTGGGTTGATTTATCTCTTACTCAAGGATTTGTCCAGGTTACTCAAGAATCAGTATACTAAAGGAATCCGTCATACTTCTGATTCTCAGACATTGAAGAAAGTTAATAAAAGAGTGATATAGAGCGTTGGAGAAGCCTACAACTAGTTAATACAAATGGCAAATAAAGGTAAAGGTGTTAAATCCTCCTATGAAATCACTGAACAACCTATCAACGACAAAGTAGATAACTTTCAAATCACATCCACCAAACTGGATGGTAGAAATTACTTGGAATGGTCAAGGTCAGTTGAGTTGGCTGTCATAGCAAGGGGAGATGGGCTCATCTCATGGGACAAGTACTATGCCGAGCACAACATGACGTAAGTTACATGAGCTGGCGTAGAGAAGATGCATTGATTTCATCCTAGCTACTCCAATCCATGATTCCAACAATAGCGAAGACTTTTATGCTTCTTAACTCAGCACATGAAATCTGGAGTGTTGTTTCAGAAGCCTATTCCAGGAAAAGAAATGTAGCAAAGGAATATGATACCTTGGAAAAAATAAGAAACTGCAAACAAGGAAATCGCACTATTAGTGAGTTTTATGCTGAGTTTAGAGGATTATGGGATGAACATCTGTTCTACACCAATATTAAATGTTCATCATGTTATTCAGAAAGAAATCTGGAAAATGAAAAGAAAAAGGTGTTTGACCTACTTTGGGGAGTAAATTCTGAATTTGATCAAGTCGAAATTCAAACCTTGCAGGAGACAAACGCTTCCATGTGATTAGTGGTGGCCATAGTATGCGAGGAAAAGAAAGTCGAAGATGCTTGATGCGGGGGAAACTCCCAATGTGGATAGCTACGGCCATGGTGGTGAACGTGCATTAATGGAGAGCACATAAATGGTGGGAAAAAGAATGATGGGTACATGGTGGCGCACCATATTGCAGCAAACCATGCCACACTCGCGAGAAGTCTTTGGAAAATTGAATGGGAAAGCCTCACTAGTGAGTGGGTCGAGAAGAGGACCTTCCCGAAAATGGGCATGTTAACCTTGGAGTGGCGACACTAGTGGCCAGGGAATAAGCCTTGGAAGTGGCGGCAACTGAGTGGTGGAATAGCTGAATCTGACAACTTTGAATCAAGACGAGGATAGAAAGGTCTTTGAGGAGTGTAGCAACTTGGAAAAACCTTCGAATTACTTGTACTTTAGCATTCTCGGAGTATGCTTCCATTTCGAGTTGGATTAAATGTTTGGAAAAACCCTCTGCCTGCTCTAGATTTTGGATTACGGAGCCCCTGATTATATGACACCTATATCCACACACTTTTCCCCCCATTCACCCTTGTCCTAGTAATAAAAAAAGTTATTACGGCCTTGACGGATGTTAATCTTGTGACGGTGGCGAGGTTTGGGAGACATTAAAATAAATACATCTTTAACATTAAAGAATATTCTTAATATTCCCAGCAAGTTATCCACCAACCTTGTTTTACTGTACAAAAACTTGCTCCAAGATTTATACTGTAAAATGATTTTCACACCAATCATTGTGTGTTTTAGGGACAAGGACTCGTGCAGGGAACGATTGGTTGGACTTGCTAGAATGGAATGGGCTCTATGTATTATATTGAAGGAACCAAAATGCATGCTCCTTGGCTGCCACCAATTTGCCTCGCCTTGTCCGAATCTATGTAATCCAATAAGGAAAAAATTCTTCTTTACCGTTGTAGATTAGGACACCTTCCTTCAACTAGAGATTATCAAAATTCTTTTTCCTTCAACTATTTACCCAAATTGAGGTTGAGAGTCTACATTGTGATGTGTGTGAGTTTGCTAACCACTGACGCATGTATCTTTTCCCATAAGTAATAAAAGACGCATATTTTCCCTTTTATCTTATTCATCACACGGTGTGTGGGGATCCCTCTACAGGTTCTAGCAATGTATTAATACGTGCTTTCATTTGGTTTTGTGACGCTTTATTGATGATTGTACCTGTGTTACTTGGACCTTCTTGCCAAAAATAAATCTGAAGTAAGCTTGACTTTCCGAGAATTTTTTCTCCATGATTAAAAATCAATTTGGTGTGAGTGTCAAGTGCCTTAGGAATACTGACAATGCTAAAGAATTACTTCAATTCCTGCCGCACCTTTTTGTCAAAAAAGAGGATAATTGTACATGAGTCCTCTTGTGTGAAAACACCTGAACGGAATGGGATAGGCGAAAGAAAAGAATAGACACTATTCTTGACCAAACACGAGGGCACTTTTATGTCGGCATAATGTTCCTAAACTGTTTTGGGGGGAAGCTGTCCTCACTGCTGTCTATTTGATCAACCGCATGCCTAGTATTATTCTTAATGGTATGACTCCATTAAAAGTATTGAATCATGATCCCAAACTTTTTCATGTAACCCCTCATATCTTTGGGTGTCTATGCTTTGTTCATGTTAATTTACCTAGTTGTGATAAACTTGATCCAAGAACAGTAAAGTGCATCTTTGTAGGTTATTCCCAAACAAAAAAAGGTTATAAATGTTATGACCCAATTCAAAAGAAAATGTTTGTATCCATGGATGTCACATTTTGTGAATCATCTCCCTATTATTCTTCCAAGGGGGAGTGGTCCTCTATTCAAAACTATTCTTCTGAGACAACTCTTCTAATGTTCTTCCCTTAGTTCCAAGGGATACATAAATCCTAGTGGACAGAACAGATGAGAAGCAAGAGAAGTACAGTGGGTCAGAATCACATCAAATTACAGTATACAAGAGGGGACCAAGAAAGGTGGTATATCATTAGGAGGAGACTCCATAGACTACAAAAACCAAAGATTCTTCCCTTGATTCAGATCCACAATTAGAGACAGAAGAAGACTTGGAAGTACCTATAGCATATCGAAAAGAAAAGAGGACTTGTGCTCAATACCCTATCTCTAATTATGTTTCATTTGCCAATACATCTGCTAACTATCAAATGTTTATTGCAAATTGTGATCATAATGTCATCCCTTCCAGTTTTAAAGAAGCCACCAAATATCCTTTATGGAGAGAAGCAATAAAATCAGAATTGGATGCACTTACCAAGAACAATACGTGGACATTTTCAGATATTCCCCACAATAGAAATATAGTGAGATGTAAATGGGTTTTCACCATTAAGTATAAAGTAGATGGCACAATTGAAAGATATAAAGCAAGACTCATTGCTAAAGGATATAGTCAATCATATGGGATTGACTATAATGAAACATTTGCTCCTGTATCAAAACTTACATCTATAAGAGTACTTCTCAGTATGGCAGCTAACTTTGGATGGGATCTATGGCAACTAGATGTAAAGAATACATTTCTACAGGGAGACTTACATGAAGAGGTCTATATGGAACTTCCTCCAGGACTGAGCGGTAAGTTTAAAGAAGGTACTGTCTGCAAACTTAATAAAGCTATTTATGGGTTGAAACAATCACCCCGAGCATGGTTTGAAAAATTCAGTGATGCAGTTTGCAGTTTGGGATATAGAAAGTGTATAAATGATCATACTATATTTTTTAAGAGAAATTTAAAGCTATCTGTACTTGCAGTCTATGTGGATGATATAATAGTGACAGGTGATGATATTGAAGAGATACTTATATTAAAACAAAATCTCCATAAATTATTTGACTTGAAGGACCTTGGTAGACTCCACTATTTCTTGGGTATTGAAGTATTATACTCAAATCAAGGTATCTTCTTAAACCAGAGAAAATATACTCTGGATTTACTAAATGAAACAAATATGTTAGACTGTAAACCTGTTGACTCTCCTATGGAAGTGAATCAAAAACTATACTTGGGTGATAGTGAAAACTTTAGAGATACTTGCAAATATCAGCAGCTTGTAGGTAAACTTATTTATTTGACTATTACTCATCCAGATATTACATATGCAGTTGGTATTGTAAGCAGATTTATGCATTCTCCTATAAAGAATCATATGGATGCAGTATACCGTATTCTCATATATCTTAAGTCAACACCTGGCATGGGCCTTTAGTATTCAAAAAGTTGCACCTTTGGTATTTAATTGTATTCAGACGCAAACTCGACTGGATCGAAAGATGATCGTAAATTTACTACTGGATATATTACACTTCTTGGAGGCAATCTGATTTCCTGAAAAAGCAAAAAACAAACAGTTATTGCCAGATCTACTACAGAAGCTGAATATAGAGCCGCCACCCAAGCTATATGCGAAGGAAAGTGGGTTTCTTCATTAATTTGTGAGTTGGATTTCCATTGATACGACCTATTCCTCTATATTGTGACAGCATTGCAGCTATTCAGATGCTTCAAATCCAGTCTATCATGAACGAACTAAGCATGTGGAGATTGATTGTCACTTCATTTGGGAGAAGATCTCAAACAAAGAGTTCAAATTGGAATATGTCAAATCAGAGAAGCAAAGAGCCGATTTTCTCACTAAAGCTACCACCATTCGACAGCTTAAAGACAATTTATTCAAGTTGGGTATTTATAATATCCTTCACCCAACTTGAGGGGGAGTGTTAAAGTCATAGCATAGCAGCACGTTTTTTATTTATGTTACAATTGTAATATGTAATTAGTGACAAGGGTAGTTTAGTCTTTCAAGTTAAAACGTTATTATAAATAAGTCATTAGGGTTTAGGTTTGTTTAGAGCATAATAGACAAGCGTGCAGCCACAGGTGGCTCTCCTTGGAATGTACAACAGATTGAATGGTTTTACTTCAATCTGCATAAATCTATAAGTTTTGTTATTTCATATTAATCGATTTATTTCACAAATTACCTACTGTGGATAGAATGCAGAATATTGGCATTCCACTTGTCAATAATTGTTGTCCATGCAAGTTAGACGTTGAATCTACACATAACGTTTTTAGCTTTTGTTCATATGCTGAAAAGATTTAGAGATTTATGCTCTCTAAATTTTGTAGGACATAATTTTACCAATGTGAGGATTCTCGGTTAAAGATTAGCTGGAATCAGAATTTTCATTTAGTCATCTGGCAATTATCAATCCTCATTCGCGTTTATCATGACTAAGAATCATTCATAATTATTAAGTTGGTGAAACAAATTTGGAGAGTATGCACTTGGAATATTCATCAGCTTAAATGGGATACCAAACACTTGCTATGGTGACACTTCGATGCAACTTTTGAATCATCTCATAGCCTTGGACTTCATTAACTTCAGCCATATTGTTCCTAAGTTGTATCTTCTAAATCTTCAAATTTACAAAACTCGCCCTTACACGTGATAACTCTTCATTTCTTGGTTCATGCCACTCTTTTCGTTACCACACTGATTGGGGTATGTCAAGTGACTTATGGTCCATACAATCAACTGGGGATAATAGGTTTGTCTCACACGTTTAATTAAAGTCATAACCCTTCACAAGCCATGTGTCCCTTTTTTTTTAAACAATATACCTCATGTCACGTATCCTTATACATTTTCTAGTGTCAACACATGCCCCCTTACGAGTCCATATATGCAGTCATCAAGGGTATGAATCGTACCCGAATTAATTTCACAGCAGAAAAATTGACACATTTATTTCTCTAGCATGATTCTCGAGATTCTATTTGATCACTATTAGGATCTACAAATGCATCCTTCCCAGTTTTCATGTTTTGCTGGAATGCATTTTGGCTTTCTTGTCAAATATCAATGGCTCAATAGTTATCTCTTCCAGTAATAGGTTATCACTATGGATATTTGTAGTAACCGAAAGGGACAAGAATCCTACATTCATTTGTAAACTTCCAATAATAGGTTGTGGCATAATGGCATCTCTTCCAATAATAAATCTACAGTGCAGTGAGTAAAGAAAGGTACAGATCTTAGATCATATCATATTCTCAGCACTCCCCCTTAAAGTTGGGCGAAAGATATTAATGACTCCCAACTTTGGAAGAACACTCTAAAGAACCTTTTATTGACAACTTTGGTAAGAATGTCTACATATTGATTTTCAAACTCAATATAAATTAATAGAAATTCATTGTTGGTGACTTTTTCTCTTATGAAGTGGTAGTCGACCTCAATATGCTTGGTCCTCTCATGATAAACTGGTTAGAAGCAATTTGAATAGTAGTCTTACTAACACAATATAGAGGAATGATATTTCATGTCTCCATACCCAACTATTTCATTATAGATTTTAACCATAGCCCTTCACACATTCCTTGAGTATTCGACTTCAGCACTTGATTTAGCTACTATCGTTTACTTTTTGCTTTTTCACGAAACAATATTACCATCAATCAATGTAATATCAGTGTTATCCGTATCGCACCGTATCGCATCATATCGTAATTGCCATGTTATCGCACCGTATCGTGCGATACGGGCCGTATCGCCAGTATCGTATGATATAGGCGATAAGCCTAGGGACCCTTATAAAGGATCCCTGGCCGAACCGAAACCCGCATTTTTGCGGGTTTTCTCTCTCTCTCTCTCTTGATATCTCCCCAAGCTCTCTATTCAAGGCTCCAAAAACGTGCTCTACGGTGTCCGTGCAAGCCTCCAATCTCGGATTTAGGTATATTTTTAGTGTTTTTCTTTATTTTTTCTTTTTATTTGTTATTTTCTTTGTCTATTTGTATTTTTCTTTTTTTAAATGACAAAATATGAAGTTATTAAGTGTGTGGATATGATTTTTATTGCATTCATAAAGTGGTAGACACTCTATTTGAGTGTTATTTGACGATTGGGGATTTATGAAGTGTTTTTATTTTCAGGTTTTTGTTTGAATTAAAGTACTCAATTGAGATGGCAGGAAGGGGTGGTAGAGACTCTCATTCTAAGTCTGATGATCCGGCATAGCAGTGGGTTATATCAGTTGAGGGTTCCAGATTAAATATCAGCTGTTTATTTTGTGAGAGGGTGGTTAGTGGTGGAATTTCAATGTTGAAATACCACCTAGCCGAGATTAGAAAGAAGTTGCTCCATACACAGGCAGAGTTAGAAGTTTGCCAGAAGGTATTAAATGACAATGTCTACAAATGATCGAGAGCATATAAGAAATGAGACAACAAAAGGATGATTTGGAGATGTTTGAAGATAATGATAATGCTACTGGATTTGGATTCACTGATAGTTTGCCTTCAAATGCTAGAACAGATATTGGTAGTAGTATTTCACGAGCACCTAGCAGGAGAAAGAGGGTTGCTAAAAAACTTTAGAGGTAGTAGGAGAGGAAGTTCAGGAAGGAGTAGAGGAACAACTTCTTCTAGCATAATTCATTTTTTCCTCCTACTACTATACTTGGTGCTCAACTTGGAATTCGTGCTGGCTTCAGAACAGTTGCATGATCAGGCAGACCTTGTAGTGGGCAGATGGTTTTATAATGCATACATTCCATTCAATGCAGCAAACAGTTTTAATTTTCAAGCAATGGCAGATGCAATTGCTAAAATCAGTCCAGGATACAAGATGCCCTCCTATAAGAAGTTCTGAGGAAAGATCTTAGATAAGACCGCTATTGAAGTGCAATAATACTGTTCGACATTGAGAGAGTCATGGAAGGAGACAGGTTGCACTATCATGGCAGATGGATGGACAGATAGGCGCGGAAGGACCTTGCTAAACTTTCTTATCTACTGTTCTAAAGGACTTATGTTTTTGAGCTCTTTGGATATGTCAGAGGAGAGACACACTGCGGATATTCTACGACAAGAATTTGATAAGGTTATACAAGAGGTTGGGCTAGAGAATGTAGTCCAATTAATTACAGATAATGCAGCGAACTACAAAGCAGCTGAGAAGGAGTTAGCTGATATCAATGTTGTCTGACGCGTATCGTATCGTGTATCGCTGGGCTCCACGATATGGGCGTATCGTATCATACTTTATTATTAAAATAATGTAAAAATTAAATAAAAATTAGTAAAAAATCAGAAAAAATCAAGAAAAATCTGATAATTGCTTTAAATTCATATAATGTAAGTTTAGTACAGATTGAGCATTCAACATTGAACAATTGCATCCAAATTTACATATTTTGAATCCAAAAAATAAAATACAGACATAGTTTACAGTACACTACAGTTACATATAATGTTACATTTTACAAATTGTAATCAGGATCATCAACTAAATAATCTTCATCTTCTCCTTGTTGCAGATTCTCATCATCATCAGCCACGCCCACACCTTCTTCTTCAAAATCAAATTCTTCATCTCCATAATGTTGTTGGGCTCCTTCTAAATTAATCCAGGCAACGTCTTCTTCTGTTAGGAGGGCATTTTCTTCAGTGTCTTCCATAACCCAATCTTCTAATATATCAAAATTTTCCAAACTTATTGGATCGAACTGACTTTCTTCTCTATTTATTTTTTTTAATTGCCTACGACACAAATAAAGATAAACAATTAGTAAGTAATATTAATAATTGAAAACTGAAGTTAAATAATATTGAATTAAAAATTTGAAAGTAATACAACATTACCTTTCACGAAGGTGCATGTTACAACGAATATAAACCAAATCATTAAGCCTTTTGTGTTCCAACCTGTTGCGCTTTTTTGTATGGATGTGTTCAAAAACACTCCAATTTCTTTCACAACTTGTTGCACTACAGGTTTGGCTTAAGACTCTGACTGCAAAATCTCTAAGGTTTGGACAATCACTTCCAAACCTGTTCCACCAAACATCTGTAAAAAAAAATATTAATATTAGAGACATAATAATCCACAGTAATGTAAGATACAACTTAAATATGAAAATAAACAATGTACCTGGACGCATCGTAGAGCGGTTGCGAATTGCAACAGGCAAACCCATCAAGTGAAGAGCATTATCATATATCTCCATCTCTCGATGTATCACATCTACTATGCTCTCATCAGGGACTAATCTGTCGATGCATTCAATGATTCCTCGATTAACCTCACCGTCCCTTTTGAAGGTTGCTGAGTACCTCAATGATGGGTTTAGATAGTAGGTTGCTGCAAGAATAGGTTGATGCAATTGTTTATTCCATCTACTATCAATTATTTTCCACACGGGCACATAATCTCTTTTTTTTCCATTAAAGTTATTTCTGATCGTTCTTTTGCCCTATCCATGGCTTCATAAAGGTAGCCCATAGATGGTTTCTCCTCGCTGTCAGCCAATCTCAAAACTTTCACTAAAGGACAAGTAATTTTCAATAATTTGATACATGCATTCCAAAATGAACTTCTAAAAACCGTTTCTGCAATCTCATTTAACTTTCTGTTCCTTCTGTTTTGAGGCAACTCTGCAAATTATTGTCACTCATCTGAGGAGAACATTCTCTTTAAAGCTTGCTTCTGTCTCACAATACTCTGTACAGATAAGAAGTTTGTTGCGAACCGAGTTGCAGCTATGCGAAGAAGCTCTGCACCTTCTGTGTATCTCCTCATCATACACAAAACAAATGCATGGTTGTAAATGAATTTTGTAATATCTTGGCAACACTCAGTCGCTGCCTTTATTTCATCCATCTCACCAATGTCCTCGAGGATGAGATCTAAACAATGGGCTGCACATGGTGTTCAGTAGAAAGTCCCATAAATATCAGCTAACTCCTTTCCAGTTGCTTTGTAGTTAGCTGCATTATCTGTAATCAATTGGACTACATTTTCTAGCCCAACCTCCTGTATAACCTTATTAAATTCCTCTCGTAGGATCTCTCCAGTGTGCCTCTCCTCTGACATATCTAGAGATCTCAAAAACATGAGTCCTTTAGGACAATATACAAGAAAGTTTAGCAATGTCCTTCCTCGCCTATCGGTCCATCTATCTGCCATGATAGTGCATCCTGTTTCCTTCCATGATTGTCTCAAAGTCGAACAGTATTGCTGCACTTTAATCACGGTCTGATCTAATATCTTTCCTCTTAACTTCTGATAAGAGGACATCCTGTATCCTGGACCAATGTTAGCAATTGCATCTGCCATTGCTTGAAAATGAAAACTGTTTGCTGCATTAAATGGAATGCATGCATCATAAAACCATCTACCCACTGCAAGGTCTGCTTGATCATGCAGTTGTTCTGAAGCCATAGCAGTACGAATTTCTGGCTGAACACTAGCTGTAGTGGAAGGAGGAAAGAACGAATGTATGCTAGAAGAAGAAGCTCTTCCTCTACTCCTTCCTGAACTTCCTCTTTTGCCACCTCCAAAGTCTTCAGCTGCAACCCTCTTTCCTCTGCTAGGTGCTCGCGAACTACTACTACCAATATCTGTTCTAGCATCTGAGGGCAAACTATCAGTGAATCCAACTCCAGTGGCAGTAGCATCATCAGCTTCTTCACACATCTGAAAATCATCCTTTTGTTGTCTCTTTTCCTGTATGCTCTTAATCATCTGCAAGCATTGCCATTTAATACCTTCTGGCACACTTCTAACTCTGCCTGTGCATGGAGCAACTTCTTTCCTGGTTCCTGTTAGGTGGTGTTTCAACCTTGAAATTTCACCACTAACCACCTTTTCATAAAATAAACATCTCATTTTTAACCTTGAACCCTCAACTGGTATACCCCACTGCCATGCCGGATCATCAAACTTTGAATGAGAGTCTCTACCACCCCTTCCTGTCATCTCAATGGAGTACTTTAATTCAAACAAAAACCTGAAAATAAAAGCACTTCGTAAATCCCCCAATCTTCAAATAACACTCAAATCGAGTGTCTCCCACTTCATGAATGCAATAAAAATCGTATACACACTTAATAACTTCATATTTTGTCATTCAAAAAAAAAACTGAAATAACACAAAAAACAATAAATATAAAGGAAAAAAATAGAAAAAACATTAAAAATATACCAAAATTCGAGTTTGGAGGCTTGCACGAACACCGTAGGGCACGATTTTGGAGCTTTGAACACTAAGGAGGCGAAAACCGGCTCTTAAGGAGCTTGAGGAACCCAAGAGGAGAGAGGAAACCCGCAAAAAATCGCGGGTTTCAGTCGGCCCGGGACCCTTTATAAGGGTCCCAGGGTGTAATACACACCGTATCGTGCGATACGATGCGATATGCCCGCGCCTGCGATACGGGCCCCCGTATCATATCGTGGTGGCCCACGATACGATACGTATCGTACGATACGGTGCGATACGAACAACACTGACTGATATTAATGGGACTTTTTACTGGGCACTATGTGCAGCCCATTGTTTAGATCTCATCCTTGAGGACATTGGTGAGATGGATGAAATAAATGTAGCAACTGAGTGATACCAAGATATTACAAAATTCATTTACAACCATGCATTTGTTTTGTGTATGATGAAGAGATATACAGAAGGTGTAGAGCTTCTTCGAACAGTTGCAACTCGGTTTGAAACAAACTTCTTATCTGTACAGAGTATCGTGAGACAAAAGCAAGCATTGAAGAGAATGTTCTCAGATGAGTGGCAACAATTTGCAGAGTTGCCTCAGAACAGAAGAAATAGAAAGCTGAATGAGATTTCCAAGATAGTCTTCAGGAGTACATTTTCGAATGCATGTGTTAGACTGTTGAGGATTACATGTCCTTTAGTAAAGGTTTTGAGATTGACTGAGAGTAAGGAGAAACCATCTATGGGCTACCTTTATGAAGCCATGGATAGGACAAAAGAAGCCATCAGAAATAATTTTAATGGAAAAAAGAGAGATTATGTGCTCGTGTGGAAAATAATTGATAATAGATAGAATAAACAATTGCATCAGCCTATTCATGCAGCTGCATATTATCTAAACCCATCATTCACGTACTCAACAACCTTCAAAAGGGACAGTAAGGTTAATCGAGGCATCATTAATTGTATTGATAGATTAGTCCCTGATGAGAGTATAGCAGATACTATACATCGAGAGATGGAGATTTATGATAATACTCTTCACTTAATGGGTTTGCCTGTAACAATTTGCAACCGCACTACGATGCGTTCAGGTAAATTGTTTATCTTCGTATTTAAGTTTCATCTTATATTACTTTGGATTATGTCTCTAATGTTTATCTTTTTCTACAGATGTTTGGTGGAATAGGTTTGGAACTGATTGTCTGAACCTTAGAGATTTTGCAGTAAGAGTCCTGAGCCAAACCTGTAGTGCAACGGGTTATGAAAGGAATTGGAGTGTCTTTGAACACATCCACACAAAGAAGGGCAACAGGTTAGAACATAAGAGACTAAATGATTTAGTTTGTATTCGTTGTAACATGCATCTTTGTGAAAGGTAACGTTGTATTACTTAAATGTTCAATTCAATAAATTGTTTGACTTCAATTGTTAATATTATTTACTAATTGTTTATCTTTGTTTGTTGTAGGCACTTGAAAAAAGTAAATAGATAAGAAAGCCAATTTGATCCAATAAGTTTGGATAATTTTGATATATTAGAAGATTGGATTATAGAAAACAGTGAAGAAAATGCTCTCCTAACTGAAGAAGACATTGCATGGATTAATTTAGGAGTGCAACAACAGTATCAAGGAGATAAGAATTTGATTTCTAAGCAAAAGGTACTGTTGACGATGATAATGATGAGGATCTTCAACAATGAGAAGATAAAGATTATTTAGTTGATGATCCTGATTATAATTTGTAAAATGTAAATATATTTCATTTTTTTTATTCAAAATATGTAAATTTGGATGCAATTGTTCAATGTTGAATGCTCAATCTGTACTAAACTTTGCATTATATGAATTTAAAGCAATTACCAGATTTTTCCAGATTTTTTCATATTTTTCTTGATTTTTTTTCAGACTTTTACTAATTTTTCTTGATTTTTTAATTAATTTTTGTATTATTTTAATATTAAAGTACGATACGGGCTATACGATATGCCCGTATCGTGAAGCCCAGTGATACGCGATACGATACGCATCAGACAACACTGTGTAATATATCTAGAAGTAGATTTCTTATCATTAAGGAAGCCTGCCCAATCAGCATATGAGAACACCTCAATATTAAGGTGACCCTTGTTGGCATATAGGATTCCATGACCAGTCGTAAATTTCAAGTATCTTAGTATATGATAAATTGCATTCATGTGTGCTCTTGATGGAGCATACATGAATCTAATGCATATGCAATATGAGGACAATTAATGGTAAGATAAATCGGTTTTCCAACCAACCTTTGTTATCTGCCTACATCCTCAAACATTTCTTCGTCATCAAGATGACGTTTTTAATTGGTGTCTACTGGAATTGTACTCTTTTTACATTCAATCATTTTAATATCCGGAAGCAAATCCATGATATTCTTCCTTTGAGTCATGAATATAACTTTGCTCGGATATAAGACTTCAATTCTCAAGAAGTAATGTAGTCAGCCCAAGTCCTTTCGATCAAAGATATGGTGCTACTTCACTTTAAGTGTGTCAATCTCTTTTAGATCATCTCCTACAACAATAATATCATCAACATAAACAAGAAGTATTGGGGCCACTTTTCCTCCCTTTGAATGTTTCAAGAAAAGTGTAATGATCTCCTTGACTTTGCTTTTGTAGCCTGTGCACACCATCGTTTTTGTAAATCTTCCAAACCATGCTCTAGGGAGACCGTGCTTTAACCCATATAAAGCCTTCCTCAATCTACACACATTGTTTTCTCCACTGTGGGATCAAATCCTGGGGAATCTCCATGTGCCACCTCATCCTCTAAAGTCTCCATGCAAGAAAGCATTTTTAACATCAACCGAAGTTTAGTTCCCACCTAGAATGGGCAAAGAATGAGAGCTACAGTAGAGTAAAATACTTCTAATGTTACCCATCTTTGCCACAAGAGCAAATGTTTCATTGTAGTCTATCTCACAGGATGGACTGTATCCTTTGGCTACCAATTGGTCTTTATAGTGTTTCACGTTTCCATTAGCCTTAAATTTAACTCTATACACCCATTTGCATCCCACTAATTTTCATCCTAACACTAGATTGATAAACATCCCAAGTGTTGTTCTTCTCAGTCATCAACTCATTTAGCATAGCTTTCTTCCATCTTGCAGACTCATTTGTCTCCTCGAAGTTCTTCGATATAGGATGTAGCTTAACATTCATAACAAAGTTTTAATAATTTCCTAAAGTATTATGTAGGAGTCACATGAGGGAAGAATTTGTTGTGGTACATCTAAAGATTATTGATTTGAAGTTGAAGAAGAATCATTGGACACATGAGGTGGAGTACTTGGCAACACCACCTTCCTCTCCCCATGGGTATATACTTTTGTATTCTTAAGGTTTTCATTTGTCTCCGTATTAGCATTTACTTCCACTTCACAATTGATTGGACTTATAGGAAAAACTGGACTAGAATTGACTGAAGAACCAAGGAACTCCCCCGTGAAAAACAAGGAGTTGACTCAAAGAATGTAACATCCAAGGATACATAGGTTTTTATGGTTATGGGATCATAAAACTTGTACCCCTTTTTAGATGTTGAATATCTAATAAAAACACATTTAGTAACAAACTAGACATATATTTTTTCTTTCTTTTTATCACACCATTTAGTAACACTTTTATGGTCATATGGTAAGCCAAACTTGCAACCTCAAGAATATGCCTATTCTTTCTTTCTGTCACACCATTTTATTGTAGAGCATTAGAACAAGATGTTTAATCCATGATGTCATGTTTGCATAAATAGTCTCGTAACAAACTAGACATATATTTTCCACCATTATCAGAATGAAGAACCTCTAGAGATGAGTGAAACTAGTTTTCAATTAACTTAAAGATTTTTTGAAACTTCAACTTTAGATTTCATTAAATAAAATAGAGTAAACTAAGTACAATGATCAATAAAGAATACAAAATATCTATGACCACTAAGAGAAGTAACTGGACAAGGAACCCAAACATCAGAATGAATTAACTGAATGGTTTTGACACTCTAGACTAACTAGATGCAAAACAAGAATGATGATATTTTGTTTTGTGGCAAACATCATAATGGATGACTATATTACTGGGTTCACGAAAAAAAATTAGGATAACGTATATGATCTTCGACAAGGGTAATCACAAGATGGTCATGTCATAGCTTGATCTCGGCTTCTATTGTAGTCATGGCTCACAGATAACAAGTTGAGAATTTAGCCCGAGGTTTCCCAAGAATCTAAAGTCCTTTCCTTAATCTGTCATGACCAAAGATTTTCTCCATCCTTAGATCTTGAAATACACAACCAAATGGAGAGAAACTTAATGAATAATTTAGATGTTTGGTCAACGAGCTCACCGACAATAAGTTTATAGGAAAGCTAGAGACATGAAGAATGGAAGGTAAATTGAATAAAGTTGTTAAAACTTAAAACACTTCCCTTTCTCGTCATAGAGGTATGAGAGCAATTAGCCAATTTAGTCGTTTCTATGTTATGAAGGGGTTGATAATTAGATAGGCACCTCTAGTCCACAACCATATGATCACTGACTCCAAAATCAACAATCCATATTCTACCTAAAGAGGGAGTAGGATTACCAGCCACTATAAATGAGAAATGTGCCATAGTGGTATGGGACGCTCAAGTATATGGTTGCTCTCCAAGCCACAACTCTAATCCCTCTATATGCTTCATTAATTCCATTATGGTACCCATATGTAAATTATCAGATGGAGTTTGTAGTACATTTGCTTGGTTTGGTATGCCTTGTTCTTAATGAAGTTTGGCTTACCAATCAAATCCCAACACTACTCTTTTATGTCGGGTCTTACCACAGTAAGAGCACTTCAATTTATCTTTTTCATCAGAGGAGAAAGCTCCATGTTTTCTTCCACGAGGGCCTATCCTCCTCTCCCTCAATTGGATGCATTCTGATTCTTTCTCGTGAATGTTGTCTTGTCTGAAGTGATTATTTCTTTCTTCTCTAGTCCTCTTTTATCGTCCTCTCGAAGTAATAACGAATAAACTTTTCTTAGGGAGGGTAGTTCTTCTCTCGAAGATGTTAAGCTAACTACTTCATAATCAGAAGAGACTCCCCATAAAAGGTCAAAGACATTTTGTTTTTCAGTCTCTTTATTCCATTCTTTGGAAAACATTTAATACGAGTGTAGAGCTGTAACTCATCACATAAACTGCGTAGATCTGCATAGTAGTCACTAATTATTCGATTTTCTTGTCTACACTTCTTAATATTCTCTAAAATCTCATATTCCTTATGAATATCTTTGTTCTTGAATAAACCTCTGTGGCAACATTATAAATCTCGATTGTTGATCCTAGATACATAAAGGTTTGTCCTATTGATGGTGCCATGGATTGCAGCAGCCATGCACATCATCTTTTTGCCACTTAAAATAAGCAAAACTATTCTCATCCAGGCATTGTTGAGTACCAATCAGATAATCCCATCTTCTTCTAACCAAAACTGCAATTCTTCTGATCTGGCCCACCCTAGCTAATTTCTACCATCTAATTTGATATTTGTAATCTGAAAGGTGTCTAGTTTTTCCCCTGATTGGTTTTAAAAAGATTGATATAAGCCCTCACCTTGTTTCCCCTTATTCGCCATACTCCCCTCCATAGCATTCTAGTTTAGATCCTTATTAAGATCACAACATGCATTTGTTCAAGATGTTTCACAACTTTGGGTTGTTTCCACAAAAACCCAATCAAACTATGGGTGAAAGTTGAAACACAGCTTCGCGAAGTCACAAAACTTACCTGAAATCTCACTACATAGATTCTTTAGAAACTGCAACCAGGCATTCCGTTTCCACACTCCACAGCATTTAATGGTGTCACGGAAGACTCTTCCACCACCACCATTATGTTTGATGTTGCCCTGCTTTCATACATCAACCAAGACAAGAATCATCGAGAAAATGAAGGGGTCGGCCAATGCAAGTTGCCGCCCTAAAGAACTTTTTCTATTTCTGTTTTTCTCAGAGATACACGATTAAGGGTTTCACCCCTTTAAGTACTAAGATTACAACCTTTTATTTACTACAATGCCATTAATGAGGTCTTATTTAAAGGTAACTTTAAAAACGTTTAAAAGATATAACTATTAATATAACTATGTAACTATCTTAGTACAGCTTAAAAGGAAGGAAACACATTCTTATCTAATCACGTCATGTATCTCTGATGGTTTGCTTATAATCTTCCAACACTCCCTCTCAAGTTGGGTGAAAGATAGATGTTACACCCAACTTGCTGCTTAATCTCTGAAGTAGATTTCTATTGATGGCTTTGGTCAACATATCTGCACATTGATATACTAACTGCACATGTTCCAATTGGAACTCTTTTGTTTGTACATTGTCCCGTATAAAGTGACAATCTATCTCAATATGTTTCGTGTGCTCATGATACACTGGATTTGAGGCTATTTGTATCGTTGCTTTGCTGTCACAAAATATAGGTATAGATTTTCCTGTAAATAAGTTTATTTCCATGAGTAAAGATCGTAACCACTTTCCTTCACATATACCTGATGCTATTGCCCTATATTATGCTTCAGCTGTCGATCTGGCTACAACAGATTGTTTCTTACTTTTCCATGATACTATATTACCTCCAACCAATGTTATATAACCTGTGGTTGACTTTCTATCTTCTATGGAGCCTGCCCAATCTGCATCTGTATAAATCTCACTGTTTGTGTGACCATTGACTTTGTATGTGATCCCATATCCTGGTGTTGTCTTCAAATATCGTAATATATGAAACACTGCATCCATTATCACTTTGGTGAGAAGAGAGATCTATGAGTCTAGTGCATGGTTAGTTATAAGGCAAGGGTGGGATAAGTTTAAGGAGGGGATGGTGCTTGTGGTTGGGGATGGAAGAAGGGTGGTGGTGTTAAAAGTGTAATTAACTAATGTAATTATTTCTTTTCATCATTTTTTGTTTTTTATTTTATTTTACAGATTATTAGGACCAGGGTCCCAATGGCTAGATTTCTAACCGTTGGATCCATTATCACTGTAGACAGCCCTCCTCTATAAATACTCCCTCTTGTACATTATGATGCATGCCCTTTGGCATGTTTAAATGAGACATCCATGGGTAGCAGCCTCTCAGGTGCATGGGCTTGCATGGTTGATGGGTAAGGATGTACAAGAAGAATGAGAGTGGAGTCATTTCTTTTATTACCATAAGAGGAAGTTTGTAGTGGGTACCTCTTGTGTTTTTTTGGTTGGTTAGAAGAGAAAGGAATAGAAGACTGTTTGAGGGGGTGGAGAGATCCTTGACCAAGTTGTTGGAATGTTGATACAATATTTTGTTTTAATGTCTCTATACTATTACTTTTTCCTCTTCTAGAAGGCAAAAGACTATGGTCGAAGTCTAAACCTCCAGACGGGTAGTAACCTATGAGCAGTGTTATCCCTATCATATTGTATCATATGATATGGTGTGATATGTATCCCATATCATTGAGGTCCGGGATAGTGTATCGCATTGTGTAACTTATCGGGTTATATCGTGCGATTGTATCGCGTGATACAACCTAGGAACTTAAAAGGTTCCTTTCCAAACAAAAAATTGTGTTTCTATGGGTTTCTAGCATCTATTGAAAGCTCCCAAGGTGCTCTCTAGTGGCTTGCAATACTCCTAAGGTGTTCAACGCTCCAAAGTGCTCTATGGCATCTATGCAAGGCTCCCAACCTGCGTTTTGGTATACTTTTTGAGTTTTTAAAAAACAATTCTTTGTATTTGTTGTTTTTTGTGTTATTTGTGTTTTTCTTTTTTTGAATGAAATATATAAAGTTATGAAGTGCGTGGATATGATTTTTATTATATTTATGAAGTGCGAGCACCCTATTTGAGTGTTAAGTGAAGATTGGAGATTTATGAAGTGTTTTTATTTTTAAGTTTTTTATTAGATTGAAGTGTTCAATTGAGATGACAGGAAGAGGTATTAGGGACTCCCAATCTCGATTTGATGATTTGGCATGGCAATAGGGTACACCAGTTTAGGAAGACAAATTGAACATAAAATGTTTGCTTTGTGAGAATGTGGTTAGTGACGGAATTTCACGAGTGAAACATCACCTAGTAGAGACTAAGAAAGAAGTTACTCCTTATGAAAATGTAGTCTAATTGATTACAGATAATGCAGCTAACTATAAAGCAGTTGGGAATGAGTTAAGCATATACTTATGGGACTTTCTATTGGACACCATGTGCAGCCCATTATTTAGATCTAATCCTTGAAGATATTGGTGAGATGTATGAGATAAAGGCAACAACTGAGTATTGTCAAGATATCACCAAATTTATCTATAACCATGCTTTTGTTTTATTTATGATAAGGAGATATACAAACGGTGCATAGCTCCTTTGTACAGCTGCAACTTGGATTGCAACTAATTTCTTATCCGTACAGAGCATTGTGAAACTGAAGCAAGCCTTGAAGAGAATGTTTTACTTAGATGAGTAGCAACAATTTGTAGAGTTGTCTCAAAATAGAAGAAATAAAAAGTTAAACGACATTTCAGCTACAGTCTTTAGGAGTATATTTTTGAATGCATATATAAGACTATTGAGGATTACATGTCTTTTAGTGAAAGTTTTGAGATTGGCTGATAGCGAGAAGAAATCTATAGGCTATCTTTATGAGGCCATAGATAGGGCAAAAGAAGTCACTAGAAGTAATTTCAATGGAAGAAAGAGGGATTATGTGCCCTTGTTAAACAATATAGATAAGAGATGGAACAAATAATCGCATAAACCTATTCATGCATCAGCTTATTACCTAAATCCAACATTTAGGTACTCAACAAGTTTTGAAAATGACGATGAGGTAAACCGAGGTATCATTGATTGTATAGACAAATTAGTCCCTGCTGAGAGTAGAGTAGATGCTATATATCGAGACATAGAGATCTACGATAATGCTTTTTACTTCATGGCTTGCCTATACCAATTTGCAATCGCACTAATATGCGTCCTGGTAAACTATTTATCTTCATATATAAGTTTCTTAAATCTTATATTTAATGTGGATTAAGTTTATGATATTTGTCTTTTTCTATCCGATGTTTCATGGAATAGGTATGGAAGTGATTGCCCAAACCTTAGAGATTTTGTAGTAAGAGTTCTAAGTCAAACTTGTAGTGCAACGGGTTATGAAAGGAATTGGAGTGTCTTTGAACGCATCCACACAAAAATTTATCTACAACCATGCTTTTACATTATGTATGAAGTGGAGCTCCTTCGTATAGTTAGGACTCGGTTTGCAACTAATTTCTAATCTTTAAAGAGCAGTGTAAAACAAAACCAAGCCTTGAAGAAAATGTTCTCCCTAGTTGAGTGACAGCAATTTGTAAAGTTGCCTCAAAATAGAAGAAACAGAAAGCTGAATGAGATTTCAGAGACAGTCTTTGGGATTACATTTTAGAACTATTGTGTATAGAGGATTACATGTCGTTTAGTGAAAGTTTTATGATTGGCCGATAGCGAGGATAAACCATCTATGTGTTATCTTTACGAAGTTTTGGATAGGACAAAAAAAGTCATTAGAAGCAATTTAAATGGAAGAAAGAGGGATTATGTTGCGTGTGGAACATTATAGATAACAAATGGAACAAATAATTGCATCAGCCTATTCATGCAAAAGCTTATATTTAAACCCAGTATTCAGGTATTCTATAAGCTTTAAAAGGGATGGTAAGATAAACCGAGGTATCATTGATTGTATAGACAGATTGGTCCCTGATGTGAGTAGAGCAAATGTCATCAATCGAGAGATCGAGATCTACGATAATGCTCTTCACTTGATGGGTTTGCTTGTAGTCATTCACAATTGCACTAATATGCAATAAGGTAAACTCTTTATCTTCATGTTTAAGTTTCTTAAATCTTATATTTATTATGGATTAAGTACCAGATGTTTTCTTTTTCTATCATATGTTTGGTGGAATAGTTTTGAAAGTGATTACCCAAACCTTAGAGATTTTGCAGTAAGAGTTCTAAGCCAAACCTATAGTGTAATGGGTTGTGAAAGGAATTGGAATGTCTTTAAACACATCCACACAAAAAAGCGCAATGGGTTGGAACATAAGAGACTCAATGAGTTTTCATCCGTTATAACATGCAGTTTCGACAGAGGTAATCTCGTATTAGTTACTACTTAAATATTCAATTCAATATTCTATTTTACTTAAATTGTTAATGTTATTTACTAATTACTTTTCTTTCTTTTTTGCATGCAATTAAAAAGTTAAATTGTCAATAAGACATTGCATGGATTAATTTAAAAGGAGTGCAGCCACAATATCATCAAGGGATAATGATTTTGATTTTGAGGTAGGTGGTGAGGATCTTCAGCAAGGAGTCAATTTTGTCACGGGCAAACCGACGTTAGGCGTGCCGACGGGCTTGACCAGGACCAACGCTTAGCCTCGGGGCCAAGCAAGCCTTAGCGGATTTCACCTAAGTATTGTAATCGGTCACTGTCTCTCAAAACGGAATGTGATAGTCCCTCCCTCGAGTGTTAAGCTTATTGAAGTTTTTGGCACTCGAAGACACACACCCAAATGGCAAAGACAGAGGCAATGAGAGCAAATGCATGGATACGTGAAGGCAATGTGATTCTTTATAGCAGACAGGGGTGCATGGTCCCAAATGTAGATTATTTACTTGATGATCCTCATTATAATGTGTAAATGTATTTTTTCAATTATGAAAGTTGTATTTTTTTTCTAAGGATGTCATGTACTGCTTCAAAATATGCAATTTCGTTTTCAATTATGGAATGGTGAATGATGAATATGTACTAAATTTTTGCATTATATGAATTCTTTGTAATTATAATTTTTTTTTTGTTTTTTCTGAATTTATTTTTATTTTTACCGATTTTTAGCATTAAATTACAATACGAGGCGATACGATACGATACGTATCGTGGACCAAAATGATACACGACACGATACGCATCAAATAACACTGCCTATGAGTACTAATACAAGATTATCGCAATCAACGTGTCTTGGTTATATACTATCAAAAACCTCATTTGATTTGCTTGACCAAATTTATTACCTTTAGAAGATCTTCTAAATCATGAATAACAACTCAAGCAATCTCAAACCGCTTTCTCGCGAGGTATATATAGCCATGAGGCAAATTAGTGTGTTTGATCTAAATAATAAAGCTAATTTGGCATGAAAGATCAAAGAGTAGGTGGCAGATGTTGGCAAATTAAAACCTAATTCAAGAATATACATCTTCAAGCAAAATTTGTTGGTTCTTTAGAAAATGCCGCCACCAAATTCCCAACTCCTTGAGAAATATCAGTCCAAAAAAAGAAAACTCCTTGTGGCCGAAGCTGATACATTCCTTTTACTCTAGTTGGCATGATGACTCATATCCAACTTCAATTTTGTAGGCTAACCTTTTGAAATTTGATTGTTTAATGGGTTACATGAAATATCAAGCCCACATTTAACATGGAAAGGCGACGTACTAATTGCAATTTCTGATATAATACAACTTGGGAAGTTGTCCCTTTCATCCTAATGTACATGAGAGAGAGAGGGCAAGTAATGTAATTTCAAATGTTTCAGCTCCATATCATTTAATTTATGTGGACCTGAGAAGCTACCTGGAATCTGTACTTAGTGGACATTGTCATCAGGATAGATTCCTCGTAGATCCTTTCTCTTTACTTTTGGTTTTATTTATAGCAATTTTTTCTGTTTTTTATTTCGATGACTACCAATTAGAGACTAACTCAACTAGACCTTGAGGATCCTTAATTAGTTGAGCCAGACTTAAAGCCTAGCCCTCCCTTCTTTCCCATGTGCGTAAATAAGAACTTATAGGCATCACATTGCCCATGCCCCCAACGTTAATGTCAATAGAAAGAATATGTCTTTCCGATCAAACTTATGAATGTTAAAGATGAATACCTCCTTTAAGAAGCGCTTTATCTGTTGCATAACAGGCTTTTCAGCACCTTCTAAGAGCTGTTTCACTCTCATTTTCCATGAATATGTAGCTAATAACAGATGAAGCTTGGGGCTGCCAATACAATCCTGGAGACCAGCCACCTCAAGTGCCTGTATACAAAATCCGAATAGCCAATAACTAGAGTGTCCATTAAATGCTCAATTTAGAGGGCTGAAAGAGGGGGAAATATGGACCATTTAGTAAGCTTTTTGATGATTTCTGGTACATAATTCGAATTTTGACAGGGAAAACATGTCAATGTGAAACATAAGGATGCAAGATGACTTATTTGCTCTTTGAAGCTTCCTATGAGACATATACTAACAAGCAAAGATCTATTAGTTACAAGATTCAACAAATCACATTCGACAGGTCACCTTTCTCAACACCTAGACACAAAATGGTCAAACATAAGGATAGACAGAATGACAGATTACCTTCATCACTATCCGAAGGCTTGCAGATATGGGAGTAATATCTTTATCACGGTAGCATAGAGCCTGATTAACAGTTTTTGAAAGCAGCAACCGGCACTCCAGAGCTTTCTCCACAATCTCTTCTACCAATTCCCTCTCTCTAATCCTGAAAAGATAATCGGAAATATCATCTGTACATATTTGTTGAACTATTAAACGGACTTAAAGATGTATAGCATATGAATAATAATTCTTACATCAGGTTACTGCAGAATGTATAGCTTGCCGCAGCAATTTAGTAAATGAAAATAACAATGAGGAAAGAGTTCTCTATGAAACTTAAAACAACACGTAAATATAATAATAAGAAATCTGAAACTATGATGCACTAAAACCTTAGACCAGTTTCTGGGTGCTTATGAACTAGAATCCCTTATATACACCCTTATCCTTTAGTTGAAGAAAGTTTAAGGCAAGGGAAAATGAAAAGGAACCAAAAGAACACTCTCGTTAGATTTCACATTAAACTGATAAAGATGATAAATGGCATCCACATTAGCTACGGTTTCTTCTTCTTCTTCTTTTTGCTACATCTCTTACGTTACCGTAAACCAGAAACTAATCAATCAAAACCTTGGAGCTATGGCATGCAGAGACTGAAGGCTCTTTTCTTTTCATACGGAAAGTGACCCCTTGTGTAGTGTAAGCAAATAAAGATTCCAACATTGCCAATTTCTGGAAGTTGTGAAGCAAAATTCAGGAAGGAAAAAAGCATAGGTTCACATTAATATCTCATTAACAGTTAAGCAGTCCTAAAAGCTGCACTATTTGCACCCTCATAAAGAACAATAGTTTCCATTCCATGATTGCAACCATATTCGTCTCGCAAGCTTCGGCGAATACCCCCATTTGCACCAATCTCAATGAAATCAATAAGAAACCAACAATTTATATAACAACCTTCTTTATAAGGATAGCACATTCAGTAAATTACCCTGTGCAAAAATCATTTGAACTCTCAAGGAGTTCCATGAACATATCAAGTGTAGGCTCCTTTCTTCTAGAAATCTGCAGAAATGGAAACCCAGATCAATACATATATGCAATATTAGAGAAATGACATAATCACCCAGTAAGATACCAGAGTAAGCTGTTTTCTTCTGTAAAGATCTCCACTGTGCAAACAGAGGCAGACAGGGCACATGTATTCTCCATCCAAGCTTGGAATAGTGTATTTAATTCTCATGCAAGAGACATGGTACCTGACATATTTAATGGAAAATACTACTATCAGATGTGCATCACCATACCTATAAAAAAATATAAAATAAAGGATGATAGTACATGCAATGAGCCTATAACAGTAAACCTTCAGCTTTCATGCAAGAGCTGGTACCTAATATATCTTTAACAATACATCTAGCATATTTTCATGAATATAAATCAATATAAAATAATACAAGTTATAAAACAAAAGTAATAAACAATAATAAAAATATAGCCTAGTTCTTCATGACCAAATCATTCCTAGAAAAGCATATAGGAATCTAAAACACCTTCCAGACTTGTCTCTTATGATACCTTTGGGCATCAACACAAAGCACTCCTAGCATCACACAACCGAAAAACTACTTCCAAGATAGGAACTCAAGAGACTGGTCAATTGCAATGCAAGCTCTATAAAAAGAAAAACCTAGTAAATAGTGACTAGACCTAAAGACAAGAAGATCATAGGTTGTAAGTGGGGTATACAATCAAGACCAAGAGCAATGGGACTCTAGATAGGTATAAGGCTAGACTTTTGACCAAGGGATACACCTAAGAATATAGGGGTTAACTATGAGAAAACATTTGCTCCAATAGCTATAATGACGATTGTTTATACTCTCATTGCTATATGTATAATGAGGGTGTTAGCAAGTCTATAAAATGGATGTTAAGAAATCTTTTGAATGGATTGTTGAATGAGCAGGTATACGTGAAACCTCTTTCAGACCTCTGCATTTCGGATGGAACTGTTGTCTAATTGAGAAAGGCCCTGAATGGTTTAGAACAGGCTCCTAGAGCTTATTTTGATAGATTTAGTTAGTTTATGAGTGTTCATGGTTTTACTTTTATGGTATACTAACCGTGCTTTGTAAGGAAAACTCGGAAGAAAATATGATTTTGCTACTTTATGTTGATGACATGATTACAAAAGGAAGTGACCTTCCTTTTATGATGGCCTACCACTATGTGAGAAATATTTACAAAGATACTTAGATCTTCAGTACATGTGCTCGGATTACCAAGTAGCTGATGCATTTACAAGTTCCTCCCAACTTCAAGATTCAAGTTCCTTTTGGGCAAACTTTTGGTGTAATCCCATTATGTTTGAGGGGGTTTATTAGAAGAGTCATGTCCTATAATCATGTCTCTCCAACCTGTATCTTATCATGTATTTTGTATACCTTGTACTTCTATTTTTTCCTTTAATTCTTTTCTCATGTTTTTTGTACTTTTTTTGAGTAGAGGGAAGCCGACAAGGCTTTAATGGCTAGGAAATCTAGTTGTTCGGAGCTTGTGCTCACCCCTTACTCCTTGATGCAAATGCCTCTATATAAGGCACTCTTCCTTCTTGTAGCGAAAGCTTGTTTTCAGAAGTTTAATGTGATTGATTTTAATTTTCCAATTAAGGTCGATCTGCCTTGTTAATTGAGTGATCTGGATGTCGGCCATGAAGACTTTCAAGATTGTATGGACACTGGTGCTAGTGATTTATCTGAACATAATTTTTGGGTTTTTCATTATACAACAACTAAACCTTTTCCCATACTAGATGGGGTAGGCTGAATGAATTCTTTGTTTCCACATAGCCCTATCATAATTTGTAGAATCTATGGTAAATAAGTCTTTTGTTTCCACAAGAGCCCTATCATAATTTGTAGAATATATGGTAGACAAGTCTGAAAAACATTTACATTTGCTGTCAGAAGCCTAATGCAACCCTCGTTTTTTCGGGCTTGGGACTGGCCATACAAGGGTGATCCCTTATATGGGCGGAGTTGGGTTTTCCATTATACATTTGAATAAATTTCAATGTTAAAGTGACCATGATTTGCATATGGAATACTCTTGCTTGGATTTGACATTAGATATAACAAGACATAGTATGCGGCATATGGGATTGGGTTAGAGCAAGCACAAACGTGCTTAACACTCTAACTGCAGAGAGGTGATATCAGGCCATAAGACAAGCAAGTTTGTCCACCAATCCTTGATACCTTCATGTGTCCTCGTACGCCTCGCCATTGTTGTGGCTGAACTTGAGGTTAGTGTCCATGGGAGCTTCGATTCCGTGACATCCGAGTGTCCTGTATCCTTGAGTAAATCTAGGGCATACTTTCTTTGAGTTACAACACCTCTATACCCATAAAAATAACGTAAACAACCAAGGTCCTTTAAGTCTAACAATTTATGTAGTTCCCTTTTAAGCTTAGCAATTTCTTCCAGGTCATCTCTAATGACAATGATATCATCCACAAAACTATCAACAAGGATATCCTCTCACCCTTCTTTATAAACAAAGTTTGACTAATGATACTTATATCCCAAACTTATAAGGGTCTTGCTGATCTTTTCAAACCAAGCTCTTGGAGGCTACATGATGTCAAAAATAGCCTTCTTCATTTTTTACGCCTAGGGCCCAGCTCCATATAGACTTCTTCACATAGATTTCCATAAAGATGCACATTCTTCACATCTAACGACCATATTTCTCATTTGTGTATCCTTTTGGTTCACGATACGACGTATCGTATTACCCCATATCATAATTTAATACAAAAAAAATTAGTAAAAATCCAAAATTAAAAATTAAAAAAAAATGATAATTGCAAAGAATTCATATAATACAAAAATGTAGTACATATTCATCATTCACCATTCAATAATAATAAAAAAAAATACAAATTTTTAAATAGAATCCTTAGGAAAAAATACAACTTTCATAATTAAAAAATATATATTTACACATTGTAATCAGGATTATCAACTAAATAATCTTCCTTCTCACCTTGCTCAGCATCCTCACAACCTTCTACTTCAAAATCAAAATCATAATCCCCTTGATTCCAAATTAATCCATGCAATATCTTCTTCAGTTAGGAGTGCATTTGCTTCATCTTTCATAATCCACTCCTCTTATATATCAAAATTATCTAAATTTATTGGATCAAATTGGTTTTCCTCCCTTTTTATTTTTTTAATTGCCAAGAAGAAAGAAAGATAAGTAATTAGTAATTAGTAAATAACATTAACAATTGAAGTCAAATAAAATATTAAATTGAATATTTAAGTAATAACTAATAAAAGATTACCTCTGTCGGAGCCGCATGTTATACCGGATGAAAACTAAATCATTAAGTTGCTTATGTTCCAACCTATTTCGCTTTTTTGTGTGGATGTGTTCAATTACACTCCAGTTCATTTCACAACCCGTTGCACTATAACTTTGACTCAGAACTCTTATTGTAAAATCTCTAAAGTTTGGGCAATCACTTCTAAACTTATTCAACCAAAGATCTAATAGTAAAAGACAAACATCATAGACTTAATCCATAATAAATATAAGATTTAAAAATAAATAATTTACCTGAACGCGTATTAGTGTGGTTGTGAATTGCTTCAGGCAAGCCCATCAAGTGAAGAGCATTATGTTCCATATGTTATCTATAATATTTCACATGGTGACATAATCCCTCTTTCTTCCATTGAAATTGCTTCTAATGGCTTCTTTTGCCCTATTCATGGCTTCGTAAAGATAGTCCAAAACAAACATTTTATGTTCAACCTGTTTCCTTCAACTGGTTTACCCCACTGCCATGTCGGATCATCAGACCGAGATTGGGAGTCGCTAACACCACTTCAAACCATTTCAATTGAATACTTCAATCTAATAAAGACCTAAAAATAAAAGCACCTCATAAATCTCCAATCTTCACATAACACTAAAATAAAGTGGCTCTCACTTCACAAATACAATAAAAATCATATCCACGCACTTCATAACTTCATATTTTGTCATTCAAAAAAAGAAAAACATAAAAAACAAAAATACAAAAAACAAAAATTCAAAAAACTCATAAATATACCTAACGGGGGTTGGGAGCCTTGCACAAACGCCATAGAGCACTTTTTTTGGAGCCTTAGAACACCAAAGAGGGGAGGAAGCCACCGGAGAAGCCTTTGGGAGCCTTGAACAGAAGCCAGAAACCCGCAAATACATGGGTTTTTGTAAGGGTCCCTTGTCGTATTGCTCGTACCACACGATACAAGCCCATAATATGTTCACTATGATACTCAGTCGTCTATCGTATCATGGAGCTTCACAATACAGATAACACTACTTGCAAAAGCAATGCCTCCATCTATGATTCTCCACCAATGCCTCCATCTAACTCTGCATTGCTTCTCTCCACCTTGGCAGTTGGTTCCTCATTTTCTAGGTATAGACTGCAACTCAAAGTTGTTAGCAAATCTTCGATATGACTGGGGTAGAGGTCTAACTTGAAATTGATGGAGGGTTGTGGTAAATGATAATTTACCTCACGAGGTGGGAGCATGTGATCTAATTCTGTGACAGGTTCTATAGTTGTGGTCTCTTGAAGATTGGGCATTATAATTCTCTTCTCTCCTTTGGCGCTTACATTCTCATCTCCTTGATCTCATTTTTCACTCCCTCTTATTGGGAATCACTGGTCACATACATATAGGACTCAAAAGGAGAACAGGAACCCGAGAAGAGTCATTAGATTTGTTAAATGTCTCCCTCTCGTATGAAAAATAGGGAGTTGATTTAAAGGTCCATCAAGTGAGACATAGGTTTTTCGGGTAACACTTCTAAGTTGTAACCCTTTTGAATGGTTGGGTAACCAATAAACATGCATTTGATAGAGCGAGAATCAAGCTTGTCTCGCATTGGAAGAAACATGGACATAGCAGGCATCCAAACACATAAGGAGGAATATGAAAGATCCTACCATGCGGATTGAGAATAGAAAAGCACGACTCACCATTTAACAGAGAACTTGCATATGATTAATGAGGTAAACAATAATTAAGAGAACATCACCCCAATAAGATTTTATTGTATTACCACCAAGGATCAAAGCTTTCGCCACCTCCAAAAGAGATGTTTGTCCTTTCTTTTAGCTACTCCATTTTGTTGGGAGTATAAAGACAAGAAGTCTAATGTTCATGTGATGCTTATGAAAGTAATCCCTTAGATAATGTGAATTATATTCACCACCAATATCTGAACAAAACACTTCCATCGAAGTATGATATTGAGTTTCAATAAGTTTATACACAACAGAAAATATAGCAAAACTTCATCCTTGATTCTATTAAATAAACAATCATGAACAAGGTAGAATAATCAATGTAGAAAATAAAGTACTTATACCTTTCAAGGAAAGAACAAGACTAGGACCCTAGATATCAGAACAAACTAACCCAAACATTTTGGATGCTCTTTACTCACTAAGAGGAAATAACGCTCTATGATGCTGAGCCTTCTAACATACATCACATTAAAGGATAACATTATTCAACTCCTCAGATATATACGGAAGGACACTTCTAAGTTTAGACATGTAAATGGCCAAGCCTCTCATGCCATAACTGGACTTTGTTCAACTTTTCCATTGAGGTAGTGTTAAATGAGATCATGAGCTACAGCTCTTCAAGGATGTAAAGCCCCTTATATCGCTATGACGCCAAAGATCCTCCCCCATCTTCAGATCTTGAAATAGACAACAAGTTGGATAAAAAGTTATGGGTAGTTCAGACATCTTGTAAGGGAGCTTATAGAAAGTAAATAGACTGCAAAACTTGGAACACGAAGCATAGAGGATAAGGGAAAGAAATACAACAATATAAGAATATAAGAATATAAAAGAGATATGGATTAGGGAAAGGAATACGAAAATACAATCACAAAAGTAATCCCTATAGACCTATTATAAAGAAATCTTTATTGATATAAATCAATCCCATACATGATAGGGTCACCTCCTAAGAGGTCGACCACACATAACCTTGTGGTTGCTACCTTCTCTAACATGCTTAGGGTTTCTTAATCACAATATGTTATGAATATCTATTGTTTTTAATATCAATTTTAGTATTTTTGATGTTTTAGGTATTATTGTAATTGATCATAGTACTAAGGGCATTTTGGTCATTTTGTGTTTAGCAGCCCATTATATAAGGGTTGGACTTCTTGTATTAGGGTTAAGAGACTAAGATTAAGAAAGAGAGAGAGAGAGGGGGCTCCATTGGAGGGTCTGCCCCCTCCTTCGATCTCCACATTTTCTCCACTCATTTTATTGTGTTTGTGATATTTGGTATTTCGTTGCGCCACCCACATTTTCCAACACAATGTATATAACAGTGTTTTAACTTCAAAGACTAATCTATCCTTACACTGAAAACACAATTAACAAGTTACACTAAGGGGCAAATAATAGGATCAGGGATACCGGAATCGATCTATAATTACTTTTTAACACTCCCTCTCAACTTTGGAGGAAGATGTTGATAACTCCCATCTTGTTCAGGATATTCACAAGATTGGATTTGTTGACTGCCTTTATAAGAATATTTCTACATTATTCTTTAGACACAATGTAACTCCACCCATGTAAGGGATCACCCTTGAATTACAGGTCCCAAGCCCGGATAAAGGAGGAGGGTTGTGTTAGGCTTCCGATAGCCAGCGTAAAACTTCGTCGGATTTCTACAACATGTATTACAAAAATTATGAGCATTGCTTTGGGGCGTCCCCGCCTAGCGACGTGCTGCAGAGCCCGAATGCAGTAAGAAGTAAGCAAGGGCCACTACATTTTCGCCCGAATGTAGTGAATCAATTGCAGAGAGGGTTTCCACATCATGGACGGGTGTGGGTAAAGAAGTTAGTCCCGCTACATTGCCGCCCGAATGTAGTGAAAAATTTTCAGAGAGGGTCTCCGCATTTTGATTATGGACGGATGCGGGGGGTAAGGAAGCTAGTCCTAGATAATAAGATTCGTATTGGTTCTTGGAATATCGGAACATTATCGGGTAAGCTAATGGAGGTGGTAGATACTATGATTCGGAGAAAGATTCATATTCTATGTTTACAAGAGACAAAATGGGTTGGAGAAAAAGCAAAGGAGATAGAGGATACAGGTTTTAAATTATGGTACTCAGGTAAAGAAAAGGCCCGAAACGGAGTTGGTATTATCATAAATAAAGATTTAAAGGAGAGTGTAGTAGACATACAACGATATGGTGACCGAATCATGACGTTGAAATTAGTGTTAGGAGTAGAGGTTTTGAATATAGTTTGTGCTTACGCACCCCAAGTAGGACTAGAAGATAGTATAAAGACAGTTTTTTGGGAAGAGTTAGATAAGGTGTTTCAAAAGATTCCACAAAGGGAGATGATTTGTTTAGGAGGAGATTTAAATGGACATGTCGGTAAAGAGGCATTAGGATATCAAGGGATTCATGGAAACTTTGGTTATGGGGATATAAACGAGGAAGGTAGGGAGATTTTAAATTTTGCTATGGCATTTGATCTCTTTATAGTCAATACAATCTTCAAAAAACGAGATGAACATTTAATTACTTATAAGAGTAGCTTATCACAAACACAAATTGATTACTTTATTTGTAGAAAAAAAGATAGAGCGTGTTGTAAAGATTGTAAGGTAATTCCAGGAGAAAGCTTAAGCACCCAACATCGACTTTTAGTTATGGATTTACAAATAAAAAAATGGACAAAGAAGAAAAGAGTGCATCGAGCTATTCGGACTAAATGGTGGAACCTCAAAAGCGAGAAAGAAGATATATTTAAACAAAAAGTCCTTCAAGGAGATGTTTGGAATTATGTTGGCACACCCTCTGATATGTGGAACAATATGGCTATACATATTAGGAAAGTGGCGAAAGATGTGTTAGGGGTATCTAAGGGAGGTGTACCGGCACAAAAAGAAGCTTGGTGGTGGAGTGAAGTAGTACAAAACAAAATCAAGGCAAAGAGGGCATCTTACAAATTACATTATGCTAAGAAAACTAGTGAAACTTTAGAAGCTTATAAGAAAGCAAAGAAGGAAGCAAAAAAGGCCGTTAGTGAAGCAAAAGCTAAGATTTGGGAGGACTTATATAAAAAACTCAACTCAAAAGAGGGTGAAAGAGATATTTTTAGGATAGCTAGGGCTAGAGATAAGAAAACTAAAGATCTTAATTATGTTAGATGTATTAAAGACGAGGATGAAAAAATTCTAGTGGCAAATGATGATATAAGAAATAGATGGAAAAACTATTTTTATAATCTTTTTAATGAAAATAAAGATGTTAGTATTAGTTTAGGAGATTTAGCCAAGTCAGAAAAGTATATAAACCACAATTTCTACCGACGTATTCAAAAGAATGAAGTCAAAGAGGCTCTTAAACATATGAAGAGTGGTAAATCGGTAGGACCAGATAATATTCCTATAGAAGTTTGGAAAATACTAGGAGAAATAGGAATCACTTGGCTCACAAGACTATTTAATGAAATATGGAAAAACCAAAAGATGCCCGAGGAATGGAGAGCAAGTACACTTATACCCGTATATAAGAACAAGGGAGACATTCAAAATTGTGCGAATTATCGAGGTATCAAGTTAATGAGTCATACTATGAAATTATGGGAAAGAATTATCGAACGTAGGTTAAGACAAGTATCAAGTACAACAGAGAACCAATTTGGATTTATGCCAGGTAGATCTACTATTGAAGCGATTCACCTTTTGAGACGTCTTATGGAACATTTTAGAGCAAAAAAGAAAGACCTTCACATGATATTTATTGATCTAGAAAAAGCTTATGATAGGGTACCGAGGGAGGTTCTTTGGAGAACTTTGGAAAAAAGAGGTATCCCATTGACATATATTAACCTCATAAGAGACATGTATGATGGTGCAAAAACATGTGTGAGGACTCATGAAGGAACGACAGACTTCTTTGAAGTTAATATTGGGTTACATCAAGGATCAACTTTAAGTCCATACTTATTTATAATGGTGATGGATGAGTTAACAAAACATATTCAAGATGAAGTACCTTGGTGTATGTTATTTGCAGATGACATTGTATTAGTGGAGGAGTCTAAGGAAAAAGTTAATAGAAAATTGGAACTATGGAGAGAAACATTAGAAAACAAAGGCCTCCGACTTAGTAGAACAAAGACAGAATATATGGAATGTAAGTTTGATCATTTGGCTGCTTCAGAGGACATAGAAATTAAAATTGGCACACATTGCATTCCCCAAAAGGAAAGTTTTAAATACCTAGGGTCAATTTTTCAAAGTGATGGAAGAATTGATGAAGATGTTACACATAGAATTAATGCTGGTTGGTTAAAATGGAGAGGAGCATCAGGTATTCTTTGTGATAAGAAGATACCATTAAAATTAAAAGGTAAATATTATAGAGCAGCAGTTAGGCCTGCCATGTTTTATGGTTCTGAGTGTTGGGCAGTTAATCATCAACATGTACAAAAGATGTCTGTGACAGAAATGAAGATGTTGAGATGGATGAGTGGTCATACAAGAAAAGACCGTATACATAATGAGGTTATTAGAAACAAATTAGGAGTGGCACCAATAGAGGATAAAATGAGAGAACATCGTTTAAGATGGTTTGGACATATAGAAAGAAGATCAAAAGAAGAACCTGTAAGAAGGTTAGAAAAACTAAATTTGGAAAGTATTAAAAGAGGTAGAGGACGACCACAAAAGTGTTGGAAAGAAACAATAAAGAATGATCTAACTCCGATAGAGATCTGTGGAAACAAAGAATCCATGTAGCCGACCCCATCTAGTATGGGAAAAGGCTTAGTTGTTGTTGTTGTTGTATTCTTTAGACACAATGTAGATCAACTGAAATACTTTGTTGGCAACTTCTCACGGATGAAGTGAGAGCCAATTTCAAAGTGCTTTGTCCTTTATGATGGACTTGGTTAGAAGCAATTTGTATAGCAACTTTACTATCGCAGTAAAGGGAAATAACACTATTTGTTTGTATACTCAACTCAACCATGAGAGACTTTAACCAAAGTTCTTCACACATTTCTCGTGCAATTGCTCTATACAATAACTCAACACTCGATCTAGACACTACCCCTTGTTTCTTACTCTTCCATGAAACAATATTTCCACCAATTATTTTGATGTATTCAGAAGTAGACTTTCTGTCATCGAATGAGCTGACCCAATTTGCATCTGAAAAAACTTCAATATTAAGGAGTCCTCTATTAGCATACAATATCCTATGACTAGGAAAGCATTTTAAATACCTTAAAGTACGATATACAACCTACTTATGAGTTTGTGAGGGAGCATGCATTAACATACTTACCATTTTCACGGCATAAGCAATATGGGTAATGATAAGGTAAATTAACTTACCAATTAATCTTTGATATGTGCTCTCATCTTTATAGTTTTCACCATCACCTAGATTAACTTTAAATTCGATTCCATAGGGATGTCATTGTCTCTCCAGTCTAACATTTTTGTATCCCTAAGCATATCCATAATATACTTTCTCTGTATTAAAAATACGCTTTGTTTGAATAAAGTACCTCTATTCCCAAAAAATAGTGTAATTTGCCCAAAGCTTTCAAATCACACAATTGATGTAACTTTCCACTTAGTATGGTAATCTCTTTAATATAATCACATGTAACAATAATATCATCAACATATACTATCAAAAGAGATATCTCTTTGCCTCTTTTAATGAATAAGGTATGGTCATTTATGTTTCTTTGATATCTCAAATTAATTATACCATCACTAAATTTTTTAAATCATGCTCTTCGTGGCTGCCATGTTTTATGATAAGAAGATACCATTAAAGTTAAAAGGTAAATATTATAGAGGAGCAATTAGGCCTGCCATGTTTTATGGTTCTGTGTGTTGGGCAGTCAATCATCAACATGTACAAAAGATGTCAGTGACAGAAATGAAGATGTTGAGATGGATGAGTGGTCATACAAGAAAAGACGTATACATAATGAGGTTATTAGAAACAAATTAGGAGTGGCACCAATAGAGGATAAAATGAGAGAATATCGTTTAAGATGGTTTGGACATATAGAAAGAAGATCAAAAGAAGAACCTTTAAGAATATGAAAAACTAAATTTGGAAAGTATTAAAAGAGCTAGAGGACGACCACAAAAGTGTTGGAAAGAAACAATAAAGAATTATCTAGCTTATTGTGAGTTAACTGCTAACATGGCACACAATAGGGATATGTGGAAACAAAGAATCCATGTAGCCAACCCCGTCTAGTATGGGAAAAGGCTTAGTTGTTGTTGTTACTCTTGGTGATTGTTTTAGACCATATATAGCTCTTTTTAATTTGCACACTTAGTTATTCAACCCCTTTTTTTGTTAAACCCTGGAGATAATTCCATATATACCTCTCCATTTAGGTTTTCCTTTAGAAAAATATTTTTCACATCTAGCTACCGCATATCCCACCTTTTATGTGGTACTAGACAGATGATAACCCTGATGGAGGTTGCAAGTGGAGCAAAAGTTTGGTTGTAATCTATGTCATATGATTGATTATACCCCTTTGCTACTAGTCTTCTGACCTTGAATTTAACAATATATACCCATTTGCAACCAACTGGCTTTCTTCCTTCCTGGTAGATTTACAATCTCTATGTATTATTCTTTTAAGGGCTTATAACTCACATTCTATGGTTCTCTCCACTTTGGAGACTTAAATGCTTCTTCAATATCTCTAAGAATAGAGTGTATCTTTCATTCTCCACAAATTTATGATATCTTCATGAGGTGCTATGATAGAATACAAATTGAGAAATTGGATATAAAGTATAATTTATTTTACCTTCTCTAACTGTAATGGGAAGATCAAGTTCATGTTCACTTAACTAGCTTTGTTGTGTACGTCTAAAGTAGTTGGATCTAATGTCATGGAAGGATCATTATTCATGTTAGCTTGAGGATTAGGCATCACAACCTTCCCTTCTCCTCGTGTGTATGTCCTTATTTCCTTCATGATTCTACCTGAGGTAGAACAAGGATATGTGGAGTGGAAACACTGGACAACTCCACCTTCTTTGTTTTCAAAGAAGGTGACATCTAAATGTTAAACAAGCTTATGTGTTTTGTAATGGGTCCACGAGTCGTGTAATGAGTCTGTTATGGGTCCAAATCCATTTAGGTGTAGATAAGATTAAGTCTGTTAACTAAGGGCTTTTTAGGCATTCAAGTTATAATCAATTATAAATAAGTGATTAGGTCAAATCGTGTTTTTTGAGAAAGAATCTCGTGGAGCAGTCGGCTGCCACCTTCTTCTTAAAGATGCCTCCAATCGATCATGCATTATAAGTTCTTTAATTTAATTAAATAAAGTTTTTTGTTAAATATGGTATCAGAGCCTATATGATTGTTTTTTTATGAAATTTGGAGAAGAAGATCAGATTATCAGAAGTATGTGATTCAAAATTGATACCGATTGGATTGCTGCCACAGAAACGAACAGATTTTATATCAACTCCAGGGCATAGAAGATCTTTATTATGACTGCATCAAGGTACTTGAAACACTATTTTTTGTGTCGTTAGAAGTCTTCTTCTTAACAGATCGTGGGACGGATCTATTTGGTTGATTTGAATCAAGGTGGGATTCTTCTTAACAGATCATGGGCCAGACCTGTTTGGTTGTTATTCGTTTGGTGATTCAAAATATTTTTATCGTACGTCTTAACAAATCGTGGGCCAGATCTGTTTGGTTGTTATTCGTTTGGTGATTCAAAATATTTTTATCGTGCGGTTCATCATAAGCAAATCAGAAATCAGAAATCAAAATTGGTGTGTTGATTCAGATTGTTTGGCTGACTCAGCATTATTTTTTTATGCAGTTCATCATAAGCAAATCAGACCTCAGAAATCAGGATTTTTTGTCGTGTGATTAGATCTTTAAGTCAGATCTCAAAGTCACGATTAGATCTTGAAGTCAGATCTTGAAGTCACGATTAGATCTTGAAGTCATATCTTGAAGTCACGATTAGATCTTGAAATGAGAAACACATAATATTGAGTGGATGAAACGGTGAAGATCTAATTGTGATTGATCATTCTTCAGTGTTTGTTGATTCAGAAATATAGATTCATATCTATTTCTATGAGGCACTTGAAATTCAATAAAGCAATATCTTTAATAGAGATAGTGTTACAAACCAGATCAGATAAGTTCCATTATATTTTTTGACTAATGACTGGCAAAGCAAAAGGAATTGACAACTCCTTCCACACAGGTGAAACGTCCTAAACCAAAAAAATTCCAGATTACATCTACTAAGTTAGATTACAGAAATTATTTGGAATGGTCTCGATCCGTAGAACTTGCTATTATAGCAAGAGGGAGATGGGCTCACCTAATGGGCCAAATACCAATTCCAGAGACTCATGATCCACATTACCCTACCTGGAGAAGAGATTATGCTTTAATATCATCTTGGTTATTACAGTCAATGATTCCACCCATTGCGAAGACCTTTATGTTTCTAGAATAAGCTCATGAGATTTGGTGTGCTGTCTCAGAAGCTTATTCCCGGAAGAAAAATGTTGCGAAGGAATATGAAATACTGGAAAGGATCAGAAAATGTAAACAAGGTGCGCGGTCTATCAATGAGTACTATGCAAATTTACGAGCACTCTGGGATGAACTTCTTTATTTTACAAATATAAAGTGCTCCTCTTATTACACAGAAAGAAATGCTGAAATTGAAAAGAAGAAAGTTTTTTATTTAATGTGGAGTGTTAACTCAGAGTTTGAGTCTATACAACTGAATATTTTGGACAGAGAAGAACTTCCTTCACTTGGTACAGTCTATTCTTTATTAATCAGAGAAGAAGACCGCAGGAACCTTGAAAGAGATAGTGTTTCAGTTACAGATCAACATGCTCTTCAGACCCGAAAAGATAACACTCATTATCATGGCAGAGGTGGACAAAACAATAGAGGACGTGAATGAGGAAGATTTAATTCTGATGATAAAGATAAACTTATATGCTCTCATTGTGGAAAAACAAGGCATACCAAAGAATATTGTTGGGAATTAAATGGAAGACCTAATTTTACTAGAAACAGAAACTCCTAAGCTCACTCTATAGAAATTTTCACTCCCAGTTCAGAGGGTATTCAAGTAATTATTAAAAGGATAGAAGGACTGGAATCAAAGTTATCAGAAAACTCTCCGTCATCCTCCAATTTATCACAGGCTACAACAGTTCAAGCATCTCATACAGAGAAGGGTAATACTTCATCTCCCTCTAATTCCAGAACTTAGATAATTGATTCAGGAGCTACAAATCACATGGTGGGAGACATATCCAATTTTTCAGAATACAGATCACTTAAAACACAGGAACCTATTAAGTTGGCAAATGGGTAGCTTCTCTAATAAGTGAATTGGGATTTGATCCTATATATCCTATACCACTATATTGTGACAGCAGTGCAGCAATCCAGATGGCGTCTAATCCTGTATATCATGAAAGGACCAAATATATTGAAATTGACTGTCATTTTATCATAGGGAATATTGCTCTTCAAGAATTGAAATTGGAGTATGTTAAATCAGCAGATCAGAGAGCTGATTTTTTTACTAAAGCTATTGCTAGAAGACAACTCAAAGATATGTTATCCAAGTTTGGTGTACTCAATATCTTTCACCCAACTTGAGGGGGAGTGTTAAACAAGCTTATGTGTTTTGTAATGGGTCCACGAGTCATGTAATGAGTCTGTTATGGGTCCAAGTCCATTTAGGTGTAGATAAGATTAAGTCTGTTAACTAAGGGTATTTTAGGCATTCAAGTTATAATCACTTATAAATAAGCGATTAGGTCAAATCATGTTTTTTTGAGAAAGAATCCTGTGGAGCGGTCGGCTGCCACCTTCTTCTTAAAGTCGATCATGCATTGTAAGTTCTTCTTTAATTTAATTAAATAAAGTTTTTTGTTTAATACTAAAGACATAAATTTTTCCATTAACCGGATCATAACATTTATATCTCTTTTTTGACGAGTAATACACGATAAAAACAAATTTGGTAGCTCTCGGATCCAGCTTATTCCTAAGATAAGAATGTGTGTACAAAACAAACAGAGTCAAATACTCGAGGTGGAATATGGAACAATTTGTTCACAGGATCTATAACTTTATATGGAGGCTCTTCGTTACGAATAGAACTTGGTATTCTATTAATAAGATAAACTCAAGGTAGAACGACGTCTCCCCAAAACTATTTTAGACCATTGCATCCAATGAACAAGGTCCTGACTACTTTAAGAATATATTTAGTTTTTCTTTCAACCATATCGTTGAGGTTTGATGAAGAATATCATTTTTTTAAAGTAATCCCATAATTGGTCAAAAATATATTCCTCCCATTATCAGAACGGAGTACTTTTAAAGAAGAACAAAATTGAGTTTTGATAAATTTGTGAACAACTGGGAACATAGCAAAAACTTCATCTTTTGATTTTATTAGATAAACCAAGGTAAAACGAGTACAATCATCAATAAAGAAACAAAATACATGTAACCATAGGATAAACCACATGACACGGACCCTAAACATCTAAATGTACTAACTTAACAAGAAGGAAAACTTACTCTGATGTCTGGCTTTTTGGCATACATCACATTGAAGGCCTATATTATTAGATTTAGAACTACTAGCTTGAATTTTAATACAGGTAGGTGACCCAAACGGTTATGCCACACCTTGATTTTTTCTTCTGTAGAAAATGAAGTGAATGAAGTTTATGGTGGAACTCCAAGGATGTAGAGCCCTCTTCTCAAGCTACCACAACCAAAGATCTTTCCTATTATTAGATCCTAAAATACATAACCGGACCGAAAGAGGAGAAAGCCACCGAGTAGTTAAGGTATTTAGTCAAAGAGTTGACTCATAATAAATTCACTAGAAAGTTAAGAACATGACACTTATGGTAAATCGAAGAGCTTAGTCTTCGCACTTCCATTTCCAATCATATAAGAGCTAGAGCCATCGGCCAATTTGATGGCTTTTTGTTAGGGAGACTTCTATAAGTGGATAGCAAGTGTTATTCTCAACCATATGGTTAGTGGCTTCTGAATTAATAATCCATACTTTTGAAGAGATAGAATTATCAGTTAGAGGTAGAATGAACTACTGGAAAGTGAGACTCTAAAGTGGAGGCTTGATCTCTGAGTCTAGACTCTAATCCTTTAATGTGTTTTAGTAATTCTAATATTTTAGTAATTTTAATCCTCATTAGAAGGAAAACACGACCTCTGCCATGATTCCTATAGCCTTCTCTACCTTTATTCAGTTACCTTGATTTCTTCCATAGAAAGAACTCTTTTATGAACTTGTCAAATATTCTTTCTCAAGTTTTCTTCGGTCTTTCTCTCGAAAGAGCAAGGAGTATACAATACCTAATGAAGGTAACTCATCTCTACCAAGAATAAAAATTTTAATTGCTTCATAATGAGTAGACACTCCCTAGAGTAAATAAAAAAAATCTCTTTTTTGCTTCTTCATTTCATTCTTTTGAATATGCAGTACACTTGACTCACATAAAGAATTGGAATTCATCTCAAAGGCCTCTTAGTTCCCTATAATAAATAGAGAGTTCAATATGATTATCTGTATTTTTTTATTTTTTCTAGTATTTTGTATACAACATACTTTTTCTTGGAATACGCTTTAGAAACAACTTTCGAAATTTCAACAACTGATCCTAAGTATATAAAGGTTTTCCCTATAGAGGGAACCATCGACTGAAGTAGCCACAAAGTTACCAAGACATCCTCTTTTCTCTAATTGAGAAAGTTGGAGTTACTTTCATTTGGTTGTTGTTCTCCAGTTAAATAGTCCCATCTGCCTCTAGCAAGGACTACCAATTCGATAGATTTTAACCATTCTAGAAAAGTCCTACCATCCAATTTAACATTAGTAATCTAAAAAGAGTCAACTTTCTCGTCAACCATATTTACTCTCCCTGTCTTCATGCGTGAATAGTGGTGAGAGTTGCAAACAGCAAACAATAGAAGGTAACTACAAAATTGGTTGTTGAAAAATGACACTACCCTTACACTAAAAGCACAATTAACAAGTTACACTAAAGAGCAAATAATAGGATCAGGGATACAGGAACCAATCCACAATTACTTCTCAACAGGACCCATATCATGAATCGAACTATCTAACACCCTCCCCCAACTAAATCAATAACAACTAGAAGTGCAGCAATTTATGTTGTATGGAATCCCATATCTATGTATGAAAACAAATTATAATTCAACATAGACCAAAATAAAGACGAAACAGGAGAAACATATGAGGAAGAGTTTTGATAGGAACCACCTAGTGAAAGAAATCACTTAATTCAACTTTTTCTTTTATCTAACTAGGCATTGAACTGCACTTTGGTCATTCACAGGTCAAATAGCTTATAGTTTGACTCAATCCATGAGGTATGGTAGAAACATTATATCAAAAGAAGCCCTCCTCTAAAAAACAAATTTTGATTTGCTTTTACTCCACATCAGGCAGACATTACGCCTGATCAAAGTTCACTTTTCTTAACTTGAGGGCAAGTCTTCATACAACTTAACTTCCATCTAAGAAGATGAGTATTTAGATGGTGGACCATACGTAATGAAAATGGTTTAAGCAGCGTAAGACACAGAAGTCCAAATGTGCCATTGGGAGAGGCTTGAACAAGCCGTACTAAGTTAACTTTTAAATAGTTCAATCTCATTCCCTGAAATATCAGGTTCAACCAGTTTTATTTATACGATATGGTGCAATACGTATTGTATCGTGAAACGCTATGCCACGATACGATACAAGCCCTATATCGTCCAAGCTAGTGTATCATGTCGTATCATGTGATACGGCACCGTATCGCACGATACGGCTAGGACCCTTTTAAAGGGTCCCTGACCGAAGAAAAACCCACAGTTTTGCGGGTTTTTGGCCTCTGTTCGCTTCTCTTCACTTCTCTCCAAAGCAACCTCCGTTGACTATCCCCCTCCTTCGTGTTCAAGACTCGAAAAAAGGTACTCTACGAAGTCCATGCAAGGCTTAAAACTCGGATTGTGGTATAACTTTTGTATTTTTTTGAAATTTTGTCTTTGTATTTATTATTTTTTGTTGTTATTTGTATTCTTTTTTAATGACAAAATATGAAGTTATGAAGTCTGTGGATATGATTTTTATTGCATTCGTGAAGTGGGAGACACTCTGTTTGAGTGTTAAGTGAAGATTGGGATTTATGAAGTGCTTTTATTTTCAGGTTTTTTATGGAATTGAAGTGCTCGATTGAGATGACAGGAATGAGTGTTAAGGACTTCCAATCTTGATTTGATGATCCAACATGACAGTAGGGTACAGCAGTTGAGGAAAACAGATTGAAGATCAAATATTTTTTTATGAGAAGGTGGTTAGTGGTGGAATTTCACGATTGAAACACCACCTAGTAGATACTAGGAAAGAAGTTGCTCATTCCACAGACAGAGTTAAATGTTTGTCAGAAGCCATTAAATGGCCATGTAAACAAATGATTGAAAGCATAGATAAGAGGGGACAATAGAAGGGCGATTTAGAGATGTTTGAGGAAAAGGATAATGATGCTATTGGATTGGTTGATAGTATTCCTTCTGATGGTAGAATTAAGGTTGGTAGTAGTAGTTCTCGACCTTAAAAATATAGAGGAATATTTTCTTCTAGCATACGTTCATTTTTTCCTCCTAGCACTACATATGGTCCTCAACCTAATTCGTGTTGCTAGGGTTTTAGAACAATTACATGAGCAGGCATACCTTAAAGTGGGCAGATGAATTTATGATGCATGCATTTCATTTAATGCAATAAACAGTTTTCATTTTCAAGTAATGACAGATGCAATTGCTAATATTGGTCCAGGATACAAGATGCCCTCTTATAAGAAGTTGAGAGGAAAGTTATTAGATAAGATTGTCCTTGAAATGCAAGAATATTTTTTAACATTGAGAGAATCATAGAAGGAGATAGGATGCACTATCATGCCAGACGGATGGACCAATAGGCATTCTGTAGAGATCGTAAGGCAAGAGTTTGATAAGGTGATATGCGAGGTTGGGTCAATTCATTACAGATAATGCAACTAACTATAAACAAGGTCTTAGCAGATATTTATGGGACTTCCTATTGGACACCATTTGGAGCATATTGTTTAGATCTCATCTTTGAGGATATTGGAGAGATGAATAAAATAAAGTAAAGGCAGCAACTCAGTGTGTCCAAGATATCACCAAATTTATCTACAACCATGCCTTTGTATTATGTATGATAAGGAGATATACAGATAGTGCAGAGCTTCTTCGTACAGTTGCAACTCGGTTTGCAACTAATTTCTTATCTATACAGAGCATTATGAGACAGAAGCAGGCCTTGAAGAGAATGTTCTCCTCAAATGAGTAGCAACAATTTATAGAGTCGCATCAAAATGGAAGAAACATCGTGAGACAGAAGCAAGCTTTAAAGAGAATGTTTTCCTCATATGAGTAGCAACAATTTACAGAGTTGCCCTCAAAATAGAAGAAACAGAAAGTTAAATGAGATTTCAGAGACAATCTTCGAGAGTACATTTTGGAATGCATGTGTTAGACTGTTGATGATTACATGTCCTTTAGTGAAGGTTTTGAGATTTAAGTGATAGTAAGGAGAAACCATTTATGGGCTACCTTAATGAAGTCATGAATATGGCAAAAGAAGCTATTAGAAGTAATTTCATTAGAAGAAAGAGGGATTATGTGCCCATGTGGAACACTATAGATAATAGATGGAACAAACAATTGCATAAGCCTATTCATGCAACAGCATATTACCTAAACCCAACATTCAGGTACTCTGCAAGCTTTAAAAGAAATTGTGAGGTTAATCAAAGCATCATTGATTGTATAGACAGATTAGTCTCTTATGAGAGTAGAGCAGATGCTATATATAGAGAGATGGAGATCTATGATAATGCTCTTTAGTTAATGGTTTTGCATGTAGAAATTCGCAACCGTACTAATATGCGCCAAGGCAAATTGTTTATCTTCGTATTTAAGTTTCTTAAATCTTATATTTATTATGGATTTTGTCCTCGATGTTTGTCTTTTTCTACAAATATTTGGTGAAATAGGTTTAGAAGTGATTGCCCAAACCTTAGAGATTTTGCAGTAAGAGTTATGAGTCAAGCCTGTAGAGCAACGGGTTGTGAAAGGAATTAGAGTGTCATTGAACACATCCATACAAAAAAGCCCAACAAGTTGGAAAATAAGCAGCTCAATGACTTTGTTTTCATCCGTTGTAACATGCAGTTTTGCCACAAGTAATCTTGTATTAGTTACTACTTAAAGATTCAATTCAATATTTTGTTTGACTTCAATTTTAATGTTATTTACTAATTACTTATCTTTCTTTCTTTTAGGCAATTAAAAAAGTTAAATACAGAATAAAGCAAATTTGATCCAATAAGTTTGGATAATTTTGATATGTTAGAGGAGTGGATTATAGAAGATAATGAAAAAAATGTACTCCTAACTGAATAAGACATTGCATGGATTAATTTGAAAGGAGCGCAATAACTATATCATCAAGGAGACGAAGATTTTGATTTTGAAGCAGAAGGTGGTGAGGATCTTCAGCAAGGAGAAGATGAAAATTATTTGGTTGATAATCCATATTAGAATATGTAAATATAAATGTATTTCATTTTTTGCTTCAAAATATGTAATTCTTTTTCAATTGTTGAATGGTGAATGATGAATATGTACTAAACTCCGCATTATATGAATTCTTTGCAATTATCAAAAAAAATCCTATTTTTTCTGATTTTTATAAATTTTTACTAATTTTTTAGTATTAAATTATGAAACAACACGATATGTATCGTATCATGGACCAAAACGATACACGATACGATACGCGTCGAACAACAGTGGGTTCAACTTCTTCAAAAGTGTAAACAAAACAATGTCGATTGAAGTCGAGCATCTAAGTGACAAATACTTCCACAAGTATCAATAACAACAATATGAAAAGCAAGAAATGTGTTTACCAATGTACACATGCTGCAGAAAGAATTATATTTTGAAAAACAAAATAGAACTGAATCTACATGGCCAGCGATGCAAATTTTTCAGTTACATGAAAATGCATAGACACCTTTCTTCACATGAAGAGCACGCTACTGGATCATCATCCTTGAAAGAACTGTCACAGTAGATACACAACCCCCTTCTCATGATGCTATTACATTGAGAAAATATTGATTGGGACCTTTTCAATGAATCTCTTATCTGTCAAAAGCACTACAGTTATCAAACAAAAAGCAAACAGGAAATAATTCATTTAAAACAGCTTAATATGCTATACAAACAGAATACCATGACAAGTGCATCGACCAATTGTACAGAATCACCAGCAACAACACCCACAACATGCTCACAGCAATGCATCCAGTTCTGAACTTTTTCTACCTCAAATACGACTTTGTCCATCTCTATGCAATCAAATGCATTAACTTCTCCAAGTTCCTGACAGAGTAGTCCCAATCAATATTTAGTTGAAGTATTAACACATTTTATCACCGAAAGGAGGCAGAAAAAGAGGGTACAATTTCCAGGATCCAAGTCAATTATCCACTAGAAATTGGAAAAGAGAACAAAAACCATGGTGCTGGAAGTTAATGTCATTGATCAAGCAGCGGATTGAAGTTGTATAAGTCCAGTTCTATGAAACTTATGTGTGATAACCAAGCTGCACTGCATATTGATTCTGATGTAGTCTTCCATGAGGGCACTAAACACATAGGGTTGTCATTTTATTCGGGAGGAGATTGTCTCTGGTGAAATAACTACTTTCTTTATGAATTCCACAGATCAGCTAGCAGATGTCCTTACCAAACCACTTGCCACCCAGGGTCACGTACATATGTAACAAGGTTGGCGCATATGACATCTACACGTCATCTTAAGGGGGAGTGTGAAAGATATGTTGATGTAAATGAAGAATAAGCTGTCGTAAATGTGTCCCTGTAAATATGTAGATTTGTTTCTTTTTGAAATCCCTAAGATCAAGGGATCTAATCCCCAAAATCAAGGGGATCTTAATCCCTCAGATCATGGGATAAAATCCCTAAAATCAATGAATAGGTATCACGTATTCTTCCAATAAATCTAGTTCTCGGGGTGTGCTTTCCTCAAGCAACTCTACAATTCCTTAATGTGTGAACTTCCCAAACAGATGGCAGGCATAAAGGCATATCAAGAATTTCAAGACAACTTCCCAAACACATGTGCACACAATAATTTCCAAATGATAATTAACCATGGAATGGCATAATAGTTGTAGGAAGGTGAGCATGATAAGCAATACAACTGATGATAATATGAGAGTCAGAAGTAGATAGTGACAATGACAATATTATGATGATGCCAAACTTCTAAAATAGGCTGTCACTGATGGCAATCACGAAATGATTATGATAATAACATAGTGGTGTTGAATGTAGAATGGATAATGAGTAGACAACAATAATAAACAACAAAAGAATGAGATGAGGTTGCCAATAAGAGAAAAGGTTGGGAAGAAAAATCAATCAAGATAAAATCAAGAATCTTTTATGAACAGCCCCAAACAAACAATTTATTTCACACAATGAAGAAGTGCAACTAACGCCACCCATGTAAGGGATCACCCTTGCATGACCGGTCCGAAGCCCGAATAAAGGAGGAGGGTTGCATTAGGCTTCAACAGCCAACATAAAACTTTGTCAGACTTATTTATCATGGATTCCACAAATTATGATAGGGCTCTGTGGAAACAAAGAATTGATGGAGACGTTACGCATAGAATTAATGTTGGTTGGTTAAAATGGAGAGGAGCATCAAGTATTCTTTGTGATAAGAAGATATCATTAAAGTTAAAAGGTAAATACTATAGAGCAACAATTAGACCTGCCATGCTTTATGGTTGTGAGTGTTGGGCAGTTAATCATCAACATGTACAAAAGATGTCTGTGACAGAAATGAAGATGTTGAGATGGATGAGTAGTCATACAAGAAAATGTTGAGATGGATGAGTGGTCATACAAGAAAAGGTCGTATACATAATGAGGTTATTAGAAATAAATTATGTGTGGCACTAATAGAGGATAAAATGAGAGAATATCGTTTAAGGTGGTTTGGACATATAGAAAGAATCAAAAGAAGAACCTTTAAGAAGGTATGAAAAACTAGATTTTGAAAGTATTAAAAGAGGTAGAGGACGACCACAAAAGTGTTGGAAAGAAACAATAAAGAATGATCCAGCTTATTGTGAGTTAATTGCTAACATGGCACATGATAGGGCTCTGTGGAAACAAAGCGCCGTCTAGTATGGGAAAAGGCTTAGTTGTTGTTGTTGTTGTCTGTGGAAACAAAGAATCCATGTGGCCGACCCCATCTAGTATTGGGAAAAGGCTTAGTTGTTTGTTATTGTTGTAATGAAGAAGTGCAACTACCGTGTCAAAAGTTAGATTCACCCACATTTCTTTTGTAGGTATATAGGGGTTTTACTGATTAAGCCTGTAAATGTGCTGGACACAAAGTACATGATATTTAATTTTATTCTCATACGATTGAAAGCAATAGCTTTTCACTGGTGCATTTGTATGATGGAGAATGATTATTGTGGAGATGTGCAAGAGCATCTCTAAGTCTTGGTTTTGGAGTCATAATTCATTTAGATATTAAACAAAAAGCAGAAGAATCAAAATACTCCCCTTAGGCAACAATAAGTGAAATCAAACATGATGCATCAAGAAATCAAGAACCTTGCATAGACAACCATAGCCCAATTTGAAGTTAGTGAAACCCTCACCGATTCAAGTAAACAACTACAAAGGCCTTCAGCAAAAAGAATTATAAAAACATGACACACAAAACTCTAAAGATAAAGAGAGAACAGCATCATGGACAGGATAGCAGGTTAAGATTCTTCTACTAACATTTGGATTGAAGCACCAAGAACTTCTAAAATAAAATGTTCAATCTGAATATTATCTTTACCTTCAGCTGTAACAATGATGACCAAGATAGTGGTCCAGATTTACAATTGAAAAATGACCGAGCAGCCTCCTCCCAAGCCCTGTAGTTATGATTCGATCATAGAGCCTCTAACAAAGTTTATTTGGGACAGAAAGGAAAATCATCCGACTAAACAATTAAGTACAATGGATGGCATGGACAAAGATACCGCCTACATAAATTGCATGAACAACTAATTGTTTCTTCCTTCCAAATATTTTCTCATTTATAAAGAACCAACCCATAGGTCACCAAGTACATACCACTTATGATCCCAGTCAAACACCATTGTCATAGAACTTCATGAATGCTTCCCTCCCACTAGATATACTTCCCAACATACGTCAATACCAAACATAAAATCCCCATTACTAAAATAAATCACCTTGAGATCTTCAAATTCTAAACTAGCAAAACAGGGTTCACTGCCCTAAAGGGCAATAAAGTGCAAGAGTTTACGTGCACATCAAATCAAAACATGAAAGACTCACTTATGATGACAAGCTCGAACATGTCGATTCCAACTCACTGGAAAGGGTCCACTATTTTCAGGGAAACTTCGACTCATTCAAGAAAGCTCGTTGAGCTTAATAGATGTCAACATGTCCAATCTAACGGAACCATATATGGAACGATATAGGCACAAGCATCACACAATGCGATTTATCGTAACATATCATACGATATACCCCGCATCGTACAATATATCTTGTATCATACGAATCGATACTGATTTTTCGGGTACACAACAACAACTAAGCCTTTTCCCATACTAGATGGGATCAACTACATGGATTCTTTGTTTCCACAGAGCCCTATCATATGCCATGTTAGTAGTTAACTCACAATAAGCTAGATCATTCTTTATTGTTTCTTTCCAACACTTTTGTAGTCATCCTCTATCTCTTTTAAAACTTTTAAAATCTAGTTTTTCATACCTTCTTAAAGGTACTTCTTTTTAAAATCCATGTAATCAACCGGCATTAATTCTATGCGTAACATCTCTACCAATTCTTCCATCGCTCCAAAAAATTGACCCTAGGTATTTAAAACTTTCCTTTTGGGGGATGCAATGTGTGCCAATTTTAATTTTTATTTCCTATGAAATAACCAAATGATCAAACTTACATTCCATATATTTTGTCTTTGTTCTACTAAGTCGGAAAGGAAATAAAACTATGATTCGGAGAAAGATTCATATTCTATATTTACAAGAGACAAAATGGGTTGGAGAAAAAGCAAAAGAGATAGAGGATACTGATTTTAAATTATGGTACTCAGGTAAAGAAAAGGCTTGAAACGGAGTTTGAATTCTCATAAATAAAAATTTAAAGGACAGTGTAGTAGACATACAACGATATGGTGACTGAATCATGACGTTGAAATTAGTGTCAGTAGCAGAGGTTTTGAATATAGTTTATGCTTACGCACCCCAAGTAGGACTATAAGATAGTATAAAGACATTTTTTTGGGAAGAGTTAGATAAGGTGATTCAAAGGATTCCACAAAGGGAGATGATTTGTTTAGGAGGAGACTTAAGTGGACATGTCGGTAAAGAGGCATTATGATATCAAGGTATTCATGGAAACTTTGGTTTTGGAGATATAAATGAGGAAGGTAGGGAGATTTTAATTTTTCTATGGCATTTGATCTCTTTATAGTCAATATAATCTTCAAAGAACGAGATGAACATTTAATTACTTATAAGAGTGACTTATCACAAACACAAATTGATTACTTTATTTGTGGAAAAAAAGATAGAGCGTGTTCTAAAGATTGCAAGGTAATTTCAGGAGAAAGTTTAACCACCCAACATCGACTTTTAGTTATAGAATTACAAATAATAAAATGAACAAAGAAGAAAAGAGTGCATCGAGCTATTTAGACTAAATGGTGGAACCTCAACTGCGAGAAAGAAGATATATTTAAACAGAAAGTCCTTCAAGGAGATGCTTGGAATTATGTTGGAACACCTTGTGATCTGTGGAACAATATGGCTATACAAATTAGGAAAGTGGCGAAAGATGTGTTAGGTTAATCTAAGGGAGGTGTACTGTCCCAAAAAGAAGCATGGTGGTGGAGTGAGGTAGTGCAAAATAAAATCAAGGCAAAAAGGGCATGTTACAAATTACATTATGCTAAGAAAACTAGTGAAGCTTTAGAGGCTTATAAGAAAGCGAAGAAGAAAGCGAAAAAGGTTGTTAGAGAAGCAAAAGCTAAAATTTGGGAGGATTTATATAAAAAAAAACTCAACTCAAAAGAGGGTGAAAGATATATTTTTAGGATAGTTAGAGCTAGAGAAAAGAAAACTAAAGATCTTAATTCTGTTAGATGCATCAAAGAGAGGATGAAAAAATTCTAGTGGCAAATGATATAAGAAATAGATGAAAAAACTATTTTTATAAGCTTTTTAATTAAAATAAAGATGTTAGTATTAGCTTAGGAGAGTTAGCCAAATCAAAAAAGTATATAAGCCACAATTTCTACCAACGTATTCAAAAGAATGAAGTCAAAGAAGCTCTTAAACATATGAAGGGTGGTAAATCGGTAGGACCAAACAATATTCCTATAGAAATTTGGAAAATACTAGGAAAAATAGGAATCACATGGCTCACAAGACTATTTAATGAAATATGGAGAAACCAAAAGATGCCCGAGGAATGGAGAGCGAGTACACTTATACTCATATATAAGAACAAGAGAGACATTCAGAATTGTGCGAATTATCGAGGTATCAAGTTAATGAGCCATACTACGAAATTGTGGGAAAGAATTATCGAACGTAGGTTAAGACAAGTATCAAGTATAACAGAGAACCAATTTGGATTCATGCCAGGCAGATCTACGGTTGAAGCACTTCACCTTTTGAAACGTCTTAACATTTTAAAGCAAAAAAGAAAGACCTTCACATGATATTTATTGATCTAGAAAAAACTTACGATAGGGTACCGAGGGAGGTTCTTTGGAGAACCTTAGAAAAAAAAGGTATTCCATTGACATACATAAACCTTACAAGAGACATGTACGATGGTGCAAAAATATTTGTGAGGACTTATGAAGGAATGACAAACTTCTTTGAAGTTAATATTGGGTTACATCAAGGATCAACTTTAACTCCATACTTATTTATAATGGTGATTGATGAGTTAACAAAACATATTCAAGATGAAGTACCTTGATGTATGTTATTTGCAGATGACATTGTGCTAGTGGAGGAGTTTAAGGAAAAAGTAAATAGAAAATTAGAACTATGGAGAGAAACATTAGAAAGTAACGGCTTCCGACTTAGTAGAACAAAGACAAAATATATGGAATATAAGTTTGATCATTTGGTTATTTCAGAGGAAATAGAAATTAAAATTGGCACACATTGCATCCCCCAAAAGGAAAGTTTTAAATAGCTAGAGTCAATTTTTCATAGTGATGGAAGAATTGATGGAGATGTTACGCATAGAATTAATGCTGGTTGGTTAAAATAGAGAGGAGCATCAGGTATTCTTTGTGATAAGAATATACTATTAAAGTTAAAAGGTAAATATTATAGAGCAACAATTAGGCTTGTTATGTTTTATGATTCTGAGTGTTGGGCAGTTAATCATCAACATGTACAAAAGATATCTGTGACAGAAATGAAGATGTTGAGATGGATGAGTGGTCATTCAAGAAAAGACCGTATACATAATGAGGTTATTAGAAACAAATTAGGAGTAGCACCAATAGAGGCTAAAATGAAAGAATATCGTTTAAGGTGGTTTGAACATATAGAAAGAAGACTAAAAGAAGAACTTGTAACAAGGTATGAGAAACTAAATTTGGAAAGTATTAAAAGAGGTAGAGGACGACCACAAAAGTGTTGGAAAGAAACAATAAAGAATGATCTAGCTTATTGTGAGTTAACTGCTAACATGGCACACGATAGGGATCTGTGGAAACAAAGAATCCATGTAATCGACCCCGTCTAGTATGGGAAAAGACTTAGTTGTTGTTGTTGTAATATAATTTGTAACATGAGCTCTTTGCCTTGATTTTATTTTGCATTACTTCACTCCACCACCAAGCTTCCTTTTTGTCCAGGTACACCTCTCTTAGATTCACCTAACACATCTTTCACCACTTTCTTCATATGTATAGTCATATTGTTCCACATATTACAAAGTGTACCAACATAATTTCAAGCATCTCCTTGAAGGACTTTTTGTTTAAATATATCTTTTTTCTCAAGCCCGGATAAAGGAGGAGGGTTGTGTTAGGCTTCCGACAGCCAGCGTAAAACTTCGTCGGATTTCTACAACATGGATTACAAAAATTATGAGCATTGCTTTGGGGCGTCCCCGCCTAGCGACGTGCTGCAGAGCCCGAATGCAGTAAGAAGTAAGCAAGGGCCACTACATTTTCGCCCGAATGTAGTGAATCAATTGCAGAGAGGGTTCCCACATCATGGACGGGTGTGGATAAAGAAGTTAGTCCCACTACATTGCCGCCCGAATGTAGTGAAAAATTTTCAGAGAGGGTCTCCGCATTTTGATTATGGACGGATGCGAGGGGTAAGGAAACTAGTCCTAGATAATAAGATTCGTATTGGTTCTTGGAATATCGGAACATTATCGGGTAAGCTAATGGAGGTGGTAGATACAATGATTCGGAGAAAGATTCATATTCTATGTTTACAAGAGACAAAATGGGTTGGAGAAAAAGCAAAGGAGATAGAGGATACAGGTTTTAAATTATGGTACTCAGGTAAAGAAAAGGCCCGAAACGGAGTTGGTATTATCATAAATAAAGATTTAAAGGAGAGTGTAGTAGACATACAACGATATGGTGACCGAATCATGACATTGAAATTAGTGTTAGGAGCAGAGGTTTTGAATATAGTTTGTGCTTACGCACCCCAAGTAGGACTAGAAGATAGTATAAAGACAGTTTTTTGGGAAGAGTTAGATAAGGTGTTTCAAAAGATTCCACAAAGGGAGATGATTTGTTTAGGAGGAGATTTAAATGGACATGTCGGTAAAGAGGCATTAGGATATCAAGGGATTCATGGAAACTTTGGTTATGGGGATATAAACGAGGAAGGTAGGGAGATTTTAAATTTTGCTATGTCATTTGATCTCTTTATAGTCAATACAATCTTCAAAAAACGAGATGAACATTTAATTACTTATAAGAGTGGCTTATCACACACACAAATTGATTACTTTATTTGTAGAAAAAAAGATAGAGCGTGTTGTAAAGATTGTAAGGTAATTCCAGGAGAAAGCTTAACCACCCAACGTCGACTTTTAGTTATGGATTTACAAATAAAAAAATGGACAAAGAAGAAAAGAGTGCATCGAGCTATTCGGACTAAATGGTGGAACCTCAAAAGCGAGAAAGAAGGTATATTTAAACAGAAAGTCCTTGAAGGAGATGTTTGGAATTATGTTGGCACACCCTCTGATATGTGGAACAATATGGCTATACATATTAGGAAAGTGGCAAAAGATGTGTTAGGGGTATCTAAGGGAGGTGTACCGGCACAAAAAGAAGCTTGGTGGTGGAGTGAAATAGTACAAAATAAAATCAAGGCAAAGAGGGCATCTTACAAATTACATTACGCTAAGAAAACTAGTGAAACTTTAGAAGCTTATAAGAAAGCAAAGAAGGAAGCAAAAAAGGCCGTTAGTGAAGCAAAAGCTAAGATTTGGGAGGACTTATATAAAAAACTCAACTCAAAAGAGGGTGAAAGAGATATTTTTAGGATAGCTAGGGCTAGAGATAAGAAAACTAAAGATCTAAATTTTGTTAGATGCATAAAAGACGAGGATGAAAAAATTCTAGTGGCAAATGATGATATAAGAAATAGATGGAAAAACTATTTTTATAATCTTTTTAATGAAAATAAAGATGTTAGTATTAGTTTAGGATATTTAGCCGTATATAAACCACAATTTCTACCGACGTATTCAAAAGAATGAAGTCAAAGAGGCTCTTAAACATATGAAGAGTGGTAAATCGGTAGGACCAGATAATATTCCTATAGAAGTTTGAAAAATACTAGGAGAAATAGGAATCACTTGGCTCACAAGACTATTTAATGAAATATGGAAAAACCAAAAGATGCCCGAGGAATGGAGAGCAAGTACACTTATACCCGTATATAAGAACAAGGGAGACATTCAAAATTGTGTGAATTATCGAGGTATCAAGTTAATGAGTCATACTATGAAATTATGGGAAAGAATTATCGAACGTAGGTTAAGACAAGTATCAAGTACAACAGAGAACCAATTTGGATTTATGCCAGGTAGATCTACTATTGAAGCGATTCACCTTCTGAGACGTCTTATGGAACATTTTAGAGCAAAAAAGAAAGACCTTCACATGATATTTATTGATCTAGAAAAGCTTATGATAGGGTACCGAGGGAGGTTCTTTGGAGGACTTTCGAAAAAAGAGGTATCCCATTGACATATATTAACCTTATAAGAGACATGTATGATGGGGCAAAAACATGTGTGAGGACTCATGAAGGAACGACAGACTTCTTTGAAGTTAATATTGGGTTACATCAAGGATCAACTTTAAGTCCATACTTATTTATAATGGTGATGGATGAGTTAACAAAACATATTCAAGATGAAGTACCTTGGTGTATGTTATTTGCAGATGACATTGTATTAGTGGAGGAGTCTAAGGAAAAAGTTAATAGAAAATTGGAACTATGGAGAGAAACATTAGAAAACAAAGGCCTCCGACTTAGTAAAACAAAGACAGAATATATGGAATGTAAGTTTGATCATTTGGCTACTTCAGAGGACATAGAAATTAAAATTGGCACACATTGCATTCCCCAAAAGGAAAGTTTTAAATACCTAGGGTCAATTTTTCAAAGTGATGGAAGAATTGATAGAGATGTTACACATAGAATTAATGCTGGTTGGTTAAAATGGAGAGGAGCATCAGGTACTCTTTGTGATAAGAAGATACCATTAAAATTAAAAGGTAAATATTATAGAGCAGCAATTAGGCCTGCCATGTTTTATGGTTCTGAGTGTTGGGCAGTTAATCATCAACATGTACAAAAGATGTCTGTGACAGAAATGAAGATGTTGAGATGGATGAGTGGCCATACAAGAAAAGACTGTATACATAATGAGGTTATTAGAAACAAATTAGGAGTGGCATCAATAGAGGATAAAATGAGAGAACATCGTTTAAGATGGTTTGGACATATAGAAAGAAGATCAAAAGAAGAACCTATAAGAAGGTTAGAAAAACTAAATTTGGAAAGTATTAAAAGAGGTAGAGGACGACCACAAAAGTGTTGGAAAGAAACAATAAAGAATGATCTAGTTTATTGGGAGTTAACTGCTAACATGGCACACGATAGGGATCTGTGGAAACAAAGAATCCATGTAGCTGACCCCGTCTAGTATGGGAAAAGGCTTAGTTGTTGTTGTTGTTGTATATCTTTTTTCTCGCTTTTAAGGTTCCACCATTTAGTCTGAATAGCTCGATGCACCCTTTTCTTCTTTATCCATTTTTTACTTGTAAATCTATAACTAAAAGTCGATGTTGGGTGGTTAAGCTTTCTCTTGGAATTACCTTACAATCTATAGAACACGCTCTATCTTTTTTTCTATAAATAAAATAATCAATTTGTGTTTGTGATAAGCCACTCTTATAAGTAATTAAATGTTCATCTCGTTTTTTGAAGATTGTATTGACTATAAAGAGATCAAATGCCATAGCAAAATTTAAAATCTCCCTACCTTACTCATTTATATCCACAAAACCAAAGTATCCATGAATACCTTGATATCTTAATGCCTCTTTACCATCATGATTCGGTCACCATATATAGGGGTTGTCAACGAGACGGTAAAGCTATGGGTCCAGATGATCTCGTCTGCGAGGCGGCGAGCACAGGTCACTGCCTTGGCATTGTCTCTGTCGTTGCCCATCCATCCGGTGTTGTCGCTGCCTCGGCCTCGATGGACAGCTTCATTCGCGTTTTTGATGTTGAGAGCAACTCCACAATCACCACCCCCGAAGTGTCCCATCGAAAGTCTGGAACAAGCGAATTGACCCCAATAGCAACGGTTGTTAGTGCACGAGCTGACAACCCCTATTTCATGGAGCGAGTTTCCCTTCGCCTCTTTCCTCTTCAAATCATGCTCCTATCAATTGTACGGCTTTGATACCATATTGGAAAACGTGGATAATGCAGCATAAGATCAAATATCACACACATAATAAGAACGACAAAGAGAAAATATGAAGATAAGAGGAAGGGGGACAAGCCCTCCAATAGAGGTTGCCCCCCTCTCTTTCTCTCTTTCTTAGTCTTACTCTCTTAACCCTAATATAAAAAGTTCAGCCCTTATATAATAGGTTGTTAAACACAAAATATAATGTCCTTAGTAATACGGGTAATTACAATAATACTCAAATATCAGAAATTATAAAACTAATACTAAAAACAACAGATATTCATATTCTTCAACATAAAGAAGGGCGATTACGAAAATAACTAAGAAGGTGGTGATATTACCGTTTGAAAGGATATGAGGAAAAAGATTAGCACAGATTATGAAAATGTAGAGGGATGGTAAAGGGAAATAATACAAGAGCTAAATCCAACAAGACATGTTGCTTCTTACTCGACAAGAAACCACACTTCTCCTTTTCTATTAGGTCAGACTGCATAAAGCAGCGAAGGGTGGAGATTACATAAACCAGTTACTAATAGTGCTTCAAATGAATCAATCCATAAAAGGGACCCCCTTTTCTGTGAGCAGGAAACCACAACTAGATGTTTGAACATTGATGAAGTTGTCACAAACCAGAGGGATTCATATTTGCTAAGGACCTGCAAATCCAATCGATGCTTTGATGGAGTTCTGAAGGGTGTGGACATTTAATCTGAAGAACCCCAAGCCCAAGCACATAGAGACGTAAAGACAGAAAAGAGAGAGAAAACAAAAGCAAATAGAAAAAGGAGAATGTTAGAAATGGCACGTATATAGACAGTTTTATTTAAGTATTTCATGTTATAAATGGCATACTTGTAATTTTTGCTTATGTAACCTGTTATGGTTTTCTCTACCTCTTCTTCTTCATCTTCAATTATTTCCATTCTTTTCTTCCATCTGAACATGCCAACTCTCAAGATGGGACTACTGCACAGACAGCCCACAATCTACCTGATGCCAAAGTCTGATCCGTGTGTGACACCTTCCAGGAGGTCGATACAACTCATGATAGTCAACAACAACAATCTTCACCTGTCTTTTTTCGTGATTGCCTGACCAAATCTGCCCAGGTTCATTCTTCACTGGCATCAACTACTAGAGCAGACTGGATCACAATTTCTAGGCCACAATATTTTGTTCAGCGTATGTAGTGTTTTAGCATCAACTAAGACGTCAAGTCTGTCGAATCTTCACCAGTGTACAGCTTTCCTCCATTCAAGGAAGTTAATCTTATTCTACACTACATTTTAATTAACGCTATCATGTGAGCTCTATGAGGAATCCAATTTTCCTTGGTGGAGGTGCCTCATCTGTGGTTTTTTGTAATCGGTGCTTACTAACTGCATTGAAAAATTGTCGCCAAGATCTATGCTGCATGTAGTTGTTTGGGGTTGTGTTTGATTTCACCTATTTGTTGAAGTATTGAGAATAAGGTGTTAGTATATTGATACTTTCTAGTACAGTGTTATTTGAGTGAATCCTTCAATGAAGGGCAGCGTTTGAAGTGTGGCAAAGAATAGATGGTTAACCCAAACAGTCAAAATGGGAAAAATCAAGAGAACGTTATGGAGAAAGAGGAGATAAACAATCTAGAGGTCAGGATTGTGAAAGGAATAAGCATCTATTGAGATTATTTGCAGGCATTTGAAACACCTTTGGCAGATCAAGATTAGGGTGTAAAAAAAGATGCAAGAATCAAATATGCAATTTCCACCTCAATGTTCAAATGTTAACCTCACAACAGGTCATGTTTCTCAGTTACAATTTTTCTAACAAAGCCCCTGAAGCAACTAAGATTTTTATATCAGCTACACTTCACAACGGCAGCAGCTACAGAGGAAACATGAAAATAAAAAACTCAATTATTCTTGAGAAACTGCAAATACTTACTTGTGTTTCTCAAGAGACAAACTTAGTTGAGAAAGAATCTGAGGGAAGAAGACTTTAATCCTCTGCGCAAGCATTGAGTATAAAATGAGAACTAACAAATAGTTACTATCAGAAACCAGACAAGACACGACTTTCAGGAAAACATAGCTAGAATATGGAGAAACTCTGAACCTGAGATTCAAGCAGGACATCATCAACGCCCTCCAATCTGCATCTCCTACCATGAGATTTTGCACAAAGTGAAAGGGCTTTCCTGGCCCATGCAGTGCCTTCGATCAATATATGAACCAAAACATCGTCGGCACAACTGGAAGGAAGACTTTTTGAGTCCTCGGCCACGATATCGACATCCTATAACACCAATAGCAGCAAGCAAATACTAATTAAGGAAGCAAAAACTTGAAAAATTGGTCTAATGGAAAACAGTTCCCAGAATTCTAAACTGAAATCTAGCATAGAACTGCCATTTCTAATACCTGACAGCAATTCACTGAGCATGATGGTGATTATTATGCATGGGTGTGACTTTCTCTCACATGGTTAACCCTGTATGTATGTATGTATGTATGTAAATGCATGGGTGTGACTTTCTCTCACATGGTTAAGTAAATGCATGGGTGTGACTTTCTCTCACATGGTTATGTACGTATTGGTTATTGGTTTTTCATCTGCCTCCTTTTTCTTTTGCTACAAGGTGTCTTCTCTTCATGGAAACGTCGACTGGACATGGAAAACCCTATGCAGAATGATTTGGATGCTAGCTATTGGTTATTCATGTAATTTGCTAATTCTTTGTTGAGCTGGAGTTACCAAGTGCAACACTGTTATGCATCCGACATAATCATCTTGTTACTTAATATCATGTTGAATACCACATTCATTTTTAAGTTTTATTTTTTCAAGGGTCCTGACTCACCTAGGCGACAATTAGTCCTACTAGGGATCTCCTCTAAGTTGCTTCTGCCTTTGAGTAGAAAGCTTTAATAAAGGTCTCCTTCATGCAACTCAGCAGAGACTGCGACTATATATATGCCACTGTAATCCAAAATCTTTATTGATCAAAACCTCCTTATGATTATATTTCAGATCTTCCTGATGTCGACACTAAATCGCAACATGCAGGAAGAGGTAGAAAACCATGTCCTTCACCAATGACCTCTTCCCCCAGGGAAAGGTTTTACAACACACCTTTGTGATACAGAAGAATCTAAACAAGCAGCCAAGAATTGTATCCATGCCCGCCAAAAATTGTATCCATGCCCTAAGAAGACAACAGCCATTTCTAAGAAATTATGCAGGTATTTCAAGCAATTTAGGACCAAAAACTTGAAAAGAAGGTAGTGGAATAGGGTAGTAATCACAAAGAAGGAAATTGTCAAACATCGGCAGTCATCACAAGAAAATGATTTGTGGTAGTAATCAGAAATAATCAAACTCATCAAACGTGGGGAAACCAGAAGCTATATTCTTTAGCCTATTTAATAATTAGTTATTTAAAAATTCCTTCTTTGAGGGCCTTGGTTTATAAAGCAAAGCCAAGAATAAAGTAAATGCAAGTACAACGTCATTGTAGCACTAGCAGTCATCTGACTTGCATATAGTAAGCATGAGTGAAGGTAATATACTTGAGAAGTTATTAGTCCGACTTTTGTAACCTACATAGTTTGACCATCTTCATCTTTATTTCTGAATCATCCGTCAAGTATCTCAAAGGACGACAATACTTAAAAGGCCAACTTGCTCCATCTAGGAGAGACTCAGAATCTAAGCTCCTCAGAAACAAATTGGATTGAAACAAAAGGCCTCAATTTTCATTGCTGAAGGCTAAGGAGTAAATTTCAAATAAAAGAAGAATAAGAAGCATGGAATGAAGTTACTGAAAAGAAATAAAAAAGAAAATCATGTGTTGAGCTTCCCCAGCCTAATAACCCATAATCACAAGAATCCAACCCATTACAAATACATACATAAACCATTTGAGAATTTAGTTTATGTTCTCATATTAACGACATAACTAGAAGTAAGAAGTTATAAGTAGGCAACAATGAAACAAAAGAAACTAATATCATTTATACGAACCACAACCTTAAGGACGGGACTTCTGTGGCACAGCGAAAGAGCACTTGAGCACCAGACAAGTCTGACAGATACACTTCGCAGTTTTGGAATCTCTTGGAGATCAAATCCCATAGAAACTCCAGAACCAATGGCACTTTTGACTCTGGAATTTAGTTCTTGAATTCTATCTATAAAGTTGATGCTCATGGAGAAAGTATCTTCTCTTTCAGAGTCCACCATATGCAGCTTTAGTAAAGAGTCTGCTTGTTTTAGTAGAGTGCGTGCATCATACTGCCACCCCTTTATGTTCTTCAAAACAGTCTTAAGCTGCTCCGGTTCTTTGATTGACACCTTCAAAAGTTTGACCTGACTGAGCAAATCCTGAACAGTGTAGCAACAGGTTGGAAATATTAACAAAATGTCAGGATCTGAAAACTTAATGTACAAGCAGGACAAAAAATACAACCTCAAGGACATCAACTTTGAGCAGAGAATCAGATGCACACCAGCCACCAACACTGGATATTATAAATGGCTTTACATTTCTAATCCATGATTCAGCGTCTGAAAAAGCCTTCTCAATGCCAGGGCGAGATGGTAGAATAGCAGCTATATCATTTGAATCCCTGATAAAAGCCAGCTCCGGTATCACGAAATGATAATAACAAATAATACATAACAAGCATAAGACAGGCATTGCAAAATAGGACGCCTACAGGATACACCACATAAGCATAAAACCTTAAAGCTTTGTCAAACTCGGACATCTGAGCTGAAGATCCAAGTAGGCGTTTAGCTCTTTGCTCCCAAGATATAGCAGCTGCAAGGATATCTGAGATATCAACAAACATCTTCTCGTTCTCCAGCTCTAACCTGCATTAAAAGTATATCAGAGTTGAAATAATAAATTTAGTGCAGCAGAAAGGAAAAATTTGTTGAGCTAAGACAAGATCTCTTACACAGCAGCTTCAGTCATCAACTGCTCCATGAACCTTAGAGGCATCCTAGTAGCAAGTGCCTGTGGGCAGACATAGGGAATGTTATAGCTCTTTCCATTTCCAAAAAGAAAAAGGGTTACGCACTACTTGATCAAGCCTGATCCACAAAACTGTTTATCTCTTGTCCTTCTCACGATACCCTTATAATTAAGCATTGCAGAAACACAAGTGTTCATGTGGTACAGAATGAATGGTGTCAACAACCAAACACAGTCACATTCAATCAAGAAAAGGAAGCCGCTATTGTTAGTCAATAGTTCCTATTAAGTACCAACCTGCACACTTGCACGTGAATTCCTAAGTAGTGAAGCATATTCCTAACCAATTTCAACAATTCTTCAAAAAAATCAGGAAAATGTTCGGCGTGTAAAGATTGTCGATAAATTATCAGAAAAAATTAGATACTTCTAATTTTTTCTGATAATTAAAGCAATTTCACACACCTCATAAGAAAAATTGGACAAAAACTATTGCTTCTTATGTTTTCACTTTTGTTTACATTTAATAAATTATAAGGCATTACAGACTTTTCTGAATGTTAGCTTTTAAAAAGGAAAGAAACTGTCCTGAACAAACATCAGTGAGGGATTGTCAAGAGCAAAATGGGGACTACGACTCCAGAACAATCAGAGTTATGATCCTGAATCTCATGAGATACAGAAAAGGAGTGTTAAGCATAAGTAGTCCTACGTAATTAGGATTAATGTTTCATAAATTAGATAGTTGTCATTCTCTGATAGAATGTAATTAGGTGTCATGTAACATTTTTATCCTTTTAATTTTTTCATGTTTTTTGTCAGGATTGATATGTGCATACCCCTTTACTATACACACCCTTTTCCATTTTACCGAAAATACCCTTGGTCATTTTCAGTAATTACAAAAATACCCTTCTTGCTGAAAACGGAACACTCTCTCTTCTTGCCTGAACTGTCTTCCAGCTCCCATTTTTATCCATTCTTTCATCCATTTTTCAGTTCCCGCATCATTCTAGCCCCATAGTATTCGATCTATAATCATATCTAGCAAAAGAACCGATTGGAATGTGCCGAAACTGTAGATTTGGGAAGAATCGATAAAATAAATGGGAGGAAGAAGGGAAATCTGACTTCTTGAGTCAATTTCGAAGGGAGATTCATCAATTTATCAAGGTATGTTGTTGATTTTGTGTTATCACACAAGCTCTAGGCTCTAGAACCTATATAAACCTTCAACAACGGTCACTGTTCAAGCTCTGCTTCTTAAATATGAGAAGCCCTTAAGAATTGTGATTATAAAGAGAACACTCTTAGGCGCACAGACAAGCGCACTGAAGACAATCGGTCACTAAAAATGGCAGCTTGGTCTATCCAACAATTTTGTGTGCTTAAATTTTTGAATGTTTTAGATGCTGGGAAATTAGCGATAGATACAATATTGGCAAATGATTGACTCCATGTGTAAACATATATGATGAGTATCAGCTCCCCTTGTTGAAATTTAGAGTAGTGATGAGAAAGATTAAAACAAAAATATTACTCATATTAAGGAGGAAAATATGAGAGATCGAAGGAAAGGGGCAGACCTCCAATGGAGGCCGCCCTCCTCTTTCTCTCTCTTTCTTACACACTGCCTCTAGGTCTAATACAATCTACCAGCTCTTATATAGAGAGCTGTAAAATGAAATTTGGCCAAAATACCCCTAGTACAAAAAATTACCAAAATACCCCTAAAGTTTCGGGCGAGTACAATAATACCTAAAAACATAAAACTAACACAAGGAACACTAGATAAGCATATTCTTCAACACCCCACCTTAAGTTGTGAGTGAGATATTTCGAACTCCAAACTTATAAAAAAACTTCATATCTGTTTGCAATGTTCTTCATTTTTCTTCATCACTGATCTGATCTTCAAGAGCTTCGTTGGCTGAAAAATATCTTAGCCTTTCTGGCTTATCATCACAAGCAGCATCTCTGGCTGCACTATCAACTCAACCTTCTTGGTTGTAACAACAACAAAGCAGTCATCCTGGCTGTCACAACAACAAAGCAGTCATCCTAGTTGTTACATCAACAAAGCAGTCATCCTGGCTGTTATATCAACAAAGCAACCATCATGGCTGACACAACATTAAAGCAACCATCCTGACTGTCACAACAATAAAGCAGCCATCCTAGCTGTCACATCAACAAAGCAGCCATCCTAGTTGTCACAACATCAAAGCAGTCATCCTAGCTGTCACATCAATAAAGCAGTCATCCTGGCTATCACATCATCAAAGCAGTCATCCTGACTGTCACAACAATAAAACAGCCATCCTGACTGTCACAACCATAAAGCAGCCATCCTGGCTATCACATCAATCAAAGTAGCCTTCATGGCTGTCACAACATCAAAGCAGCCTTCTCGACTGTCACAACAACAAAGTAGCCTTTTTGGCTATCACAACAACAAAGCAGCCTTCTTGGCTGTCAGAACAACAAAGCAGTCCTCATGACTGCAAACTTCTCAAAAATTTTCTAGTTCTCTAAAATATTTCCTCAAACACTCGATGTTTATGATAACCATCTCTTCCTTGATCATTTCATCGAACACTTCATGTGCAAGTAAACTTTCTCTTGAACATTTCATCAAACACTAGACTGCACACACACGCTTTCTTAATAATTGTCTCGCTCTTCATATCTATGTCACCCATTTTATTCATAGTGCATTTTTTTTTGTCTTCAATTCCAATGTATGTGGGGCAGTGTTATCTGTATTGCACTGTATCGTACGATACGGTGCGATACGATACGATACGGGGGGTGTATCGCAAATGACAGAATATCGCACCGTATCATGTGATACGGGCCGTATCACACGATACGCCCTCGGACCCTTGGTCCCCGGCCGACCGAAACCCGCCTCCCTAAGAGCCGGTTTTCGCCTCCTTAGTATTTAAAGCTCCCAAATCGTGCCCTACGGTGTCCGTGCAAGCCTCCAAACTTGAATCTTGGTATATTTTTAATATTTTTTCCATTTTTTTCCTTTATATTTGTTGTTTTTTGTGTCATTTCATTTTTTTTTAATGACAAAATATGAAGTTATTAAGTGTGTGTATACGATTTTTATTGCATTCATGAAGTGGGAGACACTCGATTTGAGTGTTATTTGAAGATTGGGGGATTTACGACAGGTTTTTGTTTGAATTAAAGTACTCGATTGAGATGGCAAGAAGGGGTGGTAGACTCCCATTCAAAGTCTGATGATCCAGCATGGCAGTGGGGTATACCAGTTGAGGGTTCAAGGTTAAAATCATATGCTTATTTTATGAAAAGGTGGTTAGTGGTGGAATTTCAAGGTTGAAACACCACCTAGCAAGAACCAGAAAAGAAGTTGCTCCATGTATAGGCAGAGTTAGAAGTTTGTTATAAGGTATTAAATGGCAATGCCTGCAGATGATTAAGAGCATACAAGAACGGAGACAACAAAAGGATGATTTTCAGATGTATGAAGAAGCTGATGATGCTACTGCCACTGGATTTGGATTCACTGGTAGTTTGCCTTCAGATGCTAGAACAGAGATTGGTAGTAGCAATTCACGAGCACCTACTAGAGGAAAGAGGGTTGCAGCTGAAGACTTTGGAGGTGGCAGAAGAGGAAGTTTAGGAAGGAGTAGAGGAAGAGCTTCTTCTTCTAGCATTCATTCGTTCTTTCCTCCTTCCACTACACCTGGTGCTCAACCAGAAATTCGTGTTGCTATGGCTTCAGAACAACTGCATGATCAGGAAGACCTTGCAGTGGGAAGATGGTTTTATGATGCATGCATTCCATTTAATGCAGCAAACAATTTTCATTTTCAAGCAATGGCAGATGCAATTGCAAACATTGGTCCAGAATACAAGATGCCCTCTTATCATAAATTGAGAGGGAAGATATTAGATCAGACCGTCATTGAAGTGCAACAATACTGTTCGACTTTGAGACAGTCGTGGAAGGAAACAGAATGCACTATTATGGCAGATGGATGGACCGATAGGCAAGGAAGGACATTGCTAAACTTTCTTATATATTGTCCTAAAGGACTCATGTTTTTGAGATCTCTAGACATGTCAGAGGAGAGGCACACTGCAGAGATCCTACAAGAAGAATTTGATAAGATTATACAGGAGGTTAGGCTACAGAATGTGGTCCAATTGATTACAGATAATGCAGCTAACTACAAAACATCTGGGAAGGAGTTAGTTGATATTTATGGGACTTTCTACTGGACACCATGTGCAGCCCATTGTTTAGATCTCATCCTCGAGGACATTGGTGAGATGGATGAAATAAAGGCAGCAACTGAGTGTTGCCAAGATATTACAAAATTCATTTACAAACATGCATTTATTTTGTGTATGATGAGGAGATATACAGAAGGTGCAGAGCTTCTTCGCACAGTTGTAACTCGGTTCGCAACAAACTTCTTATCTGTACAAAGTATTGTGAGACAGAAGCAAGCTTTGAAGAGAATGTTCTCCTCAGATGAGTGACAACAATTTGCAGAGTTGCCTCAAAACAGAAGAAATACAAAGTTTAATGAAATTGCAGAAACAATTTTTAGAAGTTCATTTTGTAATGCATGTGTCATATTATTGAAAATTACTTGTCCTTTAGTGAAAGTTTTGAGATTGGCTGATAGCGAGGAGAAACCATCTATGGGCTACCTTTATGAAGCCATGGAAAGGGCAAAAGAAGCCATCAGAAATAATTTTAATGGAAAAAAGAGAGATTATGTACCCGTGTGGAAAATAATTGATAGTAGATGGAATAAACAATTGCATCAGCCTATTCATGCAACAGCATATTATCTAAACCCATCATTCAGGTACTCAAGAACCTTCAAAAGGGACAGTGAGGTTAATCGAGGAATCAGTATCGACAGATTAGTCCCTGATGAGAGCATAGCAGATGCGATACATCGAGAGATGGAGATATATGATAATGCTCTTCACTTGATGGGTTTGCCTGTTTCAATTTGCAACCGCACTACGATGCGTCTAGGTAAATTGTTTATTTTTATATTTAAGTTGCATCTTACATTATTGTGGATTATTATGTCTCTAATGTTTATATTTTTTTACAGATGTTTGGTGGAACAGGTTTGGAAGTGATTCTCCAAACCTTAGAGATTTTGCAGTCTGAATCTTAAGCTAAACCTGTAGTGCAACAGGTTGTGAAAGAAATTAGAGTGTTTTTTAACACATCCATACAAAAAAGCGCAATAGGTTGGAACACAAAAGGCTTAATGATTTGGTTTATATTCGTTGTAACATGCGCCTTCGTGAAAGGTAATGTTGTATTACTTTCAAATTTTCAATTCAATATTGTTTACCTTCAGTTTTTAATTATTAATATTACTTACTAATTGTTTATCTTTGTTTGTGTCGTAGGCAATTAAAAAAAGTAAATAGAGAAGAAAGTCAGTTCGATCCAATAAGTTTGGATAATTTTGATATATTAGAAGATTGGGTTATGGAAGACACTGAAGAAAATGCCCTCCTAACAGAAGAAGATGTTGCCTGGATTAATTTGGAAGGAGCGCAACAACATTATGGAGATGAAGAATTTGATTTTGAAGAAGAAGGTGTGGGCGTGGCTGATGATGATGAGGAGGATCTGCAACAAGGAGAAGATGAAGATTATTTAGTTGATGATCCTGATTACAATTTGTAAAATGTAACATTGTATGTAACTGTAGTGTAAACTGTGTGTGTATTTATTTTTTTGGATTCAAAATATGTAAATTTGGATGCAATTGTTCAATGTTGAATGCTCAATCTATACTAAACTTACATTATATGAATTTAAAGCAATTACCTGATTTTTTCCTGATCTTTTTTATTTTTTTCAAATTTTTACTAATTTTTATTGATTTTTAATTAATTTTTATATTATTTTAATATTAAAGTACGATACGATACGATACGCCCGTATCATGGAGCCCAGCGATATACGATACGATACGCGTCAGACAACACTGATGTGGGCAGTTCTGTCTTCAACTGAATATACCGAAACCAACGTGAATTCTGGTGTTATAGCACACATGTTCTCTTCTAAAAGTACATAAGAGATTCAAACTTTTCAGCATGATCAGAAGGTCGACCATCCATCACATGTCCCTTTCATGAAAAATTACCAGTAATTTGGATTGATGTACCTAGAACAGAGTATGATTCCAAAAACAGCAGCTAGCTTTTCGCTGTGAATACGCAGGCTAGTTTCCTTTTCTTCTTCTTCCACATCATGCAAAACAAACCAGCTTCCTGCTAACTTGTGCTTAAACCATCTAAGAATTTATGGATTTGTTCATGTTGTTTTAACAGCAAGCACATGTGAAAAAAAATTTTAATCTGTGATAACAAATCTGAAGAACTGCTTCGATCTATCTGCAACTCAGGCCCATAAAGCATGAACGAAAGTTTAATGCACATTCCAAAAATGTTGTGTATAGTGTTTTCAACAGTCTGCATCCCAGTGGCTTGGAAACATATCTCCAATGCTTCAAGACGATAAGTCATATGCACTGATTCCAAGTCCAACAAATCTTTGACCTGAGCTTGAACAAAAATACAGTTAATGCAGCCACCTAATACAGTTATCATCCTGGGTTTCGTGGGAATACAGAATGCAGCCGCCATATGCAATAACTCCAGCCACCTCAAGCAATTAATGCAGCCACCGAATCCTCTTTACAATATTTAATGTTCTATTATCATCCTGCCTTCCTTGGGAATACAAAATGCAGCCGCCTTTCCAATAAGTGCAGCCTGCCATGCTTGTTACAACAAATCATTTTAATAAATGCCTTTAAACACATGATTTAATGACTTTCTCGGGAATACGAGTAGTGCAGTAAATACAGCCACCATAGCCTGTTCACAGCATTGAATTCTCGTAATAAATACAGCCACTACAGCCACCTTATGCAATCACACTGCATTCACCCGAATCTGGAATCAGACAATCACCATTAATATTTACCAGCCTGTACTGCTCATACCAGAAGCCCTCGTTACCTTCTACCAACTTCAATCCTTTGAGGCCAAGTAGACCATCACACAATTTTTCATCAATCACTAAATCATCCAATTCGAATGACGAAGAGCTATTGTTCCCAGCAGTGTAATCAGCAAATGAGTTTTGGAATAGCACCGCGTTGCTCCAGAGAAGATTCAGACCAGCAAACAATTGATAATCCTCATCAGTGACATTCTCAAAAGACTTATGAGGCTGGCTGTCGTATAGCCTATGCTAATGGCCAAAAATTTCACTCATTTTCAATAAATTCAGTTCACTTAGAAAGCACAGGTGCTTTAATTTTCTGGAACTGACAACATAAGCTCTTCATTCCACACAGGATTTAGATTACTCTGTATCACTTTAGTCTGGACTTTCTGCAGTCCAATAGATAAAACCACATAAGGATCACTGCTCCTCATATCTCTAACAGCCACATGTATGCCCCTTATAACCTTGATCTTAAGCAATCCAATGAATCCTTGCTCACCATATCCATTGAAGTACTTGACCCTAGAACTGTACTCTGTCGATTTACTATGTTGTGTAGTTGAGCTCCTCCTTGAAACAATCCGCAAGCTGGGCTTCAAATATTGAGCTTCACCCAAAGAACACAAGAGACTCCACAGAAAATGCTTCATGCTCTTACATCGATCACCACCACTATAAATCAAGTAACTCCCAGTGCCGAACTTGCTCTCTGATTCCACTACTGGGACACTGTCATTCACAACATCGCCAACAACAGGCATGTTTCCTTCCGCAACAGTCAATGTTACCACCTTCGACCCAAAACCAGGGTTTGAAATCTGTTTTTGCTTCTTCCTAGCATTCACACCAGAGTGATAGTCATCAATTCCATCTATAGTATAGGTGTCTACGACATTGCAAATCTCCTGTAATCCTTATAAAATGCAGCTCTCTTGCCTTCTTTAGGCCTGAATCTCCAGGTCATATCACATGAGCTATCATTTGATCCCTGAACAGGTTTACCAAACCGATAGAAATGAGTGTCCTTGAATTTTTCAATCACCACTCTCATCATCAAGTTGAAGACTTCTGGATCCCTGCAATCAATTGATGATGAGCTGCCATCACAATCATTTTCAGAGGTTGTACCAGGCACCAAGACGTCTGTGATCTTCACAACATTTTAAACATATAAATACTCCAATATTCACAGACGCCCATTTTGGTTCTGCTGCACCGCAATCTGCACACAACTGATTCACCTTTCTGTACATAAACTTCTTCAGTCTCTTCAGGAGACCTCGTGAAGATGGCTCATAGATTTCTTATGAAGACTCAATCATCAAACAGTCATCCAACTTCACCTATTCCGCGGTAAAGCTCATCTTCCTACAATTCTGATTTTTCTTTCTCTACTTCGAACAATATTTCACCGGCATGGCTCTGATACCATGTTGAAATTTGGAGTAGTGATGAGAAAGATTAAAACAAAAATATTACTCATATTAAGGAGGAAAATATGAGAGATCGAAAGAAAGGGGCGGACCTCCAATGGAGGCCGCCCCCCCTCCCCCCTCTTTCTCTCTCTTTCTTACACACTGCCTCCAGGTCTAATACAATCTACCAGCTCTTATATAGAGAGCTGTAAAACGGAATTTGACCAAAATACTCCTAGTACAGAAAATTACCAAAATGCCCCTAAAGTTTCGGGTGAGTACAATAATACCTAAAAACATAAAACTAACACAAGAAACACTAGATAAGCATATTCTTCAACACCCCTATCACTTGATGTTGCATCCAATGTCCCTCACCCAGGGAAACCTTGACATATTTTAAGGAGTTGGTGAAGGGAGGAGTTGATATTTCAATTTATTAGCCGTGGGAATAATAAGCACGTTGACAAAAGGAAGAAGCAAATATGATAGATGAAAACAGCACACCTTTTACAGCCACTACCAGAACAAGTCACACAGTTCAAAAACAATATAGAGGAAAGTGGTCATCACCTCTGAAGCTTTTCTTCTGCAAACTGCAATCCTTAGCTCTTTTTCCACAAGTGAGAGCTCTTCTACTGTTACAGTAAAAGAACCAATAGTAACTCAAATATCACAAGAAATGAGAAATTGACCATAAATGACTCGCCAACCATATAGAGGAAGTAACAGGGAATCTGGCAAAGTACAAACCCTGGACACTCCACATGGTTCCTGCAGATAAAATGGAGTTCAGTTCTTCTACAACAGCTTTATGGTCCTGCCGTTCAGAAATGTCTTCAAGTGCAGCACGACAACGGTCAGTCCAGGCAACTGCATCAGAATGGTATTGCCTTAGAATCTTCAATTCTGGAGTGCTGACAACCAAGTGAACCGCATCTTGCAGAAGAACTTCAAGATCCTAGATAGCAAGAAATAGAAAGCATAAATTCCATAATGAAATGAAATATCAGAAATTACATGTCACAGAGACAACCTTCATTTTGATGGGGTCTTTTAGGATTTCCTGGCTTCGACTTCGCCATACTTCAACATGTTGCAAAAGGGTTTTTAATTGTTCCATTTCAGGAAGCAGAACATGTAACTGTACCATCTGATCAAATAACATGTCAAGAATGCTGACAATAAAATACAGCCGTGATGCCAGTGGAAACTAAAACACCTTCAAAAATAAGTTCTGTTCAAGAAATATTAATAAAACATAATGTACAATAGTTCACCTCTGCCTCCAGGCTGTAAAGGACATCAGCCTCAATCATAGTGGCTTTACTTTCAGCTTGTGACAAACACCGTCTTACATTTTCAGTCCAAACCTATGGTAATCAGAAGATTAGGGGGTAAAAGGGGCAGAATCATTTGCTACAAGATAAAAATAAACTGTTGGAAATAATGATGTATAGCATCCAATTAACGTTGTCATGAAGTTCGAACGTGTAAATACTAGCATATTGTTGTCATATTGAAACTGTTCAGTTTTGAATTAAATGAACACATACATCATGAGACAAATGACCTTTTACGTTGTATCGGGAACAAAGTCAATGATATGGCTGAACTTGAAAAGGCAACGTAAAAGTAGGTGCATTTTTCAGTTTATTGAAATGGGAGGGACATATTTGAAAATCCTAATCAGTAACGTTGAATAGTTGGTAGAGAAATGAAAATATAGAATGCCAGTTCATTATGATAAGTGAGATAAACAGCATAGAAGTTAAAATTGGGAAAACGCCATTAAAGAAGGATATCTTACATATTTCACATGCAGGATGGGTTGGTTGATGGCAATTGCAAGTAAAGGTTAAAATGGATTGGTGCATCAGTTGATGGAAGGATAAAAAGCAAATTGAATCGCCAGTGTTATAAATCAAGGGTATAAGAAAAAAGTTACAGGACATAAAGTGTAGGACAGTCATTCGCCAATAAGTGTGCCTTGCATTAGAAACAAACATATTGAGGTGGAGTTATAGCCACAGGAGGGAAGACTGGATTTGTAATGAGTCTAATGTTGTAAACGGTGTACTAGACCCTCTGCAGGCTACCGATATGCATAAATCATGCTGTATCATACAATGAAATAATGTTTTACTTTTGTATCCATTACAAATAACGTAAAATTTTTAAAGAATATGGAAAAAAGTCCGCTACTCCCACTTCAGTAGAAAGAGTATTTAATTTTTGATAAGATAATTTAGTGAATTCTTTCTGCAATGCATGAGGAAAAGAAAAAATATGAAAAAGAAAATCGGTATGCCAACTAAAGGCGACTATCAAAGACGACAAAAGGATGTAGAATAAAAGCTAAAAATCATAAAGAATAAAACAAGATACCATTTAAAAGATCAGGAAAATGATAAACTGTCATAATATACATATTGTAAGATACCGTGTGGAAATCACCAAGAGAAAGGTAAAATGACTGATGTATCTAGATTATATATGTTAAGTACAAAAGGACATTTACACTTATCTGAGGAAAAAGTCAGTGTGGCATCAACAGGAGACAAAAATGAGAGGCACAATTAAAAGGGTATGGCTTGGTCATATGAAGAGATGGTCAAATGATGCTCTAGTGTGAAAGACAAGCACCAAACAGGCCAAAGAAGACCTAGATACGCCAGAAGCTATTTCACACGGATGTGTTGAAGGTGAAAAACAGGGCAAATTTCAAAAGTTGCCAGAGTAGAGACACAGCAGGTTACATATATTTATATGTACATACATATAAGCATACACATATACGTACATACATATATATGTGTATATGCGTATGTATATACTGTAATGAAGTGCCCCTTGATACCTTCAATTCAACTGTGTTCTCCACAGTCCAGCAGGCAAACAGTTTCAAACACACTCACAAATTGACTGTGTTATACTCACAAAGACCACAGATTCAGTCTCACTCAATAATAACAAAGAAACCACTTCAGAAATGATGTCATTAACATGCCAAAAGGCATACTCAACATTGTACAGGATGCAGCTTATATAGAGGGAGATACAAGGGTCTAAACCCCAAGATTTCTAGCCGTTGGACTGTTGGCTTGGTACAAAGCAAAAATAAGAAGAAAATAAAAAAGATAAGATGTACATTACAATCACATTTAACATATATATACATATAAATATAAATATATGTACATACATATATATATACAGCAGGGTATGTATACATCTATATATATATATATATATATATATATTAGGGCTGCATTCCCAAACAACCCGACTCGCCAACAGCACCTCATGGGCGAGGTGAAGCTGGAGGAAACTTCAGTGGAGACCCACTCAGACATAGTTCACCATCTTTTGGGTCCCGACAAGCATAGTCCCACTCAAACCCTTCTCAAAAAGATCAAGGTTGGTCGGCAGTGCATCTGGTGAGAGGATCATGTCACCCAGCTTCCTTTCACCTTCCGGGTTTCCACTACCATCAGCTCACACACTTGCCAGACTCCTTGGCCGTGTTACAAGAGGGACCAGACGGGGAGCCCGCAGGCCAATGCCACTGTGCACAGGTGCTGTGAGCAGCCCGCCACAAGGACACCCACTGTGGTCCCTCAGTCGCTGTGATGACGTTCAGCGAGTGAGAAAACATGTCGTGCTTCAGCCAGTGTGTGTGTATATATATGTGTGTGTCTATGTATGGTGGGTTTTGCATGTACATAGGTATGTATCTATGTATATATATGGATCTTATGCACATATAGTAATATATATGTATAACATAGTCTAATAAAACCTACCCACCCCCTTATATTCCACTCAATGCCCCAACCCTTCTCTCTCCCCAAACCCCCATGCATCTTCCCCTTGTCTCTCCTCTTTTCATCCGCTCCCTGTTCTCCTTCTCCATCCCCTATGTATTTTCTCCCTCCTTTCGCCTTTCCCACATCTACATTTTTCTTGTCTTCTATATCCGTTCTATCTCTCTACATTATTGATGTGGCATTGACGGACATCCACGGGCACCAACAACAGTGATGAAAATCATGAGATAAGACAAACCCTACATTTTCCTCTACTTTATGGACAAAAATTAAACTCCTACATTCAATTATCATTTGTCATTGACACTTTCACATTGTCCAACGATTTGGCGCTTTGACTTTTGCTTCGTTGGTCGTTGCATTTGTCCAAGCTGCAACCACATACGAGGACAGGACATCTCATCGACTTGTTCATGTGACACGGTATGGAAGGGAACTATAAAACATATACTTGCTCTTTTGAGATTAAATATAGTTATGATCCAATATATATCATAATGCATGGGAATCCATGTAGTGGGCCCCACCTAGTACATGAAGAGGCTAATTTCAGTTTCTCTAATGAATGTCACATTGGAGCAACTTCAAAATCATTACCAAATGGAAGTTTAACTTCCAGCTTGAAAATCACATGCTTTGACATTGACATCCGCAATACAAAAGCCCAAGCTAGAAAAAACCATAAACTTTCCTGTACACTATGCACGCAATCAACAAAAAAACAAATTAAACCAATGATGTTATCCTAATGCAATAAGGGATCAAAAGAACAAAATATAAATGCAAAAACAAGATAAAATTATCTATCGTGAAATAACTTTTCCAGACTGGAAATGCAAATTTTGATATTCAACAAATCACTACCTTAACACAGGAAACCTCTTTTTCTATCATTTTGCCTTCCTCAAGATCAATAGGAGATTCTAAAACTTTCGACAACAAATCCCCCAGCTCCATAATCTGGATAAATCGAGAAAGTCATTAATAGAAAATTGAAGCAACAGAAAATGAATTCACTACAGCAGATTGCACAAAATTCCAAGTTGAACTACATTTGGTTCCAAAAATTCCACTAGTATTAGCATGACCGTCAGTAAATAGAAATTCGGTCACTCATATGCTATTATAAAACTCTCACAGCTCGTATTATTAAAACTATCAAAACAATGTTCGTAAGAATTATTCATCATTTACAGTCGTATACGTTGATTCAAACGTGCTTGAAACCAGTGTATAACACGATGGAATGAGTTTCCATCTGAGGAGGTAGAAATTGATGAGAAACCAAAACAATCTTCAACTATTAGTACTTCATTTTAAGGATACCAGTTTTAGGCACTGGTACACCTGGAGAGAAAACAATGGGTAGTATCGAGTTACCGTCGCAACTATGCTCCAGATAACGATTGGTAACTTATTCATCTCCACAACATGAATTCTTTCTTATTACCGTGTCACAATTGCTCAACATTCAGCTCTTACTTTGGTCTGGAAAAATATTTTGCCCATCATTCTACACATAAAACTGCTGGTCTGAGGGCACCTCAAGCATGTTTTTTACATAGTAAAGGGGCTTCCATTTTATCGGCTTAGTAGCTCAAACTGTTTTCAGTTTCCACGTTCATTTTGGCACTTAACTGAACTTGTAACTGTGTTCCTGTTGTGCTGGAGGTCTTGAATAACATCCAAAAATTTCATTTTCTTTTTATTGCTTAAATATCCTGGCTTTTATTTTATATCCTTAATGAGAACGACTAGATGATCTCTTAGTATAGACGAGGTATTGGCAAGTCAAAAGAAAACAACCAGTTGAGAGTTTTCGTTTCTACTAAGTCTGATTAACTCATGTATGGGTCGAAAGCATGGAGTGGAATTCCATCACACAAATTCTAAATTCAAGTAATGTCCTATGGAAAAGAGTTCATGGTTCCCCACCTCCTAACCCTAGACACACACCCTAACCCACTCACCAACACAAACTTATTAGCAAATCCAACTAATATCCGATGGAAAAGAGACCATGATTTAAGCCTCCATGTGCACACAAGCACCAACCCTGCCACCCACACCCATACTCACACAATTTTATTATCAAGTCCAACCAACACCAAATCAAATTGTAACCAGAGCAGGAGGGCAGCATGCCTAATTTACAGCTGTAGGGAAGACTAGTTATCTTGGACACCAAGCAAGGCAAAAGGTAAAGTTATTCAATAGCCAAAGGCCAAACAAATGCAACCGCAATTAACAAGTCAGTTTTGCATCTTCTTTCTCAAATTACCGTAATATGAGAATCTGATGACAAAGAGGCTCCAATTTCATGCCTCAAATTCATTGCATCTTCAGCATAAACCTAAAACCAGCAGAATAAATATGGGAAGAGCAGTGACACTGTGTGCAAGAGAAAGAAAAAGATGTAAAAGATAAAAGTATACATCACATGGTGGTTATCAAACCTTCAATTTCAGGTAGTCAGGCACATTACAGGGCAAAGGATCAAAATGCAGTAAATCCTCAACGTGTTTCATAAGAACTCTTTCCGCAGAACGATCACCAAAATGTATCCAACTTTCAATTTTAGAAACACAAGCACCCAAACTGTCTGCCCACCTCCTAGCGTCAACAAGTCTGCTTGCCATGTGTCTTACCTACAGATGCAGAAGTATATGTAAAGTCCAATCCAAAGCTGCAAGGCAAGGCTCCTCATAAACAGTAGATACATTTTAGAGCTTGAAGTAAACAACCTAAACAGTTCAAGTATAAGAGTTTCTAATAAAACGTTAAGATCATGCTAAACTCCAACTGCATATGAAAATCTATCCTCGGATTACAAATGTATGGTGGCTGTATTGGACCTTGGAATTTATATATGTATATGTGATATAAGTGTGTGGTGTGTGTGTGTGTGCACGCATGCAGAAGAAAAAGAATGGAAATATATAAACCATATAAAGAAATCTTACTGGGTCAATTTCATGACCAGCCCACAAGAACTGCTCAGCTTGATTTAGTATCCTGTCAAAAGCAGCGCTTGAGAATGGGCTCTTGCAAATACCAGAAGCTTCTGTAAGCCAGGCTTTGGCTAGTCGTGAAAAATGAACATAATGACCTTTCACCTGCATATGTTCTGGTTAGTCCACCATAGTACGACCGGTTCATGAAAATAAATTGACATGTACATAAGGAAAGTGTCATATTGAAATGTACTATTAAACAGAATATAGATGGAAAGAAATTACACAAACAACAGTTTGAAAAAAGGGGGAAAAGAACTGAACATGAAAAAGGAGTGGAACAGAACTCCAGACCATGTAAGCACATGACACATCCAGTTGGTCCAGCTCTATTTAAGACTGACTTCATATTCCTTTCTCACCATTTCAAGGTTACAAGAGCAACTGAGCAACTATATGAACGACACAATCTCCAATGCCTTTTTCTTCTGAAAATTTAAGAAAATGCTCTGACCAGCATTGAGATCACATATAGGCAGCTTATATTTGCACGGACTGAAACTCTAAAACTATAACAAGAACTCTAACATCATAATAGGTACTCCGGCTTCTGGCACTCTTTCGATGGCATGAACATAAAAAGGGTCTAGTCCTGTCAATGGAAAACAATTGCTTCTTTTTCTTTCACAAGCAAAGTGTCCCATTCTTAAAGACAACAACAACTAAGCTTTTTCCCATACTAGACGGGGTCGGCTACATGGATTCTTTGTTTCCACAGATCCCTATCATGTGCCATGTTAGCAGTTAACTCACAATAAGCTAGATCATTCTTTATTGTTTCTTTCAAACACTTTTGTGGTCGTCCTCTACCTCTTTTAATACTTTCCAAATTTAGTTTTTCATACCGTCTTACAAGTTTTTCTTTTGATCTTCTTTTTATATGTCCAAACCATCTTAAACGATATTCTCTCATTTTATCCTCTATTGGTGTCACTCCTAATTTGTTTCTAATAACCTCATTATGTATACGGTCTTTTCTTGTATGACCACTCATCCATCTCAACATCTTCATTTCTGTCACAGACATCTTTTGTACATGTTGATGATTAACTGCCCAACACTCATAACCATAAAACATGGCAGGCCTAATTGCTGCTCTATAATATTTACCTTTTAAATTTAATAGTATCTTCTTATCACAAAGGATACCTGATGCTCCTCTCCATTTTAACCAACCAGCATTAATTCTATGCGTAACATCTCCATCAATTCTTCCAACACTCTCCAAAATTGACCCTAGCTATTTAAAACTTTCCTTTTGGGGGATGCAATGTGTGCCAATTTTAATTTCTATGTCCTTTGAAGTAACCAAATGATCAAACTTACATTCCATATATTATGTCTTTGTTCTACTAAGTCGGAGGCCTTTGCTTTCTAATGTTTCTCTCCATAGTTCTAATTTTCTATTAACTTTTTTCTTAGACTCCTCCACTAACACAATGTCATCTGCAAATAACATACACCAAGGTACTTCATCTTGAATATGTTTTGTTAACTCATCAATCACCGTTATAAATAAGTATGGACTTAAAGTTGATCCTTGATGTAACCCAATATTAACTTCAAAGAAGTCTGTCATTCCTTCATGAGTCCTCACACGTGTTTTTGTCCCATTCTTAAAAGACAGACTCCAAAATTATAATTGCTTTTAGAAGTTGCTTTTGTTTCCTACTCCTCTCCTATTATCTCTCTCCAAAACCCTTAATTTTGTTTATAGAGTACTTCCTCACCTACCTCTCCGATTTTATATTTTCTCTCTGCTCCCAACTTGTTAGTCTCTCCTCCCATGAGTATGTCATTGTCTAAAAACAAAGTCATATCCAACTTAATCTATTTCTTGCATAATATCATTCAGGTAACAAGTTCAAATACTGAATCAAACTTTTTCACGAATCCAAATGGCACTTCCATATGCATGATGAGTTTTGCCCCGTTTACGCTTGAAAAGGCTGAGTAGTTCTGGATTCAGGTCAAACTCTGACTGATGAGAATAACAGGTACTATAACAACACTCACAATCAAATTTACTTAATAACAGACTAGAGCAAATCAGCTCCAATTATGAGATATATGAACTGGATTAACTGCATTCCTCCCTGCCTTCCCCCCCCCCCATTTTCTCTCTCTCCCGTTTCCTCTATATCTCTCATTCCATTTGGTCCTTCAATTTTTCCATGCTCGTTATCTCTCCATTTGTCCCCTTCTATCTGCAAGAAGCAGCCCAAAATAGACCGATTTAGTCGATCTCCTGAAGAAACAAGCACAAGGCACTAATAACAATCCACAAGAGGCCAAACTCAAGCCTCTTCAATGCACAATAACAGCCTTGGCCAAGAACGAGCCAATAGAAACCTCACTTAAGATTTCAACAAACAGAGCCAAGGCATGCTTGAAGTATTATAATGGCCTCCTTAAATAGAGGCAGTTCATACTACACAAGAGTCGGGGGTGGGGGAATATGATGAGAGAGGCGTGATGTCCAACTTACTAGTTGTCGGAGTCCCACTAGTGGCTACTATCATACTATGTGCCCCTTCTTAAATACAAAACTGAAACAAATAGAAGATATATACTTTTCAAAGTATGAAGTAGAAAATATATTTAACACGTCCCACTGGTTGCCTTCCATGGGCGGGTGTGGGTAAAGAAGTTAGTCCCATTATATTTTCCCTCAAATATAGTGAACAAATTATAGAGAGGGTCTATGCATTTTTAACATGCACATATGCGAGGGTTAAGGAAGTTAGTCCTAGATAATAAAATTTGCATTGGTGCTTGGAATATCGGAACATTGACTAACAAGCTAATGGAGGTGACAGATATTATGATTAGGAGAAAGACTCGCATTCTATGTTTATAAGACAAAATGGGTTGGACAAGAAATGAGATTGAAGATATTGGTTTTAAATTATGGTACTGAGAAAAGGAAAAGCTTAAAATGGAGTTGGTATTGTTGTAAATAAAGATTTAAAAGATAATGTAGTGGACATATAACAGTATGATGACTTAATTATAATAGTGAAAATAGTGTTAGGAACTTAGGAGTAGAGGCTTTGAATATAATTTGTGTCTATACACTCATGGTAGGACTAGAAGATAGCATAAAGAAGTCACTCTGGCAGGAGTTAGATAAGGTAATTCCAAGAAGAAGAAGAAGAAGAAGAACGGGCATCATTCACAAGAAGAACGGGCCCTAATGGCCCGTGCCACCTATTACATTTAACACTCCCCTCAAATTTAGTCAGTATTATATGTCATATGCATCTCAGCTTGTTGCAGATATAGTTAACAATCCTTGAGGACCTCAGAGAAATCTTTGGTAAATACATCGGCCACCTATTGGTCAAGGGTGTTGGAGTTTACAAGTAGTATGCAATATCCCTAGAGTGAAATCTTCTCACTCATAAAGTTGACAATCAATCTCAATGTGCTTAGTCTCGCTCATTTAAAATCAGTTGTGAGCAATCCGAATAGAACTCAGGTTTGTCACAATACATAGGAGTGGGATGAGAAAGAGAACTCCTATGTCACACCAAGTAACCAAGCAGCAACCAAACAATCTCTTTAGTAGTGGATGCCATAACACGAATATTACTATTTCTATTGAAGATTGAGAAACAATAGATTGTTTCTTCCTCTTCCAAGAAATAAGAGAATCACCCCGTGTAATATCTGAGAAACCCAAGAACGGTACTTTGCGATCCGTGGATTACCGCCATAATCAGCATCACAAGTATGCACGCAGCCTCCTAAGGAAGAAGTTGATGGAGAATAAAAGACTATGAAAGACCTGTACCTCAAAGAGGACACAAAATACTGAAGAACAATTTATGATAGGCCTTGTAGGAGAAACTTAACAAAGCGACTATGGCCCATGAATAAAGATATGCAATATCTGAATGAGTAATGGTAAGGTATACTCAAGCTCCCAATAATGGTACTGATATAAAGTAGGATGCCACAAAGGTAAACCATCGAAGAAGAAAACATTCGTGCATTAACCTCAATGAGATTGGGAGTGTCTTTACAATCTTATTATTAGTAAGTCTAGCTCACTCGAGAGATATCTACAACATATTTCGATTGATTGTTAAGATAACCTCATAGGACGTAGCAAGGCAATTTCACACGTGCAAGAAATATCGTAGAACCCAAATCCTTCATTTCAAGCCCGTCTAGCTAACTCGTTTTTAAAACTAAAAATACCATCAATATAACACCATAGGTAATAATCATGTGATCAACATATAAAGACAAAATGATACGACTCATCGCTAAGGCACTTAACAAAAGAGAAGCGTAGAATCATGACTACTTGACAAGTAAATCTAAAGGAAGAGATCACAATGAGAAAATTTTCTTTCAAACCAAGCACGAGGTGCTTGTTTCGAGACCGTATAACGCTTTCATGAGCTTGTAAGAACATACCTGTAATCATATAAAACCCACCGGGGAGGGGCGCCGTGCATATAAACTTCTTCTGAAGATCTCCATTCAAGAAGGCATTTTTAACATCAAATTGAAAGATATGCCATCGAGCAAACCGAAGCTATACGTAATAAAACTACGAATAGTAGTCATTTTTACAACAGAAGTAAATGCCTCCTCATAATCCATTACCCATGCTGCCGAGAATACTACTTTGTAACTAACTGTAGCTTTGTATCTTTCATAGATCCATCGTAATTAGTCTTGATTTTATACACTGCATCGATAACTTAATAGCTCTTACTTAGGGAGGCTGAGAGAGACCTAAGTCCCTGGCACCTATCTTTTGCAAAGTAAAGAAAGTTCCTGCATCCATAGAACTTCGTCCTCAAAGAGGATCAAGAATAGCCTCTTTATAGGAAGCAGGGCTCGGAAGAGACAATGAATAGTGGGCTAAGAAAGGAAGAAAAAGATGAAGAATAACAAAGAATAAGCAAAATCTAGTAACTTTGTAGACTTACGAATGAGTATGGATTAACGTAAGAATTGGATCCACAATCTCGACGCCAGGCTTCGAGGGACCGTAGGAGAAGAGGAAGCTTCACGATGTCCTGGGCAGTAAAGTGTCGCACTACTGCAGAAGGGTATTTCAAGTACTCAGGAACCCGAGATGACAAACTATCAGTAATCCTCCGGAATAAAGGATCTATACGAACAAGTGTCGAGTCTAGTCAAGACTATGAGTAGTGGATGGAATAGAAAAGAAAGGTATATGCTCGAGAAAAATAAAGTAGACGAGACCACATTAAGTTTATCGAGTTATTGGATCAAAAATAACAATACACTTCTTTACCTTGACCATAACCAAGAAAGACACAAATAGCAGTTGAGAAGGACAACAAGCTGTCGTGCCTCTACATGAGGACTGAAGATCGAAAACAAGTACAACCAAAAACTCTAAAGAAAGAATAATCAGACGCATACCCATCTGACTTTTCAAAAGGAGACAAACACGAAATACGAGATAGATGAAAGTGTATTAATCAAACTTACTGCAAGTAAGAGCAACTACATCCCAAAAACACACTAGGAGCAATGTGGGTTGTGACAATGAGAGAGAATGACGGTTTCAACAATGTGCCTATGTTTTCTTTCAGCCAAGTTATTTTGTTAAAGAGTTTTAATACAAGATTTTTTATGTAAAATTCCATTAGTTTTAATAAATTTTTGAAAATCATTTTACAAGTACTCTCCTCCCAAATCATATCTAAAAATCTTAATAGTAGAAGCAAATTAATTTTTAACCATATTGCAAAAGATTGCAAACTTTTTAAATACTTTTAATTTATGTTTAAAAAGATATATCCAAGTGAAGTGAGTAAAGTCATCTACAAATATTACATAATATTGGACTCCTCCTTTGAAAGCAAGAGGGGCACGATCCCAAACATCAGAATGTATTAACTCAAAAGCTTTGCTTGGTACAAAATTTCTTTCTCCAAAACAAAGATAATTCATTTTTTCAAGAACGCATTCTTTACAATCAAATTTTTGTTCTTCAAATTTTTTCAAGAAAGAAAAATTACATAATTTGTGAATATCCACAAATGTTAAAGCCGTTTATGCCAAAGTGTAGCATCATGAGCTACATTACAAGATTCAAAATTTGGCATACGCAGACAATCCATTTTATATAGTCCACTTTCTCTATGGCATTGATCAATCACCTTCTTCGATAGGTGATCTTGTACCACACAATGCTTGGATGAGAAAGTGATTATACAATTATTATCACAAATTTGAGCAACCAAAAGTAAGTTTAAGTTGAGTTTAGGCATAAAGTTTACATTTTGAATTTTAAAATTATCTTTTTTAAGATTCCCAACTTTTTCAATTTGAAGTTTTGTGCTATCAACCGTAAACACATGTTTTCTAAAGATATCATGAGTTGTTTAAAGATTTATCACAATGAGTCACTATGAAAAGAAGCACCCGAATCTAAAAACTAAGACATGCCTTCAGAAGTGGAGAGAGCATTTCCAGAAATGCTTGTCTTTTCTTTGAGCATTTCTTCTATGTATGCTTTAATGTTGGTCGGCAAGGCTCCTCCGTCTTTATCCTCCACGGCTCCCACGTTCCCATATTTTTTTCGAAGAGGACAAGTGGTTTTGATATAACCACTTTTTTTGCAATAGTGGCATATTGTATCATTGTTTAGCCATGATCCCGTAGGTTTTTTATTTACTCCTTCTCTTGGTCCTTCGGAGTTTTTCACATGCAGAGACTTGTATTCATATTTGCTCCCGGTTTAGAGACTGCAAGAATGGCTTCTTTTGCAACATTGGTGTTTTTTAAGCTTGTTTCCGCCATAACAAAATCGACAAAAAAGAGTCTCTCTTTGATCTAGGTTTTCTATGTATTAAGTTGATCTAATATTTTCAAATTCATCTCTTAAGCCGCGCATGAACAAAAAGAAATATTGGTTGTCTAAAAACTCTTGAAATTAATATTTTTTTGAAGTTTTCCAAATATAGCAAAACTTCTAAGTTTAGTCCATAATTCTGAAAATTCATTGTGATAGTTTCTACTAATGCTTAAATTCTCTTGTTTGAGTGTTATCATCCTTTCCATAAGATCAATTTGAAAGACGAAATCATCTTAGAGAGTGGATTTTTTTTAAGTACTCCCAAGTCTTAAAAGTACTTTCAAAAACACTAATTCTATTTCTATGTTTTTCATCTACATTTTGAAAAATAATCTTCATCTACATTTTGAAAAATAATCTAAGTAATTTTAGCATTCATCTTTTCCCAAATTTTAAGAACTTACTTGTATTTTTGTTTTGCCTTTAAAGCATCATCATCATCCAAATCTTCAATCTCCAAAGTTGATTTTTTATTCATTCCATGAATATAATCCCAAAAATCTTTTGACAAAAATTATGTTTTCATGGTTCTTGCCCAACTTTGGTAGCATTTCGCATCAAGAATACATCTAAAAGATTCATTTTTGCTCTCCATTTTAGACAAAAATCAAAGGTCTTAGTACAACAACAACTAAGCTTTTTCTCATACTACACAGGGTCGGCTTCATGGATTCTTTGTTTCCACATAGCCCTATCATGTGTCATGTTAGCGTAAAGGTCTTACTGGTACCTCAAATTTGGAGCGATTTCACAAACTTTGCAATCTTGGCATGCTTCCTGATGTGCTCGAATTATTCAAAACGAGACTCTGATACCATATAAATAATAGTTGATAATCGAATGTTGAATTAGCCAAGTTGCAAAACGTCAAAGTGTTGATTGAGTCACTAAGATATCAAGGCATCTGAATATGGATGTCATACGCCAAGAACACAACAAGAGTCAAGAACAAGAGAGTCAAACCACAAATCAAAGGTTATTCTAGGTAACATAAGTTTACTGATGTGAATACTAAGTATTTATAGAGTATTGTACATGGAGAAGTGAAGGAAAGGAGCAGCAGTAGAAGTGTTGGCCAGGCAACTAGCCGTTGGAGGCACCGGCCCTCTAATAGCTCTGGTTGTGGGCCCTAGTGGCCCGCACCATTCACAAGAAGAAGCACATGCCCTAATGGCCTGTGCCACCTATTACATTTAATAAATATTATCTTTGCATATAACATCATCTTTGCATTCCTTGTGAGAAGAAGATACCATTAAAGTTGAAAGGTTAATATTATAGAGCAACAATAAGACTCGCTATCTTATATGGTTCTAACTTCTAAGTGTTGGATTATTAATCATCATTTATATGCAAAAATGATGATGTTGAGATGGATGTGTGGTCACTAGTCACACAAGGAAGACTATATATAATGAGGTTATTGGAAATAAATTCGGAGTGGCACATACACATGATAAAATGAGGGGAAATTGCTTAAGGTGGTTTGCAGTTCACACCTGGAAAGCGACCAAAGGAGCTTCTGTTAGAAGATATGAGAAACTAGACAGTGAACATGTTAAAAGAGGAAGAGAAAGACCACAAACGTGTTGGAAGGAAATAATAAAGAATGATCTAGTTTATGTTGAGTTAACTGCTAGCATGGCACATGGTGGATCTCTATGGAAACAAAGAATCCATGTAGTTGACCCCATCTAGTACGAGGAAAAAGGCGTAGTTGTTGTGATCATGGGAAGCTCAACAATTCCACCTATGGCAACGTTTTGCCCCATATAGTCTCTTCTAAACCTAAAATGAGTGGTTGCCTACTGAGAAACTTTATCAAATCTTTTACCATGGGTTTTAATCTCTCCAGCACTAATGCACTAGATACTATCAGAAGCACGAAGTTAAACATGTTTGGCCAATAAGTCCACTGGCAAGTGTCTCCTATGCTAGAACCCCTAGCCTCCACACCCAGTGTGGACAAAGGCTTCTTAATGGTTAAGGTAATGGGGCAACTCAACACCCCGCCACATATCCCATGCAAACATTTCAATATCCAAGTGTGGATGACTTGATTGTTAGAGAAGAGGACACCAATGTGAAAGCAAGGTGATACAGAAGCTAGTAGAATGGAAGATTTTAAAGTAAAATAACACTCCCAAGCGGTAATCGCATATGTTCAAAATCAGGGAGGATCCCAACATAATTAAAGTAGGAGAAAGTCTTGTGAGCTTGGCCATTTCTCCATGAGACTATGATGAGGTGTTAATATCACTCTCCTTATTTGAGGCCTAGTTCTGATGGTGTATCTCTCAGCTTCGAGCTCAGTTGGACATCATGTATTCAGTTCCTTATATTGAGGAATAAAAAGTCTTGCTGCAGACACCGTAAATGCAAGAGAACCTAGGAATATGTCCCAAACACCATCAGTAATGCATGAAGCAAGGAATGAGAGTAAACCTTACATTGACCACAAAGACTAAGACTAAAGGAACCAAATGCCCTAAGTACAAATGTATTTATTAACAGAAAAGTTCCTGTAAAAGATATCCTAATCCAATTTTGAGAAAACAAGAAACTGCATGTCTCAATATCATTCCTTGTGGAATATTAAAAAGACAGGATATCTTAAACTAAGTCAAGGAATACCTTTTTGATCAAACCATTGGACTTGTCGAGATTTGCAACACTCTGATTAGATGACGTATTTTGGTTGTCCAGATTCTCCTCTAAATCACATACTGTCAAAGATTCAGACTTCCCCATACAGAGTAAATCATCAAGTTCTGCAAGTGTAAAACGATAGAGAAGACGACGTTTGTCCAGATTACACTCACATAGCTGGGCCCAGTGCTGCATGATAGGGAGAACACTTGATTAGAAGCCTTGTAATTTAGGATTTGTAGCTCTTGCCTTGCATGCAGTTATTGATAAGGTGAGACAGGGAATAAAGCCAAAAATAAAACATTGGGGTTCTGCGACATGTCTAAGAAAGGGAAGAAAAAAATAAAGAAAGAAGGCTTTTCCAATTAAGAAATATAGTCACAAAAAAAACAAATTTGGATGTTTAACCTGCTATAATAAAGCTGAGAGGCCAAATCATGAGCAAGATATTGAAACCTGCAAAGGGACATCTATGATTTTCTAACAAATAAATAGAGATTCATGGAAACTGCCTGTAAATTTAGATGTGTTGTCTATGACCAATGATATCTTTATAGCCAACATAATCTTCAAAAAACGATATCAATATTTAATTACTTATAAGAGTGTCTTGTCACAAACACAAATTGATTATTTTGTTGGTAAGAAAAAAGATAGATCATATTGTAAAGATTGCAAGATAATTTCAAGAGAAAGCTCAACTACCCATCATCAACTTTAGTTATAGATTTTGTGGTAAAAAAGTCGATACACAAAAAAAAGGTGCATAGGGATATTCGGACTAAATAGTAGAACCTCAAAAGTAAGAAAAAAGATATATTTAAACAAAAAGTTCTTCAAGTAGATGGTTGAAATTATAGAGGTACACTTTCCGCTACGTGGACCAATATAGTTATATATATTAGGAAAGTGGCAAAAGATATGGTGGCAAATCTAAGGGAGGTATAACGGTACAAAAGGAAGCTTGGTAGTAGAGTGAAGTGGTGGAAGATAAAATTAAGGCAAAAAAGGCATGTTATAAATTGTATTATGCTAAGAAAACTAGTGAAACTTAGGAAGCTTATAAGAACCCAAAAATATAAGCAAAAAGGGCTGTTAGTAAAGCAAGGGAGGATTCATATAAAAAGCTTAACTCAAAAGAAGGTCAAAGAGATATTTTTAGGATAGCTCAAGATAGAGATAAGAAAACTAATGATCTTACTTTTGTTAGATGTATCAAAGAGGTGGATGAAAAGATTAGTAGCAAATGTTATATAAAAAAATATATAAACCGTAATTTTTACTGACTTAGAATTTTCTTACCAACCTTCATAAGTTCAAGATCCTCTTTAACTTCATTATTTTGAACGACAAGGACCACTTGGCTCACAATACTATTTAATGAAATATAGAGAAACGAAAAGATACCCGAAGATTGGAGAGTAAGTACACTTATACCCATATATAAGAAAAGAGAGACATTCAAAATTATGTGAATTATCGAGTTATCAAGTTAATGAGTCATACTACGAAATTATGGAAAGAATTATTGAATATAAGTTAAGACAATTATCGAGTATAACTCAGAACCAATTTGGATTCATGCCCCGCAGATCTATTATTAAAGGGATTCACCTATTGAGATGTTTGATGAAGCATTTAAGAGCAAAAAAGAAGAACCTTCATATGATATTTATTAAATACAACAACAACAACTAAGCCTTTCCCATACTAGATGGGGTCGGCTACATGGATTCTTTGTTTCCACATATCCCTATTGTGTGTCATGTTAGCAGTTAACTCACAATAAGCTAGATCATTCTTTATTGTTTCTTTCAAACACTTTTGTGGTCGTCCTCTACGTCTTTTAATACTTTCCAAATTTAGTTTTTCATACCGTCTTACAAGTTTTTCTTTTGATCTTCTTTTTATATGTCCAAACCATCTTAAACGAGATTCTCTCATTTTATCCTCTATTGGTGTCACTCCTAATTTGTTTCTAATAACCTCATTATGTATACGGTCTTTTCTTGTATGACCACTCATCCATCTCAACATCTTCATTTCTGTCATAGACATCTTTTGTACATGTTGATGATTAACTGCCCAACACTCATAACCATAAAACATGGCAGGCCTAATTGCTACTCTATAATATTTACCTTTTAAATTTAATAGTATCTTCTTATCACAAAGGATACCTGATGCTCCTCTCCATTTTAACCAACCAGCATTAATTCTATGCGTAACATCTCCATCAATTCTTCCAACACTCTCCAAAATTGACCCTAGCTATTTAAAACTTTCCTTTTGGGGGATGCAATGTGTGCCAATTTTAATTTCTATGTCCTTTGAAGTAACCAAATGATCAAACTTACATTCCATATATTATGTCTTTGTTCTACTAAGTCGGAGGCCTTTGCTTTCTAATGTTTCTCTCCATAGTTCTAATTTTCTATTAACTTTTTCCTTACACTACACTAACACAATGTCATCTATAAATAACATACACCAAGGTACCTCATCTTCAATATGTTTTGTTAACTCATCCATCACCATTATAAATAAGTATGGACTTAAAGTTGGTCCTTGATGTAACCCAATATTAATTTCAAAGAAGTCTGACATTCCTTCGAGTCCTCACACATGTTTTTGCACCATCATACATGTCTCTTATAAGGTTAATGTATGTCAATGGGATACCTCTTTTTTCCAAAGTTCTCCAAAGAACCTCCCTCGGTACCCTATCATAAGCTTTTTCTAGATCAATAAATATCATGTGAAGGTTTTTCTTTTTTGCTCTAAAATGTTCCATAAGACGTTTCAAAAGGTGAATCGCTTCAATAGTAGATCTGCCTGGCATGAATCCAAATTGGTTCTCTGTTGTACTTGATACTTGTCTCAACCTACGTTCGATAATTCTTTCCCATAATTTCATAGTATGGCTCATTAACTTGATACCTCGCTAATTCGCACAATTTTGAATGTCTCCCTTGTTCTTATATATGGGTATAGGTGTACTTGCTCTCCATTCCTCGGGCACCTTTTGGTTTTTCCATATTTCATTAAATAATCTTGTGAGCCAGTGATTCCTATGTCTCCTAGTATTTTCCAAACTTCTATAAGAATATTATCTGGTCCTACCGATTTACCACCCTTCATATGTTTAAGAGCCTCTTTGACTTCATTCTTTTGAATACGTCGGTAGAAATTGTGGTTTATATACTTTTCTGATTTGGCTAACTCTCCTAAGCTAATAATAACATCTTTATTTTCATTAAAAAGCTTATAAAAATAGTTTTTCCATCTATTTCTTATATCATCATTTGCCACTAGAATTTTTTCATCTTCGTCCTTGATGCATCTAACATAATTAAGATCTTTAGTTTTCTTATCTCTAGCCCTAGCTATCCTAAAAATATCTCTTTCACCCTCTTTTGAGTTGAGTTTTTTATATAAATCCTCTCAAATTTTAGCGTTGGCTTCACTCACAACCTTTTTTGCTTCCTTCTTTGCTTTCTTATAAGCCTCTAAAGTTTCACTAGTTTTCTTAGCATAATGTAATTTGTAGCATGCCCTCTTTGCCTTGATTTTATTTTGCACTACTTCACTCCACCACCAAGCCTCTTTTTGTGTCGGTACACCTCCTTTAGATACACCTAACACATCTTTCGCTACTTTCCTAATATGTATAGCCATATTGTTCCACATATCACAGGGTGTACCAACATAATTCCAAACATCTCCTTGAAAGACTTTCTGTTTAAATATATCTTCTTTCTCGCTTTTGAGGTTCCACCATTTAGTCCGAATAGCTCGATGCACTCTTTTCTTCTTTTTCCACTTTTTTATTTGTAAATCCATAACTAAAAGTCGATGTTGGGAGGTTAAGCTTTCTCCTGGAATTACCTTACAATCTATAGAACACGCTCTATCTTTTTTTCTACAAATAAAATAATCAATTTGTGTTTGTGATAAGCTACTCTTATAAGTAATTAAATGTTCATCTCGTTTTTTGAAGATTGTATTAACTATAAAGAGATCAAATGCCATAGCAAAATTTAAAATCTCCCTACCTTCCTCATTTATATCCCCAAAACCAAAGTTTCCATGAATCCCTTGATATCCTAATGCCTCTTTACCGACATGTCCATTTAAGTCTCCCCCTAAACAAATCATCTCCCTTTGTGGAATCTTTTGAATCACCTTATCTAACTCTTCCCAAAAAGTTGTCTTTATACTATCTTCTAGTCCTACTTGGGGTGCGTAAGCAAAAACTATATTCAAAACCACTGCTCCTAACACTAATTTCAACGTCATGATTCGGTCACCATATCGTTCTATGTCTATTACACTATCATTTAAATCTTTATTTATGATAATACCAAAGGATAGTGTAGTAGACATACAACGATATGGTGACATGCATAAACCTCATATGATATTTATTGATTTAAAAAAACTTAAAATAGGGTACCAAAAGATGTTTTTTAAAGAACCTTGGAAAAGAGAGGCATCCCATTGACATGCATAAACCTTATAAGAGACATGTACGATGGTGCAAAAACATGTGTGAGGACTCAAGAAGGAATGACAGACTTCTTTGAAGTTAATATTAGGTTACATCAAGGATCAACTTTAAGTCCATACTTATTTATTTGTCTGTGAACTCCTTGGCCAAACAACTAAATTATTTAGTAACCTTCTCTATTTGGTTGTGTATTTCAAGATTTAAAGATAGAGAAAATCTTTGGTCATGATAGCTTGAGAAAAGGGCTTTACATTCTTGTAAAACCTTGGGCTAAACTCTCAACTTGTTATCTATCAACCATGACTACAATAGAAGCCAAAATCAAGCTATGGCATGACTATCTTCGTCATTACCCTTGTCGAAGACAAGATACGTTGTCCTAAAAAAATTTCGTGAACCCAATAATATAGTCTTCCCGTGTGATGTTTTCCAAAAAGCAAAACATCGTCGTTCTTGTTTTGCATCTAGTGAGTTTGGGGTGTCAAAACCATTTGAGTTAATTCATTCTCATGTTTGGGTTCCTTCTCATGATACCTTCTTTCTCACTTTTAAGGTTCCACCATTTAGTTTGAATAGCTCGATGCACTATGTTCTTCTTTGTCCACTTTTTTACCTGTAAATCCATAACTAAAAGTCGATGTTGGGTGGTTAAGCTTTCTCCTACAATTACCTTACAATCTTTACAACACGCTCTATCTTTTTTCCTACAAATAAAATAATCAATTTGTTTTTATGATAAGCCACTCTTATAAGTAATTAAATGTTCATCTCGTTTTTTGAAGATTGTATTGACTATAAAGAGATCAAATGCCAAAGCAAAATTTAAAATCTCTCTACCTTCCTCATTTATATCCCCAAAACCAAAGTTTTCATGAATGCCTTGATATCCTAATACCTCTTTACCAACATGTCCATTTAAGTCTCCTCCTAAACAAACCATCTCCCTTTGTGCAATTCTTTGAATCACCTTATCTAACTCCTCCCAAAAATCATTTCCATGAATGCCTTGATATCCTGTTTTCGGTGTGCACCAAAGGCCCTAGATATACTTTTTTCCCCTCTTTTAGAAATATATACTACCATCTGATGTACTCTTTCCTTCGTCTTATTTTTCTGTTTTTCATTTTTCCTTCATCAAAGAGATGCCAGCAAGGTCCACTAGCTAGATGTCCTAACCGTGGGATGTCTCCAAAAGCTCGAAATTATATCTAGCCGTTAGAGTGCCTAACCATTTCCCCTTACCCATTTGAGCCACTCTTCATTAAGGCCTTTAGTAGCCTATCCAATGCATTATAATCTCAAGTTCCTCTTATTTCTGATTCTGCTGCTTTCCTGAGAGCTATTGGTGTGTTGAAGCGAAAATGTGTGACTGCACGTGTCAAGATCGTTAGAGCAGATCTGATCGTATTCTCATCTCCTTGGTTACAGTATAGACTCTAGAACAACAACAACAACAACTAAGCCTTTTCCCATACTAGACGGGGTCGGCTAAGACTCTAGAACAACTAAAAACAAATTACCTTTTAAGAATTTTTATGATGGAATAAGGATTCCTTGCATAACTTTCCTAGCTCTCCCCATTTCTGTGTTTATGCAGAAACTTTATCCAGTAAAAGGTCCATCGGTTCAGTGATGGATCCTCATCTTCCATCTTATCCTCTTCATATCTAGAATCTGGAAAGAAACTTAGCTGTCTAACATTCAAAGGGATCTTACTTTAGTATCCAAAATTAGATCAACTTATGAAACGACTTTTTATCTAGAGAAATGGATTCTAGTTGTCAGGCTTGCTTGACTTAATGCCAATCCATCCACAACTCCCTCTCCCTGCTAAAGCAAGATCAATCAACTCAGCACTGATCTACTAGGACCACAATAGGGTCCATCTTGCACAATATTTATTGAGGGGAAAATGTCATGGATTTCCTGGCCTAGTACATGAGCTTAAAGTGAAAATATCCCACTAAGATGCAAAATTATGGTTTCGTAATACAGGATTAAGTATGTTTTGGGTTCGAGCAAACACCATTTCTCTTTGTGAACTGTTGGTGGGGGAGCTGGAAAATCAAGATAGGAGGAAATAACGCTTTTGGCTTCAAATAAGGGTTCAAACCCCTGACAGTTTTCCCTTTCCTGACACGAAGTCTTTTAGGAAAATTTTGTTGACTTGCATGATACAGCGTTTACCAAATTGGATGCACAATAACTATCATCTTCCGGTAGAATACATCCCGATAAACACAACTTAGGGACACCTAAGGAAAAGCACAAAACCACTGTCAAACATGAGAAATTATCCCACACATTTTGCAGTTAAACACAAAAAGCATCCTACACATTTTGGCAGAAAATAAACACAAGCCAATCTCATAAGTACTTGAAGGTGAGCTTCAAGCCAAAGAAGTCCCTCGACAAACATGCACTAACTATTGTTACCTAAAGCAAAAAGGACGTGGCCAAATAAATCTGACCTATATCCTAATATAGTAACCTGGGTGAGAGAATAGAAACACATAATACATTATGCATAATGCTGGCAGCTATCATGCCCTTTGAACGGATGATACAACCCCACAAAGAAAGTTCACCATGCTCGTTGCAGAATTTTTCGTGGAGCAACCAAATTACAATGAGACAAAGGATATCTACAAAAATATGCACATTGTTTGCAACAATATTGAATATTTTACCCTAGAGAATAAATGGGCATCTTTTCCTTGCTGGTTAGTAATCCAACAGCAAACAACTAGAATAGCCTTGCAGGGCGCATAGCACACATGATAAGTGAATCTTTTATATGCATGTCAAAATGTGAACATAGAATGGATCAATTGGAGCTCATAATAGTTTTGTAATTCTTTATATTTGGAGTAAGAGCGCTGTCACTTACCTCCAAACAAACAAAAGCAGCAGGACGACAATCACATGCAACTGCTGACATAAATAAATACTGCTGACATATAATACATAATGGATCCTGCAAAGAAAATCAGTAAAAAATGAACAAGCAACCAACAATGAAATTTTCATATCATTATGTATTCAGAAAAGATAGAAGTCAACCTCTTCAGTGCTGACAAATTCAGGCTGTTTTCGGGCAGACATTAGGGATGACTTGGCCAGACCATTTCTCCATAGTTCCTCCCTGTAAGTCTTCTCTTTCGTGAATATCTTGAGCATTTCTTCCTTTAAGTATGGAACTGCATTCTCTGTGCAACAATTCTGTCAAACCAAAGACATGGAGAAGCATGAGCTATATGCAAAAATTGCCAAGACAATGGCATGAAGACCGAATTATGATGGAGAAATTAGTATTAGGAGTAGAATTTAAATATATGAACCTCAAGTAACACTAGAAGATAGCATAAAAAAAGTATTTTGAGAGGAGTTAGATTAGGTAATTCAAAAGATTCCATAAGGAGAGATGATTTGTTTAGGAGGAGATCTAAATGGATATGTCGATAAAGAGGCATTAGGATATCAAAGCATTGATGGCAACTATAGATTTAGAGATTTAAATGAGGAAGGGAAGGAAATTTCAAATTTTGCTATGGCTTATGATCTCTTTTTAGCCAATACAATTTTCAGAATGTATCGAAGTCGTGATTTGCAGACACGATCAATGTGTCAGTGCAGTACCAACACGATGTTGTGATTTGCAGACACGATCAACGTGTCGTACATGATTCTGGGTGCAGTCAACATGTCAGAGTCTATATTTGACCAACTTTTTTAAGTTGTTTGGTATAAAAGGAGCTTGTGCGCATTTGTTCCTCTGCATATCTCAGCTCCTCATAGCGTTCCATGAGTGTTTCCTCCTCTGTGTGTCTCAACTCCTCATCGGTCATGCATTTCATGGTGTTTGTTCCTCTCCCACCTACTCTTTGGTCGTGCATTTCACAGGCGTTTGTTCCTCTCCCAACTCCTCATTGGTCGAGCGTTTCACAAGCATTTGTTCCCCTCCCAACTCCTCATCAGTCATGCATTCCACGGGCATTTGTTCCTCTACATGTCCCAGCTCCTCATTTGTCGACAACCTCCTTTGTGTCTATTCCTCTGGTTTTGCTTGTCCCAACACTACAGTGGATGCCTTTGGCTCCGTGCAATGTGTGCATCCCAGCTCCTAAGCCTCCTTTGGTTCTGCGTGACCCAACAGTCGATATCTCTGGCTCTGCGCATCTCAGCTCTTCTTCGACCAGTGACATCCTTCGGCAACCTCCCACACCACTTCTTCGACAGCCTCCCACGGACCCACGCAGTCACCCGCCTCCCACACGAGCGCCTCCCACGCCTCAAGTTTCTGTGTATCGTTTTGGACATTTTTGCAAAGGGGAGAATAATATGAAGGTGGTGGAGGTAATACACATTTTATACATAAATTTTACAACATGAGTTACAGGATCATATACTAGAGTGAAGGTACATCTTTTGAAATTATCAAAACATAGTATAAGAGCATCCCCGAATATGGATGAGGATTTACGAAAACAATTAATGAAAAAGCAATATAACGAAATGAGTAAAAAAGGAACAAATATTCTATTATTTGGTGGATATAAAGAAAATGCAGAAAAGAAAAGAAAGTTAATGCAAAGTAAGTTTAGAGGTTTTAGAGAAGCAATTGAAAAATCATTTAATGTAGTTGGAAGGGAGGAGATGGATAGAAAGGTTGAAAAATTTTTCTTCTCAAGTTCACATCCTTTTAATATAGAAGGAAATCCATATTAGAAAGATCTTATCAATTCATTGGTTAATTGTAATTTACATGATTATGTTCCTCTAAGTTCTGAAAAATTGTGAATCATGATTCTTATAGAAGAAAAAGCCAACATTGAAAGCCTTTTAGAACATAAGAAGTTTTCGTAAGAAACTAATGGTGTTTCTATAGCTTTTTATGGATGGAGTGATATTCAAAGGTGTCGACTCATTAATTTCATAGCTTTTTATAGATGGAGTGATATTCAAAATCATTTAATGTAGTTGCAAGGGAAGAGATGGATAGAAAGGATGGAAGATTTTTCTTCTCAAGTTCACATCCTTTTAATATAGAAGGAAATCCATATTAGAAAGATCTTATCAATTCATTGGTTAATTGTAATTTACATGATTATGTTCCTCTAAGTTCTGAAAAATTGTGAATCATGATTCTTATAGAAGAAAAAGCCAACATTGAAAGGCTTTTAGAACATAAGAAGTTTTCGTAGGAAACTAATGGTGTTTCTATAGCTTTTTATGGATGGAGTGATATTCAAAGGCGTCGACTCATTAATTTAATTGCTTATTCAATTAGTGGGCCAATATTTTTGAAGTTTGTTTATGCATTTGGAGAAATTAAAACTGCAGGCTACTTTAAAGATTTATTCGTAGAAGTTATTAAGAGTGTTAGACCAGATAATGTTGTACAAATAATCACTGATAATGCAGCTAACTGTAAAAGTGTAGGGTTAAGTTTGGAAGGTGATTATCCACATATTTTTTAGACAGCTTGTGTAGCTCACAGTTTAAATTTGGCTCTTTCTCGTATACGTAAGTCATCAGGAGATAAAGATAATGTTCGTGCATATGAATTGTGTTCATGGATTGAAGATATGACAGTAGATTGTATAAAGATAAAGAATTTTCTAATGAATCACCATTTAAGTTTAGCCATATTCAATAGACATTCCCATTTAAAGTTGCTGAAGGTTGCAAAAATACGTTTTGCTTCTTTGATTGTGATGGTAAAAAGATTCAATACAATCAAAACATCATTGGTTCAGATGGTTACTGATCCAAGCTGGGATTTATACCATGGTAACAATGTTGAAGATCAAGCATGGGGCCAAGCAATGAAGACTATTATTCTTAATGATTTATGGTGGGATAAGGTATCATATTTTCTAGCCTATTTGGGAGATGTTGAGAGAAGTTGATAAAGATGAACCAATGCTTCATAAAGTTTATAAAATGTGGGATACTATGATTGAAAAAGTTGAGTCAAAAATTTTGAAGCACGAAGAAAAATAACAATATGAGACATCATCGTTTTATGATCATATTCATTCTATATTAGTTTCAAGATGGGACAAAAGTAACACTCCCTTGCATTGTTTAGCACATTCTTTAAATCCAAGATATTATGGGAAGAAATGGTTATATGAGATCAGTGGGCGTACTCCTAATCAAGATCCTGAAATAGCAAAGAATAGGCAAATGTGTTTGGGAAGGATTTATCATGATTCATACCTACTTAGGCAAGTAAATTCTGAATATAAAAAATTTTCTTGTGTAAGACTTGATTCACTAGAAGCACTAGAAGCAAGGGATTATCAAGATCCGCTAGATTGGTGGTGGACAAGTTATAGATTTGAGATGACTCTTCTTCAAAAGATTGCATCAAAATTATTATATCAACCTGCTACATCATCTTTTTGTGAAAGTAATTGGAGTACATATTCTTAAATTCACAATATCAAAAGAAACAATCTCTCAAGTAGTCGTGTTGAAGACTTGGTTTATGTTGATTCAAATATAAGATTAGTTTCATGATCTAATGCTGAGTATAGGTAACTAATTACTAATCTTTCAAATTTATTTTCTTTTCTATTAATCATGGTGATTATATTTCATCTTTTATTGTTATTTCTTTGAATATATTACACTGAACGAGCATCAAAATATTGGGATACAAACCTGAAGGAATATCATTTAGATGACAGCCAAGATTTGCATACCCTTAATATGGAACTCACACATCTGATAGTCCCTTTAGTTGATAATATTGTTTGTAAACACCCAAATTTTTTATGAAAATTTTCATCTTTAGAAAGTTGGCTATTTTTTGCAGTTTTGAGTTTTTAAATAAAATGCATCGAATGAGCTCGTTTTGGTATCAAAATTTTATAGCAGTCTCAAGATGATGGAATATTGTATCCTTTTGAGAAAAAAATCGAATTTGGACAAAATCTTGTAAAATGACTATTTTGCCCTCAAGACCAAATTGGCAGGATTTTGCCTTTTTAAGATCGTCTTCAGAGGATGATAACCTCAAGCAGTTTACCATTAAAGTGGGAATTAGAAAGGAAAGTATTGGAGATGAAGTTTCACTAAATAGCATTTGAACCTTGCCTTTTAAAACATCATCTTCAGAGGATGATAACCTCAAGCAGTTTACCTTCAGAGGATGATAACCTCAAGCAGTTTACCTTTTTAAGATCGTCAAGACCAAATAGCATTTGAAAATTTCACTAAAGATGATGTTTCCAAATATAAAAATATTCCCTTTTGAAAATGGTTTGAAATTTGTTTGACTATATGAAGGCAGATTCCGAGGAAGAAAGAAACGACATAAAAAGCAACTATCGAACACCTGCCAATTTCGGAGTTGTCGAACAAGGTTGTGACGTTCAATTTGGTAAGTTATCAAACCTTGCCAATTTCAATATAGAGAAGGATCAAAACAACCTTGGCACGATTTGGCAATCTTGACATCTGATTTGGTAAGTCTCTAAGCTACCCAAGGCTGGTCATTTTCATCTTACCAAGTTCAAACGACTCCAACTTGGAAAGATATCACTTACCAATTCCAGCCACAAGTCCTGGCCGGTTTTTGTTGATGCTTACGTGCCGATTTCAATATGGAAGCCTAACCAACTTCAGCATGGGACTTTCCAAATTCAGGAAGATTGACTATCTTCCAATCCTTGGTACATCGAATCAAGTTTGAGAAGAAACAACTACTTACCATTACAAGAGACTAGACGAATTCAGCAACCTGGCTAGTATCTTGCCAAGTTAAGTCAATTTTTTTAGGAAGGAAGCCAAGCTTAGCCGAGCCCAGCAAAGTGGACAACAACTTGCCCTTTTCAGCTTGGATCAACTTCAGCCAATGAGCAACCCTCTTCCAAATTCAACGTGGATTGCAGCTGCTCACCATTCCAAGTTTAATAGCTCCTTGACTTTCCAAAGCAGTTCATCTTCACGGCAACCAGCTGCCTTCTTCACAGCAGCCATTTACCGATTCCAGCTCCAAATGGATTCTACATTCCATCTGATGTCAGCTCTTAACTTCCCGTAAAGGATAAAATGAGGTTATTAACTTCCCGTATACATAATGAGGTTATTAGAAACAAATTAGGAGTGACACCAATAGAGGATAAAATGAGAGAATGTCGTTTAAGATGGTTTGGACATATAAAAAGAAGATCAAAAGAAAAACTTGTAAGACAGTATGAAAAACTATATTTGGAAAGTATTAAAAGAGGTAGAGGACGACCACAAAAGTGTTGGAAAGAAATAATAAAGAATGATCCAGCTTATTGAGTTAACTGCTAACATGGCACACAATAGGGATCTGTGGAAACAAAGAATCCATGTAGCCGACCCCATCTAGTATGGGAAAAGAACAAAGAATCCATGTAGCCGACCCCGTCTAGTATGGGAAAAGGCTTAGTTGTTGTTGTTGTTATTGTGTTATTTGTGTCTTAGGAAAGTGGCTAAGATGTGTTAGGTATATCTAAGGGAGGTGTACCGGCACAAAAAGAAGCTTGGTGGTGGAGTAAAGTAGTGCAAAATAAAATCAAGACAAAGAGGACATGTTACAAATTACATTATGCTAAGAAAACTAGTGAAACTTTAGAGGGTTATAAGAAAGCAAAGAAGGAAGCGAAAAAGGTTGTTAGCGAAGCAAAAGCTAAAATTTGGGAGGATTTATATAAAAAAAACTCAACTCAAAAGAGGGTGAAAGAGATATTTTTAGGATAGTTAGGGCTAGAGATAAGAAAACTAAAGATCTTAATTATGTTATCAAAGACGAGGATGAAAAAAAAATTGTGACAAATGATGATATAAAAAATAGATGGAAAAACTATTTTTATAAGCTTTTTAATGAAAATAAAGATGTTAGTATTAGCTTAGGAGAGTTAGCCAAATCAGAAAAGTATATAAGCCACAATTTCTACCAATGTATTCAAAAGAAAGAAGTCAAAGAGGCTCTTAAACACATTAAGGGTGGTAAGTCAGTAGGACCAGATAATATTCTTATAGAAATTTGGAAAATAGTAGGAAAAATAGGAATCACATGGCTCACAAGACTATTTAATGAAATATGGAGAAACCAAAAGATGCCCGAGGAATGGAGAGCGAGTACACTTATACTCTATATAAGAAGAAGGGAGACATTCAGAATTGTGCGAATTATCGAAGTATCAAGTTAATAAGCCATACTACGAAATTGTGGGAAATAATTATCGAACGTAGGTAAAGACAAGTATCAAGTATAATACAGAGGTATCAAGTTAATGAGCCATACTACGAAATTGTGAGAAAAAATTATCGAACGTAGGTTAAGACAAGTATCAAGTATAACAGATAACCAATTTGGATTCATGCCAAGCAGATCTACGGTTGAAGCAGTTCACCTTTTGAGACGTCTTATGGAACATTTTAGAGCAAAAAAGAAAGACCTTTACATGATATTTATTGATTTAGAAAAAGCTTACGATAGGGTACTGAGGGAGGTTCTTTGGAGAACCTTGGAAAAAAAAGACATCTCATAGAAATACATAAACCTTATAAGAGACATGTACGATGGTGCAACAATATTTGTGAGGACTTATGAAAGAATGACAAACTTCTTTGAAGTTAATATTGGGTTACATCAAGGATCAACTTTAAGTCCATACTTATTTATAATGGTGATTGATGAGTTAACAAAAAATATTCAAGATGAAGTACCTTGGTGTATGTTATTTGCAGATGACATTGTGCTAGTGGAGTAGTTTAAGGAAAAAGTTAATAGAAAATTAGAACTATGGAGAGAAACATTAGAAAGTAAAGGCTTTCGACTTAGTAGAACAAAGACAAAATATATGGAATATAAGTTTGATCATTTGGTTATTTGAGAGGAAATAGAAATTAAAATTGGCACACATTGCATCCCCCAAAAGGAAAGTTTTAAATAGCTAGGGTCAATTTTTCATAGTGATGGAAGAATTGATGGAGATGTTATGCATAGAATTAATGCTGGTTAGTTAAAATGGAGAGGAGCATCAGGTATCCTTTGTGATAAGAAGATACCATTAAAGTTAAAAGGTAAATATTATAGAGCAGCAATTAGGCCTGCCATGTTTTATGGTTATGAGTGTTGGGCAGTTAATCATCAACATGTACAAAAGATGTCTGTGACAGAAATGAAGATGTTGAGATGGATGAGTGGTCATACAAGAAAAGACCGTATACATAATGAGGTTATTAGAAACAAATTAGGAGTGACACCAATAGAGGATAAAATGAGAGAATATCGTTTAAGATGGTTTGGACATATAAAAAGAAGATCAAAAGAAAAACTTGTAAGACAGTATGAAAAACTAAATTTGGAAAGTATTAAAAGAGGTAGAGGACGACCACAAAAGTGTTTGAAAGAAACAATAAAGAATGATCTAGCTTATTGTGAGTTAACTGCTAACATGGCACACGATAGGGATCTGTGGAAACAAAGAATCCATGTAGCCGACCCCGTCTAGTATGGGAAAAAGCTTAGTTGTTGTAGTTGTTATTTGTGTGTATAAGTGTTTATAATTGCAAAGTGACCATATAATTACTTCAAGTTTCATTCAAAATTCTCAATGTGCACCCTTCGCTAAAAAGTAAGTTCAGATCAATTATGAATTGATGAATCATCCACAAACCAGAATAACGAACCACGACTCAAGAAAACCCCATTGAGTAAACTCTTGAATTGTGAATGTACAGTATCTAGATACAAAATTATAGTACAGTGGATTTCTTCCTAACATAAAGTGAAGATGTGTTCTGTCCCTCTCATTAAAATGGAGAGCAGATGATCAGCTTCAAATGTCAGCAATTTGGTGAATGCAGAAAATGTTATCCTTTTTGAAAGATGCATATAATGTGAATGGAATCCAAAATGCAGCACTTTGTTTGCTGTGAAAGAACGAAGAAGTAACCCATGGCACCACAACTTAAAAGAAAATGCAACACCTTTGCGACCACACAGACAAGCTCTTCATGACATAAGATGGCAGGTTTGTGATACAAGCGGTATAGGTCAGCCCCCAAACTGCCATAAGGTAGCCAGTCAAAGGGAGCAAAGTTAACAGCCTCTGCACAATTTAAACCTGAAAAGTCAAAAGGAAAGAAGCAAGTTATTGGCAGTATACAGTTTCCAAAACAAAATCATGCATTCTGATATTCAGAAAAATAGAAGGTATAGGAAACTAGCCACAAGGCTGCAAAAGAAGATAGTCCTCCTACCACAGTTAAAGCCTCCATGGAATGCCCTGGGGAAGGTTATAACAAAGTTTCCAGGTTCCTGCATCAAATACACCAAGTAGCATGTTATTTTGCTCTGTACTATCACAAGTAACAAAATGAAACGCATCACGGTGGTGAAGTCTAATAGCCTTGGGTTATTCAATGCAATAAATAGTACAAATAGGCAAGACTATCAAGATACCAAGTATGAGATGCTCATAAAATCATTGTCAGAGAAAAACATTTAGCAGAAAATTTAAGTCAGAAAAACTTGGGCAGAAACATGATAAGGAACTCTTTCCTCGGAAAATTAGTGAAAGTGAAATGTCCTACACTCATGAACTAATCAGTAGTGAAAGAGAGCAGACTCATAAGGATAATTTCATAGCTATGTGAAGGATGTGCCACTCCATAGTGTACCATACCTGTACAAGACTACAGACACGTACTCCGTTTTGCTGCATGAGGGATGGATTTAGCATTGTAACAAGTTGGAAAAGCAAGTCAGGCTGTGCTTCAAACAAATCAGGAAGTGTTTTCTGCATAACCTGCAGGATGAAAACATGATGACTGTAAAGGAAATAAAGCCAACACTTGAATAGAAGTAGAACCCTCAAGAAAAATTGCGAAGAGCTAAAAAGAAGTGCCTCACATGTGCTACCAAGCCTCTCATAGACAAAAAGCAGGCCAAATATGGTTTGCAAACAAAGGCCTATTGTACAGCACGACGTATGAAAATCTGAAGTGGAACTGTCACTAAAAGAATCGATATTACTTGATTAACCTGACACCTCTGGTCATGCATTAATGCCTATGTGGAACAGACATTCATGATCATACTGTGTGTAATGAATGGCAAACATAATGCATTTGAGGGGAAAAAACAATGTTATTTGGATTACCTTCTCGAATGCAGGTGCTTCATTACCAGGAATACTGTACCAGCACTTCGGTTCACCCCTGAAACCACATAAGGAAAATGCCACAATCAATTTGATTCACAAGCAGGTTAGAAACCCAGAGAAACAAAGATAAAACTGTAATAAATTCCATATTGAAAGGTGAGGAGGTTGAACAAGGCAAAAAAGGGTACGAATCTTGAGCCATCAACAGGAATCCTATGAAGTTTCTCCAGCGATGAAGCTCAAAACTATATGGAAACTAAGAAAATTGACATGCTGTGAGTATGGCAGATTTCCCTTTTCTTTGCAAATAAGACAAGAAAAGTTCAATGGTGTCGGATATTGATGCAAATACCAAATAACGAAATCATGCCTTTTCCACATTAGGTGGGGTTACCTTGGGTTATTGTCAGATGTTGATGATTGCAAAATAATCATCTTCATTCAAGCTAGTTAATAACAAGACAAATACATGGAATAAATGAACCCTAGGCAACAGGCATCTGGACCAGAAAGCTTTGAAAAAAAATCGCCTTATTGCATAAGATCAGGAAGGAGAAAGCAAAAGGAAAGCGTTAGATGGACAGACCATTCGGGCGAGATTGATTTTCAAGTAAAACTAGCAACCTTAAGATCGGGATTGAATACAAATCTAGTATTCTAGCCATTAAGGAGCATTCCCTCCCCCTTCCTCATGTAAACAGCCTCTATCTAAGAGAGGCTTGTTCCTCGTGTAAATGCTAAGCCTATGGCTTGTCTAACGTGAGGTTTTATTCACCCTTTTGGTGTTTAACTACTGTGCTGTTTGGTGTTTGTGATTCTCTGTGTGAAGCTTGGTATTGAGCTTGTGTGTACATCATTTAGCACTCAAATGTGAGTCTAGTTGAAGCACACCCATCTTAACGCTCTTGAATTTTCGATTAACTTAAGGGTAAGATTTGAATCCCTAAACATGGTGATAAGACTGTACGAGAATATTGTGGAGTTAAACCTCGACTCTGAAAGGAACTCTGATAGCCTGAACGGGTTGTTGGCCCATAACTGTTCTAACATCTTAAGGGTTATCTAATCATCATCTTTACAGGGGAATCAAATAAGGGGTATTGTAAGGATGATGAAACAGGTTGGGTAGCACTGACAGAAGATAAGATGAGAGAGGCATGCTTAAGATAGATTGGACACTTAGAGAGGCGATCAAATGAAGCTTCAGTAAGAAAGTGCGAGAAAATAGACAGTCAACACTTTAAAAGATGGAGAGGAAGACGAGCAAAATAAACAATGAAGGGCATCTCAGCCTGTAGCGTCGTCACACCTAATCAGCTGATTCATGGCCACAAAGAAAGGAGAACATTAAAGAAATAAAGCAGGCACATAACCCTATGACTCGAGCATTTTCAGCATAGACAGATAGGACTAAGGAAGTTAGTTCATGAAATAACACTTGAATTGTTACATTGCAAATGAAAAAGGCCTTATAATTGCCCGCAGTACTAAGGGCATTTTGGTAATTTCTGTTTTACAACCCATTATATAAGGACCCGGAAGTTTGTATTAAGGTTAAGAGTCTCATTAATAGAGAATGAGAAAGAGAGGGGGCATCCTCCATTAGAGGGCCTGCCCCCTCCTTTAAATCTCCATTGTTTTCTCTTATCTTTTATCTTTTGTTGATGTTTTCTATTATTGATTATCCGCTCCGTTTCTCACGAATTACAACAGCCGCTACTAACAAACCCTTTTTCCCTGAAGGAACCAATTCTATCAAACTAAGTAAGCAACTTTTTATAGAAGGAAAAGTTTTTTGTTGGTTGGTGATGTAGTGAACATCTGAATATGACGAAGAGCATGCGGCAGTTGCAAAGATGAAACACATCATTCACTTAAGACAATATTGGAGCTCCCTAATCAGACATGGATCCCGGTCTTGATTCAACATAGAAGTTATGTATGTTGAAGAATATGTATATGCTATTTTTTAAGTGTTACTTCTGTAATTTCTGATAGTTGGGTATTATTGTAATTGCTCGTAGTACTAGGGCATTTTGGTGATTTTTTGTTTTACAACCCATTATATAAGGATTGGAAGTTTGTATTAGGATTAAGAGTCTGATTAATAGAGAGTGAGAAAGACAGGGGGCGGCCTCCATTGGAGGGCCTGCCCCCTCCTTCAAATCTCCATTGTTAATTCTTCATCTTTTGTTAATGTTTTCTATTATTGATTATCCGTTGCATTTCTCACGAATTACAACATGGTATCAGAGCTATTTTAATCATTGTGAGTAGTAGAAGGTGGAGACGGGAGAGAGCATTGCGATCAAGATTCTGGATAGGGAGAAGGCTATGCATTATTGAACCAAAGAAGTCTGATCATATTACTTAGGAGCCACTCGATGAAGGTTTTGGTGTTATCGTTAGGTCCTGTAGAAACCTTCACCGCTTGTCTTTGTTGGGTATGCTCACTAATCAAGAATTCTACTACATTGGCAAGTATGCGACACATTTGGAGATGTTGTCTGTTGCATTTGCAGGTGACAGCGATTTAGGGATGCAGTATGTATTAAGGGGTTGTAAGAACCTAAGGAAGCTGAAGCTGGAGATCAGGGACAGTCCGTTTGGTGATGGAGCTTAATGGTGAAGATCATGGACGTATAGATTCGAGAGATGATTAAATCAATGGTGGTTGAAGCATGGAAGGCATAATTTGTCTTGGAGCGGAAAAGAGTTATGAAATACCGTGTAAAACATTCCATCCCGATGCAAGTGTAAAAAGCTTGATGAAGCTTTGGGAATTTTTAACTGCATGGAACAGAAGGGGTGTAAGCCTGATGGAATCACATTTTCTTCTATTATAGATGCCTTGGGGAGATAAGGTAGGGTTGATGATTCATACAGAATGTTCGAAAGGATGCTAGATGAAGGTCATGTTCCAAATGTTGTTGATTTGTTAAACACCATGCGAAGATTAAAGTTTCGTCCAGCTTTTTCGGCATATACTATTGGTGCTCTTGCTTATGCTCACGAGCCTGATCTTGCACTGCAAATGTTCCATCAGATGCAGGAAATAGGTTATGAAGTCAGTGTGCATTTATTCACTACAATGATCCGTGTGTTTCCAAGGGAAGGCAGACTTGATGCAGCTCTCTCTATATTGGACGAAATGAAGACCAATAGTTTCAAAGCAGACATTGTTCTGTATAATGTTTTCATAGACTGCTTTGGTAAGGTTGGCAAAGTCGATATGGCATGGAAGTTTTTCCATGAAGTCAAGGCTCAAGATATCATGCCCGACGATTTGACCTATTCGAGCATGATTGGTGTCCTTTGCAAGGCATGGCGGCTAGAGGAAGCTGTTAAAATCTTTGAACAAATAGAAAGTAACAGGATGTGGAGAGTGAAGAGAATGTAATTAGTTATGCAATAAGGGAACTATATCATAAGTCCTGCAAAATCGTCTGCTAAGCGTGCAAAATCGTCTGCTAAGCGTATGAAGATAGAAGTAAGCCAGATGCAAAAATAGGAGGTTGATTTATGCCATGACCACCATTAATGCCGCCAAAATAAAGAGGAGAAATATTTAACACTTATATTTTGATGTGCATGTTCTTGTGATTTACATGAAATTCTCAAGGAAAAAGAAGAAGATGAAAAAGGAAGTTGTTGGCTACCAAAAGTACCAATGGTGGTGGGGCCATTCTTTCCAGATTTTTCAAAAGAAGGTCCCACAAAATCTTAAAAAGAAATATTTGAATTGTTTGAGAAAGGTAACTTTATTTCTTTTTGAATTTCAAATGCTGGAAATAGAAGTTACAGATTACTTTTCCTGATTTTGTGGAAAGCAAACAAGAAATAATTATGGAAATTAATTTCTTAATTTGGTGAAAATGATAAGGAAAAGAAATCAAGATAAGGATGATTCTAAAAATAAGGATGAGTCCCATGTTTTTAAGAAGAAAGAAGGTAACTACTACCCATCATCTGCAAAAAGAAAGTGAATGTAGGAAAAGGAATGTGGTTGGTTATAGCAGGTGAATGAAATCACACGTATGAAAGTGGAGCAGCAATCCAAATCCAATTTATGATTTATGAAAGCTCTTCAACAGCAAGTCGTCAACCTCAGGTTATTCTCTCTTTATGTGTATAATTCAAAGATGGGTTAGAGAGTGCAGTGCAAGGAGTGACTGGATGAAATTTGGAAAAATGAAAGAAGAAAATGAGGATATAGGAAGCAATCATCAACGATAATGAAAGTATCAATGCTGGGAAGGGATCTTTTGAAACTTTCCCAACTTTCTTAATACAGAAACAAAGTTGCCCGATGAGTTTGTATTTCAACGTGGATGCATTTCATTCACCGGTACGCCAAGATGAAGGTGAAGAAGAAACTCGAAAAAAATTCATCTGAAGTCTGATGAACACAGGAGCCACTGCCACCTGAGAACACAGGAGCCACTGCCACCTGAGATTGAAGGCTCGAAACCAAACGGAGAAAGAAAGAAGGAAAAGGATCAATGAGAAGATTTATTCTCTACATGATCTTATACCTAATGCTAATAAGTTGAATACGTGAAAGCTCTTCAGCACTTGCATAAGGGTTGCTGCTTTGACTGTCATACTTATCGCAGTGCTGAAGATGAATAGCTAAGAAGGCTAAGTTGAATAAGATTACAGCCATGAAGGTTGCTGAAAAGTGTTGTAGCAAGGAAGATCGCTTAGAAAATTGACAGCCAAGGGGCCTGGAAAAAAATGCAGAAAATATGAAGTCGTACGTAGTGAGTGTTTCCTTATTTGGTCAAATAGCAGAAATACAAATAGAAGAAAAAAACAGAGTATAGAAAATCAATTTACTTTTCAGTACATTTGCATGAAAAATCAAATCATAGAAGAAGCTAGAGGAATTTGTTGGTATTGAATGTGGCAGTATCACCAAGAAACATGAAAATTAAAACCTTGAGTTGCTGAAGTAAATAGTCAAGAGGGCTGAAAAAGCGGTTGCAGTCACCATGTAAAGGGACGCAGACCAACTAGTACGAGCATAAGTATGTATTATGCTATTTGAGTGGTAGAGAGAGGGCACCCAACCAACACACCGGCAACAACCACCATGTGAAGGGCAGCAGGAAAAGTCGTGTGATGTGTGTATGGTGGAGTAGTACCTCCTACCACAAAAAGATCAACTTTCTAAAGAATAGAAAAATATAACTTTTAAAGTGTAACTGCCGAATTACTTAATGAAGAATAAGAAAGAGAGAGAGAACAACCGACACCCATAGAAAGGTCGTGTGTTCCCATGTGTTCTTGATTGTTCAAGTTGTTTTAAAGAAGCCTTGAAGAGCCTCACTCCCAACTTGAGGGGAGGTGTTGAAGAATATGTATCTGGTGTTTTTTAAGTGTTATTTCTGTAATTTTTGATAGTTGTGTATTATTATAATTGCCCGCAGTACTAAGAGCATTTTGGTAATTTCTGTTTTACAACCCATTATATAAGGACCCGGAAGTTTGTATTAAGGTTAAGAGTCTCATTAATAGAGAATGAGAAAGAGAGGAGCATCCTCCATTGGAGGGCCTGCCCCCTCATTTAAATCTCCATTGTTTTCTCTTATCTTTTGTTGATGTTTTCTATTATTGATTATCCGCTTCGTTTCTCATGAATTACTGACAGCCGCTACTAACAAACCCTTTTTCCCTAAAGGAACCAATTCTATCAAACTAAGTAAGCAACTTTTCATGGAAGGAAAAGTTTTTTGCTGGTTGGTGATGTAGTGAACATCTGAATATGACGAAGAGCATGCGGCAGTTGCAAAGATGAAACACATCATTCACTTAAGACAATATTGGAGCTCCCTAATCAGACATGGATCCCGGTCTTGATAGGGACAGCTTAAGCAGCTACTTCAACATAGAAGTTATGTATTCGGATTTGGGTATCAATCACTTTTGGGATCATCGAGAATTGATATTGGATATTTAAATAATATTCTGCCATATATGAACTTGAATATTGATCAGTTATGACACGTCTACATAAGGATCTTTTAGCATTTTTGGAAAAAGAAAAGCTTTATCCTTGCATTTTCAAGTCATTGTTAAGTAGTTATCCGCACCAAGTTTCTGATTTTTCCAGTGATGAACTAGGTAGGTTTAAACGGTAATGGTTTATCAAGTTTCCATCATCAACAACAATTTCTTGAAATTTGGCAATAGCATCCATCATGCATGATAGGTGCATGAAATTCCGTCCTGTCTTAATGCGCTCATCAAAGAATACTGCTTGACCTTTCCAATTTAGCATGGTACATAAGGGTTCTTTTATTGACATACAAAGGAAGCATGAAACGGAAAGACTACCCAAAGAAAAGGTTCTATATGTAGACGGAGCCTCCATTTCAGTCTGTTATTTGTTGAGAGGCTGGTGAAAAGAAAATGAAATTTCCGATAATTTGTGCTCGCATAATAGCCATCCTGCAAGGACATTTTTGCTGGTTCACCCAACCAACAAACGGAAAAGAACTCAAACTCAATCCCAACTATATCTTTTATTTTAAGCGACTTTATTCATCACTCTGGGGTTAGATACTGTTCAAGGATTCCTTAATGCCACTCAATTGATTGTTGAGAACTCCATCAGAAATTAAAACCTGGCTGCATAACCAACATAATCCGTACAACAAATATGCCATGTACGGTTCTGATTACTATTCGTGGATGACGCAAGTAATGCACCGTACGCGTAAAGAAGTGCATATTTATTATGAATCCAATGAACGCATCCTGATTGAACCAACAGGGAGTGACATTACCTGAAGTCACTCCCAATACACGCTCTTAACCGACTCATAAAAGATTTAAGCCCATCACAAAGATGTTAGCAGTGTCGTGTTGTGTATTTGTCCGTCCATCATGTGTCATTGCAAATGCATACAGTAAAAGAAAGAGAGAGGAAATAAAAGAGTGAAAAGGCTACCAGTGTAAATAATTCATTGAATAGAAGCAATGATCCTCAACATGCCAACAGAATGATGAGAACAGCATCCCTACATAGAGCCAGGGCACAGTAACACCCGTTATATTATCGCGCACAACTTGAAGCAACGATCCTTGCAACTTAGGTAAGTTATTGAGATTCCAGGGACTATCACAATACTCTTTCCACGCATCCTGATCAATGGATGACGGTACAGAATCAGTGACCCGCGGGAAACCGCTCCCGTACAATGAGGTATCTAAATCGTTTCCATATATGACGTGAACTTCTCCGGCCAAGCCTTCAACAATTTCCCAGAATTTTTTCTCTATCTGCGGGTAAGTTGGGCTAGACGATCCAAACCATCTCTTCTTCACTCGTTCAGCTAGCTTCCTGAAAGCGTCGATCGAGAATTTCTTCCCCGGAACAAACCCGAAAGAATCCTTATCGGAGTTCAGGCACTCTAAACAATACCAATTACCGGCAGGAACGCGCTCTAAAGGAGGTGACAAGCAGTATATATGCCACCCCCGATTGCAACGATCACACAGAAGCATCACTTCACCATGAAGCCCGCTACCGCATTGCTCGCAGATTTGGTCTGCATTGCCCACTGCTTCCGAATCCTGCGCGTCTTCCTCCTTGTGATCCTCACCCTCTGAATCGCGCTTCGGCTTCTTCGTTGCATCGGAATCACCGGAACCTTTTGCTGAAATCACCTTTCTCCTACGTCTCCGCCATTTCCCGACCGGCTTCTTCCCGCCAGTGCTCATAAAATTCCGATACCTCTCGTAATCAAGCAAGTGCTCTCGATACAGCTGACTCAAGACGTGCATGGAGCAAGGTGAAGCTTTTGCCACGGGGCACGCTATCCGGAATACATCGGACCACTTCTTATCCCCGCAAACCTTCTCGTATCCTCCGTACCTCTTCACCGCGTTATAAAGCCTGCATATATCAAGATCTTCGCCGCGGAAAACGGGTCGTGGCGTCCGTTTCTTTCCTCCGTGCTTCTTGAGGAACCTTCCGTACTCCAAATCGAAGGTGGTGGGATCGGAAGCGGGAGAACGAGCCTGGAGATGGTGAATAGCCTGTGATTTTGTGAGAAAGGAGAAGGAGGAGAGGTCGATGGCGAACGGAGGCTTCCAGCTGACCGGCGGGACGATGCGGCAAATACCGAAAGGCTCCGCCTCTGCTCGGATCCGATCTATGTACTCGAGCGGGTCCCGGAATTCGTCCTCGGTAGGGTAGAAGGCAGGGGCCGTAGGAAGATTCAGACCGCACGAGGAGTCCGAGCCTCTCGCCCTCGCTCTGCCCATCACCAGCGGAACTCCGGTAGATCACCGACTGTTAGGAAGGAAAGAATTCATTGTCGACTTAATAGAACGAGTGGAAGAGAAAAAATTTACCTATTAGGGCATCGACTTGGCCCTTCGCGGACGTCGAGTTTTTTTTTTTTATGATGGCGGACGAATCGGAAGAGGAGGCGGGATATTTTGTAGGAAAGTTTCTCTTTCGGTCCTATGATTGTTTCGAAATGCATTTCAGTGCGTAAATTATTTAAAAGATTGAATTCACTTACCGTTGCCGTAAAATGGTAAGGTAAGTTGTATGCCATACTCTGCATTCAGCTCAAATGGACGGTAGAAACCTCGAAGCTGCTTCAGCTACACTTGCAGCTCATTCAAATGCAACTGAATCGAGTGCTGCTGCATTTCTTTTGAACTTTGAACAGAACCGAGCCAATTTTCGTGAGCGTTTAACATGTTGCCAAATTACGCCAGCTTTTGGTTTGGTATTTGTTCAAGAACTGAAGACCTAAATTGATCAAAAGTACAATTTAGGGAGACTAAATGATCCATTTGATCTCTAACAATCGAAGGGTAAGGGTGTTACTATACATATACCTAAAATTACTAACCATGCATTCTTATTTAAGTTTTTTTATTTTCCCTATTATACATAACAATGATCACATTTTATGTCATAAAGAACCTCAACAGCTTTGTAGGTTAGATTTCATATATGATTTGGGACGAGGAAGTTATTCATTTTGTCAATTAAAAGTAAAAGATCTTAGATATATTACTAACAAACATTATGTATAAATATATAGGGACTATTGGAACTGGTGACATGTCACACGAGATAGAATGCTTTTGTTGGCCAGTAATTTTCATGAGAAGATTTTATTCTAAAGTCTATGTAGAGACTTGAAATCAAACTCAAAACCACGTCGTGCGCGAGCGTGCCAGCTAGTTTGTTTAAACTAACAAAGATGATTTCTGAATTCTAAATCGATTATGGGTAAGTAAATTCTTTCCGATGTAGGCCTTATTGAACCGATGGTCAAGAGTCAGCCTAAACGCTTTGAGATTTTTTTTGCTTTGGTGTATTTTCAAAATTCACTTTCAATTCTCATGAACTTAGCCAAACTCGTGAACTTGGCTTTTGGAAGAAAATATTTTAAATTCTTGTAAAACAGAAACTGGTTTTATTTTAAGAGACTTATTTTTTGATTTTTTAATAGCTTTTGAATCTCCAAAAATCGTAAAAATTTTACACTAAGGAGAGACTAATATGAAAATTCAAGAACTATTTTTATTCTAATTTTAAGTTATATTAATTTGAACAATTAAATCAGACATTGAACCTTGCTCAGACGTTGAGAATAGATTTGTGATAAAAATATAGAGGTCTAGAAAAATATTTGTATCTTGGTGCACAAACCTTCGATCTTTATGAAATTAGTCTTGCTGGAAAAATATGAATATCAACTTTTTAATGAGACTAACTTCAATAAAATTGGTTTAATGCAGACAAAGTTATGGTATGATAACGCAAACTCTATTATAGGAAACACGAGTTTTAAAGGTTCTGTTCCGATTTTAATGATTTGTTCCGATTTTATTTACATAGTTGTATGGCCTAAAATTCTTGAAAATTTTAACAGAAGTGGGTATGTGTGTGTATATTAGGCGTGCAAAGATTTGACACATTAAGAGTAGAGAGCAAGGAATTAAAAATCATGCATCAGACTTATGTAGGATGTAGAAAATGAGTTTTCAAGTTTACAACGTACATGAATGCATATCGTGTGAATTTAAAAAACAATTCACAGTAATTAAAATATAAATGACTGAAAGAAATGAAGGAAAGTATGATTATGGCTTAAGCATAGAGGAGATTAGAAGATATAAGAGTTATAACATATGGAGGAATAAGAGAAATTGAAAATCAAACACTTAGTAGGCATGTAATGAACAAAAGAAATTGGATAGTATAATATAACTATTACATTAATGAATAGAGTTAGCTACTTCTTAATTACAACCCCTTCTTAATTGAATGAAAGTAAAGAATAAACGAAATTGGAAGAGAGGGAGAATCGACCTTGATTCAAGATGCTTTTTGGTAAGGTTGTGAAGACGGCTTGGGGCGGCTCCTCCAATCTCTTCCTCCTTCTTCCTCTCTCTCTCTTTCTCACTTTTGCTCCTCACTTGGCTGCAAACTTTCCTCTCTCTCTCTCTCTCTCTCTCTCTCTCTCTCTCTCTCTCTCTCTCTCTCTCTCTCCACTTCCTTCAATGCCTAAAACCCAACCCTAAGACCCCCTTTTATAGATTTCTAAGAGGGGCCTCTAGGGTCATCCACGATTTTGGACTTTGAGCCACTTCACTCCAATCCGATCCAATAGATAACCCATTATTGCATATGGGTGCATGTGGGTTGGGATGGTGATCTTCTCTTGGTCCATGTGGGCTAGGTGCAACCACATGGTTCAAGCTTTCATTTGAGTAAGGCTTGGAGTGGTCGAGCCACTCTAGCCTAAGTCCTTCCCTTGGTCAAGCCATTGAAGCCAACGTGCTTGTTTGGCTCAGTCTTGGTGTCTTGACTTCACTCCTCTTGGCGCACCTTAGCCCATCATGCTTCACGTCTTAGCTTGATTAAGGCATGGTCCTTCACTTTGGCCTTACCTTGACCAAACTCTAGCCTTCATCGAGTCATCTTGTTGTGCCTTAGTTATAGGGTGTCCTTGACTTTACCTTGAATGAATTTATGCAACTACTGGAGTTTGAACCTGTTTGCATCTGATTTGATTATCCCCTTTGAGTTGAATTGGATCGATCTTGCTTTGGGATGAGTCCTATTTTCATCCTAACCTTCAAGAATTATCTTTTGCTTGATTATCTTTTCAGTTAAGATTTATGGTTTCAAATATTTTCTTTTTTATTATTTCAAATATTTCACTTAAGATATATTTGAAAACATTGAGTTTTAATGAAATCTTCAAATATTCTTTTTAGAAAACAATTGGGTCTCATTCCCAATGTTTGTTTGCGTGGGTGACCTGCTTTCACTCTGTGAGTTAGTCTTTATTGTTTCAACTACTTTAACCCTTTGTTGAGTGTACCGTGTTAGACCACTTTAACCCTTTTGATGGGTGTAGGGTTTCGAACCACTTTAACCCCTTCGTTTAGGGTCATGGAGTAAGACTATTATCGATCGGGCGAATTTTGAGGTCTGGTTTGAATTGATTTGGTTTTGAATTTCAATGGTTTTTGTAATTTTGTAAATTTAACATTTTGCAAACATTTCGTGGGTTTAGTTCCTAATGTTTCATTTTCACCTGTTTTCTTGCGAAAAATGGTTTGAATTTTTTTGAAGACAATCATTTGAAAAAGCAGAGTATTGCTCATTTAGCCTTGAGGGCAAAGTAGTCACTTTTTTAACTTTTTGTCAAAATTGGATTTTTTTAAGAGGGATTAAATATACCCTTATTTTAAGGTTGCTATAAATTTTTGATGTGGAACTGAGTTCATTTAAGATGTATTTATTTGAGAAACCCTTAAAAGACCCAAAACTTTAATTTTTATTTAAAAAAGCAAAATTTCTAAAAGATCAAAATGTTTTTGTTTTTTTTGTTTACAATTATGATGAAGTGAAGTTGCATATGAAATATGCTCAGAGAAGGGAATTACGCATGTGCAAATGGTGTTCTTATTTTGTTATTGGAAACACTCAAAAATTTTGTCAAAATAATTTGATGTTTTAAAAATTTTGCCTTTTTAAGAAAAATCGTGGTTTTGAGCCTTTTAAGGGTTTTCAAATAAAGACACCTTAAACGAACTCATTTTCGCACAAAAATTTCGTGGCAACCTCAAAATAAAGGTAAATTGCACCTCTCTCAGAAAAATCAAATTTTGACAAAGAGCCAAAAAATGACTGCTTTGCCCCCAAGCCCAAATTGGCAGCATTCTGCCTTTTCAAAATATTTCATCTAAAGAAGGGATGATTTTAAATAATTTTCTTCACAAAAATAATTGAAAATGAGGCATTGGGAACCAAATCCAAGCATATTTGCTAAATATCAAGTTTATCAAAACCTTTTAAAATCAAATGAAATCCAAATCAGGCCTTAAAAACTCGCTCAATTGAGAATATTCCTACTCCGGGACCCTACACCCATTAAAGGTTAAAGTGGTCTGACACCCTACACCCATTCAGGGTTAAAGTGGTTTGTTACCCTACACTCATCTAGGGTTAAAGTGGTTTGATGCCCTATACCTAATGAAGGGTTAAAGTGGTTGAAACGGTAAAGACCAACTCACGGGGCGAATGGAGGTCGCCCATGCAAACGAACAGTGGGAATGGAACTCATTTTCGACACAAAACATGTTTTGACACAGAATTGTTCCTTAACATATGACACGAGAACACTACATGAATCATTGTCATTTCAAATACGACACAACTCAAAAATTGGGACACGCCCAAAAGGAGGCCGATTCTGTTGGTTTTTCGGTGTCAATTTCGCTAGTTTTCGGCAACGACTAAGGCTGACGATGGTCTCCAACCGACCGCTTGTATCTCCTCTTCCAATCTAACCCAATATTGGTCACCAGTGACGACATTTTGGCCAAAAAATTCATGGAAAAAGGGTAACTCGAATTTAAGGAAAAATTCACAAATCTATACTTGCTTTTAACCGATTTTTGAGTATTAAAGCTTATTTTCGATTGTTTAGCATAAATCAAGCAAAAGCCCTTTTATGTAACTTAGATTTAGTAACTAAAAATAAAGAAAAACAGAAAGTAAAAATGAGGAATTCTTACCAGATTTCGAATGGTTTTAAATAATGAAAAAAAAAATATTTGAAACCATAAGTAGAGATGAAGCCCAGAGGATAGAAACAAATCAAGATGGAAGCGAAGATTAAGGCGATGGTTGAGCTAAGCCCACATCAAGCTCGTGTAGACCAAGCTATGGATCAAGGAAGTAGATCAAATTAAGTCAAGGCACAGCTCCATCAAAGACCAAGCCAAGTGGGTAGCCTCACCAACCTAACCTATTGGAATTTGATCAAAGCTTAGACTCGAGTCACCTAGGCTAACCATGACCCGTGGTCTAGCCCCAACCAAGTGGCCTTGACTAGACCAAATGAATTTGACCCACCTTAGCCATCTCCACCATACACTCTTTGGCCAAACCACAATTAAAATCATCTTACCTAGCCTCGGCCGAACTCATTTCAGTTGGCCCATCTTTTCCATTAAGCTCACCCGTCTTGGCCTAGGCGATGAAATCAAGTATCAAAGTGGCTCGAGCCAAGACCCAACCGACCCACTTAGCACTGCCCTTTTTGGGTCATATGGACCTAGGGGGGGCAGCATGAAGACACCTTAATGGACATGTGAATACCTTGGATCATGGGCTGGGTTTTGGGCCAAGAACCACCCGCCCCAAGGAAGGGTCTAGAGAAGACCCCCCTTTGGCCTATAAATAGAGGCCAAGGGGGACGATTTCCAGTATTGATGATTCTTGGGTATCCTTGGCTAGAGCATTTCGTGAGGATCCTTCTAGGCTGGAGTGGAGAGAGAGAGGGAGTGTAGGAAAGCTAGGAAGTGTTGCAAAATTAGAGAGTGAGAGGAGAAAAGAAAGAAGAGAGAAAGGAGAGGGTCGAGTGGCTCATTGTAGTCCGTTCTTGGAGATCATCAAGTAAGTGTTTCTCATCCATTATTCATCTCTATTCTCTTCTTAACATTCAATTCAAGAAAGGGGTTATATTAATGAAGCTTTGTCTCCCCCCATGATGTAATAAGAAGTAGATGTACTAAAATTTTCGTTCCTTACTTACGCACTCTAATTGTTTGTTTTCTTGATTCTACCTCTCTATATGTTATAAAAATCCTATAACCCCTAATCCCCTCTATGCTTAAGCTAATCTATATATATTTCCATTCATTTTTCTTCAACAATTTATTTTGAGTTGTTTTGTTGGTGCAATTTAAATTCGGGTGAGTTTGCATCATATATGTTCTAAAAACGAAACTATGTTTTTCAGTATCTCGCATATGTTCATTGCTGCAATTTTTATTTCTAGACCGATGATTCGAATGCTCTAAAATTTTAGGCACCACATCTACAAACACAAGTACATTATAAATAAAATTTCAAGAATTTTAGGGCCGTGTAGCTACGTGAATAAAACTGGAAAAAATCGGGAAAATTCAGATTTGGTTTCTGCACAATCGGTTTTCGTGCAACAAGGGTTGGGTAAAAGTCTAATATCTCTGTCTGTAGTGAACCAAATTTGAAAAAATTAGTCTCATCGAAAAGCTAACATCCATAGCTTTCTAGAAGACTAAAATTATAAAATGTGGAGTTTTGTACACCGAGATACAGAGGTTTCTTTGGGCCTCTGTGTTTGTGTAACAGAATATCCTGAAACTACTGAGTAGAGTTCAATTCCTGGTTTAATTCTGTAAATCTACGGTCCCAAAATTTGAAATAAAAATAGGCTTAGGATCTCCACATTCTAGGCTATGTCCTGTTCATAAATTTTGGAGATCTCTAAGTCACCAAAAAAATTTCGGAAACAAATTCTGAAAACAGAACCGGTTTCTATTTTTGAGAACTTACAAATTTTCAACTTTTTACCCAAGTGCACGAGTTTACTTTTATCACAACCACATTTCAACGTGAATTTAGAAATTCACCTACACATATGAAATCCTCAAAGTGCTTAGGCTGACCCTTGAGCATCGGTTCAAGAAGGCCTAAAGCGAAAAGATCTCGCTTAGCCATAATTACCCAAAGTCAAATTTTAAACTTTTACTAGTTTTGTAAAACTAGCTGGCACGCTCGCACAAGCAAAGTGGGTTTGAGAAATTTATTTCAAGTCTCTACATAGGCTTGAAATGAAATTTTCATATCTACAGTTATATCACATAGGGTGTACAATACACCAAGATAAGTAGAGGGATATGGTCTTGGTTTCTATCATTGAGTTGTTGGTGTTTGTATTACCAATGATGAGTAAGTTTGCTTGGGGTGGAGTGATATATAGTTAGGAAAGGCTTCTCACATAGAAGCATTCTAGCTTAGTGGTCATAGTACTTTGCTAAAGATACAAGTTTCTCCATTATATTTGTTTAGGTTTAGCAATAAGTCGATATCAGCCTACTTGTTCATTTCAATGATAAAACGATTTTTTATGTGTTTAAACTTAGATTTTTGAATGTTTTATAGCTTTTAAAGTTAGGCAATGCTTGGGGTGGGTTAATAGGCAACCTCGTGTGAGTATATGAATGAGCAGTATCACTCATAGGGATTGTCTTGTTGCATATCATAAGCCGTTGGATTCGATGGAGGCTCACGAGGTTTGTGTTTAGCAGTAGGTATTTTTTTTATGTTACACAATTCACTATAACATTAATATCATTTCATTTATCTTTTTTTTCTCAAATCACTTGGCAAGCTTATTATTGAAACATGTGTATGGACGACACCTATGACTTGTCCTTGTTCCATGAATGCATGTTTGGATATCATGGAGTTATACATGTGAGACTCAGTTGCTCGTCGATTTTGTCATTATTAACAGATCATGATTGAACAATTAAGGCTCATTGTAGCATATAGGCCAGCAATGCCACATGCATATAAGGTTGAGTACCATCCGTAAGATGTACAATGGCATTCACATAACTCACACTCCCTTCAAACATGACATGTTGGTGTGCATGTGTCATACCCACATGAGTGCGATGAATCATATATGAGATGATATGTTACAAGAAGACATCCATTTTTGTTGAGAGATTTCGTGCATCGATATGGACACCTGCTCCTACATCGGGGAGTCACCTTTCAACATCATGAACGATAATTCAAGTAGTGTAGTAATCTTTTATTTGTCTTTCATTTTAAACTTTATGTGATGTAGGTATTCACCTATTTATTAATTTTGTTGTTGTGTGTTATTGATATCTTGCAGATAATGAAACATGTGAACTAGACAATCAAACAATACTTGTGTTCAGTTTCATTACGTCGTCATGTGATAAACCTTCTTGATGATTATTGTAAGAGTATACAAAATGATGGCAAACTATATGCTCAACCATGATAGAGTAGATGTATGTGTTTCATGTTGTATGTGTATTGTACATTGTATATGGGTAAATGCATTCACTTTTTCTCTTGTCTCTTATTTCTCTCTATATATAAACATCGAACAATCGTGATATGCCTTTCATCATAAGTCAATAAATTTCAACAAATAAGTAGAATCATTGTACAACTAAAGTAGGTAAAGTGATATTACAATTAAAACATAAGAAAGAACATGCAACTTAATACATGAGTTGCTAATCATCATCAACATTGTATATGTTATGATTGTCTAATCCTCTTAGTTCAAGATAATATCCATTACATACATGAAATATTCAATCTCAATCAGCAACATTGTCGTGTCTATGGAGCTACCAAGATAGAAATATAAGCGGCATCGAGAATCCAACTGCCATATGTATTTACAGAAAATGTAAACAAGATATGTAATCAAACTCAATACAACAAGTTTTATTACATATTCTTATAATCGCAAAATGACGTGTTGATTCATCATACCACATATGTCATAGAGGTGTTTGGCTATCAACTGCCAATAATAGAAAGATCGTTCTCGATCGAATCTTTGAGAGATGTACAAATACAATATTCTACACCGTGGTATGACACAACCCATGTTAGACATCGATATTAAATGTTGAGAAGAACACTCAATATGCAATGTGATGGTGAACAACATTAATATTTCCCTCTTATGTAGAAACTGTAGAACATATATGTCTATAATGTGTGACCTACCTAAAATACAATCTATGAGCTTCATGCTATCATGTCTCACCTTCTCCTAAAAGCTCCTTAATGATGTGGTATCCATAATTATCATCTCTAAAAACATTCACTCATCTATCAACATATAGGCTCATAAACCAAGATATCTACATTATGTTGGGTTGCTCAAAATTTAATCTTTAGGTAGTATTTTCGCCATAAGATATATCAATACATAGAGCAATGAAGTCTTACACTACATCAAACCTAGGGTCAACACTACATGAAAAAGAAACATCACATCCAGTAGATACTCCATGTGCTCAGTCACATCTCATAAAGACAACTTCATTTTAATAGATCTATTAGAAGGTTTGCCTTTACGATGCCGAAAGGGTGACTCCTACTATGAGGATTCATATACTTGTCTAACAAGTCCACCAACTTGTTTCATTTTTCTATATTAAGATGAGTCCATAGTTGGTAGATAATGTTATGCATCTTACTTATCTTTCTTTGGTCATAATCTTTGCACTTAAATATGAAAGACTTTTCTACCTCCATATAATGCTTCTTCATTAATGTTAGAAAGTTGGAGGGTCTTATCGCTCTTAAAAAGTATATTAATCTTGTTAGGACATGATAGCCCATGCGACTACTGCAATATACATTGACGTGAACGGGAATTAGTACATACTATTTCAACATGACTCGTCTCTTTGGTAATTAGATTAAGTACATAGTGTGAGACTCTTCTTTTAAAATTTCTTATCATCTCTTGTGTATAATTTACATAATGCAAGCTAATAGTTTACAATTCGTCAAAAGCTTTTTTAGTTAGTGACATGCAACTCTATCAACGAACGAGGTTGAGTCTATATCGTATCAAACTACCTAATAGAGCTATCAAGGAACTCTTTTAACCATGCATGTTTACCTTCAACCTTGTTGATCAACACATTATAAACAATACATGATTTGAAAAAAATAGTAACATACATATGTAGAAAAAGGCATACTGACTTACCAATTAGTTGTATGTGTATCATATTGCACCATCTTGTCCGTTCATGCTGAGAGAATCCTCTTTTTATATGAGCCCAACCATTGTTTCTTAATATAAGAAAACACGACAAGTAAAATTTTCTACTTTATAGCCAATGCCTCTTTATGTATATGTTCTCATCTATTGAGTCAATAACATTCTTGCAACTTCCACCAAATGTTATGACTATTTCTTTATTCTTCATCAATCAAACAATATATCCCTTGATATTCTTGCAATATAATGTCTGCATAAGAAATGTGTTGTCTATGATAATATGATCTCAATTGGATTGATAAGTGAAAGATCACAATTATTACAAACTATATAAAGACAACTCTCTCATGCACCTCAATACCCACAAATAATTATTGTCTTTCTCTTCATCTATGAAGGCAAATGTTGTAGAAAAATTCTTATTGGTTGATGTAAATCTTACAGCCTCTAAGAAATGATAAATCAAACATAAAAATTCTTGTTAGTTAAATAAATATGAAAATTATAACAAAAAGTAATTCACACATGTTTGTCTTATGTGTAATAAAACTCCAATATCTTTGAGAATGCACGTAACAATTGAATTAACTGAGGATATGAAAATACAACGTCGTTAATAATGTCATATATAGTATCCTCTTGTGCCAAGTACGACATTGATGACAACCTAATGAATGCAATAGTTGCTAGAGAACAAATTGATTAGTCATATCCTCTTTCTTAATTTTCATCATAGAATTGTAAACATACCTTACCATGCTAACATTCATATCATCAAAATGCTTTAACTATAACAAAATACGGTCGGCGTATAATGACTTTTGCTCATCTCTTTTATCATACTATACTCCACATCATTCAATCTATCTGCAAATATATGTTCTTCCAAATACAAGGCTAGATGGTGATTATGCATACCATGAATGTCGTTCCATTTCCATAAACCATCATTTTTTCTCTCTCTCTCTCTCTCCTAAGTAAAAATAGGCATTCCATCTTCTTTTTACCAATCAAATGATGACTTTCAACATCAACTTTTTTGTTGTTTTTGTGTTGGTTGTTTCATTCGTACCAAAGTCATACTTTGCTTTTCACACCTTTACTTTTTTACTGAAGAATAATGATAACATTATTATGCTTCCTTCTAACATCTCTTACCCACTGAACCATATCATCTCGATTGTAAAATATTACATCTTTGGTAAACACAAATGCATAATCAAGTCAATCTCTTACCCACTCAAAACAAATAAGTCATTCGATCTACTTTCATCAATCTCATTATCATCTTGTATAGTATATCAAGAGTCTACTATATGATAATGATCACTTTCACTTTATTTTGTTGACATCCTATACATTAAGAATGATGTTGTTAATATAACAAAAATACAAAGTAACGAACATTGCTTGCATCGAGAAAACTGATTGTGATGTGCCCAGGTCACATATCTCTTAGAGGAGGGCTACATACAGAATGTGTATGCCTTATAATGAATGTGCCTTGACCACAACAACTTATAACGAAGGTTGCACCATTCAATAAAAGGCTGGCATGCCTATGGCACGTATGTTGCTAATGATCGATCAGTCTGGTGCTGCCTCTTTCCCGACCAACGACACTTACCTTGTTGTGACTGCATGTTTGAAATTTGGATTTTTTGATATGTTTTCATGTGATTGTTTGCTAGATTGATGGCAAACTTTGAAAATTTTCTGTATTACGGTTATGGAAAATTGAATAATGTTTAAAATAGATCGAAAGTGATGAAAATGATGATTGAAAGTAATACAAGTGAAACATTTGAAGGTAGGAGGAAAACACTACCAGTGGTGGTGTAGCATTGACGGTGGGGCTTCAACGACTCCGGTAGTAGTGTAGAACCAGTGGTGGGGCTGTTAGAGTGAAGAGGTGTGGGGAAGGGGGTGTGGGATGAGAGAGAAACTAATAGGATAATTTCAACTTTTTTTTGAAAAAGAAGTGTATGTTTAGTAAGGGGTGTATGAATAGAAATTATGTATAATATATAACTTAGATGTTTTTGAGTGTGGAAAGCAATCGGGTGGATCGGGCACGAGTATACCAATACTGGTCCTATACCCCGAACTTTACATTATGTTCTGTACCTGGCCCTTTCTTCATCTAGGTGGATCCGGGATTGGGTCCTTTTCTCCCTATGATTCACAAGACAAGTATGGACCGCCCTGTGTCCCAATTCCGACATCGATAACAATATAAAATAAAGTGGATCTTGGCCTAAGTTACATTATTCATAAATCTAATTGAGAGGTAGTTGAAAATTTGAAAATTCAATATCTTCTAGATGCATGTGCACAGCCATACACACACACATAATATTGGTTAGCCATGGGAATGAGATGGGTTGGGTACATCTTAAATCATACGCGCCCCAAACTCTGTTAATTCCCATACCTGAACCCAATCAAACCAGGTATTACCTGCTCCTTTCAGTTCAGGTTGGGTTAGGGCTCCACCTGTTCGGTCAATATTGCCATCCCTACTTTTGAGCTTGAATATTTGTTTTGTGTATAGCTGACAAGAACTACAATGTCATTACTGATTGCTTTGGTTGTTTCCTGAATATCAAATAGCATATGCATATTTCTTATATAGTAGCATTGATGTGGTTTTAAATAAGTCTGGAATTAAAAAGGGAGACCCTCATCAATTGCTTTTTAGACGTGTTACCATCCTGGGTAATGCGAGTGGGATACATAACCATCATAACAGTTAATTGTTTTTATTCACTTTCTAACTGCGTGTCCTTTGTTGATTTTGAAATGGAGACCACGCATTAAAAGTTGGTATAAGATGACAATAAGAAGAATAAAAGAGAAAATGAAAGGAAGAGTGAACAACGGGAGGCAACAAGTAGATGGCGGATCCACATCTCACATCCTCTGGGGAAGCTTAACCAGAGCGGTCGGATTGGCAAATCTGGACTCGAGATGTCGGTAGGTACTCACTTTCTTAGCTACTTTTGGCGAACCAAGTTGGGATTGTATTTCCTTGTGATACGTAATTTGATAACTCCAAAGCTTGTCTAAGGCCCTCAGTTATACTTTAAAAAGAAAAAACGAGAGGCGGCAAGAAAGCATTTTGTATTGCTCTATAAGTATAGATGTATTGAAATGTTAACTTTAATTAGTGCATCTGAACATTGTTTGTTTCTAATGATCAAGTTTTCTTATTATTATCATAACCATATATAAATACGACTTACAATAACAAATTCCAGCTTCACGCATGATACAGGTGTTATTACTAAGAATAAACACACCCTTTTTACCAAACATACGCTCTCTGAAATTTCTTTTCAATTACTTTTCCTGAAGCTTCACAATCCCTCTCTCTTCCTCTGCATTCTCCCATTGAGGCAACATTGTTCACCCTTCCTCTGTCTGAGTCTCTCTCTCTCTCTCCATCCCTACATGCTCCATAGGAGCATGACACGACACGTGATCCCTTTATATCACTATTGATTATGTAAATTCAATATACTTCATCTTTGTCCTTCTTCTCCTCCAACCCCGTCCTTTTTTTTCCCTCGTCGTCTACTCTCATTCTTCTTTGTTGATCCTGATAAATGAAGCAAAGGGTGTCGGAGAAGAGACACTACTTGACCGTGGTTCCTCCTTGAGAGAGGCTACTTGTGGATGATTTGACATGTGATTCAGACATTGAGTCAATACCTAGATCGGTTGTCATCGACACTTGATCTTATAAACCTTCTTGAAGAGAGTATATAGAACAGTGACGGATTAGATGCTCGATGATGAGGAAGGTTTGGTGTTTGTGTTATTAAGGGTTTTTGTCATTGACGATCCAAACGGTAAGCCAATACCGAGATCTGTTAATATCAACACCTAATGTAATTCACTTTTTAGATAGTTCTTCTCTCTCTCTCTCTCTCTCTCTATATATATATATATATATATGTATATATATATATATATATATATATATATATATGTATATATATATATATGTATATATATATATGGTGGCACATTCATGGAATATAAATGTGATAGGTTGTCCTTTGATTGATACAATATAAAGGTAAAAAGTATTAAAACTATATATATATATATGGTGGCACATTCATGGAATATAAATGTGATAGGTTGTCCTTTGATTGATACAATATAAAGGTAAAAAGTATTAAAACTTTGTTTTAGGTGACAAAAAAGATGACAAACCTCTCATTCGAGAAGTCATGCACAACTAGCACAAATTTGTCCTCACAAATGTTTGTCCTAGATGAAGTTTTGCCATTACAATCATTATTGTCGTCTTATATATTGTGAAAGTGATAGGTAGCATTGGTGATCCTTCCATTATATACATCTACAAAAAAATGCAATTCATTGTAAGTGATATCAAACTCAATATAACAAATTAATAAACAAAAATAACAACCAATGTTATTACTGTTAAAAAATATCATGCAAAATCATCATAACACATCTACCAAACATCCGTATGTAGTGGCAGTTCTAGAAAATAGTGTTAGGGAGGAAGGGGTATGTATTTCATTGTGTTCGGGGAGGCGAACATGTATCTCAAGCTTGTATTCAACTGTAAAATGTATCTTTTACATTGAAATCACAAAATTTCAGGGGGTGACCACCCCCATCCTTCTACATAGATCTGCCACCTCTCTCCCGAAAACACCCCAATGACTTAGTGTAGACGTGATTTTATTTCAAATCGTGGGATCCGAAATCAAACCCTCGAACTACGTCAGGTTGTGCGAGCGTGCCAGTTAGTTTATCAAAACTAACAAATTCTGATTTTCTGACTTCTAAGAACGATTGTGGACAAGTGAGATCTTTTCGACTTAGGCCTTCTTGAACCGGCCCTCAAGGGTCAGCCTAGACGCTTGAAATTTGTTTGAATCCGTTAATTCGAGAAAGGAAAAACCAGATTTTTCAATAGTTTCAGATTTGTGTTTAAGTTCTTGATTTCTGAAAATTTTCAGATTCTGAAAGTTGTAGAATCTGTTCAGTTCCAAAGACCTGTTCTTCGAATTTTTAAAAATACTTCTGATTCTCCAAAAATTCTAAAACTTTTACAGAATAGAGACACGTATGTAGAATATATTTTTATTTTATAATTTTGTTCTTTATTTTCTGAGAATTAAATACAGAATCAGAAACTGTTATAAAATTTGGAACAACCTTGTTCCTGTGAATCAGAAGCTCAGAAAAACAGCAATATCTCAGCACTCAGTCATCCAATTTCGATAAAATTTGTTGTGTTAGAAAGATACGGATGTTAGGTTTCCAAAGAATCAAAGTTCATCCAATTTCATTCAGTGGTTGAAGAGATATGGGCAAAAGAACAGAGGTCTGTTACTGAACGTTCTGTTTCTGTAAAACGCAATCTGGATTTTGTATAAACTTCACGGATCTAATTGGCCAGGCAACAGTTCATAAAAATTCCTCAAAATTTTATCTAAGAACGTCTGATATGTCTAGATTATTAATGCAAAATTTCGAAGCAATTGGCTTATCCGTTTGTCTATAAAAATTCCGTGATCAGACGCGTGTGCACGGACAGTTTCAGAAACCAAGTTTGCAGAAAATTTCAGAAAGTTCCTAACGTGATTCTAAAACGAAATTCAACCTGTATCAGTCCTAATGATGCATAGAAATCATCTAAACATGGATTTTAATTCCGTTCATGAAGGAATCATGCATGTTTGTATCGATATAAATGAAGAACACGGGCTCAAGGCCTTGATTCACGTACAAATTTCCAGAATCTGTGCTTTTTCAGATTCTCATGAATTAAAACCAATTTGTGCGAGAATTTCAACCTGTGTGAGTGAGAGGAGACGTAGGAGAACTTCGCCGGATGATCGTCGGACGTCGGAACCAGGCCGGACTTCCTTCTTCTCCTTCTTCTCTTCCTTTCTCTCTCTCTCTCTCTCTATTTCTCTGAATTTTCGGACTGAACCTCTTGATGCTCGTTGGTTGATGGTCGCTGGTTGATGGTCGCTGGTTGATGGTCCCCGGTTGATGGTCCCTGGTTGATGCCCTGTGCAGCACCTGGGAGAGCCTTTTTATAGGCTCTGGCTGTGATTTGGATAAGCCAGATGGTTGGGATTTGGATGAGTTCGGTTTTGATTGTGCTGATAAAATCCTATCTGAATTGGTTTCATCCTTATCTGGAACGTCATCTGCATTTGATAGGCATAATCCTTGTTTGATTGTTGAACGTTATCTACATTTGATAGGCATCATCCTTGTTTGATTGTTGAACGTTATCTACATTTGATAGGCATCTGAGTTGTTGAATCATTATCTGTATTTGATTTCATCTGCATTGGGCAATCTTGAACGTGATCTTCTGATCCTTCCTCAATCTGTTGCTGGATATGTGCTCAAAGAAAAAACACAGCTGGAACACAATCATTTATCAGGACAGGCGGAACAAAGTGAATGAACCCATCTTTCCGACATTGATCAATAGGAGTGACATATGATTGGAAAACACCAGCGAGTATGGGCCCTTGACAACTCAGTATCTCGTCATTGTTGCCCTGACATGAATGGCTGTATGTCTTTGAGTAGGCGCTCCTTTAGTGCTTGTGGTATTTGGGAATTAAAGGTTTTCTTAGCCTCAGATATTAAAAATCGCTTTAGATCAGTGTGAGGAATGCTTGAGTCTCTCATACATAATCTTTTTTTGTTGCGCATCAAAGTACAGACTCCATGATACCAGCAGCTTGTCCTCAGGAAAGAACATGCTTCTTGGCAAAGCATTTCTTTTAACTCCAGCTCTCCGGCAAAATGTTCTTTTACGCTTGATGATTTGCACCGGTTCTCTTGTTCAGACAAACTGTGCAAGCCATTACTACTTGAATTAGCATTATCAGCACTGTGACTGTCACACACTTTCCGTTTGGTCCCCATGGCATTGGAGTTGCGGATTCTGTCCACAACCCTAACATGGGACACATTGTTCTCCATCTCTGCAAATGGCTTCACAGCATTCTTACTATCACTAACAAAAGAATGTTTGTCATTAGATGTGGTGTCATTGGCACGATATGGTAAAACAGAAGACCTATCTGTTATTGCATTCACATCCTTGTTGGAGAAATTTGTCCCACTAACAGTGTCACGACCGGGTAAGGGCACTTCCTTATGCATTTGACCAGGCAGACCTTCAGTGTTAACCATATCAGCAAAACTTGACTTCATCAACTTTGGATTTCCCTTTGTGTTCTTGAAGAATGATTGCTATGAGATACAACTTCTGATTCAACCTTTTCAATAAGGCTGGCCTATTTTACATCATGAACATTCATTATTGGTTCTAGGTGAGCATTGCCACTAGCCATAACTTTCTACCAGGTAGATTAATAGGATGAGTGATATGAAAAAGAACCATAAATGTTTCACAACCAGAACCTCTGCCCGATGTTACATTCAAGGCAATAAGAATCAGTGTAGGTTCAGAGATAATATGAACTTGGCTTGCAACATGGCGGGCTATTAAAGCGAGATTTCCAGCTATGAATGACTCAGATAAGACAACAACACACTCTAATCCAATAAAACACTTGAAAACTTTTCATTGCTGTTGCTGATTATACTTTCGAGATGTATTTTGCTAAACTGGAAAAAAAATCCTTCTTTGTACCACAACAATTTCAACAGTATAGCTCAACACAGAATAAGCAGAAAAGTATTAACAAATAGCCACTTCTAAGGAAACATGATGAATCTCAATTGAATCTTTTACATGTATAAGAGTACTCAAGTAGTCTTCTGTTATCTATATATGCCATGAACGTGGCTATGCAAATCCATATTACATACTTACCTATTATGAATGTATTCAAATAGGCCTATGTTACGTTTTTGAAAATCAACTTTCATGCTCATTCAATCCTTTCCACGAGTGTTGGGATATTAAAATTGCTCTTATCATAACATATCAATAGCATACCAGTAACAAATGACGATGAAAATTGATGTATATCAATACTAATTACCTCAATACCCAAACATAACGTAGACACGTTACGAGAGGCGTTCGATACCAAACCTTCATTTTTGGAGGCTTTCGTTCTTGCTTCCACCTTTCCTTTCTTTTGATAATACCGACCTTACCCTCTAGAAATTGATTTCTTTCCAAATGTGAGCTTTTCTTTCTAGGAAGCTCACTTTCCCTTTTTGATGCTCGTTTTCCTTTTTGGGCGTCCACCTTCTTTTTTAGGTGTCAACTTGTCTTTTCAATGCCTTTTTCTTTTGAAGAGGAAAGCTTTCAACATACTTTTCGTAATAAATCTTTTAGGGAAACGAAATCCTGTTTTTCCAGTACTAAGGGCAAAATCGTCATTTTTCCCAATTTTGTCAAAATTCAAAATTTTCAGAACAGAAAGCATTCTTTCATCATTTTAAAGCTTTCATAAAATTTTGGTACCAAAACAAACTCGTTTAGTGCCTTTTTCCTTCAAAAACCCCAAAATTGCTAAAATGGCCACTTTCCTAAAAAGGTAAGAATTTTAAAAGAAAATTTTGGGTGTCTACACTTAGCACCCACAATTCATATCTCCAAAAATGTTCACCTATCTATTAACATATGAAACCATAAACCAGAATATTACCGTCTTCTTCGCCTACCCAAAATCTAATATTTTGTAGTCTTTTGGCTACAAGGAGACAATACGTTAAACAATAAGGTCTTGAGCAACATGTGGTAAATAGTCAAAATAGTTGATGAGGAGACACTATACGTCATTTACCATGTCCACAACCATGATGTGTTAAAGTAATACTCCTCCCTGGTTGACATACCCCAATCAACATGGTGGTTAAAAGAGTGGCATGAAAGGAGAAGTGAGGAGTTATTAGGAATCATGACCAAAAAGCTTATGAAATCTTATAAATAGGCATGTGTAATCATGCAAAAGGGAAGGGATGACGCAATCTATCTTTATTTGTTCTTTTACTTCCCCTAGGAGTAGATATAATATAGTTTTTTATCTTCTTGAGCACATCGAGTGGCTTCGCAACCCCTATTGGCAACCAAGATACACGTAGTTGGATTCTCGGGAACCCATTTTATCGCCATATACCTTATCCATCATTGTTTCTCCCTTGAGAATGAGGGTTAGAGTTTTCTCGCATGCACTTTATCTTTCAACATCCTTCTCTAGTGTACCATGTTCAACTATTTGTGTGGGCTTATCACTTCAAAAGAAAACATATTTTTTGACATGCCTAGTAGAATACATGCTTCTTTATGGGGTTGCCTAGTGTATGCAGAGTCGATCTAGTCTAGTTTATCCCATGGGTTCTTAGAGTACAAACATTGATCATCCGACAACATATCTAGTTTATGATACTCAATTGTGAGTCTCAAATGATCTAGTAGGACATCCCCCCACATAAAAATAAAAAGATATTGTCGGTTATGCCCCATGTACAATTGAATGAAGATGTTCTTGAACGTCTTCAACGATTAATTAATGATTTATTAGAAGGGCAATTTGGAGATCTTTAAATAATATTGTTCTATCAAATAATATAAACCATGCCTACGATGATCACTGATCAGTTGACTTCCATTCGAGATTCAGATTTGCTTGTTGAGAAACGAAGGTAAGAAGTTGCCACTCAAATGTGATACTAGCAAAAACTGATGTTCAACGCCTATATAAGCAGCAAGAACATCCCAAAACCATATGCAATAGAAGGACATGACTTACAGTATGGACTACTTAATATTGCTCAGTAATCATCCAAGTTTTCTATCCCAATCTCATCCTTTCAAACAATTGCTACCATCCAACCATTTGTTCCTTTGACGACCTCCAATATGTTGGGTGCTTGTCAAATGCTAGGGGGCATATACCCTAAACTTCATTCCTCAATTTCTTAAAGAGCTGCAAGCTTTATGGTAGTCCAAATGGGGCGAGTATTCCACCACCGGTATAACCACCAAACTTTTGGCTTCTCTCACCACATCCAGTATACCAACCTATGTCATTCCAGCTACCTCAAGTACTATTTTCACATGTAAATCGTCAGTTTGCATTTGGTAATCTGATGCCAAATCCACTATTATATAACATACAAACCATGACCAACTTCATTTAGAATGAAAATGGAAGAGAAGGGGATGGTGTTAAGTTGCTTGATCATAGAAGTTATGATCTTCTACATGGCGATGGAAGATGACTCATCTAAAATGGTAGAGGACGCTCTAGAATTCGTGACTTCTTGCTTCAGACACTTTGGAGATAGGTTGTTACGTGGTTCAGGAAAGCATGCAAGTTCCTTGTTGGTAGTTGCATGCATGGAATCTCAAATGTCATAAGTTAAATCCTTAATTACATTGGGCTGAGATGACTAATTTATTATTCTAAGTCGAGTCTTGCTCCTAGTAGCTCTAGTAAATAGAGTACATTCTCTTTTATTGAAGAGGAGGAAGGAGTTGACGAACCGAAAGGTCCTACAAAATGAATCTAGAGGTATACCAATAGGTGCCTATGACAAGATTTGGGATTATTGCTGGTAGCCACGTCCATCCCATAGTCAATGAGTCGATTTGTAGTTGTCAATTGAGACTTTACTCATCTCTATACGGATTGTTGTCCACTAAGAAGAAAATTCTAGAGTTTTACTAGGGTAAGGATACGAGTCGAGGAGTACGAAGACAAGTTCTTCATGTTGATGATTCTAGAGCAAGAGTTGTTCTGGTAGATATGGATGGAAACTTAACTGACAGGCCAAGTAATGTAGGTAGTATAGTTGAGCAACAATTGGATTAAATCGGGATGATCGAGATGCACCATAGAATAAGAATCGAGGGAAAAAGATTTTTGATAATCCATTCTTTGAATTTGGTGATTGAGCTAGAATTAAGGTTATGAAAATATGATGGAAGGAAAGATATCTCGGTAGGGGTGGTAGACCACGGTCGAGTGATAATCTCTAGTGGTGAAGACAAGGTTGAAGGGGTTAGACTTTATGTAGGTCTTAGGATATTTATAATAATGCGTTGGAGAGGAAGGTGTGAAAACCTAAACTCGAAGAAGTATAGGTGAATCCAAAATTGAAGAAGCTAGAATGGATCTCCCATAAGATGGGTAAGATTTCTATTTCAAAGGACTTCAAGAGCAAAATTGGTCGAATGGTAGTCCATAGCCAAAAAGAAAGGAGTGATAATTTGATGCTAGCCATAATAGTAGAAATATAACATGCATACTCGTCATTAACTTTGGATCTATGAAATAGGTGATGTAATGACAAAACCACAATAGCAGGAACCCATGGTTTGCCATCTATCATCGGTCTGCACCTAAGTGACAATAGATAAAGTCCTCTAAAGAGAGTTGTAGTGAGAGTTTTGGGTATAAAAAACCTAGTATGCTAAGGAGATAGGATCAACACCATGAATTGAAAGGCTTATGATCGCTTAAACATCTAAATTCAGGGGTATATCATTTTAAAAGAAATTGAAAGTGGTTATGTTAAGTAGAGGAGGATGTTGTCAAATTGTACGTCACGCAGGATAATACGTCATGTAGGATAACATAATGAGGTCATGAATACCCCCATTAGACCCAAAGATGCCACTTCTAATCCCGAACTCTATTTACCCAATTAACATACAATTGATTAGTTAAGCCAAGAACAAAGAAAATTTGGGCATCAGGGCATCACAAATTCATTCTGATTGAAAGGCAATCCTCTGATATGGAAGTTAGAGAGGCAAGTGTCATAGCCCTATGAGGTGTCATGCTAGCAGTTAACTCAATATAAGGTAGACCATTCTTTATCATTTCTTTCCAACACTTTTGTGGTATTCCTCTTCTTCTTTTAACATTTTCACAATTTAGGTTGTCATACCTTCTTAATGGAGCTTCATTTGATCATCTTTATATATGTCAAAACCATCTTAAATGATTCTCTTATTTTATCCTCTATTGGTGTCACTCCCAATTTGTTTCTAATAACCTCATTATTTATGTGGTCTTTCCTTGTGTGACCACTCATCCATCTCTACATCTTCATTTCATTCATAGACATCTTTTGTACATGTTGAAAATTAACTGCTCAACACTCAGAATCATAAAATATAGTAGTTCTAATTATTGCTCTATAATATTTATCTTTCAACTTTAATGACATTTTATTCTCACATAGAATACTTGATGCCCCTCTCTATTTTAACGAAGCTTCACTAATTCTATGCTTAACATCTCCATCAATTTTTTGTTTCTCTGAAAAATTGATCCTAGATATTTAAAACTTTCCTTGTAACGTATGCAATGTGTGTCAATCTTAATCTTTATTTCATTTGAACCAATTGATCAAACTTGCATTCCATATATTTTGTCTTTGTTCTATTAAGTCGAAAGACTTTACTTTCTAACATTTCTCTCTATAGTTCTAATTTTCTATTAACTTTTTTCTTGAACTCATTCAATAAATCAATGTCATATGCAAATAACATATACTAAGGTACTTCATTTTTAATATGTTTTGTTAACTCATTAATGATCAATATAAATAAATATAAACTTAAAATTGATGCATGATATAACCCAATACTAACTTCAAAGAAATTTGTCCTTCCTTCATGAGTTCTCACACATATTTTTGTACCGTCATACATGCCTCTTATAAGATTTATATATTTTGGATATGAATGATAAAAATATCTATTGTAGTGTATATTTTGGACATGTGACGAATGATGAGACTGAATTTGATTGCAATGAAGTAAACAATCTATTTGTTGATTAGTTGTGTGATTAATATGACAATGCATTCTTTGATTGCAAGGGTGATTGACTTGATTATTTGCTTGTGTTTATGATACATATAGTGTTTAACAACTGGGATTACTATGTAAGAATAATCATGTTTGCTTTCATGGAGGGAAGAAGGAAAATAATCATATTTCAATGTTGAAGAGTGTGAGGGTGTTTTTTCTATCTCAAACTAATTCTTTGGTGAATCGTGTTGATATAATGCTTTCTACCTAACAACATGGTGTATATTACAAACATGGGTTGTCATGTACTCATAAGATCAATGTTCTTTTGAAAGATGGTGTGCCGATACAATTGTCAACAATTGATCCCTTTTATAGGAAGCTTGACATGGGTATAGAAATGCCCTACACATTTTATTATGATGGTTAGAGCCAATGAGAGATAGATGAGATGAAGTAGTTTTGAAATAGGTAAGGGAGCATCTTGCTCGGTAAGGATGGAGTCTATTATTAAGTTGGTCATGAGTTTACTACTTAAAGGGAGGCTATCTAACAAATTCTAATGACTATCAATGTCGGAAAGTCAAGGGTTGGTCACCAAATGACTAGAGAGCTGGCAACTAAGGGGGAATTGTTTTCATGGAGTATGCAAGGAGAAGAAAGGTGAGGATGAGATCTTTCCTTGTCATGTAGTTATACCCTCTTTCTATTGTTACCTCTCTTGTTACTTGTATTGTGCTTCCTTGTGGTGGAAACACTTAAAATATTAGATTTTGGGGAATGGTATGAAATAAAAATATCGTGGTTTATAGTCTCATGTGTTGATAGATAGGTTAATGTGTTGGAGATGAGAATCATTGGTACCGAGCAATCAAGAAGATCTCGAGAGGGGAGAATAGTGGCTTGAAGCTCATAGAGAGTTCTTATAGAGGTCATACGTCATCAACATCTATACTTTCAAGTTTTCATAGGAGGATGATGGTGTTGATGTCACACCCCATATGATATGACGTAAATGCTAGACATGCGTTAGGTCATTGCTACGAGATAGAATGTTGTATCAACACAACTTTATAGGATTGGGCTAACAATGTTTCTACCATTAGTATGAGAGTATAGCTAGACACATGCACAAGATATGTCATACATGTACTAGCATGATTCATTATGATATTTTTTAGTGGGAAGGTCATTACATGCATATGGTGGATGGATCTCCGATGTTGCCTATCTTTTCATATTGACAGAATTGTAGACATAAAATTATTGTCAATTAGAATTTAACATTTCACACTCACATTGATGTGTACTATGTACCTAGAACTGAAAGGATTGGGTAATAGTAATGTTTATAATATTGAAGATTAACTAGTTCTATTATGTAAATTGACTTGCCAATTAGAATTTATCATTTCACACTCACATTGATGTGTACTATGTACCTAGAACTGAAAGGACTGGGTGATAGTAATGTTTATAATATTGAAGATTAACTAGTTCTATTATGTAAATTGACTTGTCAATTAAGTTATAATTTATTCTTTACTTTCAATTGTCAAAATGTCGTTATTTTCATGTCAGGTACAAAGTTGGTTAGTATTTGAGTTATAATTGATTATTGAGTAGCATGTTCTTTGGTTTTGCATAAGTGTTGACTTTGTTCTTCTATTTCATATATGTTTACTCTAACTTTTTTATTTGTGAGACACACGATACTATAAGGCCTTGTTCTTTAGTTTCACATACAAACTTTTTGCTCTTATGCAAATATGGTAATTGTAAATGTGAAAAGTTAGCTAAAGTGAGGAAAACGAGGTGTCATCCTTTTAATAAGAGAAATGGACAGGCGAAGAATCCCTCTCAAAGATGACACTTCTCGTAGTGTGTCACCATTTTACAAAGGGTGTACTCTGGATGCATTATTCTTTTAGAGTTATTGCTTGTTGGGTGCATCCTTATTTTATGAGTAATGTGTTCTAGATGCGTTTTCTCTTCAACCATAGGTCACTCACGGCGTATGATTCTTTACCCTCATATTTGTTGGTGAACTTTCACGAAATATAACAAGGTTAGTACATCATAAATGGCTCCAATTGAGCCTCCATCCAAAGCAAGTGATGGTCGTCACAACTTTGTACTCATTGGGCCTCCTTGGATGAGAGGCTCACCATTCTTTGTCACCTAAGAACAAGTTTTAATACTTTGTGGATTGTCAATATGAGTTATGACAGTCAAAGAGCATCTTGTAGATGGTATTCTACCTTATAGGCATGTGTCTTTGCATGTGATTACAATGATTTTAGTGGATCAATTAGGATCTACTTAGGAAAACTAAATTAGCAAGCAACTCAATCTGGCGTAAATAATAAGATTAGTACAAATTTATAGGTCTCATTCATCTAGCTTCTCTAACAATAATATTGCCTTGTGATGTATGGAAGAAGGGAGAAATTATGTTGATATTATTATAATACCATTAATTGTTTACAATAAATAACAATCAACTTTTTTCGTCTATAGAAAATCACAACCAAATATACAATATTGATAACCACATACCTAACGAGTCTTCGTTGAGTCTAATTGCCAATAATATGCAGCAAAATGATTAGTAGAATGATCTCTATGAGTAATATTGGCCATCCACCTAGCACAACAAGGCTATTTGTCAACCCACCCTATCGTTGCCTCACTCTAAAACTAGAAAGTACTCATAAACTCATGCTTACAATACAAAAGGTGCTTCTTTATCAATGAATTATAAAACAATTCTTATTATGTAAGCATAAATAAAATGAACAATTATTACCTAAAGAAGATTTCTATGGTCACTAAGTTGGTGTGCTTTTATATGGGATCCTCTCTCAATTGTTTGTACAAATTGGTCAATATCATCGCACCCTAGGCATATTAGCTCTCTATATATCATCGGCTAACAAAAGCATGATAAAAGATTGGTACCTTGTCCCTCGACTATATGATGCATCCAATATGATATAACAAAAATAGGAAATTCATAAACTCCATTGCTTACATGAAAATGGCAAGGCAGACGTTCATGAGACGATCAAGCATCTCTTGTATACCATGGAGAGTAATATTCATATGAACCTATGGTATATGGAATCCGTTAGTGTTAGGTTATCATGTTAAAGGCTTTCAATAATAATTGGTCTACCGTGTGAAATAACAAGCCTATCTGCTTAGATAACTGAAATCATTGCACAATATCGTGCTAGCTACACTTGGTACTAACACATTCCCCTTGTAAAAATTGACTCAACCACGACATTACATGTGTGGCATGTCACCAATTTCAATAGTCCCTATATATTTATATATGAAGATTTAGAATTACATGCTCCTAGTGTCGACATGATCTATGTCAACCCAAAGGCATCGCACCAGCTCGATGATGCCCTAATAATATGCCTTCTACTTGGACGCGTCACCTCTTAGAGATATTCCTATTACAAAATCCAAAAAAGAATTGTTAGTAAAACCACAAAATATGTAATAGAATAAGCAATAGTTATTACACTAACAACTTTACTACACACACCTAAATTGACATACACAACTCCTTTTGCCCCATTTTCAAAAATGCCCTTGCCAAAATAAAAAATTATCATGATACCACTACATTATAAACACTCTCTCTCCCTCTCTGCGAATCACAACAGCCCTGCCCTCCACTTTTTTGTCTTTCATCCACTCCAACGACTAACCCCCAACCAAGGAGAAACAAGGGAGAAAGAAGGAAGAAAAAGAAAAAAGGGAGACAAAAGAAGAGTAAGAGGGAAAAAAAAATAAAGGAGTTGATTCAAAGAGGTTTTCTTCTATTTGAAGATTATTTCATTGATTTTTACACATATGTAGTTGATTTTGTTTATTTGTTGGTGTTTTGCATAGTTATTTAGAGTGATTTTGGTGAAAATTCCAACGACAGTGGTCATCAGGTTTTTATGCGAGAAGCGCCTATGTCACATCTATCTTACAAGAGAGATGTGACACAAACATGTCTTTATCGTGGCATGGAGCGCGACTCAACCATGGGTCTCCTACTTGGGAAATGTGGTTATCCATGTCTCTCTTGCTTTGGGCAATGCAGTTGAGCCGTCTCTCCTATTTTGGATGATGCTTTGCATGGTAGAAATTATATTATATATAATGTAATGTATAGGACGCACTCATACATATTTGACTATCTGATTATTCATTTTCATATGCAGGTATGACTCATAGTGTGGAGTAAAAGGGCATAACATTATTTATCATCTAGGCGACATAATGTCATCCACGTAGATGACGAGTGAAAAATTAAGAGATTTTTACCGATACACATGTTGATGAAGCCATACCTTTATATTATAAGGACGATATGGATACTTCAAATACTGAGATGCATAGTTTCAAGAGTGATGATTAGGGAGTCTCTAATATGTTGGATCACACACTTGTTTTGAAGTACACATCGTTCATAAGATCTGGCAGAACAACTTCATTCGACTCTTCCTTCTCCAGTTAGGCAACACAATATATCATTCTTCATGTCGGTAAATTAATAATTATATATATTTGTAACATCTTTAACTTTGCTTTAATTTGATGATAATAATAGTATTACTTGTAATTACTCTTCCAATATCTTAACGTCATACATGATACATTAGCATCAACTTTACAACATTCGGAGCACGTGTCACGAATGTTGTCGAGTGAGTCTATATTATTGGAGTTAATAGATATATACAAACAATGCTATTAGTGAGCATATTTGTTGACTATATTTGATGAAATGGCAATAGATAACGGTTAGGGTGCAGATGATCCATATATATGGGGTTTACATCTTGTATTTAGGATGTTCTTTTGTATTATTCATTATATGTATATGGAAATGACATTTGTAATGAATGACATTTTGGTTCCTCATTCTTTGTCCTCAATATACACAAGCAAATGCATAATTGCATACAACTGCATTAAAATAAATCATTTATTTAAATTAAAAATAATTATATTTATAAAATACAAATAACATCTAATCATCATCTTCAATGTCATCTACAATATCATCTCCGAGTCCTCTGAATTATATATGCATCTCAATATGTGCATGGAATGGTTGATCCCAATTCTCGAAGCTTTCATTAGGTATCATTGTCAAGATGAAAACATAGGAGGCATCATATATCTACCAACCAAATGCATCTACACCAAAATAGAATATAAGAGAAAATAAGTTGCAACTTCAACAAACTAAATGTCTAAATGACATTTATGTAGCTTAAAGATGCTACAATTACCACTATAAAATATCATGATCAATAATGATAACATTTGTACCACACATCTCGCATACCTAGGTGCTCACCATCTAACACTAATAACAGAAATGTTGTTGACTAATACATAAATAGGAGTACAAATACTACACTCTATCAAATAGTGATGACCAAACTCATATTTGGCATAAACATCTAATAGTTAGTAGGATAAGGGTCATCCTCTATGTATGCAATACAATGAATAGTAGCATCAACACCACCCTCTTCCATAAAAACTCAAGTATATAGGTCATGTTGGCATGCCACTTCATTCAAGTACTCTCTTTGAGTTTCACACCATCAGCCCTTCCCAATCCTTCAAGCACTCTTTATGATCTTTTGAGAACACGACAAACCATGTGAACGTCACAATATACACTGACATGTTGTTAATTGTAAGCTTACTATCTTCACATGATTGTACTCCCTTACAATCAAGTCAAGAGTATGTCGTAAAACTCTTTTTTATAAGTTTGTTATAATATTTTTTGTCATACCAATGTAAATGCCTAGTGATGATTCGAGATTCCTTAAATGACTTCTTAAATTTTGAAATCTACAACTCTATTAAAGAATGTATTTGTATGTAAATTGTGTCAAATCTCCCAATCAGGCAACTAAAGAACCCTTTCAACTTTGCGTGTGCATTCTCCATCCCAAGTAACCATTATAGAATAATCACTACCATATTAAAAAATCATAGACAATATATATGCGTTAACAACTAATTTTATATACCTATTAATTGTATGAGTATCATAATGAATCACCCTTATCTATCCATGATGAGACTATTCTCTCTTTATACGTGTCCAACCACTACTCTTTGACATAAAAGAGCAAAACAATTTTTTTTTACTTCAACTCCATTACCTTTACAACCTCCTTATAGTTGCTCTCATATGATGAGTGAATGACTTTCCTCCAGCTCACACCAAACACACTCGTCATCTCTTTATTCTTTGTCAATTTTATAATAAATATTTTAATATTTTTTACAATATGCAATCTACACAGAAAGTGAGTCACATCAAGAAATATGAATTGAATGACATTCGGCAATGCTAGATCACGGTCATAGATTACACATGAAAATTTATTTGAAGTATATAACTCTCTCGCACATCTAAATACCCAAACATAATTCTCTTCCTTTTCTATACTAATAAAGTAAAGAGTACAAAAAAATTCTTTGAGGTTGATGTGAACCCAAAAATCTCAAGGAAAGACATCTTATACCTACAATATGCAAAGTGTATATAACCGTTATATGCTATGTATGAAACAACATTTAAAACAGTAAAAAATACCTTACATGTTTGTCTTATATGTGTTGTTATCAAACTCTAATACTATAAAAATACATGTATAGTTGTGCTGAATGAGGATGTGCAAATACAATATCACTTACAATATTCATATCAGGAATTTTATTATGCTATATATGATACTAGTAAAAGTCTAAATCATGTAGTAGTTGTTGCAAAACACTTCAAGAACCTCTATCTAGCTTTCTAATTTTCATTAATGCATTGTCAATATACCTTGTCGTACTAATATTTGACTAATGAACCCGCTTTAAATGCATCAAAATATGCTTTAGTTTTTAAGATCCTTTGCCACATTATATTTGAATTCACTCAATCTCCTTAAAAAAGGATGTCCTTCAAGATACAGGCCTAGAAGATGGTTATGTGTCTTAGTCACTACATTCAAATTCCAATAACTATTGACTACACCCTCTCCTATTACTAAAAATGGATATTCTACCTTCTTAGTATCTGTCCACCTACTAATTTCAACATCAATATGTCTTACATTTATCACTTCTTTCACACCCAAATCATATCTTACTTGTTACATCTTTACTCTTCGAATGAAAAATAATAATGACAATATCATACTTTATCCTAACATTTCTTAGATACTAAATAAGCTCTTTACGACTGCAAAATACATCTTTTATTGCAAACACAATTGAATAATCAAATACATTACCCTCGCAGTCGACAAATGTGTCTACATCATTTGCCAATTAGTCAAAAAATACATCATCTGCTGCACCACAATCAATTTAATTATCTTTATTTGTGGTATAATAAATATTTTTATCAATCATCGTATTTTCAAAATATATTTCAATGTAAGTGCTTTCGCTCGAGTTTTTTGTCATTTTACAATACATAGAGGAATATAAGGTTAGAAGCATATATACACATATAACATAAGAAATGTGGCCTAAGTATATCTCTCGTTTGATGAAAACGTGACCCAAACACATCTCATATTTTAGAGGGACACGACCCAACCGCATCTCACCTTTAGGGAGAGATGCTACTCCACCGCGTCTCTCTCTAATGAGAAATGTGATTGAACCACATCTCTCCTTCGAAATCGATGCACTTGTACCACATCTCGAATAAGAAATCCGACAAGTTGATCCTTCGACCCAAAACCATGAAACGTTAACCAAAATAAAAAAAAAAAAACAAAAATCCAACACAAACTTGTTAAAGTCTGAAAGAGTCAACCTCCAAAAATCTGAGAATTCGTCGGTCAATTATCTCTTTGTCTTTCTTTTCTCTTCTATCTTGTTTCGTAAATCTTTCAAGCCTTTCGACTTGTATTTGTGTTAGGAGCAACAGGTCAAGTTAGGCTTCTATTAGAGTCATGCTGTAAAGAAAGCACTAATGACCTTCTTGTTGGTGAAGGATCAGTAGTTCTAAGTCCGTTTTGTTCAGTACATGTTTTTTTCTCAATCTTTCCTACTTTTTCTCCTATTGTCTAGGGGCTTTTAGAGAACACAGATAATGATCAAGTACATAGAGGCAGACTTTAATTGATATCTTAGTGAGTCCCTTTTTCCAATCAGAAAAACGCCAACGACCATCTAGACTTAAGTGAGACGCATTGTTGTTACATTTGAAATACCTTTCTGTAACAGCCATAACATTTCCGGAGGTACCTTCTCATGCCATATCATTCTCTCGGTCTGATTAAATGCCAACTTTGTCATTTTGTTGACAACAACACTCGCTTTGCTAAATCAGTGGATAACGTGCACCTGCCAATTGTGTTGCGTCAGTAGTTAAACAAAAGTAAGCAAATCTTCATTAGATTAGTTGCAACTCACCACTTGACTTCTTGCATAAACAATATCCAAATTTTCTGTGAATTAAAAACAGTGAACCAAGTGCAAAGAGTGCCTCCATATTTTTAGAATAGATGAATGCATGGGATAAAGAAGCTAGTCCTTCGTAATAGGATTTGTATTTCTATATAGAATATTGAGACATTAAGTGAGAACTTGACATAAATAGTAAGTATTATGATTAGGAAAAAAGATCTACATTTAATACTTAAACGAGACAAAATAGGTTGGTAAAAGCTAAGGAGATTGAAAATATAGGATTTAAATGACATTATTCAGGTAAAATGTAAGCTCAAAATGGGGCGATGTTATTATTCATAAGGATTTAAGTGACAGTTTAGTAGAGGTAAACCACCATTATAGATAGATTATGATGGTGAAATTAGTTTTAAGAGCAGAGATTTTGAATATTATATATGCTTATGCATCCTAAGTAGGATATTTTGAGAAGAGTTAGATAAGGTGCATATAGATTTGTCATATCACATGATATTAAAATTTTGATAACTTTAATCATTTTAACGAGAATGAAAACTGTTGGCTACTTCTTTTTCTGTTTTATTCAGCCTTTTTCTTCTCATGCCACACAACTTTATGAGTGAGCTATCCTTCATGGTGTTCAACCTTATATATGTCATGTATACATTACATATATAATTATATATTACATAGATATGATTAATATACATGGATATTATACAAAACCACACACCTTCTCATGACACACATACTCAGACATATGCATATTTTATGTGAACTCTCTCTCTTTCTCTCTCTCTCTCTCTCTCACACACACACACACACACACACACACACATATATATATATATATATAAAGTAAACAGGTACATATTTCATATACGCTCACCTAGTGTTATATATTATATATAAGACCTATATTATGTAAATATATATAGTTTTATACGTAGTATATATAGGTTAATTTTTTAGTTATTACATATAAATATATTTATATATTACATTCCTATACATGTATGTATAGCATATATGTAACATTTATGCATAGCTTTCCATAATAGCTCAATTTTTTTTGGATATTTCTGTCTTGCTGAAATTTTCTTCAATAATAGACTCTTCCAAATAAAGTAAGTGGATGTTACAACTTTTTCTTTTCTTTCCTTTTATATTTTCTTAGATCAGCAACCTCATATTTGATTTGATCACTGTAAAGCAGAACTCTCTTAACGAATATCCTATAATTCAAGATTTATAGAATCATCTTGTATGTTATAAAATTGAATATTTGAAACCAACTCTTGTAAGCCGAAAGTAGATTCTTCGTGAAGGAAATTTTTGGGTGTTTACATCCTTTGTGCACAAACATCTTTAAAGATCTTGACTCTTCAATCTTTGATATCAACATTGTGTTTTGAAGTAAAAGGCAAAAAGCATAAAACATTTGATGTACTTGGTACCATTTTGTTTTTTCTTAAAGATTTCAACATTGATCTCAACAATCAAACAACTATAGATTTTATATGGATGAGTATACACATAGACTATGCTCTCTCTAATTATCTATATATAGATATAAGAAAGTGATAGGAGAAAAGTTTTACAAGTAACCTTACATAAGAAATATATATTTCTAAAGGATATAAAAAATTGATTTATAAGTAAGCATTAGTATAATCAAACTACATGTACCCCAAAATAAACTTATGTATGCATATATAGATAGAGATATATATATGTAACACAACATATGCTAACACACTTATGTCTTAGCAAATCAAAACAAATCTCAACTATTCATCATCAAATAGTTGAATTTTGAATTTGAAAATAAAAAATATATGTATACTTTTTATAGATGTATTTGATTCACATGAATACTTTTTTGCTTTTAAATTAAAATTTCAATCATCCATCATCAAAGATGGAGGGTTGAGATTTGTTTGAGTTTGCTAGCACCAAAGTGTGTTAGCATATACTATGTTCTCTCTCTCTCTCTCTCTCTCTCTATATATATATATATATATATATATATATATATATCAACCCATGCTTAAATACACTCATAGATCTCTACTATTCATTCGGTATGATTAATGATAGAGATTTATATTTAAAAAGTAAAAAATACCATTGTACATTTCATACTTGGTATTTAATGCTTTTAAATTTAAATCTCCAACTGATTAGACGATAGAGATGTTTAAGTAGATTTAAGCATAGATTAGTGTACTTTTAGTAAACATTATTAAAGATCTCAACCATCTTATTTTTAAGATCAATGATTGAGATTTTTAAGTCCAAAAGCAACTTATAACGGTGCATTTATTGCACCTACAAAAGTCCCAACAAATTTGAGATTTGAATTTCAGCTATGGTTTGCCGGTCAAACTGTTGAGATTAAAAAGCATATTTAAGGATAGATTAATGTGTGCATGGATCTCTTCCCCTATATACATACATATATATACTTTACCAAGCTCTTACACCCGTGATTTTCTAAAAATTGCTAGGTGCCCCACCAACACTCTTATCCATGTGTGTATTGCTGCACTTCTTGCATTACAAACAATTATTGTTGGTTGAAGCTATGCACAAATTTGGTACTTCCTCATTTGGTAAGAGGCAAAGATACCAAAGAAGTGTTACGTAATTGCTAGACTTAACTCTTAAGACATGTGTAAGAGTAGTGATATGGTGTTCAATATACAAAAGTCAACATAATTGCTATTCATACACCTATTTTACTAAATGTACACCTTTTATATGAACAATCCCAAACTACCCTTGCAGCAGATTCTCTCTCCTCTCCTCCCATCCTTCCTCACCGGTTTCTTCTACTCCCAATAATCCATCTATAAGTTGTGGGCTTATCAAACTTCTTTCTTTATTATTCTCAATCTCTATCTCGATCTAAAGATAAATCTTACCAAAAATTGATAGGAAATAGAGTTCTAAAAGGTTGGGTCACAATGGATGTTTCAGGCAAGGGAAAAAATTGGTGATCAATGATGAGATGCACTGTATTTTATTTAAAGGAACAACACGCTCTCAACACATCACTATTTGAGGAGCAACGCACAATGGGTGTGTCTTCATCCTGAAGATGATGCGACTTAACATTACTTTTCATGACCGATCATGTGACATACTTAAGGTGAGTCTTGTAAACATGAAATACATGCCTCGGGTGTGTCGTTGTTTTGAATTGTGGTGTGGTAGGTATGCCTTGTTTTTAAGAAAATGGCGCCTGCATGAAGAAAGTGGAAGAGAGAAACATGAACACGACAAAGGGTGTATGAATAGTAACACCCAAAGTCAATGCCTTACTTTGAAGGTATGATGATAATGTTTCTTTTGGACAAAAGAAATGGATACAAGTCAAAATTAAGGTATAATTATTTATATAGCTTTTTTACTAAACATACACCCCTTTATTCATTTTTTAAAATTATCCTGTTGTTGTTTCTCTCTCTTCCATTGTTGATGTTTCTCTCTCTTCCATTCTCAACTTACGGACACTATTTTCTCAAAAAAGGATACATCCACCTCTCATCACACTTCAAGCAACGATGCATCCGAAGCATGTCTATCATTTAACCAAAACACACCTTAAGCATATTTCATCATTGGTAATAAAGAGTGGTGCAATTCAATCGCACCATCTTCAAGATAAAGACGCATTAACTATGTGTTGCTCCTCAAACAATGACATGTCGTGGTCGTGTTTGTCCTTTAAATAAAATGTGTCTTAGGCATGTCTCATCATTGGTCACTGATTTCTTTGATCGCCTAAAATGTTTGTTATGACTAACCCTCTAGAAGTATATTTTCTATCAATTTTTAGTGAGATTTATATTTAGATTGAGATAGAGATTGAGATTGACTTAGATAGAAGTCTAAAAGAGATTGATAAAGAGATAAAAAAAATATTTATGAGAGCTTTGGAAAAAAAGAGTTGAAGAGGGTGAGATTTAAAGAGAAATCGAATGATTAAGAGAGAACAAGCTTAAAAGAGATCACAAGAGAGAGGAAGATCGAGAAAAATTGTTGAAAGGAAAAGAGAAGCCAATGGCATGCAGACGAATCATCAAGAGGAGAAGAAGCCGGATAGCAAGGAGGTAAAGAGAGAATCCGCAGTAGGGTAATTTGGGATTTTCTCTAAAAAAAAGTATTTTAGAAAAATGGGTGTACGTAACAATTATGTTTATTTAGACTAAAAAGGTAATTTTTTGGTGGAAAAGAGAATTGGAGAGGGAGGGGTTTTGATAGAAGAATATGATGAGGAAGAAAAAGAAGGGCAGGGAGAGGAAAGAAAATAGGAACAAGTTGGGGGGAAAATGAGCAAAAAGATTACCTGTCAGTGAATTCCGCCACAGTTGCCACTATGGACCCGACTTGGCTCTTTCGTATAACTGCCATTTGTGGCCTCTTTCGCCGAGTGAAGGTATGTTACATAGGCTTGAGTATCTAATATGTTATAACAATTTTATATGAACTATCATATACAAAATTAAATTAGTATACAATAAAGAATATATGTTTTAGATTATAAATATGAGTGTGTATATATATAACGGACAAATCTGCCTGGATGTGACCTTTTAACCGCAGATAACTTGACGGGATGGGCAGCCGCATACGAGTTGGAGAAAAGCATTAACGATTTCAAAGCAGAGATGGGAGCTGATGTACCTGCATCTCCTTTAACTTCAGGGAAAGCGAACCAAGAAGAGAGCAAGATCTGGCAGTTCAACGTAGCACATATCGTTCGAGAAGTATTGCCAATTTACATCATGTGGTACTCAAGTACCAGGAAACTGACCTGTACAGCAAACTGATATGTAGGCTTTCTTTTGTGTAATTATATAGAACCAGGCTGAAATTTTTGCTTTAGTTATCTAAGAGGAGATGCTGCTTGATATTTTATCTGTTGCATCGTGTTGCCTCCCTTGCGAGACTGGTTTGATCTTTAAAAGGTTTTATACAATTGTTTTGGAAGAAGCGACTCTGCTTACCCTTCTTTGTGTGTGTGCGTGTGTGTGTGTGTGTGTGTGTGTGTGTGTGTGTGAGAGAGAGAGAGAGAGAGAGAGAGAGAGAGAGAGAGAGAGAGAGAGAGAGAGAGAGAGTGGACCCTGTGTGGGAGGATGCTTTGGTTTTCAGTCTAGTTTCATTTATGTGTCAATAACCAACCACTTCATGGTTAGAATTTCATCTGGTAAAAACTTGAACATGTTTCAGATCTTTGTCAATATCCTATCCCGTGTGACAATAATGCCGTCACAACTGATGCTTATATGTTGGTAGGTGAACTAGGTCCGTCTCTCCTCTTGTTGCTCCGGTCATCCATGAGCCCTATAAAGTAACTCAACAATACCATAAGACCTAGGCAATTCAATCATACGAGTACCTTAATTTATAAAAGAAAGACTAGCAAATACCAGTACTAGTACTAGAATGGGGGTTCAAATCAATCATTATCTTCTATAAATAGGCGTTCAAAGTCTGGGATTAAGCATTTTAAATCATCATAAATCACCAAATAGAAACTGATAACATCACAATCATGATTATCACGCAACATTATTTCCATCATTATCATGTTTAATTTCCTCGAACCCATCAACTCCACCGACCCCTACAAGTGTTCAAATCCATGTTTTCAATCCCGTATAGCGGAGCAGTCCAGATAATTTGTTTGGTGGAAGAGTCACTTTCGGGACAGCAATAAATGAGATCAACTACTAATAAGGATCCTCCTTGCCCCAAGGTCTGAGACACCGAGGCACAGAGCAGGTGCATTGACACCTTAAATAAGATTTTCCTTGCAAAGGCTGGGGTTGTTTGGCTCATTTGACAAGAAATGGTGGACACAAATTCAAATATTGATCAGTCAGCCTTCCTAGAAATTGCAAGCCTATCTCAAAATGGAGGTTTTGATGTTACTGGCAAGAAGAATTCAGGATTCTACAAAAGGAACTGAATCTCTAGAAGATATAGGCCAACAATATTCCCATCAGATTCCTGGATCACTTTTGCTTATTTTCTCCACGATTTGCTTCATTTACCCAGTAATTAGGAACCCAAGAATACCCACTGCAACCAGGTGGGAGTGGGTGGGGCACTTTTCGTAAAGACATTAATTTCAAGAAGCAAATGAAAGTGCCTACATATAAAAAAGGGAGTAGATGACATATACAGCTACAAGCATGAAAGGAAGCAAAAAACATGAGATGCTAGAATAATTCCTTCATCTCCTGTTCAATTGTACTCGGTCACATGTGAGCATGCAAAGACATGCACAATCTTCTTTCTTCATACTTCCAGGCAACAGGAAAAGAAGCATTAGCATATAATCCATCGTTGATGATCCACAAATATCACAATATTATCCTACAGTGAAGTGATTCCGTGAAAGCATTGGCATGTTTTCTCTGACTTGCATATACAACAAGCGGGATACATACACCTGCACTACTTCACATTTCTTCAAAGTAATAACCAGCTCCCCTTGATTATCTATAAATTCACCTTCCCCAAGGTGAACTGAAAAGGATTAGTATCTTCTTCCCTGACTCTCAAGTTGCAACAATTTAACGTAAAAGAAATAACAAGCAAATCAGGGAACATGAGTAGCATTTCAACAGGTAAATTCTGCCAACCTAACCAAAAACTGCCTGACTTACCTCAAGAAGGTTTTAGTTTATGGAAATTCAAGAAGCGATTTTTCTCTGTTAGCAAAATCAAGAAGCAAACTCCACCCATGCAAGGGATCACCCTTGCATGGCCGGTCCCAAGCCCAGATAAAGGAGGAGGGTTGTGTTAGGCTTCCGACAGCCAGCATAAAACTTTGTCGGACTTAGCATGGATTCTATAAAAACAAACAAAGAATCCATGTAGATGACACCATCTAGTATGGGAAAAGGCTTAGTTGTAGTAGTTGTAGTAGTAGCAAAGTCAAGAAGCAAACCTTATAAGAATGCAAAAGGGTTGATTCACAGTATCTCATCCGTTTCACTTCCTTTGAGACAACCATTTGCAGCTCCTTTTCAGTTGGCAGTCGAATACGGTAACTGTTACAGAAGAATAAATAGGAAAAGAAGTCTCGACATGCTCATCAAGGGGAGAGGGTCAGGTTAGTGCAACATGAAACAACTACTTAGGTCGGCGTAGAAGGCATACCCAGGTATTATATCTTTAAAGACAGCCAATAGTGAAAGCAGCCCAAGCTTAACTATATTCTTATCATCATCATCACAGAACCCTAAAAGCTCTTTCAGGAATGATATATTCTGGTCTGGATCCACAAGCAAGCCTATTCCAAGCTCAGCTAGTCTATTCTTCTTCTTTTCAAATATTTCTTCTGTTGAAAGATCCTTTTTAATGCTTTCCTAGAAAAAGATCTATGAACTGAGTGGTGCTTTTAAGGTCATACACCATACGCAAGATAATGTCATAACCAGGCATCATATACAACATAATGAATGAACAAAATGGCAAATGGCTTCATTAGCATAGCAAGCTAGTTAAGGGTATGAACAATATCTAAAACTAGAGACACACGCCATTTGAATACCATGACCTACCCAGTGATATTTATTGACACTCATTCTCCAATAATAGTAACATTTGTTAAGCAAATGTCTACCATGGCTTGATTCTGGACGCAAAGTTCTTGTTTATCAGAATTATATTCAGGAAGGAATAAGAAAGGACACTAAAATTTCAAGAGAACGTCCATAATTAAGAAAATAGAAACTTTAGTAGAAGGGCAATAAGACATCCGTAGTTGCAAAAATAAAACCTCCCCCATATTGTACAAAACAATAATTCCTTCCTTGGGTCTCTTTTGTAACACATCATGACCTTTGTGAACCTTAAGCATTCTAGGGCCTTCTATAACGCACCTAAAGATTTATCATTGCTCGACAACACCATAAGTGCTGAACAACAAGCAATGATGAACTTGAAAGAACACAACAATATCAACATGTTAATGTCACTCTAAAGTTACCACAATCACATCATTTCCATTCCAATTAAGCCAAAAATTCTGCCTATGGTTGACATTGAAGAACCAAACTATTATCTGGCTACATTTTGGTTTGCAAATTTCACTTTTACATGGAATACCAAAATCAGAACTTTCAGATGTGCTTCGAGTATCTTGCATACAAATGAAGTTGGGGAGTAAGCAGTTATTAGAAATGTCGAGTATTCCTGAAGATGGTGGAAAAAGTCAACTTTAGTTCCTAGGCCTAGGAAAGACAATGGAAAGTGTTAAATTTAGTTTGTGACCTAGGAAAAATGGCGTTGTTGGGAAGGCCGTGAATGCATTTCAACCTTCGCCCCATACTGCAATTACTTTAGATTAATTTGCTTTTTGTTTTCAATGGGTTGATGGGATTTGGGAGTATATTTGGAACCATACCATCGTGAAGTAGGTCTTGGCTGTTCAGGGGAAGGAGCGAAACACATGACTAATACGGCCAAGTGCCAACACATTACTCCATCAGTATAATGTATACCAGATGAGAATGATGGATAGATAACAAATTAACATAATCAAAAGATCAACAAATCACCCACAAAAGACATTATGCATGTCGGTAAATGTTAGAGGCCATGACTCAGCATCAGACAGAGGGCGTTACTCAAATGATAAGTAGGCCACAAAGAAGTGAGAAGGAACTGGAGGCCGAGAAAAAGTCTTAACGTTGAAACCAATGCATTTTGATAAACAAAAAGTAACTAGAACTGTGTCTGTGTCTATGTTCATAGACAGGCCCGCAAGGAGCTTTTAGTCTAAATGGATTAGATGAAAACTTAGAATCATTTATCCTCAAAGCGTGAATCAGGAATACAGCAGCTTTACTAACCATAGAACTTCCATGACCATAAAATGTTAACAACGAAACAGCTGAGAAACAAAGTTACAAACCAGGACTCCCAATGTAGAGCTTTCTTGCATTGCATCTATCTTTTTCTCTTCTTCCAATTGTGCTTTTGCCTGTTTTTTATGCTCTTTTAGCCGCTTCCTTCGTTCTGCTTTTGTGGGCTTCTTTTTCAGGGTTTCATCATCTCTGCTTGTTTGATCTGCATCAAGATCCTTTGGGCTCTGAGGCACCACAGGGTCCTTCAACTCTGCACAACCATAAAACTTTTTGGTAAATGGATTTATCAAGCTGTGTTCTTCTCTATGAAACATTATATGCGTAAAGAAGGAACAAAGGAACCAAGGACATCTATGAGATGCTCCAATGTCACCACTATTATCCTACTGTTGGTAGGAAGGCCACAAACACATAAGACAAGGAAATAGAAACCACCTTGTCAGTCAAAATTGAGCACAAAGGACGATAAACCTAAATATCCACAGACATACTCAAGCTTTTGCCTAAGCACGGATTTCTGATTTACAAAAAAGTTCTGCCCATCCAGTTATTTATGGAAAAATGATGAGGCAAAAAAGTCATCTGCAATGTCACACCTATTGACAGAAACTAATGCATAAGAACACACATGTTTGAGTAACTGGAGAGAATCAGGATGGGAATAGAATGCCAAGAATTTTTGTATAAGTACATATTGCATTTACAGATACATAAACGAATAAATATCTATGCATGCACAAATACATTAGTTACAGCCAAGTACACCTCAATCTCTAGTTAGGGGTTGTTCAACCTCAATTTGTTCCGTAGATGGGTTAAAATCATAAGAATCTAATAAACAAGTCAGATTCACAGATGCATGCATGAAAATATGCATTTATATTTGTTTGTTGCACTTTTTGTACACATATGCAGGTCAGTTGATGGTTTAGGTACAAGGTCATGCCCAACGTGGATTAGTAACAATGTTATATATGTATCACATGATACAACCAATATCGCCTGTCCGTATCGATACGGGCGATACAGCCAGGGACCCCATGCCGAACAAAAACCTGTATTTTTGTGGGTTTTAAATGCGGGTTTCTGGATTTTGTTCAAGGCTCCCAAGTGTATCTCCGGTGGCTCTCCCCTTTTGGAGTTTACGGCTCCAAAAAAGTGTTTTGGGGCGTTCGTGCAAGGCTCCCAACCCTCGTTGTATTTATACTTTTTGAGTTTTGAAAAAAAATATATATTTGTTGTTTTTTTATATTATTTGTATTTTTTTTTGAATGACAAAATATGAAGTTATGAAGTGCATGAATATGATTTTTATTGTATTTGTGAAGTAAGATACACTTTATTTGAGTGAAGATTGGAGATTTATGAAGTACTTTTATTTTTAGGTTTTTTAATGGATTGAAGTGTTCAATTGAGATGACACGAAGGGGTGTTAGGGACTCTCAATCTCAGTCCAATGATACGGCATGATAGGGGGGTACACCAGTTAAGGGAAACAGATTGAAGATAAAATGTTTGTTTTGTGAGAAGGTGGTTAGTGGTGGAATTTCACGATTGAAACATCACTTAGTAGGGACTAAGAAAGAAGTTGCTCCTTATACAGACATAGTTAAGAAATTGCTAGAAGTCATTAAATGACAATATTTACATATGATTGAGAGCGTACTTGAGAGGAGACAATAAAAGGATAATTTAGAGATGTTGCAAGTGGAAGTGGTAGAAGAGAAAGAGTTTCCTCTAGCATACAATAATTTTTCCCTCCTAGCACTACATATGGTACTCAACCTAGAATTCGTGTTGCTATGGCTTCACAACAATTGCATGAGCAGGCAGAACTTGTAGTGGGTAGATAGTTTTATGATGCATGCATTCCATTTAATGCGTCTAATACTTTTATTTTTCAAGTAATGGCAGATGTAATTGCTAACATTGATCTAGGGTATAAGATGTCTTTTAATCAAAAGTTGAGAGAAAAACTATTAGATAAGATTGTCCTTGAAGTGAAAGAATATTATTCGACTTTGAGAGAGTCGTGGAAGGAGACAGGTTGTACTATCATGGTAGATGGATGGACATATAGGCGATGAAGAACTTTGTTAAACTTTCTTCTCTATTGTCCTAAAGGACTTATGTTTTTTAGATCTCTAGATATGTCAGAGGAGAGGCATATTGTAAATGTCCCAAGGCAAGGGTTTGATAAGGTGATATCCAAGGTTGGGCTAGAGAATGTAGTTCAATTCATTATAGATAATACAACTAACTATAAAGCAGTTCAGAAGGAGTTAACATATACTTATGGGACTTTCTAGTGGACACCATGTGCAGTCCATTATTTAGATCACATCCTTGAGGATATTAGTGAGATAGATGAGATAAAGGCAACAACTGAGTGTTATCAAGATATCACTAAATTTATCTATTTGTATTATGTATGATGAGGAGATATACACATGGTGTAAAGCTCCTTCGTAGTGTTGCAACTCGGTTTGCAACTAATTTCTTATCTATACAGAGTATTTTAAAACAAAAACAAGCTTTAAAGAGAATGTTCTCCTCAGATGAGTGAGGAAAATTTACAAAGTTGCCTCAAAATAGAAGAAACAGAAAGTTAAATGAGATTTCAGAGACAATCTTTAGAAGTACATTTTGGAATGCATGTGTAAGACTATTAAGTATTCATGCAACAACTTATTACCTACACCCAATATTTAGGTACTCAACAAGTTTTAAAAGGGACGGTGAGGTAGTATAAATAAATTAGTCCCTGGTGAGAGTAGAACATATGCTATACATCGAGAGATGGAGATCTACAATAATGCTTTTCACTTGATGGGCTTGTATATAGTAATTCACAACCACACTAATATACGTCCAGGTAAACTTTTATCTTCATATTTAAGTTTCTTAAATTTTATATTTATTATAGATTAAGTCCCTGATGTTTGTCTTTTTCTATCAAATATTTAGTGGAATAGGTTTAGAAGTGATTGCCCAAACCTTAGAGATTTTGCAGTAAGAGTTCTGAGTCAAACCTTTAGTGCAATGGGTTATGAAAGGAATTGGAGTGTCTTTGAACACATCGACACAAAAAAGCATAACAGGATATAACATAAGCAACTCAATGACTTAATTTTCATCAGTTGTAACAAACGGTTCCGACAGAGGTAATCTTGTATTAGTGTATTAGTTACTACTTAAAGATTCAATTCAATATTTTATTTGACTTTAATTGTTAATATTATTTACTAATTACTTATCTTTCTTTCTTGCAGAAAATTTAAAAAGTTAAATAAGAAAGAAAACCAATTTTATCCAAAAAGTTTGGATAATTTTGACATATTAGAGAAGTGGATTTTAGAAGATAATGAAGCAAATGCACTACTAACCGAAGAAGACATTGCATGGATTAATTTGGAAGGAACACACCAACAACATCATCAAGGGGATGAAGATTTTGATTTTGAAGCATAAGGTGGCGAGGATCTTTAGTTGATGATCCTGATTACAATGTGTAAATGTATTTTTAAATTATGAAAGTTGTATTTTTTCTAAGGATCTACTTCAAAATATGTAATTCTTTTTTCAATTATTGAATAGTAAATGATAAACAACAACAACAACAACTAAGCCTTTTCCCATACTAGACGGAGTCGGCTAGATGGATTCTTTGTTTCCACATATCCCTATCGTGTGCCATGTTAGCAGTTAACTCCCAATAAGCTAGATCATTCTTTATTGTTTCTTTCCAACACTTTTGTGGTCGTCCTCTACCTCATTTAATACTTTTCAAATTTAGTTTTTCTAACCTTCTTACAGGTTCTTCTTTTGATCTTCTTTCTATATGTCCAAACCATCTTAAACGATGTTCTCTCATTTTATCCTCTATTGGTGCCACTCCTAATTTGTTTCTAATAACCTCATTATGTATACGGTCTTTTCTTGTATGACGAGTCATCCATCTCAACATCTTCATTTCTGTCACAGACATCTTTTGTACATGTTGATGATTAACTGCCCAACACTCAGAACCATAAAACATGGCAGGCCTAATTGCTGCTCTATAATATTTACCTTTTAATTTTAATGGTATCTTCTTATCACAAAGAATACCTGATGCTCCTCTCCATTTTAACCAACCAATATTAATTCTATGTGTAACATCTCCATCAATTCTTCCATCACTTTGAAAAATTGACCCTAGGTATTTAAAACTTTCCTTTTGGGGAATGCAATGTGTGCCAATTTTAATTTCTATGTCCTCTGAAGTAGCCAAATGATCAAACTTGCATTCCATATATTCTGTCTTTGTTCTACTAAGTCGGAGGCCTTTGCTTTCTAATGTTTCTCTCCATAGTTCCAATTTTCTATTAACTTTTTCCTTAGACTCCTCCACTAATACAATGTCATCTGCAAATAACATACACCAAGGTATTTCATCTTGAATATGTTTTGTTAACTCATCCATCACTATTATAAATAAGTATGGACTTAAAGTTGATCGTTGATGTAACCCAATATTAACTTCAAAGAAGTCTGTCGTTCCTTCATGAGTCCTCACACATGTTTTTGCACCATCATACATGTCTCTTATAAGGTTAATATATGTCAATGGGATACCTCTTTTTTCCAAAGTTCTCGAAAGAACCTCCCTTGGTACCCATTATAAGCTTTTTCTAGATCAATAAATATCATGTGAAGGTCTTTCTTTTTTGCTCTAAAATGTTCCATAAGACGTCTAAAAAGGTGAATCGCTTCAATAGTAGATCTGCCTGGCATAAATCCAAATTGGTTCTCTGTTGTACTTGATACTTGTCTTAACCTACGTTCGATAATTCTTTCCCATAATTTCATAGTATGACTCATTAACTTGATACCTCGATAATTCGCACAATTTTGAATGTCTCCCTTGTTCTTATATATGGGTATAAGTGTACTTGCTCTCCATTCCTCGGGCATCTTTTGGTTTTTCCATATTTCATTAAATAGTCTTGTGAGGCAAGTGATTCCTATTTCTCTTAGTATTTTCCAAACTTCTATAGGAATATTATCTGGTCCTACCGATTTACCACTCTTCATATATTTAAGAGCCTCTTTGACTTCATTCTTTTGAATACGTCGGTAGAAATTGTGGTTTATATACTTTTCTGACTTGGCTAAATCTCCTAAACTAATACTAAAATCTTTATTTTCATTAAAAAGATTATAAAAATAGTTTCTCCATCTATTTCTTATATCATCATTTGCCACTAAAATTTTTTCATCCTCGTCTTTTATGCATCTAACATAATTAAGATCTTTAGTTTTCTTATCTCTAGCCCTAGCTATCCTAAAAATATCTCTTTCACCCTCTTTTGAGTTGAGTTTTTTATATAAGTCATCCCAAATCTTAGCTTTTGCTTCACTAACGGCCTTTTTCGCTTCCTTCTTTGCTTTCTTATAAGCTTCTAAAGTTTCACTAGTTTTCTTAGCATAATGTAATTTGTAACATGCCCTCTTTGCCTTGATTTTATTTTGTACTACTTCACTCCACCACCAAGCTTCTTTTTGTACCGGTACACCTCCCTTAAATACCCTAACACATCTTTCGCCACTTTCCTAATATGTATAGCCATATTATTCCACATATCACAAGATGTGCCAACATAATTCCAAACATCTCCTTGAAGGACTTTCTGTTTAAATATATCTTCTTTCTCGCTTTTGAGGTTCCACCATTTAGTCTGAATAGCTCGATGCACTTTTTCTTCTTTGTCCATTTTTTTATTTGTAAATCCATAACTAAAAGTCGATGTTGGGTGGTTAAGCTTTCTCCTGGAATTACCTTGCAATCTTTACAACACGCTCTATCTTTTTTTCTACAAATAAAGTAATCAATTTGTGTTTGTGATAAGCCACTCTTATAAGTAATTAAATGTTCATCTCATTTTTTGAAGATTGTATTGACTATAAAGAGATCAAATGCCATAGCAAAATTTAAAATCTCCCTACCTTCCTCGTTTATATCCCCAAAACCAAAGTTTCCATGAATACCTTGATATCCTAATGCCTCTTTACCGATATGTCCATTTAAATCTCCTCCTAAACAAATCATCTCCCTTTGTGGAATCTTTTGAAACACCTTATCTAACTCTTCCCAAAAAACTGTCTTTATACTATCTTCTAGTCCTACTTGGGGTGCGTAAGCACAAACTATATTCAAAACCTTTACTCCTAACAGTAATTTCAACGTCATGATTCGGTCACCATATCGTTGTATGTCTACTACACTCTCTTTTAAATCTTTATTTATGATAATACAAACTCCGTTTCGAGCCTTTTCTTTACCTGAGTACCATAATTTAAAACCTGTATCCTCTATCTCCTTTGCTTTTTCTCCAACCCATTTTGTCTCTTGTAAACATAGAATATGAATCTTTCTTCGAATCATAGTATCTACAACCTCCATTAGCTTACCCGATAATGTTCCGATATTCCAAGAACCAATACGAATCTTATTATCTAGGACTAGCTTCCTTACCCCCGCACATGATCATCACAGGCAATGATGCAATAGGCATTGCTGAAGTTAAACTTAATCTTCATCATGAATTTGATATGAAAGACTTGGGCTTGCTGAATTACTTCTTAGGAATTGAGATAACCCAAAATAATTGTGGATACTTTATGTCTCAAACAAAGTTTGCTAATGATATTGTTGAAAGATCTGATATTATAGATACTAAGATTGTTGACACACCTCAAGTCCTAGGCACCAAACTACGTTCCACTGATGGTGAGAAATTAGAGGATCCCACCCCTTATCGACAGCTCATAGGTGCACTCACTTATCTCACCTTTGGTAGACCAGATATTTCTCATGCAATACACATAACCAGTCAATTTCAACAGGCACCTACTTCTGTTCATATGAGTGCTGTCTTGTGCATTATTCGATATATTAGAAACACTGCCCACAAGGGGGTCCTCTTAACTTCTTCTTCATCTTTTGATTTATCTATATATATAGATGCTGATTGGGGTGGAAATGTCAATAATAGATACTCTACGACTGGTTTTTATGTGTTTTTAGGTGAATCTCTTGTTTCCTGAAAGTGTAAAAAGCAACAGAAGGTGTCCCTCTCATCTACAGAAGCCGAGTATCGAGCCATGGCTATAGCTGTGATGGAGATTTCTTGGATCACAACCCTTCTCGCAGACATGGGGGTCCATGTCAAACACTCCGCTATCATGTATTGTGACAACAAAAGCGCCCTGTACATTACCTCCAGCAACACCTTTCATGAGCGGACCAAACATATCGAGATGGACTGTCACTTTGTTCGTGAAGAATGCCTCAATAAGAAGATCTCACTTTGTTATGTCAATCTGAGATGCAACTCGCAGACTTCTTCACCAAATCCCTTTCAGCTTCTCGGTTTCAGTTTTTATTAGACAAACTTTTAGTGTATACCCCGTAAGTTTGAGGGGGGGTGTTAATGTAATAGGCGCACGGGCCTTAAGGGTCCGTGCTACCGTAATAGAAGAGGACCAGGGCCACCATGGCCTAGGCCCAACCATTGGGGACCCCAACGACACTCTCTCTTGGCTCTCATTCTAACACCTTGTAAAATGTCTATATATACTTCTTCATTCAATAAATAAATTAATGTAGTCTTGCACTGCTTCTTGACTTGTTTTATATGTGCTTCTGCTCTTGTTAATCATTCTTGAAGATAGACATTCGTGAGTGAATGTCATTTGACTCTTGGCGACTTGATGATATTGATTCGTGCCGCATCAACCCTTGATCATCGACAAATATTTACATCAACCCTTGATCATCGACAAATATTTACATGACATTGTGTTAGTAGAAGAGTCTAAGGAAAAAGTTAATAGAAAATTGGAACCATGGAGAGAAACATTAGAAAGTAAAGGCTTCCAATTTAGTAGAACAAAGACAATATATGAAATGTAAGTTTGATCATTTGGTTACTTCAGAGGACATAGAAATTAAAATTGCACACATTGCATCCTTCAAAAGAAAAGTTTTAAATACCTAGGGTCAATTTTTCAGAGTGATGGAAGAATTGATCGAGATGTTACACATAGAATTAATGTTGGTTGGTTAAAATGGAGAGAAGCATCAAGTATTCTTTGTTATAAAAAAATACCATTAAAGTTAAAAGGTAAATATTATAGAGCAGCAATTAGACCTGCCATATTTTATAGTTTTGAGTGTTGGGCAATTAATCATCACCATGTACAAAAGATGCCTGTGACATAAATAAAGATGTTGAGATGAACGAGTGGTCATACAAGAAAAGACCCCATATATAATGAGGTTATTAGAAATAAATTATGTGTGGCACTAATAAAGGATAAAATGAGAGAATATCTTTTTAGGTGGTTTGGACGTATAAAAAGAAGATCAAAATAAGAACCTTTTAGAAGGTATGAAAAACTAGATTTTGAAAGTATTAAAGAAGTAGAGGACGACCACAAAAGTGTTGGAAAGAAATAATAAAGAAGGATCTAGCTTATTGTGAGTTAACTGCTAACATGGCATATGATAGGGTTTTATGGAAACAAAGAATCCATGTAGCCGACCCCGTCTATGTAGCCGACCCCGTCTATGTAGCCGACCCTGTCTAGTATGGGAAAAAGCTTAGTTGTTGTTGTAGACCCTCTTATGAGGTTCTCTCCACCATCTTATGTGATATTTGTCTTGTGGTCGTGAAGCTTGAACCTACTAGATGGGAGGCTATTTGTAGTTTCTAAAATGAGCTTTTGTTAATAAGTAATCCGAGTACCTACCGTGTGTTTATTTCATAGGAATAGGTTGTTTTCCTTCTGTCTCGCAGTATTTCCTAAAAAAATCTCAAAGGAACACTTACAGGTGGAGGTTTGGTGGAGGTTTTCCTTCTGTCTCTCCTACCAACATTCTCTCTCTCTCTCCAAGAGAGAGACTCGCATTGCCTTTCCCCCCTCTGTTTTTCTCACTGTAACTTAGATTGCCTTTTCCACCTTAGGTTTGTTCACTGTCTTTCTGTTTGAGTCTCAGTTTATTGAGGTTGGAACGGTGGTGTCGCCAACAGTTTTTGCTCGCCGCTGCCTGTCTTTCCTTATGAGTGATATGCCAGATGAAGCCCTTCACGATGCAAGGCAAGCTCAGGCTGTTTCTCCTGCATGGCGTACTGCATTTCATCTTCAAGCTGCAGCAAACTTTGCCCTTGGGAAGGATGGCGATACTCGTGAAGCATTGAAGGAAGGCACTTCTTCAGAATCGAGAAAGAACAGAGGCACTAGCAGACAACTCAATCCACAAACAGGTAAATTGCATTCTCCACGTTATTGACTATGAATTCACATTTTCTAGAATTCACACTGTAAAAGTGGCACCAAATATGTAGCAAGTTCTACTCGTATGTTATTACCTTAATAAAGTGCTTGATAGGCACCCGGATTAGGCAAGATGGGGTTAGACAGGCCCCTACTAGATGGGCACCTGGGTATTGAACTCCTGACCATTTGTCAGAGTGCAATGCCCTAGCCACTGAGCAACGCCCTTTTGGGGCTGGAAAGAATTTCCCAAATTGAACCAAACTAAATCAAGCCACCGGTTTCAGTTTAATCGGTTTAATTTAAACGTTGAACACCCCTAGTTTATGCTGTTCTGTAAACAGGCAAAAACGTCTACTAAAAACGCTATGCTCTTCTCTTTTCTAGGACCAGGCATCTTTTGCAAGCCTTCATTATATTTCCTGAAATTCTCTGAAAAGGAGGAGGCTTTGTGATTTCCCCATCAGAGTAGGTTTTCTTTTTTATTTGCATGCGTCATGATATTTTCCACGTGTCCCGTGACGTTTGTCAGGAAGAAAGTGTATGCTTGTGTACAGCAGGAACTCAATTTTACGCTTGCATCGAAAGGCATCGATCACTTCAGGAATTTTTGTTCTTCTTTGCTATTTAGCTCAAGGGTGTTCCATTATGTAGCAAAGGATCAGGAGTCTGTATCTTTAGGAGTTTGCAATCGAGATGTTTTTGTGATCTTGGAAATAGAAGGATTTTATGAATGTAAAAGTTTTCCACTGATATGCAGCACGGAACTTGGTTCGTACCTTGTGAGGTGTATTTTGCGACTTGCGATCTTGGAAATACAATACAATTATCTTTGCGAACCACTGAATGGGTAAACATGATTAGTCATCATGTGGTCACTAAGAGTAATGAAAGTCATGGCACCTCAAAACCCAAAGGTGCACGGAGTTGCATCTTCTGGGGAAGACAATGTGTCAACTTCCGAAGTGTGGCTTCCTCGTGCAGTCAACTACTAGGACATATTTGAATAGCAAGAGTCATGGGCTTCAACGACATTGGATCTACAAATCCAAAATATCAAGACACCTTCTATAGCTGGGAGGAAGAACCATCATTATGCGGGATGGACTCAGTTCATGGCACCATCCTACAGTAGGCAAATTCTGTCATATGGTTCGGGTTAAAATTAAGTTGACCCTCATCTGACACAATCTTTTTATTAGGACCCAATTTCAAGACCCGTCACATGATATGTATAAATATAAAATTTATATACGCATACCCTTTTTACTAACCACACTTTTTTCATGTTTTCAATTTTGCCCCTGTTGAAAGTGAAAAATCCCCAATATGCCCCTAAAGCAAACCGTCTAAATCTCTTCCTCTCTCTATGCGTGTTTCCACCACCGTTGACTATCCCAGTCCCATTTTCCAGTGACGGCTCGAACTACGTTTTGGATGTACAATACCATCATCCTACGTTGCTTTGGATCTGGTTGGAGAGAGAAAAAAAAAGAAGAGGAAGAGAAAAGGAAGAGAAATGAAGGAGGCCAATTTGAAGAGGTATTCAGTAATTTTTTGAGGTATGTCATTTGATTTGGTGTATTTTTGTTGTTTATTTGGTGATTTGAGTTCTTTTGAATCGTAATCCTGATGAGGATGCTCGTCGAGTATTCGCTTTCAAATGCTACATGTGCGTCTCCCCTATGCTGGAGACACGCCTGTGCCATGTGTCTCGGTGTGAAATGTCTCCCTTATTTTAGGTAATATGTACACTATGCACAGTTTCTTATTTATTTCATTTATTATTATTTTTTATATGCATATATAGCTCATAGGACACGAGTAGAAACACATAATATCATTGCATCATTTAAGAGACGTAACACAATATCATAGAAAGGATGACCAAGCATACGATGACAAGTAGAAAATAAAGAGATTTTGGCCAATACATATGTCAATGAAGCCATGCCTTCACAATACAAGGACAATATAGAAACTTGAGATGGATGGTGTAGATAGTGATGGTGAGGGAATGCATGATATGTCGGGGTTACTCCCTAGTTTTAAAGGTCATATCACCTATAAAATCTAGTACGAATAAGTAATTTTGAACTTTAGTAAAATTGTACATTTCAAGTTTAATACTCACAATTCCAACTTACTATATAAATGTAAATATGCAAACAATGCGAAAAGTCATAACAAACCATAGATAATATATTGTTGGAGAACATGGTTAGTCCAGTGAATGGATATGAGGTCCGATAATTGGGTTGAGATTGTAGATAGGAGTTGACTGATTGGGCATGGGGATTTGCTATATGAAGTTATAGACCATACTTTATTAGCGCTTTATTGAGGGTTGACAACCAAACACAAATAACTTGCACATGTTATGGGGTGAGATGACTATCACTTTTCATGATGTTCATAAAATACTTGATCTTTTGATAGGCGACAAACTTGTTGCTTTGATACCAAAGATGATGACTATAAGCAAGAAATACATTTTGAGTGATATGCTGGATATGAGTATTGATGAAGTAATGTTGGACATTAAATTCAGAGCCAATAAGTTTGAGGTTTTTTGAACTTGTTTTATGAAAGAAAATTCATCAGCCAATTTTTTTATTATTATATTTGTTGTATCAGCTTAAGTGTATGTTATATCAAGATAAGTTTAGAGATATAGTGCAAATAATGAGTGTATTTATTGGCTCATAATGTTTGGAGGGTTTGTAGTCATGCTTGGGATGAAACAACATTAACATACTTGTACGAGTAGTTATGAAAAACATTTGGACCGAAACAGAACAATTTAGTGGGCAAATTACTCTACTCCAAGTAACAATTTGTACTCTTTTTGTTTGCTAAAGCACTATATAATTAGATTTGATAATTCAACAACTAAATTAAATGTTGTAATCATAAACATGGATTTATGAATATTTCTCAGCCTTTAGAGTTAGTATGTGAACAAAATGGGTTGATGGAGAATCAAGAGCAAACTGATAGATGAGAAATGTTTGTCACATACAATCTCTTATTGATCAACTTGCTAAGTACTCTAAGCAATTGAATTTGATAACCACAAAGCAAGTTATCAAACTATAACTATTTATTTTAGTTTTATATTAAACATAACTTACATATAGGTTATTTTTATCTTCCCTTTTATGTAATGCATATTGAACGACAATCATATGATTGTGCAAAGTACTTATACAATACATATAAGTTGTCAAGATACCTAGATGTATTCGTTGTTTAGATATTGTGGAACCATACTTATTAGATCTAGTAGTTCGACACATCAACTATTGTCAAGGCATCTCAATTGTGTCAATAAGGTCGTCTGTTGCAAATAAACTTGTAAAACCTCATGTGAATAAGGTACAATATGAACCACAAGATGTCACTTAGGAGTCACATGACTCACATTGTTTTCAACTAAACACTTTAGCATTCCAATAACGTATTCTTAAATGTGATGTGTTCTACATGGAGTGATATATTGCTCAAACATATCGATTTATTTTAAGAGATTCCATCAATCATTCGTGTCTAACTTATTTTTCTCTAGTTAGTGCATCATTATTCGTGTAGGTAAAGTAGTATTTGTCTATATTATCATGGTCTTTATCTTTGTCATGATTGTATGGTAGTATTAATGTTACTCGTAATTACTTTCCTCTTCCAACATCTTACTATCACACATAACACACTAGCATCAACTTTATAGTACTTGCAGTGCGTGCCACCACGTGACCTACATTGCTGGAGTTGATAGATGCATATGAGCATTAGTGTCAATGAGTATGTAACTTGACAATATTTGATGAGACAATAATAGATGATAGTGATGATACATGAGCTCGAGGGTGTAGATGATCCATATGTTGGGTTTACGTAATGTATTTAGGGTTTTTTGGATGTTCCTTTGTACTAAATATGTATATGCATATGATGCAATGAATGATATTTTGGTTTCTTATTCTTCGTCCTCAATATAATGAACCAATTACATAATTGGATAAGAAATAATGGGTTCATTTAAATTTAAAAAAGTACATTTACAAAATATAAATAACATTTAATCGTCATCCTTAATGTCATGCATAATATCATCTCTTGATCCTCTCATTTTGTGTGTACATCAAAATAGGTGCATGGAACAAGTGATCCCAATTTACAATGCTTTTATATTAGTATCGTTGCCAATATAAAGATAGGTCGCATAAAAAAGCCATCAAACATGTGCATTGGAAAAAAAGAATATAAGAGAAGATAAGTAATCGTAAATTGGATGACTCAAGACGACGAATGTGTAACTCCTATAGGGTGATAGACTTAATACTCAACTGCTCATCTAATATCTTAATAAATTATCTTGATTTGGATGGTATCTGAACTTTCAAATAATGCTCCTCATCATCGATGTTCTTGCATCCTCTCTTATGTGATCAGTATTGTAGGGTGGGTCCACCTTTCTCCAAAATGAATAAATTGTTGACAGTTGTATCAATTCATTATATTTAAGAAAAGGATGATCTCGTGGACATACAACCTATGCAAAAATCGCAATATACACCTATATGTGCTTGAGTTTGAACTTACCATTTTGACACGATTGTACTCTTGTACAATCAAGTGAAGAGTGTGTCCTATTACTCTTCTCTATAGATTTGCTACAATATCTTGTATTACGTTAATGTAATGCCTAGTGATGGTTCGAGATTCCTCAAATGACTTCTTAAATTCTGTAATATGCAACTTGATCAACCCAGTGTATTTGTTTCCAAATTGTATCAAATCTTTTAATTGAGCTACCAAAGAATCTTTTAGCCTTACGTGTGCACTTTTCACCTTGCCCACAATTACAAAGCAATCGTGGCAAAAATAAAAAACCATAAGCAATATACATATGCATTAACAATCAATTTTGCACACCTATTAGTTGTATAATTATTAAAATGAATCACCCTATCTATCCACAGTGAGATGATTCTTTCCTTATATGGGTCCAATCACTTCTCTTTAATGTAAGAGAGTAGGGAATGAAATATTTTCCACTTCAATTTTATTACTCCAATGCCTCCTTATCTCCAATGTCTCTTTATGCTATTATGTGATGAGTAGATGACCTTTCTGCAACTCATATCAAACATATCAAAAGGCTAAAAGCATCACCGTCGACCACCACGTGCACCACTATCGTCAGACACCAAGTGAGCTACCGTCGACCACCAAGCGCATCACCATGGGCCACCATCGCATGCGCTGTCACACGCAGCACACGCGTTGGCGCATTGTTCAGTTCCTCTCACGTGTCCAGCTCCTCCAGCTTATGCACGTTGTCCAGCTCCTCCAGCCTATGCACGTCGTCCAGCTCCTCCATCCCTTTTCCCACGTGTCATATGTGTTCAGGTGCTCCTCCCACATCTAGATGTCCCCCCAATAGTAAGGTTGGTCACTTGATGGATTAGGTTTGGATCTAGATCGAGCTTAGTAATCTAGAAAAGATCCGATTTGATTTGGTACCTATAAATAAGAGACTTTGGCCAACTAAAAAGGAGGAACTTAAGGAAGAAAGGATACCAGTCCAAGAGAGAAGATGACCCAGCAAATGAGGACGTGAGGGGTCTCATTCTGAGCTCAAGGAGGAGTTCATCCAAGGAAGAGAGAAAGAGATTTAGAGAGAAGGCTTCAAGCTACCCCCTTAACCCCTTTCATTTTTTCATTCCTATTGTAAGCTTTGAGTTCTTCTTTTTAACCATTATATTTCAAGAGTAAGCAATCATTTTTTGTATAATATCATTGCGAAAGAAAGGGTCAACATAGTTCAAAGACACGAAGGAAAGGCCTATAGGTAAGAGGAATCCACTAACTCTAATACACTTATTCATTCATTGCATCTTACATGCCTCATGCTCATGTGCATATATAATGACTTGTTTTCATTGGATCCATTGAGTCCCCTTTGACTAGGAGTTCTCTCTCAGAATTAGATAACCCAAGTTCAAGAAATGAATATCCTAGTAAGAAAAAAGAAAGTTCATACTCATAAATGAAATCGTAGAAGAAAAATTTTAGCAGTGTTATTCTTTGCTATGAACCAAATAAATTTAGTTAATGACACCCAAAATTTCTTAAAAATGAGGGTACTTTAATCTTAAGCAAAACATTTCGAACTTTTATAAAATCTAAAAATAATCATTTTGCACTCAAGGATGTATTAATAAAATTTAACTATTTTAATAATGATTTCTTTAAAGAAGGGGTTGTAGAAGTTAAAATGGGGTATTTGGCACAAAAATGAGTTCACCTTGTAAAACATTTAAAAAATAACCGTTTTACCCCTACAAAAATAAAATATTTATAAAGGTAAAAAAATAGAAGAAACAGGTTTAAAATATGGAGGATAAAGGAGCATGACCTGAGAAACTCAAAAGACTGAGGTTTGGTGATGACTCAAGCTCAAGCAAAAAGTATCAAATAAAAAGTCCTAAACACCCTCGATCGAGGAAGATCTTATATCAAGTGACCCTACACCCATCAGGAGGTTAAAACGGTCTATAAAAGTTAAAGAGATCAATCTACAGAGCAAGACATATTAAAACTACTACCATTGGCCACCAACGTGGTTAAGCTCCTCCAACCCTCTTCCTACGTGCTACACATATTCAGTTGCTCCTCCCACATGTGGATATCTCACAATACTAGGGTTGATCACTTGATGAATTGAATTTGGATTTGGATCGGACTTAATAACTCAAAAAAGATTCGGTTTGGTTTGGTGCATATAAATTAGGGACCTTCAAAAAATGGGAAACCCAAAGAAAAAAGGAGACCAACCCAAGAGAAAAGAGGGCCCAACAAATGAAGACCTGAAGGAGCTCATTCCCAATCCAAGGAGGAGTCTTCGAAGGAAGAGAGAGGGAGAGATCTGGAGTGAGAAGGCTTCAAATCACCCCCTTAACCCCTTTCATTGTTTCATTCCTGTTGTAAGCTTCGAGTTCTTGCTTTTAACCATTGTATTTCAAGAGTATGCAACCATTTGTCATTGAATATCATTGCGAAAGAGAGGGTCGCCCCAATATGAAAACGTGAAGGAAAGTTCTATAAGTCAGAGGAATCCATTAACTCCATACATTTTTGTTTCTTCTACCTAAGTATACGATATATCTTATACGTTCTCATTTTTTTTATGCTTATATGCTATATCATCTTCTCTTCATTTTCTTCGGAGGATTGATTGCATCTAACTCAACTCAAGAAACAATAAGAGAGATGTAGCTGACTGATTATATTCAATGACATTAGTATGTAATCACTCTTATGGTAGAGTAATCACCAATAAGTTTATGTTGAAGAGGGTATTGGGGTATGATTGCATATATTTCTCAAGTGATGAGGCCTCTTAAAGAGACATCTCGGGGATATGTATGTGGATGAGTTCCTTCCCAAACTAACATAAATCCTCAACAAAATTCTTTGAATGATCACTTAATTATTAACCATCTAATCAAATTTATCATTATCTTCTATAAAGAAATCTCTGAAAATTTCAGCATTAGATTTTTTCTCGAATCTATTTCCCATAGAAATACTACCAATTTTTTTTTCTAAGTGGAATAAACCTAGGAAAATATCTAATAAAAGTTTCACAAATTTTGGATTATTATAAAGTTCATAAAAAAATCAACAAATTAATAAATAAACCATTATAACTCGGTTTATTGATATCCAAATCTGTCAAGAGTAGTTTCATCTGAAATCTAACTTCCACAACTTTTTAAATTAATAAAGTTAATGAAAATAGGAAACTCAAGCAAATAGATACAAGCATTTTTAATGAGAACCTGAATCTCACTTATATGCACTGTCTAAATTTCAGAATAACGTTTGGTTAAAAGTTCTTAGATTTTTATTTGATTATCAAATGACCCAAAAATATAAATAATTTTTTTTAATAAAACCTCACACTAATACCCACTCAGGTAAAATGCTTGGGATTTTTGAACCTCGATAAGGGCCTGTAGAAAATACAAACATTCATGTTTTAAAATAGAACCAATTTCGTTTTCATGTAAGAGAACCCGATTGGGACATGTGAAATCAATGTCGTTTTAGAAAAGACTATTTCAAATCGAAATCATTTTGGAAAAACTTTGGATTTTAAAATCACTCCTCCTAAGCATCTAGTGACCTTTAATCATCAGTTCAAAAAGGCCTACATTGACAAGGACCTACTTTTCCACATATCACTGAATAGTTAGATAAATCTCTTTGGAAGTTTGCGTAAACTTATTGGTACGCTCACGCATGTTTTTGCAAGTAAAGTTTTAAGTTTGCATAAGATCAAAAATTTTGTTTACAAGTAATATTGATGTTGTTATTTGATGTATTGTATATATGAGAGATGAGCTCTACACTAGTGAGCATTGGATGTCCACGCTAGATATGGGTTAAGTAATCGCTACTCGATAGAATGTAGCATTAGTAGTCCTCTCCACAAGAGGGTCGACGATGTTTCTACCGCTATTATTGGACACTTAACAATCTACTGTGGGGGATGTATGGTACATGTGTTGTCATCATGCTTCACAACATTTTCTAGTGGTAATCATAATATAATTATATTTTATTATGTTATTTAGTTATTTTATAGATTGAAGTAGTTATTAATACTCTCTTCTATTTATTTTTTTGCAAATGTACATGGCTAATGACTCTTCGATGTCTCCTATCTTCTCAACATGACATCTTTACAGAGATAAAAGTGTTTGGAGTTGATCAACTTAGTTTTAAGAACGTATCGACTTATTTATATAATTGAGAGGACCATGAGATGTTGTTATATAGGATATTGAAAAAGATGACTAGGTGTTATTGTTCATTTATATATGTAATTACATGATTTATAGATTTGAATGACATTCATGTATTTTATTGATTGAGAGCATGATTTTATTGCAATCATATATTTAAGCATAAGCAGTAAAGAAACCAAATTTCTTTCATTATAATTGTTATTTACATATATAATATTTGAAAATTACTAAATAATATCTCACATATAATCGAAACAAAAAATGTCACGCATCGCCATCATCTTCGTCATCAAGTTTCAACCAGTAGATTCATTTGTGGCATTGCTCACATCTATATCAGGTCTAGCAACATAGGATCACCCAATAACAACCGTGGCACACACTTCAAATGTACTAAAACCATTGCAAGTATCTCACATATCACAACAAAGCGATGATATAAGAAATTCAGTAGAAAAAAGTTACTATATGTAATTAAAGCAAAACAAAGTTGAAAATGCTACTAATATGGATACAATAATTCATTTACTTGTATATAGAATGATCTATCACGTTACCTATTTGGAGTAGAACGAGTGGGATACAACTAACTACTGTAATATCTCAAATAAATCGATGTGTCGTATGATTGTACCACTCTATGTATAACACGTCACACTCATAAGGGTAAAGTATTGGGATTCAAAAATGTTCAATTTAAAAACAATTTGACCATTGTACCTCTCAAGTTATGTCACATGACTCATACTATATCTTATACGTATGGGGCTTCATATGTCTTTTGCAATGGAGGGTCTTATGAGTGTAATTAGAATGCCTTTATGATGGTCAAACTAGCAAACTACATGATCCGACATATAAGGTTCCATAACATCTATATAATATATGCATTCGTAGTATCTAGACAACTTATATGGATTACAATCCAAGTATTTTATAAAACTATATGACTACTAGTTTATCTATATTGCACAAAATAACAAGTAAGAATATACAAATATGAGATTGTATTTAATTAAAAGATTAAGAACATAGTTGAAGATTCACAAAATACATGTTCTGCCATCATTAAATCCAATTGTTTGCGGTATTTAGTAAGCCGATTAATAAGAGATTACCTGTGATACATACTTCTTATCTATCATCCTATTCATAGTTCTTCATCTAACCATTCTGATCGCATGCTAACTCTGAAAACTGGAAAGTACTCATAAATCAATGTCTACAACTAAAATATATAACTTGTTAAATTTTGAGAAATGACTATATGAAAGATATATATATAACAGGCAACAATAGTACACATTCTTACCTAAAATAAAAAATATGTCCACTAAGTTGTTATGCTTTTACCCAAGATGCCTTCCCTAGCTGTTTTAAAAATAGGCTAATGTTGTGATACCCACACATAATGTGCTAGCATATTCACAAGTGTTATTTACACTCTATCTCTAGACTTATCATGATATAATGTATACCTTAGTTGATACAACAAACTCACTCCCTTTCTTGAAAAATTAGTTCGGAGTACCTCAAACTTGATGACCCCAAACTTAATTTCATATATGACTTCATCGATGCTCATCCTCAACATATCACTTAAGATATCTTCCTTGCTTCTACCTATCATCTCGTGTGTTAAGATAACAAATTGGCCTTCCATTGGAAGACCAAGTATCTCATGGATATCATGAAGTGTGATAATTATCTTACCCTATGGCATGTGTGAGCTGTTTGTGTCTAGTTGTCAATGCTCCATAAAAGCATTAAATAATGCATGATCTATCACCTCGTATAGCAAATCTATTTACCCAATCAATCTACTCTTATATGTAATCTCAACCTAATTACCAGGCCTCACATCCATCCTCTTCACTATACTTTGCCAATAACATAGTGTGTACGAACTGTTACCACTTTTCGTATTTTCTGTAAATATACGTGTAGATAGTAAGTTAGAATAAAGAGTATTAATGTCAAATATAAATTTACACTAAAATTAGAAATTACTTATTCCTCGTAGATCTTATAGGCAATATGACTTTAAAAGATAGAAAGTAATCCCAATATATCAAGAAATACCTCATTCTCATTGTTTGTAATATTGATATGAGTATTTGAGCTCGATATATCCTCCTCCCTACGACACAATGTTGCGTCTTTTAGAGGAAAAGGTGACGTTACGCCCTTCTACTCGTGTTCTATGCGTCATATATGCATAGATTTTTTTTTTAGTATAACATGTACAAGAAATCCCAAACATGAGAACGACGTGCCCCGAGCACATTTCCCAGATGAGGGAGATGCGTTTGAGGAACATAATTAAATAAGAATCTTATTTTTTTACTTAAAATGATTGAAAAATGAAAACAACACTAAATCAATAACATAGTTCGATAAATCGATAAATCTTACTTTGAATCGGCTCCAAAAATTTAATTTTCTTATTCGTTCTTTCTAAATCTCACGTTTCAGTCCTTTTTTACGGAGAAGAATAGAACAAGAATGTTAGGAAATGAGGGTGAAAGTAGTTTTATGCATGTAGAGTGAGAAGGCCCCATTCTATGGTTGTTGAAAGGTATTTTCATAATTAATAAAAATGATCAAGGATATTATGAAGAATTGTGTAGTTTGAATAACAAAAGAAAAGGTCACTTCAATTCGCTTTAATAAGAAAGGAGGACGACAGGTTGCACGTCACAAATTCAAGAGGGACGATAAAGGGATATTCATTCACGTGGCGCTGCCAGCACTGGTGCATGGATCCTCTTGTTATTTTCAAAAGAGCGCTCTTTCGATGCCTCAGGGCCAGGACCATGACATTGAGGGACAAATGCAGTCTTAGAAAAACAATATTATCATCCAGAGAAGCTGCTCCTTGGAGAATTCTGCCCCCTAGCAGGGCACTCTAACTCCCATGATGCTGGTGGTCAGTTCGTCTCTCTCGCCCTGCTTGCGTGCAGGGCTTCGGAGGCCTCCCATTGTAAAGAAAAAAGAAAGGAAAAAAGGTTGCACCTAGTGAAGTGGCCTACACCGTGTTTCTGCTTGTTCATTCCTTTAGATAAACCATATCCAGCTGATAACTTCTTGGACGTTCCCAACTTTAGCGAATTGCCGTTGGATCACAATTGGTGGCTGGTCTATGTAGAATCGCATTTCCAGGAATCAGACCATCTTAGCATTGTTAGACACAAAAGTGGAGTTTTTATTCAAATCACAATGATCGAAGGGAAGAACACAAACCACCAGAGCATAAACCTTAAGCATGAAAATTACACATTTCCAACCAGAGTCTTCAGATGAAGATCACCAACACCAAACAAAACAAGTTTAACAAAGTAAGCAACCGAGCCTAGATTTCGGTGACAGTGACAAACAAGTGCAGTGCACAAAGGGACTTATCTGATTAGGGCTCGGGGGTGCAGAGAAGCTCGGTGCTGCTTCAAACCCTGAAGTGGCTGCCGCCAATCCAGCCTCCATAATCATCTCACTGCAAGGGAGGGATTTTATGTCCGTGCATAAATTGCTAAGCGAAATACCTAGAACTAACAAAGACAGCCTCAACAAGTTAAACACATATGCATCTCTCTTCTTTCTCTCTCTCTCTCACACACACAAACACACTAACATACACAGATACACACACATCCAACTTATAAACGTTTCTGATTCAGGTGAAGAAGCAAATCTTTGTTCTATACATTCATTATAACTAAAGGATGAACAAAGAGGATATTACCTTCAGCAGATGCAAGTCTGTGGTAAAGGTCTACCAGGTTAGGGCATCTTCCTTGGCATGCAGGAGAGCACAGCTTCTCCACAGAGGAAGTTCAAGAGCGGGTCGGATGAGATCCCAACCCAGTCGCTGCTTACCCCGCATGCATCGACGCATTCGTCGGTTTCAATCCAATCCGAAAGCCCCACGCTTTAATGCTAGTCTCAATGCACCGGTATTCAACGCGTGCGCCAGTGCTGTGCCTCTCGAGCGCACAGCGCTTCCCGCTTTTTGACACAGAAAATTATCATATATCTCTAGGAAGATCAGTGCATATTACCTCACCTGAAAAAGCTGTGATATTTGCTTAAGAAAAGGAAAGCCCACGTACGATCACAACATTTAGTGCAGACAGGAAGGTCCACACGCACACACACATCACCGGAAAATGATCATTGTTACGAACTAGCCTAATAAAATAAAAGCCCAGGTTTGATTATCATCTTTATGGAGTCCATGTATGCGAGCAAACACACACACGCACACACACACACACACACACACACACACACACACACATATATATATATATATATATATATATATATATATATAGAGAGAGAGAGAGAGAGAGAGAGAGAATTGGTATATGTGGACATTTATTCATGCTCAAATTCACTCAAAGATTACTACCGATCAACATTATCAACAATAGATATTTGAATTTATAAAGCAAAAACTATTCTTATACTTTTGTACTTAGCATTTAAATATTTTTTAAATTCAAATATCTACTATTAATTATAGTAATTAAACAATAAAAATGTTTAAGTAGATTTAAGTATGGATGAATGTATGCATGAACTATGCTCTCTCTTTGTGTATATATGTAATGGTAAATACTCAAACTTCATCGATGCAACCGGTTGATTGACATGATCATACTTTTGTACTTTACATTTAATATACCATGTACATCAAATATTTTTTGCGCTATCACTTTAACTGTCCATTTCAAAGATCAAATAATTGAAATGATAAAAGTGGATGGAATACAAATGAAATTTGAACATTAGAAAAACAGTTAGATGACAAAAATTGAGCAGCTCATCCTAAGAAAAGTTTCCTGTATAATTGGAGGCTAGCTATATCTTGGGAGAAAAATCCAACTATGCCCAATATACTAGTTAAATTTTTTTATCTTGACGAACTCATAACAATCAAGAGCTTGATCACGTTTCCTGTGATGCAAAGAAAAACAAACCATGTAAAAGGATAAAAAATTGGCACATCAATTAATGACCTGCACCTACAGCCCTAGTTCAACCGCAGCGTGCCTTGGTGTTGATGCATCTGATGGGAGTTCGATTCCTAGGGGGTGCATACATGGGTGTGTGTTAAGATTCGGCCTCCTCTTGTAACCAAAAAGAGAAGAATTTAATGAGCTTCAGCTCTCCTCGTTGACTAAAAAAAAACTTCAAACGTCTTGAGTTCAATAGTGGGGGATGTGCATTTGGTAGTGGTCTGCCTTATCCTCAGCTTATATATTAGAGAAAGAAAAAGGAATATCTTCAATATGGATTACCATAAACTCCATGAGCAAGGCGCACCACGAAGGCCATCACAGAGAGCAACATCTTGCTGAATTCCATCGACTTAGCCATGGCGCTTGCGATGATCGAGATGAATATCAATGGAGACCACTAATTCAATATATTCAGTTGGCTGCCAACTTTTTCCTATGCTCGTGGAACTAATTCGGAGAAGCAGTTCTATTTATAGGGAAACGCTGGAAGCAGTCTGACGCGATATGAATGAGATTGCACAACCTTTTTTTTTAATTCACTCCATTGTTGAATTTCACAAAGTCGTAATCAAAATTGGAAGTTAAAAGCTATTGAATTAGGAGTCCAACGTTTATTTTCAGCGTTGCTGAATCTTATGTTTTCTCCATACTGCGTGCTATTAAAAGAAAGGTGTATATATACATGTTTACTCATGCTCATCTATTGTTTTGGAGTGACATGAGTATAATTTTAAATGTTTTAAAGAGCTTTAGAAAAGTAAGAAATATATTTTTATCATATTCATGCCACTCAAAATCAATAGATGAATATGAGTGATCATGTTTTAGTGTGGGCAAGATCGAGTCACTCTATATATATGCAACATACAAAAGTATAGTGATACTAATTTATTTTTTAATTTAAATCCCTATTATTTGTCATACCAATTAAATGATGAGATGTTCAAGTAGATTTAAATATGAATGAATTTAAGAATTTACTACTTTTCCTATATATACACATACAAACACACGTACATATATATAGTGAGAAAAAGAGAGTGAGAGAGACCACTCTTATTCTCAAAGAAGTCCTCATGTTAGTATATACATATTGTTCCCTAAAAAATGAGTAGTTCTGGTTATATATATATATATATATATAATAGACTCTTGCATCAATGCTCTCTCTATATGTATATATATGAAAAATAAGCATTAAATTTATTTTTTATATTTTTGTAAATTTTTTTACAACTTTTTAAATAACATTCATATCCTTAACAAGCAAAGGAGACATACAATGCATTATCTGAGTGTAGAGCATCTTGCTTTGGCATGTATGCATATATTTTACTAAGCGGAAAAATACACCTCTATACATAGGCATACAAAATGTAACTGCGAATGGGAAAGACCGTTGGACATTTCAAAATTTCCGGTCCTTGATGACAATCCAAGGCTTGTACGTGGGGCTGACCAGGTAACAAAAATTTTCACTTTTCAGCCCCTCGATTAGCCAAAATTTCTGCACATCAGTTTGCTTGACCATAAGTGTGTGAACCATAATGTCCCACCCGCGTTGAAGGAGCTCCCCAATCTCCAAAATTAAATTTCCTAACCTGTGAATTTTTTGAATATATATATATATATATATATATATATATTTATTTATTTATCTATATAGGAAAACTTGATCATGCCCATTTCTCATGCTCATGTATTGCTTTTTGGTGGTATAAATATAATTTAAAAAGTTTTAAGGTTTTTCAGAAAAAATGAAGGATAATGTTATTACACTTATATCTCAAAAAATAATGGTCGAATATGAGTGAGTAGCGTGACTGTGGGTACAATATTTTTTTTTTCTCTCTACAACACACACACACACACACACACACACACACACACACATATATATATATATATATATATATATATATATATATATATATATATATATATATATATATATATATATATATATGAGAGTGTATTCCATACACACTCGTTTGTGCTCAAACCTTCTCAGAAAGCAAATAGTACCTTGAAAATGTTTAAGCATACATGTGATTTACCACATATATATATTGATAACTATCTACTAACATGTTTATGCAACTTGGTTGTTTGTTATGCATGTTTTACATGTGAAACAATATTTTCTTATACTTTTTTGAAAAAAGTAATCTTTTAGAAAAATATCCGTGGATTTCACCATCCAGCAGATTTTGACTAGGCTTGCTGGTTCATTACGAGAGATAAAAACTAGTTGACCTAAGATCCTACTGTGTTCCAACTTTTTATTTGTTGCTTGGACGCACATAGTCACCAAGTAAATTAAACTGTTGCCTTCTCTCAGCAGCCTCAGCAATCCAGTGGGTTCAGCGTTGGATTGAACTCTTGGCCTCTTTCAATTTGAATGTTATCGAGACCACGTCGCGATGCCGGATCGGAACCTTGAGTGTTTGACATAAAATTTTTGAAATTCATAGTTAGAGCAAGGAAGAAAATTAACGGCTGCGAAAAGTATGAGGGAGAATCGCCAACATCAATCTCACTACTCTTGAATGGTCGGCAAATTCGTTATTCAAATCCCATTTTCTTGGTATTTTAAGACAAATTTCATCAAATTCTTGTGCTTTTAATTGGATACCTCTTTTTTTGAAAGGACTGATTGCCTCCTTTGTGAGGTTCATGTCGTCTGCTCTAAAATTTGCGGTAAAATATGACATTAGAGTTAGCTCAACGGCAGGACGCTCTAGCGCCATTTCTGCTAGTGGGGAGTTCGACTTCCAGAGGGCGCATGTGTGTACCGTGGATGGAAAAAGAAAAGAAGGGCCAATTGGCGATAACATTAATATGACTGTTTTGTTCCTTTCAATCGCAATTACTTGGTCATAATTATGAATTCATTCTTTTATGGGGTTTGATCAAATAACTTTCCTAGTCTTTCTACTATTCAATTTTCAAGTGAAGATTGGATTTGAAAAACAACTAACTTGAACTTAACGATTAATTGACTATGACCTTAATTGCAATGAAACTCTTATAACATGTGAATGAGAGTTGATTTAAAAACTCTTCTAGAAACCGTATGATCAACCATTTTATTTACAAACATGTGAATATTTTTTAAAGAAAAATGGCCTGATTTAAGCTGAGTTAATGGATCATTTACGCGAAGATTGCATCAAATAACATGCATTTTGGATCTAAATCATAATCTTCCACTTGACTGGACCCAACCTATTTCTGGATATCATTGCCCGGTCGGAAATCACAATGTGATGAAAGAGAATGAAGTTGCTATTCAATATTCCTTAGGGTAGCCAGTTAGTACAAATCTGTGTATTCCCAACCGTTTCCAAAAACACTTTTCACTCCTTAAAACCGTCTAGAATAGGTTAAACCCCCCCGGAAAAAAACTTCCAGAAATACGTTGGCCTCCAAAAATCACAAAAACCTCAAAAATATGTGAAGAACCACCAAAAATAATCCACCAAGTTAAAACAGCCAGAAAAGATGCATTTTCGGCTACTGTCAGCCAATATCCGAAGATGTTTCAAAGTCTAAACTAGTTGGCCATACTGCAATATTCTGATGGTCAATCTTTTCTAGAATGATCTGATAAGGAAAACTCACAAATTAGTTTGTATATACTTCCTATTTTTTTCTGCTAAATGTACGTATGCATGAATAGTCCTATACATATAAATTTCTTTAGTGACTGTCAATATCATATATTCTGTAGGTCAACTCTTTTGAATGCTTTGGCTTAGGCCTCCAAATGAGCCGAGCAAGCCTGGGCTGAGCCACACAAGACAGTTTGTTCAACTTTGAAAAACTTAAAATGTCTCAAAATATTCATTAAAAGGTAATTCTTTGGAATAATATTTAAATTAGCACAATCTTGAAAATCATAAAGACAAAACTGTTGAACGATTGAAGCATGATTTTCTAAAACACATATATATGTGCATGCATAGATACATGTAAATACTTATAATATATATTTAATTGTCAAGTCAAAATGGGCTCATGATCTACTTGTATAACTGAGCCATCTGTTCCAATTTTCTCTAGTAGTTTTGCTAGTCTTTGACTGCAGGAAAAAGTTGGTTATTTTGTCAATCATTTTCCAAAGGATAAATTAGTTTATCATGGTAAAACTTCTGTTCAATAATTTTACTAGTCGTCCTTGTACCATGATAATTTAGTTTATCATGGTAAAAATGCTAGTCTGAGAGAAAGTATGATGATAACTCTCATGCTAATACTGGTAAGAGCTAATTTGGGAATGGTTACAATAGACATGTTCTGTTTCGGTGGGTTCAAACCGTTGGTTCTGGTTAGTCCAAAATCTGGAACCGTAACAGAACCGGTCCGGGTCCGGTTTCAGAACCGTCGGTTCCGGTTTAAGTCTGAAACCGCTCAGAATCGGTAATTTTATTAAACAATTTTAAAAAATTATAGGACAATTAAAAAAAAGAAAGACCGGAACCAGTGGTTTGGGACTGCCGATTCTGGTTTGCTTCAGGATCTGGTTTTATGAAAGGTGAAACTAGTACCAAACCGAGTGGTTCCCATTTTTTATTCAAGTTTCACTGGTTTCGGGTTCAGCTAGTTTCTGGCCACACCTCACATGCGCACATTCTGGGAGTCGAACTCCTCAGCAGCAGCAACGGTGCTAGAATGCACTGCCGTTTGAGTTAACGTTCTGGGTGCAGGCCCGTGTAGTTGCGAGTACACACACGGACACATCCTTAACCTAATAAGTGAATAGGTATGCATGGTATTAATGGGACAAAATAATTTTTCATAAATTATTTTTAAAGTACAAGATAAAATGAGAGACACATTTAAGTTGGTTGAGACATCTAATGAAACAACCAAATGACGCTTATGCAAAAGGCCTCAAAAGTTAATGGAAAACCCTTCAAAAGGGGTGAAGGAAGGCCTAAAAACAGGTTGAGGAAAGACTTGTAAAGTGTTGGAAGAACACAATAAAATACGATCCTTCGTTTTTGGAGTTAAATGTGAGTATGACACATGACCGAGCTCTATGGACAGCAAAGAATCCATGCAGTCGTCCCCACTTGGCATGAGGAAAAGGTTAGGTTTTCATTAGAAAGAAAGGCTGTGACAATATTTTAACTTAATGAGCAAATTTCCAATTAAAGCTATATGAAATTTAAGCTTTTACGTTTAACAAGCAAGCTCATATTCCTCTCTATCTCATCTTACATGAACAAAGCAAGACAGACCACAAACTATCAACAGGCTTATGATGAGGTGAGCCACAAACAAGTTCAGCTCGTTTCACAAACATACAAGGTGTTTACTTCACAGCCATATGAAGAGCAAATGCATTACAAATATATCGTCTTGCACTCACAAAATATATAAGCTTGAACAAATAATAAAACTTACCCCACAACAATCCATCAAATAAACTTATTAAAGAAAATAATACATAAACCATCAAGAACAGATGCTTTTTTAGTGCATTCTTGGCTTAGGTGTATGCTTGGAGGGTGGAGCTTTCTCATCAATCCAGTCAAAGGTCGAACTTATGACAGTCGTCAAGGTGCGTCGAGAGTCTGACTTTAGGGCCTCGCATAATTTGGGAAGGAAAACACCTGCTCAGCAGCGGAGGTAACATAATTTAAATACTTGAATACGCTTCTATTTATACGCAATACTATCATACAATAAATACAAATGATATGATTTGTTAGGTGAATGAAACAAACCATGTACTTCGATTCCTAACATAAATATCAAACTCAAGCAAGAGTTATGGAGCTTGTCACTAAGGATGGCAATATACCCGTCTACGACCCCCTAAACGAACAACAAATTTGTGCCTTGAACCCTAACCATTACCACGGGAATGGATATAGGGTTGATTCTTTCTTTTCTTTCCGCTACCCCCATTTCACTAGAATAACTTTGTTTATAATTGACATATATTGCATTTTTATAAAAAACTTTAAATACATAGGATCAATTTTTCAGAGCTATAGAGAAATTGATAGAGATGTTATGCAGAATTAATGCATGTTTGATTAAAATAGAGGCGTATCAAGTATTCTATATGATAAGAAAATACTATTAAAGTTGGAAGATAAATATTGTAGAACAACAATAAGACCTACTATACCATATGGTTTTGAGTGTTGGGTAGTTAATCATCAACACATAAAAAACATGTTCTTAATAGAAATGAAGATATTGAGATGGATGTTTAGTCACATAAGAAAATACCGTATTTATAATGAAGTTATCATAAACAAATCGGAAGTGACACCTGTAGATAATAAAATGAAGAAAAATGATTTAATATAGTTTGAACATATGAAAAACGACTAAAGAAAGCTCCAACAAGGTGTGAGAAATTAGATGATAAAAATCTTAAGAGAGGAAGAAGGCCATATAAAAGTGTTGGAAGGAAAACAAAACAATCTAACTTTTGTTGAGTTAAGCGTTATCACGACACATGGTTGCGATTTATGAAAACAAAGAATCCATGTTGCTGACTCATATAGTGAGAAAAAAAGCTTAGTTGTTGTTTTATTAAAATCTTGTCATTGGTAACTCTCATTTAAGTAATTGCAAGGCTAGATAGTTGAAACAATGGAAATTCTCTCTCTCGCTCACACACACACACACAAAAAAAAAAAAGAAGAAGAAGAAGAAGAAAAGCACGCATGCCAAAGAAACCGGGTAATCCCCACCTCATTCTGGTCGTATATGGCTCCACATGGGTTGGCCCAATACTGCCAACCCCCTTCTGTTATCCTGCATCTCCCCGGACATAAAATATGATCTTACCCATTTTTGGTGTTAAATGCTAATAAATATTAAATCCAATATCAAGGATTATTTGACACTAAGTGGGTTAAGGAGTTAAATGTCACAAAATAGAGAACAATGGCGGCTGGGAACCAAATGTAGCTGACCGTACTTGGTGAGTGGTAAGCCTTGGTTTTGGTAAACTCAATGTAGTAAAAAGATATGCATCATATGATGGGGCATCATAGATAGCTCTTGATCAGCTCAGGCTTTACTGAATCAAAACAGACTGGCTCTAACATGTTTGGATTTGGATATGTTGTTTGATGAATTTTTAAATCTGAATCCAAATCCAAATCTGAATGGTAGGACGAATGGCTTTATTTTGTACATAAATAATATAATTGGTTTTAGACTATCATGGACTGAGACCCGAACAAAACCTGCAAAATTGACATCCCATAGTCGTATGAACATGGAACCAGAACCAACGGTTCAGACCATCAGTTCCAGCTCTATTTTATAACTTTTTCTTTAAAATTTGTATATATATATATATATATATAGTTTTTGGATGAAAACTAACAGTTCTGGTTGAAAACCAGAACTGGAGGTTATGAACAGTAATCAACACTGACCCGGATCCGGTTCACCTTTCCGAAAACCAGAACTCACTTTTTTCTAATGGCTGGTTCTGGTTTACCCGAAACTGGATATGTCTACGTGAAGGGCTGTTTTGCTTGGCCAAGTGAATAGGGTTGGCAATTTTGAACCTAACCAAGCAAGTGGCGTAGGTCTGGATCATTCAGAAAGTACCTGTCAAAAGGTAGGGTCAGGTTGGGTGTACCTAGACCTGACCCGTTTATATATATATATATATATAATAGGTAGATAGATAGATAGGTAGGTATATAGATAGATAGATATATATATAGAGAGATTTTTCAGCATGGCAGCACGTATACAAGTATTTTTAATTATAATTGGATCGAGTGGGGTTGACCTGAATCGGGATGGGTTAGGTTTTTCAAGCTGCCTGAGGAAAAATGGGTCGGGTCAGTTTTTGACCTGGGAAACTAAAGTAACCGAATTAATCCGATTTGCCACCGTTGTCCATGAGCATCAGTGAAAAATGTGAGCAGTTCCAGCGGGTCTGTCAGTCCGCTGTGAGCAATTAATTTTCTTCTAATAATAACTTTATGAATTTCCAATTATGAATTATCTATTTTCTTAAGAAAAAGTTATTAGTGTAATTGATTAGACTCGGCCAATTCCCTGAATCCTTTTGCGAAAACATCGCTCAATTCAAAAATCGATTTTGATATACTAGCAAAATCTTTTGAATTCATGAACACGGTCCCTATCTGTAATATTTCAAGATGATGGTCTTGTTAGTCTAATTAATTACCTTCTCCTGCACACATGTTGAAGTAGAGGTTGACAATGTTGGGGCAGTTTTGGTAGCAAGGAGCAGCACAGAGCCTCTCCACAAATGTAAGATCCAACAATGAGTCCGAAGAGATCCCAGTCCACCTCCTATCAACACCACATGAACTGATGCACCGATCGGTTTCGATCCAGCCAGACATGCCAGACACCTTTACCTCGGATATCCTGCAGTGCTGCCTCACCTCTCTGCCGTGCACATACTTCTCGAGAGCGCAACGCATGCCAGACGATGAGACTGAAAATGCACACTTGTTGTTCGGCAAGTTTTCACATAAAATTTCACCTGTAAATCTCACACATACTTGAAATCAATTGAATGATTCAGGAAGCTAGGTGTAATATTCAAAACATGATGAGGCTTGAAGTAAACCTTCAATTAGGAAGTATTTTGTGAGAATTCATTTTCATTACCATTAGAAATTGGGAATCAAATTCTGGAAAAGGGATTGAGCGTACTGGTTCTGTGGTCAGGTTCAACTAACTACGCTGTGGTCTTTATATTATTGGATTGGATTACTGGCACTAAAAATCAGGTTTAGATCTGATCGGGTTCAAGGGTGGATAAAAGAAACTGCCGACTTAACTAGATGAAGAATTTAAATAGCAAACGGAATTCCAGAAATGCAAATTAAGGACAGATTATGAAACTTTGGATGTTTAACATGTATTTAATATGATGACAAGATAGCAAATATGATAGTCAAAGATAAACGAATGCAACGTATTATACTGCAAAAATCTGGTTATACTACATTCATATCAGAGTCATGATATCGATTGCATTTCGATAACTAAGATTTCGACTAATGCTATCAGTCCCATCAATGCATGAAGGCCTTTTTGATACGACGTATGATGACTAGAATCCTATATCAGATGATAAAGTTGGTTTGTTGTTGAACTGATGACATCCTTTCACTTCAAGTTTCTTTTTTAATTTTACGAGTGCATGTTATTGAAGGGGTCACTTGCAATTCTGCTTTATCTGAACCGACTTTTTTAATGGAATTACTTTCGAAATGATTCAAAGAATCAACCACGTCAAATTGAGTTGATAAAATAAACCCTAGATCAGGAACTTAAAAGTAAAACATCAAAGTACATCGAAAGTGTCTAAATCAAACACAAAACCAAGATTTACCACGTACCTAACTTTAGTTTTTCAAAAATAAAACAGTGCACCAAGCTAATTAAACAACAACAATCAGATGATTTCATGCATGAACCAGCTTCTGTTTATAGCGAAAACACCAAAAAGAATATTAATTATTTACCTGAAGCAGCTTGAATGGTCGCTGCGAAAGCGAGGAATATGGCGACAAACATGGCCGCGAGGGCTTGAAGCTTAGCCATGGTGGACGCTAACTCCGATTCCAAAATTAAGCGGGAGACGTTAGGAAGAGGATGATGGTGCAAGGGATCTATGCATATAGCAGCTGCTAGCTTGAAATTTATAATTGCGTAGCCAAGGACGTTAAGAAATAGGCAAATGAATTTACAGAGTTGATATATATACCGCCCGGAGAATCGACGGTGCACTACGCATCTTCAAAGTAGATGCCGTCGTCGATAACGAACGTGACTACGTGAGAGCCATTACACAGTTACGCGTCCTTTTGGGCAACACACAACTCATTTTCCCAATCGGGCCCCCAATTGTATAAAGAACCGATAGGGCCCAACTTACCACAGTATCACTTGGGGGACATAAGTACAATAGGAATGTTATTTATATCTTTCTCAACACCCTTATATTTTTTTAGGTGATACTCAAGCCCTCAAAATGAAGGATGGACATGAGTATATATATATAATTTATGCAAGATCATACATGTCTATCCATACCAGATTTAAATTGAAAAACAAAAAGTGGAAGTTACTTAAAATCCAAAAAATAATATTTGTATTGGTAATGATGGTCTAACATCTTTTTCATATGATAATCCGATTTGGCATGCATGATCTCATATGAATTAATGTTTAACATCTTGCTCTCTTTCTTTCTCTCTCTATATAAATACTAGAATATATAAGTGCTTTCATGTATTGTCTACCATATATTTTTTGCTTTTTAAATTTAAATTTCAACTATCCATCACTTAAGATAAATGATTAGGATTTATTTGAATATACTAGTGCTAGCATATAGTTCTCTCTCTCTCTCTCTCTCTCTATATATATATATATATATATATATATATATATATTCAGCCTTCAGAACTGCTATCACTAAAGCTGGCGATAAAAAACATGAAATAGAAGCCCAATATGGATAATGGTGAACATGATCAACTCTAACAAGCACAACAAAGACTCTTATCATCCATGAGCTGGCACACTTTGACATGGCAGCCACAGCTTAGAAATTAACCAAAGGTATATATATATTGAGAGATAGTTGTTGGACTCTATACACATACATATCAGAGCGTATCCAAGTGAGATCTGTCACGCTGACGGAAATTTCAGTAAAAACCGTGAAATTCCTGATCTCTGCGTGAGTTCTGAACACAATTCCTTCAGTTTTCATCAGAGGAGACCAATCAAAGTGATTTTGGTGTTGGAAGGATGATCAGATGTGAATCTTACCGATATGTCGACGATCAATCATTCGAAGTTGAAGTTAACTTGAAGGTCAGACAATGAAGTTTTTACATCAATTTCTTCTTCCAATGTGAGAATTTTATACCCGTTGTTTTTTGATGCCTGTAGAATGTTTTTGATCATCAAGGAGTTTGTGTCGGTGGTCGATGAGAAGTAAATTAGCTAGAGTTTAGAGGGGTTGTTACCCAACAGTACACAGACTGGCTCTCCACATCCGCGTTGCGTTGCGCTTGTGGTTGCAGAACCACCTGCTCCAACCGATGCTCATTAGCACCATCTTTTCTTTTTTTGTCGTGTTACCTAGTCTCTAGATATTTCCTTGGGTGTTGCCCTATTAGGTATTGCATGGACTTGGCCCATAAGAGGGCTCTGTTACATATTTCTATGGGATTGCATATTGAGAGCAATAAACAGCGGCAATCCTTCTCCTCTTCTCCCTTACTCTTCCCTTATGCTGAGTGTGCGACCAAAAGTCAAGTGCCAATGAAAGTGTTAGTGCCAAGCGTCCCTTCTCATGAAGGAGAGGATTAGAGAGAGATGCTACATCGCCGACTGCATAGTGTGGAATTGGGCTGAACCAAGACCAACTTTGTTGGCATCAGCGTTCTCTGCGACGAACCACTAGTGAATTCTGTTGTTTGGCAGAAGGACGATGACAGTTAGGTAGGTAATTTGGCGAGGGCTCATTTGGATATGTTTTGTCTCAACGAATGTGGTATTTTTTTTGTAAAATTGTGTTTATTTGTAATTTTTGTTTTGATTTATTCTTTTGATTGTTTTGACATGAACTTTTAAAGAGAAATTTTTTAAGTTGAGAATTAATGTGTTATAGTATATATATATATATATATATATATATATATGATGTTAATCTTCTTTTTCTCTCCCTCTTCTTCTTCTCTCTCCCTCTCTTCATAAAGTAGAAAAATAAAGAATGGTTCCATTTCAAGAGTTTGAAGACCATCAATCAAAAGTCATAATGTTAGATGATAAAACCATGATTTTACGTGTGCATTTGCCAGGGTGTCCATCTCAACCAAAGGGGAATAATTTTTCATGGAATACAAAGAAAGTAACATGCATTGCTCAGTCGTGCTTGAATTAATCAAGTTGGAGTCTGGTACAACAAAAGATGTTGCTACCATTTGTTTTGCTATGTTTTCTAGATCCCAATAGTGAACCTACATTTATTTAAGAGAGATTTATGTTCTAACAATAAATAGAACGCCATAATTATGGAAATACACAAAGCAATGCAGAAAAAGAAGTGTGTAGATTTGATGAATGACATATAGTTTTGCTAAGAAATCAAAAGGGGTAAAAGAACACGTCAATTTGCTATCTGATTATACTTCGTTTAAAATCACGTATCACGTTTCATGGTCATAGTGAGCTTTTTAAATCACTAAATAGAGAAAACTTTTTAATCTTTTAAGCTTTTGAACTGACTATAACAAGAAAATTGGAAGTGTTGTATATACAATGCACCTGAAACATTAAATTTGATGACATATTTACTTTAGAATGACATTCTGAATATCTTTGCAAGTGAAACACCAAATAGCAAATGAGAATAGTATTAAGATATATTGATGAAGAAGGTTCAAATTGTTGTATATCTACTTTGTCTTGTGCGCGCTAGTAATACTCAAATAATATTACTTATAATAGCTATGCAGGAATATCTTTTAAAGTTGGTTTAAGGCCAAGGATTTGATAACACAAATAATATAAAAGGTGAGCTTAACGGCTTGACCAATATAAAGGTGAATTTAATAGCTTAAAGGCTTGCAGATGTTTTTTAAAATTGATTTAAATATCAACTAGTTATGGGTCAAGGATCCGAAAGTATGAGCAATATAAAAGGTGACTATAATGTCTTAAAAGCTTTTTTTGGAAGAAAGTTCATTTTATGTTCATTGGTCCATATGTTCCACTTAGTTTTTATAGCAGTTACCAAGAAACACAAAGAGATAATTTGATCATTTGATGCCAATTTTGCAACAATAAATTATGTCTGGGACTTGTGCAAATGTTTGCATAAGCTAAAGAGAGTTTGCAAGGAACTAAAACTTGGGTCTGTTGAAAGTAATAAATGACTAAATCAGTTACTTGAAATTAAAAGGGTATGAGATACACATTAAAGTGTAGACCATAAAACTATGGTTAACCTAATTATAATTCTCTCATCTATTATGATTGCACTTGAAATTCATAGTAATGATAGATGAGATGAGTTTTGAAAAGATAGTGCTTAAAAAAGGTGGAAGTTAATCCGAATACTTAATTTTGTGTTTATTGTACATTTTTAGAAAGAAAAATGATATGTCATTCACACTACAAAGAATAAATCAAGATATTAAATAAGTTTAGAAACAAATTAAGGTAATTTAGAGATCTCCATTAAAAATATTTGTTGATTTTATGCTACCAATGATATTGTGTTCAAGAAAATTGAAGGTAGTTTTATAAGGTAAGTAGCTCAATCAATGCATAGATAAAATAAAGGTAATACATGTCAATTATTATTAATATTAGGTATTAGTGTTATTATTAATTATGTTATGTTAGCTAGATAATCAACTTAATGGGAGAAATACCAAATTGTGTCTCTATGTAGTATGTCTTGATTTAACAATAATTTTTCTTGTTTTAATAAAAAAAGTTTGTTCCATTTGCAAGTTTCCATTCTCGTGTTTTTCCCACTAACCATCTTTGAGAACTGGAGCATCTACTTGATAACTATATTAATGATATACATGATAATCAATAACATCCATAAAAAGGAATATGTAAAGTCATAAAGGTATTAGCACAAACAAAAAATGATAAGAGTTATTTCTTAGTATATTAATTAATAAAAGTAGTGATGTTTTTTCATTGTAATTTCATTATAAAGGAGTAGTCTTTACTACAGATATCGGGCTTGAGAAATAAAATTGGTGATTTAAATCTTTAAAAATTGTATAGTTACATATACCAAGTGTGATACACAATCACATTAATACAATGAGACATAATGTAGTGCTTTCAGAATATCTGGACTCACATCAAGCCTCTTTGATATAATCATGTAAGTAATCTCAAAATTAAGGTTTGCTTCTTCTATGATTTATTTTCTTCTTTGTTTATTTTTTTTATAAAAATTTAGTTACAATCATATTCTTTTTTTGCCTCACCCACCAATCATGCTAATGTACCCATACAACAATTTCAAAAGTCATGAATGTGAGAACTTGACAATACATACATATAGAATCTAGATTTAGGGAACCCACCAAAATAGAGTACCACAAGAAAGCCACCATCTCTATCGTTTGATAAGCATAATCAAAGATGGAGATTTAAATTAAAAAATAGATAATTTTTGGAGGTTGCATTTAATGCTTTCTATTTTATCACCTCAACCATTCATCTCAAAGATTGAATGGTTGTGATGGATTCCTTATGGTTCTCTATTTTGGTGGGTTTCCTCAATCTAGGCTCTCTATATATATTGCCACTATGTAATTGTCATATCCCTCTTAATTCCCAACTATTGGATCAAACAGATATATAATTAAAATAAAAAAGAAAAACACAACTCATGACATGACATTATGAATTATTTTCCAAATTAAAGTTCTTGATAACTAATTTGGGTTAGGCAATACACTGACCAATGCAAATAGAAAAGATAGAAAATTCTACGTCATTTTTCTATAAATTAACCATACGCATTCTCATATTGAGACCAGAGGATTCTATCATCTGACATATGACAATCCTGATAGTCTTGAATTCAACCCGAAACCATTTAATTGAACAACTAGGATTAATTTGAAGTCTTCTTGTTCAATTAATTCCAGATTGTAACCCATCATTTTGAAAGAGCTTTTCATACGATACTCTATGTCACACAGACACCTCTAGGAGGTGGGGTGTCGGTGTTGACACGGGTGCAATACTGATACCGACACCGACATCATGTCGGTGCGGCACCGACACGGTGTCGTGTAAGGTCGACACAGTCAACGTATCGACCTAATAAATGGGTGTGGTCAATGAGTCTGAGTTCACAAACATACAGTTTTTAGGTCAAATCTTTAAAAAGCTTGACTGCTTCTGTTCTGAACCACGCCCGACTCTCTCCCTAGAACCCTCTCAAGTGCGCCGCCGGTGACTCACCCTCTTCCTCCACCCTTGCAGATTAGGGCTTCTCCGTCTCTCTCTCAGGAACCCTCTCTTTGCGCAGCAGCACCATGCCTGCCCGTCATCGATGAGTCCCTCTCTGTTCTGAACCACACTTGACTCTCTCCCTGGAACCCTCTCAAGTGTGCCATCGGTGAGTCACCCTCTTCCTCCACCCTTGCAGATTAGGGCTTCTCCGTATCTCTCTTCGGGAACCCTCTCTTTGCACAGCAACACCAGGCCCGCCACCACGCCCACCCGCTATCTGTGAGTCCCTCTCTCCCTCTGATTTTTGTGTGTGTGGGTGAACCCATCTCTCCCGATGAGCTTGAGGTTTGTGGATTTTTCTTTCTCACCGCTTTTGCATATAAGTTTCTCTGCTTGTATCTTCTTTGTAAGATCTATTTTTTCCCTGTTTTATGGCATAATGCAGGTTGCTTCATGTGTGTTGAATAATTGCGTATATTGGATATGCTTTCAATTTCTATATCAATCTTAAAATACTAGTGTTAATTAATGCGCACTGAACTGTCATCCTCTCGAAACTTTCTCCGCTCAGCACCAGGTCCGCCACCACACTGGCCTCTAGTCAGTCGCCTCTCCTTCTGATTTTCATCTGTATCAAATTTTTATTTCACTCTATACTACATGTCTGTGTGGGAGAGCGTGTGTGTGTGAGAGAGAGAGAGATTGATAGTTATCTTTTAAGGGATAAAATAGAAAGTTTAGATAGTGACTTCAAAATTTCAACCATCTCGACATTAATCCTATGATTGCTAAGAGCCTAAGAGCCATGTCTTCCTTTTATACACTGGTCTGGTTGACTCATATTCTAATTGCTTATTGTATTAACTTAAGCTTTCTGGTTACTAGTATATTAATGTTATGACTATGACTGACTCCATCTCCTATTTGTTGTTTTTGATATTTTGTTTTTTAATCAGATTGTGAAATTGTGAATTGAGTTGATCCTAAAAATGACTGACAATAGAAAAGGAAAATGAGTATCAATTGGTACTGGTCCTACTGGGAGTTCTGGTGGAAGTGTTCATTCAAGTTAAAGATCAACAACAAAAGTTATAAAACCTTCAATTTTAACACCTCGTGATGATGCACCATTGTGGATATACATACAAAGGGGAGAATTATACGAAGGTGGTGGAGGTAATACACATTTTATGTGTAAATTTTGTAATATGAATTTTACAAGATCATATACCAGAGTGAAGGCATATCTTTTAACATTACCAAAACATGGTATAAGAGTATGTCCGAATGTGGATGAGGATTTACGAAGACAATTAATGAAAAAGCAAAATGAGTATGAAAAAAAGAACGAAATGAGTGAAAAAAGAACAAATATTTCATTATTTAATGGATACAAAGAAGATGCAAAAAAGAAAAGAAAGTTAATGCAAAGTAAATTTAAAGGTTTTAGAGGAGGAGCAATTGAAAAATCATTTAATGTAGTTGGAAGGGAGGAGATGGATAGAAAGGTTGGAAGATTTTTCTTTTCAAGTTCACTTCCTTTTAATATAGCAAAAAATCCATATTGGAAAGATCTTGTCACTTCATTGGCTAATTGTAATTTACATGGTTATGTTCCTCCAAGTTCTGAAAAATTGTAAACCATTATTCTTAAAGAAGAAAAAGCCAATATTGAAAGACTTTTAGAACATAAAAAGTTTTCATGGGAAACTAATGGTATTTCTATTGTTTCTGATGGATGGAGTGATATTCAAAGGCGTCCACTCATTAATTTCATTGCTTATTCAATTAGTGGGCCAATATTTTTGAAGTCTGTTGATACATCTGGAGAAATTAAAACTGCAGGATATAGAATCGAGCAGGTGTTTTCTCATGGACCTGTCTAATGGTAGTCAAGAACCATATAGTTGGTTAGAAAGAGGGGTCGAGGTCTTCTATTATGTGACAGTGGTAGTGGACCCGGTAGGGTTCTTGAGATCAAAACTAAAAATACATATTGACGAGTGTATGGTTATGCATTACTTATTTGTGATGATTCTAATACTTGATTTGAACTCTGAATTTTTTTCCTGTATGTATATATCATGTATGATTTCAAACATGAATATATATGTAGCATGCTTATAGTTGTTGGGAGATCAGATCCACTTAGGAGCACGGTTACTAGTGCTAACCCCCCTCCCCCGATATATATATATATATACATATACATATATATATATATGTATATATATATATATGTATATATATATATATGTATATATATATATATATGTATATATATATGTATATGTATATATATATATATATATGTATATATATATATATATGTATATATATATATGTATGTATGTATATATATGTATATATGTATATATATATATGTATGTATGTATGTATGTATATATATGTATATATATATATGTATATGTATATATATTGAAGTGACGTTCTAGTTAGCAGAGGCATCAAGGAGTTCGAGGGGGTTGGAGGTTGTTGACTAGACACTTCTGCAATAGGATGGTAAAGATAATAAGCCTCAAATAGTTTTGACTTTTCTTGCTTTGTAACTCGAATATATCTAGTAGTATCATACTCATGATATGTAGATTAATAAATGTGTTGGGTTCTCATTTTATCGGGTTATGCAACCATGATCACTCATACTACCATATGGCATGAACATTAGAGTTAAATGCATATATGACACTTGATGGTGCATAACAGCATTTAATGTAGGAAATGGACTTTGTTTGTGGTTTTGGTGATTTGTCATGTCATATGAGAGTGTGTTTTTGGAAGGGATACACATTTTTGCATGAGACTTCTCTTTCGGGAAAGGATGCATATCCTACTAGTCATACCTCTTGGGGAAGATGTGCCTCTTCGATAGATCTTGGTACATGCTGCAAAGGATGCATCTCTTGGAAAACATTCTGCTAGACCATCGAAGGATTCAGAATTTTCGTGTGAATCTCTTTCACTGTAAACTCCACCCATGTAAGGGATTACCTTGCATTGCCGGTCCCAAGCCCGGATAAAGGAGGAGGGTTGTGTTAGGCTTCCGACAACCAGCGTAAAACTTCGTCGAATTTTTTCAACATGGATTACAAAAATTATGAGCATTGCTTTGGGGCGTCCCCACCTAGCGACGTGTTGCAGAGCCCGAATGCAGTAAGAAGTAAGCAAGGGCCACTACATTTTCGCCCGAATGTAGTGAATCAATTGCAGAGAGGGTTCCCACATCATGAACGGGTGTGGGTAAAGAAGTTAGTCCCGCTACATTGCCGCCGGAATGTAGTGAAAAATTCTCAGAGAGGGTCTCCGCATTTTGATTATGGACGGATGCGGGGGGTAAGGAAGCTAGTCCTAGATAATAAGATTCGTATTGGTTCTTGGAATATCGGAACATTATTGGGTAAGCTAATGGAGGTGGTAGATACTATGATTCGGAGAAAGATTCATATTCTATGTTTACAAGAGACAAAATGGGTTGGAGAAAAAGCAAAGAAGATAGAGGATACAGGTTTTAAATTATGGTACTCAGGTAAAGAAAAGGCTCGAAACGGAGTTGGTATTATCATAAATAAAGATTTAAAGGAGAGTGTAGTAGACATACAACGATATGGTGACCGAATCATGACGTTGAAATTAGTGTTAGGAGCAGAGGTTTTGAATATAGTTTGTGCTTACGCACCCCAAGTAGGACTAGAAGATAGTATAAAGACAGTTTTTTGGGAAGAGTTAGATAAGGTGTTTCAAAAGATTTCACAAAGGGAGATGATTTGTTTAGGAGGAGATTTAAATGGACATGTCGGTAAAGAGGCATTAGGATATCAAGGGATTCATGGAAACTTTGGTTTTAGGGATATAAACGAGGAAGGTAGGGAGATTTTAAATTTTGCTGTGTCATTTGATCTCTTTATAGTCAATACAATCTTCAAAAAACGAGATGAACATTTAATTACTTATAAGAGTGGCTTATCACAAATACAAAGTGATTACTTTATTTGTAGAAAGAAAGATTGAGCGTGTTGTAAAGATTGTAAGGTAATTCCAGGAGAAAGCTTAACCACCCAACATCGACTTTTAGTTATGGATTTACAAATAAAAAAATGGACAAAGATGAAAAGAGTGCATCGAGCTATTCGGACTAAATGGTGGAACCTCAAAAGCGAGAAAGAAGATATATTTAAACAGAAAGTCCTTCAAGGAGATGTTTGGAATTATGTTGGTACACCCTGTGATATGTGGAACAATATGGCTATACATATTAGGAAAGTGGTGAAAGATGTGTTAGGGGTATCTAAGGAAGGTGTACCGGCACAAAAAGAAGCTTGGTGGTGGAGTGAAGTAGTACAAAATAAAATCAAGGCAAAGAGGGCATATTACAAATTACATTATGCTAAGAAAACTAGTGAAACTATAGAAGCTTATAAGAAAGCAAAGAATGAAGCGAAAAAAGCCGTTAGTGAAGCAAAAGCTAAGATTTGGGATGACTTATATAAAAGACTCAACTCAAAAGAGGGTGAAAGAGATATTTTTAGGATAGCTAGGGCTAGAGATAAGAAAACTAAAGATCTTAATTATGTTAGATGCATAAAAGACGAGGATGAAAAAATTCTAGTGGCAAATGATGATATAAGAAATAGATGGAAAAACTATTTTTATAATCTTTTTAATGAAAATAAAGATGTTAGTATTAGTTTAGGAGATTTAGCCAAGTCAGAAAAGTATATAAACCACAATTTCTACCGACGTATTCAAAAGAATGAAGTCAAAGAGGCTCTTAAACATATGAAGAGTGGTAAATCGGTAGGACCAGATAATATTTCTATAGAAGTTTGGAAAATACTAGGAGAAATAGGAATCACTTGGCTCACAAGACTATTTAATGAAATATGGAAAAACCAAAAGATGCCCGAGGAATGAAGAGCAAGTACACTTTTACCCATATATAAGAACAAGGGAGACATTCAAAATTGTGCGAATTATCGATGTATCAAGTTAATGAGTCATACTATAAAATTATGGGAAAGAATTATCGAACGTAGGTTAAGACAAGTATCAAGTACAACAGAGAACCAATTTGGATTCATGCCAGGCAGATCTACTATTGAAGCGATTCACCTTTTGAGACATCTTATGGAACATTTTAGAGCAAAAAAGAAAGACCTTCACATGATATTTATTGATCTAGAAAAAGCTTATGATAGGGTACCGAGGGAGGTTCTTTGGAGAACTTTGGAAAAAAGAGGTATCCCATTGACATATATTAACCTTATAAGAGACATGTATGATGGTGCAAAAACATGTGTGAGGACTCATGAAGGAACGATAAACTTCTTTGAAGTTAATATTGGGTTACATCAAGGATCAACTTTAAGTCCATACTTATTTATAATGGTGATGGATGAGTTAACAAAACATATTCAAGATGAAGTACCTTGGTGTATGCTATTTGCAGATGACATTGTATTAGTGGAGGAGTCTAAGGAAAAAGTTAATAGAAAATTGGAACTATGGAGAGAAACATTAGAAAGCAAAGGCCTCCGACTTAGTAGAACAAAGACAAAATATATGAAATGTAAGTTTGATCATTTGGTTACTTCAGAGGACATAGAAATTAAAATTGGCATACATTGCATTCCCCAAAAGGAAAGTTTTAAATACCTAGGGTCAATTTTTCAGAGTGATGGAAGAATTGATGGAGATGTTACACATAGAATTAATGCTGGTTGGTTAAAATAGAGAGGAGCATCAGGTATTCTTTGTGATAAGAAGATACCATTAAAGTTAAAAGGTAAATATTATAGAGTAGCAATTAGGCCTGCCATGTTTTATGGTTCTGAGTGTTGGGCAGTTAATCATCAACATGTACAAAAGATATCTGTGACAGAAATGAAGATGTTGAGATGGATGAGTGGTCATACAAGAATAGGCCGTATACATAATGAGGTTATTAGAAACAAATTAGGAGTGGCACCAATAGAGGATAAAATGAGAGAACATCGTTTAAGATGGTTTGGACATATAGAAAGAAGATCAAAAGAAGAACCTGTAACAAGGTTAGAAAAACTAAATTTGGAAAGTATTAAAAGAGGTAGAGGACGACCACAAAAGTGTTGGAAAGAAACAATAAAGAATGATCTAGCTTATTGGGAGTTAACTGCTAACATGGCACATGATAGGGATCTGTGGAAACAAAGAATCCATGTAGCCGACCCCGTCTAGTATGGGAAAGGGCTTAGTTGTTGTTGTTGTTGTTGTAATCTCTTTCACTGTAAAATTTGATAGGAGACATGGGAAATTTAGTTTTATTGAAGGTTGTGGGGGCCGTTTGATAGAAGCGGATTCATTTCTCATATTTCGTTTAGCTGCCGATGGTTAGAATTTTATTCGGATTCCCAAATTTTAAGAAACTAAATCAAGTCTCTTCTGAGATGCTCGGAGAAAGGATGCTGGAAGGTCAAGGAATTTAGTGACCTGATGAGGATAGAGTGGGTGACTGAAGCCCCGGTGAATAGCAAACTCAGGGAAAACTTTGGATATAATAGTTCCCGGATCTCTGTTTCTTTTTGGTTACAATTGGAAGCCGAAGCCTAAGAAATGCACCCCTGGAAATCGAACTTGCCACCTGCGAGAGCCCTTCTGTTGAACAGCGTTCTAGTTATGAATCTCCTTAGAAAGATCATCTGGTGTTTCACATGCAGTTAACAATATGCCTCTGAAGAATGAACATGCATGCCTCTAAAGATCTCGTCTATAAATAAGCCTTGCCACATTGCGAGCATATCGACCACGAGTCACTAAGAGTTGCTCAAGATAGCACATGCTAGATCCGAGAACAGCCAAATTCTGATACAAAAGAAGCTTAACCATCACTGCTACAACTAGCATGTGCTAGCTGTCAACTACCCCGTTTCGGTAAGACTTCTTTTTAATGGTTGAATCATGCCTTATTTCTATAACACAAAAAGAGATGTATAATATTTATCCCAAGAAGAATCACATTTAATCAAAGCCAGCAGTATTTTCTCACATCCACAAATTAATTTGGAAATCATAGAACAAGATTTCCAACGTATATGTGTATACGGTATACCAGTTGCCAATCAGGGCAACCAACCAAACTTACTGAGTACATAATACATTCAAATAGAAGGAATATATAAGCATATTTTCTTATATATATTCATATTAGAAGAGGGGTGAAGACATGGATGGTGGTGCTGCCGCGTCCTGGGCCGAAGAAATAAAATTGGTGAGCACCCCCTCGATCATGCCACGTCGAACACCTTGTGCAAGGGATTCGCACATTGTGGGAAGATGAACACCTGCTCAATACCAATAGATTTGTTAACCTATTAAGATTTCCCTCAGGAAGATAATTTTTGACAAATAATCCTAAGAAAAACCTAGTCCCCATCTCCGGGTCTGGTTTCGATTCCGTTGCTCCACGTTAAGTTCTAGACCGTTCCTTTTCCAGCTCGGTTCCGGTTTTATTTGAAGATTTGATGAAACAAAGGAAGAATTTTAAAACTGAAATCTAAAAAAGAACTTCGAACCATGGGTTTCTCTTTGGTTCTCTGACCGGTGGAACAGGAACCAAACCTTTATGGTTCCACTTGGTTCCGGGGGTGGCCCTCGTCGGGTTCAACCTGCCATGCTGGATGCAATCAGCCATGATACAAAGATTGGCACTCATGAACCTAGCGAGACTGGTATTGAACTGATTAATTATTCCAAGAATTGAAACTACAATCAAGCTTTCTTCAGCACCAAGTGAGAGTCGCTACATGGATTGCTGTCATTGTGATCAATCTTCTACCGTATTAGCAATTAAATCAAAAAGTAAAATCATGTTTTATAGTTTCCTCTCAACATTTTTTGTACCAGCTTCGACCTCTTTTGAAGGGTTCACTATATAATTAAAGATTAAAAGAAGCTTTACCTTCTGCTGCAGCTAGGTTGTAGTAGAGGTCTACTATGTTATGGCACATATTAAAGCAAGGCAACGAGCAGAGCTTATCCAGGAATCGAAGATCCAACAATGAGTCAGAGGAAATTCCGATCCAGCTTCTTTTGACACCACAGACCTGGATGCACTCGTCGGTCTCAATATACTCTGCCATGTCATCCACCTTCACTTGAGATGTCCTGCATTGATACTTCTCCCCTGCACCCTTTGAGTACTTCTCGAGCACGCACCGCTTTCCGGCCGATGATATCGCAAATGCACAGATGTCCTCAGACAGACTTTCACAAACCAATTCACCTGTAAAACATGTTATATGATTAAGGATGAACGAACTTCAAATCATCTTGTTTTGATAGGATACAAATACAAAAGAGAGCATATGATATGAAATGCTTAATTATCAGATAATATATATCTAATTAACCAGAATTACGTGCCTGAAGCATGCTGAATAGAGATTGCAGAAACCACGAAAATGGTGAAGATTGCTGTGAATCCTTCAAGCTTGGCCATGGCTGAAACTTTAAAAGCTCCAAGTGATGAACGATGTTGAAAGGGAGATTTAGCGTTTGCTGGTGTGCCTGTGCCAATGCCCATTGAGAGTTGGTTTCTACTTATATAGAGAGGAAATGGAGTTTGAACTTAGACAGGCCCCCCACAAAGGACGTGAGAGGCGTTCAGTTAGGCGCGTAAAATACACTTCAGTGATGGTCAGCAGCAATAAGAAATTATCAATTTATTTTATTCTGCTTATTGATCTCTCTCTAGAATATTTAATTTATTGGTCTCAAACCGTCGAATACATTATTCTATTTATTGGTCTCTATGTGTTGGCAGCTCCATATTGGCCAGTTGCTTTCTTGGGTTGCGTAGTGTCATCAATCCTTCAATCAATCAGTTCTAAATCAACTTCCATTAAGGCAACTAGACATAAGCTGGTTCACCTTGAGTTGCGATGACCTTCGGCATGTCTGATCAGAAACAAAACAGCATAAACATCAAGTTTCAAATCTTACACCTTGATTGCATTTGGGTTACTAGATCTAACTAATTAGATTTGGATTTGGATCTAAAAGCAGATACCATTGGCGTCCCCAATAATATCAAAATATACTTTCCTTTCCTTATTCCATCATGCTTTCGTGGAAATTCAATAAACCATTTTGCGGGGAAAAGAATTCAAAGGCTTTGTATGTCGACGTGTTCGTTGTTGATATTATAAGGTGACCACATTGTGCGTCCCACACCACTCTAACAAACAGCAAACGTGAATGCCACAACAAATTATCAAGAAGTCAAGGGCTCTTGTTCAAATGTTCAAGCAAACGTGAATGACAAACTCTTATGTTCACTATCTCCAAACAAGTTCTTGGATGACAATAACGGTTATCTTGTTGGATGATACTGATCTTGACGATTGTGATGATATCAACCTTTATCATTGGGACGATATCAGTGATGACCTTAATATGGAGCTGCTAACTATACCAAATGTGCCAACTATGTATATGACAGTGAAAATTAACCGATTTGAGATCACCCTTTAGAATTAGCAAAAGGCAACGTCTCCTTTATATACACATATGTATATATAATATGGCAGGGGAATGTCTACAATCAGATCATCGAAGCTGAAAAGAGGCGCTATCTAGTTTCGAAGAAACTGAAGTCCACTTCTACATTAAGGATTTGGATGCATGATTGATTTGAGCAACTTAAATAAAAGTCTCTTTGTTATTCAAGGAGATGAACTAACCAAACATTATGTTGGAGTCGAGCTCTTATAAGTGGAACAATTCTTGAGTAGTTGGTACTCGAGAGATCAAGACCAATTTTATTAAAATCAGAGATCTCAGTACTGAGATACAATTACTTTTTCAAGCCTATGTGTCTCTATCAAAGATCTGTCCCAAATACCATAGTAAGGGACATTCTCAGATTTAATTGCATACATGTATAATGCCTAAAATCAAAATAAAAATAGTTTGCGAATCTACACATCCCATTCTTCTTTTTGCAAATTTTGGAGAATTTTTGGAGGTCTAGAATCTGTCCAAAAAAATTAGAAAACAAGTCTCTGAAAATAGAACCAGTTTCTATTTTTCAGGATTTGAAATGTTTTGAGGCAAGAATTAGATTCACGGTTTTTGCAAATCTTTTGGAATTGAAATTCGATTTTAAAAACTTACCAAATCTCAAACAATTTTCAAAGCATCTAGATTCATCCTTGAGCATTGGTTCAAGAAGATCTATGACGAAAAGAGTTTACTTATCTACAATCGTCAAAGAAGTTAGAAATCATTTTGCTAGTTTGAGCAAACTAGTTGGCATGCTCGCACACTTATAGTTTTGAATTAAGTTTTGAGTCTCTACATAGGCTTTGAAACAAAATTCACACCTACAGGCACAACTCCCTATAACTTCCTATGGTACTTGTTGTTGCCTTTATGTCACAATGTCAAGCATAACATACCAACTGTCCCTCCACTACTTCGTGTCTCGAGGCATGTTTATATCATTGGTCTGAACCACCATCCTATGTTTTTGGGACTTATCAAGGGTTTTCTACATATCCTTTCATCCTTATAGTTTCTCAATTTTTAGCATCAACATGCCCTCTACAACTTTATGTTTGCATCAATCGATGAGAACGTGAGTCGTACTCATATCAATTATTTGTCAAAAAGTTATCTTGATAGATTTGTTTTTTAGCATGATTTTTTAGCTTTTTGTTTATAAAGGTGAGCTCCCTTCTTTTTTCATCGCCTTCTATTCTCCTGTACAATCTCTCAACACAACAATTTTTCATTATTTTTGCTTCCATGACTTCTAATTCTAACTCTGTTCTTCCTCCTACTGATGTATTAGCGGCTAACCTTGTTACTTTTCACCTTGGCATTTTGTCGTTGACCCACGATGATTTCGCAATGCCCTAATTTCATCCACTCTTGGCTTGTGGCTGATCAATTGTATGTCGATTAGGTGGACCGAATCAAGAAAAAAAACATCACATTTAGGTAGAATGGGGTATTCATAACCTTACCATGCTATTTTGTTTAGACATTCAATTTGATGACTACCTCCTCTATCCTTGCTTTCTAGATTTCTAGGAACAATCACTTTCAATTCTATTTTGTGATGATGTCCTTGATGATCCTAAATGTTTGGCAATCACGAGTTTACCTATTGATAGTGGTGAACTCGCCTTTTTACTTGATTGAGACTTAGACATCCTTAAACACACTCTACACCTTTCTTGGGATGATTTTATTTGTAGATACTTGGGTATCAGTGTTGTGATAGACGAAGAGCACAATGCTTTCTTGCTATTGTGATTTTACTATTTTATCACATATATTTCTGGAACCAAATTCAATGATGAATATGTCTGGTATATCTTAAAAGAAGGTTAGGATAGTGTTATTCTTCGATGCATGATAAACACTAATGTTTAGGTTTATTTGTCGTCACCGGTATCAAATAACCAAATGCAATGGAGCCCGGAAAACACTTTCAGGATACAATGACCCTCGGTTTATCTTGCATAAATGCAACCGAGCCATAGACAAATCAACAAAGCAAAGATGAAGATGTTGCAAACCCAATTAGCACTATAATTGGACAAGCAAGCTCTCTTGGAAACTAAGTTGGAAAGGACTCACACAATGAGAGAAAAGTTGGATGAATCTTGTTTACAATACCAGTATATATAGACATGGTGAAGATGCAACTTATAATATGTATTGTCACTCAAGAATGTGGTTCTTAATGTCATAACATGGATGTTAAATGCTAAGAGTTACATCCATTTCATGTGCTATTAATGAGCATATTATCACTCAAGTAAATGGGGCTTTATGTCAAAATATGGCAGAAAAATTCTCAAGAGTTATAGCCAAGTTACGACCACTAAATATACTACTAATGAGCATAATTATCAGTTAAGAAAGTGACTATTAATGCCACACACCATTTTCAAAATAAATTCAAATCTTTATCATCCTAGAAATCTCATGCTTTAGATAAATGTATCTTGCGATTTGAACGTTTACTTGAAGTGAATCATGAGTTTCACTAATTTGAAGTAGAATGATTGACAAGCTTTGAACCATTTGAATTCATATGAACTAGCGTGCATAACTCACACATAAGATTTTAAGGCACTGATTATCATATTTAATGTGACACATTTAATGTACTCTTTATAAGTCTTGTATCCTTTTCATAAGTGCTTTTAAGAATCAAGCCCTTTAACTCCAAGAAGCGGTCCTACTTCACACTCATATAGGTAGACTCTATTAGAATTGTCCCTGTATAATAAACACTTCAGCAAGTATACATGTTATAGGTCTATTAAGAGCAAAAACTCAACCTTCGATATTTTACTTATGAGACCAAGTACTTTTAACCTTGGGATGTATATAACTTGGTAAGTACTTGTAACCCGACTCTAATGATGTATTTTGACTCATTGAACTCAAGACTTGATGTTACTCAAGTGTGAGACAAGATTCCACCATTGGTGATCATTTGTGATATGGGTTTGAGTCTCATCCCTATTGATTTTTCACACCAAATCCCTTGTCAATCCTTTCATCAAAAGATCTACAAGATTTTGTTCTATCCTTATATAAATAACAGAAATTATTCCATTTGTAATCAAATTTTTCACATAGCTATGTCTTAGTCCAATGTGTCTAGATTTCTCATTATACACTTGGCTATATGCCTTTGCAAGTGTTGATTGGCTATCACAATGTAGTGTGATTTGGTGCTATTGGTTTTGGCTATATTGTTACTTTATGAAGCAAGTTTCTAAGCCACTCAAGTTCCTTGCCCGCCGTGACTAGAGCTATAAACTACTAGCAATGGTGGAATGCAAGAATGCATGTTTATTTCTTAGAACTCCAAAAATGATACCCTTACCAATAGTAAAGATTCAACCACTTATAGAGGTATGATTTTTCGAGTAGCTCCCAACTAGCATCTAAATATCCTTCTAAAATTAAAGTTCTTCTACTATAGATTAAGTTATAGTTGATTGTTCCTTTTAAGTATTTTAATACTCGATAAATACTATGTCAGTGACTCTTACTTGGATATGCAATGTTACGTCAAGTACATGCCATAGCATACATTAAGCATCCAATAATTTTAGCATACTCTAATTATGTCACAAGGCATCCTAACTTAATGTTTACATCAAATGAAAAAGAAACATGATAACAATCAAAATAATCAAATTTCTTTAGAATTTTTTCAATATAATGTGATTGAGTAAGCCCTATATTGTTTCCTTCTCTTGTTATTCTAATGCCTATAATAATATTTATTTCTCTCATACCAACTATAATTAAATCTCATGTCTTTCATGTGATTGGGTTGAGTACATGTCTTTCATGTCTCCAGTATTGGAAACACTATCTCCTTCCACAGGAATTTGTAATAAACGTTGATCATGCATCTCTTAGACATTTGCAGGCCCAAGGAAAATTGAGTCACAAACATGTAAAATGGGTGGAATTCTTAGAAATGTTTTACTATACTATTAAATACAAGAAGGGTGGCACAACATTATAGTTGATGCTCTTTCCAAGAGGTATACTCTCGTTTTATTAGCTAGCACCAAACTTATGGGCCTTGGGTTTATCAAGAAAATGTACGCCCAAGACCCACAGTTGAAGAAATTTGCAATGCACCCCCACAAGTCCGAACAAGGTTTTTACATGCATGATGAATACCTTTTCCCTTTTAGAAGGGTGTGTATCTTGAAAGGATTCATACAAGAGATATTGATTAAAGAAGCTCATGATGAAGGACTTGTTAGTCACTTTGGAGTGCAAAAAATGCTAGAGATCCTCAAAGAACACTTTTACTCGACAAAAATCAGGAGACGTCCACCACATCCTAGAATGTTGCATCCTTTATAAGAAAGCCAAGAGTACTAAACACGCCAACCAAGGGTTATATACCGGTCCCAAATCGTCCTTGAGAAGCACTTAGAATGGATTTTGTTTTTAGTTTACCCCACACCAAGCGAGAGAAGGATTTTGTTTTTATTATTGTCGATTATTTTTCACACATGACTCATTTTATTGTATGTTATAAAACAAATGATGCTTCACACATTGTTGAGGTATTCTTTCGGGAAATGATGAGTCTATATGGGATCCCACACTCCATTATCTCCGATCGGGATTCCAAGTTTCTGAGTCACTTTTGGAGGACATTTTGAAATAAATTAGGAGCAAAACTCATGTTAAGCACTGCTTGCCACCTTCAAATGGATGAGCAAATTAGGTTGTCAACCATACTCTCTCGACCTTGCTACGAACTATCATGCTTAAGTAAAACAAATCTTGGGATGAACAACTGGTGTTGGTAGAATTCACATACAATAGAGCTTCCCATCACACTACGAGACATACTCCCTTTGAAGTTAGATATGGGTACAACCCTCTCACTCCTTTAGATCTATTCAATCTTAATACAGGTCATCCAAAAGACTCAAAAGAAAAGCAACTTGCTAAAGATGTTCAAAAATTTCATGAAGATATCAAAAAGAAGATTGAAGTCATCTCCACAAAATATGTAGAAGCTACCAACAAGAACAAGAAACTCATTCAGTTTTAGCCGAAAGATTTGGTCTGGATACACCTTCGCAAAGAACAGTTTCCCCAACAGAGATCTTCCAAACTAAAACCAAGAGCAAATAGTCCTTTCAAAGTCAATAGGGCCCACTCAACCACACGTCAAGTCCATGATAAGACAAATTTCTCAATTCATTCAATTGGTTTAAAAATATGTTAATGAGAACATCTCCATTAGAAGTGATTGGAATCCCACTATAGAAAGTCACAAAAATGTCCTCACTCTTCAAGAACCACAAGCTTTAAATGCTTAAAACAGTCAAACTATAAAATAAATTCATAATGGTATTTTTTAAGGTAATTATAGCAAGAATTCATCCAACATCATGAGAAATGCGAAAACAGTCTAGAAAACATTTTTGTATTCTCAATGCCTGAAAAAATAGAATGTTGCATTTACTACCCTGAGAACCTGCATCCTAAGCTAATTGTTGTGTGGGAACTTGTGTTTTGTGTTCTCAATGCTTGGAAAATAGAATGTTGCATTTACCATCTTGGAAATTTACATCCTGAGTTAATTGTTGCATAAGAACTTGTGTTTTGATTTATTTTTGTATGGCCTACTTTGGGGCCCTTGTCCAAGCTTAAATAGACCTTTTAGTAGAATAAAGAAGACAATAACCATTTCCAGCGAATTTTGTGTTCTTATCTAATTAAGTTTAGAATTAGTGGTGAGATAGATTTCTTAGTTTTCTCTTAAAAGTCAAACTTATGGTGAGTTAACAAGAATCACCCATAAACAATTATATGTGAATAGTATCTCGGCTCATTCATAATCGATGAAAGTGTTTGTTGAACAGGAATGCATCATTGGTGTTTTCATTAAGATGTTCTTTAGCCATTCGAGTTAATCACGCCCGCTACTAGCTGAAGAGATGGTTTAGCCCAAACCACATATGAGTCTGCTTTAAAAAAGTATAAGCTCTCTCGAGCCTTCCTAACTATTTTTATCATTCCAAACCATGACAAACCACCAAAACAACCCCAACCAAAATTTCGTGAGGAAGCTCTCAACTTCACGAGAGTTGTGTCTTTTAACCTGTTTATAATTGTAGTATTGTAAAGACTATAAAAAGAAATGATGGGACAACTCCAATCTCTAGTTAGGGTCGTGGAACGAGTGAGCCAATCACCAACTACTCCACTCTGTCCCAACCCAAGAGGCTCCATTCACATTCAGATGACCAAGAATCTGAGGAAGAAAATTTCAGTGAGGAAGCTCCCAACTTCACGAGAGTCATGTCTTTTGACCAAGCTAGAATCGTAGCATTGGAAAGACTATAAGAAGAAATGATGGGACAACTCCAATTTCTAGTTAGGGCCATGGAAAGATTGAGTCAATCACCAACTACTCCACTTCGTCCCAACCCAAGAGGCCCCACATTCAGATGACCAAGAATATGAGGAAGAAGATACCTCCCCTAGATCCCATATAATGAAATGTAGGGATCGAAATGAATACTACCCCAAAATTCAAATCCCACCACTTAAAGGGACGAGCTTTCCAAAAGAATTCTTAGAATAAGTTCAGCGGGTGGATAAAATATTTGAATATTTTAACTATTCTAAGCAAACAAAATGTCCTTTTGTAGTTGTAGAATTTATAGATTATGCTAGCATTTGGTGGGATGATCTTAAGGACCAATGAATGAGGGATAGGGAAGAAGAAATTTGAAGCTAAAGGTTGATGAAATGTCTAATGACTAAACGATTTATGCCAGAATATTACAAACAAGAATTATATCTCAAACTTCAAAATTTGTGGCAGGAAGGAATGAATGTTGAAGATTATGTAAAAGAATTTGAGACTTTAATCACAGGATCAGCCAAAATAAAACTCAAATCATCTTTCTTAATAAGACAAATAGATTTTGCGACTCCTTCGATAGGTGGTGCAATTGATGAAACTTGAAGGGAAATTTTTTTGCCCCCAAAGATGCGATGCTTGGGGTATCTTTCCTTAACTCATTCCCTAATAGCTTGAGATTGCCTATCCATAAGTATCTTTAGGAAATGGTTGTATATCAGCCTTATCAGAAGTGAAACCCCAAGTTGTTAATTGACAGTATCACACACCATCTAGAGCTTCGGGAATGACCATTGGGCTGACCTAAGGTGAATAGAACAATACCTCAAACAACTGGACATTGGTTGTGAATGGGTCATCTTCAACATTCAAGACTTTGATTGCTTTCATCATCCAAAACATCAACATATGGGACAACACCAACGACACACAATAATTTAAGTTTATCCAATCCCTTCCGAGGAGTAAGGAATATCCTAGGTTATCATCAAAGATGAAGAATAGAGTGGTGGAAGTCCTTGAGCTCACTATAAGCTCCATAGTTGTCACCGTTGTTGTGACTGACAGCTCTCCTCAAAAGTCGTATATCTTGAGGTTCATCGAGATCAACAGATTTTAACTTGTTGCAATATATCATGTGATACCACATTTACTAGTGCACCTCTATCAATAAACACTCATCTAAAAGGGTGACCATTTATCATTGATGTGATATACAATGGTTGAAGATGTCTGGTAGCGGCTTTATGTGGCTTCTTAAACACTATTGGCAAGTTAATACTATTGACTAAAACCACTCAGTCTAGTTCATCTATGAGAAAACCATCATCCTCAGTGATCAAGATTGTGACACAAGCAAAATTCATACGGGAATAGTGATTAGACCATGTGATGGATAGAACATATCATTGCCAAAGTCTTCATGAGATATGTAGGTTTCATCCAAAAAATCATTATCTTCGTCGGCTTCCTCCAACTCTTGTTGGCTCACCATTCTAGTACATAGGGTATGCGAAGTTTCACTTGGTGTCGCATTTATAGGTTCTGAATCACAACCGCAATTTTTCCCAAACTTGGTTTCGGCAAGATCAAGAAGGTCTAGACAGTGACTCGTTTGCCTCTCTTGTGACCTTACTTTGGAAGTATTTTGGACCTCCTCATCAAAAGCCTATAAATCTTACTCCTCAACTTCCTTTGCCCAATCAACCATATACACTCTCAGTCTCACTCTCCAAAGAATAGTGAGTGGTTTTATTCTCTAGCTAGTTCATTTTGGATTGGTATCACTAGTAATCTCCCAATCCTTCTACCACTCATTAAGTACCACATTCATCCATTTGGTAGTCTCTTCAGTCAAGAAGTATAACCACCCATTCGGTTTAGCATCCTCATTGTATGCTTCATTACCATCTCATATCGTGTGGTTCTCCTTCAGTGAATCTCATGGTTAAAATGGTCGCTTGATATTTTTTCATGATCGAGATGAGACAAACTCGACTCACACAACTTGCATCTCCTCCACCTCTATCTAGTCATGTTCTGACTCCTCATCACAATTTGGTAAGATTCGAGACTGAGTAGATGGGAAACCTACCTTCAAACTATTGAGAGCTTTGTCAAACTCTATGTTTCTCCTTCATTGGGCTCTTCTTCTCCGAGCCTGCCATTATTTAGTGTTCCCCTGTCATGACTCAAATATTTTTAACCACTAATTGTTCCTTGGATCAACATGGGATATGATCATATGACCTCTCTAGAGGACATGGTCTCTTTCTGAGATATTCGGAGTTGTTATTCCATCTTTCACTTGCACCTCAATAGACCACGGATGGTGTCGTTGATGACGATATATCATTGTATCTGACTTGGCTTTGTTTCCTAAGCTTGAATTTGGAGTACCTTCTACAAGATGCGGCTAAGTTAAGCATCTCCCGAGGACATGAACAAGGCCTTTGTCTTTGTAATATTTCTCAAGACCACGAATGAGACCTTTGCCTCTATCGATAGATTTTTCAAATATGCCAGATAGTAGATTGGATGGACAGACAAATGGGACTGGGTAGCTTTCATTCATAATCAGTCCACACTCTTTTCTTAAACTCGAGTGCTTTGTCTCTACTCGATGTAGACCGGATTGATACGAAATTTTATCCTTACCACTTCAAGTTAGTGGTGATGGTGTATCCTTTACTGTAATAGTATAGAATGACAGCATGAGACTGTCTTCAACTATAGCAAATACAGTCGAAAACGGATATAATGACCCTTGGGAATATGAATTTGTCAATCATTCAAGAGCAAATAAAAATTTGACCAGCTTTCGATATATCAAACAACCACGACTTTTTTCTCTTTAACTTTTGGGAGCCAAAGAGCATTTCGAACATATTGAGGCCGTTGAGTTTATTCGGCTGCCACAATTTCGGTCAAATCAGAGTCTTCATATGTTTCCTACATCATATTCTCCAAGCAAGAGATCAGGGCCTGGTGATAGGTCCTCATTGATACTTTTCACTTATTGAATGGTATACCAAAAGTATTTAGGATATACTCTACCTCCATCGCTCAATTTGCTAATTGGATTAAGGTTGGATAGAAATATTGTGCTAGCCCTTTCTTCATCTCTAAATGTAAAACAGTTTTGTATTAAGGCCACATATTAGGCCTCGGTGAAATGCATCTAGCAACGAGTGACCAACTTGTGAAACTTCTTGAAGAAGACTTCGACAAATTATCTAGTTTTCTAATGGAAATTCAAGTATGTGGAAGTCAATTAAGGATGGATCTTATTATATCATTTGAGAAACACTTTTTATATATTTTCCTACGTTTGAATCGATCTAGACCTCAATGATGTATACCATGCATATGCTTGGTATGTAAGGAATGACACAAAGAGTTTAAGCTTGTGCAACTTATTGTCACGTAACTCTCCACATTTGAGGGTGAATCGTGCCAAATGTTCACCCGGGTATTTGCTATTTTGCTTTCGAGATGGTCGTGAATTTCACCTTGAAATCTCCTAAGATAGGAGTAAGTCTATCGACCCATTCAGTATACAACTTATGATCAACCTCGGTACCGAGCGTCTGGAGTTTGATTCCAATGCATTCTGAACTGCCTATATAGCTAATTGACAATTAGTGGTTTTCATCATTCGAAAACCGAGTTATCATCCTATCGAATGTTTGCAGCAAACGATGTATTTTTTTCTTTAAGAGTGCATTAGTAGGGATAAAGGAGTGTGACCTGATGAATCGTTCAAACATGATATCCATGAGCTTTAAGCTAGTATAGGTGAAGGATGATATATATATCAATGATGAAAGATGCCAATGGATATACTCGACCACATCAAGTCTATATAAATTGCATAACCCCAAAAAGAAACATCAGGCCTCACTAGGCATTGTAAAGAATGTGTTGTCACCTAAAGTTACGACACAATGCAAATGACAATTCTATAAGCTTGATGGAATAGAATGTGATGCAAAGTATGTTAGAGAACTCTAACCCCGTTCTCAAGAGGGTGGATAAGGCTTCATATGATGAAATGGATCCTAAGAAATGTGACTGTGTATCCTTGTTATTGTTGGAGTTACGTGAAGGAAAGAAGCACTTGATGTGGTCTGGAGTGTTGAAAATGCAAAGTTACAATTACTCATACGAAAGTGAGAAAAACAAAAAGTAAAAATTGTGAATTGTCTTCATTACAATCGTTATTTATAGACCTTCATTGAGGTGGCAAAGAACAAATGAGTCTTTCTCGAGCACGATGCCTAATAACTCTCATTTTCTTGTCATTGCCTCCTTTCCCGCCTTATCAGATGAAGCATGCTAACTAAACCTGTGCATTTTTCAGCTTCAGTTGTATAGACTCGGAGATTTCTGTGTTCAGAAGTAATTGATTAGTAATCTTTCTGTGCTTTTTTTTTCAAGACAGAATATATATGAAAGAAACGGTCTAGGTCGCCGTGACACATAAAAATGATACGAGATGCACAACTTTTCTGTGCTTTTTCTTATCTAAATCAGCACAAGACACGACATGACACATGGTCGAATTCAAGTGTTCGTGTGAAGTGGGAAACAGGTGCGAGGGCATACGCACTTAGAGATTGGTCTACCGGAGACACTGGTCCATCTCCGAATTCAGGATTCAGGTAGGGAATTTACCCAATGATGGACCCGGATTTCCGTTATGCACCTTCTCCCCAATTTAGCGTGGATAAGGCTTGGTTTGGACTATTGGATAAATGGCATACCCCGGCATCCTATATCCATATCTAGATTCAACCTGGATCTCAGTTGGAAATCTTGGAACCACCCAATTTAGTACATGGAGTCACTTTTCTTACAAAAAACGAAAATCGTATCCAGGCTAGGGCAAGGCTTCTAACCAACCCAATCAGATTATCATTCGGCTCATCTACCTAGGCAAGCCAAGCATTGAAAAGGTGCATCTTCGCTCAGCTTGCTTCATTTGAGCTCGTGAACCTATTCCAGCTGACCTGAGCTCGGCTTGCATTTAGTTGACTATATTCAGTATTTACATGTGTACATGTCGAGCATTAAGAAAAACATGTACATATTGGGAAATCTTGAACAGGCCAAGAGTTTTATGTTTTCAACAAAGATTGCATTATAAAGATAATTATGAAGTAAATGACGATGGACTAATTTTCAATGAAAATTAAAAAGATTAAAAGCTTCTCAAGATGCATCGGCTTGCCTTAGGCTAAAGCGAGTTAAAGTAGTAGGGAAGCATCCTTAACTCTGCGGACAAGGCGGGTGTTGTGAAGGAGGTCACAAGTAGAGATGTCAAAATGGGCCTAGCCTGGGGGACCGGTTCTCGAAAAACGCAAGGCCATGCTAAAGAATTCTGACCCATGACCAGGCCGGGTTGGGTTAGCCCACAGGGCCATAGGTTCATTGGATATTAGATCGGGTCTATAAGACCCTGGAATTCAAATCCAACCACAATGGTTTAGGCTTCAACAAGCCATATTAATATGAATCGCGAGTCGAGAGGATTCTGGTTAAGCGAAAAGCATCAAATGTTACTCCAATATACATACACACACTATTCAATTTGTGCCCACCAATGCATCACACACTCACACATAGAACTAGTTAAGCATGTTTTCAATAGGCTCACAACACACTCACGAGTTAGAAATGACTCACCAATTGTCACCCACGCACACATGGTATGTCACACAATAGATATAACTCACCAAGGTGATAAAGACCGACCTCACTCACCACCGGTTAAGGATAAGAGAGAGATTTGAAATACAAAATTCTGTAAAAAATCACCACTTTCGTTTTCATTCATATGAATGGGTTTATATAGCTTGGAACAACCCTTTAAGCTGAGCACTAAAACTAAATGTTGCAATTTTCAAAAAAATAAAAATTGTATCCTAATTAATTTAAAATTGCTAAATAATTATTGTTGCTTATAACACTTAATGACTACCTTGAAAATTAAAAGAGCATTTAACTCCTAGGAAATCTAATGCTTTTTGGAAAGGTAGGAAATTAACTCTTGTTTTTAATTCAATAGGTTGGCTAATAATAATTGATGCTTAGATCTCGGAATCCTATTCTTGACTGCTTGAGATGGTTCTAAGTTGGGGTAAACGGATCGATCCAAAGTACTGAGTTGAACCAGTTGGTGCTTGATCGATCTATGTCCTATGGATTGACTGCACATTTTCATTAGCTTTGCGCAACTTGTCTCAGCTTCCTCTTGGATTCCTATCACATATACACACATATTTAATAAAAATATATATATACATATATACATGTATATGTATTACATATGTATATATATACATACATATACATATATAGTCAGGCAAGCATTTTATGGGCCGGTCCAAAATGTGGCTCGGCCCAACCTGGCCAACATTTTCCTTGGCCCATCAGGACCACGTCTGCCCAGCCCGTATTGATATATCTAGGCACAAGAGAGAGGGATCTTTCATAATTCTGCAATTACTGCTACCTTATGTTCATGAAACTTTCTTTTTTTCAGTAGGCAAGCTGGGGTCAAGCAGAATCACCTATGAGACATGCACGCCCTCGCCCTCGGGTACCGATCTCGTATCCTTTAAGTTGAAGATTCATTTGTGTCGACCCCCCTAGCCAGGAGAGGTGCCAACAAACCCGTTCTTAGTTCTGCTATTTACAGGAAATCTCTCTCTCTCTCTCTCTCTCTCTCTCTCTCTCTCTCTCTCTCTCTCTCTCTCTCTCTTTGTAGTAAACTCATTCGTATCTGCTTTATCAAAATGAGACATGTGGAGACTGGGTCTCTCTCAGCCAGTTAACTTTCATCTGTTGGTTACAGAGAGCCAGCATATTGGCAGTACTAACTATGGAGCTTAACAATTCAGTTTTGTTGGGCATCTATAAATGGAGAGACAGATTGAGCTTTTGCCCCAGTAGAAAACCTATTGGCACTTCCTAATTTATTTTCTGTGGAGTTAGTCCTTTTGGAGGGTCTCTTCTCACAGAGGAGAGAGGGAAAGGGAGGAACCATTGCCAAGTTTTGTTAATTCTCTTCCTTTTGAGGCGGGCGGGGGTGGTTTCTCATCCCCTTTGCCGCGACCTCAGAGAGAGAGAGAGAGAGAGAATGGACTTTCGATCAGACAATGCCACAAGTGACGACTCGATCAACGGATATTTTTCAAAGTTGCACGGGACGTGCAGCGGATACACGAACTTGCAACCTGCTGAGAAAGCGCAGCAAGGGATCGCGTTCGCTTCGCAATTCGTCGTCCCGCTGGCCATCACCCAACTGCTCTACCCTCTTCTCCGACGCCGTGCCCAACCCTTCTTTGCCTTTGAGATCCTCGTATACCGCCCCTCTCTCTCTCTCTCTCTCTCTCTCTCTCTCTGAGCTGTGTTTTTGATTGCTTACAGGCGGTGCTGGTGATAAGCCTTCTGAGACCTTTACTTATTCATCTAACGAATGATGACGACAGTACCAACGCCGTGGTCGTCCATGGCAGCATCATTATGGGCTTCAATATGGGCCTTGACATGCATCTCAGCTCTTTCTGGACCACTGACGCTCATGCTTTGGCCATCGCCGCCTCCACTACCCTCACCACCTTCCTTCTCTCCTTCGGCACCGCCTACCTACTACGAGAAGCAAGACGAGGCTAAAAACCTAGAGCATACCTTCTAAATCTCGTCACCCAATCAACATGGAGGATTCAACTGATGACATCTCTAATCTTACTCCCAACGTCATTGGCAAAGGAATCTCTTCATCTAATGAAGCACGCAACAAGCACACTTCATGACATCCTAATGACAAGGTCAATGATTTTGGTACACTTAAGCTAGATGGATCATCTTTAATTATATTTTATGATATTCTATCATTTATGATCTATCAACTTGTTTTGATACATCTACTTGGATATGATGATTCACAATCTAGATTTGGTGCACACCCTTTGGGGACCTTACCTGCCTTTCGAGTTGAATAAATTGGCGAAGAAAGCTTTTGATGTTTGTATCTACTATTCAGGAGCATCTTAACACTTATAGAATCGTCGTATATATACGCAAACTCAACTTGCTTTTATCGCTAATCATTAAGAGTGTCTTTGCTTCTTTTCTCAACAAGTTGTCATCATTGATGAAACCCATCACATAGTTTCTATTGTTTAGCATAGGTGTCTTCACATGCTGACGAGTTTGAAGGTAAGAAGTCAACCCTCCAAGCTGAAACAAACTTGCTTGAGACCCTCTATAGTCATAATCGGGAACTACTCACTAAACCTTCTTAGGTCCAATCATACCTCAACCCCGTAACTTCTCAAGCATCTACCACTCATGAAGCTGAAGTCATGGCATCTCGAGAGCTTGCCCGAGAATCGTAAGAGTTGCACATGTTGTTGGCCATCTTGAAGCCTTCAAGAAGGATGTCCAACTAACCTTTGAGTCTACTCAAGGGACATTGGTAGGAGTTAAAAAAGAATTCTCCAAAGTTGAGGGTCATGTTTGATGTCACATAACCCTCATTAATGATTGATTCAAGACATCCAATAATATCTATTTGCATGTACATATCATTTTTGTGTTTCTTTATATTTTCAATATTTGCTTTTCATTTCTATGAGGTTTCTGAAAGACTTATTCAAATGTCATTTACTTTTCGCATCGGACAACAAAATTTTGCCCGTGCCCAGTGAATCACATTATTGCCTCAGGCACTAAATCCAACAATTATGTGACCTCATGGTGAATGGATGTTTCATTCATGACCTATAAAATATATCTTTGCTTTGTCTTCTACCTCAGATTTCCTCATGAGAAACCGCTAATCTTTTCTTATAGCCCTTAGTTTTTCTCTTCTGCTCCATTTCAACTTTCATGGCCTCAAAAATTCAACCCCTTTCAAGATCCCGACGTACAGTCACCATGTATCCTACATTATTGATTTAGGATAGTTCCTTCTTGGCCCTATCATACATATGGACGAGGACCTCAGGATCGTCGATGAAATAATCATCTCACATAGCCCAGTCTTGAGAACACAAAACACAACTTCTCATGAAATAATTAACTCAGGATGCAAGTTCTCAAGGTATAAATGCAACATTCTATTTTTTGAGGTATTGAGATTACAAAAAATGGTTTTCTAGACTGTTTTCATGTTTCCCATGATGTTGGACGAGTTCTTGCTATAATTACCTTAGAAAACACCATCATCAATTAATTATGTAATTTGATAGTTTTCATCATTTAAAGCTTATAGTTTTAGAAGAGTGAGGACATTTTTGGGACTTTCTACAGTAGAATTCCAATCACTTCTAATAGAGATGTTCTCATTAACATATTTTGAACCAATTGGATGAATTGAGAAATTTGTCTTGTCATGGACCTGATGTGTGACCAAGTGGATCTTGTTGATGAATTTGTATTAATATCCACATCATTCTCACTAGGTTGGAGAAGGATATCATGATTTTCAGAATCTGGCACATAAGGAGTTAGCTCTCTGATGTTGAAAGTAGGTGACAATGTATAATGCTTAGGAAGGTCAATGGTGTAGGTATTTTTATTGATCTTGGCGACAACTTTGAAAGGACTATTTCTCTTGGCTTTAGTTCGGAAGATCTCTGTTGGGGAAATTGTTCTTTGTGGAAGTGTATCTAGACCAAAACTTCCAACTGAAACTGAATGGGTTTATTGTGCCTGTTGGCAAGCTCTATATTTTGTGAAGCTGACTTCTATTTTCTTTTTGATATTTTCATGAAATTTTTGAATATCTTTAGCAAGTTGCATTCCTTTCGAGTCTTTTGAATGACCTGCATTGAGACTGAACAGATCTACAAGAGTGAGGGTTATACCCATATGCAGTTTCAAAGGGAGTCTATCCTGTAGTACAATAGGGAGCTCTATTATATCCAAATTCTACACACGCCAACTGTTCATCCCAAGATTTGTTTTGCTTGGACTTGATAGTTCGTAGCAAGGTCGAGAAAGTGCAGTTGACAACCTCTATTTGCCCATCCATTTGAGGGTGGCAAGTAGTGCTGAACATGAGTTTTGTTCTTAATTTATTTCATAATATTCTCCAAAAGTGATTAAGAAACTTGGAATCCTGATCAGAGACGATGGAGCATGGGATATCATGTAGCCTCAAATTCTCTGAAAGAATAACTCAACAATGTGTGAAGCATCATCTGTTGTATGATATGTAATAAAATGGGCCATGAGTGAAAAACGATCGACAATAACAAAAATAAAATCCTTCTCTCGCTTGGTGTGGGGTAAACCAAGAACAAAATCCATTCTAAGTGCTTCCCAAAGACGATTTGGGACTGATAGAGGCCGATATAACCCTTGGTTAGCGTGTTCAGTACTCTTGGTTTTTTTGCAAAGGATGCAATGTTCTAGGAAGCGGTGGGCGTCTCCTCATTTTTGTCCAATAAAAGTGTTCTTTGAGGATCTTCAACATTTTTTGCTCTCTAAAGTGGCCAGCAAGTCCTCCATCATGAGCTTCCTTAATCAATAGTTCTTGTATGGATCCTTTAGAGATACAGACCCTTACAAAACAAAAAAGGTATCCATTATACATGTAGAAACCTTATTCGGACTTGTAGGAGTGCATTGTAAATTTCGCCAACTGTGGGTCTTAGGCATACATTTTCTTGATAAACCCAAGGCCCATAAGTTTAGTACTAGCCAATAAAATGAGAGTATACCTCCTAAAAAGAGAATCAACTACAATGTTATTGGCGCCCTTATTGTATTTAATAGTATAGTGAAACATCTCTAAGAATTCCACCCATTTTACATATATGCGACTCAACTTTTCTTAGGCATGCAAATGTCTAAGAGATGCGTGATCGGTGTTTATTACAAATTCCTTTGGAAGGAGATAGTGTTGCAAATACTGAAGGGTACGAATAAAGGTATATAACTCCTTATCATATGTTGAATAGTTCAAAGTGACTCTTTTCAACTTTTCACTAAAAAATGTAATAGGTTTCCCCTCTTGAATTAGAACAACACCAATACCTTACCTAATGCATTGCACTCAACCTCAAAGGCTTTGTTAAAATTTTGGAGCACTTGTGTAGAGCTCAGTTTCTTTTTAATATCTTTGAATCTTTCTTAGGCTAAAGGCATCCAATAAAAATGTTCTTTTTTCATGCAATCCATGATGGGTGCTATGATAGTGCTAAAATCTTTGATAAAACGTCAATAAAAGAATGCAAACCTATTAAAACTTCTGATCTCTCTCAGCTTTGTGGGAACCGACCAATCCATTAATAGACTTTACCTTCTCTTTGTCCACTTTGGTGCCATGCTGGGACATTACGTACTCAAGGAAGATGACTTGTTCTTAGCAGAAATGACATTTCTATAGATTGCCAAAGAACTATTGTTCTCTTAATTTAGAGAAGACCGAATGCAAGTGTTGTTCATGGTCTTGTATAGTCTTGCTCTAGACTAGAATATCGTCAAAATAGACAACAACAAATTTCCCAATATAATCGTACAAAACCTTATTCATAAGTCTCATAAAAGTGTTTGAGGCATTTGTTAATCCAAAAGGCATAACTAGCCGCCATTCACATAGCCCAGTCTTGATTTTGAAAGCCATCTTTCATTCGTCTCCCTCCTTCAGTATCGGTTTGGTACCCCTCAATCAATCATGACTAATTAAGAGACGATGTTCACATACAAAAATGTGACAACATTGCCTGAGATTTTTGAGATCAAATTGATACACTCGACTCCTTATTACACCCAAGAAAATGGATAGACCGAAGCTACTAATAAGATAATAATTGATCTAATTAAGAAGTCTCTTGATGATAACTCATGGAATTAGTATGAGGCACTGCTCGAAGTCTTACGTGCTTACTAAAATTTTAAGACATCAATGATTGATCCAACTCCATTCCACCTGACATACGAACAAGACACAATATTGTGGATGGAGATGAATGTGAAGTTACTATGAGTAAATAAGCATAATAGTACTCAAGCAATGAGTACCTATAGTCCGTCATGATAGAGCACAATTCAGCAGATAAAGATTGTTTGATGGACCTAGATAATCTGGTGGCCACTAAATGAAAGGTTTCTAGGACATATAATAAACATGTTTGATCAAAATGATTCCATGAAGGAGACTTGGTGCAGAGAGCTAGTCGGTAGCTATGAATTGCAAAGCAATTATGAAAGTGGTTGCCTAATTGGAATGAATCTTATATTGTATCGAAGGCTTACCAAAAAAACTATAAGCTAGTGGGAATTTAATGGAAAGAACATGCGAGGAGCATAAATGACAAAAGAATGAGATTATCACACACCGATCATCTGGAAAGAGTAATTTAAGGGAAATATTAGCCTTTTGTCTGGAAAAGATAATTTATTTCATGAATTCAAAGAATGAAAAATCAAAGAATTACAAAAGAATGGGATTATTACACACCGATCGTCTAACCGAAAGAAAAAACTTTATTAAAAGTAGAGAAAGCTATTGTGAAAGTCAATTCATCATAGATAATAACTATCTGGTATTCCTCGTATTCCCTCTCGAGGGTATTGCGGTAATGGACTAAGCTAATGGCTCTCTTGGTGCTTGATTGCTCGAGATGGATTTCAAGTATGTTCCTTCAAGTAATTTTAGTTTTTGAAGCTTCTGTTCATAGTTGGTAGTGGTCTCTATCAATTCTTGATTGCATAAAATCAAGTGGTTATTAAGAGCTATAAGTTGCATCATCATGGAAGCAACTTCTTAGGATAGAGTAAGAAAGTCACACCCAAGGATGTCAATTCACTTACGAGTCTCTTGGTACTAGTTTATGCTTTCACACTGGTTAGAAGCGTGAAGTTGGAACTTGCCTAGGTATGTCCTTATCTCGGCTTGTTGTTGCACAAGGTGGTCCAAACTCGAATTGATGTCGGTCAGGCACTGGCGATTTACAAAGACTCTTGGTAATTGATAATTAATGACTATCTGCAGGTATCAACGGACTTGTTGAACTTGAAGTGGGATAGTCCATGTTGTTAGCTAGCTTATGAAAATAAGGAATAAATGGTACCTCAAGCATTCATCCCTTTTGGGACCCTTGTTGAACACATTTTTAATAAATTCGACATCAGTAGTGAGCCCAAAGGGAAAGGTCACGAGGTAATTTCTTCTATGATCATAACGTCATCATGAACCAAAGTGGCTACTCTAGTGGTGTAGATCATGCTTGGCATAATACATGTTATTTGATTTATTTGAGGTACATGAACAATAGCTAACATAGGTAACAAACTATTGGATGGCTTTAGTTAGGGTTGTAGTGGAGAAGTGGGGACCAACGCAAGAGTGTCCTTCAAAACAATAGGGATTTTATTGGAAGCCCTCATTACCTCTTTAGTTGACTTTATCTCTATGGGGGTTGTCGTTGTTGAATCTAAAGTCCATTTAAGAGGTTTTCATTCAAGCTCAAGGATCTTTCATAATTCTTCTCCACAACAACTACCTACCCTAGATTCTTACTAGGATAAGGCATAAGGGAACAAAATGAAAAGGCTGAATGCAAAGAGAGAAAACTTACCCTCTTAAGATACCATCAGGATAATGGAATCATGTCCTCAAGTCTTCTTCATTTGACTCTATAATGGACCAAAGCAAAAGCGATGATGAATATTAGAGATCAACCCAAGATTCAAGGAATGGTGAAAAAATTCTTACATAATGAAAAGGTGAGAGAATGCCAAAACGAGAATGCTTACGCTCAAATTGGTTGGTAGGGGCCTGGAACTTGGTTCGCTAGGTGTTGAACTCGCATAGCTTTGTACAAAGTCCCCGTATCCTTGTTGAAGATAGCATTTATGACCGAAGACCACCACTTCTCATACTCGATATTGGTTCTTGAATTGGGCAAGAAACCATTGAAGGAGAATCTCCTACCAACAACAAGTTGGCTTTGGATACTCCTATCATAGAAGTTGATAATTTAATGCCACCTACTAGCACATCAGTTAGGTAAATGGGACAGAGAATCCCCTGGATGAGCCCAAACTAACGAGCCAGGCATTAAAGGAAATAGTTTTTGGCCATTGTTTGGTTGGTATATGGAGACAACATGCCATTTTGAGTAAATTTAGAGTACAAAAATCATCACCACTTTGTGAGAGACATAATCAGAGTTGGATAACTTTTCAGACTCATGTTGAGTCACAAGGTCGCCATAACTCAATGAATTCAAGTTGGCATTATAGTGATCTCTAGGCAATGTAGCTTGTCAAGACAAATAAATAACACCCTATGGTTTGCGAGTAAAGTCTTAGTAGAAGTCTACCTTAAAAGAATCCATTTTGTTTGATGTCAACAATGTGACTTAGGTTATTAAGAGCATGTAGTAGTTGGGGGAAATACAAATATATCTAATATTAAACGAACTACTATAGGTTGGAGGCAATGTTGGAGGATATGATACTCTTTGACGATTGCTATACTACTTGGACAAATAATGAATTTATCATAATATAAGAAAGTTGATGTGTAGTGGTTGTGCAATAACGCTCAGGCGTTACTGCACAACGTCTGTGCGTTGCTTCCCTTGGCTGGCCAAGGATGGTAACGGCCATTAATGGCCGATTACCAGCCTGGCTGGGCTATATAAGTGGCAAAGGAAGGGCGACCTGCTAGGGAGGAGCTTCGGGAGCAGCCGCACGAGCAAGCTGGAAAACGTCAAAGTCACCGGAATCCGGTAAGAAAAATCAAAATTTTGTTTTATAATTTTTTTCATTTTTAGTTACTAAAACTGAGTTAGATCATAGGGTTTTTGTTTGTTTAATGCTAAACCTTCGAAAACAAGCCTTATTACGCGAAAATTGGCTCAAAACAAGGGTAGATTCATAAAAAAATTCTCAAATTTGAGTTACTATTTTTCATGAACTTTCCTACCAAAATGACACCATCGACGACTATTGATGGATTGGGTTGGAAGAAGAATGGTAGGCAATCGGTTGAGAATTATTGCCGATCTTAATCGACACTGGAAAACCATGGGAGTCAGCCCTTTTGGACTTGTCCCTTATGTCGTGTCATGTCGTGTCGTGTCGTGTCTGAAATGTCATGAACCGACATTAATTTGTGTCGTGTTCTCATATCGCATATTAAGAACCAGTTCTGTGTCAAAATAGGTTTCGATCCGGCTTGGGGTGAAAAAGGGTGTGTTCTCGGGCACTCTTTCGTGAGAGTCGGTGTGGTTACCGTCGTGGATGGGGTTACCGAGGTTACGTTAGGGAGGGCCGAACGACTCCTGTGGCCTTTGGGGCAAACACAGTATGGGCTATAATTATCATAATTAATGATGTGTGCGTGTGTGTGAGTGTGTGCGTATGAATTTGAGATCATGATTTAAAGGTAAATGTGCTTTGCTATGAAATGATTGTGAAACTATGCATGTTTTTAGTATGATTTTTGTTTAAAGATGTTTAACCTCCCTACTGAGTTATGTATAGGAGCTCACCCCATTGTTTTACAGCTCATCCTAAAGCTAGCACTTCGAAGGCACACGGAGCAGAGTAGGAGTTGATAGAGCTGCATTTTTATTTTAGATGGTATGATAAGTGTTAAACGATTTATAAAATCTTGTTATTTGGGGTTATTGTTAGGTGAGCCCTACACCATTTCGGAAGTGTTGTTTAGAACTTCTATATGAATATTTGTTTCAGTTAGATATTTCATTGAGTTTGAATTAAATTAGTATTGTATTTGGTTACTGTTCACCAACACGCTCATGCGAGAAGCGGCCACGTGGCATTTACTCGGGCCAGGTCGTGGTCGTAACTGGAGCGGGTGTGACATGATATGTTCATCAGTAGTCACTTCTCCTGAGTGGCGAATATTGACTTTCAAGAATCCTTTATATGACATATTCTTGGAGAGGAAAGAAAACTTAAAAGAAGGAGAACCAAAGGAATGGAATTCAGGGTCGTCATGAAGGAGACCGATGATGGCTTGATCTTGATGGACCAAAAACCTAAGAAGCTAAAAAGGAGGTTAAGATCTATAAGAAAGGTAATCGAAGAGAATTCAATAAGGTGGAAAACTCTCAATCTAGCCAATCATCTTCATATTGGGCACTTACCCGATTGAGCTAGCACATGTATTCTTGAGAAGGCTTCAGCCAAGCATAGAGGTCTTCTGGAAAACAATTGCACTAATACTAATTGGTATGAAAGTGTAGTATGGTATTGATTCAGGAGAAGTGACTACTGATGAACACATCATGAAAGTGTCGTATGGATGAGCCAAGGCTTCGGGTGCTAAAAATCAAATCTTTGTTAAGAGCAAAAAGCGTAGTATGGTATTGATTAACTATTAAATCATTGGGATTAACGAAATAATCAAAGAAAGCTCTTAGGAGTGTTCTGTATAGTTAATGATTGCACGCACAAAAGTAATTATTCTTAATTACTTTTCATAATGAACCTTTCTGTCATTAATTTATTTAATAAAGAAGTGAAGTCACATTAGGAGCCTCACTATATAATTACTTACAAAATAAGTGTCAATAGCAGTCAACCAGTTTGATTGGGCCCTGGGGACAGGGAAAAAGAGGGTCGAAATTCAGAAAGTCTCCAGTCACCACGGTGCTGAAAAGGAACAGCGGAACTCCTTGAATTTCGTGTGTGACAAACGTACCCTTCCTTACCCTTACCGGACAAAATGAAGAGCGTGATTTAGGCCCATCTGGGATAGGCGCATAATCCTTCTACTCATTGTGGCTGATCATTAATTTTTTAAAAAGTCTCTCTTTATATATATATATATACACACGCAAACACCATCCAATAAAAAGACATGAGCATCATTAAAATTATAACTCTAATTTTTCAAAAAGTCTTTTTCTCTTTCTACAGAGAGAGAGAGTGGTATATACTAGTAGTCTTAGGTGCTAATAAATTCAAACAAATTTGAACTATAAAATAATAAGTACATTTTTTGTAGACATGCTTTATTCACATGTGTAATTTTATTTTTTAAATTTCAAATTTTAAGCATCAACCAACAAAGATGCATGGTTGAGATTGGTTAGCATATAGTAGCTTCTCTATTTCTATATATATACATATATATATATATAAGAAAGTTAGAGGATGTAAATTATCCATATACAAACACCATTCAAGTCAATTTTAATGATTCAATAAAAAGACACGAGTGGTTTGAGATTAATGATTGAAAGATACTTTTTGGAGAGTACTTGATTGAGATATGTTTGCAGGTCTTGAAGATCAAACTCCACACTCCCCTACGCACACTCTTGTATAACCTGCCCTCCCACACCCACTTCTCTATAACCTGTCCTGCACCACTTCAACCGGGTAATTAAAAAATAAATCCCTTAACATCATATATTTTATATTAAAAATAATATATATTCTATTATACTTCATAGTATTCAATTAGAAGCTACCATATATATATTATGTTGTCTTCAAAAGTGATGATGCAATTTGAAAAACAGTTATTCGAACCCTCTCGATTGGAAACATGATATGATATGGGGCATACCATAGGACTAACCCTCGTTCTGAAGGAAGATTTATAGATAAGGATTTAGGTGATATGAATGTTTCTGGGGAATACTTTGTGTGCTGAGGTAGGCGAGAATGATAAGTTATGACTATTCCCACGAAAACAAGGAAAAGTATAATGCAAGAAGAAAGTAATAACTGTGATTTGTTTGTTCATCCCTATTTACTCGTTACAATTTTTATTTATAAGCTTCTAATGAGGTGGAAAAGAATGAGTCTTCCATTATGGGACACAACTCTCAATAACATCCATTTCCTCATTATTACTCCATTTTTGCAGTCATGACAACTGCCCTTTCACTACTTGATTCTTCAAGATTTGTTAGAGTAATGGCGAGCTTTTTGTTGTGTTCATTTTGGGTCTCTCGAGGTTTTGCCATATGTTTTCTCTCTTAGGTCCCTAAGTGTTTGCCATGTAACCCTCCCGGTGTCAACACATGTTCTTGCGGCTTTATGTTTGACTTCATTGAGAACATGAGTCGTACTCATATTGATTGTATGCTGAAAAAGTTTGTCCTAACAAGTTCGTTTTCAGTGCGATTTCTAGGATTCTCTTTTTTTATTCTTTCTTTTCTTCACCTCCTAGTATGTTAGTTTTCTTTTATTTTAGTTGTGAAAGTTCATTATCTATCCAAGTAGTGTAGCGATCACCAAAAGAGTATATTGTTATTGTTGAGGCATTAATTTTTTACTATTATTTTGATTTTTGCTCTACTTTCTTGAGTACCATTTTTAAGGGATGAATATCTTTATCTCTCATCTTCCTAATGGAAAATCCCTCAATATTGTTTATGGACCATTGTGGTTTTTGCAATGTAAATATATTTGTATTTTTCTCGATTGCATGCATTCCTTCAACATCCTAAACTACATATCTAAACTCAAACAATGATAATTCTTCTTGGGTGGCATTTTGTTGGGACTTTGCTCACATACTGGGATGTTGTTGATTTGTCTTGACAAATAACTCTTCTTGGACTTTGATAATAATTCCTACCTGAGTCCCTTGAGTCATGGTGATTTCATAACTCAATCATGTTAGAGAAACTATTTGACCGCAACCATATATCATTGGCAGAATGATGATGGTTCCTCTACTCCAAAGATTTTCTAAATGGGGTTGGAGCGTTATAATCATCTACTAACCGGATAATGGCAAAAAGATACTTCTCCCACTGCCTAGCCCATTAATTCAGATTTAGTTCAAGGGAATTCATACCTTACTTACCTAGCAATTAGTGTGGCCATCTTCACTTATGCAATAACCAAAGTAGTCAAAGCCAGCCTACAGTTCATAGAGAGATTTTCTTATAGTGGTTTCTCACTTAATATGAGAGGCACTATCAAGTATGAAGAGTGGTGGTCTTCGGCGATATCTTCAATAAAGAGTCAGAGGACATCATACAAACCTTCACTAGCTCAACATATACCCAGTACAGGACAAAGTGTTTCTTGACCGATCCAAGCCTTCTTTGCTAGTCTACCCTGCCCTTCTTGTGGATCTTCTTTGTCCTTCAATGGATGGGTTTTTGGTGGGTACTCATGAGGTAGGTAGAGATTGTTATCCCTAGCTTAGAGCTTACTAGAAAAGAAAGAAACTAGATTAGCAATTTATGCGCATGCAAAGCAGTAGCTCATCTAGGGCCCTGTGAGTCCCCTCATGCAAATGGTGAGTTCGACTCTATATTTGTATATGAGTGTGCAGACAAGGCTTTGGCCTCCCATTTATATATATATATATATATATATATAGAGAGAGAGAGAGAGAGAGAGAGAGAAGGAAAGGAGAGAGAACATGAGCAATATGCATACTTATCAATGTTTAAATTAACTTAAACATCTTCATCATTTAATTGTCATGATCAATTATAAAGATTTAAATTTAAAAAATAAAAGTATGGTTATATTTTTCGTAGTTTGTATTTAATATAGCATATACATTAAATGTTTTTAGTATGGATTGGTGTGCACATGAACTATGTTCTCCCTCTCTCTATCGCTCTTTATATATACATATGTATATATATAGCTTACTATGTAAACTTATATAACTGATTATGTAAACTTTGATTGAATTTTCATAATGTAAGTTGCGCTGCGAGCAAGGGTTTGAGTCACTAGACGAAGGTCATGAGTTAAAAAATCCGTGGCGTTTGTTTGGCTTCAGCCTCCACACTGTGTGAAAGAAAAAAAAAAATAGCTTACACCTGGAAGCTTCCGTATTAACTTCAACAACCATGACAGCACACTCGCAATTCAGTGGCCACAACAATGGGTCTCATCTGGGAAAAAGGATCCGATCCATTCGTCTCGTTAACGGGCCTTATTTGCATACAAGGATCCGAATCCATTTAGCGAGCAGGAACTACGCTGTCTCGGACCCAAGCGATCAGGGGGTAGATGGGGAAGTCACTTTAACTGGGTCCCAACATTAATTAAATAGCAGAAAATCTCAATCGTCAAACTCCGTGGCACGAGCTTCAAGGCGTACCTCCATTCGAAGTCACTGAAAGCGATCGGATCTGCAATGTTTTATTAAATGTGACTCGTAATGATTTCGACGTCCGGCCGTTCAGTTTTCGAGATTCCTTCTTTTGTTCCGGGTTGACTACATTGCCCCCCTCGAATGACCTAAGAGACACGAACACGAAGAACCTTTTTTCCCGGGATTCATGAGTTCGACTTGTGAGTCGACCACCTAGCGAGGTGAAATGTTGCTCTCTGTGCCGTTAATATATAAATTATAGCAGCGTAGTACGTATTAATGAAATGAAACAAAATGTTTATGCTATTACGGAAAGAGGTGTCCATCCAAGCCGTCTCGACCCCAGCCCTGGTGGGTCAAGAAAAATGTGAGCCAAGCTTGTCTTATATTACATTATATTACATGTATATATTATAATATTATAATATAAAAATATTGGAATATACACTCATATATAGAGTGAATGAGTCCAACAATCTTTCTTACATGCACTCACCTTTTACTTTTACGGGGTCACGAAAATAACAAGAGTGTTTTTATATTTTTTTAAATATTTGTATAACTTTCTAAAATGGTTTATGGCTTTCTAAAAGTAAAAAGTAAACGTAAGTATGCATGTGTCATATATATGGTTATAGTCAATGGGTTTGATACTCAATGAATACTTATAGTATAAAAATGATAGTTCCCACCCAATAAATGCAAAGAGGCCTACTACTTTACACCATTTTATAACTATTAAGTATGGTATGCCTTAAGTATATCCTAGTTTCTCTCTCTCTCTCTCTCTCTCTCTCTCTATATATATATATATATATATATATATATATATATATATATATATATAACATCAAGAAAAACTAAGGCTTTTCTCATACTAAATAAGATCTGATAGATGATTTTTTTTATTTTTATAGAGTTTGATCATGTGTTATGCTAGTAGTTAACATAATATATATGTGTGTGCACGGGTGTGTGTGTGTGTATTTGTTTGTGTCCACGGGTTCTGTATTTCATTTGATATATATAATGTAGAAGCTAAAACTGATATACAATTACCAAAGAAATATTTTGAGTATCTATAATCAAATTTTGAACAAAATGGAAACATTTATAAAGATAATAATTATGCAAATTGGATACAATATAAAGGTGCATTAAGTGAATCCAGAGTGTTTGCTCACCTTAGGGCTCTCTGAAGCCCACTTGCATGTGAGCAAGGAAAAAAAATTGGTGCTTGCATGTGTATAGCTTCGGTCTAACATTGCAACAAAAAAGAAGGTAAATCAAGTGTATAATGTGACAAAGCAATACCTCTTCTCTTATTAACCGATTTATGTATTGGATTCCATTTGCCTCACGCTTAGGAACTAATGTCTAGTTCGTTCAATAAAGATTTTGGATTTGTTTAGAATGAGAAAATTATATCCGGTCTCATTTCTACTTTTTCGGTCATTCTGGATACAATTTTGAAATATTGGATCTTTCATTATTTAAATCGTATATCTCATTAGGCATAAGCAAAAAATTGGTTATAACTGCAACTCAAAGAACTAGGCATACAAGGTGGATATATCGGGTCATGTTCGGACGCACTCTGTCTTCCATGTGAGCAACCTGAAGGCATACCATGCATACTCGAAAGATCAACAGTGCAACAGTCCAACACTGGCACCAACTTACTTGAGGACCCCGAGGAGTAAAGAGGTGGAATTGATCCTGGACTATGTACTTTGCACCATGGCCAGACGACAGACCCGATATCTTGTTAAATGGAAGGGACTTGATGCGAACCAAGCCACTTAGGAAAAAGAACATACTCTAAGGCAGTTTCTTGAGGCACTTGCGGAGTACCACTAGCGCATTGCAACATTGTCACAGACGCCAACGACTTCGGTGGGGGAGAATGTGACCTTCCAACCACCAAGAACTTGACTATGGCTGTATATCTTAGCCCCCTTGTTGGATCCTCAATAGCTTTCATTAGAAGTCTTTTCGAGTCTCCTTTTGGAGACAACCTTTTTTGCTTGTAACTTATACAGTCACCCCCAACCAAGTTATAGCGTGTAAGGGGGACACACAACTCTCTTCCTATTCAATAAAGTTATCATTTGCACTCATTGTCTTTGCCTCCTTGCGAACTTAAAGAATTCGTGCGAACTTTGAGTCTCGCTTCCACGCTACGCCCGAACTTGAGTAAAGGTTGACTTAACCAGTTTCGGTTGAGCATCGGTCATGCGCCAAACCCTTTGGTCGTGACAAATTTGGTATCCGAGAGCACGGTTTGGCTAGAAGTCGGGACTTGGAATTGACGGATTGCTGACATTGGGGGTGTTGGCATGGCATCAGCTTCGAATGTGCATGGGGATGCTTTACCATCAGTTCAGTGGGAGAACTGGTGGAAGAAAGGAAAGAGTAAGAAATGAACGTATAATGCGGACTTAGACGTTGTCACGATTTTGAAGACCCGATTGTACAAGCTTGAGGAGGAGTGTGCCTCCTTAAGGAAGTTATTGACACGAACTGCGACTGACAGTGATATTCTGAATGCGAAGTTGTTTGACGGTGAAACATCCCTTCAAGATCGTGTAGATAGTCTTGAAACCGTCTAAGACTCTCTTTTAGCTCATTTGGAGGAGGTTGAATGGAAACAAAATTTTGGTGAGGAAGTCAAGGCTCCTAGGTTGAAGGTGAAAAGTCAAACTATACACAGGCACAAGGGATAAAAAAGTGATTGAGAATTTCTTATGTCACTTGAATATATGCATTAAGGCAGGAAATCTGGATGATGAGGAATAGAAGATTGCCACAGCCTCAACTTTTCTTAATGATGATGTATTCCCTTGGTAGCGTCGGAAGCTTGAAGAGATTGAGAATGAGGAGTGCGAGTTGAAAACGTATGAAGGTTTTAAGGAGTTAAGGGACCACTTTCTACCTCAGAATATTGAAAAGGTAGCTAAGCGAAAACTCTCCAACTTGAAGCAAACGAGTTCAATTGTGAGTACATAAAAGACTATTAGTCCTTGATGCTAAGTATCAATACCATGACAATGGAAGGTCGTATCTTTCACTTCCTAAATAACTTGTAGCCTTGGACGGAGCAGGAGATTCACCGTAAAAACCCACAGATAGTGTTTGAAGCTATAACGGTTGCGGAACGACTGGTGGACAACCATAGAACTGATGTCAAAAAACCCTTCAAGAACTCTGATGAGAATAAGGGTTGTGAGAAAAAAGATGGAGACCGTTGGGACAATCGGGGTGATGCACCAACAAAGAGGCCCAATGGCAAGGAAAAGCCAAAGGGTTCATACAAACTGGCGTGCTGACTCTACGGAGGCCCACACAAGTTTGTGGAATGCCCGAACAAAAATGACACTGGACACATGAATGCTATGCAACAGGAATCAGATAAGTCGCGAATGAGATCTCTCCAATGAATAAATGCTATAATTAGTGCTAAGACACCGATTTCGACGGTACCTCTACTCAAAGGCTTAATGTACTTAGACATTTTCATTAAATGTATAGTCACAAAAGCAATGGTAGACACCGGGGCAACACACAACTTCATCACGCTAGTGAAGTCGGACCGCTTGGGTGTGAAGTGTGTTAAACATGAGGGTTTGATTAAGGTCGTAAATTCGGCGCCCATGAAGACGGTGGGTGAGGCAGAGGCAGTGCTAATCCCAATTGGGAGTTGAGAGGATGTAACCAGCTTCTCTGTTTTCCCGATGGACGATTACCAGTTGGTTTTGGGGCTAGAGTTCTTGCGTGAGTGTGATGCAGAGATATGATCGAAGAGGGATTTTATAGCTTTACTTAAAAGAGACTCACCCTATGTGGCCAAGGTGGAAACAAAGTCAATGGAATCTGAAAAAGGCCCAACCCTTGTTATATATGTGCTTCAACTTAAAATGGGTTTGAGGCGATGTGAAGAGACCTACCTCGTGGCAATTCAGACCGAATAGGAGAATGGGGTGCCTAGCATGGGGGCACTCCCGAAACTTGATAGAGTGCTAAGGAAGTTTGACAATGTGATGCCCAAAAAACTCCTGAAGCAACTTCCACCTCGGAGGAAAATTGACCATCAGATTGAGTTACTACCTAGAGCTAAACTGTTGGCCATGACACCTTACTCCATGGCACCGGTGGAGTTGAAGAACTAAGGGAACAATTATATGAGATGTTGGCAACCGGAATCATAAGACCTTCAAAAGCACCCTTTGGCGCACCTATTCTCTTCCAAACCAAGCTCGATGGATCAAAACGGCTTTGCGTGGACTATCGTGCCCTGAACAAGCTAACGGTTAAGAACAAATACCCCATTCCTTTGATTGTGTACTTGTTTGACCAACTTGGATAGGCACGAGTCTTCTCTAAATTAGATATTTGTTCAGGGTACTAGCAGGTGCATATCGCTAAGGGAGACGAGGAGAAGACTACATATGTAACTCGTTATAATAACTATGAGTTCCTTGTGATGTCATTCGGACCGACTAATGACCCAACGACGTTCTCAACTTTGATGAACAAGATATTTTATCCGTACCTTGACCAATTTGTCATCATTTACGTGGATGACATAGTGGTGTACAACACTTTCATGGATCAATATGTTCACCACCTGTGGACAGTGTTTAAGCTACTACGGAAGAATCATCTCTATGTCAAAAGGGAAAAGTGCTTATTTGGACAGATTAAAATCAACTTTCTAAGTCATGTTATTGGCAATGGAAAGATGCGGATGGACGGGAGGAAGATCCAAGCTATCAATGATTGACAACCTCCAACCAGCCTGATGAGCTTGCGTTCCTTTCTCGGTTTGGCTAACTACTATCGACGGTTCATCAAGGGATATGTCGCTCTCATAGCCCCCTTGACGGATAGGTTGAAGAAGAGTTAGACTTGGGACTGGACGCAGTCTTGCTTGGAAGCCTTCGACCAGTTGAAGGAGGTGGTGACGAGAAAACCCGTGTTGGTGCTATCAGATCACAACCAATTGTTCGAAGTACAAATGGATGCTTCAGACTTTGCCTTAGATGGAGTGTTAATGCAAAAATGGACATCCTATCGCCTTTGAGAGTCGAAAGTTCAAAGAAGTAGAAAGACAATACTCAGTTCATGAGAAAGAGATGACGACGGCGGTACAATATCTTCGTCTATTGAGACACTACCTCTTGAGGAACCACTTCACAGTTTGGATGGACAGTATAATTGCGAGCTACTTCCAGATGCAAAAGAAGTTGTCAGCAAAATAGGCACACTGGCAACAATGCCTAGCTGAGTTTGATTTCACATTCCTCTATAAGTCGAGTAAGACTAACTTAGTGGTAGACGCATTGAGTAGACGAGTAGAGTTGGTTGCTCTTTAGGGAGATGATGAAACTTCAACTTGCATGTGCAAAGTGACTTGGTGGACCGAATTTGTGCCGACTTGGAGGCAGACGGGATAATCAAACAGCTCAAAATGTTAGTCCATGAGGGTAAGACTATACGGTTTTTGGTTGAAGATGATTTGCTGCTAACAAGAGGGGAGACTCTATGTGCCAAGGACGGGAGACTTATGAAGAGACGTCCTGAAGGAGTGTCATGACTCACCTTGGGCTGGACACCTAGGTGTGAAGCAGACTCGAGCTTTGCTGGAGAGATCCTTTTACTGGCCCAACATGGGGGATGATGTGGCTGCCTACGTGCGAACTTGTCTCATTTGTCAACAAGGCAAGGTTGAGAACCAAAAAACAATAAGACTCTTAGAACTGCTACCAATTTCAAGCCAACCATGGAAGAGTATATCCCTGAACTTTATCCTGAATCTACCTAAGTCAAGCGGTTGTCAATCCATCTTGGTGGTAGTAGACAGATTTTTTAAGTATGGGTGTTTGTGGCAGCTTTGCTGAAGTGCACGACAAAGCTCTTCGTCAAACATGTGGTAAAGTATCGGGGAGTCCCTTCCAATATAGTGAGTGACCGCGACACTCGGTTTACAAGCAACTTTTGGCGAGAGGTCTTTCGATTATTGGGTACGAAGTTATTATTATCAACCAACTGTTACCCACAAACGGATGATCAGACGGAAAGAATCAATACCTTGGTGGAATGTTACCTTCGGCACTATGTTTGTGGCAACCAGAAGAACTAGACCGAGTGGATGGATCTTGCAAAGTTTTCATATAACTTATAGGTTAGCGAGTCTACCGGCATGAGCCCCTTTGAACTAGCTACGGGACAATTGCCACAAACTCCTCATTCACTGGCGACAAAGTATACTAGGAGGGTGCAAGCGACATACTCATTTGTGACGGACATTCAAGAGAAATGTCATCTGGCACACGTGCTCTTTGAGAAGACAGCTAAGCAGATGAAGAAATGGGTCGTGACAAAGTAACTCATTTTTTTGCATTTTGGTTTCCATTTTTCGATTTTTTTGTTTGCTTTTGGTTCTAAATTTTCAACAAGATTGGTAATTTCAGTTTGGTTCATTTGTGGAGCTCAAAATAAAAGAATAACTGAACCTACATAACTAATCTACGTCCAAAATAACAAAGAAAAAAGAAAAGGTACATCTAGGGATTACAATACCTACCTACCCACCCGGCGGTTACCCACCTTGTGCTTCCCCATGTAGGGTGGATTCTCAAGGAAAAAAACCATCCCTCTCCACCTGATATATATATATATATATATATATATATATATATATATATATATAATGTGTGTGTGTTATATAAAATATACATATATCATGTATTTATTTATATGTTTATAAGTATTTTATATGCATATATATTCTTTATATAAATATAAATATATATAATAACTTCTAATTTAATAATATAATATTAACTGATTTTTTTCTAAAAAATACTTTTGTAGGTTGAAGTGGGGCGGGACCGGGTTGTAACAAAGAGGGTGCAGGTTTTGATCCCTCAGACCCCATGGGATGGGGAGGGGTGAAGTGAAAACCCACCCCATTGCCATTCCTAGGTACATCACCAATATGGTATGTGGGTTCAATTTACCCTTGTTCTTGAGTTTATGTATCTAGATATATCACCATATCTATGTTTCAAGCTAATTTCCATGTTATTAGATAAGAAAGGTATTGATTGTTAGTGTTTATTGAGTTTATCTATTTACCTCGAGTTGTGTTCCATTGCTTAAAATTCAATTGCCTTCAAACCATGACAAGGGTTGGAAAAAAAATCACTATAGCCAGTGAAGGATCTAGAATTTTTTGTGGGTTGGGGCGAACTGCATATTCGACCATTTGAAATGAGTCGAACTATGTATAGTGACCATCAATTCAATCATCCCCTGAACAATTTTTATCGGCTGTCAGAATTTCAGATTGGGCTGCCACCCCAGCTCACCTCAATGTAGATCCACCACTGATTATAGCACAAAACCAAACCAAACTGACAATTTTTTTTACATGTATCCTGATAATTCGACTTGATTTTATTGCATTCTTATAACAATTGTAAGACTAATAGTGTTTTATAATATCAAATGTTGGACAATGAACAATTTATGTGTAAAGAATATGGTAAAATAAAGTTGAACTATCAACATACCACCCCCCCCCCACCATATATATATATATATATATATATATATATATATATATATATATATATATATATATATATATATATATATATATATATATATATATATATATATATATATATATATATATATATCATATCGATAATGATTCAGAGGGGAAAAGTTTGGCATGACAACGTTTTAATTATAAGAGAGATGAACATTTGCAAAGGCAGCAAGGTACTTTCAACAAGACATGTCTGGTTCTGGGTAATCCGGAACCAGCAGTTTCAAATTGTCAGTTCTAGTTAGCTCGAAACGTGAAACTGAAACTGAAATGGTTTGGGGCAGGTTCTGAAACCACCAATTCTAGGGTGGTTCCGGTTTCAGTCTAGAACCACCCGAAACCAGTATTTTATTTAAAAAAATTGAAAAATATAAGATTTTTTTTTTAAATACCGGAATTGACAGTTCCTGTTCCAGTTTTATAAGAGGTGAAACCGGAACCAAACCGGTTGGTCCCCTATTTTGGGTCTCTTTTCACCGGTTCCATGTTCAGTCAGTTCCTAGCCCAGTCCGGTTAGGAAATGGCCAAGTCTTCCAACAAAAATGCTGGGAAAATGTATTAAAAAGTATTGAAAGAAAACAAATACAACATAATCTTATTTGTTTAGAGTAAGATGGAATATTACATAATGCAAGGGATGATCATGATAAAACTGAGGTTCTTAATGACATATGGCTACCCAATGGAAACAGGAGTGGTAACGAAGTTATTATAGAAAAAGTTGTGTGACAACAAATAAAAGATCTAAGTGTAACGATATGTTTAATAAAGGTTCATATTAGGGTTCAAGGAACTAAATCAAATTCATTTAACCATTCCAAAGTGGTTGCTTGGTTTGATTATTTGGCTTTGTGGTTCAATTTGCAATTCTTTTTCCTGGTTTGCTCATGTTGTCGTCCAAAGTGACGACGCAATTCAAACGACAACTTTGTAAACTCGTTGGCAATTTCATACTTTAAGGTTGAAACCAAACCATTAAAGCCAAATCTATCACACACATGCTTGCATATTGCACAAACACACTGTAAGATTCGCGATATAACTAGGAAGACGTTTCAAATACCACACATGAGTCACCGGACATGCTAGTTTGATGTATCCCATTTGATATCTTCGGATCCGAGAATCAACAAACTCGACTCCGCATTGTTCGCAAAATTTAGGTTCTTCTTTTTCACCTCCAGCTGAGGTGGTAATATAGAAGTAGAACTTGCAATCTAATTTGAAGTGTCGTGGATAATGCTACAAAATGTACATTCTACTATATGATTATCAACATAGTTTTTCTATAATGGTCAACATAGTTTTTCTATAATGGTACTTTAGATGTGAACAACTTATTCTATAATTCACTAAGTCTACACCTAAAGTGTGTGTGTATATATATTATCACGTAAAAGAATAATGAAATGATTCGAAACCAAACCAAACTGAAACAGTTCATGTGGTTCAGTTTAGTTCGATGTCTTATAATGATCTGGTTGAGCTAGAAATTAGAATGCTTATACATACATATATAACCATGCACACACACATATATATATAATCATGTAAAAGAATAATAAAAAGATCCAAAACCAAACCAAACTGAAACCATTCATTTGGTTCAGTTTAGTTCGATGCCTTATAATGATCCGGTTGAGCTAGAAATTAGAATGCTTATACATACATACATACATACATATATATATATATATATATATATATATATATATATATATATATATATATATATATATATATATATATATATATATATATATATATATATATATATATATATATATAACCATGCACACACACACACACACACACACACACACACACATATATATATATATATATATATAACCATGCACACACACACACACACACACACACATATATATATATATAATCATGTAAAAGAATAATAAAAAGATCCAAAACCAAACCGAACTGAAACCATTCATTTGGTTCAGTTTAGTTCGATGTCTTATAATGATCTGGTTGAGCTAGAAATTAGAAGGCTTATACATACATACATACATACATACATACATATATATATATATATATACATATATAACCATACACACACACACACACACACACACATATATATATATATATATATATATATATATATATATATAATCATGTAAAAGAATAATAAAAAGATCCAAAACCAAACCGAATTGAAACCATTCATTTGGTTGGCTTATAATGATCTGATTGAGCTAGCAATTAGAATGCTTTGTTTGCTTCTCTAGTTTAGACATTTGAAGAATTGTTGAAATGGAGCTACAATGATAAGTTAATGGTAAAAAAATAGATAGTGAAAACTTGAAAACAAAATGAAAGATGGATGCCTCAAAGCGGTTGAAAACAATAAAGTACAGTTTTTTCTCTTAGATTAAATGATCAACAGCTAAAAGTTAGGGATAGCAATGGGGCAGGTCTACCAACTCGAACCTCAACTTCAACAATTTAAATTGAAAAGTTTGAGATTATGTGTTGATCGTTTTGAATTCTTTTTGGGTTGAGTACTTCTTATCATTACTCCCAATTACACAACTGAGGGTGTTAGGGTTTCCCCGACCTATGTCGAACCCTGCCAAACCATATTGTAAAAGCTCAAAGATACGATACTTAGCAATGCATAATGTACCTTTTAAAAAGCACAAACTAAAAGTTTCAATACGATTTGAGTATGATGTATCTGAGATATGGATCCAGATATATCATACGATACGGACTAATATGGAGACCACGTACCATATGGATATTGAGCCGTAACGAAATTTCTATCCATACGTATGGATGTGTATGGCCCATAAGCTCGTATATTTTTCCCCGAACCGAAGGGGGGACGTTTCCGTCGTTTTAGCAACGCTCAATGTAATTTACGATGAAGATAAGCGTAATATGGTAATTTGGGTTAAACCCGTTCGCAAGACGCTCCAGGTTTTTGTCTTCTTCCCAACATCCCCTTATTTATTTCTTTTTCTTTTTTTGGCGAAACAGAAAAAAGGGGAGGAATCAATGTCGACGAATAGCAGAAGGGAACGGGAAGAATTAATGGTAGAATCCCTTCATAAATTATTAGTATTTTCCGCTTGATTTTCTTTCTCTTAGGAATTTCAGTAGAAACTTTTGTCCCGCAATGCGAGTGGGATGAGGACGTATATCGAAGGAGGACAGCACAACCTCTGCGAGTTTCTCTCTCTCTCAACCTCTCCCCTTCCTCTGTCCGTTCGTCTGCCTCCCTCCTCCCTCTTTGTTCGTTTGTGTGATGAGAGAAAGATACACGATGGGCTAACATTTCGTTTTGTTGGTCTAGAAACTCAGAAATTTCCATGAGCAGAAACGGTGAAGATACGGTTTGTTGTTGCGTTATGGGCTAACGTTTCCTTTTCTTGGTGAAGAAACTTAGAAATTTCCATGAACAGAAATGGTGAAGATGGCAATATGGTTTGTTGTTGCGTTCGTTCCGTTCTTTTTTTGTTCTTTTGATTCAAGTTCTTTTATTGCAACGAGGATGAGTTGTGGACTCTTTTCGTTTTCAATGGAGCTCGAGCGTTTTAAGTTTCGTTTAGAGTGTTTTGTCTTTATTATGAGTATTCTTTTGTTTTCCTTCAAAGTCATGTTCTTTATTTTAATCTCTTCTTCTTGTTTGATTTGGAAAAAAAGAACGAGGACTTTCATGCTTTTGTGGCCGTGGTTTGGTTTGTGGCACCCAAACGCAGAATCTTAGTTGATGGGACGCATGTCTTGCTTGAACTTCTTTTAACGTTTGAGTATGCTTTTAATGTGATTTATTACAAGAGATGTAGACCATCTTTCCTTGCGCCATTAGTTAGGTTGCACCCTGCATATGAAACTTCTGATTGATTCAACTAGTAGAACTTTGGGTAACAAGTACTGGAGTGTTGATATATTGTTTACTATTTGCTTCTTTGAAGGTTGAAACTTGACCATCGCCAAACACTCTCCCGGAGACTCAACTGCAAGTTGGTCCGTTGCTCAAGTATAGCGCCAGAGAGGCCCCACAGTTATTAATTCCCGCTTGTTTATTGTGTGAATAAACCGATTGACAGGGAAGAGAGATACTTGGTTTTGCCATTTGCAGTAGATATTGTGATCCTTGTTTTCTACTTCCCCTCTTTTTTTCTCTTTTTCCTTTGTTGGTAGCGTGGAATTTGTGTACATTGAGGAATAAATGCATGGATGGGAGGGAGGGAATGACTATACCTGGTTCAGTTTCGTATTACATGCAGCAGAGAGGTTTAGGGGGCTCTGGGGCTCAACCTGGTCTTCATGGCCAGGCTGGTATACGCCCTTTATCTGGTTCTGCTTACAGCACTATCCAATCCAATATAAGGATTGGGGTTTCCACATATCCGGTCGAGTCATCGGCAACAACTACAGTTTCTCCTCATGGCGTTGGCATGGGCATGGGCATGCCCAGTGGAATCGGGTCCGGAGAGCCAGTGAAAAGGAAAAGAGGTAGACCGAGGAAGTATGGTCCGGATGGAAGAGTGGTGCTAGCGCTATCCCCTTCGACTTCGTCAACACCAGTGGTTCCGGTGCAGAAGCGCGGTAGAGGGCGGCCTCCGGGGTCTGGGAAGAAGCAACAGTTAGCATCACTGGGTGAGTTATCGGAGATCTCTTCTATGCTGCATGTTTTTTTCCACTTGGAGTTTCTGTTTCACATTTTTGGGAACTTCCCTAAGTTTTTGGTGTTTCAACTGTTGACCATTTTGATTATGGTCACTTTATTTTTTACCTATTTTTCTTTGATCATTATTCTATCGTATACTTTCCCACATCATTTGATGCGAGATAAACATGAAGTTGATGGGTTTTATTTCAATAGATTTTAGGATAATTGAGTGATCCTGGTTATGGCAGGCCAAATAATTCATAATGCGTGAAAGAGCTGTCTCCCAGACCTTACGGAGTTGTTGTTGACTCCTTAACAAGAGCCTCGTAAAAGATAATTGTGACAGTCTCGGTCAACTGTTTCTGGTGCATGTCACCATATGTAGTTTATAGTTGATTTTGAAATGAGAGAAAGTATTAGGTTAATCTTCTTATATAGATGAGTTGCAACTGATTAAGTTACTGCAGAATCCAGGTTGGGTTGTCTTCTTGCTGTTTTATATGCAAATGAACCTCAGTCATGTAGGAATGAAATGTCATGGAGATAAGATTGCTCTGGATCACATAAAATGGCATTCGACCTAGTTTCAGAATCAGATCAGATATCTAATCAAGACAAGAGCATTTTGGTGGCTGAAATCATGCACCTGGATGTATCCACAAACAAACTAGATAGCTTGTTTATGTACTATCCTGAAACTGTGGGTAGGGGCACAACTTCGATGCTTGTGTGCTCCCCAACTTTTAATATAGAGATGGGCACTTTCTGTCATCAATGAAATTTGATTTAGTGAATTCAGATAAAAAACTCAATGAAATGTAAACACCTTTGAAAGTGATCAAATTGAAACAGCTAACCTTGCTTTGATAAGATGTCTTCGGGGATAGGTGACAACCAAACAAGATAAACACTATAATAGCGAACTAAATTGCAGAGTTCAATTGAACTAAACTATTTATCATGGTAAGGAGTGGAACCGTATGCTACTCATATGACCTTTAGGTGATGTATACTAAAGATGGTAGCTACTACTTATTTATGTATAGCTTGTATCTCTAATGCAACTCTGTCCATGTAAGGGATCACCCTTGCATTGCTGGTCCCAAGCCCGGATAAAGGAGGGTTGTGTTAGGCTTTCGACAGTCAGCGTAAAACTTCATCGGATTTTTATAACATGGATTATAAAAATTATGAGCATTGCTTTGGGACATCCCCGCCTAGCGACGCGCTGCAGAGCTCAAATGTAGTGATAAGTAAGTAAGGGCCACTACATATTCGCTCGAATGTAGTGAATCAATTACAAAGAGGGTTCCCACATCATGGACGGGTGTGGGTAAAGAAGTTAGTCCCGCTACATTGTTGCCCGAATATAGTGAATAATTTTCAGAGAGAGTCTTCGCATTTTGAATATGGACGAATGCGGAGAGTAAGGAAGCTAGTCCTAGATAATAAGATTTGTATTGGTTCTTAGAATATCAGAACATTATCCGGTAACATAATGGAGGTGGTAGATACTATGATTCAGAGAAAGATTCATATTCTATGTTTACAAGAGACAAAATAGATTGGAGAAAAAGCAAAGGAGATAGAGGATACATGTTTTAAATTATGGTACTCAAGTAAAGAAAAGGCTCAAAACGGAGTTGGTATTATCATAAATAAAGATTTAAAGGATAGTGTAGTAGACATACAACGATATGGTAACTGAATCATGATGTTGAAATTAGTGTTAGGAGCAGAGGTTTTGAATATAGTTTGTGCTTACGCACCCCAAGTAGGACTAGAAGATATTATAAAGACAACTTTTTGGGAAGAGTTGTGATTCAAAAGATTCCACAATGGGAGATGATTTGTTTAGGAGGAGACTTAAATGGACATGTCGGTAAAGAGACATTAGGATATCAAGGTTTTAATGAAAACTTTGGTTTTGGGGATATAAATGAGGAAGGTAGGGAGATTTTAAATTTTGCTATGGCATTTGATATCTTTATAGTCAGATGAACATTTAATTACTTATAAGAGTGGCTTATCACAAACACAAATTGATTACTTTATTTGTAGAAAAAAGGATAGAGCATGTTGTAAAGATTGCAAGGTAATTGCAGGAGAAAGCTTAACCACCCAACATCGACTTTTAGTTATGGATTTACAAATAAAAAAATGGACAAAGAAGAAAAGAGTGCATTGAGCTATTCAAACTAAATGGTGGAACCTCAAAAGTGAGAAAGAAGATATATTTAAACAGAAAGTCCTTCAAGGAGATGTTTGGAATTATGTTGGTACACCCTATCATATGTGGAACAATATGGATATACATATTAGGAAAGTGGTGAAAGATGTGTTAGGTGTATCTAAGGGAGGTGTACCGGCACATAAAGAAGCTTGGAGGTGGAGTGAAGTAGTGCAAAATAAAATCAAGGCAAAGAGATCATGTTACAAATTACATTATGCTAAGAAAACTAGTGAAACTTTAGAGGCTTATAAGAAAGCAAAGAAAGAAGCGAAAAAGGCCGTGAGTGAAGCAAAAGCTAAAATTTAGGAGGATTTATATAAAAAAACTCAACTCAAAAGATGGTGAAAGAGATATTTTAGGATAACTAGGGCTAGAGATAAGAAAATAAATATCTTAATTATGTTAGCTGCATCAAAGACGAGGATGAAAAAATTCTAGTCGCAAATGATGATATAAGAAATAAATGGAAAAACTATTTTTATAATCTTTTTAATGAAAATAAAGATGTTAGTATTAGCTTAAGAGAGTTAGCAAAATCAGAAAAGTATATAAACCACAATTTCTACCGACGTATTCAAAAGAATGAAGTCAAAGAGCCTCTTAAACATATGAAGGGTGGTAAATCGGTAGGACCAAATAATATTCCTATAGAAGTTTAGAAAATACTAGGAGAAATAGGAATCACTTGGCTCACAAGACTATTTAATGAAATATGGAAAAACCAAAAGATGCCCGAGGAATGTAGAGCAAGTACACTTATACCCATATATAAGAACAAGGGAGACATTCAAAATTGTGCGAATTATCGAGGTATCAAGTTAATGAACCATACTATGAAATTGTGGGAAAGAATTATCAAACGTAGGTTAAGACAAGTGTCAAGTAAAACAGAGAACCAATTTGGATTCATGAAGGTAGATCTACTATTGAAGCGATTCACCTTTTGAGACGTCTTATGGAGCATTTTAGAGCAAAAAAGAAAGACCTTCACATGATATTTATTGATCTAGAAAAAGCTTATGATAGGGTATCGAGGGAGGTTCTTTGGAGAACTTTGAAAAAAAGAGGTATCCCATTGACATACATTAACCTTATAAGAGACATGTACGATGGTGCAAAAACATGTGTGAGGACTCATGAAGGAATGACGGACTTCTTTTGAAGTTAATATTGGGTTACATCAAGGATCAACTTTAAGTCCATACTTATTTATAATGGTGATTGATGAGTTAACAAAACATATTTAAGATGAAGTACCTTGGTGTATGTTATTTGCATATGACATTGTGTTAGTGGAGGAGTCTAAGGAAAAAGTTAATAGAAAATTAGAACTATGGAGAGAAACATTAGAAAGCAAAGGCCTCCGACTTAGTAGAATAAAGACACAATATATGGAATGTAAGTTTGATCATTTGGTTACTTCAGAGGACATAGAAATTAAAATTGGCACACATTGCATCCTCTAAAAGGAAAGTTTTAAATACCTATGGTCAATTTTTCAGAGTGATGGAAGAATTGATGGAGATGTTACGCATAGAATTAATGCTGGTTGGTTAAAATGAAGAGGAGCATCATGTATTTTTTGTGATAAGAAGATATCATTAAAGTTAAAAGGTAAATATTATAGAGCAACAATTAGGCTTGCCATGTTTTATGGTTTTGAGTGTTGGGCAGTTAATCATCAACATATACAAAATGTCTGTGACAGAAATGAAGATGTTGAGATGGATGAGTGGTCATATAAGAAAAGACCGTATACATAATGAGGTTATTAGAAACAAATTAGGAGTGGCACCAATAGAGGATAAAAATGAGAGAATATCGTTTAAGATGGTTTGGACATATAGAAAGAAGATCAAAAGAAGAACCTGTAAGAAGGTATAAAAAATTAAATTTGAAAAGTATTAAAAGAGGTAGAGAACGACCACAAAAGTGTTGGAAAGAAACAATAAAGAATGATCCTGCTTATTGTGAGTTAACTGCTAAAATGGCACACAATAGGGATCTGTGGAAACAAAGAATCCATGTAGCCGACCCCGTCTAGTATAGGAAAAGGCTTAGTTGTTGTTATTGTTGTATCTGTAATGCATATTTTTCTTGCAACACCTCCGAGCAATCTCATTCCACACACACATGAAGGGATATTCTGTATACAAATGTATAATGTTACTACAATTATCATATACATTTGTGTACACATGTTTCTTATTTACTTTACATAGGTTTTTGACAATTTAAGAAGATACATCTTGTAGCATATCGACATATCATAGGCATTTTAGAAAAAGATTGTCCAATGAAATGCAAAACATTTTAGGAAGTTAAAAAATCAAAATACCATACAAACTAGCAACTTTTGTTATACATGTAAAATTACATGCCCAAACTAGAAATCTGGCATTAAAGTCAAATAAATGTCCATATTTTTCCAAGTATGAAAAGATGCTCAAGAAAGGAAATAATTTTAAAAAAATTAAACATGAGTTCACTTTAATGTGTAGACATTTAGCTTGTAACTATTTTTTATGAACTCCCACTTAGTGGTACTTTCTTATTTCCAAATAATACCATGAGGAAGTTTACTTAAATGATATACATGTACATGAAAAATGTTAAATGTAATGAGAAATGTTATATGCCTTGCCTCTGACATAGGGCCTTAGCACCTAAGGCCCGCTATGTGCAAACGAGATGAATATTTAATTACTTATAAGAGTGGCTTATCATACACAAATTGATTATTTTGTTTGTAGTAAAAAAGATAGATCGTGTTATAAAGATTACAAGGTAATTCAAGGTGAAAGCTTAACCACCCAACATCAACTTTTAGTTATGGATTCACTGATAAAAAAGTGGACAAAGAAGAAAAGAGTGCATGAGCAAAAGTCCTCCAAAGCGAGAAAGAAGGTATTTAAACAGAAAGTCCTCCAAAGAGATGCTTGAAATTATGTTGGTACACCTTGTGATATGTGAACCAATATGACTATACATACTAGAAAAATAGTGAAAGATGTGTTAGGTGAATCTAAGAGAGGTGTATCAGCACAAAAAGAAGCTTGGTGATGGAGTGAAGTGGTGTAAGATAAAATCATGTAAAGAGGACATGTTACAAATTACATTATGCTAAAAGACTAGTGAAACTTTAGAGGCTTATAAGAAAGCAAAGAAAGAAGCGAAAAAAGCTGTCAGTGAAGCAAAAGGTAAAATTTGAGAGGATTTATATAAAAGAATCAACCCAAAAGAGGGTGAAAGAAATATTTTTAGGATAGCAGGGTTAGAGATAAGAAAACTAAGGATTTTAATTTTGTTAGATGTATCAAAGACGAGAATGAGAAAACTCTAGTGGCAAATGATGATATAAAAAATAGATGTAAAAATTATTGTTGTAAGATTTTTAATGAAAATAAAGATGTTAGTATTAGCTTAGGAGAGTTAGCCAAATCATAATTTCCACCAACGTATTTAAAAGAGTGAAGTCAAATATGCTCTTAAACGTATGAAGGGTGATAAATCTATAGGACCAAACAATATTTTTATAGAAGTTTGGAAAATCCTAGGAGACACATAAATCACTTGGCTTACCAGACTATTTAATGAAATATGGAGAAACCAAAAGATGTCTGAGGAATGGAGAGCAAGTACACTTATACTCGTATATAAGAACAAGGGAAACATTCAAAATTGTGCAAATTATCGGAGTATCAAGTTAATGAGCCATACTATGAAATTATGAGAAAGAATTATCGAATGTAAGTTAAGACAAGTATCGAGTACAACAAAGAGCTAATTTGGATTCATATAAGGCAGATCTACTATTGAAGCGATTCACCTTTTGAGACGTCTTATGGAACATTTTAGAGCAAAAAAGAAAGACCTTCATATGATATTTATTGATCTAGAAAACCCTTATGATAGGGTACCAAGGGATATTCTTTGGAGAGCCTTGGAATAAAAGGTATCCCATTTACATACATAAACCTTATTAGACACATGTATAATGGTGCAAAAATATGTGTGAGAACTCACGAAGGATTGACAAACTTCTTTGAAGTAATTATTGGGTTACATTAAGGATCAACTTTAAGTCCATACTTATTTATAACGGTGATTGATGAGTTAACAAAACATATTCAAGATGAAGTACCTTTGTGTATGTTATTTGCATATGACGTTATGTTAGTGGAGGAGTCTAAGGAAAAAGTTAATAGAAAATTGGAATTATGGAGAGAAACATTAGAAAGCAAATGCTTTCGACTTAGTGGAATAAGGACAAAATATATGGAATGTAAGTATGATTATTTGGTTACTTCAGAGGACATAAAAATTAAAATTGGCACACATTGCATTCCCCAAAAGGAAAGTTTTAAATATCTAGGGTAAATTTTTCAAAGGGATGGATGAATTGATGGAGATGTTATGAATAAAATTAATGGAGGTTGGTTAAAATGAAGAGGAACATCAGGTACTTTTTGTCACAAGAAGATACCATTAAAGTTAAAAGGTAAATATTATAGAGCAACAATTAAACCTATTATATTTTATGGTTACAAGTGTTGGGCAGTTAATCAACATGTACAAAAGATATCGTGACAGAAATGAAGATGTTGAGATGGATGAGTGGTCATACAAGGACAAAACTTATACATAATAAGGTTATTAGAAACAAATTGGGAGTGGCACCAATAGAGGATAAAGTGAGAATATCGTTTAAGATGGTTTGGACATATATAAAGAAGATCAAAAGAAGTGCCTAGAAGAAGGTATGGAAAACTAGATATGATCTAGCTTATATTGAGTTAATTGCTAACATGGCACATGATAGGGCTATGTGGAAACAAAGAATCTATGTAGCAGACCCCCATCTAGTGTGGGAAAAGGCTTAGGTGTTGTTGTACATTAGACATGATACTTGTACATTCTAATGTAGCTAATTCTAGAACTCTTTGCAAATAAGCATATGAAGGAATTTAGAATACAGCATATGGTATCTTTTTTCCTTTACACGTTCCTTCTGACATGTACAAGTCAGCAAGTATGGAAGCACAAATGCCACAAAATGGTCCAGACGTGTGTCATTTTCTTACCTTGTCTACCTTTGTTTCTTTTGAATGGTCTCTACTTCTCGGCCAATCCAAGAAGAGCACCACCAAGCAATGTTTTAAAAAGCGTATCGGAGCCCATATCGCACTTGGCTCCGATACGTGATAAACATATTTTTTATTTTTTTATTTGATGATTTAAAAATAACTATTAATAATTTAGTTTTAAAAAAATTAAAATTAACGAATATAAAATATTTAATTCTAACACAATCAATATTAAACAAAATTGAATCCAAAAGCTTTCTTCAAATAAATAATCTTAATAAAATTAGAAATTATGTAAGAGAGAATGAATTTGTAAGCAACTTCCATAATCATTAATTAGATACAAAGTATAAAGTTATGAAATACGAACTACATAAAATTAAACTACTGAATGAAAGTCTAAAACCATAAATTCTAATAGAACCATCGTCCATCCAAATATAAAAATTACATCAATCAGTCCTTAATTTGTTACATAAAACATAGATCATAATCAATAAAAGTATTATAATCATTATCGCCAGCATCATCATCATCTCCCTCTTCCTCTTTTGTAATTGAAACCTTTAATCCAACAACTTCTACATCATCATTTCCAATTTCTGCTTTTATCGCCCTCCAGTTTTCATCCTCTAAATTGATAGGAGGTTCCTCCTCTTCGACCCAATCATCAAGAATATAAATATTTTCGTAGTTCAACATGTCATATGGCACCTTCCTTATCCTTTTTGCATCTCTTTGCATTTGTCTAAAAACACAAACAAAAGAAAGTAGAAACAATACAACTAGAAGATAATATTATATTTTCTTATTAATCATTATTAATAAGAACTTAAGAAAAAGAACTAAGGAATAATAGACATATTTTTAAGTACTTAAATCAAGTTACCTTTGTCTTAACTTTAGCTTCATATTGTATGCTATATAGACCAAATCACGAAGATGGGCATGCCTAGTATGTTTCCCTTTTTCATGTAAATGCGTAAAAAAAACTCCAATTTCTTTTACATTGACTAGAACTACATGTTTGACTTAACGTACGGTTGAGCAAACCTTGACAAGTTTGGTGCATCTACACAAAAGAGAGCTCACCGTTCATCTAAAATAAAATACAATAATAAGAAACACTTAAAGTCAATCAATTCAGAATCAAAGGAAATAATTGATAATTTATCAAATATCAATAAAAACAAATCATACTTAGCCATATTTGGGAGTGGAGTTGTATTGCAATTGGCCTTTCAAAGTCTCCAACACTATGTATATACTTGGTTAACTCTAAATGAATATTGTACTGAATATATGATTCTTGCATAAGATCAATTGCATTTAATATCTCCTTTTTAACTTCTTCGTCTTCTACAAAGTTACGAGAAAATCTAATAGAGGAGTTAAGAAAATAAGTTGCATGCAAATCATGATGCATTTGTCAGTTCCACCGTGCATCATTATACTTTCAAACCTTCTTCAATAGTGATCGTTTGTGGTCAAAGTTTGTTTCTATTTTCAATTAGGCCTTATCCATTGCATCATATACATGTATATGTATATATAAGGCATAACATGCCTATCTTCGCTGTCCACCATTGTCATTACCTTAATCAAAGATACAATCATAACTTACTGTAATTTTTCCAAAAGTTAACATTCAAAACAACATCTACTAGAGCAATCCCCTTCCTTTTTCTCAACCAACTAATAGTGACTCATTCATTAGTTGTAAACATCTTTTTTAATGCATTTTTATGTACGACAAGACTTTGAACAAGAATAACATTAGTAGCAAATTTTATCAATAAAGGCCTAATTAACTCCCTTTCACCAACGTGGATTCTCATCAAATGCTATACAGAAGAGTGATTATAGATAAACTTTCTAACATTTCATCATGCATCAATTGTCCCCTTAATTTCATCTATTGTACTTAAATCCTCAAACATTAAGTCTATGCAACGTGCAATACCCAGGATCCACACTAAAGATGGATGGTTTGATTCAAGCATCTTACTAGCTGCTCTGAAATTTGCAGCATTGTCAGTAATGAATTGCACATTTGTAACACTCATTTCTTCAGTAACTTCTCTTCAAAAATAGGGAGTAAATTATCTACAACTTCTTCAAAAATAAGAAGTAAATTATCTACAATTTTGTCATGATTCCAAAACAATGTTTTCATAGTAAACCAAAAAGTTTACCGATGATCTACACTGACCGTCTATCCAACCACTAACCATTATAGAACAATTCTTAAGCTTTCATGACTCCCTAAATTCAGAACTCTATTCATTTACAAGATCAACCCAATTTTGCAATAATTTATCCTTGAAAGCATGATTTGTAGGGACTTTATAACCTTTTCCATACTAGCAATAGCATATGTCATACTTTGAAAGGAAAATGAATTTGCAACATTAAAAGGAAGACGATTTTCGTAAAAAAAATTCAGCACACATCATATCTACTTTTTGAATGATCTCCTTCGAAGCCATAGTTGATCATGTGCCTGATTGAGTTCTAAGAGACGTAGATGGAAAAAAAATGAATGCATCCCACTACCTCTACCTTCTCTAATACCTCTCGTAGTCATCAAGGAAGTGGGAGTTCTTGTAGTGGAACAAGAACTAACTCCACTGCCACTACCCTTAGAACGTACACTCTTTTCCTTAACTCGTCTTCTTACCTCCTCAACTGACTCTTCTTCTTCTTCGGATGCACGATGAAATTCTATATCATACAATATATATCTGTAGCATCTCTTTAGCAGTATATTTAAATTGTTGAGAGCCTTATGACATATCCCAACTGCCTATTCATGTCCTTTCTCTTAACTGTAATCTTTTTCTCTCATTTCTAACCTCCAATACTTGCTCAATTTCATACTTTACTGTTTCGAGCACCCGAAGACTGGCACTAGCATCCGTCTTAGTTCCCGCTAGATGATGCTTCATACGAGAAATACCTCCATCTTAACTTCATTACAAAAGATGCACTTATTCACTAGTCTATTTCCTTCGTATACTGGAGTGTAATACTTTCATTTTGGATCAATTCGATCATAAGCCATTAAGCAAAGAAAAGATAAACAATAAGAAAAAAATCTTTTGAAAGGTTAAAAACCTCAAAAATTTCAAGTAAAAAATTGGGTGGAACGACAAGATAGGGATTATGTCATGGATTTGACAAAACTCCTAGAAATGAGGAAATGAATTGAGTGCAAAAACTCAATAATCTTGAGATTTCTCTACAAAATCAACAAAAGCAATGATAGGGAAAGGGTTTGAGAACAAATGATTGAAATGAAATAGGGTTTAGGATGGAAAAATGAATTTTGGAAACTCTGATCTCGGGTTTCTCTTGCACTAGCTACAATCTTATTCAATGTCTATGGGAATCTTACCCATATGCTGCAGTTAAGAGCATGCTTTGTTGGGTGACTGACCTAGGTGGAACCTATCTGGCTAGGGCCTACTAGCTCTTCAAGGTTTTGCCAATGGATGTTCTATGTGAAAGAATGAGGAGAATTGATTCACGTCTTGGAGAAAATTATGTTCATTTAACTTTTTGCATTTAAAATATGAAGGCAGCTTGATTTAACATTCTTGACGCATCATGCTTTATGCAGTGATGCATGACCGTTGAGGCATCGTGGGATCTACTTCCCTATAATGAAGTGAGGACTGTTAGATAAGCCTTACTGACACAAATAGAAATTGTTTAACAAGAAGCTCAAAATAATTATTGCTTGAATTGTCATTTGATGACTTGTCAAAACTGCTGTGCCTTCATTTAATTTCTTTACTTTCTTAACACTTAAGAATTTGCAGTGTGAAGGTAAAAATGAGCAAAATTGTTTAAGAAGGATAATGATGTGGAAATATTTAAGACCGGTAAATAATAAAAAAGAAAACAAGAAAAGAAAAGGGGCATGAAGAGAAGGGACAAAGAGTAATACGCAATGGGGAAGAAAGATAAGTCTCTTGCTGGAAAGATGAAAACTAAGGGAAGAAAGTAGAAGAATGAAAAAGAAGATTTTGGCATAGAAAGGAGAAAGAATAGTAGGCATTAAGAGAAGGAGAAAGAGCCCCATTGACACAGAAGAAGCAAGAAATAAGAGAAGGTATCATAAAATAAACACACACCCAAACACACAGAAAGAGCCCCATTGACAAAGAAATAGTATGAAGGTATCATAATGAATAAACAGGGGCAAGTGTGGGAGGAAGGAGTCTCCACTTGATTGTGGCAACAAAGGCCTTGTATTGAGGTTAGCCATGCCTTTAAGAGTACCTCATGACAAAATGGTTAAACACGAATCAGCATCAAACATCATAATTTTAAGTTCCTATGTTATATGAAACCTACTAAACAATTTGCAGTTGAAGTTTCTCAGATGCAGTTGCCTAGGCCTTATTTTCTCATGGATAAGGTGTCATATTTGTGCTTTAAGTTTGGTGTTGCCTCACGTGAGTATATGCCAATTCAACTACTACATTCTCCAATATTTCAAATATTCTATTCTAAGCTCCCATATTTTCCTTTATTTTTTAAATCATACTGTTTCCTGCAGAATTGTGTGGAAACCATGAGTTTTACTGTATATGTTCAGTAAGTAACTCTATTTTGTAAGAATGTTCTGGTGAGAATCTCTTCACACTTCTAGCTTTCTTTGTTGATGTGCTCGATAATGGATTTTCTTTGTTTTTTCAAGTGTAAGATTCTAGTGGAGGTGTCAATTCAATTTTCTTTTCAGTTGTTACTGATTGGAGTTAACTTGCATTAGGTGAATGGGTTGCAGGATCAGCTGGAATGGGCTTCACTCCACATGTTATAACAGTCCCTGCTGGAGAAGTATGCCGTCCAAAATGAATTCATGATGTCTGTTGGCTTGTTTCATGATGTGGACTAGTGTAGACGCAGAACTTTATAATTGTTTATGAATGGACTTTGTTTTTGTTTTATACATAATTCTTTGAATATGATTGCTAGTTTCTTGTATGAGAAACAATGTTGTACTTAAGAAGCATAATTGCTGATTATCAAATTTGTACCAACCATTTTTTTGAAAATCTCATCAGGTGTACCTACCGATGGACAAGATATCGTGGATCTCATATTGATTACATAACTGTCGGTTATCATATTTTCCTTTTTGGTAGTCAAAGCTACTTGAAGTTGGTATTTCCTCTCTGGTAATCAGTCAAGGGGAACATGTTCCAGTGGACGCAATCCAACACATAGAATTCAACAGTAAGCACAATGTTTTGGAGGAAGGGCAAAGGTCTTGGATAATTTGGGAGTTATACGCCACAGATTCTCCCTCTGTTTGAAATGGGAGTCAAAAGCTTTTCCAAGAAAACAAATAAAATAGATTATTGCATGACAGGTTCTGAGCTGAAATTTGAAAGAAGACTCTCTCCCCCCCTCTCAATTATTTCATTCTCAATGAACTGGTAGATGAATTTAAGATTACTCCTTTTATGAGTCCACCTCTATAGGAGCTGATGTTGGCATTCATGCTTCTGTGCTTTGTTTCATTTATTGATTTCTCCTAGATCTCTGTTCTGAGAAAAAAATGTTAAACCTTATTCCGTCCTTATGCAGGATATTGCTTCAAAAATTATGTCATTTTCACAGCAAGGCCCTAGGGCGGTCTGCATCCTATCTGCCAGTGGTTCTGTCTCCTCTGTGACACTTCGTCAGCCATCAACATCTTGTGGTACTGTCACTTATGAGGTAAGCCTTCTTATTTTCTCATCATCCATGCGTATTGCTTTTATTGACTGAGTGCCACAGTGCTGGCAGAGATCTGCATGGACTGGTTATCCGCCTATAGGTGTCTTGTGGAATATGAGATATGTCTGGTTTTGGCCAAAGCAAGATTCCAGCCATGTGGCTGCAGGGACTTTGGCATGTTGGTTGTGTGATGGAAAATAAAGAACTTTTCTGGAAATCTTCTTTTGGTTTGGAAGGCAGGGTTCTGACACTGTTTGATGGAATCATTGTATGAGTTGTCTTTGAGTAAGAGGTTAAGCAAGTATGCTTTACTCTGTCTAGCGTTTGATTTAGGCAGCCTTTGTGCCTCACAGTCTTGGTTTTACGTACATCTGGTGACAACTTCCTAGAAATGCTTCAGGTAGCTAACCTGAAACGTTGCAAAAGAAGCTATATTGTAGATATGGCTTTGATTTTGTTAATTTTGTTTTTTATTGCTGTACTATTTTACATTTCAAGTAGCTAAACCTTGGCTGGAACCGTCTATTGGTCCTCAAATGAAGTAAATGATTGTTCACTCAAATCATCAATATGATCACGAAATGCTGCTTCCAGATATTGATAGGTTCGCCATTAGTATCTTACCGTAACTATATTTCATGAGACATGCGCTTTCTTTACACTAGAGAGCTACCTTATGTGAAACGTTGACGTTTGTACTGTTACCGTGAGCATATTCCTTTTTGCATGTTCTGAGAGTTGACGACTAATTATTATGCTGACCCTTTTGGTAAACCCTTCTCTGCTACTGTGGTCGTTTCATCTGCTTTGTTGTTGGGTTCATTGGAAATTGGAACTTACTCATCTTCATGACACTTTAAGATGGTGGCTGATGGTGTGGACTTGTGGATGTTCATGATTTTCCTATTTTGGCAGAATCTGGCAGGGTCTTCTATAGACTTAAACCGAATGATATGACTTTACTGCATGGTTTCTTGTATCTAGGGTCGCTTTGAGATAGTGTGCTTGTCGGGTTCGTATTTGTTGTCAGAGGATGGTGGCACTCGCAGCCGGACTGGTGGTCTGAGTGTCTCTCTTGGCAGTCCAGATGGTAGAGTCATTGGCGGAGTTGTTGCTGGTCTCTTGATTGCTTCAACTCCTATTCAGGTAAGAACTATTGCAGCTTCCAAAATTTGTTGAAAATCTTTAGCATCAATATGTTTGTATACCGCATTGTAACCATATAAAAAGAAGATTGTATACCGCGTGCAAGCAGATCAGCCTGCATCTCTATATGTAAGTGGTGACGTGTGGAACAAACGCTCTTCTATAGGTAATAATCGGAAGTTTCAGTTATAGAAGCCGGAAACCGCAACCAAAACAAGGAAGTGGGGATCAAGTTCAAGAAGAATCAGGCCTTGATTCTAATGTTGGGATGCTGGATAAACCTGGATCTTCTGCAGGAGCAGTTCACTACCAAAATCCAGGTGGTCTCCCCGGCCGGATGGCCTGTACGTCTATCCATGGATGTTAGAAACTCACAGATAGACATCGATTTGACATGTGGCTGATCTCGGTCATCTCCAGACAGATTTTGGGTTCTTGATTGCACTAGGTACTGAAAAAATGTTCACCAGTGTTTTGTGAATTCTCTTTTAGTGCTGGGTAGTCCGTTGGTTCGTCTGTGATGGTTCATGTCCAATACCTCTGCTCTCTTTTTCCACCAAGGGCAGTTCAGGCTTTCTCGAACTGAATGTACTTATGCATCATCAATTCAAGTGGCTTCGTTTTTTCTTCATTAATCTCCCCGTTCATGGGGAGTTTTCTCAAGAAGCTTGGCAGCTCAAGGCTTTCATGGAAGAGGCATCCCCATTATATTTTTCTTCAAATCAGGGAGTTGTACCCCATGGGCAATGTATCATATGAAAGAGTATGTGTGCTCATGCGATCCTTTCCAGTTAGAGATGCCAATACGAGCCTGCCCATTCCCAACCCCGGCCCTTGTGGACCAAGGAAAATGTGGGCTCACATATTATACGAGCTTGTAAGATGCTGGCTTGGTTTGGTCCTTGAGTGTTTTTGATTTGTGGTGTTAGAAATGCGAGAACAAAAAATCAAGGTTCAGTTTTCCAGAAACCTTGTTTCAAGCACATTTCTAAAGGGCCATGAGTTGGACCAGATCGGGCCACATATTATAGAAGCATGTATATATTTGCAACGACTCACACCTGAAGGAGGTGAACCAAAGTAGACTTGTCCCACCTTTAACATGTGTTCATCAAAGAAAGCTGTAACAGGTACTGATGCGAGAAGCCTTTTTGGTGCCAAGTGTCTTAGAAAACCAAGTAAATTTTGCAAAAGGATCGGGGGACAGAGAGAGAGACCAGGGAATCGCACGGTGAAATTGTAGTCAACATGTCCCTTGTAGCATGCGTTCCGACTTGTATCGCTCTCGAGAGCTATTCAATTGGCACGCATCATTTCCGTCGTTTGGCTCTCCTTCAAAGCTCACCCACCGTGCCATCAATGGTGGGAGAAGCCCTAATAGATGACATTGCTGCCACCGATCGCCTCAACGCTTTAGATGATCCGCTTCCTTCCGATCCTGGTATTGATTCTTACCTTCATGTCGTTAATGGTGGATCGTGCGCATGCAGAGAGGGAGAGAGAGAGAAAGAGAGAGTACTCAAACTTATACAAGGCAATGATGAAATTCGTTTTCTCATTAAATTGGTGACCACATTACTCGTACATATTTGGGTTGTGCCTTATAGACTCGACCTAGTAACATCTGGCCATGTGGACTGACCCGGCTTCGAAAATGGGCTGGAAATTTCTGACCCGGCCCTGTAACATATGAAGCATTAGAAGCGACACAAATGCGTCTAACAACTTTATATTAAATTACAACATACAAAGCATTTGCGCAAGTTTGAACAGACACTGGAAGACATTCACCCTATATAATTTAGCTCCTCGTGTACCTGCTCCGGTTGTGTATGATATTTAACAAAGAACCTAACTCAAGGGTCCCTTAAGTGTGATTCGCGGTTCCTAGCATGTAGTACTGGAACTTGTGGTCCAAGCTCATATGGAACTGGGACAACTGTTCCAATGAACCACAGTTTCATGTTTGATTCACGCATGGAACTGACATTGCAATCTCATGTTCCTCTAGTTCTACGTTTGATTTACAACAATGAAACCAAAAGTTTTACTTTTTCTTTTTCGCATTCAATTTAGTTAAACCCTTAAACCCTTCTCATATGCTCCAATATGCTTGTGTAAAACTCTCATAGACTACGTAGATAGATTTTATTATTAAGATTATAGCTAGTAAGATTCTTTGTGTTCATGGTTCTCACACAAGACATGATGGTATATGACATACGAATGAAACATCATAGCAGAATAACCATGAAAGCCGTCCGCAAGCTGAAAAAAATTAGGTAGTTTAGAAAAACAAAATACCAAATATGGTACGATCATTTTAGTTAACAAATAAGCCTCACAATACTAAATCTTCAAGCAGAAATATAATCATCCCTTTTTTCAAGGATCCTTGAATTTCATTCACTAATACATAAATAAAAATAGTCAATGCAATGGGCGTTTATATCATTGTTGTTAATTTTGAAACACACTATATTATGGGATTCAGTAGCGTACATTGCATTCAAATGCATAAAATCACTCCTCAACGAAAAACAAAATAAACTACCACATAGACCTCCTCCAATCCATTAAAGAGATCTTAAGCAATATGAAAATAAAAAGAGCACAATCTCATTATCTTCATCCTTATATCCAAAAGAATTGAAAATAAAACCACCACACGAGGCAACCATCTCACATGAAAAATATCAAAAAGACAAATTAATACCATCATCATACACACATTAGAACACAATCGTGAGAAAAAATAGAACATGTGTTATCGATTAGGTAATGAAGTCATGATATAAATTAATATCAACAAACACTTTTAGGTATCCAAGTTCCACGACCCCACCTAGTGTTGCGTTTGATTGAAGGGGAAGAAGAAAAAAAGTGGAAGAAGAAGAGGGAAGATGGTAAGAAACAGATGGAAGAGGCAAGAAGGTGAGAAAAATAAAAGAACCTCATTTGAATTGTGAGAGAGAACGATACTGGTATGCTTTCTCGATGATTTTCCATGTTGTTCCTGAGGTAGGCTGCTTTTTTAGTTGAAAAAAGGCCTATGGAACTCAAGTTCCACGACCCCACCTAGTGTTGCGTTTGATTTATCCATGGAACTGACACAATAGTTCCTGATTTTTGAGGTCCCAACCCCGAGACACCATAAATCAAGCACCTCCTAGGGAGTGTTTGATCACAAGGCCGTAAAACTACAGTTCTAGTTTCCATTGTAATCAAACGCCGGTCTCATGCACGACCCCACCTTTTACCCAATTACGTCCCCATCAGCGATCCACCCCCAAAGGTGGACCGTTGGAGATGGAATTAGAAATTCAGTTCTCTCTCGGCCTCACAATCAAAAGCTCCATTAACGATAATCAACTTAGTTCCTCTTGCACCACGAGTTATGCACTTGTGCCGCTAGAAGAATCTGAGCTTCTTCTAAACCGAAGGCTTCTAGTCAAACAGCAAACTTCGTTTGCCTTCAACTAGCAAAGGTGCCATATCCTTGACACTGCAGGAGAAAAGATTCCCACTCGTCTGCGTGTCTTTTCTGACTGTATTGGTACAATTTTCTGCAATGTATTCTGATGCCACAACGATGTTTGAGCAGCTTCAACACATTCCAGAGCAAATTGGAGGTTCTACCTCATGCCACAGATTAATCAATTAAAAATTATTCTTAATTGTTAGCCACGAGAGTGACCCTCGGGTGGAAATATCTGAATGAAAAAGAATTTAAAAGGTACAAACAAGGTAAGTTGTTTGTGGCATGACTCCACACACACACACAAGATCAAAAAGCTGTGGCAACTCTATACATATTCAGAGCCAAGCCATTCAGCAACGTCTTGCAAAGATTTCACAAGAAATCAGGGAATCAACTTCAAACTACTCGAGTATCAAAGTTGCGACAAGTACATAGGTAGCAAAGATCTCTTTTTCTTTGTTACAATGGGGAGGCAGAAGCCAGGTCCGCACACCCCGAGTATCAAACTAATGACCTTCATCATGTGAGTTGGGCCACCTGCCAAGTGAGCTAATGCACTGAGTGCATAGGTAGCTAAGATCCCATTTTGGATCATATTGGTTTAACTGTTAACACACAAAATTTCCCTCAATAAATACATTCTCGACATGATTTAACAGCTCTAATTTAACAGAAAATTTTGCCATGTTTTTGCTATCATGAATTTTCTACGTGTTTATAGGAAACATTTTATCCACTTTATCATATTATGTCCTCAGAGTTCAAGTTCCCAGCAAAGGTCGTGCTATTACCACAATAACAACTACGCCAAATCGATTGGAATACAGCACTATGAGCTACAGGCCAGAATTTGTCACACAAGGGTCCTTGGGTCCCTCCATGGTCGACTCCACATTGACCCATCCGACAGCACATCAGTCAATGACTCAATGGGAGATCAAACACTGACCTTAGACGTCCTTTGTCTGAAAATACCTTGTTCAACTACTGAGAGGAGTTATGCCCTAACGTCCATAAACATATAGGAATAAGCCTTAAAGGGAAAAAGAATGTGGATGGTTCTTTCAAGAAGATTTCAAATCACTGGAGCAAGATTCATTTCCCCATTCAAAAGGATGTGAAAGATAAGACAATGACAGCCAAGAGAACACAGCATGGAGAAATTTCAGAAGGGACTCTCGACAATCTCATGTACAATTCCTGAGAAACTACACCAACCGCACAGTAACATTTCATTAATTCTTTCTTCTTTTTGGCAAGGGAAGTGATTCTTCCAAATTAAGTATTTTATGGTGTTCATTTCATGACCGACTACACCTAGTGTGGGAAAAGGCTTGATTGTTGTTGTTGTATGATTTACTCCATGATGTTATCTGTAAGATGGTGCATGTAGAACACAAGGCAACTAAATCGGAGAGAAGCCACCAATTGAGAAAAGTGACATTGAGCATAGTGAAACAAAATATAACATGTATTATAGCTTAATGTTCTTTAGCTGTACGCAATTTTCAGGTATACAGATAAATAATATTTGTAGTGTTAATTGATGAACTCAGCATCCATCAGTGCCCGAACTGATATCACCAGTGGTCGACTTAGAAAACTTTTCTGGGATGAAGTGAAGTTCAGTTGGGTGAGTTTCATGTGAAACAACTATTATAATCTTTCAGAAATTCCAGGCAAGGCGGTGGCCTCACCTTGCCTATGAGTAGGTCTGCCACTCAATACCACGGGCCAAAAATGACATTACTGGATATTAGTTTTCCTACTAAGAAGAAACAAATCAAGAAAATTGCATAAAATTCAAATAATTTGTATGCAGCATAGTGTTTACCTTAGCGAAGATGGGAAACTCGGCTTTAAATCGAGTACATGCCATATATTCAATCTGTTCATTTGTCCCTGGTTCTTGCCCAGCAAATTGATTGCATGGAAATGCCAAAATTTCGACTCCTGCATTTGACATTATCTCTCAATGTTGCATGTGCATATATATATATATATATATATATATATATATATATATATATATATATATATATATATATATATATATATATATATATATATCAACTTCACCAAAAAAACTACAGAAAGAAACCAGGAAATGCAGATGAGTATGGAAAGGAACTATGGAATTCAACATGCACGGAGGTACCTACGGGAGATACAATGCACAAACTGTTTATTTCCCTTAAACAATAGAAATGCTACATACCATCGGGAACCAAACACTTCAAACATAGAAAAAGGTACTGAAAGTAACTGGAAATCTTGGATGATAAAGGGACAACTCACCCAGGAATAAGTACATTAATGAATCACACCATATGAACTGAGGACAGCAGACAAGAACAACAATAAGATAGTTCATAAAGCATCCACTACAATAAAGATAGGAGGACAAGTATCATTAACAAATCTTAGAAGATATCCATGGAAAGAAATGCCAAATTTATAATGGAACCTTTGTCCTTGTATTTCTCATAAAGCTGATTCAACTCCGTGTAGTTTAAATTGGTCAATCCACTGCGACAAAGTCACATAAAGTAAGAGTTATCATAAATGTAGAAATTCTACAGATCCAGATAATCTTTACCGTTAAATAGAGTACAGGAAGGATACAAAACTAACTACAACAGTAGAAACAGATTCCACTGACAAGTTGGAACTAGGCAAGCAGCACACGGATGTAATAAGAGTCTTCTTCGGAGACGGAAAAGCAACCTACCATTGAGATGCCACATTAACAACCACCAAGACCTTTCCGCTGTACTGGCTCAACTCAACATCTTTTCCCCGCACATCCTGCAGAATTCACATTAAATAGTAATCAAATTGATAAATACAGAAGAGGCGTATATCATTCTCGATTCATTGGTTTAATAATGCAAAAATAAATTTTTTATGTTCAAAAGCAAATCAAGGATAAAATGCAAAAGCCTCATTAGCCGAATTCCAGGGAGAAGACAAATTCTTAAAGCCACTTCTCTGTTTTAGCTCTCAAGAATTTTAAATAAGTTTAAAGTAAAGGCCAAGTCAATCATTCAACTTTTGAAAATACGGATGTTAAACAGCAAAATAGTATGAAGGCAAAGCATCCGAAACATTACCCAGCGGACAGTATCAAAGATCAACCATGTTCCAGCACACAATGATATGGCGGCCAACCGTTTGGGAAGGGTAATTAACGACATCTCAGGAACGTGGTACAAGGCGAAATTTCAATTAAACTTTTCCTCTGGGACACGCACCTCGAGAAGCAAAAGTTACGTGATAACACAAACATACAGAACTACAAAAGCTTCGTATGATTAAAAAAGTTATTTTTCTTGATGAATATTCAACCTCAATCAATGACAACAAGGAGAATGGAAAGGTATGGGTTTACTTAGTGAAATAAGAAAAGTGTAAGACTGTACCTTTAGCCTAAAAATCCAATAAAGAGTAAATATTAACATTTTATTTAATGTGGAAATGGTCACGACGAAACGACAAATGTACCAGCTTCTTGATATACACCAATCGAATTCCTAGTGATCCAAAAGGTCCTTAAAGACGAAGACGTAATGGAAGAGAAAATTCAACCAACAGCCTTCGAGCTCTGCACAGTTCGACAGAATTCTCCCATCCAACCTTATCTTCCCAAAGCTAGAAAGGGATCCTTCACGGATTCATCTTTCAATCGGCCATAATTAGTAAGAGATCGAATCGGGATCACACACACACGAGAAGGGGGGAAGAGTACCTTGACAGTGAAATCGTGAACTGATTGATGCTCTTTGGATGATTCGTTCTCCATATTGGAGAAGAATCGGGGTCGGACGCAAGAAACAGAGTGACCCGTCCTGCCTTTCCAAGAGAGAAATTCCAAAGGAAGAGGAAAATCAGCAACACCAGCCACAAGAAAATAAGAAGAAGAAACAGAGGGACGCAATCGGCGATCGTATGACCGGCCAGAAACGGAACGGATCGCGGACGCGATGTTTCGGATCGGAGCACAGAGCACCGAAGCCACAGATTCGTCAACAGCCAATATATTAAGCTGGCCTTTTATGCCGCGTCGGGTTAGTTAACCCAATCGCCACGTGGTTGCTGTATAAAAGGACATGTGTCAACTGTGATCCTGTAGCCCCTACGTCAGCGGGTCCAAAATCTGACCCAATTTTACCAAATCATCGGGTTTGGGTTGGATCAGGACCCAAACTTAAACAATGTATTCAAATAGGACGGCTAAATGAGCCAAACAAACCGATCATTGGGGGCTCGTGTTCAGCTCGTTTCATACACGAACTAGCTCTAATTTATGTTTGAGCTGGTGCTCGAGCTTCTTTTTATGTTCATATGAGTTGGGAGTCACAATGTGAGCTGAGCCGGGTTCGAAACTTGATCGAACTCTTGCTTGACCTCATGTTTGGAGCTCGCATTTTTGTTTGTTTTGGATCATGTTCGAGTCGACACCGTGGAACTAGTCCTTCTCGGCCTAGGCCCGGTCGCAATTATACAATGACAAATTAGAAACTAAACCGTGAGATGGAATTCCCATAGCATCGTGAATCATGATCTTCGTTGGCTGTTTTTGAACAATCTATTTTGATGCTTTTCACATTTAGTTGATTCTTTGATGAGTAATCTTCTCTCAAATGTGAATGTGGAGATTTGTTTGGTCAAGGGTAATCCAAATGAAAAACAGTGTGGTTCACTAATGAAGCACTTTAATTTCTAGTTAGTTGATATTAGTTGAGATCTTTGGCATGGATTGCTATGAAAGGTTTCGTTCGTGCTTAATCTTCGTCGAGTAGACCCTTGTGGTAGGAATTCTTAGTTTATTGTACCTTATGTCACCAAAATAATCTTCTCTCAAATGTTAATGATGATGTTCATTTGGTCGAAAATAATCCAAATAAAATATGGTGATTCACTAACGAAGCGTTTTAATTTCTAATTAGTTGAGAATTTTGACATGGATTAATATAAAAGGTCTCCTTTGTGCTTAGTCTCGGTCGAGTAAACCCATTTAGTGAGAATGCTTAGTTTATTGTACTCATGTCACTATAAATAAAAAAAAACTAAAGCAAGTCTTGGATTCAAAGATAGTGTTAAAAGGTTGTAGATCGTCTTACCAAACACTTGATTATGAAGCCCTTGCTACTAGCTTAGCAGCATTCTAAGCTATCTTTCCATATACTCACATACAATATATATATATATAGAGAGAGAGAGAGAGAGGTATATTCTTAAATCCACTCAAACATTTATATTATTCGATCTACACGATCAATGATAGAGATTTGATATTAAAAAGCAAAATATCCCATTGATCACGTTGATTGGATGGTAGAGATGTTTAAATATATTTGAGCATGGATGGGATCGAGAATACCCCTCTCTCTTTATATATATATCACCACTTATGTTCCTAGTGTTTGTAAGTATTAATGATGGAGATCCATGAACATTTCTGATGGTTCCAAACCTCTAAAATATTTTACATTAATTTGGAAAAAAAAAATTCTTGAGGTTCGAAATCATTAAAAAATTCATAATATTTCCGATGGTTATGGATCTCTATCATTAATAACTTAGACACCAGAAACGGAATTCAAAATGGATGTTAGAGTTTTTTTAAGATTCGAGAGGCTCAGCAATCGAAATTGTTATTCGATAGATTTCGAAAGTTTAAGCTGCAAGAATTATTCTGTCATTCATTAGAAAAGTCTGATTTGTATTAATGATCGTTTGATCTTGTGTTGAATGAAAAAGACTTTGCTTGCTAAATAGAAAATTACGAATTAGGATCTTTCATCCGCCCCCTTGCATTTCATCACAGATTCTTGTCTCATTTTCTTAAAAGAAAAATGTGGCACCATACTATCCGCAAAACCAGCTGCTTGTGAACAATAACTATCGAAATTTCTATATGGTATTTTATTGGTTTTCATGCTCGGTAGATCATAAACGTGAATAGAGAGCAAAGCATGTATCTCAAGCATGTATTCAACTGTAAAATGAATCTTTTACATTGAAATCATAAAATTTTAGGGGGACAGCCACCCCCCAAGCCTTTTATCGGCCACTAATTGTCAACTCTGACGTTGACTTGTCCGAACTTATCAGCCTTAGACATAAGATGATAAAAATTCCCGACAGATATATACAATATTTTCCTCAAAATTTTAATATCATTAAGTTTCAAATGATATTACAAAATTACAAACCTAGCTAATTAAACTAAAAGTAGTGGGTTCAGCTAGACATGGCTTGTTTGGAACCGGCCCAATGGTTTGAGCCGGGACCATATCACCCGTGGAACTGGAAAGTAGTGGGTTCAGCTAGACATGGCTTGTTTGGAACCGGCCCAATGGTTTGAGCCGGGACCATATCACCCGTGGAACTGGCGGTAATAAGAATCGGCCAAACCAACTCTAGAATTGGGGACTCCCCTGGTTCGGTTATGGTTCATGATTTTTAAAAACCGGCTTGAAACCATAACCAACGGTAACTATGTTTTAAATACTTTTTCTAAGACCCTTTTATCATAAATACATCGATAGCTCAACAACATGCTACTTTCTATCATAATAATTGGTGGGGAGTTCGACTAGCGGTACTGGGGCAGTTCCGAAATCAAACCTGAACAAGCTTGAGGACGGTTCGGTTCTGGCTCTAGGTTCCAGGCAAACTTAAAACGGAACATGTCTAGGTTCAGCTACGTGAATTTTGAGTTGGCATTCAGTCATCTTGTACGATCATAAGTATTATAGTGATATTCATACAATTGAAAAAAGAAAAAATCATACTAATACCAATTTATATCATAATTGTCCAAGGTCTCTTTTGTTGTTTCTTTAAATTTCTTAGATGGGATTAAAAATATTTACGTATCTATACTTTAATAACAATCGAGCCGTAAAGAAAGATTGAAAAGTTCATTCTCATGTAGAATCATGTTGCAGGATTGAGGAGTGGTACTCCACAGCATTTTGTTGATCCAGATAATAGTTGAAGGAAATTGAATTTCTCAAACTCGCCAGCATATTCATGAAGAATCAAGCTTAGCACTGGGACTTCAAAGAGCCAAAGAGCTTTATGAATGATCCCTCCTTCCTTTTAGCCCCAAACTGGATTCGGTTCAACCCATCGAAACCAATCAAACCCTTAATATAACACATACAAAGATCGGAACTGACACGAACCCTGTTACAGAAGCGACTCCTAGCTACATTGGACCGGAACACACACTCTTAAATTCCTAAAACCTAGAAACAGTTTGGCTTTTAAACAACTAATTTAGATTTGGATTTGAAACCAAATTCCTATCCAATATATAACCAATTGTGTTAACTACACCAATTTAACTCTCTCTCAAAACGCATACCCAAATGGGTACCCAAACTAATTTCACTCAAGACCCAAACCGAAGGAAAGGATTCACAATAATTGGCAAAGTGTACACCTTAAGCAAGGCAAAGAACTCACACACAAGAGCATTAAGACAAAACCTACTTAAGGACATCATGTAGCATGTGAAGGTTGACCCTACCTCGTCCAACCAAAAAGATAATGAGTAAAGCCCAAAAAGACATGTCATTCTATAAAGTTCATCGGAGTTTGTGCATGCGAGATTGATTCGATTGAACTTTATTTCATTAGGACTTAACTTTGCATTACAACTCTTTAATAATATCAAATAGGAAAAAGTCGCGTTGCAAGTACGAGGTGTTTTCTAGTTAACCTCATTCGTGTAAGGGATGTGGAGTATGATTTACTCTTCCCTACTGGACTCCAGTCCTCACATTCATTAAACTTGTATGCAAGCTTGATGTGAAGACAACCTTTCTTCATGGTAAGTTAGGTGAAGATATACAACATGGTACAATCAAAAGGTTTTTAAGCTCCAAAAAAGAAGACCTTGCAAATAAGCTAATAAGAGCTTTTACGGATTGAAACAACGCCCCAAGCTAATAGTACAAGAAATTTGATGGGTTCATGAGTAGCATGGCATTTACTAGATGCTTTTCTCATGTTTGTTGCCATATCAAGTTTCTTGATCATTGTTATATTATATTACTCTTGTATGCTTCTAATAGGTTTGAGTGTCAAGAAAAGGAGCTGTTTGTGAATAATATCTTTTGTGCCATTGAGGTCGGGTTGAGTTTAGTATGCAAACCTGATGGGGTATGGTATTCTCGCCCCATTCAGGTCGGGTTGACTCTTCTCAATCATAATATCTTTCATATATAAACATTTTCATAGATCAATCTTTTAGATCAATGGTTGAGATTTGAATTTAAAAAGTAAAAATTACCATTAACTTTTGCATGTTGCATTTAATGCACTATGTCAAAACTCAATTATTGAACTCAAAATTTCAACCATGAAGATGTTTATGTAAGATTATGCACCAAAAGATAATATGCATTTAGAACTACCTGCATATATCAGAAAACAATATCATGACCACTTATGATATACCCTTTGATTGTTTTTCAGTGGTATGAGTGTAATTTAAAAAAAAAAAGGGTTTTCAAAAAGAACAAAGGATAATATTATTACTCATTCCCTTAAAAAAAACAATCATCGAGCATGAGTAGCTAGCATCAATGATGGACACGATCTAATCACTATATATATAATTAAGAAATAGGTAATCCTTTCATGAATCCTGCCACCTATTTTTGCACCATCATATACCATAAGTAGATACCTTTCTTCTTTAAAGCTCTTTAAAGAACATCTTTTGGTATTTGTAGATGTGAAAATTTTATTCCAAAGTCTATGTAGAGACTTCAAATAAGTTTTCAATCTATGGCGTTTGTGCGACCGTGCCAGCTAGTTTCACTTAAACTAGGAAAGTTGTATTTTCTGACTTCGTGTACCGATTGTGGGAAAGCGAGATCTTTTCGTCATATGCTTTCTTGAACCGACGCTCAAGGCTTAGCCTACACGCTTTGAGGATTGATTTAAACAAGATGTGTGTTTCCAAAATTCACTTTCGAATAAAATTGAATCAACCAAAAATGTGCATTTGGTCTAAGAAAGAAAAACTTTCCAAGTTCTGAAAAACAGAAACTGGTTCTATTTTCAAAAATTGTTTTCGAATTTTTATGATCAGTTTCGGAATCTCCAAAATTCACAAAAAAATTCCTGAAAATATTTTTATTTTATTTTTGTGTATTGTGATTGTACAAAATTAAATCTAAGAAGTGTCTTTGCTCAAGCATTCAGAACTGATCTCTTATAGAAATACATTGGTTTAAAGAAACGTCTATATTTTGGCGTACAGAGCTTTGATTTTTATGAATTTAGTCTTGTTGGAAAGATATATATGTTAGCTTTCCAATGAGACTAGTTTAAATAGATTTGGTTCAATGCAGATAAAGTTGTGGGATAATTACCCAATATCTGTTGCAGGAAACACATACTGGACAGACTTGATTTTGAATTTGTTTGATTTTTCCCAATTTTAATTATATTGCTACACAACCCTAAAATTTATGAAAATTTTATCATATGTGGGCTTGTGTGTGAAGCTTAGGTATACCAAATTTCAGATTATTTGGAGTAGAGAGACGGAAATAAAAAATAAAATATCAGACTTATGAAGTACACTAAAAATAATTTTATGTGCTTAAAACATACGTGAATGCATTCATCCAAAATTAAAAGACTAATCACAACAAATTTAAAGTAAATGACTGAAGGAAAATGAATTGAAATATGTTTATAACTTAAGCATATAGGGGATTTAAAGATATAAGAGGGTATATCATATAGAGAGATAGGAGAAACTTGAAATCAAACATATAGTATGCGTAAATGTAAAGGAATGAAATTGACAACATTACTACTCTATTAACCCTTTATCTATGATGGCTCGACATTTAGAGGGGTCGACCTCTATGCTCCTTTGGCTAATCATGAACCCTAAGAGTTTTTCTGATTCTACTCCGAAAACACATTTTTGAGGGTTTAGTTTCACTTTATAAAGCCTAAGTCTTTCAAAAACCTTTTGCAAAGATTTTATGTGTGTGCATCAGGTTTTTTATTTTATCAAAAGATCATCCACATATACTTCTAAGAGTTTATGGATTTGATCATAGAAAATAATAGTCATGGCTCTTTGGTATGTGGCACCGGTATTTTTCAAACCAAAAGGCAGAACTATGTAGCAGTATGTGCCCCAAGGTGTAGTAAAAGCAGTTTTGGCCTGATCGTTTGATGCTAGTTTGATTTGGTTGTAACCCGAGTAGTCATCCATGAAAGAAAACATTTCATGATTTGTAGTTCTATCCACTATCAAATCAATATTTAGAAGTGAAAAATTATCTTTTAGAGTGGCTTTGTTTAAATTTTTAAAATCAATGTAAATACGAAATTTTCCATTGGATTTTCGAACTACAACAATATTTGAAAGCCATTCAGAATAAGCAATGTATTTTATAAATTCAGCTTTTGAAAGATCTTCTAAACCCTATTTTACTTGGGAGTGAACATCGGGATAGATTTTTTTAAGCTTTTGTTTCACGGATTTTGCATTTGGTTCTAAGGGTAGATGATGCTTACAATCTTAGGGTGTAGTCCCAGCATGTCTTCGTAGATCCATGCAAATACATCTACAAAAGATTTCAAAAATGCAATGAATGATGCTCTTTCATGCTCATGCAAACAAGTACCTATTTTGACAGACTTTGGGTTAGACTCACTCCCTAAATTGATTTCTATAAAATCCCCTCCTACGGAATTTGAAGGTTTTTCCAAGTCAAAGATTCTATGAAATTCAAGATGCTCAGAGGCTTTATCTTCCTCATGGATGAGGGAATTTTCCTCCTTACTTTGACAACCCTCAAGTGCTTTGATTTCTAGAAAAGTATCATGGAAGAGAGAGGGATTATGCACAAGGGTATGGGACGATTTTGGTTTGAGTATGTACACGGGCTTTGTAAAAACCGAATTAGGGGTTTGTACATGGTTTTGATAACTAAGATTTTTGGGGTTTTCATATTTTTTAATTTTTTTGCCTTTTTCTAAACACAAGCTAGAAGGATAAATGTAAAAGACTTTCTTTTTGGAATTTTCAGATTTTTTAATTTTTTTGGCTTTTTCCAAACAAATGTTAGGGGGATGAACACAAAAGACCTTCTTTTTGGAATTTTCAGATTTCTCAAATGTTTTTAGGTTTTGAAAGTTTTCTAGATTTTTTTTTATTTTTCCAAATATATACTTTTTTTGGATTTTTTTTTCTATGGAGGGGTCTTCTATCAAACCTACAAAGAAAACACCATGAATTAGACTACAAACAAGAAGTCTAAGCCATAGGTTTTGGTATTAGTGGGTTCTAGGGCATCCTTGACCCAATTGGTCTTAGATGGTGGCTTAAGGGGTATGGATGGGGTGTATCCTAATCCGCGTGGACCTTGGTTGGGTAGAGGTAGGATGGGCTCTAACCTACCTCGATTCTTGGCTCCTAGACCCTTGTAGGGTGTATATCCCATGTTTAACATCATATTCCAAGGTTTTTTGAGTTTTAAAAATTTTTGATAGAGATGATGGCCTTGGAATAATGTGTCATTAACATCATGGTTATACACCCGATTTTGCTTGGGTTTGCCTAGGAGCTTGAAGGTTTGGGTGAAGGAAGGCTTTGGTTTTCCTAGGATACACACGATCCTAGGAGCGGGTGGCTTTGGATGCTTGGGGGTTCCTAGGAGATTGATGATTTTATGGGGTTTGGGCTCTTCTATGGTGTACACGGTTTTGGGTGAGTTGGACTCTTTTGTGTTTTTCTCATTTCATGGGTCACTTGATATGCAAGAGAAGGTTTGTACTCCCTTGAGGTTTGTATTGTCTTCTCCAAGGATCACCACTACTTGGTTATCCCATGAAAACTTGAGGCACTTATGAAAAGTTTAAGGGATGGCTCAGAGGAAATGTATCGAAGGTCTCCCTAACAACAAGTTGTAATGGGGGTTTATATATAAGATGTGAAACAATTCTGTATGTGGGATATTTCCTACCTCCATGGATAACTCGATGGATCCTAAAGGGTGGGATGAGTTTCTATCGTATCCTGTGATAACGATGGGACTTGGTTCGAGCCTAGGCATGGGTACTCCTATTTGAAAGGTCACATGAAGAGGAAGAATATTTAGACCTCTTCCCTCATCAACCAAACATTTGTTTAGAGTGTGGTAATTCAATATCACCTCTATATGCAAAGCTTGGTTGGAGTTGTATTTGGTTTCTCTAATTCATCCTTAGTGAACACGATTGGGGCCTTAGCAAAGATTGGGGAGACTAAGAAGGATAGGGATTCAAGAGTTATGAAAGTGTTAACTTTAGCTATTTCTAGAATTTTCTCTAATACTTGTCTATGTTTAGGTGAGGTTTGTATAAACTCTAAAATAGACATGTTTATGATAAGTTTTGAAAGATGAAGTTTCAAATCATATGAGGTTAACACAACACTTTTACCCTTATCCATTCCATGAGATGTACTAGGGATGCATGCTTTCGAAGGGCTGCGCAAAATAACCACTTCCTTACTAGCTTGTTTAGCTAAGTGTGGGGGCTGATAGATCCTTCCGAATCTAGTCACCTCACCTACACTCTCCCTAAGGCTCGATCCTAACTTGACTCTATTTTGATGCTTCGGAGTACCGTGAATTTCTATAAAGGCTCTAACCTGGGGCGGGACTCTAAGTGCTCATCGAATCACTACTTTTGTCTTTTTTTATTATGAGAGAGAGTAGTGTGTGATAATTAGTGTGAACCATATGCAATGCATGATCAATCCCACGAGTTTGAAGTTGAAGAAGACATACTTCTTTTCCTTTCCCGCTTGTGCTTGAATGATTGGGAAACGACTCTTTGAGTATAGCTTCCGAGGGCTCTGGTTCTTTCGAGATGTGGAGCCTATCTTGCTCTATCAAGTCTTTGATTTTGTTTTGAAGAGAAAAACATTTATTTATATTATGGCCTTTGAGCTTATGATACTTACAAAAATCGTTGAGAAATTTTCCCTTAGGGGGTGCCCTTTCGAGAATGGCCGGGAGGCTTATGAGACCCTAGGTTAACAAGATGTCTAGGACTTCTGTGAGTGATTGTCCTAGGTGAGTGAATTGCCTTTTCTCAAACTTTTTTTGGTCTTTTCTAAATAGTTTTTATCCAGATGGTTTGGAGGGTTCGTCCGAGCTTGGCTCTACTCGAATGTTGGCCACTTTTTAGGTTTTAACTCCTCCTTCTGGTGCATGTGGCCCATATGGCTCGGGTTTTTCAAATATGGGTTTTTGAAAACTCTTCTCTTTCCATAGATCTTCATACACCCTTTTTTAAATTGGCTTCGAAAAGTGAAGCTTTTTTTTATCAACTTTTGAAAAGTTGAGATCTCATGGAGGGAGAGAAGTGCTTTTAAATCCGTTTTAAAATTTTTCAAGATGAGCATTACTTCACACCCTTCGGATATGGGCTCTCTGACTTGGCCAAAAAGTAACTTCCATCTAACGATGAAGCATGTGCATCCTCGTTAGGTGTCTGTTTGGTGTCTCTCAAGGTGTTTAAAGTGGGGGTGACTTCCATATTATGGGAAAACCATTGCATGAAACAATTCGCCAAATCTTCAAAATTGGGAAATTGACTCAAGTCATAAAAAACCAACAATTTTGATGCATTCCCCTTGAGAGAATGGGGGAACCAGTATACCCATTTTGAAGAGTCCATTTTCTTTTTATAGGCCCTTCGAGAAAAGAGTTGTAGATAAGATCTAGGATCTCTATTTTCGTCGTACCGATGAAAGCTCGGTATCTCATCATCACTATTGGTTTGATAATTGGAAGGTAGAAAATCCGATAGTGAGTATGTCATTTTCTCTTTGGCTTGACCCTTTAACAACTATTGTAGGGCCTTTCTATCTTTAATAGTGAATGACTCTGGCTCTGGTTCCTCCTCAAACCTAGAGGTCACTTTGGTTTTTCTCATATAGGGTCTTCTATGAGCCCTCGCTTGTTTTCAATGGGAGGAACAAGATTCGATCGCATCAGTCTCTTTGCCCAATGCGGCGATCCTTTCCTCTATGCCTTTGAGTTCCCTTTTTAGGGAAACAAGTGAATCCTCCCGATTTTTGAAATATCCTTTTAAAATCCTTTTTGAAACTTAACTTGTAGATCACGAGGCTTGTCTTGAGACTTCACATGACCCTTTCTAACTTGACATTACTTTGAAGAAAAGAATCGACCTATGCACAAAAGATTTTTGAAAAAGTGAATTTGAAGAAATTAACACCAAGCTATCCAATCCTCAAAGACCCGAGTCCCACCGAATGTGTCAATTCTGTAGATGTTAAAATTTTATTCCAAAGTCTATATAGAGACTTCAAATAAGTTTTCAATCTATGTTGTTTATACGAGCGTGCCAGCTAGTTTCACTTAAACTAACAAAGTTGTATTTTCTAACTTCGTGTACCAATTGTGAGGAAGCGAGATCTTTTCATCTTAGCTTTCTTCAACCAGTACTCAAGGGTCAGCATAGATGTTTTATGGAATGATTTGAACAAGGTGTGTGTGTCCAAAATTCACTTTCGAATCAAATTAAATCAACTAAAAACGGGTACTTGGTCTAAGAAAGTAAAACTTTCTAAATTCTGAAAAACAGAAACTAGTTATGTTTTCAAAACTTGTTTTCGGATTTTTCTTATCAGTTTCAGGATCTCCAAAATTGACAAAAAATTTACAGTATGTAAATAGGAATATGGAGATCCTGAAACTATTTTTATTTTATTTTTATGTAATGTGATTATATAAAATTAAATCTAAGAAGTGCCTTTACTCAAGCGTTCAGAACTGATCTCTTATAGAAATACAATGGTTTAAAGAAACGTTTGTATTTTGGTCTACATAGCTCCGATTTTTATGAACTTAATCTTGCTGGAAAGCTATGTATGTTAGCTTTCCAATTAGACTAGTTTTAATAAATTTGGTTCACTACAGATAAAATTGTGGGATAATTATCCAACCTCTATTGTAGTAAATATAAACTGCACAGACTTAATTCTGAATTTGTTCGATTTTCCTCAATTTTAATTACGTTGTTACACGGCCCTAAAATTCATGAAAATTTTATCATATATGGGTTTGTGTGTGATGCTTCGGTGTACCAAATTTTTGATTATTTGGAGTAGAGAGACAAAAAGCAAAAATAAAATGTCAGACTTATGCAGTATGCTGAAAACAAATTTCTGTGCTTAAAACATACGTGGATGCATTCGTCCGAAATTAAAAGACTAATCACAACAAATTTAAAGTAAATTACTGAAGTAAAATGAATTGAAATATGTTTATAGCTTAAGCATAGAGGGGATTAAAAGATATAAGAGTGTATATCATATAGAGAGATAGGAGAAACTTGAAATCAAACATATAGTATGCGTGAATGTAAAGGAATGAAATGGACAACATTATTACTCTATTACATCATGGGGGAGACAAATGCTCCATTAATACAACCTCTTTGAATCTAATGAGAACAAGGAGAGATTGAAGTAAGTAAATTATGAGAATAAAACCTTGCAATCGGCTTTAGTGGGCACCGGATATGGGTGAGGTAGGAAGGGATTGATTCATTCATTTCTTCTCTCCTTTTTCTTCCTGTCTCTCTCTTTTTCTTTCCCTCTCTTTCTCTCTCTCTTAGTCTCCCTCTACTCTTCCTTCAATGCTCATGAATCTTGTGAATGTTGGAAACCCAACCCCAAGGTGCCTTTTTATAGGCTTTTAGATGATCTCGAGTTGGGCCTTTGCTTGAGTCTTTTGGAGCCCAAGCTTTGATCCAACTCCCAAAGATACATGGTTGCACATGGCTTCACGTGGGCTTGTGGTCCCCTAGGTCAAGGTGAGTCCAGCCACATGGTATGGGGCAGCCTTTGGTGCAGCCCTTGACTCGAGTTGGTGCAGTCGGGTGTAGCCCTTGGCTCGAGTTGGTGCAACCCTTGGCTAGACTTGGTGTAGCCGAGTGCAACCCTCCCTTAGGTGTGACTAGGTGAGATTCTTCATTGCTCCTTAGGTAAGTGAGCATCCATTGATCCAGCTAGGTGCCCTCCTTCATGGCTCCTTACCTTAATGAGCCTCAATTGACCCAACCAGGTATCATTCTTCATGGGTTCTACCAAGGTAAGTGGGCTCAACTAAGGTGAGTTTGGTCATACTAGCCTTGCTTCGTGTTTGATGGGTCTTTGTCTCGGTTCACATCTTCTTGCCGCTTCGAGATCGGATGGGGATGCTTTGATTCCATTCTTGGCCTTGAAATTGTGCCTTCTTTTGGGATCTTCGGCGGGATCCATCCTTATCTTCTTTCAAACCAATCCAAATCTTATCTTTGTTTACCTTTTTAAAACTTGATTTTGAAACTTAAAACTTTAAATTTCAAAATGTTTGTTTTTTATATTTTATGAAATTCGTAGGCCGTATTTAAATCGTGAATTGAAACCAGCCTACTGTTTCGGAACCTGCTTGAATATGTTTTTGCAAAACATTTTTTGGGTGTTTACAATATTATATCATATACATCCTCTAAATCAATAAATACTATATATGTTTTTTGCTTTAAAATATTTCATTAAATGTCTAAAAAAGTCAACAGCCTAAAAAATATATCTCCTTGGCATGAGTCCAAATTGGTTTTTTATTGTAGTAGATACTTGTCTTAACCTTTTTTTAGTAACTCTTTCCTACCATTTCATTATACGACTCTACTCACTAACTTTATACTCCAATAATTTGCATAATTTTAAATATCTCCTTTTATTATTTTAAATGGGTACCACTACACTACTCCCTTCTTTTGGCATCTTTTTGTCCATCTAAATAATATTAAATAAACTTGAAAGGTAATTGATACTTGACTCCTCTAAAACTTTTCATATCTTAATGAGAATAGTGTCTCATCCTATTAATTTTACTGGATTTTATAAGTTTAAGAGGCTCTTTTAGTTTCTTTCTTTAGATGCATCGGTAGAAATTAAGAGTTACCCATGCTCCTTAGTTGGTTAGTTCTCTTAAACTAATATGAGTATCTTTAGTCTTATTAAAAAGTTTGTAAAAATAAATTTTCCATTTGATCTTGATGTGTTCACTTGTCACAAGAATTCTATCGTAAAAAATCCTGAGTTCTTTTAAGAAGCTGTTATGATATTTGAAAAAATTAAGAACATTACTGGTTACTTTTTAGCATTATTTGGTTGGATACTATGGGGAGGCTGAAGCCATATGCATGCCCTAGATATTGGATTTGTGACCTTAAATTTGTGGGTCGAGCCCTAGCGAGGTGAGAGCTATGGCTCTATCAACGTGATTTGATAACTACAACCTTTGCAAGAACTGTTCACGTATAATGACTTAAATTTGTGCATTACAATGCATACTATTATTCATGTTTAATCTCAGGATCTTCATATTGTTATAAATATGTTCCTTTCTCTGGGCTCGTGTCGGTTTTGATATGGCTTAACCATGACATGTTTAATTAATTTGTTAAAGTCAACATTTGAAAGTTAGCTATGTTACTCAAAAGAAATGTGTTTGGGTGTGGGTCAAAACAAATTTCAACCATTCAATTTGAAAAATAGATTGCTAATATTTAATTCTTAAAAGCAAAAACTGTACAAGTATAATTAATTAAAAAACATCATTTTACTTTTTCAATTCAAATCTTAATCATTCACCTTTGTAATTGAATTATTGAGATTTGTTTGAGTATGCTAGTAGGTAATATTACTAGCATGTAGCATTCTCTCTCTCTTTATATATTTATATATATATAACCAATATGACATTCAAATACTTCCAAACAAATCTCCTTCATCTAATTTAAGAGACTGATGATTGAACTTCCAATTAAAAAACAAAGAGTACAAGTGTGAATTAGGTACACTTTTGGCTTGAGGTGGTATGCTTTTGATAGAAGCCTTGAGTTCGGGTCTAAACCAGTTCATGTCTAGAATCTTTACACCTGAACCAGTGTGAGGATCATAAAGCGGGTCCTCAATTAAGATCCGACCTAATTCATTGGCACTCAAACGGGTTCCGGTCGGATCTAACGGGTTCGTGTTACCCGTTCAGTTTAGGTAATATCCGACAGAGTTTAAACCAAGCTGAAGCGTCGTCTCCGTACCGTAAGCGTTGCTCCCTCGGAAGTAGTTCCTCCGAGGAATTCGAAAACCCTAACACTAAACCCTGATTCCTCTGCATTTAGCAAGTCGGCGGCGAAGAATTCTTGTTACTGCTCCAATGGTAAGTTATCTCTTGCCTCTATTGTCTTCAAATTAAGGTGAAAATGCAATGGAATCATGGAATGTTTGGCTCTAATTCCGGCAGAAATACCCTCACCATGTGATTTCTTGCCTTCTGAATTGCTATTTTTATTTACTTGTTGATCTTTTCGTGTTTATTGATTCTGAAACGATCCTTTCGCTTGTTTTCTATTTCTGTGACTATTTTTCTTGACGATATGATAGGTGTACGCATTTTGTGATGGATAGTCCGTATCTTATTGTTGGTTCGAAGGTAACCAATGAGTTTATTTTGGAACCTTTACTCTCACAAGCGTTTCTGTTGGCATATTGTTCCTGTTTCGAAAAAAGGTTTTCCTGGTTGGTTGTGTTGAGAGCAATCTAGATTCTAGGTGTCTTTGTTTGCAATCTGTGTTGGATAATTTCCAAAACAATGGAAAATTTCCAGCATTTATAGAAGAGTTGTGACTCTTCTCGATGGAACAAATATCGAGGTACACTTATAATGAGATGTGCGCACGTATTTAGAAAGTTGCCCACTTATGAGCATAATTATAATTAATGAAGTATGATGGCTCTTGAAATCTATAAATAGATGAGAACATCCAATATTTTAGCAATGAGATAAGAGAGTGTACTATGGTGTGCAGTGAGATCATGCTAAGGGTGAAGCATGTGCACACTTATTTAGAAAGTTGCCCACTTATGTGCATAATTAATGAAATATGATGGCTCTTGAAAGAAACCTATTCACCATCTATGAATAGATGAGAACATCCAATATTTTAGCAATGAGATAAGAGTGTACTATGGTGTGCAATGACATCATGCTAAGGGTGAAGCATGTGGGTTCATTTTTCATCACATCCATATAAGTTAAAAAATTCATCTCTATTTCTCTTTGATGCACACAAAGGGACTTAAGTGGCCTTCATTGTATCATGCAAGAAATTTTCCAATAGCTGCTTGTATTCAGAAAGTTGAATATCATGTGGCCTTCATTTCATTGTGCAGAAAATTTGACAGTAGTTGTATGCATTTAGAAAGTTGAATCAAACATTGGTGAATTAAACCTAATCGCCAAAAGATTGGAGTTGAATTCACACAAGAGAATTTTGATGTTGTTGAAGTTGATTGATCCCACTCTTAATATCTCACTTCTGCCTACATAATAGAAAATAACAACAAAGCAAGGAAAGTGTAATAGGCAATATCTTTAAGGCATGTGATAAATCACATAATGTTAATGCTCTTGCAGTCCATTAATCCCACTCTTAGATATCTCGCCACTACCTGCATAAAAGTAAACAACAAACAAGGAAAGTGCAATATACATTGTCTTCAAAGACATGCCATAAATCACAATTTCTTTTAGGCTTAATTCGCCACCACTGGGTTCAACTTTTCGGATTCAAGTGACTGCTAACGAATTTCTTGGAGGATAGAGTGAAGACTATTTGGCTTGCCTTGCATGAACATAGCCAAGTCCTAACAAAAAATGATGTAGACAGAACGATAGTTCTCTAAGACCCTTAGTGTGCATTAAAGAAAAATAGAGATAGACTTTGACTTATCTAGAAATGATGTAACTTGAGCAATATAATTGATGCTTCATTTAACATCATCTATTTATAGAGGGTGAAGAGGCTTTTCTCAAGAGCTATCATGCCTTGTTAAGTATGCTCATGGTCATTATGTGGGTCACACTCTCTATATGTGTGCATAACAACTCTTCGTTATATGTGCAACTTGATATTTGTGCCATCCCGAAAAATCTTAACTATTTGACAAAGGCTGAAAAATTTCATTACAACAACAACAACAACAACTAAGCCTTTTCCCATACTAGACGGGGTCGGCTACATGGATTCTTTGTTTCCACAGATCTCTATCGTGTGCCATGTTAGCAGTTAACTCCCAATAAGCTAGATCATTCTTTATTGTTTCTTTCCAACACTTTTGTGGTCGTCCTCTACCTCTTTTAATACTTTCCAAATTTAGTTTTTCTAACCTTCTTACAGGTTCTTCTTTTGATCTTCTTTCTATATGTCCAAACCATCTTAAACGATGTTCTCTCATTTTATCCTCTATTGGTGCCACTCCTAATTTGTTTCTAATAACCTCATTATGTATACGGTCTTTTCTTGTATGACCACTCATCCATCTCAACATCTTCATTTCTGTCACAGACATCTTTTGTACATGTTGATGATTAACTGCCCAACACTCAGAACCATAAAACATGGCAGGCCTAACTGCTGCTCTATAATATTTACCTTTTAATTTTAATGGTATCTTCTTATCACAAAGAATACCGGATGCTCCTCTCCATTTTAACCAACCAGCATTAATTCTATGTGTAACATCTCCATCAACTCTTCCATCACTTTGAAAAATTGACCCTAGGTATTTAAAACTTTCCTTTTGGGGAATGCAATGTGTGCCAATTTTAATTTCTATGTCCTCTGAAGTAGCCAAATGATCAAACTTACATTCCATATATTCTGTCTTTGTTCTACTAAGTCGGAGGCCTTTGTTTTCTAATGTTTCTCTCCATAGTTCCAATTTTCTATTAACTTTTTCCTTAGACTCCTCCACTAATACAATGTCATCTGCAAATAACATACACCAAGGTACTTCATCTTGAATATGTTTTGTTTACTCATCCATCACCATTATAAATAAGTATGGACTTAAGGTTGATCCTTGATGTAACCCAATATTAACTTCAAAGAAGTCTGTCGTTCCTTCATGAGTCCTCACACATGTTTTTGCACCATCATACATGTCTCTTATAAGGTTAATATATGTCAACGGGATACCTCTTTTTTCCAAAGTTCTCCAAAGAACCTCCCTCGGTACCCTATCATAAGCTTTTTCTAGATCAATAAATATCATGTGAAGGTCTTTCTTTTTTGCTCTAAAATGTTCCATAAGACATCTCAAAAGGTGGATCGCTTCAATAGTAGATCTACCTGGCATAAATCCAAATTGGTTCTCTGTTGTACTTGATACTTGTCTTAACCTAAGTTCGATAATTCTTTCCCATAATTTCATAGTATGACTCATTAACTTGATACCTCGATAATTCGAACAATTTTGAATGTCTCCCTTGTTCTTATATACGGGTATAAGTGTACTTGCTCTCCATTCCTCGGGCATCTTTTGGTTTTTCCATATTTCATTAAATAGTCTTGTGAGCCAAGTGATTCCTATTTCTCCTAGTATTTTCCAAACTTCTATAGGAATATTATCTGGTCCTACCGATTTACCACTCTTCATATGTTTAAGAGCCTCTTTGACTTCATTCTTTTGAATACGTCGGTAGAAATTGTGGTTTATATACTTTTCTGACTTGGCTAAATCTCCTAAACTAATACTAACATCCTTATTTTCATTAAAAAGATTATAAAAATAGTTTTTCCATCTATTTCTTATATCATCATTTGCCACTAGAATTTTTTCATCCTCGTCTTTTATGCATCTAACATAATTAAGATCTTTAGTTTTCTTATCTCTAGCCCTAGCTATCCTAAAAATATCTCTTTCACCCTCTTTTGAGTTGAGTTTTTTATATAAGTCCTCCCAAATCTTAGCTTTTGCTTCACTAACGGCCTTTTTTGCTTCCTTCTTTGCTTTCTTATAAGCTTCTAAAGTTTCACTAGTTTTCTTAGCATAATGTAATTTGTAACATGCCCTCTTTGCTTTGATTTTATTTTGTACTACTTCACTCCACCACCAAGCTTCTTTTTGTGCCGGTACACCTCCCTTAGATACCCCTAACACATCTTTCGCCACTTTCCTAATATGTATAGCCATATTGTTCCACATATCAGAGGGTGTGCCAACATAATTCCAAACATCTCCTTGAAGGACTTTCTGTTTAAATATATCTTCTTTCTCGCTTTTGAGGTTCCACCATTTAGTCCGAATAGCTCGATGCACTCTTTTCTTCTTTGTCCATTTTTTTATTTGTAAATCCATAACTAAAAGTCGATGTTGGGTGGTTAAGCTTTCTCCTGGAATTACCTTACAATCTTTACAACACGCTCTATCTTTTTTTCTACAAATAAAGTAATCAATTTGTGTTTGTGATAAGCCACTCTTATAAGTAATTAAATGTTCATCTCGTTTTTTGAAGATTGTATTGACTATAAAGAGATCAAATGACATAGCAAAATTTAAAATCTCCCTACCTTCCTCGTTTATATCCCCATAACCAAAGTTTCCATGAATCCCTTGATATCCTAATGCCTCTTTACCGACATGTCCATTTAAATCTCCTCCTAAACAAATCATCTCCCTTTGTGGAATCTTTTGAAACACCTTATCTAACTCTTCCCAAAAAACTGTCTTTATACTATCTTCTAGTCCTACTTGGGGTGCGTAAGCACAAACTATATTCAAAAGCTCTACTCCTAACACTAATTTCAATGTCATGATTCGGTCACCATATCGTTGTATGTCTACTACACTCTCCTTTAAATCTTTATTTATGATAATACCAACTCCGTTTCGGGCCTTTTCTTTACCTGAGTACCATAATTTAAAACATGTATCCTCTATCTCCTTTGCTTTTTCTCCAACCCATTTTGTCTCTTGTAAACATAGAATATGAATCTTTCTCCGAATCATAGTATCTACCACCTCCATTAGCTTACCCGATAATGTTCCGATATTCCAAGAACCAATACGAATCTTATTATCTAAGACTAGCTTCCTTACCCCCCGCATCCGTCCATAATCAAAATGCGGAGACCCTCTCTGAAAATTTTTCACTACATTCGGGCGGCAATGTAGCGGGACTAACTTCTTTACCCACACCCGTCCATGATGTGGGAACCCTCTCTGCAATTGATTCACTACATTCGGGCGAAAATGTAGTGGCCCTTGCTTACTTCTTACTGCATTCGGGCTGTGCAGCACGTCACTAGGCGGGGACGCCCCAAAGTAATGCTCATAATTTTTGTAATCCATGTTGTAAAAATCCGACGAAGTTTTACGCTGGCTGTCGGAAGCCTAACACAACCCTCCTCCTTTATCCGGGCTTGGGACCGGCAATGCAAGGGTGATCCCTTACATGGGCGGAGTTTAATTATTTTGGAAATTACATGGGGTGATCCCTTACATGCTCAAAAATTTCATTATTTTGGAAATTATCTAACAATCCCACCATAATCTATTAGAAATATTTTTTGTAAGTAAAGGTGTTTCATGACTTTAACCTTTATTTAAGTAATTCATAGTTTTCACTAATCCAAAAAGAATGATAGACCAACTTTGAACTATTTGATACATATGAATTAGGGTGCATAATTCACAATAAGATTTAAGCACGATTGAATGTCATATATGTTCTTACATCTATAAGTCTAAATTGAATCCATTGATATTGCATAATATAACGAGTCTCATGAAATAGACTTGTAGACTATATTGCTTTTATGCAACTATAAGTGACATTGCTTCTTTAATAATTCATCAATATTGAGCCCCATATCTGTGTTATATGTATCATCCTCTATATTACAATAAGAGACGTATCATATCATATCGTGGGAAATCACGATATGGTATAAGGGTTGTATCACAAACACATAGTATATCGCTCTGTATCGTGCGATACAGGTCATATCGCCTATATTGTAACCTGGTTTATAAAGAATAGAAGTTTTTTTTCTCTTTTTGTTCAATATTTCTGTTTTTTTATAAAATAGTGATATAATTTTTATGTTACATGCTATTTTTGAGTCAATTTGCTTTGCCCTATTTTAGAAAGAATTGTTAGTACCTTGATCTGCTGCAACAAAATTAGGGTTTTGCTAAAGAAAATAAAATCTTTTTGGTTGTGATGACAATTGTCACTTCAAGAACAAAATGTAGAATTAGGACCAAGACTTTTGGGGTCATTAAATCATCTAATTTATTAAATTTTTTATTTGGGCAGACTAAGTATTCTTTGCCGCCTCCAATTTTTTTGGCTATTTTTAAAGGCTTTTGGATGGAGGAGTCAAGAAATACATCTAGATAAACAACCTCACTCCATAAGAACTAACATTAGCAAAAATACAACCATAAGAACACATTATGATATAACATATTACTCGTTGTACCTATACTATTAGTAGAAATACATCCATGGAAACATATTGTAATATTAGATATCACTCATTATACATGTATATTAAGATGAATTTGTTGTTTATTGTGCATGTTGCATAATAGATAGGAGTGATTTTTTCAGTGTTATCTGTATGATACGGTGCGATATGTATCGTATTGTGGGGCTCCACGAGACGATACAGGGCAGTGTATCGTGCCACGTAACTTATTGGGTTGTATCGCACGATACAACCCGTACGAGCAATACGCTCATTCTAAAATAGAAAAAATAAACATATTTTTTAACATATAAGGTTATCAACGTACAATATTTTTCAAAATAGTGCTAGTTCAAAATATCTCTCATAGATCAAATGTACAACAGAAATAAACTCTAAAAACATAATGAACTTAAGTACATCTTACAAGCAGAATACTAATTTTCAACATGGCGTGCTTGTTTTCATAATTCTAGCTACTTAAATGGGGTGTCCTAACAAAACAGAGTTTTTATATAGCATATTCAACCTTATTTATAATTTTGATATTAAGTAATGACATACAATTTAGACTACCTTACACATCAGCTGCTACAAAAAAGAAAAAAAGAGTCAGCTCACTGACTGACAACTGAATGTAAATCATCATGCCCAAAGGTCATCATAAGGCACTTTGAGGCTCAATTAATCCATGTAAAACTTGAACTAGTATTCTTTGTAACAATCACATGTTAGAGTTAAATCAGAATGTTATTCAACCATGAAATTCTAAATTAAGATCATGAAAATTATGAGATAGAAAAAATGACAAACCTAAAACCAGAGCTCCATAGATAACACATTAACCACATGAATACAAAATGGATTTAACCTGAATCAAGCATGGTCGAACTTATATGAATTCTTTGTAATTATCATAAATTTCTTGTTTTTTACTTTATTTTTTGGATTTAAAAAAATTTAATATTAAAGTATGATATCATGGACCAAAACGATATGTGATATGATACGCATCGAACAACACTGGATTTTTCTTATACCTATATATTAAGAACAGTTTATTGTTGTTGGCTACTTCTTCAATTATTAAAGTTGTACTTGTAATTTGAATTAATGTTAAATAGATCAATGTTTACCCCAATTTTGTTTTATAAGAATTGTTTAAAATTTGTCCTGCTTTTTTATTTTTAAATATATTTTTTTAAAATTTATGATATGATACGATATGCCTGTATCGTATCATGAAGAAAAAGATATATGTTACGATACAGTACAGACAACACTGCCCCCGTGTTGAATATCAAGAAGTAAACTGCAATCATAGAAGAATTAACAATACTTATTAGTTTCTTTAATTTAAGAGCAACTATCCCCCGCCATGATCTAAGGTCTAAAGACTCATACATGTATGGTCTATCGAGAAATTTAGCCATTTGGCATAGTCTACTCGAATGAGTATGAGGTGAGGCAGACGTGTAGAGTTTGGGGCTTCAACTATTGAAGCACTTATGAATAAGGATACAAGGCATAAGGCTATAAATGTGTCATATTGATTATGATATTCTATGGTGCTTAAATTTTATTATAAGTTTACACTCTATTTCATATAGATTAAACGGTAAACTACTCTATCATTCTTTTCACATTAGTGAAAAGCATGAATTACCTAGGTAAACATTCAAGTTATGAGTACTAAAAGATAAGATTTTGAGGATGAGAAGGACTTTGGATATTTTGAAATTGTTGGATAATTTCTAAAATACTCGAAAATCTCTAGCATTTATTAAAGAGTTATGACTTTTCATGATAGACACAAATATCAAGGTGCACATATAACGAGGTGGTATGCATGCTTATCGAGAAAGTAATCCATATAACAAGGAGGCATGAACACACGAAACAAATGGTGTTGAGTCTTTAGAAAAGCTTATTCACCATCCATGAATAGATGGGTACAGACTATTGCTAATATGGTGTGCAATGAGATCTTGATAAGGGTGAAGCATGTGACTCAAGTTCCATCATGTCTAGATAGGTCATCTCTAAATCTTTTTGATGCGCACAAAGGGTCTTAGAGAATTATCATTTTGGCCACATTCTTGTTGTTTAGGGCTAGGTGTTGTTCACGCAAATGCAAGTCAAATAGTCTTCATTGTATCGTGGAGGAAATTTGTCAGCAGCCACTTGCATCCATACAGTTGAATCCGGTGGTAGTGAATTAAGCCTAAAGAGAAGTGTGATTTATCACATACTTGAAGACACTGCATAATATACTTTTCTTATTTCTTTGTTGCTTTCTATTATGCAAACGGTGGTGAGTATTAAGAGTAGAATCAATCAACTTTAACAGCATCAAAAATTCTCTCTTGAATTTGGCTCCAACAACCTGTAGTCGCAAAATTGGGTGGTTACTGTCTGGATGGACCTAGGTAGCACAGAGTTGGGATATTTGGTACTACAACGTACCCACTTTGTCCATACTTCTGGATCAATGAGTGCAAAAAACAGAACAGAAAAGGAACCAGGCCTTTTCCCACATTAGGTAGTGTTGGTGAGAAACCCATTGCACAAAGTTGGGATATTCAGTACTACAACGTACCCACTTTATCCATACTTCTGGATCAATGAGTGCATAAAACCAAACAGAAAAGGAACCAGGCCTTTTCCCACATTAGATGGTGTTGGTGAGAAACCCGTTGTTGATATAATTTGTGAGGTAATGCGAGTTCGTAAGGCAACTGGATGAAGTGATAGGAAATGCCACTAAAGGAAAAGAAAGCAATGTAGTGTAAGAAATGAATGTATCCCTAGCAGCTGCTAATGACATTCAAAACATAACATACAACTTCTGAAAAGCCATGTCATGATTGCAATTTTCCGTAGTTGTATCTTTAAGCAAGACTAAGCCGCTGAAGCTTGTCTACATGTTTAAGGTAAACCAGAATACAATCTTCATTATGGCAGAAGAGGATAGAGAGGTGATCAAAGTATCAATTTGACAAAATATTGCATATTGTGACGATGTTTCTCATCCATTGGATGTTGGTAGTAAACCTCTTTGATTAATGGAATGCAGATGGAATGTGAAGAGGAATCATGTAGCAACAAGCATTATGCAGCTGATATTCTGTCCATTAAAGAGGCTAGGATGCGTATTCAGAAATTCATACATAAAACTCCTGTTCTTACAACTAGTTCTCTCAATTCAATCTCCGGGAGGTCATTATTTTTCAAGTGCGAGTTTTTCCAGAAGGGGTGAGAGTTCTTACATTTTAAGTTTCACAATGCTAGTGCTAATGATATTCTTTTTCTTCTCCAAATATCTATTTAGATTCCTAAATATGCTCCTGAATTGCCCTATGTTTCTCCTGTACATTGATTTAAGTATCTAACATTTAGAATCTAAAGCATTTTTTGTCTGAACTCAACTTCCAAAAGCACTGACCTGGTCAAAGGACACCTGGACTGAGTGGCACCAAATATGTGATAAAAGGGCTTCCAGGAGTCGAGGCTAAATGAGGGTTGTAAGCAAGTGAACCACCGAGGATGTTAGCTGCAGAGTTCTGGTCTTTTATGCTCCTGGTGGTTTAACCTTGCGTGTTAAGTTATTCTAGTGCTTTGTAGTGTATAGGTGGGAACTGAACGTATTTCATTGAAGCTGCTGCTAACGTGTCCGTATGTTCACAAGCTTGCATATGATTGTTGGACACACTTGCACAAACATATGCACGCCTTTGATCCCTGGAAATTCAGCTGCTGCTTATTGATATCCTTTTCTTTTTGTATGCCTTTACACAGTGGAGCTTTTAAATTCAGAGGCGCTTGCAATGCTATATTTTCACTGCCAGATGACGAAGCAAAGAAAGGTGTCGTTACACATAGCAGGTTATGCCTTTAACCTTTGTGACCATCTTTTTTTTGCAATTGCTTTGGTTGCCAAGCATAAGATAATTGGACATGCAGCGCAGGCCTAGAGTCAGAAATTATGAGAATAATTTACTGTTTCTCTCATCAGATGTATGTATCCTTGATGAGGGGGTAGGGGATTCTTCAAAGATCTGACCGTCATTTGATAAGGCAATGATCTTACTATTTATGATCCATTTAAAACTAGGATTTGGTTTGCTCTGGATTCACTTATCAGCATGAGAAGGCCATGGCATAAATGTGTTTGGTGTGCATGTAGACGAAGAACACTGCATGTAGACACTAAATATGAAAATTACAAACTGCAACCAAGCCTTTCTCCATACGAGCTGGGATCAGGTAGAGGGTGAAACACTAGTACGTCTCAGGAGATGACATATGCGGTAGTTTAAGCTCTCTCACTCTGGAGTATTGCGTAAGACTTGTATTTTAACACCTTGTTATCAAGTAAGTGCTTTTGTTCTGGTTGTTTCTTTTCACTTTCACATAGTGATGCTAAAGATGATTAGGTAAAACTTAAAGCGGGGCTTATTACTTGTCATATTGACGTTTAGTTGTGATATGTCTACTTTGATTTACTCGGTTTCACCCATTGATTTTCTCCTTATGTGTGAATCCTGATATATGCTTTTTCTGGGCAGTGGTAACCATGCTGCAGCAGTATCTTTGGCAGCAAAGTTACGGGGGATCCCTGCTTATATTGTTATACCTCTAAATGCTCCAAAATGCAAGGTTGAGAATGTCCGACGTTATGGTGGGGAAGTCATCTGGAGTGACTCCACTATTCAGTCAAGGATGGCTGTTGCTGCCAAAATACAGCAAGAAACTGGCGCAATCCTAGTTCATCCTTTCAATGATGCCCGTGTCATCAGGTGACTAATTGTGACTTGCCTTTGGCAACTTCATCACATATACACGTTTCTATAAGACCAAGTTTTGGTTATCCGTGTGTTTGGGTGAGAGAGAGAGATGTATCAAAGATAAAGTTGCCAACCCTTTTGAATGTGTTCTCCTTGTTGAAATAAATTGCATGCCATTGATTGTTCACTTCGTCTGCATAAGGTTCTTTGTCGATGATATATATTGTAGTTCTTTTAACCTTCCTTTTTTGTCAATAGTGGGCAGGGCACCATATCACTAGAACTGTTAGAGGAAATACCTGATCTTGACACCATTGTTGTTCCTATCAGCGGTTTGCTCTCTCTCTCTCTCTCTCTCTCTCTCTCTCACACACACACACACACATTAATTCCTAGCACTAAGCATCCTCTTAAAACATTAAAGAGCAGGTGGAGGATTGATTTCTGGAATTGCATTAGCTGCAAAAGCAATCAAACCTAGCATTCGAGTTATTGCAGCCGAACCTTCGGGTGCAGATGATGCAGCTCGGTCTAAATTGGCGGGGACAATTGTAACTCTGAGTGAAATAAACACAATTGCTGATGGGCTGAGAGCTCATCTAGGAGATTTAACTTGGTGAGTAAACTGGTCGTGCACATCTTTGGGATTTACATTTTTTACTAGTCATCATATGATGCAACATCCATTATCTTCATAATAATGTTAAATGATTCATCTCGTATCTTGCTATCGATTGAAATATTAATTCATGAATCCTTGTTCTTTTAGAGGGATTACCTGTTCTTTCCCTCGGGATAGCTTGCAACACCGATAGTAGATTCTTGTTGCTCTGCCTTCAGCTTTTACATTTTGGCGTGAACTTGATACAGGCCAGTTGTGCGCGATCTTGTCGATGATGTGGTCACCGTAGATGACAAGGAGATAGTTGCCGCCATGAAAATGTGCTACGAGATTCTCAAAGTGACTGTCGAGCCTAGTGGTGCTATTGGACTTGCTGTTGTTCTCTGTTCAAAGTTCCGGGAAAATCCTAAATGGGATGACTGTAAAAAGATAGGAATTGTTCTATCAGGGGGAAATGTTGATCTGGGTCTTCTTTGGGAATCATTCAACTAAGCTTTGGATCATTTTGGGTTGTGCCCAATGTACTAGCAAAATACTGCACTACTACAAGAGTACTATGACACTGTGACACCTTATTCCTTGTTAGTTCATCAATTCAACGTGATATATAAGTTAGAAAAGTAGCAATTTGATTACCTTGTTGCTAGTAGAGGTTTGCAAAAAGCCACCACACTAGTATATTTAAAAAAAAAGTAGGGTACAAAGGAGGCAGAAATCTTTGCACACTCGGGGTATCAAACTCATGACCTTTAACTTGGTTGCCAAACCCTCCAACCAGGTGATTTATAGTCCTTTGGAGTATTTTTGATATAAGGTTTCAGGTGAGCAGTTTAGGTATTGTAGTGTCAAGCCCATGTAGTTTTATAAAACTGATTTTTAGTCAAAAATATGACCCATATCAGAGAGTGGGCTACAAGATTTGGACTCAAATTGTAATTCTTTCTTCTCTCTTTTTAATCAAACATTATTCCAACGTACATTTCTTCTCTGTTCCTTGATCTGTTCTCTCGATTGACCTTTTAAGCTGTTGTTCTTTCTTCTACCTTCTGTCATATTTGTTGCATCCTGCATTTTCATTGTTTTCCTATCAAGGTTTGTTGGAAGGTGAACTTTAGCCAACAAAAATTCCAATCCCAATTATCAGTTTCGTACACAAATCAAACGAAACTACGATTTCATGAGTCTTGAGTAGAAAGGCACATGTAGGTCTAGGTCTACAGTTCCAATACCAAGGTAGTGGAACTACAAATCGTACAAACCCTTGTGCACTAAACTTTAACTTTTTCTAGCAGCTTTCTTTTATGGGAACTTGTCATCGGATAGTTGAATTATAGCAAATGTCATCCAAACAGGTCGGAAACGAGGCACAACGCGCTACAAGTCTCCTTGAGGCGGGATCAACTCAGTATAGCCTTTTTTCAAAGCTCGCTAGGGAATCTACTTGCATGAATCTTTAAGCCTGAAAGCACGATTTCAAAGCCAGGAAGTGCATTCTGGTTAGGAACTTGGGAATCTGCCCAACTCCACCTTAAAATAAAGTCAGAGGTTTGGTTGCTCACTCTTTCTAACCAAGACAGTGCATCATCAAGTCAACGCCAACTAGAGAGCAAGCCTAGCTTGTTTGTCAGTACCCCAACTCATATCCAGCTCAGAACATTTACATGAACTCCACGAACTTTGCTGGCAAAAACGGCCCACAAAAAACTGTCAGATACAGAAATACTGCTCCAACCAAGTCATGTGAGGACACATGCCCACCCACGAAGCTAGAGCCCCACAAGCTGCTTTTTGTTTCTTTTGTTAAAACGGTCAGAGCGCTCAAGAGCGCACGCCAAGCTGGGCATCCGATCTGATAATTGACAATACCAAAATAACCTAAAACACATTTCTGACCAGAGAGAGAGGTCCTTAGTTGAGATCTTCAGTTCAACACACGCAAATGCGTGTTAATCAAAAGCTAGAAAATGCAAAGTTTTAGGTCTCCCAACTAGAAGTTGCAAACGACTATAAGAGCATTCACATGGAAAGAAAAGAACAAACACTACTAAGTTCACCATTTCAAAACAGAAGAGAAGAAGGATTCTTCTTCGTTCAATATTTTACCTACTACTCCTCAACCTCTTCAGCTTCTTCCTCGTACTCGCCTCGGTAAACTCCATCTCATCCATCCCCTCACCAGTGTACCAATGCAGGAAAGCCTTTCGACGGAACATGGCAGTGAATTGCTCACCACCCTCCTGAACATCTCCTGAATAGAGTGTAGAGTTACCAATGAAAGTGGGACGTTTTCCATCTTTGCTAAAACCAGATGGAGGAATATCACAGACGGTGGATTTAACATTGTTGCTTGGAATCCACTCAACAAAATACGAGGAATTCTTGTTCTGAACATTGATCATCTGCTCATCAACCTCCTTGGTGCTCATCTTGCCACGGAACATGGCAGATGCAGTCAGATAACGACCGTGACGGGATCAGCAGCACACATCATGTTCTTTAGCATCCCACATCTGTTGTGTCAACTCGGGTACAGTGGGAGAGCTCTGTACTGCTGTGACCCACGAGATGTGAGAGGAGCAAAGCCAACCATGAAGAAATGCAACCGAGGGAAGGGAATGAGATTCACAGCCAGTTTGCCGAAGATCTGAATTGAGCTGACCGGGGAATCAAGACAACATGTTACTCCACTCATAGTAGCCGAAATTAGATGGTTCAGATCTCCAACTGTGACAAAAAACACCAACCCAATTTCAGAAATCAATCATAAAAAGTTAAAATTGAGATTTAAAATGAAAAAATTCTCAGACACAAATGTTAAATAGAAAACAGAACATAACATATACACTCACAGCTGGGAGTGGTGAGTTTTAAGTGTGCTGAAGCAGAATATCATAAAGAGCTTCGTTATCCAAAACCATGCATTCATCAGCATTCTCTAACAAGCTGGTGAACCGATAGGAAGTTGCATTGTAAGGCTCAACAACAGTGTCAGATACCTTTGGGGAGGGAAACACGGAGAAAGGTGAGCATCATTCTGTCTGGGTATTCCTCCTAATCTTCGATATCAACAGGGGAACAGGTATAGCATTCGACAGGTGTTCTTCTGTAAGGGTAACATCAGTGTCAGTGTCACGAATAAAAGTGACATATATAAGCTCTCACAATTTGGCGAGTCCAAGTGGTTCGGATAAAGTACCACATCAATGAAAATATTGGCCAAAATTTACAAAAACAGACAATTATATCCTATATATTGGCAAGCACAAATTCACGAGATTCAGTCAGAATCCAACTTAGCTGTCAGGAAGCAATTTGCAACTACATCAACAAAGGGCACATTGGATGGAATATAATCCCACCAAAGGAGGTATTCAACCAAAAGGAATTGGTCTACTCATAGGCTGATTTAGAAGTAAAGGCATATGAAAGTCACATTTCATGAGTAAAAGAAAGGAGAAATGGACCAAAATTACCGGCAAAATCGGGATATGCTAAAGCGAATACCGTTCACAGATGACTGGTATAAGGTTGAAAACACGTTCAACTGTGGATGTTGAAGATCAAATTAGAAACAGGGGCCCTTGGAGAAAAAAATGCTATCATGCATCAAAGAAATTTGCATAGTAACAACCAAGTCGCTGCAAACCTAAAATGCATGAGATTCCCTTAACGAAAAAGAAAAAAAGAATGTGAGCTTATAATCACGAGAACGGCAGGCAGTATACATATGGGAAAATTTAAAAAGAGGGACGCTTGTATACATTCTTGAAACAGTGAACTGATGGAAGCTAAAGCAATATATAAGAAACCAAACCTTGCAAACAGTCACAGTTCTCAGCTTCCTTCCTGACAACATCCAAAATGGCGTCAATTAGCTCAGCCCCCTCCGTGTAATGGCCCTTCGCCCAGTTGTTCCCTGCACCGGACTGCCCAAACACGAAGTTATCTGGCCTAAAGATCTGCCCGTAAGGCCCAGATCTAACGCTGTCCATGGTTCCGGGCTCAAGATCCATGAGTACTGCCCTCGGCACGAAGCGGCCACAACTTGCTTCATTATAGTAAACATTAACCCTCTCGAGTTGAAGCTCGGAGTCACCGTGGTACCTTCCGGTGGAGTCGATCCCGTGCTCCGCACAGACGACCTCCCAGAACTTCGCACCGATCTGGTTGCCGCATTGTCCGGCCTGTATGTGAAGAATCTCACGCATTTTGTCTGCAAAGAGAAGAAAATGAACGGTATAAACATCAACTTTTCGACGGAAAGAACAAATCTCAAAGAAAAACAAGAAACCACGGGAAACCAAACAGCAAAAGTAGATTTTCAAGATCGGAGAGACGATGAGGTGATCTTTCCGGAGAGCATTAAAGTAAGAAAGCACAAAAGAAAGCGATCATCTTAAGCGGGAGAAATGAAGCAACAACGCACAAAAGTGAGCGATCTATCTTACCAGAGAGAAAACCAGAAGATGAACGCGCGAGAACCGGAATGTGAAGGTAAACGAGAAACTTGGACAAGTAAAAGCCGGAAAAAGGTAAATAGAAGAAGAAACCTCCTTGGGAAACCGGAGGGAGAGAGGAAAACAAAGATCTGAGATTGAGAAACGGACGCAAGATATTTATAAGGGAGGGCTGACGATCGCCGTTATCTAACGTCGTAGAGACGTTGGTTCTGACGGTATTGGCGGGACCGCCTCGGTATGGTGTGACGTTATGAAATTCGAAATTGCGGAGAAAAAAAAATTAGGTGGAAGCATGCAGGTTCCGTGATGACTAAAACACCCCTAGGTTTCCGAGAAAATAAAGATTATGATTGACGGCACGGAGAAGACGAGTTCACTTCTCGGGTTGTAAATGGGTTGGATATGAACCCTCTTTCGGATGATGTGATAACTGGGCCTAGCTTCAGTTCATGATCCATATAATCATTCCTCGATTACTATTGTTGAAGGGCTTTCATCGATAGTAGGGATGTTCATAGGGCATCAGTTCATGATCCATATAATCATTCCCCAATTACTATTGTTGAAGGGCCGTCAACGATAGTAGGGATGTTCACGGGGCATCCTCGTTTCAGAACCTTGTTCCTCTTTCTATTTTCATTTTGCGATGAGACCAAAACGATTCTTATCTCTATCCCCACGGGGGAGACCCATAGGAGAAAAGAGGAATGTTCAAACATGTTAGAGCTCACTTTTATATATGAAATAAAATCTTATTTTATTTAAAATATATTTAAATTCAAACATATTATTATGGATGAAGTGTAGAGAATGACGATGAGTTTATGAATTTAAAAAAGAGATGATACTTTTTTTTTTGCTCTCATAGTTTTCAAATGGGCCTAATTTGTTAGAATGAATGAGAAGAGGGGTCGGAGCTAGGTTCACGGGTGGAAACTTGTTAACCCCTTCCCCACCCTGATTCCCGTTGGTGATTTCCTTACTCTCCCCATTCCCATTCCTGTTAGAGATGTCAAAATGGGTATGGCTCGAGGGAGCGGCCCAACCCAACCCTATTGACATCTCTAGTTTCTGACTCTTGTTTCTATTCTCCAAATATGCTTCATTCTAGATTTCCACGGAAAACGGAGAATCTCTTTCCCATGAACATCCCTATTGAAGGGGTTCGACTAGGCTAAGGATGACAATCTCTCTCTACATCCCCCGTAGGTGGGTAGAGCAAAGTAGAAAAAAAACACAATACAAGTGAAGCATGTAGGCTTTAAGGCAAACACATTATGCCCATCTAACGTCGTAGAGACACTAGTTATGACGAAAGGGGGGACCTCCTCTATATATATAGTGGGACGTTGTAAAATTTGAAATTATAGTTCCAATTTCCTATTAATTTTGTCCTTATACTCATCCACTAACACAATATCGTCTACAAATAACATACACTAAGGTACTTTATCTTGAATATGTTTTGTTAACTCATCAATGACCAATAAAAATAAATATAGACTTAAAGTTGATCCCTAATGTAACTCAATATTAACTTCAAAGGAGATTACCATTCTTTCATGAGTCCTTACACAAGTTTTTGAATCATCGTACATGTCTCTTATAAGATTTATATATGTCAATGAGATATCTATCTCTTTTACAAGGTTCTCCAAAGACCATCTCTTGATATTCTATCATAAGCTTTTTCTATATCAATAAATATCATATGAAAGTTCTTCTTTTTTGCTCTAAAATGTTTCATAAGACGTCTCAATAGGTGAGTCGATTCAATAATAGATTTGCCACGCATGAATCAGAATTGGTTTTTTTATTGTACTTGATGCTTTACGTGTAATAATTTTTTCTCATAATTTTATAGTGTGGCTCATTAACTTGATATCTTGATAATTCGAACAATTCTAAATGTCTCTCTTGTTCTTATATATGGGTATAAGTGTAATCGCTCTCTATTTTTCAGGTATCTTTTGGGTTTTTCATATTTCATTAAATAGTGAAATTATGCAGGTTCCATAATAACTAAAGTACCCCTACTTTGATTATCATAAGCACTAAAGTTGCTTAATATGAGGGTGATCCAATATGTATTATAAGGGCACAACGGGAACATGAAGATTATGGTTCAAGGGTTGGGGAGAAGGCGCGTTCACTTCTTGGGTTGTAAATGGGTCGGATATGAACCCGTTTATAGATGAAGTGACCTTTAGGTAAGTTTTGAGTTCAGGATCCAGATAATCATTCCTGGATTGTTACTGTTGAAGGAGTTCTACCTGGTACATATTCAAGTTAGAGATAGTTGGTTCCATGTAAGCAAGGTCTGATGGTTCAAAATATCCAGTTTCGTGTTGCTTGAAACCATGAACCAATAAATAGATTGGGTTTCACCCAGTTCCAATTATAGTTTGTAACCATTGCTTCTAGTTGTGGTTACATTTTGAGCCTTAAAGGAGCTAAAATTGAAAAGAAAATAAAAAAATTGATGCTCTTAACTATTGGTTTTGGGTATTATGTTTAAATTTGGCTTCAAGATGTCTAGAACCGAATAATCGATATTTAAAACACTGTCCTCCCGATTGAATACCCTAATTCCTCTTCTTTCTCTTGTGGTTTCCCTCCATCTTCCAATGTTGCTCTTCATTTGAATCATTCATCTCTATTGTGGGTCATCCTTCTTCCTCTTCTACGGCTCTTTCCATCTCCTTATTGTAGTCGTGCTCTAGATTTGGATTGTTTCTCTCGACTATGGCCATGCATAATACCCAATTCTACTTCTTTTTCTTATAGTTTTCTTTTGTCTCCTTATTGTGGTCGTACTCTTCATTTGAATTATTTTTCACGGTTTCATGTCGTCCTTCTCTTTTGTTGTGGTTTTCATTTCTCTATTACACTCATGCTCTTCATTTGGATTGTTTCTCTTTGTTACGGATGTGTTGGTTCACAAATTACTTGGCATAAATAATATAAGATGTGAAGTAGCTCTCATATTCCAAAATTTCATTATGCTTGATGAGTTTGGTAAGATTATTACTTATTTGTTAAATCTGGTGTTGTAAAAAGATGTATCAATCGACCAAATGAGAATATCAGGGATACCTTGAGACTCAGTGCAAGGTATACAGGTTGATACTTAAATGTTAAGTATAATACCTCATTTCATTATGTATTATTTTTGTAGATTCTTGCAACTATTATAGTCTCACTATTTCTAGTTGATTGTTGTTATCATTCCATAAAAGGTTATGTTCTAGCTACCATCCATTAGAAGCTTTGTTGGATGACACTCAATTAGAAGTTGCAAAACCGATTTTTACCTATAAAATTATAAAACTGAAATAACCAAACTGATGTTTATGATTTTAGAGGTAAATAAGTTCGGTGTTAGTTTATAGATTTAGTAGAAAATCAATTTTCGGTATGTTTGGTTCAGTCCTTGAGTCGAACTGGCACCCCTAAGAGGAGGAACTATAATTGAACTATAGAGTCTTCAGTTTGGTGATGGTTTCAGGTTTGGTTAGGTCAACTTCAAGCTTTATCAATTTTGTATCCACTGAGGTTTCACTTTGGGGATGACAATATTGTCCTAACCCATGCAACCTCAACATGATTGGGCTATATATAAGAGAGAGTTTGTGTATATAGATTTGAAGAACTCATAAAAAAATAGAGAACCACAAGAAACTACTTGTTTCTACTGTTTGATTGACATGATCAGCGTTGAAGATTTGAATGGAATTTTTTGTACTTTGCATTTAATGTACCACATTTTTTTATCAACTCCACCATTCATCTCAAAGATTGAATGGTCATGATGGGTTCCTTGTAGTTATCTAATTTTGTAAGTTCCCTAAATCTATTCTCCTCACCCTCCTCTCTCTCTCTCTACATATATATCTATACATAAATATACTTACACTCATTAGGGAAAAGAGAACCTGAACCCAAACTTGCTCCATGTATACCTGTCCCTGACCCACCCATTGCCATCCTAATTCTAGTTCAAACCATCAATCCAATCTCAAATTGGATAATTACAAATTTTGGCAATTTTAGATCCAAGCACCATTTTGGGGCACAAACTAAACTCAGATATAGGTTCTATAAAGTATATCATGAAAAAGAAAAACATATTGAAGTCCTATAAGAAGAACGAGACCATGCTCAAACCATATGCACGAAGAAATATGAGATTAGAACTTCTTCATTGAAAATTTTCATATCTTAATCAAGGTTCATGTCAAAGTCGGGTTTGGTACTATTTTTATTAGAGGACTGTAAACACCAACAACAACTAAACAACAACAACTAAGCCTTTCCCATACTAGACGGGGTCGGCTACTGTAAACACCCTAAATAATTTTTTTTTGAAAATACTCTAAAATTCGAAAGCTGACTTATTTTAAATATTTTAGCTTTAAAATGAAGATTTTAAATCTTTAAAACAACGATTTTAAAAAGTTTTAAGCCCATAAGATTGAAGTAAAGCAGGTTGACAGGTGGGGCCCCCCTTGAGCTAGGAACGATTTCGAAAAGGACAAGCCAGAAATCAAGGGAGGAGATCAAGTCAAAATCATATCCTCACCCAAGATCAAATAAAGGTGGACGACCTCATCAAACCCAGCCCACTTCAACCAAATCCTAGACATGATTGACTTGAATTAAACATCAAGCCTTACTTAAACCGAATGTTTTTAATTCAACCAATATCAGGATTTTGCTAGCCTTGTTCATCCTATATCCTTGGGCCAAAATTTATCAAATCACCTTCTTACCTAGCCTTGATCAAGTGAAGGAATCAACAAATGCAAGCCACTTGAAGAAGCAAGGATCGGCTGATTGTAAGGGCTCAAGCACCTAGCCGGCCATGGCTAGGTGCACCCAATCAAGTCCACAACCAGCTCACATGGGGATGGTCCATAACTAACCAAAAGGGAACCACTCTCCTCTCTCTTCTATGTGAAGACCATGAAGAATTGGATCAAATTGGATGTTGGGTTGCCCGCTCCAAGGAAGGGCCTAGAAAGGCCCCCTTGGCCTATAAATAGAGGTAAAGGAGGGGAGTTGGATATCTTGGAGTATCTTGAATCTTCTTGAGAGTTGTTGGACTTTGGGCTGTTGGAGTGAGAGAATAGGCTGCTAGGGAGAGGCCTAGAGAGGGAAAGGGGTGTTAGTCTCAAAGCTCTTGGGTTTAGGTGAGAGAATTGAGTGAATAGTGAGGAAAAAGAGGGTCGAGCACCATTTTTGGAGGTCATCTCCAAGGGAATTCGGGTAAGTGCTGGTTCTAACTTGATTAAATCCTTATCTTTTCTTGTTATTCAATTGAAAATAGGTTGTATTAATGGAGATTTGTCTCCTCCCATGATGTAATAGAAGTAAATGTGCAGAAATTTCCCTTTCTTTTGCTTATGCACTCTATGTGTTTGAGTTCTTGATTCTACTCCAATATATGTTATAAACACTCTATATCTTCTTGTCCCCTCTATGCTTAAGTTATTACATACATTTCAATCAATTTTTCTTCAGCATTTAATTTCAGGATGTTGTGTTGTTGCACTTTGATTCGTGAGTTTTGCATCATGTATGTTTTAAAACCTGAAAACTGATTTTCAACATCCTTGCATACGTTGATTGTCTGATTTTTCATTTCCTAATCACTGCTTTAAACCCTCCAAAATTTTACACACTATATCTATATAAATAGGCCCACTCCTAATAAAATTTTGAAGAATTTTAGGGTCGTATAACTACATAATTAAAACTGTGCAAGATCATGAAAAATTTTGCAAACTGTTTGTCCATTCAGTTTTCTTATAATAGAGCTTGGGTATTCATGTCATAACTCTATCTATAATTATCCAAAATCAGTGATTCTTAGTTCATTAGAAAGGTGACGTCCATAGCTTTCCAACAAGACTAAATTCACTAAATTTGAACTCTGAACACTAAGATACAGGCTCATCTTTGAGCCTCTATATTTCTATGATAGAACAGTTTTAAGTGTCTAAGCAGAGACATTTCTTTGAATTAATTCTGTAACATCGTAACCCCAAATGCAAATCTGAAAAATATCTTAAACTCTTCACATCTTAGGATTAGTCCTGAAAATTTTTGGTGATTTTTTGATGTCTTTAAGGCATTCAAAAAAATTCGAGAAATAAGTCTTGAAAATAGAGTTTTCTGTTTTTCAAAACTTGTACATTTTTTAACTTGAAAACTAAGTGCACTAACTTGTCATTTTTCAACACCTTGTTTTCACGTGAATTTGGAATATTACCTATGTATTTAGAATCCCTAAGCACTTAAGCTTACCCTTGAGCATCGGTTGAGGAAGGCCTAAAGTAAAAAGAGTCTGCTTATCTACAATCGCGTAGTCGGATTTAACTTTTGCTAGTTTTTAGAAACTAACTAAAACGCTCGTGCACGAAGTAGAATTGAAAGTTTCCCTTCAAATCTCTACATAGGCTTGGGGTGAAAATTTCATATCTACAGAATTGGCATGCCCGATGGGACTCGAGTCTTTTGGGATTCCAAGTCTAGGTGATTTTTCAAACTTCAATCTTTTAAAACTTTGGTGTTAAGACCTCTTTTGTACACAAGTTGATTTTGAAACAATATCAAGTTTAGATGATTCATTTGAAAACAAGTCAAGGAAATCCTCATCGCATTTCTCAAATCGATTTTCCAAAAGCTCAAAGAAATCCTCTAAAACTTGTGATGAAAAACTTGTCACTTTGAGAGAAAGAGCAAGGCAACTTGAAAGGGAACTCGAGACCCTAAGCCAAATGTCCAAGGCATATCGATCCCATGAAAAATCATCTCGGGTACATAGAGAGAAAAAGCATACCCAGAAAACCAAATTGAGCCCAAAATTCGATGAAGAAAATGAGGCTACAAATGCAACAAGTATTGAGATTGAATCATCTAACCTTGCTCATCCTCCAAGCATCCCATTTTTCATTGAAAAACCAAAAAAAGTTTTTTACTTTTGGAAAGATCAAAAAAATTAGAAAATCTTCTAAAATAAAAAAAATTTGAAAATAAAAAATTTGAAATTTTGAAAGTTGAAGGTGAAGTCCACGTTTGTAGGCACATAAGCGGAGTGGGGCATGAGGATCACTTCACCCACATCACTCCACATGTTACACAAATATTTGCTCCGATGGGTTCCAATCCCATGAGCACTACTTCGCAAGAGAATGAGTGTTGCACATACGTAGGCTTGGAGGATGAAATCCAAGACTTCGCAAAGCAACGAGAGTTTAAAGCCGTGCATGAGATAGAGCAACCTCAGGACGCCCGCAAGGAAGCTTGCTCTCACCATAGAAGGTAGACAAGTTCGAAAAAGGTATGTTCGAAACTCATTCCCCTACAAACTCCCTACTCGATCCTTTCCTTCTTAGTGTAGGATCGATAGATCATTCATATACATTGGATACATCGAATCACACTCATGCACCCATATACCCACAAAATGTGTCAAAGGATATGGATTTTCAAGGTATGTCGAATGTCCCACACCAAGAAAAATAATTTCAAAAAGAAAAACAAGATCAAAATAAAGTTCAAAATATGGTAAACATGGTTACTCCTAAGGCATGCATCAACATCCTAGGTACACCTAACCTTATCATGTATAAACAAGTCTCCTTGAGCCTAGGTTTGCATCATAAATCCAAGTCTATGACCATGATTTCCTTAAACCTTCGTAAACCAACAAAGGGACCGACCATGCTTTCCCTTGGAATCCTTCTTCCTCCTTTGTACAAGGGATCAAACATTCTCTCCCTTAGCACCCATATAAATTAACCCCTAGGGGCACACTTGGTTGCACCTAGGACCCATCCCCTATCAGCCACCTATTAGGAGAAACTGAGCCATACCCGACCAAGGTCATCCATCTCCTAGAAGAAAATAAATCACCCAAGCCATCCAAACCTAGGGTCATGTGTCCCCTAGGAAAGTCCAGATCTTCCACCATCTCAAACTACATCTCCTAGCCAAACCAAATCGAGTGTATAACCATGATATTGATGACACTCAATTCTAAGGCCATTCACTTTACAAAAACTTTTCAAAACTCAAGAAGCCTTGGAATATGATGTTGAACATGTGATATACATCATACCAAGGTCTAGGAGCCTATAACCAAGGTAAGATTGAGCACATCCTACCTATACCTAACCCAAGTCGATATGGATTGGGCTATACCCCATCCATACCCCTGAGCCACCACCTAAGACCACTTGGGTCAAGGGTGCCCTATAACTCACTAATACCGAAACCTATGGCTTAGACCTCTTGTTTAGAGTCTAATTCATGGTATTTTCTTTATAGGTTTGATGGAAGACCCTTTTCTAGAAAAAAATCCAAAAAAATTATATATTTGGAAAAACCAAAAAAATCTAAAAAATTTCCAAAACCCAAAAACATTGGAAAAACTCAAAAATTCCAAAAAGAAAGTTGTTTATGTACCTTCTCCTAGTTCTTGTTTGGAAAAATCCAAAAAAAATGAAAAATTTCAAAATTTCAAAAAAAAAGTCTTTTACATTCATCCTTCTAGCATTTGCTTTGAAAAAGACAAAAAAATTCAAAAATTCAAAATTTCTAAAAATATTGGCCATGTACAAAGCCTATTTTTGAGTTCTTCTAAACTTGTATATATTCCCAAACCAAAATCGTCCAAGCTTATCATCCACAACCCCACTCTCTTGTCCAGCACTTCCCTAGAAATTAAAGTGTTTGAGAATGATCAAAGCAAGGAGGAAGATCCCCTCATCCATGAGGAAGATCAAACCTTCGAGCTTCCTGAATTTCATAGAATCCTTGATTTGTAAAAACCTTCAAATTTCGTAGGAGGGGATTTTGTAGAAATCAACATAGGGAGTGAGTCTAACCTAAAGTATATCAAAATAGGTACATGTTTATATGAGCATGAAAAAGTATCATTCATTGCATTTTTGAAATCCTATGTTGATGTATTTGCATGGACCTACGAAGACATGCCCGGTTTAGACCTGAGAGTCGTAGAACATCATCTACCCTTAGAACTCAATGTAAAACCCATGAAACAAAAGCTTAGAAAATTCATCCCAATGTTCACTCCCAAGTGAAAGAGGGTTTACAAGATCTTTCAAAAGCCGCTTTATAAAACCCATTGCTTATTCTGAATGGCTTCCAAATATTGTTGTGGTTCGAAAATCCAATAGAAAAAATTGAATTTGCATTGATTTTAGAAATTTGAACAAAGCCACTTCAAAAGATAATTTTCCTCTTCCAAACATTGATTTGATAGTGGATAACACTACAAATCATGAAATATTTTCTTTTATAGATGACTATTCGGGTTATAATCAAATCAATGTAGCACAAAAAGATCAGGCAAAAACTGCTTTTACTACACCACAGGATAGTTGAAAACTGTTTTTACTACACCTTGGGGCAAAAACTTAGGGATGTGTGTCTATGACCCTCAACCTTCGGGCATGTGCCAATCTTGCGACATCATCACTCATAGGATTTGAGCCTTCAACTATCTAGCAGGTGGAGGGCATTCTCACTAATTGTGAGTTTGTTTTTTCTTTCTCTTTTCATTAAGAAGAAAATCAAATCCTTAGAGTAGATTGTCAACAATCCTCAAATGCTTTTAGCACTAATCCTTTTTTTCTTGATAATGACTTGATTGATAATAAAGAAAACTAATCGTGTGTATATTTTATGCTTTTGTTTGTTTCAAAAGCTTAAGTCTTTATGTAAAAGACAAAATATTAAAGAAAAAAATAAAATGCACCAATTTAGCAAAGCATGATAATATGTTGAATCTAATTACAGGTAGAGACAAACTTTATTCAATAAGCAATATTACATGATTTATAGGAATTCCTCACATCTTATTCTCAACCTCAATGCAACTCATTTTTCATGAGCTTACATATATTTGTAATATAAGAGACTCAAAAAGAAAATGCAACTACATTTTTGGTCTCGTAGACCCTTGACCTGCAATAAGATCCTCTTAAAAAGGAATTGAATGAGAGAGATTAATAAGTGAAATCCGAATAGAATAATACCTTCTAATGCTCTCCTTTTTGTGTGCGATGTAGGCCTGTTTGAGTTTTTTTGCCGAAGTTCTTTTTTCGTCGAGGAATGATCGATCTTTCATGCTACCAAAACTACTCGCTTGAGTAAATCCAATCTCTTTGAATATTTGGTGAGCTTCACGTGGGGCTTGCTGCAAGACTAAGAAAAGGGTTTGGATTAGAAATGAGTGAAATTGAATAGGTTTGGATTTAAGAATGGGTTTGGCCTAAATTAGGTTGGGATTGGATCGGATCCGACTAGAAGAGTGAGTCTTAGATTAGGTTTGGTTTAATGGGATCCGATTCAAAATCTAATTTTTGATCGTGGGATGAAACCGGAACATGCTTCAGTTATAGATAGGTTAGATGGAGTTTTGGATTTCAAGAGAGGTCCGGTTAGGAATGGTCTAATTTGTTGAAATCGAGTCAACTTTAGTCAAAACTGGGTAGGTAGGTCGAACTGGATCGGGATGAGATCTGGTTTTGAAGTGACTAGATGAGCTTTTGCTTGGACAATAAGAAACATATTGGGCCTCATAGGATTTTGGTATGAAGTGTGATCTCGTTCAAGTGGGTCCAATCGAGTATTTGAGTCGGGTCAGTAAAGCAAACCGAGTTAAATTTGTGTGGATTGGGTCACTCAGGTGGACCCAATTCAGTTTGGGATTTTAGAAGTCAAACAAACGAGAGGGGAGAAGCGGATGGGCTATGATAGATGGTAATGAGGTGCCGCTGGCTGTTTGAGCGGAGTTCGGCAGTGACGGGAAGCCAGCTATTGGTGGTAGGGCTACGGTGAGAATAAGGGTGTCTGGTGATTTGAGCAACGAGGTTGCGAAAATGGCGGCGATGGACGACCGATATGCAAAGGTGGTTTTCTGCTTGTGATAGAGGGGATTCACGGCTAGGCAGGTAGAATCGACAGAAGAACGATGGCATACAATGAACCAATGACACGGAATGGACATGGGTAAGTCTGTTCCTTCTTTTCTCTCTTTTCCTTTGTTCCTGGTGTTGATGGAAAAGGGATGGTGGTAAAGGTCGGCAAGGCAATCGAGCGGTGGAGGTAAGGTCTTTGGGCTCTTTTATTTTGCTGGTGATGGGGTTTCAGGTAGAGGATCTCAACGAGGGTTAGACAAAGGTAGTTCTGGCTAGAGGGGGGTTGTGGTTCTGTGAGAGAGAGAGAGAGAGAGGTTGGTTTTGCTCAATCGACATAGAAAGAGAGAGGGGGAGGGCTGGTTGGCTCTACGTCTTGAGAGAGAGAGAGAGAATGTGGTTCTATGAACTGCAATGTGAGATAGAGAGGGATACATTTTGCTGACACAAGAGACTCTATCAATAATACTTTACTGGATCTGTGATGAAGCAAGGGGATCAACCTTAATAGGGATCGACTGGTCAATTGGACTTTATAATGGAGGCTTTTTAGGGTTTCTGGAGATATTGCTATCACTTGGAATTCTATAGGCAGAAAGGGGCTAGCTGATCTTCTCCCTACTTTGGTTTTTTCACTCTCTCTTCCTCTTGGCATGATTTTTCACAGATTAATCGATGGATTTTTCACTAGAAGGGTCCTCCTTTTATAATGGTGCTTTTTCTTGAGTGCTTGTTGAAGGAGATCTTTCCTCCATGTAAGAAATAAAAGTGCAAGAGAAGTGATCTGCAAGCCTTCCTCCTTAAGGTAACCCACGGATGCTGGCCTATACTTGTAGAGGTTTTACCCTTTTTTGCAGAAGTTGGTTGTTGTTTGCAGCTATATGCATGTTAGTCTTGTGTGTGCATATACTTTTGCAGGGACATTTGAATTGGGATGTTTTTGCATGAGGTATTTGCAGCAACAGGTTTTTGTCGCAACATGATGTTTGCATGAGGTATTTGCAGCAACAACATTACATTTATAGCAGCAACAGTGAACTCTTTATGTATATTTGTGTTGATCCGGTCTATATTTGTATCTTATATTTTTACCTTGTTGACTTCTTTTATTTTGTTTGAACAATATTAGCTATTGATGTGGGACAGACAGACCCCTGCTATTGTATCTATATCTTTGTAAAATGCTCTATGATTATAAAGAGGGTTTATTATTGTATTTTTTTTGTCCTTTGATTGAAATGAATAGAGGATTTTTGTGGTTAAGGAAAGTATTACTATTTAGAGGATCTATCACGGGGTCACATTATGGCATGACCAGATATAATGCGATAACGATAGAAACATTTGTGAAGGAAAAGTGATTTCATAAAGAGATCCAACAACAACAACAACAACTAAGCCTTTTCCCATACGTTAAAGAGATCCAAGTGACTTAAAAATTTACCAAATCTATTCCTAGATTTTGTAAAAGACTTTTGATTTTCAAATAGACTCCTAAAGATGTTCCAATTAACAATACTATGCGACTCAAAAGAATACCTCAAAAGAATATCAAATAGACTCCTAAAGATTTTCAAACAATATCAATCCTAAAGATGTTCCAATTAACAATATCAATATATCATGTGGTCCTTTCTCTCGAGGTCCTGAAATACATCAAAAGAATAGCCTCCCAAAAAGATCAAGTGCAGGTATCATAGTTGCAGAAGGAAGAAGAATGTTCATATTCTTGAAATTACAAAAGATACTCGAGATTTGCTAACTATACAATGGGGACATGTAGATGCAAATGTAACTATAAATGTGAAGTGGGGAAGCAGGGTGAAGTGAAAGTAGTGAGATGTGCCTTGGGTGGAGAGAAGACATAGTGGACTCAAAGGGAACTCGAAACATCAAAAGCTTAAGAATGTATGAGAGAAGAACCATCTTGGTCATTTGATCATATCAAGAGTAATATGACTCAAAACAAAAGAAAAATGCCTTAGCTTATAAGATGTATTTATATTATGAAATGTATCGTGGAAATAACTCAGGATAGGAATGATGTGCATGTGATATATCATTTTGAGCACTAGTGAGGCATGTGATGCTCTTGTCGAAAGACCATGATAAAGGTATGCATTTTGGTACAAGCTAAAGAAAGATAAAAGACACGTCTAGACACCAAAACACGATCGAGAACACAAATTTTTTTTTTCAGGTGATCATGACTCATGTGTTAGTTTTAGAAAATTACAAAAATATCCACTTTTGCATACACCTTCAAATGAAATTCAGTTGAACAAACCATTTTCGCCCACGCTTTTTGTCTTAAAGTACTAATAGAGAAAACAAATAATGAAAATTTAATGATCAAGATCTCGATTATTAAAATACAAAAAACAATCATCAAGTGACACGGGCTAGAATCTCCTAACTTTAACTGGAGCCTGGATTATTCCTCTAATGTGACAGACAATGTTAAAAGATCAAGTCGACTGCAATAAATATTATAAAGTGATTGATTCTATTATTGTAGGATAACCTTTATTAATTGTTAGTACCAAATGAATACTACACACACTGAGTATAACTAAGTTTTACACACACACACACACACACACACACACACATATATATATATATATATATATATATATATATATATATATATATATATATATATATATATATATATATATATATATATATATATATACATGAATGTATTTATGTATGTGTGCTTGTGTATGAATCTTATGATTGAAAACATTGATCAAAGAAATTAGAATTTTCAGCTATGAAAGACTCCATGGAAGAGAAAACCTTTTAGTAAGGAGAGAGGGGGCATGGTTTTGGTGGTAAAGATTGGTGATCAACCACCATCTCCATCCACTTGTCTAATACTAGAAGTTTTGATTTGTAATCCTCATGATCAAAGCTCTCAAAAACAGCCCCAATTTATATCCCTCATAATTATCTGCCCATAAATTTTAGCATTCAAACCGCTTGTTTTAGGTCATATCTTTGGCTCGTTTTACTCCACCTATGTACCTTATAATTCTGTAAAAAAAATAAATTTGAATTTCATTAGAAAAAAAAAGATGTTCATTTGAATAGCAACAAGCAAATTAAGCTTATGCGATTACCTAGTAAAGGTTCTCTTTTTGGTAACAAGAAGGCACAAAGGCGCGATACGACAGCTTGCTTATTATCATCTATAACATACATAAAGAAAGAAAACTAGGGAGAGTGTGCAAAAGATGCAAACCTAACACCGAGTGACCATATCAAGCCAAAGCATCTACGCATCTAGACATGTCCGTTCCGGTTAGCCAAAACCTGAACCGTAATCAAACTGGCCAGGGGCTGATTCTGGATACAGTTCCATCAGTTCCAATTTGAGTATGAAACTGGTACTTTTGTGAAAATTTTTAAAAATTATTGAAAAACTTTAAAAAAGTACTGAAACCGCGGTTTGGAACCACCAGTTCTGGTTTGGTTCCGGTTCCAGTTTTATAAAAGGTGGAACCGGAATCAAACATGGTGGTCTTTGGTTCCAGGCTCGGTTCTGTTCCAATTTTGCCGGTTCCTGGCCCAGTTCGATTTTGGTTGGAACCGGCTATGTCTATATTAGCCTCTCTATAAATATGTTCCATATGAAATTTGTGATCTCGTTGCTCTGAAGTCAATTTAGCCAAACCATTTGAGCTTTAGTTAGATTTATTCTGTCACCGAGCCCTCGACGATTGTGTGGCTGTTTCAATGCTTTTGATCTTCTTGTTTTGTAAATCGAATGGCAAGAAATTCAAGGAGAGAGGATCAATACAGAGGTAGGTTCCAATAAACATCAGTTTTATATTGTCCTTATATTGGGTTGCAAGTCGATTTCCCTAAATAATTCATTAAAAGGTGTAGGAGCTTTATTGTGCCAAGCTCATGGCAAAATCTCTTGATGAGGTTGCAATTCATTCATGTTATTAAAATAAGTGCAACATAAGTACCAAGAATTGCATGTAAATAGGAACTAGCTAGAATCAGAACCCAAACCCGAACCCGAACCAGACAAAGAATCGGATACCACCTGGTTCAGTTCCAGTTGTACCTTCCGAGGAACCATAACTGGCCGTTTTCTAATATTTTATCTAAATTACAAATTTTTTAATGTCTTTTTTTTTCAGTTTTGGGCTGTTAAGGATTCAACATCAAACGCTAACGAGAACTAACTAGGTCCCAATTCGGTTACAGTTTCTAGTTCCAAGAAAACTAAAGCCAGCTCGGTTTAGTAGTTTCCTTCACCACATAAAAGTTTCAAAATCCACCACTAGGAACAATCCCGCTTTAAAACCCGAGGTTAAGACCCTCAACCCTAGGGTCATCTCTTGGGCATTTGCCTTAGCTTACATGAGAGTTGGAGTACCACCTAGAGTAATGCAGTTGAGGTGAAAATGGATCCATTTTGAACCATATCTAACACGTCCCAAACTATTAAAAAGCATGCAATGGATTGTGCCCAAGAGATCTAAGGGTTTTATATATATATATATATATATATATATATATATATATATATATATATATATATATATGAAATTATGCGATTGGAGAAAGAGTAGCCGAGAGCAAAACTGAAAAATGAGGATTTCTCTACTTCTAATGAAAGCTCTTGGGATGAAACCGAGGAGGAAGACAAATCGAAGAAGAAGATAAGCAAACCAAAAGAGTAGAAAGATAATCACAAGTAGGAGCCAAAGGAGGCAAAGAAGGATTCAAAAATAAAAGAATTTAAGATGTACCATGGCAATCCTATGAAATAAAAACAAGAATAAAAGGAGGTATGACATTAAAGACTTCTTATCGGCAGATTATGATAGTGATGACAAAAGCCCAAAGTTCTACCAATTCGATGGTCATGAAGATCTTAATTCACCCCTCCAACTATCCACGAGAAGAGCTATTAAAAAAAGATGGATAATACCAAATGAGTATATTGGTTTTATCATAGTCTTAAGATGAAGCCTTTAGATGGATGATCAATCACAACCTTAGTCATTTCCGAACCTTCGAAGGTCTAACCACATCTTTTATAGAAAGATTTGACTGCAATATAGAAGTTGCACCTACCTTAATCACCATGAGAGATAAAAAACAATGAAAGAGTAAGGATGCATACACCTACATAACTCGATGAAGATTCATATTAAAATATGTTAAGCAACTACCAGCAAGGTATGTGTAGTCATGCTCATCCTCAAAAACTTCCACTCTAACCTTCGTGTCGTGCTAGATTTCTTTATTTGAGAAACTCATAAAAAATGCTACCTTGTTTGAATCTAACCTTAGAAAGTATATTTATAATGACTTCATGAGACTCAAGTCTATGAAAGACTAACTAAAATCCATATAACCAACCAAGATAAAGCTAGAGACTAGGCATCTAGGTTCAATCAGAAGCCAAAGGACGCATCCACTTTAATGTTCAAGTCTCTAGGATTTGAACATAATATTCCCCCTAAGTTTTAGCCTAGGACTCATGACAAAAGAGAACTAGAGACAAGGATGTCAAACCCCACATGGAACTTAGAATGAAAATTTGCTCCTCTAGGACAATCTCTCACATAAGTCCTAGACATTACGTTAGAATAAGAATTAATCACACTCACATTCCTAACCCTGTTAAAAAGGGTGATGCCCTGAAGGGTATTACCAATTCCATATGCTCTATGAACATGATACAACAAATGTATATTCCTTAAACATCATATCCAAGACTTGATTGTTTAAGGAAAACTTGACATTTCAAATGAGCATGAACCTAACAAAAGAAACAAAGACTAAGGTGTATTCAAGAATCCTTTCCCTTAATACCATAGGACCCAAGTCACCATGTCATATTCCAAAGGCCCAGTTCAAAAAAGTCTTGGTCAGTCGAATCATGAACTTCCACTTCACCTTCATCTTCGTCATCATTTTCTATACACTCACTAGAACCAACTCCTCACAGTTCATCATAATCTACTCCAACAACTTCTTCGAGTTCACCAGAATATACTTTGGCAAATCCTTTGAGTCTACTAGAATACACTTTGACAACTCTCCTTGCATCACTGAAATATACTCCAATAACTCCTCATGTTTTCCCATATTACACTTCGGCAACCCCTCCCGATTCTCCAAAATATACTTCAGAACCTTCTATAGTCTCTCTTAGATTGTGTCCTAAAGCTTCACTATACCTAGGTTACTCATCTCCAAAGTATCACTCTATTCCTTTGCTTCTATACATGAACATGCATCTCCTTTTTTTTTATATATAACTGCATCTACTTTTATTTATGTCATATTAAGTATCACAACACATTCACATCACATCAGTTCATCGTACCATACACAACCCTTTTCGATCTCAGATATCACCTTGCAACCTCTGTTCATAACTGTAAAGTAGGAGAGAACCCAAACATTGATGAGACAACACCTGAGTCTAGAGAGGACAATGATGATTTCATTGCCCTCCCTGAATTTGGCCATGTCAAGAGAAACCATTTAAGTGTTTGCTTAACTAAACCTAAGAAAGAGGCATTCACCGAGTTCTTATGAAAGAACAAAGACATGTTTCTATAGACATATTCAAATATGCTTGGGTTAGACCTAGGAATTTGCAGACACCATTTAATATTGGACCCTACTATCAAACTAATTAGGCAAAAACCTAGACAGATTCACTTTGAGGCTGAACTCAAATTTAAGGAGACTCTCAAAGAGATGCATAAGGTCGGTTTTGTATAGGCAATAGCCTCTTCCAATTGCTTGTCCAACATTGTCACCTTTAATAATTCAACGGAAAGGTTAGAGTCTGCATTGACTTTAGGAACCTAAATAAAGACAATCCTAAGGATGACTTTTTCCTGTCAAGTATCAATCTAATTGTTGGTAGTACAACAAACTATGAAATGTACTCTTTTATTGATGATTACTCTAGATGCAACCATATCAAGTTGTATTCGAAAGACTAGTGTAAGATTGTGTTCATAACTTCTCGTGAGACATACTGTTACACAATGATATCCTTTGGACTCAAGAACACTCAAATAATATATCAATGAGCTATGATGATGATCTTTCATGATTAAATTCATAAGCTTATAAAGGTTTACATGGATGACTTCTTAGTGAAATCTATAGAGAACCCTACTCCTAGTGTCATTGTCCCAGATGTTTGATCATCTACATCAATATAACTTAAAGCCACTTGAAGTGTGTCTTCAGTATCAAGTTGGGTAAGCTCTTAGGATTCATGGTTAGTCAAAGGAGCATATAAATCGATTTCTCTAAGATCTAAGCAATCATCGACATATCACCACTCTCTAATATGTCTCAACTTAGAAGCCTTCAAATTTGCCTATAGGCTATATGAAGGTTCATCTCTAACTTAGCTATGAGATGTAAATTGTTCAACCAATAACTTCACAAGAACGATCCTTCTATCAGTTAAAAAAGTACTTATCGAGTCTCCCTATCCCTTGACTCCTTGTGCCATGACAAACCCTACTTGTATACCTATTTGTCTATGAGTCAACTTTAAGAGTCATCCTCGTATAGTATAAGGATGATAGGAAAATCAAATTTATCATATAATATACCTCGAATAAGTATGAATGAAAGTACAACCGATTAAAGAAAACATGTCAAGCATTAGAATGGACAACTCAAAAGTTGTATCATTACATGCTATCTTGCAAGGTTCGAGTTGTCTCGAGCTTAAACCACATTAGATACCTTTTTGAGAAGCTTATCCTCACTAACATGTTGTAAATGACAATTACACCTAATATAGTATGATCTTAGATATCAGTCTAAAAAATCTATCAAGGGTCAAGCCTTTGACAATCATTTAGTGAGTTTGCCCATAGATGATGAGGTCCCAGTACCCAATGCTTTCCTTAATGAGTATATCCTTATGATAACCAAAGTTTAGAAGACCATGTGCTCTCAAATAAGGAAGTCAACCATAGCTATAAAATGCATTTCGATGGTTCTAAGACCAAAGTTGGAGTAGGCATAGAGGTTGTCTTAGTCTCTTCTCAGGCATATGTGATTCATGTGTCCTTTTGATTATATTTTGAGTGTTCCAATAATGTCGTTGATAATGAGACTCTCATAAAAGGCCTAAAGATCCTCTTAAGTGTAGGTGCTATCCATGTCGATATCTTCTGTGACTCCCTCTTAGTAATAAACCAAGTCACTGAAGTTTGATATGTAAAACATGACTATTTAGCTCATTACCTTTATGTTACACATAGCCTAGTCTAGCAGTTTGACTCCTTATTTTACACAATAGGATGAGAGGACAACTCGTTCACTGACCATTTGTCCTCATCTTCATCCTTCGTGTTAGGATCAAGTCTACACACTAGATCTATTGTGGTTCAAAAGCTCGCTCAACTGGCTTTTGAACCTCCTTCCATTGAATCTATCACCTATAGTTTTGAGTCGCCAATGACACTTTGCCCTGGTTTTACGATATCAATGTCTTCCTTGAGAGAGAAAAGTTTCCTCCACACACTTTCTATAGAGATCGAAAGACTATTAGGAAACTATTTACCTGATACCACCTTCTTGAGAATGTCCTCTATAAGAAGGGGTTCTCTAGTGTCCTCCTCCAATGTGCTGATCAAGCTGAGGTTGAGATCGTTATGTAAGAGTGTCATGAGGGAGATAGTGACGACCATATCATCGCTCAAATGATGGTATAGAAGATCCTTAGAGCGGATTACTATTGGTTTATATTGAGTCATGCCTATCACTTGCATATTAGACATTGTTACGATTATCAAATTTACAATCATACCATTCATACACCTACATGTGAGTTGCAATTAGTAGTCATCCCTTGACCCTTTTCATGTGAGTATTCAAGTGATTGGACCAATATTTCCTCATACATCTAATGATTATAGGTTCATCTTAGTCGTTATAGAGTACTTTACCAAACTGGTCAATATTGTGTCTTTATCTAGAGTTTTAGGTAAGCATGTAGCTTTTTTCGCTATGAAAAGCATTTTATGTCGCTACAGTGTTTCTAAAGACATCTTGTGTGACAATAAGACTAATTTCAAGAATGAGTGTGTCGATAGGATGTTGTTACCTTAATGTTACCTACTATTTTTCACCTTACTATCTTAGGAGAATCGAAAAGCATATGCAACTAACGAGACCCTTATTGGTATTATAGAAAAATGATTAGTCATAATAGAGATTGTCATAAGAAACTCTACGGTGCACTTTGGGCATATAGGACCTCCATCGAAACTCTTACTAATGCCATACCTTTTGAGTTAGTGTATAATAGAGGTTGTACTACCTATTTAGGTTCAATTGACTTCCCTTTGCATGATTGTATTTCTTGAGATGTCGTCTCATACTAAGTACGAGGTCATTTTGATCAAGTTAGATCTTTTGGATGAGGGGTGTCTATTTTCAGTCGAGTATGCACAATCATATAAGCATCGAGTTACTACACACTATGCACACAAATTTTGAGTCGGTGATCTCGTTCTTGAGCTTATGCATCATAAATGCCTGTACCCTTTAGGAAAATAGTGGACATATTTTGCGTTGTAAAAATGGTTAACTAAAATAATTCCTACTAGTTCACAGACATTGATGTTAGAGATATTTTAGATCTAATAAATATAAAATACTTCAAGAAATATAATCTTTGATATTTGTTGGATCTTGACCTACATTTTATAGCTAGTTTGTGTGGATGATAACAATATATTTCTTAAAAATGATCTTAAGGGAGGGATCTACGTGATAGTTTTAGTGTTGTGTGTCCATAGCTCAATCTTTCGAGTTGTGACTTTCATAGTTGGGAGTGACACTCTAAGATTCCAATTTGGATATCTACACCTATATTGTTTTCATCTATTTGAATCTTTTGATTTGATTTTTTAAAGACTTTACCTGCTTTGTTTCAAACAACTTCAAATTAAATCCTTTTGAACAAATTGTCTTCACTTAAATTTTAGTCTTGAAAAAGTTTAGAAAATCGTTAATGCGACATTATCTTTGTTTTTAAAATACTGAAATAACTCATGATTATGATATCTTATATATACTAGGAACACTTAAGAAGGTACTAAGCAACTCGGTTCATACCCCCATTGTAGTGAAATTCAAGCAATATATAGAAATCGTAAGTTGATCAGCTAACATATCTACATGAGGGATAGACCCACCGCGATCAATTATAGAATGGCACATCATAAATTGAATTAGACACACTCAAAAAGGGATTAAGAAAAATATTATTTTCTGAGGTACGTTAAACATTCATTAATTACTAATAGTGTCAAATCAATGGATGGAATGAATGTGATCCAAGCCCATATCCAGGTGAGATGCCGCTCATTGTGCCAAATAGGTTTGATGTACCGGCTTGCGTTAGGTTTACAAGAGATTAACAGCACAAGCCTATTAGCCTGACAGTGATCCATGATCGGTTGAACTCGCTTCCCTCCCCCTTACATCCATCCATCTGAAAGCACGAAAACCATCATCACCCTTAAACCCTGATCTCGGGCCAACGAGAAATCTCGGTCACTAATCTCGGTCACATCCCGTTCTTAGCCGTTTGTCAGCGGGTACCCTCGAACCAGACAGAGAGATGGTTAGTAAGAGGCAGAGGTTCGCTCTCAAGCGTTTCGATGAAGAGCATGAACGGTTGCCGCAGCAGAAACCGCAATCCTCTGACGATGGAAAAGGCAGGAAGAAGAAGAGGAAGCAGAAGAAAAACAGTGAAAACGAGGGTGGACGGTCCACGAAGTTCAAGAGGAAAACCCACGGCTCAGGTAAGCTCCCGTTCAGGGTTCCCGGGATGAAGCCAGGCGAGAGCTGTTTCATCTGCAAAGCGCTTGACCACATCGCGAGGAACTGCCCCACTAAAGCCATATGGGAGAAGAAGAAGGTCCCCTTATTATTTTTCCGCAAATTTCCTCATTTCCATTGTTCGCCGATTTCTTGGTTCTTATTAGTTTTGCTTATCGGGACTCTTGGGATGTTTGAAATTAGAAACAAAATCTATTATACTGAAAACATAGAAATGAAGCAATAGTTTACAACTGTTTGAGACATCAGTATTAGATTCCCATTAAAATGAGTACCATGAGTTTTTCTGTTAAACAGGAGGGCCTTGGCCCGTGTTACAAAGCACTAGTAGCCTCGATAGAAATGGGTACCTATTCTGTCAGCTAACAGAGCCAAACTGAGGAAAGGCGGGGACAATTGTCACTCATGAAAAATGAGTACCGTGTGCTTCCTCATATATATATGAACGATTAAGACGAAATTTTGTGCTCAAAATTTTCATTGAACCTTTTGAAACCAAATTTAAATTATTAGATTCTGTTCAAGAAATGCCCATATTGATGGCAGTTCTTATAGTTGGTGTTTGTATTTTGGTAGTTGGTTGCTTATGTTAAATGGATCTTCAACGCTACTGATGGTTCGAGTCACTAGCAAGTTGCAAACAGGCACAAATCTTACCTTTTGGTTCAATTTTCAGATCTGTTTGCTTTGCCGTCAACGCGGTCATACTCTTAAGAATTGTCCAAACAATTCTGGAGATCAAGAAAAGAAGAAATGCTATAATTGTGGTGAATTTGGACATTCCCTTTCCAAATGTCCTCAACCTCGTCAAGATGGTAAATTTTCTTGCCTTGCATCAAATTGCTGGATATGCATGCATTTTGCTTGTTGAATATGATGCTTCTTCTCCCTTTTATCACCAATTGAGCAAGGTTTTAAATTTAAAGGGTCTATGAAGTTCAGGATGCGTTGTTGATGCCTAGGCAGGATAATTTTGATTTAATCCTGTCCAATTTGAAGTAATTGACCTCATCAAGATGATGAAATCAAGAACACAAAAAGGACCAGTATAAGGCGGAGCGAAATGGAGTCTTAGGGGGCTCAACGATTTGAATTTTCCTTGAAGGAGCTGGACTCGGTTGATCAGCTGCCAACAAGATTTTGTACCTGGCACCATAGGATTTGGGTTCAAGGCATCGTATCCCCGATGATGAAATTCCTGTCTCCACTGCTATGAATAACAGATGGGTGCATAGTGTGAACGAGTCTTAACCATGTTCAATACCAAAACCAAAACAAAGCCTTTCCCACATTAAGTTGGGAAAATGAATCTTAACTATATAAAATAGCATAATCATATTGCATCATATTAAATGAGAAAAAAGAACAAATATATGTACTGCTTATGGTGTCTTCTATTTATTTAGGTATCTCCTAGATATCAAGCTACTATATTTGCTCATGGGTGGATTAGGCAGCCTAGGCAGGATTTTCAATCAGTATGTTGACATTGAGACTATCATGGTATGAAGTATGAACTATGAAGTACCGATATATTTGAAGTTTGAAGCCAGAAGAGTGTACATGAGGCTACATGCATGCATGTTGTTATCAACGAGGTTGATGGTTTAAAGTGCTAATTTAAGCTTGAGAACAAGCTAAAATTATGTTGATTATTATTTGCAAAGTATGGATCAAATTTAAGCTTGAGAACAATCTGGACTGGGTGTCCAAGTGGTACTATTGTTGATTTTGCCTTCTTTTCAGACAAAGAGAATGTTTGACTCCCTAGGAGTTATGTGACTTTATTGTTTATTCTGTCACTTTGGTGTATGGTCAAGTTGATATCACATATCATGTTGATGCCATGGCCTTATCTTTCACGCGTTGTCTTCTTGGTTATGTTTCTTGTTGATGCTCATGTAATAAAAAATGATTGACTTTTTACGAATGTAGGCGGAACAAAATTTGCTGAGTGCTTTATCTGTAAAAAGCAAGGCCACTTGAGTAAGAATTGTCCAGATAATAAGCATGGGATTTACCTAAAGGTATTGTTTCTTTTGTTCCTTGCATTGCATCAAATGTCAGATTGCTGGTTCGGGTAAAAGTTTTATGTGGACTTCTTGTTTCTTGACCACCATTTATTTTTCTCACTTATTGCTAAATACTTCTGGAAATAAAACAATTACTCCCAGGAAATTCAAAATTGAACCTGAAAAATCGAAGCCGTCAGGATTGAGCATTTATGGTATGATGATACATGAGATGAAACCACGAATATACTTGGGGGATGCTTGGTTGTCTCAATGAAATTTGACTGATTCCTGCCTTCCTTTACGTAAGTTGGAATTTGAGACCAAGTTCATGGGACCATTCTTTGAATGTTCTTATTATGTCATAATCGATCTGATAATGATCATCATTGATTAAAATGATGAAGGGCCCAAGAGACATGCTTCACAAAAGCGGTCTGTTTGTCCATGTTTACTAATTCAATAATCAACAACCACGACCTGCTCATGCTAACTTCTACTCGAGAGTCTATGTTTTGCACTGAAGATATTATAAATTCTTAACCTTACTAAGATAAATTTCTTTCTTCTGATTGTTTTTCAAGTGATGGTGGTCACTTGGCTGCTTACTGTCTGAAATTTGAAGTTGGAGAGAATCATTTTGTTTTTTCAATTAATGCATTGTCCTTGACTTCAAATTCACAGCTAAAATGGCCTATAATTAAAAATCATGCACACTTTTATTATAATTTTGTTCACATTTATGTTTTCCATGACCTTTTTCTCTTACCGTAGTGTTGGCCCTGAAAACAGCCAGTTTTACCCTCTTATGTATGTTTTCTCCCCTCCATTTTTCCCTTCTTAATCTCTGTTGTTGTTAGGAATAAGTTTCGGTAAAATCTACTTTTTCTACAACAACTAAGCCTTTTCCCATACTAGATGGGGTTAAAATCTACTTTTTCTATTTTGGATTTTTATTTATGTCAATAGCCACTAACTAGGTGTTAGTGTAAGGAAATAACATACTTGAAACCTAAGAAGTTCTTAATTTTAAAACATACAGCAAGATCCTAAGATTTCAAAGAAGTTTTTGAAATATTTTGGTAAAAATATAAGAAAAAGTTTTTTTAATGAAAAGCATTGATCACAGATTGTCTAATATGACAAATAAGTTCATGAGTCACAATATAATCTAAAACAAACACCAACCGAACTTAAGATAGAGCTCGAACCAACAAGCTTTAAGGTTGAGCTCAAACTATCCATAAACCCGAGCTTTAAGGCTAAGCTCAAACCCGAGTTTTAAGGGTAAACTCAAACCATTTAAGGATAAGCTCAAACCCAAGCTTTAAGGTTGAGCTCAAACCATCCAATCAATTACATCTTCAATTTGAATTATAACAATTCAAATATGTATTCAAATAAAACCCTTGATTAAAAATTAAAAGCAAGGAAAAAATACGCTTAGAGAACAACTGAATGGCAAGCACATAAATATTCTAAAAGCAAGTTGCATTCTCCACCGCCCTAAGATGACACCTTTTGCGAGGCCATGATTCTTCTTGTGAGTGTTATGGTGCCTGTCGACAACACAAATCAGTGATGCCCTCCACAGTATCGCAGTAGCATGAATCTCTTGATGTTGTTCCTTTCGTTCCTCCAGAACCGTACACCTCCAACTCTCGTCCTTGGCCTTCTATGTTTCATCAAGCAAGAATCGATACCTTCTCCCAAAGGTCTGCAATGCTTCTGCTCTGTTCTGGTCATGGCAGGGATTTCCAAGAGCAGTAACTGAGGCTCACCTTCAAGGAACCTGGCAAGTTGGAAAAGTTGCCTACCTAATTGACCTCCGAATTGGTAAGGTCGGTTGTTCCACCTTCTAAATGTGAGGTGCCTCCAAGCACAATTGGGGAAGGTTGCTGAAAATGGGCAACGGTCCTAATCCAGTCTCCTCTATTTGCAAATTTGGCAGCTTGCGTCAACACTCAAAATGGAAGGCTCCAGCTCACCCTCCACCAGCTTCCTTCCTCAGCGACAACTGCTTTTCCATGAAAGTGCAGAACTTTCCAACTTCACCACGGTGGCCACGGGTGGCGAATGGCAATGCCTCCACAGCAGCTTCCACCCTAGAGGGGGCCACTGAATGGTGGCGGAAGCGGAAACAATCATCACTGGTGTTGGGAGATCTAGAACTGTTCGAGATTTCTATTGGAGCTTGTGGAAATTTTGGCGACACATAACCAAGTTTTTGTGGATGAATCTTCTCTTTTTTTTCTTTTTCGATTTTTTGCATGGTTACAAAGAGAGAATACAACTAAGGTCACACCTTGCTCTTCTGCACCTTGTGGGATGTGAGCACGGGCGCAACACCACATATCCACTTGATCTGCACTTGATGTAACCACATACGTTCCAGCAACACTCAATCGGCCATAATCTGGTCGTGAACAACACCTACATATTTTTCCAGCCAAGACCACCACAGAAAAGGGTAATAAGCTCTGATACCATGAAAAAAAAATAACACGTATTTAAACCTGAATTATTAAGTGAACCTCTCAAAAGAGAGGGCTTTCACATAATGAAGATATGAGAGGCTTGCATGATATTTACATCAGAAAAAGGAGCTTTATAGGTTAGAACCTGAGCTTGAAAGTTGGTAACAGAGCCTGAGCATGTAGGCTTAATAAGAAACAACAACTACAATAACTAAGCCTTTTCCCATACTAGATGAGGTTGGCTACATGGATTCTTTGTTTCCACGTAACCCTATCATAATTTGTAGAATCCATGATAAATAAGTCGGACAAAGTTTTACGCTAGCCGTCAAAAGCCTAATGCAACCCTCCTCCTTTATCTGGGCTTGAGACCGACCTTGCAAGGGTGATCCTTACATGAGTAGAGTTAGGCCTAATAAGAAATATAAAACAAAATACATACTACATGAATGTACTGTTACATTTCTTTTAACAGTTAGACAAACCTTTTATTTCAAGTCTCCTCTCTCTCTCTCTCCACTAAGTGAATGTAACCTCCTTTTGAGGACATGCAGTTCAATCTCTCATGAAATAATTATTTTCTTCGAACCTTCGTCAATTGTTGGTGTTTTGATCCTTGAAAAATTTCTTACACACTCCATCTATGCAGTAGAAAATTGTATATTCTTAGTGGTAAAATCATAAAACCATCAGTAGAAATAGAAACGGCAAATTGAGAAACCAACTATAGGTAATGTCTTTGGTTAATCAAAAAATAAATGAGGTAAGCTTTTGGTTTACCTAAATCTTTAACTTCTAACAAAATATTTTGATGTTTTTAGCATGACCAAGTTCTATTCTTTCACCACAGCTGGTCCAAACCTTGATAATAAATGAAAGTATGGTCTTGTAAATTCTAGATTGTTCTTCCAAGTTGGTTCACTGTCTAATCAAAGTTGTTCAGAAGCTAACTCAGACCTCTTGTTGCTATTGATTATTTAGTTTTCATCAGATTATTATGCTTTTGTCCTTTTTCATAGGGCGGTTGTTGTAAAGTGTGTGGTGGGCTTACTCATCTAGCTAAAGATTGTCCGAACAAGCAGAACAAAAATAGCAGCATGAGTGTGGAAGGAGATCAGAGATGTGAGATACATTTACTCAATTATTTGCATATGGGAATTTCTTTCCTTTCACTGAATTTGTCTTCTTGTTGCTTCTCTGTACCAATTGGACCATAAAGAATGATGAAAGGTGCATACTTTGCCATCTCGTGGTTATGGTTGGAAGTTGACTGTTGATGTAGATAAACTTTCCACTATTACCAAGTCTCCGTGGCTTTGATTGGCGAGATGAGAGGAGGGTGACTGGAAGGTTAAAGTGGTGAACTGTGAAAACCTTTTTAAAAAACTTCAGGTTATGCCTGCTGAAATCGATAGAGGCATTGATTGCTAAAAACTGCTCAGTTTCTCACTGAGTATTATCTCTACGCCTTTTCCTATCAACTCTTAGTCACTCCAAACCATTTTCTGTAAATTAATGCAATTCTTGATTGAAAATATTGAACATATTGGTTTTGATTGTTCCAACAATTGTAATGAACCAACTTTCGTGAGTGTTCATGGAGTATAATTGGTAGTAAGAGACCTCACTGTTCACCTAGGAACCAGTTTTATTCTTAGCTTCACACGCTTTCCTGGATCTTAATAGCTTTGTCTGGAAAGATGGTATACTGATTTTTAACATATTATGTTTTGATTATTACAAAATTCATTTACAACCATGCATTTGTTTTGTGTATGATGAGGAGATATACAGAAGGTGCAGAGCTTCTTCGCACAGCTGTAACTCGGTTCGCAACAAACTTCTTATCTGTACAAAGTATTGTGAGACAGAAGAAAGCTTTGAAGAGAATTTTCTCCTCAGATGAGTGGCAATAATTTGCAGAGTTGCCTCAAAACAGAAGAAATAGAAAGTTGAATGAGATTGCAGAAACAGTTTTTAGAAGTTCATTTTGGAATGCATGTGTCAGATTATTGAAAATTACTTGTCCATTAGTGAAAGTTTTGAGATTGGCTGATAGCGAGGAGAAACCATCTATGGGCTACCTTTATGAAGCCATGGACAGGGCAAAAGAAGCCATCAGAAATAATTTTAATGGAAAAAAGAAAGATTATGTGCCCGTGTGGAAAATAATTGATAGGAGATGGAATAAACAATTGCATCAGCCTATTCATGCAGCGGCATATTATCTAAACCCATCATTCAGGTACTCAGAAACCTTCAAAAGGGACGGTGAGGTTAATCGAGGAATCATTGATTGTATCGACAGATTAGTCCCTGATGAGAGCATAGCAGATGCGATACATCGAGAGATGGAGATATATGATAATGCTCTTCACTTGATGGGTTTGCCTGTTGCAATTCGCAACCGCTCTACGATGCGTCCAGGTACATTGTTTATTTTCATATTTAAGTTGCATCTTACATTACTGTGGATTATTATGTCTCTAATGTTTGTATTTTTTTTACAGATGTTTGGTGGAACAGGTTTGGAAGTGATTGTCCAAACCTTCGAGATTTTGCAGTCAGAGTCTTAAACCAAACCTGTAGTGCAACAGGTTGTGAAAGAAATTAGAGTGTTTTTGAACACATCCATACAAAAAAGCGCAACAGGTTGGAACACAAAAGGCTTAATGATTTGGTTTATATTCGTTGTAACATGCGCCTTCGTGAAAGGTAATGTTGTATTACTTTCAAATTTTCAATTCAATATTATTTAACTTCAGTTTTCAATTGTTAATATTACTTACTAATTGTTTATCTTTGTTTGTGTCGTAGGCAATTAAAAAAAGTAAATAGAGAAGAAAGTCAGTTCGATCCAATAAGTTTGGATAATTTTGATATATTAGAAGATTGGGTTATGGAAGACACTGAAGAAAATGCCCTCCTAACAAAAGAAGACGTTGCCTGGATTAATTTGGAAGGAGCGCAACAACATTATGGAGATGAAGAATTTGATTTTGAAGAAGAAGGTGTGGGCGTGGCTGATGATGATGAGGATCTGCAACAAGGAGAAGATGAAGATTATTTAGTTGATGATCCTGATTACAATTTGTAAAATGTAACATTATATGTAACTGTAGTGTACTGTAAAGTGTAAACTATGTCTGTATTTTATTTTTTGGATTCAAAATATGTAAATTTGGATGCAATTGTTCAATGTTGAATGCTCAATCTGTACTAAACTTACATTATATGAATTTAAAGCAATTATCAGATTTTTCCTGATTTTTTCCTGATTTTTTTCAATTTTTTTCGATTTTTTACTAAACTTTATTGATTTTTAATTAATTTTTACATTATTTTAATATTAAAGTACGATACGACGATACGCCCGTATCGTGGAGCCCAGCAATACACGATACGATACGCGTCAGACAACACTGGTTTTGACAGCAAATGGACATTTAAATTTCCTGCAGCACGGAGGACGGTTTTCAGCAGTGGGGATGACCTGGAAGATGATTTCGTGGTTGAGGAACCAGAAGAGAACAAGTCTAAGGGTGTTCATTCTATTGGTGATCAATCGAGGACCAAGAAACAGGGCCATAAGGTGGTGAATTTTAGTGGGTAATGAGGAAAAGTAAACAATGAAGTATGGTTTCATCTTTACGGTACTGATTTAGAAGTTGTGAATCCCGTTCATCTTCTATTGGCTCTCTCAGAGCACTGGTAGCGAGTATTGCTTCGAAGTTTTGGCAGTTGGAATCACATACTTTGTAATATAGCTCATGAGTATCTGATACAAATGACTATGATTCTGAGAAGCATTAATGGTCATGAGTCAGTCAGTCATGTGGGGGTCGAATTGATTTCATGTTGTTGGCAGTTATAATCTTTGTACCAAGATAATTCTATGAAAGAAAGTGTCGTGAGAAGGAAATTGTTTGAAAATATACTTGAGAAAGCCTCGTTTGAGAATATTTGTCACTTGCCCTGCAGGAGGGCATTGTCATAGTCCTCTGTGTGTGCGTGTGTTGGTGTTTGCGTTTGCAATTCTCTTTCGTGTTTGTGCTTGCAGGCAGGCAGTATTGGCATATAACAGGGTGCATGTGTGCACATGCATGCAGGTGTGTGTGTGCGTGCATGCAAGTGTCTACTTTGAGTTTGGATTCTGCTAATTCAAGCTATGGGTAATGAATAGATGAGATGTGATAGGCTTGTTCCGGATGGGTTATCCGGAGTTGCATGTGAAGTAAATCTTTCTTGAGAAGCACATGCAAGCTACATTCCACCCTTGAAAGATTGTTCCGAATTGAGCACCTTTTTCTAGTTCTTTGTGTTCAGCATAAGGACCTCATTTTGTTTCTGTCAATTTCACCCATGGACAAGCTTCCTGCCAAGCTCTTGACAGGTACCAGTTATCAGAAACAAAACGGGCTCTTCCTTGTCCTGCTCCGTTTGGCTTAGCCGGAGACCACACATGTTGGATGTGAAATAGACATAGTAGTGATTTTTGACTTGGTTTTGTCTCATTCGTACTCCTCCTGTGGCTCATTTTGTCAAGTGTATATAAGACTCATATTCAATGAAATGTAAAGGAAAACATGCTAGCGTTGTTGGTTGGACAGTTGCACCTTCGATTGAGAGTCGAAAGTCATTTGCATAACGCGACGAATATAGAGGATATACATATCATTAAAACGAGCAAGCTTGTGCTCGACTCACTTGAGTGTATAGATCAGTTCTAGGCTGAGGGTTTATAGCTGACACTCATCATATATTTTTCGTCGGACTGTTAACAGGGGAGATATATTTTTCAGCATTAATCAATCGCTTTAGACCTCTGAAATTGACTATGCTTAAGCTAGGTGATCTCTCAAGTTCTCCTGTTGAACCCTCTAGCAGATTCTATCTAGTGTGAGGAACTTCTGGTAATGACTGAGGTAATCTCCGAGTTTGTATCTGATGTATTTGTGTTTACTATGAGAAGCAAGTTGAGTTCAAGCAACCTATAAGCTCGTTCTTTCTTCTTTTTGTTACAATGGAGAAGCCAACATAAGGAAAGATCGTACTAACAATTAATTATTAAAGATAAATTGAGAGTAATAAAATGAGAGAAAATAGTTTAAGATGGTTCATGTGAAAAGATGATTAAAAGAAGCTTTGGTAGGAGGTAGAATGATCAAACAAGGAAAAATTATTTTAAATAGTTTGAACATATGGAAAGATTGATTAAAAAAAGCTTCGATAAGGAGGTCTGAGAAACTAGACGATAAATATGTTAAAAGAGAAAGGAGAAAACAACAAAGAATGACTCAATTTTTGTTGAGTTAACTGTTAGTATGACAAAATATCAAACTCTATAAAAACAAAGAATCCGAATCCATGTAGTCAACTTCATATTCATACTAACCAAGTATTGAGAATGAGGAGGGTGAAGCCAACACACGTACCAGGTATCGAATTCATGACCTTTAACTGGCGAGTAGATATTCTAGCCAGGTCTTGAGCAATTATTCTTTGTGCTTAAACTCATTTTAGCATCCCTACCTACTAGGGTTTGGACTGACCAAGCTATGAGAGGCTTGGCTGGTTTAAGGGTCAAAAGTTTTAGCCAATCGTTGGCTTATGATAGGTAAAAATAAGGGCATAGGGATATAAACCACAAGAAGTCATAATCGGTAAAGTTGTTCAAAACCACTAAATCGTCTTCACCGACGGTATAGGTGGAAGACTCGACAAGTGGGGAGTGTTTCTTTACCCATTCTTTTTCTCCCGATAACACCCATGATATTCTTTCTATTGCCAAAACATTCCCTATGCACCATTTGGCCATCTGGGCTATTATACTCGTTCTATTACCAAAAATACCCTAAGCTTTATAGGAAATGTCTACTAGGATTTATCGGCTTATTGCTTAGTGCAGGTAAATGAGCTGAACACACCAAACAATTCGGCTCAAATAAGCCACTGACGTTCTTACCTTATACTATTTGGGCTGTTTTTTATACAAAAAAGTTGAGCTAACCGCTAGCTGCACAAACTTGGTTGGAACTTGTTCGTAAAGACCTCGTCCGTTTACTAATCCTTAACCGAGTTGATTAAGAGATTACCGGGTATGGTTTAAGTAAATATTTAAAATATCATTTAACAAGCTTTAACAACGCAAAAATAGCTAAAAATACCGTGTTCATGTTCCGATCATATGGTTTAACAACGTATCCTAAACGAGCCATCCAAAAATGATCAATTTCGTGTTGAACACATGCATATTATATATATATATACACACATTATATATCTAAATATAAAAGAATAATAGAGTTCTTCGAGAATAAATACATGAACTGAATGAACTGTTGGATCGTTATTTCTGAGTGATTTAAACCATGACCCTTGCTTTGCACTGTGCAGAAGGATGAGGGCATGTTGGACAGAAACGCATTTGAGCCACATGACACGACCAACAAGCGAATGGCATTTTGGGTATAGAAAAATAGAGGGGCGACCCATGATAGTTGCTCGTGTAAACTTGTCCGCAAATGATGGCCTCTCATCCCCTTCCATGTAACAACCTACGGCCGCCCAGCCCTCTCTGTGATCTCTCTTTCTCTCGATTTGATCAAAAGCTACCACAATCTTCATCTTGATCTCTACCAACGGCCTTCCTTGATAGCGACAGTGATCCATCATGGTGAGAGTTTCATACGTCTCTTATTTTGTATGCTTTCCTCAGAATTTCATACTTTAATAGGTGTTTTGTATGTGGTATCGCAGAATCGTTCATCATTTCTTGTTGCTTGTGTTGGTTTTCTTTCTTCATCAGAAGTTCTAAAAGGATATAAGCTCCTCTGTTTACGTGTAATGTTGTTAATAATATAGGTATTCATATGCATGAATCTTAGGACACATGCGAAGGAAGAAAAGAGCTTATTTTTCATCATTTAATATGGTTTTGCAGCAAAACATACGTGACATCATGGTATTTTTCGATTCTTTGGATCATGTTTCATGCAGAAAGCTATCAGTTTCATCCATCTGATGATCTCCCTCTAATACAATGTGAAGTGTATCAGTTTTTCTCAGTTTTAATGGTACGTCTATATATATAGTCTGACATACTTCCCAAATACGTTCTTTCCATAGATACGTTAGTAGTATGAATCAAACGATGTATCAACTTTGTTCTACCAAAGGGTTAGCTGTGTTTGCATATAAACTCCCGGGAATGCAATGGAGAATGTGAATGGTTATGACAAGATTCACAAGAATTCACTCCAACTATGCGTACGAATCTTTTCTTCACCTCCTTTTTGTCTCAAGTGTCTTTAAGATATGGCGTTCTGGGTGTTGTGTTTTTGAACATATGTAAGTCACCGAGTAGCCACTTTCTGCATCCGGTGACGTGCACTAGCTAACTTCGCATGGAAATCTAAGACCAACATGGTTATGCTCGGGTTCTGCTTCCGCACCCTCGAAATCTACAGAGAGGACTATATTTCCTATCACCTTCATGATGGGATGTGGCAAATCTGATTTTTTTTTCGGTATTTTTAACATATGGAATACTCACTTTCTTGTGTCCTTTGAGGTACTTCTCTTGTAGGTCTTTTGCTTTATTTTGTTTTTTCGTTGGAGAGTTTTTACTTTATTTTGTTGATGGATAATAGATGAGAATCCCACAAAAGGAAGACCCAAAGCCGATTATTGCCTTTCCATTAGCTTCTCTGTTCATCCTTGACCTTCATTTGTGCTTCAATTTCCTTTTCTTCCTAACCCAAGAGAACCCCTTCCGTCAGATTACTAGTAGAAAAATTGTCAAGAGTGACTGTTTTTGTTTACCAGACACCATTTACAATGGGTAAGAAACACTACGAAGGATGAGGCTAACTTCTCTCTCTCTCTCTCTATATATATATATGTATATATATTATATTATGTGTAAAACTAAAAGAAAAAAACCACATTTAAAAGTTAGTTCCCTAGTAAAGTAGTAACCGATCAATATAAAATAAAAATTGGTTAATATTCAAAGAGTATCTTAAGGATATTAGCGCTAAATTTTTTTATTTCAAACATGCAACGTTGAGTCGGACACAGGAGGTACGGGTATCGAGCGTCTAAGTGTTCGACATAGATGGGGATTCCTGCAAAAGTACCTAAGTGACAGATTTGGTAGCTTTTCCTTTTCATGTAATATGGTCTGATGGATCCAAATCGATGTATAATCGCGTTATATTCTTCTACTGAAGAAATTGAATCACTATTGCTCTGATGCAGGCAAATTCAGCATCAGGAATGGCAGTTCATGATGAATGCAAGCTCAAGTAATTGCCAGAAAAGCAAGATCTTCTTCATTGCATGGTACAATATGTTGCTGAAAGATAAAATGTAATTTGTGAAATGCTTAGTACTTATCGGGACACTTCTTAATAACGTAGTGATATCATGGGATGCTAATGCAGCAGGAGACATCAACCTCGGAAGTAGCATATGCTAGTGTAGGCACTGTCCCACACTTATTTAGAATGTCATACTATGCATATTTAAAAGATCAAAGTTCCATGAAAGCTGATCAGCACTAACTTCTTTCTGTAAGCTTGTGGACTGTGGAGTTGATGAGAAGTACATTATGTTAGCGTGCAACTCGCTTCGTTTGTGAAATGCATTTAGCATTTATTAGCGGGAAAATTTGCTGGATCAACCTTTCAGCAAGATGAGATCCCTAGATATACAGTGCAGAGTTCATGTCAATTCTGATAGAAATAAGCATTAAATACTACAATTTGTCAGGTGGAACAAAAAGTATTCCATTGTTCATGTAAGGGATTTATTTGATCATAAGGATGTTTGAAGAGTCCCTTTGGATTGACTTGAAGGCCCTTTAACAAGCCTTGTTTTGATTGCTTTCAACAAGGCAGTAAGTTTCAAGGGTAAAGATGAAGCAAATGCTCGGTTTGATCAAATTAATTCGTAGTTGTTTTTGTTATTTGTTTTGCACCATGTATGAGGTCTCACTCTAAGATCACTTCATGATTAAAAATTGTGTGCGTCTTTATAAGGAGCGGTCACTGAAAAAACTAGCAGAGAAAGGTTGCTGGGAAGTTGCTGAGATAAAGACTGAGAATGATACACAGCTTTTGCAATAGTTAGTAATAGTTCTCAACTATACAGGCCTACAACAGACATGAACACAAGCTTTACATTTGTTTTGGTCTCTATGTGTTTCCTATCAGTTTGCTGCATGAATGCCTTAGTTAATTAAATATTTTTTTCCAAACAACTTTTGGTTCAAACATGTGTCTTTAATGGAAGAGCATTTGAGCAGAACTTATTTTTCTTTCTGTAGTACTGGTTTCGGTTCTCCTACAAATTCAGTCAGAGTTTCTCGTACAAACTCTGATGGTCGGTCCCAAGCCTGGAAAAAGGAGGGTTGTGTTAGGCTTCCGACAGTCAGCGTAAAACTTTAAACTTTGTCAGACTTATCTACCATGGATTCGATAAATTATGATAGGGCACCTTAGAAACAAAGAATCCATGTAGCCGACCCCATCTAGTATGAGAAAAGGCTTAGTTTTTGTTTTTGTTGTTTTTGTTAAAGACAGTAAGATGTCCATTTTGAAGATGCTCGGTTTGATCATATTAATTCGTAATTGTTTTTGTTATTTGTTTTGCACCATGTATGAGGTCTCGCTCTAAGATCACTTCATGATTAAAAGTTGTGGTGACTTATCTTGTTAGCAAGAAAAACTGTGCGTGTTAAAGATGGTAACTGTGGATGTTAGATAGTCAATATCCTCTTCAGCATGTACTGCTATTTCCTGCAAACCAATCTAAAGGAGATAGTGATGGGAGAAAAGTGGGTAATTACACTGCAACAGTCTAAAATTCTACGTTCCTATTCTAAGGTCTAAATTCTTTTTCTTCTGGTACAATGGGGAGGCTGAAGTCAGATGCACACCCCCGGGTTTCGAATCCATGACCTTCAACTTGTTGAACTGACCCCCTAGCCAGGTGAGATGCCCTTCTAAGGTCTAAATTTTACTCTTGGTTGTATGCAAATATTGTAAATAGCAATGTGGATATTATAACCTTAGAATCATATGATTAGATCTAGTTTCTCCTCTTCTTTTTCTCTATAAGAAACTCACTATGAGATTATGGAAGTTAATGCCCACATTTCTTTGATAGTGGTTGCTATTCTTTGAAGTTCCTCTAGCTTTTGACTTCCTCTCGCAATTTATTAGTTTGGATCGCTATGCAATGATAAATCATACATCAGTGACATCTGTATTTGGTGAAGGTCACCTGACTCGTCTAGGGTGAGGAGCAAAATGTTGTATGCTAGCTCTAAGGACAGATTCAAGAGAGAGTTAGACGGCATTCAAGTTGAATTGCAGGCAACGGATGCTAGTGAGATGGGGATTGATGTGATAAGAGGCCGTGCGTTGTAGAGCACAGCAGCACAGTTTTTTTTTTTCCTCTTAAATATGTTGAAATTTTGCTCATTTACTTACCTTCCAGCCATTCAGGTGAAGATTTTACCAGAAACGTGTGTGGCCGTTGTTTTATTAATCCTTTTTTATTCTTTTATATGTTGCAGACAGTTGAAATCTGCAAAAATCCACTGGACAATCATGGATGTTATGAATTCACCATAAACTTGTAATCTTTTGTTTCTTTATGTGTTCCTTTTCTATTGTCAAATCGAAAGGGATTTTCTTGTACATGATCTGCATTCACAATGTATGATTTTGTGTGCAACTCCTGAAATTTTAATGGCAGCGGATGACTAATAAAAATGATCTGTAATCTAGGTTTAACCATCTCATAGTCAACAATGCATATGCATATTGCACTACAACTAAGATTAGGTCCAACGGCCAGGGTGTGCTTCATATTGGATAAGCCAATCTCTCCCATGAAAATGCGCGCACAAGAATGGTGGAGTTTCATATATATATATATATATATATATATATATATATATATAGAGAGAGAGAGAGAGAGAGAGAGAGAGAGGAAAACTAAATCCTCTTTTGAAGAATATAACTAGAATAAGCTTGTTTTTTATATTTTTTAAATACTCTTATGACTTCTAAATGATATTTATAACTTCAAAAGCAAAAAGAATGTTTGAGTATATATATAAGAAGTGTTGAACATAAAATCTTTCTCTGTATCTCTATATTATATAATTAGATATATACTACTACTCTTAGGTTAACGTATCTGAACAAATATCAACCGTCTATCTTAGATGCATCAGTGATTAAAAGATTTCATTACTAAAGATGTCGAAAAGGTTTATGCTGGCTCAACCCTTCGATACTAAGGTTTTCACCTTCACCTTAGGAAGTCAAGTGAGTTGGACTACAATGATGGAAACCAGTAATACAAGAAAGAAGTTTAAACGTATTATAGAAATGCTATGACGTGACCAGAGAGATGGCCAATGAAAAAGCACTTCACCTACGACTCAATTACATGGGGAGAATAAATTTCACTATTTTCATTGTTTACTAGATCGCAGTTCCTTAGCCCATACCTCCCACACACTCAATCATTTAGACTGTATCTTGGTCCTTTCTCTCTCTCTCTCTCTCTCTCTCTCTATATATATATATATATATATATATATATATATATATATATATATATGATAAATTTTATTTAAATCTCTAACGTTGATTTTAAATATCGAATGATAAAAATGTTTGTGTATGTACAAAAAGATATTATGCAACTAAAACACTCTTTCTATATTATATATTTTATGAAAACTATTATTGTACTTTTATACTTTGAATTTAATGAAAAGTAATTCAAATCTCCATTGCTGATATTAAAAGATCAAATGATAGAGATATTTATGCAAAATTATGCATAAAAAATATTATGCAGTTAAAACTCTATATATATACATATATGTATATGTATAAGATTTGAACTTAGTGGAGTGGAATCCTCTAGGTCTTATTCTAGTTTTCAGATTGATCTTTAGGAATTTCAAACTTAAGTCCATAAATTTGACTTATTCCAAGAAGGACAAACAAAAATACTATCATTTCAAGAGATCTTTTGTGGGTTTATGCCCCAAGACCAGACCAATCAAGATGGGCCAAAGATTCAACGGTCCCCTTTAGGGAATAGCAATCATCAAACATATTAGACATGTCTTCCTGCATCTTCGACGCGACACTTGTTGATGATATGGCAGATAGTGCATCAGATAGCTGGGCTCTTAGTGAGACATTCTCTGCTCTTGCCATGGCCAGTTCTGTCTGCAACTGGGTGGCTTGGTGTTGAAGTGCAACAATGGCAGACACGCAACCGTAGACAGGATCCTTGAGTCTAGCTTGGGCCTCATAAACCAGAGAAGTTACTGCATCACCTCTGTGGTTTACAGGAATATCCTGAAAAATTAATAGAGAAATGATTGTAGAGATCAACCTTTAATGAGTATTCATTGTGATGGTAGTTTTGCACTTGCAGTATTTATTCTTTGCATTCTATGCAATATTAATTTAGAATTTTCTTCTCATAAATGAAGTGAATTGAATTAAACACTCAAAGGGTTAGATCACCTCCCAGAGGACTCGACTTACAAGAGTCGTGAGTTTGATACGCAGGGGCATGCGTACCTGGCTCAGCCTCTCCATTGTAAACACACAAAGAGAGAGAGAGAGGAGCAAAAATTTATCATGTAACCTTTATAGTTTAGAATCAAAACCAAGCTTTAATCCTAAGTATGGTCGGCTACATGGAATTTTAGTCATCATTATGTAATATCTTGTATCATGTTAGTGTTGAATCTAGAAGGAGGTAGATCTTGTTTTATAATTTTCTTCTTACACTTTTGAGGTTCACTTTTAGTCACCGTTATGATATTCGGATTCTTGCTTCGGGCCTACATATTCCAAGTGTCGTGAGTAGAATAGTTGAAAAAAGGTTATGCCGATAAAAACATTTTCGGTATTTTCTTTCCGACTGTTATGGTCAATGATAGTTAGAATTACGGTTTCCGACTATATTTGTCAGTCGGAATAGGCTCAAGGACAGCCCTTCCAAATTTCCAGATTAGTGTAATCGTGTCTCTCTTGTTTTATCTTCGTGTCAAGTGAAACAAGCTTATGCTTATGCATTGCATGTATCTATGCTAGTAAAAATATGCGGAAAACACTGCATTATAATAATACAAATGTTTCATTTATCTTAATAAGGTAATATTTGTAATGTCCAATCTAATAACCACATTTTTTAGAATATAAAACAGCAGGATTGATAGAAGAATGGGTTCCATAATCCTTTTGATGATCCTGGCATTACATTTAAACAAAGCAATGCTTCGAAATGGTCATATGGGCTTTTATCCTGTCACAAGGACACTTCTGATAGGGTACCGTGCACCTATCTAGGGATGGGAACAGGGTGGTGTAGGTAGCTTTTCACTCAACCTACACCCATCCGGTCCTTGAATCCTCCTTATACACCCTGTCCTCCTCTACCCTATAAGTCCATGGGAGATCAAACCGCAACCCCCCACCTTTTTGGTACAACCCTGCCTTGCTTCACTTCAACCTATAAAAATATTTTTAAAGAAACAAATATTTAATATTATATATTTTACATAAAATACAAAATCTTTTTAATGATATTTTATATGATTAAACTAAACGTTATTATGTATATATAGTTATATTTGTGTATATATATATATATATGTAAAATACTTAAAAACACACACATATATATATACATAATAAACATATATTTTATATAATTAAATGCTAGTATATATATAGAGGCAGGTCCAAATTGGCATCCCTACACCTATCCAACACTGTAACATTCAAAACTTAGAGTTAGTCTTCCGTGTTCAACTTGGCGCTAATTATTCTAAATATTTTTTAACTTAACATCATAATTTTTGGAGCATCTCAAAGGATATTTCATGGAATATAGACCGATTAATACCTAATTAGTTTATAACAATTGCTGAAATTAAACTGAGGTTTTCTTCCAGTTTCATGAGGTATTATGTATCGCACGCGCACGCGCGTAAACACACACACACACACACACATATATACTGCCCCATGATTTTTTAAGCTGACATGTCCTTCACTCGCACCTACATCCATGATCTCACCCTTGAGACATACTGTTGTCGCTCATCACCTCTCCTCCATTTTTAGCGACAATACGTACGTATATTTTCTCCGCCTTTTATGAAAAAACATATGCTTTTATCTATAAGCTAGTTCACAGAAAAGCAAAATATAATTGATCAAAAAGAGCTGAAAATATGTGCAGAAAACGTAGACAGGTTCAGGTGCCATGAATCATACTTCTCCTTTTGAAATCCCTCGATGGCCAAATGCTCACATAATTCATGGAACTCAAAAATCTCATAACTGTGAGATGAGACAAGCCTAAATATGTTGAATAGATGGAGCTCTATAATTCTTACTCGAAGCATCTTGGTCACTTTGCTCGCACCAAAAACGCCATGAACTCCGACGAATTTCTCTGGCTCAGTGGCAGGGAAATACGGCACGAACATGCAGTCCATGGTGCATCGCCGGCGTAATCTTTTGCAGCCAGCACATGGAACGTTTGAACTGGGGAGAGTCTTGATCTTCTTCATCCCACTATACCTGCACTACCAAGCAGTAAAATTTCTCATATATATATATATATATATATATATATATATATAGTAACAAAGTGGGATCTATAAATACACAACAATGTACGTGTCTTGATGGTGACATGAACGTAGTCTCTGTAGCAGCATCTACATTTCCAAATCTTGGCTTTTAATTCTAACACCCATTTGTATCATGGAGGATAGGAAAGCTAGCAGTAATGCTTAAAACTTGAACTAGATGGACGAGATATTTATCGGAATGCGTATGTGCTCAAGGGAAACTGGAAAACCGTAATAGTGACAAAGATGCCGTTGGGTATTTATGACAGAGAGCCATGTTTAAAACCTCAGCTTCTCTAATTTAAGGCTGCGGTACAACACATGCATATTTTTTCTTTTTTCTGAGATATACAACCCATGCATATCTTGTGCAGACTGACAAGAGGTCTTTGTAATGTCTTGATCAGAGTTTGACGAATTTGGGCTTGCAATTATGAAGAAAATCAATGTCATAAGAGTTGGCTTATTTACGATGGTAAACAAAAACATGAAAGTCATGATAGAAGGCGATATTGTGGTTTACTGTAGTGACTTTACAGAAAACCAAGGATGAAAGCTTATAGCAAGAGGGTGAGGGTGGACTTTCGTTTTCAGACAGGTTTCTCTCTCTCTCTCTCTGATACACTCACACACACGTTTGCATGCATATGTAGTTAATTGTACGTAATTGGCGAACTATCTATCTCTAAGTTTTGTTAACAGTGGGAAAATCCAAATCTGTGATGCTTATATTTGATATCAGCATGAGAATGGAAGATGATACATTGAGAGTTCATCACAGATGGACAACTTTTCATGAAAGATTGGCAACAGCAAAGCAAAAGCAGATATAATTAAGCAAACTGAGAAACTAGTGAGAGTTGCGCGATTGTGCTTGCCTATATCATTTATAATGCACATAATGTGCGACGTGGATGGACGGATTCATCACCACTGTCAGAATATGATTTTCAAGCAAAGTTTGGTTTGGGATGACTCTTTAGCAGCTCAAATATTCTCTCTCTCTCTCTCTCTCTCTATATCATTTGGCAGACTGTTGTAGTAGTATTTCGAGTGTTTGTGTAATGGCCCCACTCATTGAACCGGGGAAGGCATCAATTCACTGCAATAGAGGCTCGACCTAGTTAGCTGGTTAAACAAATGAATAGGACCAGATCCGGATCCAGTTCCAGGCTTAAGTGGTTCAATGTGTTGGTACAGTCTGGTTTCATAAACAGTCACTTTATTTGTTGATCCCTTCAATATTTGTAAGTTTAAAGCAATTTGAAAGATCGAATTGTTGAGATTTGAATTTTAAAGTAAAAAATATACTTATATATTTTACAAGTGTAATTAATTCAAAATAACTTTTTACTTTTTGAATGAGCATCTCAATCATCAATCTTTCAAATTGAAATGATTGAGATTTATCTCGATTTGCTAACGTGTTAGCATATATCATGCTATATATATATATATATGTGTGCGCGCACATGAATGCATGAATTTGACATACTGATTGTGGTGGTATTTCGGTCACTTTCAGTTGGCCCCTTCAATATTTGTAGGTCCCAAAACATGTTTTTATGCACCAGGCTGGCTTGGCCATGGTGGAGCTAGAGAAGAATTTATGTGAGAGGATAGCTCGCATGTTGAGGGCCCGTACTTATTTTTTAAAGTATTGGTTGTGGAGTTAAGGAGGGGAGGTCGCAGCACTACATGGGGCAGAGAGGAAGCAATGGTTGCTGACTTACAACTCAAGTTAAAGAGGGTGCAGACGGTCAGAGATAGAGACAGAAGGCAGTAGAGCTTGCCCCCTCACCAGCACAAGCTATCGGCATCAAGGCATTGATGGATGCTTAAGCTATTGTGGGGTCCTGTGCTTGCCCTTTAACAAATGAATTCTCTCTGCACTTCTCCACCAGCTTATTCCAAAGTTTAACTCCCAAAAAAAAGAAATGAAAAAGAAGTTTCAAAGTTATTGAACGTAGGGGCGTTCAAGAAACCAGCATATAAATCCGGATAGGTTTATAAATATGAGTTTTATAACTTCATATTCATATAAAATCTCTTATAGCATAATACTTTGTATTTAGTTCAATCTGAAAATAAGAGAACCTTAGTTCAAAATAGAGCCAGACTGTGGTTTGATTCGGTTCTAGTCATGACAGTTTTTTGGTTCTCTAAAAACTAAGAACTAAAAATAATGGTTTGGTTCGAGGTTGAGGCTGCAACTGAACCAAATCAACACCCTTAAAATTTTTTCACCTAGAGGGTAATTGGATGATCTCACATATCATTTTTTTCTCCTCTTTATTTTATTATTATTCTTATTATCTGTTTTCCATTTAATTATTTAAGAACAGCTTGGGGCGGGTCTGCAATGGGTACACCGATACCCAATCAGGTTGGGTCCTGATGGATCAAAGCCAATAATGCCACCCCTACCTTTGTATTTCAAGCTCTCTCTCTCTCTCTCACACACACACACACGTGCACGCACACATGGACGTGCACATAGATGTATGCATGTGCATGGCGGTCACAGTACCTCTCGTTGGCAACTTAATCCATGAGGATGATGTTCAGCGTACTTTTGAGAATTAAGTACAAGTCAGGGCCTTTTCTATGACTCGGGGATAGGACAATTTGAGGAGTCGAACCCCTAACTCTTAATCCAGCAGCCAGAAGCACTTTCTACTAATCCCCTGATGTCACGTTAATGAAGCTTTTCCTTCTTTCTTAAAAATTAAAATTGCATTTTTAAAAAAAATGTGCATTTCATTAGAATTGCATTTATGAAATAATTGGTAATGTTTAAAAGTCAAAATCCGGGGAAATGCAAGCCATGAAGATAAGGAAATATCAACTTGAAATAAATTTAATTTATTATTTCATATATTGTGATTTTCCTATAGAAGTTTGGAAAATCCTAGGAGAAACAGGAATCACTTGGCTTATAAGACTATTTAATGAAATATGGAGAAACAAAAAGTTGCCCAAGGAATGGAGAGCAAGTACACTTATACCCATATATAAGAACAAGGGAGATATTTAGAATTGTGCGAATTATCGAGGTATCAAGTTAATGAGCCATACTATGAAATTGTGGGAAAGAATTATCGAACATAGGTTAAGACAAGTATCGAGTATAACAGAGAACCAATTTGGATTCATGCTAGACAAATCTACTGTTAAAGCAATTCATCTTTTGAGACATCTTATGAGACATCTTATGGAACATTTTAGAGCAAAAAAGAAAGACTTCACATGATATTTATTGATATAAAAAAAGCTTACGATAGGGTATCGAGGGAGGTTTTTTGGAGAACCTTGGCAAAAAGAGGTATCCCATTGACATACATAAACCTTATAAAAGACATGTACGATGGTGCAAAAACATGTATGAGGACTAATGAAAGAATGATAGACTTCTTTGAAGTTAATATTGGGTTACATCAAGGATCAACTTTAGGTCCATACTTATTTATAATAGTGATTGATGAGTTAACAAAACATATTCAAGATGAAGTACCTTGTGTATGTTATTTGCAAATGACATTATGTTAGTGGAGGAGGAGTCCAAGGAAAAAGTTAATAGAAAATTGGAACTATGGAGAGAAACATTAGAAAGTAAAGGCTTCCGACTTAGTAGAATAAAGACAAAATATATGAAATGTAAGTTTGATCATTTGGTTACTTCAGAGGACATAAAAATTAAAATTGGCACACACTGAATCCCCCAAAAGGAAAGTTTAAATACCTAGGGTCAATTTTTCAGAGTGATGGAAGAATTGACGGAGATGTTATGCATAGAATTAATGTTGGTTGGTTAAAATGGAGAGGAGAATCAAGTATTATGTGATAAGAAGATACTATTAAAGTTAAAAGGTAAATATTATAGAGTAACAATTAGACCTGCCATGTTTTATGGTTCTGAGTGTTGACTAGTTAATCATCAACATGTACAAAAGATGTCTGTGATAGAAATGAAGAGGTTGAGATGGATGAGTGGTCATACAAGAAAAGACCGTATACATAATGAGGTTATTAGAAATAAATTATGTGTGACATCAATAGAGGATAAAATGAGAGAATATTGTTTAAGGTGGTTTGGACATATAAAAAGAAGATCAAAAGAAGAACCGGTAAGAAGGTATGAAAAACTAGATTTTGAAAGTATTAAAAGAGGTAGAGTACGACCATAAAAGTGTTGAAAAGAAACAATAAAGAATGATCCACTTATTGTGAGTTAACTGCTAACATGACACATGATAGGGCTCTGTGGAAACAAGGAACCCATGTACCCGACCCCTTCTAGTATGGGAAAAGGCTTAGTTGTTGTTGTTGTTTGTATCTCATATAATGTGATTCACGTTCTGTCAATTGATTGTGATAAAATCCCCATCGTTCAAAAAATTAACAATAACTTTGGCAATCAAATTCAAAGTTCCCGCAAAAACAAACACCCTCTGTGTGCACGCACATAATCATAAACCAAAACTAACAGGACCGAAACTAACCATGCTCCTTGGACTAATCATGCAAGTTGATATGAAACCAGGATTCTTGTGCCCGAAACTCCAATTAGACCTGGGTGCATTGAGTTTACTTCAGTTAAGAAACCAGTGGCCATGTCCAGCCCAAAGTCCTCACACGCGAAAGCTATATTCAGTTCGACCTGACATGCAACAACATTCGGACGAGTGGGCATATCGAATTAAAACAAACTGTAGCTGAAGGTCGGGCATGGATCCAGTCCCAACAGACTTTGACTAGCCCAACCCAAGCATATCTAAGCAATATTCCATTTCTGGGTAGGAAAAAGGTTATGAAGATTGAACTTCTTATTCCGGATGCAGGCCAAGAAAATAGATTCATGAAGATAATTGTTATTCATACACTCTTTTTTACTAAACATACAACTTTTTTTATTATTTCACGAAAAACTCCTACTATTGTGTTCTCTACACTTCCCAATGAATGGTTTAAATAGTGTGGTCGGCTAGCGGATGCAACAAGAAAACTTCCTAGAAGGTCAGCTTTCTAGCCCTCTCACAAGCATGGTTTACTTCAACGTTCTAATGGAGTTTGGAAGAAGCTATGAATGCCAGTGGTGATTCTGGCTGAAATGAAGTATGCTAAGATTATAATCGTCATCCCGGTAGGATGTTTTGGAGAATTTCTCGAGAGTTAAGCAGCATGAAGAAGTCTGGAAAATGGACAAGTTATGGCAGGCTTCTTTTTAGTAAATTCGAAGCTGTTAAATGTCAATGGTTACTGAAAGAAATAACTACACAAATGTTGCTTGCAAGAATGGGTTCCCCTATTTTCTTTTTCTTTTTCTTTTTCCAAGGATATGTTGTGCAAAAGGGCATAAACAAGATGCTTCTATCAGTGGACTTCATTAAAGTAAAGAAGCATCTGTCCACCAAGTACTCTTGATATATTATATGGTTCTTATGGTAGAAATAAAAATAAGAACAGTCATATTCTTGTTAAAACAGAAGTATTTATTGAATAAAAATATCAGAAGTTATTTACAAAACTACAAATTTCTCATATTTGCACATCTTCAACCTTGGGATCTGCACGACTTCCTCATTGGTTGCTATATTTTACTAATGACAACCCTAATTTTAATTTATAGGTTGTTCTAACTTAAAAACATATTTACCCCTATTAAGTAAAAACATAAAATAGATCTGCATGGATCCAGTCTTGGGACTCGATTCAGATTTCAATATTTTCACACTCCCCCTCAAGTTGAGTGAAAGATACTGATAACACTCAACTTACCCAAAGTATTTACAAGACTGTGATAACCAACTGCTTTGGTGAGAAAGTTTGCTTTTTGATCTTCTAACTTGACTTGAATTAACTTGAATTCTTGAGCTTATAATTTTTCTCTTATAAAATCGCAATCAATTTCAATATATTTAGTTCTTTCGTGCTGAACTGGATTAGATGCTATTTATATAGAAGCACTGCTATCACTGTATAAAGAGTGAGAGAGATCATGTCAAATCTCAATTCAAGGATTAAAGAAGCTAGTCACTTGCCCTCACACATAGCCTGAGCAATGACTCTATATTCAACCTTTGCAGTAGATCTCGCAACTACTAATTGCTTCTTACTCCTCCATGAAATTAGATTACCACCTAGTAATGTAATATAGCCTGTGGTAGACCTACAATCATCTAGTGACCCAGCATAGTTTGCATAAGAATATATCTCTAGAAGTAGTTCACTCGATTTGGAATATAATATGCTAGTACCTGGAGTAGATTTTAGGTATCTAAATATTTCATAGACACCATCCATGTGGTTCTTTGTGGGACAATATATAAATTTGCTCACAACTTCAACAACATATGAGATATCTGGTCTTGTAATAGTTAGATAAATCAATTTTCCAACAAGCCTATGATACTTATATCTCGAAACTAAGTGTTGTCTCTAAGGTGTAGTTTGTGATTCACTTCTATAGGTGTATCACTTTTCTTGCAATTTGTTATATTGGTATCTTCTCGTAGATTTATTGTATATTTTCTTTGAGTTAGAAATAAACCTCCCTTAGAATGTGAGACTTCTATTCCCAAGAAATAATAAAGTCTGCCTATATCTTTCAAATCAAATAATCAGTGTAAACCGTCCTTTAATCTTGAAATCTTTTCTACATCATCACTAATAACAATAATGTCATCTACATACACTATAAGAAGGGATAATTTGATACCTTACTTCAAAAACAGGGTGTGATCGTTGACACTCCTTGTATATCTCAAGTAGCCCCATTGGGGCTTAGGAACATGGGGTTCAAAAAGAAGAGTACAAACAATCTCTAGAATATGATGATTTTTCCTTTCAGCCACCCCATTTTGTTGATGTGTATTAGGACATGTAGTCTGGTGAAAAATACCATGCATATTAAGGTAGTCTTTTAGTTGTTCACCTATAAACTCCCCCTATTACAAAATAATTTTTTTTAATAGAGTCATTAAATTGAGTAGATAAATTTGTGGACAATAGGGAAAATGACTTAAACTTCAACATTTGATTTCATTAAGTAGATGAAAGAAAGACGAGTATAATCATCTATGAAGGAAACAAAATATCAATGACCTGAAATAGAAGGAACTTAACTAGGACCCAAAACATCTGAATTGACTAGTTTAAATGGGTTGGATTGCCTAGACTCACTAAGAGGATATGAGACTCTTTGATGCTTAGCTTGTTAACAAGCATCACATTCAATGGTTACATTATTGGACTCAATAAGTAAGTCAGAGACAAAATAACTAAGTTTGGTGGGAGGAAAATGACCCAGGCGATGATTCCACTAATATAGTGAGAGAGGATCGACCAATTGAGGAAGTCTCCATGATATAAAGGCCCCATTGTAAACTACCATGACCAAAGACCTTGCTCGTCTTTAGATCCTGAAAAATACATCCAAAAGAAGAGAAGGTGATAGAGCACATGAAGAACATCGAATGGGGTCTTGAGATTGGAGTGGTGTGCACTCTAAAAAAACCGACCAATTGCCTACCATGTGGTCTGTGGCTCCCGAGTCAATAACCCATACTCTAAAGGAAGTGAATTTTGAGATATTACCCTTAGGGAAGGAAGACTGATGTGCCATGGCAGATTGAGAAGTGGAAGCATGGCTGCTATCACTTAGTCTTGACTCAAGACCTTCAAGTCTCTTCATAATTTCTTGAAGATGGTTAGAACTGGCTGATTGTAGATCAGACATATGAGTTGAGCTGCCACAATTCTGGGGATAATTTGGTTTTCCAATTAATTCCCACCAATATTTTTTTGTATGTCGAGTTTTTCCACAATGTGTACATTTCAATTTCTCTTTTTCTTCTAGAGACATTCTACCACGGCCTCTACCTCGATGACTTTCACGACCCCTTATTGATTGAACTTTTGTTTTACTCGTAAATGTTGTTTATTCAATATTAAGTGTAGTCTCTTTCTCCAATTAATTCCCACCAATATCTACCATCCTGAACAACCTTCTCCTTTCATGTAAAAAGTGTATCGGTGTCCTATCGCACTAGGCATCGATACGCTAATTTTTTTTTATTTCTTGATAAAGAAATCGAAAAATATTAATAAAATTCAAAAAATACAAGAATTTAAATTAATGAACAAAATATATATAACACAATCAACATTAAATAAAATCAAATCCAAAAGCTGGATTTGAAAAAGATAATTCTTAATAAATGACTATGACTCTATAAAAATATTTAGAGAGATCGTAAAAAGAGAATAACAAAGTTATATAACATTTCATAATGAACAAGCATGCATACCATAACGTGAATACTAAATACCTTTAATTAATAAACAACAAAGTTACAACTTACAATCATCTATACCATAACATTACAAAGTTACAATTACATTTAAAAGTTAAAACAATCATCCACAACATTGATCATATTCAACAAAAGCTTGTAATCGACATAGTCAGAATCACCATCACCATCACCATTATCATCATCATCATCATCTCCTCCCTCTTCCTATATAATTGGATCCACCCATCCAACACCTTCATGTTTATCATCATCTCTAACTCCAAGTTTTGCTTTAGCTTGGAGTGTCCTCCAGTTTTCATTCTCTAAATTGAGGGAGGATCCTCCTCTTCAAGACAATCATCAAGAATATCAAGAATATCAATATCAAATTATAAAGAATATCAAATGTAATATAGTCATATCAAACATTCATTATTAATAAAAAAACTAGGCAATAATAATACATATTTTTAAAATTATTACCTTTGCCTTAACTTCATATTATATGCAATGTATACCAAATCACGTAGCCGAGCATACTTCAGTATGCTTATCTTTTTCGTGTGAATGTATTTGAAAAAGCTTCAATTTCTCTTGCACCCACTCGAACTATATGTTTAGCTTAATATACGTTCAACAAACCTTATCAAGTTCGGTGCATCTACACCAAAGTGAGCCCACCATTTATCTAAAATAAAATACGATAATAATTAATAAGAAACATTCAAAGTCAATCAATTGATAACTTAAATGAATATCAATAAAAACACATAATACCTAGTGCATTTGATAGTGGAGTTGGATTGTAATTGGCCTTCCAAAATCTCTAACACTTTGTATATACTTGCTTAATTCTAAATTGATATTGCAATGAGTAGACAAATCTAATATAAGGTCAATTACATTCAATATACCTTTTTTTACTTCTTCGTTCTCTATAAAGTTGGAGAAAATCAAATAGAAGGGTTAAAGAAATATGCAGCAGCATGCAAGTTATGATACATTTTACAGTTCTAACATGTATCAATTATCTTACAAACCTTTTTTAGAAATGATCGCTTGCGGTCAATGTTTGCTTGTATTTTCATTTTAGCCTTATCCATAATATCATATATATAAGGCATAACATGAGTATCTTCATTGTCCATCATCTCTATTATCTTAACTAAAGTTACAATCATCCTAAGAAATTTGTTACAATTTTTCCAAGAATATGCATTAAAAACATCTATCATAACAATTCCCTCCCTCTTTATGAACCAATTAATAGATCCCCATTCATCAGATGTAATTTTTTTTTTCAATGCATTTTTCTATATGGTAAGACTTTGTACAGTAATGACATTTATAGCAAATCTTGTTAATGAAGGCCTAATCAATTCTCTTCTATTTGTATAGATTCACAACAAATGTAATACAAAAGAATGATTATAAATAAACTTTGTAACATTTATGCATGCATCTGTAATCTTTCTTATTTCATCCATTACACTCAAATCTTTAAGAATTAAGTGTATGCAATGTGCAATACATGGAGTCCATAGTAAGGATGGATGGTTAGCCTCAAGTATCTTACCAACTATTCTAAAATTTGTAGCATTATTAGTAATAAATTGAACAACATCTGAAACACCTACATCTTCAATAACTTCCTAAAAAATATGGAGTAAATTATGTACAGTTTTATCGATATGAGACAAGTAATATGATTTCAAAAATAATGTCTTCTTGCGATAATAGAGTAGAAAGTTCACTAAAGATGTACGTTAACCATTTGTCCAACTATCAACCATAAAAGAACATCATGTGTCCTTTCACGATTTCCTAAATTTGGAAATCTATGCATTAACAATATCAACACATTTTTGTAGTAATGTACCCTTTAAAGCATGATAAGTAGGGACTCTATAACCCGATCCCACACTCACAATAGTATCCGCCATACTTTGAAATGAAAATGAGTTTGCAATATTGAAAGGGAGAAAATTTTCATAAAAAATTCAGCACACTTCAAATCTACTTTTTCAATTACCTCCTTTGAAGTCATAACTGATCTAATGCCTAGCTAAGTTATAGGAGTCGTACTTGGGAGGAAAAATGAAGGTATCCTACTATCTCTAGCTCTAACTCCTCTATTACTCCTCGTAGGCATCGAGCGAGTAGGAGGTCTTGCAGTGGAATAAGAGTCAACTTCACTGCTATTACCACCAGAACCTATACTCTTTTTCTTTTCTAAGCTTCTCCTCCCTCTTCAACGGTTTGTTCTTCCATCTTAACTACACCATAAAATTCATCACCATACATCCCTTCAAAAATATTTTCAAATGATTAAGACATATCCCAACTATCTATTTATACCCTCTCTCTAACCCTTAATCTTCTCTTCTCATTTGAAGCCTCCAATACCTACTAAATCTCATACTTCACTTCTTCAAGAACCCAAGAACAAGCACTAACATCCTTCTTTATTTTCGAAAGGTAGTGTTTCATATAAAAAATATCACCATGCTTTACTGCATTACAAAACATGTATTTGTTTACAAGCCTATTGCCTTCATACACCGAGGTGCAATATTTTTGTGCCGGATCGACGCAATCGGAAGTCATTAAGACGAGAGTAGACAATAAAAAAAAACTTTTTAGAGGTTAAGAATAATTAAATATGTAAAACCTTCAAAATTTTCAAGTAAAAAATTGAGTGAAATATAAATGGAAAGGGGTATACAACGGATTTGACAAAAGCCCTAGAGATAGGGTTAGATAGGGTGAAACACTTGAGAATTTTATGAATAAACTATGAAATCAATAAGAACAAGGATGAAAAAAAGATTTAAGAGTAAGGAAATAACGTAAAAAAGGGTTTGAGGAGAAGGAAAAATAATTTCAATAACTTCGAATTCTCGAAATTTATACCTAAAAAAGTAGCAACGGATGGTACGACACTGGTTGTATCATACGATACAGTACGATACAACCCCTATCATACAATACTATACAATACAACACGATTAATCGCTTATTGTGATATGTGTGTCTATATCATATCATGTACTTGTACGATAAACAATAAAATTGTATCGTATCATACGATATAACTTTTATAATATTCTGAAACAAACCTTTTTGAGTTTCCCCATAAACTAACAATTGAACAAGAACACATGAATAAAAATAGGACGGACAAATTGTTAGTAGCTTAAGAAGAGATTGGAATAAGTTGTAGAACAAACTAAAGAAAGAATAAACCAAATAAGAAGTTTGACAAAAATAACAAAAAAAAATGATCAAACTTTTAAGAAATCGTAGAAAACCACTTCTAAGGTCAAGTGCTTCAATTGTGGAAAGATAGAGCATTAAAAGAGAGATTACTGTAATAAGAAGACTAGAGATTGAAACACCCAACAACACAGTCAATTTGAGAAGCATGACATAATCTGCATGATTTTAGAATACCTTTACATGAACCACCCAATATATGGTTGGTGGATTAACTTTGGAGCGACAATACGTATCTCAAAAAATAAGGAAGGGGCTATAGACCTAAAGGAATATAAACCAGGAAACATAGGGTATATATGAGAAATAACACTTTTGTCAAATGTCCTTTGAGTAGGGTCCTTTACGATTCATGTAAAAGGGACACCAATTATTTTAACTGATGTATTGATTGTGCCAACTATTAGGCAGAATTTGGTTTCTATTCCTATCCTCGTCAAGAAGGATTTTGTTTGAAGTGAGGTTTGTCCTTAACAAAGTAATCGTGGGGAAGCATGGAAGAGTAGCCTTTTCAGGATTGTTTGATGTTGAAAAAGGATTGTTAAAGTTAAATTTAAATGATGATTTTTTTTATTATATTAATAGTGCCTTAAATATAGATGTGAATGTATGATATAAACGTATAGGGCATATAAGTTTGAAAAGTTGAGAAAGTTATCCGATTTTGACTTATTACTAGGATTTCAAGAAAACACCTTTGGTAAATGTGAACCTATACAAGAAAAAATGACAAAAAAACATTTTCCAAGAAAATAACAAGGGCAACAACCCTATTGAAAATTATTCACGTTGATTTATTTGGACCTTTTAGACTAAGATCATATCGAGAAAAGGTTTACTTTATAACCTTTATTGATGATTACTCGAGATATACATACGTATATCTCTTAGCACATAAATAAGCAAGAAGTTGAGAAGCAATTGGGATATACAATTAAGGTCTTAACATTTGATAGAGGTGAGGAATACACCTCTACAGAATTTTTAGAATTCTACAAAGACTTTGGTATTGTAAAGCAAAATACGATGCTCATGAAACCTCAATAGAATAGATATAACATGACTTTACTAAATATGATAAGGTGTATATTAATATATGCTTCTCTACCAAAGGTATTTTGGAGAGAAGTAATAAGTATAACTGTGTATATACTCAAGAGAGTACCGTGTAAAACTATATTCTCTACACCATATAAAATGTGGCTTGAGTGAAAACCAATCCTAGGTCATCTCAGGAGGTGGGGGTCTATCACTCATGTAAAGATCCTAGACCAGTCTAGAGAAAAGTTAGACAATAGGTCCTTGAGATGTATATTTATTAGATATCCTAAAGGCTCTAAAGAATATCAGTTTTATCACAAGGACCATGAACTCATAGAGAGTAGGGATATTGAATTCCTAGAGGATACTAAGAATGACATCCTTAAAAATGAAGATGAGTATGTAAACGATCTAATAGATTTAGATCAATCATCATTTAAACCCATATTTGATTTTCTTGGACAAACTAAAATCTTAAGTGAACATAAAAAATCTAGGGTCTCACCATCCTACTTAAAGGATTATCACACTTACCTTGCAGAGGAAGTATACAATTCGATGAATTTAGATGAGCAGATCGATAACTTAACGTATCGATAAACTATTGACTCATCTAAATCAGAAGATTGAAAAAAGCTCATGAATAAGGAAATTGAATCCATTGAGAAAAACCAAGTCTGTGAATTGACTGATTTGCCTAAAGGAAGAAAAGCCATAAGCTGTAAATGAGTTTTAAAAAAGAACTATAAAGTCAATGGGTCTGTCGAAAAGTTTAAGGTGAGGTTGGTTACAAAGGGATTTTCGCAAAATGAGGAAATAAATTATGTTGAAACATATTCTCCTATTACAAAATTTGCATCCATAAGGATAATTTTGGCAATTTCTGTATATTATGATTTGAATTTACATCAGTTAGATATGAAAACAAATTTTGTAAATGGTGATTTAGAACAACTTTTCTAAATGGTGATTTAGATGAAATTGTATATATGCAACAACCATACGGATATATTATTAAAGACCAAGAAGATAAAGTATATACAACAACAACAACTACAACAACAACTAAGCCTTTTCCCATACTAGATGGGGTCGACTACATAGATTCTTTGTTTCCACATATTCCTATCGTGTGCCATGTTAGCAGTTAACTCCCAATAAGCTAGATCATTCTTTATTGTTTCTTTTCAACACTTTTGTGGTCGTCCTCTACCTCTTTTAATACTTTCCAAATTTAGTTTTTCTAACCTTCTTACAGGTTCTTTTGATCTTCTTTCTATATGTCCAAACCATCTTAAACGATGTTCTCTCATTTTATCCTCTATTGGTGTCACTCCTAATTTGTTTCTAATAACCTCATTATGTATACGGTCTTTTCTTGTATGACCACTCATCCATCTCAACATCTTCATTTCTGTCACAGACATCTTTTGTACATGTTGATGATTAACTGCCCAACACTCAGAACCATAAAACATGGTAGGCCTAATTGGTACTCTATAATATTTACCTTTTAATTTTAATGGTATCTTCTTATCACAAAGAATACCTGATGCTCCTCTCCATTTTAACCAACCAGCATTAATTCTATGTGTAACATCTCCATCAATTCTTCCATCACTCTGAAAAATTGACCCTAGGTATTTAAAACTTTTCTTTTGGGGAATGCAATGTGTGCCAATTTTAATTTCTATGTCCTCTGAAGTAACCAAATGATCAAACTTACATTCCATATATTCTGTCTTTGTTCTACTAAGTTGGAGGCCTTTGCTTTCTAATGTTTCTAAGAAGATAAAGTATATAGGTTAAAAAAATCCCTATATTGCCTTAAACAGTCAACTCGTCAATAGTATTTGACTTTTGAAAATGCCATTATAAAACTTGGGTTTGTGGCTAATGAACTTGATCACTGTGTATATGTCTAAAATAGTGGGAGTCACTTTGTCACCTTATCGTTATACGTAAATGACATATTATTGATTGGGAATGACAATGGAATGATTGTCAAAACTAAGTCATGGTTAAACTCAAGGTTTGAAATGAAGGATATGGGAGAAGCATTCTATATCCTAAGTATAAAGATTTCTCGAGACATAAAATCTAAACTCTTATGCCTAATTCAGGAGAGATATATTAATTATATCTTGAAAAAATTTAAAATGAGTAAATGTAAATCTACATCTACACCTATTCCAAAAGGAGTCAAATTGAGTGAGATTGATTATCCTAATGAGGGAGGCGATAAGCCTAATCTTCCATATGCACAAGCTCTTGGTAGCTTGATGTATGCTATGCTATGTACAAGGCCTGATATCGGCTTTGCTTTTAGTCTTATGAGTAGATATCAAATTAATCTTGGTTGACAACATTGGATAACTATGAAAAGGATTCTATGATGTCTCAAAAGAACAAAAGACTTGAAACTATGTTTTCAAATAGTTGAAGTGAAAGTGGTAAGATACTCAAATCCTGACTTTGGTGGGAGCAAAGATGACAATAAGTCAACATATTGATAAATATTCATATTTGGAGGTAGAGTTGTTTCTTGGGCTTGCAAGAAATAGGGTTTTATAGCATTGCATATATAAAAGGCTGAGTATGTGGCTTGTTGGGTGGCTGGAACAAACGTCATTTGGATAAGTCGCTTCATACGTGATTTGAAGCTGGGTATAACCAATAAGCAATTGTCATTTATTGTGACAACAATGCGTTAAGAGTGAAGTTGTCAACTCCAAAAGCATATAATGGTGAAATAAGTGTTATTCTTATCGCATCATATCGTACGATATAATACAACATGTATCATATCATGTAGCTCCACAATACGATACACATTGGTGTATCACACAAATGAAGTTACCGTGTTGTATCGTACGATATGGGCGATATAGCCAATAACCTTTATAAAAGGTTCCTGGTCGAACGAAAACCTGCAGTCTACGGGTTTCTAGCATTTGTTGGAGTCTGTTAAAATCTCTCGATGTGGTGTCTAGTGGCTTCAAGGTGTTCAAGTCTTCAAAGGTGCTCTACAACATCTGTGCAAGGCTCTCAACCTAAGATGTGGTATACATTTTCAATTTTTTAGAATTTTTTCTTTGTATTTGTTGTTTTCGTGTTTTTCTTTTTTGAATGATAATATATGAGGTTATGAAGTGCGTGCATATGATTTTTAATATATTCGTGAAATGGGAGATAGTGAAGATTGAGGATTTACGAACTGCTTTTATTTTTAAGTTTTTTATTAGATTGAAGTGTTCAATTGAAATAACCGGAAGGGGTGTGAGGGACTCTTAATCTGAGTCCCATGATCCGACATGGCAGTGGAGTACGCAAGTTAAGAGAAACAATTGAAGATAAAATGTTTATGTTGTGAGAGGAATTGTATGAGTAGACAAACCTTGAAGTGGGCAGATAGCTTTATGATGATGCATTCCATTTAATGCAACAAACAATCTTCATTTTCAACCAATGATAGATGTAATTGCTGACATTGGTCGAGGATATAAGATACCTTCTTATCAAAAATTAAGAGGAAAACTGTTAGATAAAAATGTTCTTAAAGTTTAGGAGTATTATTTCACTTTAAGAGAGTCATACAAGGAGAGAAGATATACTATTATAGTAAACGGATGAATAAATAGATGATGAAGAACTTTATTAAACTTTCTTATGTATGTCTTAAAGAACTAATGTTTTTTAGATCCCTAGACATGTTAAAGGAGAGACATACTGCTAAGGTCCTAAGACAAGAGTTTGATAAGGTGATATTCGAGGTTGGGCTAGATAATATAGTCCAATTCATTACAAATAATGCAACTAACTATAAAATAACTTAGAAGGAGTTAGCAGATATTATAGGACTTTCTATTGCACACCATGTGCAGCCTATTATTTAGATATCATCCTTGAAGATATTGGTGAGATGGATGAGATAAATGCAACAATTGAGTGTTGTCAAGATATCACAAAATTTATTTATAATTATGCTTTTGTATTATGTATGATGAGGAGATATATATATGATGCAAAGCTTTTTCGTAAAACTATAACTCAATTTGCAACTAATTTCTTATTTGTATAGAGCATTATGAAAAAAATTAAACATTAAAGAGAATGTTCTCCTTAAATGAATGACAGTAATTTGTAGAGTTACCTCAAAATAGAAGAAACAAAAAGCTAAATAAGATTTCTTAGACAAACTTTAGGAGTACATTTTGAAACTCATGTGTTAGACTATTTGGGATTAAATGTCGTTTTGTGAAAGTTATGAGATTGTCTAATAGCGAGGAGAAACCATCTGTGGGCTATCTTTATGAAACCATGAATAAGACAAAAGAAGTCATTATAAGTAATTTCAATGGAAGATAGAGGGATTATGTGCTCGTGTGGAATATTATAGATAACAGATGAAACAAACAATTGTATCAATCTATTCATGTATCAATCTATTCATGTAATAACCTAAACCCAACATTAAGATATTTAACAAGTTTTAAAAGGAGGGGTGATGTAAACTGAGGTATCATTGATTGTATAGACATATTAGTCCCTTATGAGGGTAGGGCAAATGCTATAAATCGAGAAATGAAGATCTACGATAATGGTCTTCACTTAATGGGCTTGCCTGTAAAAATTCGCAACCGCACTAATATGCACCTAGGTAAACTATTTGTCTTCATATTTGAAGTTTCTTAAATGCTATATTTATTATTGATTAAGTACCTGATGTTTGTCTTTTTCTATCAGATGTTTGATGAAATAGGTTTGGAAGTGATTGTCCAAACCTTAGAGATTTTGCAGTAAGAGTTCAAAACCAAACCTCTAGTGTAATGGGTTATGAAAGAAAGTGGAGTGTCTTTGAACACATCTATACAAAAAAGCGCAATAGGTTGGAATATAAGTTACTTAATGAATTAGTTTTTATCCATTATAACATATGACTCCGACAAAGATAATCTTGTCTTAATTACTACTTAAAGATTCAATTCAATATTTTATTTTACTTAAATTGTTAATATTATTTATGAATTTCTTATCTTTCTTTCTTGTAGACAATTAAAAAAGTTAAATAGAAAAGAAAACCAAATTAATCTAATAAGTTTGGATAATTTTGATATATTGGATGAGTGAATTATGAAAGATAACAGAATAAATGCACTTCTAATCGAAGAAGACATTGAATGAATTAATTTGAAAGGAGCGCAACAATAATATCATCAAGGGATGAAGATTTTGATTTTGAAGCAAAAGGTATGAGGATCCTCAAAAAGTAGAAGATGAAGATTATTTACTTGATGATCCTGATTATAATGTGTAAATATATTTTTTCTATTTATAAAAGTTATATTTTTTCTAAGGATGTCATGTACTGCTTCAAAATATGTAATTCTTTTTTCAATTATTGAATGAAAAATGATGAATATGTACTACATTTTTTCATTATATGAATTCTTTGCAATTATCATATTTTTTCAGTTTTTTTTATAAATTTATTACCAATTTTGTAGTATTAAATTACGATACGAAGTGATACTATATGTTCGTATTGTGGACCAAAACGATAGATGATACGATAAACATTGAACAACACTGAGTGAAATACTAGTATGTTTATGATATAGTAATGAGAAAGAAAATATTCATCTCATATATGCCAACTGATGATATGTTGGCACACCCCTTGACAACAAATGATCTTTTCTCAAAGCATGTTACAAATATGGGTTTGAGATATGTTTGATTATTGTGTAGGTAAGAAACCACACAACAGTTAATGATTGGAATATCAATCATACATGACATAACTTGAGAAACCTACAAAAGTCAGTATGTGATATTACTTGGTTCGAATGGTGAAGTGAAAGATGTAATGTAGCTGTGAATCCGAGGAAAATATTACAAGATTAAAGTTACATAAGTAAAGATAAAAAAAGAACAGTAACGAAAAACTCAGAAGTAAAAACACGAAAATAAAGTTGGACTCGGTCTCTATAAATACTGTACAGAAAAAAGAGACGAGAATACAACTGAAAAAATACATAAAATCATTCCTGAAAACCGTACGTGGAAACCCTGATAACTATCATCATTTTCTTCGTTCTCCGAACATGAGGAATCCGTTCTCAGCCAGATCACCTTTCCCCCACATCACGTAGCCGAAAACGAACGTGCGCGAAAATCCTCGAAACAACACTTATCACGAGCTCCAGAGCTCACATCATATCTCTAACGCCAAGAAAGAAATAAACCATCTACATACAAATCTTAAAACGATCACCGAAGTTAATTAATTTCGGGTAATTATGAACGGATTTCAAGAACACCTATCAAGATATTTCATGAGAAAACAGTGCCATTCAACCGAAAAACAAAAACAGAAGCAACGCAACCAGGAAAGACAGATCCATACCTTCATCCAGCAAAGAACAAGGGAAAAGAATTCCCAAGACGGCAGCAACAAGAACCATCCCACTTGATCTATCCCCTTTTCTCTCTCTACCATTTCTTAACTCGGATAGATTTCCTCTCTCCAACTCAAGAAAACACCAATACGCATCTTCAGAAAGATACAAAACCGAAAGAACGAATTTCACATAATCACTGAATCAGCCTCAGTACCTCTCTTCTCTCTTCCTTTCTCACTCTGTCTGAGAGAAAACAGCGGCACCAAGGAAGGAAAGGAAGCACATAGTAGTAGAGATTTGAAAGGCAAAGAAAAGTAAAAGGGCAAGAGAGAGAAGAAAGCTACATGCCAACCAGAAAAGAGGAGAAGAGAGTAAAACACAGAGTAGGTAGGAGTCCCCTAGGGCGGAATGTTTGTTGATTTTCAAATTTAATTAGCACAAATTTCCCCCAAGAAAAATACAGTCGCTCACCAAGAAACTGTAGCTTTCACCTTGGCCCAGCGTGTTGGAGGTACCTGGTTTGGGCCCGGGCCCAAGGGTTGAGCTGGATCCAAACCACATCCCCAACCAACAGGGATGGGAACCAAAATCACAACCGAGGACCCCATGATTCGGTTCAGGTTCCACCTAGTGGGGAATCTCTGCCCATATAAGGGATCACCCTTGCATGACCGGTCCTAAGCCTAGATAAAACAGGAGGATTGTGTTAAGCTTTTGACAGTCAGCGAAAAATTTTGTCGAATTTTTACACCATGGATTATACCACCAAGGTTGCACGAAAATGTTGACATAAAACACTGTTAGCATAAGTGGTCGAGTTTGGCACCTAACATGTGCTACGTGCCTTGTTTGAATCCCAATGACTAGCTTTCATTTAATGTACGTGTTTTTACTAGTATATATTTATACTTATAGAATTTCTTATATATATTTACATATTATATTATATAAACTTTGCACCACATATTTCTTTATGTAAATACATCACCTATATATATATATATAAAGTTATGTATATAGTTGTATATGTAAAAAATATAGCACCAAGAGCATTAGCTTAGTGACAAGCTGTTCTAGCGCCATTGCTGCTCGTGAGGAGTTTGAATTTCAGAGGCTGCACGTGTGGGAAGAACTTTTAGAAATGGTATTTAACGAGCTTTGATGAGCCAACCGAGCTATCAGAGGCTTGGTTCATGTGCCAGTCCTAGCAATTGGTGTAGTCTCCTTGCTTGGGCCAATTCTAAAAAGATATAAATTCATGATGTTGTTCTTTGATGGGATTCTTTGCCTTTCCTGGAAAAAAGTGAGCTAAGTACATAAAGCTACTTACAGAAAGCAAACTTGGCAAATTCAGCAAGTTCTTTTGGAGTTCATATTGTGATAAAGTTGAATATATAGGGAGTTTTTCTTAAAAAAGAAGTTCAATATATGGGAGAAAGCGGTCTTTGAGAATCGAGCAAACATTTTATGCGGTTTTTGAGACTTTCATGATATGAACTTTTTCACCTTTAGCATAAAAAAAAAGTTGTGCAAAAGCATAAGCCCTGAGAATTTATGCCACCAGGGTTGTTAACAAGCCAACTCCGCCTATGTAAGGGATCTCTCTTGCATTGCCGGTCCCAAGCTCGGATAAAGGAGGAGGGTTGTGTTAGGCTTCCGGCAGCCAGCATAAAACTTCGTCGGATTTTTATAACATGGATTACAAAAATTATGAGCATTGCTTTAGGGCATCCCCATCTAGCGACGTGCTACAGAGCCCGAATGTAATAAGAAGTAAGCAAGGGCCACTACATTTTTGCCCGAATGTAGTGAATCAATTGCAGAGAGGGTTCCCACATCATGGACGGTTGTGGGTAAAGAAGTTAGTCCCACTACATTGCCGCCAGGATGTAGTGAAAATTTTTTAGAGAGGGTCTTCGCATTTTGATTATGGACGGATGCGGGGTAAGGAAGCTAGTCCTAGATAATAAGATTCGTATTGGTTCTTGGAATATCGGATCATTATAGGGTAAGCTAATGGAGGTGGTAGATACTATGATTCGGAGAAAGATTCATATTCTATATTTACAAGACACAAAATGGGTTGGAGAAAAAGCAAAGGAGATAGAGGATACAGGTTTCAAATTATGGTACTCAGGTAAAGAAAAGGCTCGAAACGGAGTTGGTATTATCATAAATAAAGATTTAAAGGAGAGTGTAGTAGACATACAACGATATGGTGACCGAATCATGACGTTGAAATTAGTATTAGAAGTAGAGGTTTTGAATATAGTTTGTGCTTACGTACCCCAAGTAGGACTAGAAGATAGTATAAAGACTGTTTTTTGGGAAGAGTTAGATAAGGTGTTTCAAAAGATTCCACAAAGGGAGATGATTTGTGTAGGAGAAGATTTAAATGGACATGTCGGTAAAGAGGCATTAGGATATCAAGGGATTAATGGAAGTGAAAAAATAAAAAGAAGCTTGGTGGTGGAGTGAAGTAGTACAAAACAAAATCAAGGTAAAAAGGGCATGTTACAAATTACACTATGCTAAGAAAACTAGTGAAACTTTAGAAGGTTATAAGAAAGCAAAGAAGGAAGCGAAAAAGGCCGTTAGTGAAGCAAAAGCTCAGATTTGAGAGAACTTATATAAAAAACTCAACTCAAAAGAGGGTGAAAGAGATATTTTTAGGATAGCTAGGGCTAGAGATAAGAAAACTAAAGATCTTAATTATGTTAGATGCATAAAAGACAAGGATGAAAAAATTCTAGTGGCAAATGATGATATAAGAAATAGATGGAAAAACTATTTTTATAATCTTTTTACTAAAAATAAAGATGTTAGTATTAGTTTAGGAGATTTAGCTAAGTCAGAAAAGTATATAAACCATAATTTCTACCGACCTATTCAAAAGAATGAAGTCAAAGAGGTTCTTAAACATATGAAGGGTGATAAATCGGTAGGACTAGATAATATTCCTATAGAAGTTTGGAAAATACTAGGAGAAATAAGAATCACTTGGCTCACAAGACTATTTAATGAAATATGGAAAAACCAAAAGATGCCTGAGGAATGGAGAGCAAGTACACTTATACCTATATATAAGAACAAGGGAGACATTCAAAATTGTACGAATTATCGAGGTATCAAGTTAATGAGTCATACTATGAAATTACGGGAAAGAATTACTAAACATAGGTTAAGACAAGTATCAAGTACAACAGAGAACCAATTTGGATTCATGCTAGGCAGATCTACTATTGAAGCGATTCACCTTTTGAGACGTCTTATGGAACATTTTAGAGCAAAAACGAAAGACCTTCACATGATATTTATTGATCTAGAAAAAGCTTATGATAGGGTACCGAGGGAGGTTCTTTGGAGAACTTTGGAAAAAAGAGGTATCCCATTGACATATATTAACCTTATAAGAGATATATATGATGGTGCAAAAACATGTGTGAGTACTCATGAAGGAACAACAAACTTCTTTGAAATTAATATTGGGTTACATCAAGGATCAATTTTAAGTCCATACTTATTTATAATGGCGATGGATGAGTTAACAAAACATATTCAAGATGAAATACCTTGGTGTATGTTTTTTGTAGATGACATTGTATTAGTGGAGGAGTCTAAGGAAAAAGTTAATAGAAAATTGGAACTATGGAGAGAAGCTTTAGAAAGCAAAGGCCTCCGACTTAGTAGAACAAATACAAAATATATGGAATGTAAGTTTGATCATTTGGTTACTTCAAAGGACATAGAAATTAAAATTGACACATATTGCATTCCCCAAAAGGAAAGTTTTAAATACCTAGGTTCAATTTTTCAGAGTGATGGAAGAATTGATAGAGATGTTACACATAGAATTAATGCTGGTTGGTTAAAATGGAGAGGAGCATCAGGTATTCTTTGTGATAAGAAGATACCATTAAAATTAAAAGGTAAATATTATAGAGCAGCAATTAGGCCCGCCATGTTTTATGGTTCTTAGTGTTGGGCAGTTAATCATCAACATGTACAAAAGATGTCTGTGACAGAAATGAAGATATTGAGATGGATGAGTGGTGATACAAGAAAAGATCGTAACATAATGAGGTTATTAGAAACAAATTAGGAGTGACACCAATAGAGGATAAAATGAGAGAACATAGTTTAAGATGGTTTGGACATATAGAAAGAAGATCAAAAGAAGAACCTTTAAGAAGGTTAGAAAAACTAAATTTGGAAAGTATTAAAAGAGGTAGAGGATGACCACAAAAGTGTTGGAAAGAAACAATAAAGAATGATCTAGCTTATTGGGAGTTAACTGCTAACATGGCACATGATAGGGATCTGTGGAAACAAAGAATCCATGTAGCCGACCCCCTCTAGTATGGGAAAAGGATTAGTTTATGTTGTTGTAGGGTTGTTAACAAGCCAAAATCAAGCCTTGTCTCACTAGTTTACCCTTGGTGTCGAAAGTGGAAACATAATTAAACCGGGTAGTCCTTGATTAAAGGTCCGGTTTCATCAGTTCTGGTTCCAATCGGTTAGAGTTAAAACCATTGGGGTCGGTTTCAGACGGGGCATGTCTAGTTGTAGGGTTGAAGCAAGATATAATTTTTAGTGTTAGAGGTATTAGGTTTTTCTTGCCATAAGGCTTTTCAGTATCAAAGCACACACAAAAAGTGGGGTTTCGATCATCGGTATGTTGTGAGTTTTTTTATCTTTACTGGTTTTTTGACCCTAACATGACTCGCAACTTCGAACTATAAGCGATTTGTTACCATACTAATTTTTTCTTTGGCTTACATGGCCCATATAAGGGATGACCCTTATATGGCGGGTTTCAAGCCCGAATAAAGGAGGATGGTTGCGTTAGGCTTTCGATTGCCAACATAAAACTTTGTCAGATTTATTTACCATAGATTTTACAAATTATACAATAAAAAATGATCTAACTTATATTGAGTTAACTGCCAACATGATCTCAACTATTGGTCACTCCTAATCAAATGATTATAATACGTGAGTATGTCATTAAAGAGGACATTAAGATTCTCTCTCTCTCTCTCTCTATATATATATATATATAGAATCTTAGTGTCCTCTTTAATGACATACTCACATATTATAATCATTTGATTAGGAGTGACCAATAGTTGTGATCTATGTTGCACAGAAACTAAAATGGGAATAGAAAAAGATCAATCTCAAAAAATTTAGGAAATGAGGAAATATATCTATTCTTTTAAAAATATATAAGTATATATATGAAGAAAAATAAATATATGGTGCAATATATATATATATATAGCTTTTTTATATAGATAAATAATATACATGTATGTATACAAAGAAATACTATAAGTATAAATATGTATTATTAAAGGTATACAAAACTGTTTCACCCTTAAGAAGATGGTTATGACTAAGAAGTATGTCATTCGGGACAATCCTACTATTTCTCTTTGTGTCTCTCTCGAACATATATATATATATTTCTTTCTATGTCTCTCTCTAATAAATACACATTTCTCTCTATGTTTCTCTCACATTGATAAATATATATTAGAGAGAGTTGTTGATAGTATTAGGTAGCAACATCATCCCAAAAGGCTCTGTTAGTAAAATTGGCACACCAACTTGGGCAACTCTTATTTGTTTAATTATTTTTTCATAATTTCTATTCATACACCTTTTCTACAAAACATATACTCATTTTCAAAAAACCCAAAAATACCCTCATTCAGTTTTTGTCACATCCCATGTCCAATTCATAGAACCCTTCACTCTACCAGCTTCACCACTGGTTCTACACCACCGCCAAAGTCATTGAAGCCTTGCCGTCAGTTTTACACTACCCTTGATAATGTAGGATTCCAATCTTCATGTGTTTCTCTTGAATCATTCTCTATCATGATACAAAATCTATTTTCATCACTTTCGGTAAATTTTTAACCTTATTCAATTCCCACAATCGTAATACATATATTGTTGAAAGCTTTCCATCAATCTAGCAATCAATCATACAAAAGTGGATAAAAAATATCAAGTTTTTGTCAAGTTGAGGTGAGTGTTAGCTGTCGGAAAAGAGGTGTTCCCCAGGCGTATGAGTCTTTAGAAAATGACACACTACCTCTTTATAAGTTTTCATACCCAAAGTACATTTGGCTTCTCCAAAGGATGACCCTGAGACGTGACTTTGTGGTAATGAAAACACATTCGACATGTAGCTCTCTTTTCAGAGATTTGTGACCTGTGTGCATCACTATAAAATTTCTAAATGTACGCAAGGTGTGTTACTCTGTATTTTTGTTATGTTAATCACATTTTTATTGATGTGCAGGATGTCAAAGGAATCAAGTGACAATGTTCATTTTCATATAATAGACTCTAGATATATTATACATGACGATACTGAGATTGATCAAAGTGAAATGAATGACCTATTTGTTGGTTGGTTGGGTGATGATACATGTGACGATGCATTTTTTTATTGCGAGGATAATGGATTTGATTATGCATTTGGAGGCGAAGTAGAAAAATTTACCAATGTACTTTTTTATGTTAAGGAACAATGGTTGAGTCATATAAATAGAGGATTATCTCAACATGGACGAATAAGCTGGTATATTACGGTACTCATACAACTAACCAGTAATTGAGTATGCTTGTTTCTATATATGTATGCCACTATTTTTTTAAATTCTATATTATTTATAGTATGTTAGTTGATAGGGTTAAGAGAGCACATGCATGGTTAAAAAGGTTTCTTGGTAGCTCTATTGGAAAATTTGATATGATATAGACCCAACTTCATTCGTTGATACAATTGTAGATCTGTGAACACCCAAAAGTTTATCAAACAAATTTTTCAAAATTTTCCCCTCGCAAGAAAAATGGTTGTCAAAGTCTTTTCAAAATTTGTGGCTTTCAAATATATATATTTAAAAAAAAAATTTGAAACCATAGAATAAAATCTTACCTGCAAAAGCATTGGATAAAGAGGAGCAGAATCTCAAGAGATTCACCAAGATCAGGGTTGAGGTGATCCAAAAAAAAAGACCGTGGTGCAACGAAGATGACTTGACCGTAGCACAACAAAGCAGTATACAAACAAGATGGTTCGTGGTGAAGAAAAAGTTGAACTGAGTCAAGGTGAAGTAAAAGCTGAATCAAGTCAAAATGGAACGAGCTAAACATGTAACCAATTCAAATCAAACCAAGTTGAGACGAGCCTAACCAAGCCATGATACAAGCTTGACCAAACTAAAGTGGGCTGAACCAAGTTAAGTGATCAACCCAAATCAAGTCAAGGTGGGTTGCACCAAGTCACAATGGACTGAACCAAGCCACAAGCTATGTGACCATGTGACCAGCCATGTGAGGAACCAACCCATCTAACCAGCAAACCGAACTAGATTAAGGTAGATTGGATCAACTATGGACTAGCCAATCCATGAAACAAGCTAAAAGGAGAATTATTCCAAGAATATTTCCTAGTCTAGAAGCTTCTTGGGCCAGCCAAGGAGTCTATAAATACCCATCTTGGGCTGGGAATTGAGGGAAGCAATTAGAGAAGAAAACCAACAAGAAATCAAGAGAGGAAAGAAAGAGAGACAAGAAGACCACGGTTAGAGAGAAGCCACCCCAAAGAAGTCATCGAAGAGGGAGGATTGGCCAAGTTCAAAGAAGAAGGTGCAACAAATTTTTCCCTCTTCCACTTCATCCCTTTGATTTCGCTTCTTGTACTCTTGGAGTCTTCATCTTGTTGCTTTGTTTTGCAAAAGTCATGCCTTTTTTTTGTTTTGTAATAATAATGACCTCTTGAGTCTTTTACCTAACTTATCACCCAGTGACTTATCAACCATCATACTACATGCAAGAACTTGATAATTAAGAGTTGGTTAATCTTCTAAATTGGGTACCTCTTTTTGAGGACTACAAATTGGTATATGTGGAGCATGTGTTGTGAAGTAACTTAACCTTTTGGATATCGGGTCAGTTGGATCTATCTTTGTTCTCTTCATCCATGTAAACACCCAAAAATTTTCACATATTTTCAAAAACTCCTGAATTTCCAAAAACCAGTTTAAAACCTTTATGAACCTTTAAATTCAAAAACACCCCAAATTTTAAAGTTTAAACATTTTGGGAAATACTTTAAAGGCTTTAAATTCAAGTTAAAGCAGCTCATGAGTTTCAAATCAAACGAAGATTCAATTTGAGCCTTAATCCCCAAAAAACAGAAAGCATCAAACCAAAGCAAGTCTTGGCCGGCTAATATAAGCTCAATGGAACCGAGATCATGATGCAATGAAGCCCATTCCAAGCCAAGACTGGATCAACCAGATCAAGTCCAAGTGCCATTGCATCTCAAGAATGAGTTCGAGTCAAAATGCAAGAAACAAATGAAGCACAAGCCACTACACGGCCGGATGAAGCACCTCCTACAAATGATACGATATCAAGGCATACAATTCCAATTCAAGGACCAAATATAGGGAGTTTGATTCAGCAAATACGAGTTCAAATCAAGCCAAGCATCAAGTGGACAAGCTCATGTCAAGTTGAATTCAAGGAAGGGAATCAAATCAAAGATCAAGACATGCCCGCATGAAAAGGAAGTCGGACCATTCAAAGAGACAAATCCTAATGCAAATACTAAGCATGACGGATTGAATTGAAGGAGCCTAATCCAACCAATGAAGTATGTTGTATCACATGAAATAGTAAGTGGTTCAAGTCGGCTGCACCTAAATACCAGCCCACATGGGCTGGTCAAAGTCAAGGCAAGGGGGACCACAAGGAGCTGAATTGGGGTGGATCAAACCCATCACAAACCTGATCCAACCTTTCCCATGGAAACTCCTAGAACCAGCCCCCGTTGGCCTATAAAAAGGGCCAAGAGGGGGGCGGGTTCCTCATCCACAAGAGAGATAAAGAGAGGCTGCTAAAAAGGGATTGTGAGCTAGGTTAGGAGAAGGAAACTCCAGCAAGGAGGGGATGCCCAAGTGTGGGAAGAGGGTACATACGTGAGAGGTGTGGGAGATAGAAGAAGAAGGCAAGCAAACCAAGGCCGGATTCACTCTCGAATCCCGACCCTTTTGTATTCCAAATTCGGGTAAGTGCTTGTTTAATTAATGCAAATCTCATTCTCTTCCTCTAAATTTCATTAAATTGGGGTTGTAATAATGGAGCTCAGCCTCCCCCACGTTGTAATAGAGATTAGATTTCATTGCTTTACATTTCAATTGATGGATGATTCACTATTGCATACACGCACTCCATGTGTTTGATTGTTATTCTACCCCAATATATTCTATAATCACTCTATACTTCTAATCCCCTCTATGCTTAAGCTAATATATACATTTCAATTCGCGTGAGTTTTTATTCGTGATGTAGAGTGGGTGCAATTTGAATTTGGGTGAGTTTGCATCATTATATTCCTAAAAACCGAAAACAGGATTTCGAGCATATTTGCATCTGCTTATTTCTGAAATTTTAATTTCTTGATGCTTTCTCCTTTTGGACTGAAACTTGGCACACTTGTTCCACACACATCACATTAAATAAAATTTGCAAGAATTTTATGTCGTCCAACCCCATGATAAAATTAGGAAAAGATCAAATCACTTTCTTAACACTTGCTGCATAGTCAGATTTCCTGAAATAGAGGTTGGGTAAAAGTCTCATATTTCTGTCCACAAGAATCCAATTCACTTGATTTTTAATGCATTGGAAACCCAACATCTATAGCTTTCCAACAAAATCAAAATCATTAAATTCAGAATTCAGATTTAGAGACACAAGCTCATCTTTGAGCCTTTGTATTTCTATGACAGAGCAGTCCCGGTTCAGTGAGTCAGTCATATTCAAACATTTAATTTTGATTCAATACGTCTTCAAATTCATATCTAGAAAAAGTACAAGGTTCTCCACACTACCATCTTGATTTGGTAAAATGTTGATGATTTTTGGAGACCTATAGAATAGTTAGATCGATTTTAGAAACAAGCCTTGATAACAAAAAACTCTGTTTTTCAGGACTTATTCATTTCAAACATTGAATCAAAGTGCACAATCAAACCTCTTTCAAAACACTTGTTGATCACGTGATTTGAAGTAAAACTTATTTGCAAATTGAAGTTTCTAAGCATTTAAACCGACCCTTACATCGGTTCAAGAAGGTTTAAGTGAAAAGAATCAGATTGCCTACAATCACCAAGAAAGTTAGAAAATCTTTTCAATCTTTGCTAGTTTTTGCAAACTAGGTGGCACACTCACGGAAGCGTAGATAGAAAAAAGTTCACTTCAAGTTTTCCATAGCTTAGGAGTGAAAATTTTCATATCTACATATTTGACATGCTCGATGAGACTCGGGTCTTGAGAAACTTCATTCAAAACAAGTAGAACTTCAAGAAATCTTTCAAAATCATGTTTTCAAACTTGTGCACCAAAAATTTTGCAGGAAATGGATGAAAAGCCAAGGAAATCCTTATCAAGTATTTCAAAGTGGTTTTCCAAGTCTTCTAAAGCCCAAGAAGAGATAGCTGCTATCAAAGAGATCCTTAGAAAGATCGATGCTCTATGCCATGAGGCTAAGGCACGTCGATCACATAGCAGCTCATCTCGGGCACATAGAGAGAAAGATCATGCAAGGAAAGCCGATCCAAAACTCGATGAAGGGTATGAGGCTGGAGATAAAGCTCGAAGGCGGATCAAGTCATCCACTTCCAAGCAGTCAAGCACTCCAAGTTCCAAAGAAAAACCAAAAAAAGATTTTCATAGTTCAAAAAACAAAAAAAAGCTAAAAATTTTTCAAAAACACAAAAGGATTGGAAAACAAAAATTTGAAATTCCCGAAGGTAGAAATGAAATCCATGATTCAAAAATTTTCATAGTTCAAGCACCTCGAGTTGCACCTAAGGAGCATGTCAAAACCATCCCTCAACTAGAACCTAAGCCGTCTCAACCCAGGGTCGTGTGGAAGCCGAAGTCTTCCACCACCCATCCATCCCATCTCCTACCCAAAATAAAATGGCTATATATCCATGATATGGGCGATTACATATTCCAAGAGCATGAACTTTACAAAATATTTTCAAAAATCAAAAAGCCTTGGAATATGATCTTAAACATGGGATATAAACCATATCAAGGACTAGGAGCTAAGAACCAAGGTAGGCTAGAATCCATCCTACCTAAAGCAAACCCAAGTCGATATGGATTGGGTTACATCCCATCCATACCCCTGAGCCACCACCTAAGATCACTTGGGTCAAGGGTGCCCTTAGAACCCACTAAAACCAAGACCCATGAGTCTAATGTATGGAGTTTTCTTTGTAGGTTCAATGGAAGATCGCTCATTTTCAAAACCCCAAAAAAAAAATTAGATATTCTCAAAACCAAAAAAATTGAAAAACCTTCAAAATCCAAAAACATTTGAAAAATCTGAAAATTTCAAAAAGAAATTTGTTTCATTCATTCTCCCATTCTTTATTTGGAAAAATCTTCAAAAAGAAAGCCTTTTATATTGATCCTTGAATTCGTGTTTTGAAAAAGACAAAAAAATTTGAAAACTTGAAAAATCCCAAAAAAATAATGGCTATGTACAAAGCCCATTTTCGAATTTTTCCAGAAATTGTCTATATTCCCAAACATAGAATTGTCTAAGCTTATTATAAATACCTCTCTCTTGCTTAGCACTTCCCTAGAATTTATTGCTTGAGAATCATCAAAGCAAGGAGGAAGATCACCTCATCCATGAGAAAGATCATGCCTCCAAGCTTCCTGAAATTCGTAGAATCCTGGACTTAGAAAAATTGGGGATTTTAGAGTGAGTCTAATCCATAGTATGTGCATGTTTGCATGAGCATCATACATTGTATTTTGAAATCTTATATTTGTATAAACCATACTGGGTCTAGACATCATCTTAGAACTCGAGTTCAAGGTTTGTGTTAAGCCAAAGGGGCATGGGAGTCGACCCCCTAAGTATCGAGCCATCATAGGCATGTCTCCACCCTCCATATGAATCAAATCCGAAACCTCCAAGGTTGCTTCCAAGCTAGCAACAAGATGCTAATCTCTTAATGAGCTTTTGAAAATCCTATCATAACGGGTAGGTTATATAAATGGCAGCTCCATTAAAGGAACAAGCCCTAGATCATGTGGCTGAATTGCCTCTTCGAGACACATTTCCCATACTTGATCAAATGCCCGATGAAGGCCTATTTTGTAAATGAATTTCAAAAACCATGCTTTGACAAATTGTTTTAAAGAAAATCAAGTATGAAAAATGTATTTTGAGGGAACAAAGAGTCAAGGGACAGGTATAGGAATCATCCTCATATCTCCCAAAAAAAAAGGAAATCCCAAGTGCCATTCGAGTTGATTTTGCATGATGTTGCCAAGTATGAAACATTCATACAAGGCCTAAAAATTTCGAAAATCTAGGAACTCATACATTGAAATCTTTGGAGATGTTTTTTATAAACCAAGTTTTGAAAATTTGGCAAGTCAAGAATGAAAATTCATCAAGAATTGGCCGTTAGAGTGGTCGGTTCTTTCAAAACATGCACAATTGGCACTCATAATTTAGAAAAATTGCCAAAATGACAAAAATTGTATTAAAAAGCCTTGGTTTCAAGACATTGAAAAAATTTTAGAAAGGGAGGATTTCCCAAATTTGCTTCCTCAAAAGATCAAGTTTTGATTGGAAAAATTTTAACCCTACATATGACTTTGAAAAGAAAATTTTTCAACATCTTGTTGATATGAAGACCTTGATAAGGTTAGGAAAAATACATGAGCTCCATGATGGAGAATGTGGAGGTTGTGTTAAATGTAATATGATGGCCATGAAATACTTAGGGTTGGTTATTGTTAGTCCATCCTTAAGCAAAAATTATCATGATCATGTTAAAAATGTCATAAAAGTCAAGTGCATGAATCATTCATATCCCATCATCCATCTTGTATGCCATAGAAAGCCCATGTGGCTATGTGAATCATTCATCTCCATCAAACTAGAGTCATTTGTAAACACCCCAAATTTCCATAATTTTCGAAAACATACCTGGTTTTAAAACCCCCTTTTCAAGACCAGATTTTGAGTTTTCGAAAGCCCAGGAGTTGTAAAAACTCCAGATTTTGTATAAAACCCCATTTTGATATAAAATATATTATACTTGGGCCAAGTCCCAATTTTGTAAAGAGCTGAGTCCAACAGATACAACCTGATCAAAAGCAGCCACAAAAAGGAGTGAAAAAGCCCAAAAAGCCTCCTAGCCTGATAAAAGTGGATCAAAAAGACAAAGGAGAGCCCGGACCCGAAGCATACTTCAAACCCAGCATATCAACTCCCATGTCTAAAGCATCCCAATATTCTCAGACATCCAAGCCCCAGATATTAGAAATATGCTCAAAATGAACTCTTGAAGGTGAGAAGAAGAGCGGACGACAATGTTGGCGAGTACTGATGAAGTCAAGCCCCGCACAAACTGTCTGTTTCGAAACACCATGAAGGAATCAAAAAATCAGATTTGGGTCGAATTTGGACCATATATATCCAGATCCAAACGCAACATGTATTTGGATTTGGATTTGGATCCAAAGATCCAAATCCAATATCTATATCTAGGGCCCACATCACCTTCTCATAAATGGAGGTGAGGGGCCCACAAATATTTCACGTGAAATGCCTTGGAAGGCTTGGTTAGAGAGAGAAAAGGGGGGATAAAGTATGAGTGAGAAAGTTGGTAGGCTTGACTTTGGTTAAGAGTGAGTTAACCTTGTGGGTTTAGCCAAGAGTGTGGGTTTTAGCTTGTATGCACCTACACTTGACCTAGGGCTGCACCAACTTGGATATGGCTGCAACTAAAGTGGTCGACCGGCTCCAAGAAGTGGGTTCCTAAACCTAGCCCTGAGTTAGCCTACCTCACCCAGCCACCTTTCCTAAACCTAGCCTAGACCTAGCCCTTCTCACCCAAAACCAAGCCAACCTCACCTAGCTAGACCAACTAGACCCTAACCAACTAGCCCTAAACCAACCATAGTTAACCTAACTAAGTCCCTAACCAACCAAACCCAGCCCACCTAACCAAACTACCCTAAAACCACTAACCTAGCCCACAACATTCCCTAAAACCTAAACTAGTTGCAGCCCCCACCTTAAATCCCAGCCCGCCTAAAATATCTGGCCCACATTCACTCCCAGCCACTCATCCCCCCCCCCCCAACCGACCTACCATCCCATGGATTCGGCTAGCCACTCACATGAGGCCCCCACATGAAATCCCAGCACCATTCCCTATACCCCCAAGCCAACCTATCACTATATGGATTGATTCCACATTCGCCAGCCCCCTGGATTCCAGATTCAGCCAGCACTCTCTCTCTCCCCTCCATCTCATCCCACGCCATCATCCCCCTTCCCAACCGGCCAGGACAACACCACCTCCTCCCGGTTAGTACCCCATCTCATCCATCCGGCTCCCATTCATCCACCATCTCCCCTCCATCTCTCGCCACCACCAGGACCTTCCCTCCATCACCAGCCGGCCAGGACAACACCACCTGCTCACGCATCCACCTGCCACTCCACCACCCGGCTGCCCCAACATCAACACCTGCCCCCGTTCTCATCCAACACAACCTGCCACCCCTAGCCACTCTGACTCCCAGCACCACATCTTAGCATCTTAGTACCTAACCTACCTTCCCTTAGCTCCCATAAACCAGCCGTCCAGCCCCTACCTGTCCCTAAAGCACTCAAATCCTACCCTTTTCTCAAACTACCTAAGGAGCTCCTCTTGGCTGCCCAAGGCGACTCACGAGGCCAAATTCCAGCAAGTTGAAGATGGACCGGTTACATGTAAGTGCCTTAACTTGGTCTATTATATGAACTTGCTTATGTTCAATTAAATTTTGATACGGGGTTGTAATAATGGAGCGTTGTCTCCCCCCGATTGTAATAATGTGGTTTGACACACCAACACACACGTGCACTTGAGCCTTTTCGCTCTTAGCTGCACACCTTTTGGCACACACACGGGCCTTGACAACCCTTAATATATATATATATATATATATATATATATATATATATATATATATATATATATATATATATATTCAGCTGCATGGGTTTTCATTTAAGTTGTGTGTATTGTCTTTCAATTCTATACTCACACACATTGAGCTTTCGCTCTTATTCCCAAGACCCTAGTAAGGGCCATATTGCAATTTTATTTGGGTGTTTCATTTAAGTTGTGTGCGTGGTCTTTCAATTCCACACTCACACACATTGAGCTTTTGCTCTTACTCCCAAGACCCTACTAAGGGCCATATTGCAATTATATTTGGGTTTTACATTACAAGTCGTGTGAGTTGTCTTTACATATACACACAACACCCACGCACACGTTGGTGACCTTCGGGCCCATATATATTATAAGTATTTCCCTTCCGCTATGTCTTTAAGATTTGTAAGTATTTCCATATATACACGGCACACACCTATATAATTGAGCCTTTCCGCTCTTAAGATATAGCCATATTTCCCTTTTGCAATTTCCCTTTTGCAATTTATATTACGCAATTTCCCTTAAGCATTGTCTTTCAATTCGGGTTTTACATTCAAGTTGTGTGAGTTGCATTGCATACTCGCCATACTCGAGCTAGAGTGCATACCTGCATCAAAGAAAATCCCGAATCAAATCGTGCAAACACGCCAAGACTTAGGCTATTTCGATGCACGCACATCATGCCTAAGTAGATTAAATTGAAAGACTTAGGGTTGTCCAACCCTTGTAAAATCAAAATCGCCCAAGTGCATGTTTTTCAAAAGGTTTTAAAACACTTCTTCATTCAAAATATATTTTGAGTTAAACTTGTTTCAAAACGAAGTCTCTAAGCGTACAGACTGACCCTTGCGCATCGGTGCAAGAAGGTCTGCGATGAAAAGATCCAGCTTGTCTACAATTGCCTTTTAAAAGTCAGATTATTTCAAAACATACTTTGCTAGTTAAAGTAAACTAGCTGGCACGCCCATAAAGCGAAGTAGATTGCGAAAAGGTTCACTTCAAGCCTAAGAACCCGTAAGTAAAAATTTTCCGTGTCTACAGCATTGAAAATACATCCCCTAGACATCTTCATGGAGAATCAATTTCATAAAACATGTATCTCCATCATATCATATAGAATACATTTCATATTGTCATCATTTCATAAAGCATGTATTTCCATTGTATCACATGGAGTACATTTTACATATCATACATCACATACACCTCATTCACCCAAAGAGGCCCTAAAAGGTGGCAGCCCAAGTAGGAATGTCCCCATGTCATAGAAAGGGCAACAAAAAAATTGATAATACATGTTGATTGATTGATATTGTGGGTAGAAATTTAGTAGACCCCGAAAATGTCCAATACTTGAAAAGGTCTATGTTAAATTCTTTCGAAAAGATTTTTAAAAAAATGGATCTCCTTTGAAACTTCTTGAAAGAAGGATCAAGATTGATTGTATGACACAAAATAAAGGAATCGATGCTTTACGAAAAGTAGAGTTTTCAAAAAATCAATTGGTAACATTTCAAAAATCCTTGGCTCACACAATGAAGCCTTGCTCAAAATAGTAAAATATTTTCAAATGGTAGATGCTATTAGGAAATGGGATGATCTTGGTTGAATCGAGTAACCAAAGGGATAAGTTTTTCCCCATTTTACTTCTCTCTCCAAAAAAGAAAATTGGCAATATTCAAAGAAAAAGAAAAGACAAAAAGAATACAAAAGCTTCTTCAAAAGGAGTCTTCTCTTTGAAAGAAAAAAGAAAAAAGAAAAGAGAATGCAAAAACTCCTCCGAGAAGAAGTCTTCCTCGAATAGATAGAGGGAATACAAAAAACTTCTTCAAAAGAGGTCTTCTCTTGAAAAAGAAAAAAATAAAGAAAAAAAGGAAAAAGCCAAAGCTCAAAAAGAGCAATTTTCCGTCTCTTTGCCTTAAACCACGGGACGCTTCAGAAGGAACTATGGTAACTCTTTCCCATATCCCTGCAACTTATCCCAATGAAAAAAGGTTCATCCATGAAAATCCTAAAGTACGAATAGAATCTACTGGTTTGGATTTCATTTTGTTTGAGAATTAGACTTTGTTATGTGGGAAATGGAACTTTGAAAAGTTTTCCAAAATTTTCTACCAAAAACCTCTACCAAGTAGTAGGTATTAAAAACCCAAATGAAGGAAAGTATAAAAAATTGGAAGTCCTTTTTTATGGAAGATAAAAGGAGTTTCTTTTGAAAAAGAATTTTGAAAAAACCCAAGATGTCAAAAAAAAGACATGGGATAATTCTGCTTGGGGCAACCGGCCTTTAAAGGCTCTCTCCAAGTTCAAAAACTCCAAAATTGACTCTCCCAAAAGCTCACCTCACTCATACCATGCATGCATTCAGAAGTCATGATCATGCCTAGGAAAAATACTTCATATAGGAAAAAGTCCCATTTGGCTAGAAATCTCTCTCCTATGATCCAAGAAAAAGGAGTTTACGAAATGAAGGATGATTTATATTCTCAAAGAAATTTGGGAAGTAAATTTAAAAAGGGTGTTTTCTTCTTTGCCATTATCCAAATAAAATTGGATTAATGCCAAAGAGGGGCATTAGTAAACACCCAAATTTTTTTAAATATTTTCAAAAACTCCTGAATTTGCAAAAACCAGTTTAAAACCTTTATAAACCTTTAAATTCAAAAACACCTTAAATTTTAAAGTTTAAACATTTTGAGAAATACTTTAAAGGTTTTAAATTCGAGTTAAAGAAGCCCATGAGTTTCGAATCAAACGAAGATCCAATTCGAGCCTTAATTCCCAGAAAACAGAAAGCATCAAACCAAAGCAAGTCTTGGCCGGCTAATATAAGCTCAATGGAACCAAGATCATGATGCAATGAAGCCCATTCCAAGCCAAGACTGGATCAACCAGATCAAGTCAAAGTGCCATTGCATCTCAAGAATGAGTTCGAGTCAAAATGCAAGAAACAAATGAAGCACATGCCACTACATGGCCAGATGAAGCACCTCCTACAAATGATACGATATCAAGGCATCCAATTCCAATTCAAGGACCAAATATAGGGAGTTTGATTCAGCAAATACAAGTTCAAATCAAGCCAAGCATCAAGTGGACAAGCTCATGTCAAGTTGAATTCAAGGAAGGGAATCAAATCAAAGATCAAGACATTCCCGCATGAAATGGAAGCCGGACCATTCAAAGAGACAAATCCTAATGCAAATGCTAAGCTCAAATCACTTAAGCCACATTAAATAAAATTTGTAAGAATTTTAGGGTCGTCCAACCCCGTGATGAAATTGGGAAAAGATCAAATCACTTTCTGAATACTTGTTGCACAGTCAGATTTCCTAAAATAGAGGTTGGGTGTCCACAGGAATCCAATTCACTTGATTTTTTATACATTGGAAATCTAACATCCATAGCTTTCTAATAACATTAAAATCATTAAATTCAGATTCAGATCCTAGAGACACAAGCTCATCTTTGAGCCTCTGTATTTCTGTGACAAAGCAGTCCCAGTTTAGTGAGTCAGTCTCATTCAAACATTTAATTTTGATTCAATACGTCTTTAAATTCAGATCTGTAAAAAGCACATCGTTCTCCACACTACTCGCTTGATCTAAAAATTTTGATGATTTTTGGAGACCTATAACACAGTTAGATTGATTTTAGAAACAAGCTCTGAAAACAAAAAACTTTGTTTTTTAGGACTTGTTCATTTCAAACATTGAATCAAAGTGCACAATCAAACCTCTTTCAAAACACTTGTTGCTCACTTGATTTGAAGTAAAACTTGTTTGCAAATTGAAGTTTTTAAGTGCTTAAACCGACCCTTGAGCATCGGTTCAAGAAGGTTTAAGTAAAAAGAGTCCGCTTTCCTACAATCGCCAAGAAAGTGAGAAAATATTGTGAATCTTTGCTAGTTTTTGCCAACTAGCTAGCACGCTCGCGCAAGTGTAGATAGGAAAAGGTTCACTTCAAGTTTTCCATAGCTTAGTAGTGAAAATTTTCATGTCTACAATCCAATTATTAAGTATGATTAAATAAAGATATATTTGTCTTTTAAGTTATAAGTAGCTCATAAATACCCGCATTAGAGGTAGGGTTAACAAAAAAAAAGATGCAACAACCAGGAGGGTTGCAGTCACTAAAAACTCCTTGTGTATCTGGTTGAGATCAAAAGTCTATTCTCATGATCACTATGTAAAATTTCTACTGATTATGAATGATATTTGTTGAACATGGTTTCAAAGCGTCCAATAGATCCACAGTGAGAAGAAATGTTGCAAGGTGGGTCCTTTTTTCATCGTCAAGGTCATAGTCATCTATTTCTTGTTGGAGCAATAAGACTCAGTTCAATGAACCTTTCATCAAAGACAACAAGAAGTAATGAGAATGCCTATCATGGTGAATTCTTTCTGCGAAAACAAATCCTTTATTAGACACATATTGTAGTCCTCTTTCATCTTTTAGAGAGTAATCGGTTCAAATTTTTGAATAATCTGCAACACAATAAAGCTATGTAGTTTAATCAAGAATAATCAAGTGGAGAAAAGAATTTGGAGTGAATAAGTCATCGACAATCACAATTTTGCAGCGCGCCTCTTTCTTCTTTATTTCTTCTATCTCCTAATGATAATGATAGACTGATCATTAGTTTATTTAACAAAAGGTGTTTTATTACATAAAAGACCTAATTGCCTCTGATAAGTGGCACCTATTTAATATTACCTTTAAAAACATAACTAAAAATAAAGTTGGATTAATTGAATATATGACCTATCAATTCTAACACTCCCCCTCAAGTTGGGATGAAAATATTTTGAGTCCCTAACTTGTTAAGGAGTTTTTCAAGTCTTTCTTTCTCTAAGGCTTTGGTTAAGAAATCATCACATTATTCTTATGATCGTACATATTTTATCTTAATTGTTCCCTCTAGTGCATCTCTTTTAAAATGATAATTTATTTCAATATGCTTAGTTCTCTCATGATATACTGGATTTATCACTATTTGAATTGTTGCCTGATTGTCACAGTAGAATAGGATTGATTCATTCGTGTGAGTGCTGAGCTCATGTAATAGAGATTTTAACCAGATTGCTTCAGACACTCCCAGACCACTCTATACAATACTTCTACGGATGACCTTGCCATCACATTTTGTTTTTTGGTGACTTACACTCTAGAATGTTATTGTCTTTCAGTAAATCTAGAGTATACTTCCTTTGAGTTAGGAATATACCCATTGAACTCTCAATACTTTAATTCTCAAGAAATAATGGAGACGACCAAGATTCTTCATATCAAACAAGTTTAGTAGTTGATTCTTTAACTCCTTGATTTCATTATCATTATCTCCAGTTATGATGATATCATCAACATACACTACTAAAATACAAGTACCATTACCTTTCCTTACAAACATAGTAATGATCACTTACGCTTCTTATAAACCCAAGGCTCATAACACTATCACTAAATCGTTCAAACTATACTCTAGGTGACTGCTTAAATCCATAAATAGCTTTCTTGAGCTTCCATATACTCACATCTATATATCTATAACAAGAGTCAGGCGGTAAATCCATGTAAATTTCTTCATTTAAGTACCCTTGGAGAATATATTTTTGACATACAATTGCCGAAGTTTTCATCCATTATTAGCAATTATACTAATAATGACTCTAATAGTAGTCATTTTTGTCATCGGTGCAAAGGTTTCGGTATAGTCTAAACTATAGTTTTGACTGTAACCTTTGGCAACCAACCGCATCTTCTACCCCTTAATGTTGCCATCAACTCTATATTTAGTGTTGTATACTCATATGAATCCCACCGATTTTCTCTTTGGAGGTAAGCTTACAATCTCTCAAGTATTATTCTTTTTTAAAGCTTAAAGTTCAATCTTCATGGCTTCCTTCCAATATTTAGAGTCTTTGGCCTCCTCATAATTTCTTGGCACCTAAATAAGGTCAGAGCAAGAGCAAACAACTTAAATTCATTTGAAGTATCATGATATGATATATACTAGGATATAGGATAGGTGCAAGCAATGTTATCTGTATACGATATGGTGCGATACGTATCGTATCATGAGACTTTATGATATGATACACAGTACTACATCATATAAGATATAGTATCATGCGATACAAGTTATATCTGTATCATATAAAGGTCTCTGGCTGAACAAAACCCCACATTTTCTTGGGTTTCTATATTTTGTTTGCGTCTTCTAGTTGCTCCAAGGTAACTTCCAGCTAGGGTGAGGCATCTCCAATGTCACCATCACTTCGGCACCTACCAATAATCTAGTGGTTGTGGTATTGGCTTTTCTCATTTTTCTCTTTGTATTTGATATTTTCTTGTGTAATTTATTTTTTTAAATGACAATATATGAGCTTATTAAGTGTGTGAATATACTTTTGTTGTATTTATGAAGTGAGAGCACTCTATTTGAGTATTTTGGTGGTTTATGAAGTGAAGATTGGAGATTTATGAAGTGCTTTTATTTTAAGGTTTATTAAAATTAAATTGGTAAATTAAGATGGCATGAAGGGGTGTTAGGGACTCCCAATCTCGGTTTGATGATCCGGCATGATAGTAGGGTACAACAATTGAGGGAAACAAATTGAAAATTAGATATATTTTTTGTGAGAAGGTGATTAGTGGTAGAATTTCTTGTTTGAAACATCACTTAACAAGGACTAAGAAAGAGGTTTCTCCTTGTACGATAAAGTTAGGAAAGTGTTAGAAGATATTAAATGTCAATGTTTACAAATGATTATGAGTATAGTTGAGAAGAGAGAATAAAAGAATGATATAGAGAGGTTTGAAGAAGAGGATGATGCTATTTGACTTGGTGATAACATCATTTTTATTGTTAAGACTGAGGTTAGTAGTAGTAGTTTTCAACAACCAACCAAAGGAAAGAGGGTTGTTAAAGAGGTTGGAAGTGATAGAAGAGGAAGGGCTAGAGGAAGATTTTATTCTGACATACAATTATTTTTTCCTCCTAGTACTACATCTGGTGCTCAACTTGGAATTCATGTTGCTATGGCTTCTGAGCAATTGCATGAGCAAACGGACCTTGTAGTAAGGAGATAGTTTTATGAGGTACGTATTTCATTTAATGCAACAAATTCTTTTCATTTCCAAGAAATGACAAATGTTATTGCTATATTGGTTTAGGATATAAGATGTCACCTTATCAAAAGTTGAGAGAGAAACTATTAGATAAGATTGTCCTTTAAGGCCAAGAGTATTGTTCGACATCATGTGCAACTCATTGTCTAGATATCATCCTTTATTGGGGGGAATGATGAGATAAAGGCAATAACTTATTATTGTCAAGATATCACAAAATTTATCTATAGTTATGCTTTTGTGTTATGTATGATAAAGAGATACACAGATAATGTAGAACTCCTTCGTTCAATTGCTACTCAGTTTGTAACTAATTTATTATTAGTATATAATATTGTTAAACAAAAACAAGCCTTCAAGAGAATGTTTTTCTTAGATGAGTGACAGTAGTTTGAAATATTGTCTCAAAATAGAAGGAATAGAAAATTGAATGAGATTTCAAATACAGTCTTTAGGAATACATTTTGGAACTCTTGTGTTATATTGACTATTAATGATCACATATCCTTTAGTCAAAGTTTCAAGATTAGCTGACAGTGAGGAAAAGTCATCTATAGGCTATCTTTTTGAAGTCATGGATAGGATTAAAGAAGTTATTAGAAACAATTTTAATAAAAGAAAGAGAGATTATGTGTTTATGTGAAATATTATTGATAATAGATTAAATAAACAGTTGCATCAACCTATTCATGTAGTACCCTGCTACTTAAATCCAATATTTAGGTATTCTACAAGTTTAAAAGAAACGATAAGGTTAATCAAGGTATCATTGATTACATAGACATATTGGTCCCTAATGAGAGTAGAATAAATGTTGTATATTGAAAGATAGATATCTACGATAATTCTCTTTCACTCTCATTAGGGACCAATATGTCTATGAATAGGGAGTGGATTTAGTCTGTAAGTTTCTTAAATCTTAATAAAAAAAGTGCATTATCATAGATCTCCATCTTTCAATAGTCTGGACATATTATTATGCATACTATTACATCCCTAATTGTCCAGATCTATTAATTAAAATTGTCCAGACTATAGCCATTCTCAATCATAATAATATGCATCCAGGTAAACTGTTATTTTAGTATGTAAGTTTCTTAAATCTTATATTTATTGTATAATAACTCTTTATGTTTGTCTTTTTCTATTAGACTTTTGGTCGAATAAGTTTTGAAGTGATTGTCCAAACTTCAGAGAGTTTGCAATAAGAGTTTTAACCTAAACTTATAGTGCAACTGGTTGTTAAAGGAATTAGAGTGTCTTTAAACATGTCCACACAAAAAAGCGCAATAGATTGGAACATAAGCAGCTCAATGACCTAGTTTTCATTAGTTATAACATGTAACTCCTACAAAGGTAATAAATGATTAGTTATTAATTAAGTATTAAATTCAATATTTTATTTTATTTAATTAGTAATATTATTTACTTATCTTTCTTGAATGTAATTAAAAAAGTTAAATAGGGAGGACAACCAATTTGATCCAATAAGTCAGGACAATTTTGATATCTTACAGGAGTGGATTATTAAAGATAATGAAAAAAATACACTCCTAACTTAAGAAGACATTCAATGTATTAATTTGGAAGGAGTGCAACAATATCATCAAAGGGATGATGATTTTGATTTTGAAGTTGAAGGTAGTGATGATCTTAAATAAGGAGGAGAAGATGAAGATTATTTAGTTGATCCTTATTACAATATGTAATTCATTTTTTTAATTATAAAAATTATAATTTTGCTAAGGATGTACTTCTTAAATGCTTTATACATTGGAAATTGAATGTTGAATGTTGAATATTTAGTCAACTTATAAATTATATGGATTGTTTTCAATTATCATGATTTTTTCTAAATTCTTTGATTTTCTAATTTTTAATAAAAAAAATAATACGATACGATACATATCATATCATGGACCAAAACGATACATGATATGATACCCTACAAATACCATCCCAAGTGTTGCTATTAATGCCTCTCAATACTGCAATCAACTCTATATTTAATGGTGTATACCCATTTGCATCTCATTGATTTTCTCCCCAAAGGTAAGCATACAATATCTTGAGTGTTATTCCTTTTCATGGCTTAAAGTTCAGTCTCCATGTTTTCCTTCTAGTATTCAGAGTCCTTGGCATCCTCATAATTTCTTGGCACTTGAATAAGGTTAGAGTTAATAGCAAACATCTTAAAGTCATTTGAAGTATTATGATATGATATATACTAGGATATAAGATAGGTACAAGATCTCTTTCCTTTTTCTAAAGCAATAGGAGCATCGAGATCCTTTCCCACTATTAAGGTGTTTGATTGTTCTGGCATTGAGTTGGATGATTGAGGATCAAAGAATGGATACTCTTTTTGAGGCATGCTAGGTTGCACAGTTTCCTTTGGAGTCTTCTTCTTACGTCTTTTGCTATACACTTGTAGGTCACATCTTTTCTAATTCTCTAGTTCCATCTCTTCTTGTTGCAGTTTGTCCTCATTTGTGTCTATATTTTCCACTCCAAGACTGATAGGTATAACACACAAATATTGATCTTCTCTACGTAGTTTCTCATCCTTATTGTCATAGTAGGTAGTATCCTCATCACATGACATATTTTCTTTTTATTAGGATCATAACAAACATATCCCTTTTGAGTAAAGAAACAACCTAAAAAAATACACTTAACTACTTTTGAGTCCAACTTATCTCTATGTTTGGAGTTGTCATGAACATAACAAATACATCCAAATATTTTTAGTGGGATATGAAATAGTTTCTCTTTTGGCATTAGTATCTATAATGGTATTCTTCCTTGTACAAATGAGGGTGTCTTGTTTATAAGATAGATGGCCATTAAAACCGCATCACCCCAATGTATCGTAGGAGAATTACTTTCGATTAATAAGGCTTTGGTTGTCTATAAAATATTATGGGTTTTCACTCTGCCAACCGATTCTGTTAAGGCGTATGTGTAGTTTGATGGATTATGCCATGATTTCTGAGATAGATTTTTAAAGTAGTATCACTAAACTCTCCACCATTATATGATCTAATACGCTTAATGAAATATTGAAACTGAATTATAACGAATTTGTAAAAACATGAGAAATATAATAGAAACTTCACTTTTATTTTTCATCAAGTAAACCATCGTGAACCTTGTACAGTCATCTACAAAAGTAACAAAATATTTGTAACCAAAACTACTGGACTCAGACCCTATACATCTTAGTGAACTAACTGAAATGGATTTATTATTCTAGACTCACTACTGGGAAAGCTAACTCTATAATGCTTGGCTTTCGGACAGTTGTCACACTCCATTAACAAACTATCTACATTTAAATTTAGATTTGTAGCCACAACTTTCAATTTTGAAATAGGAAGATGACTCAGTCTTTAGTGCTACAGTCTGATTTCCTTGATACTTTTATCCATAATCCCTTTATTTGCAACTATTAGAGGCTGGATTCCATCCAAAATATATAGTCTCATTTTTCTCTATCATACCCAAAGATCCTTCTTGTACTTCGATCCTAAAATACACAACCATATACATCAAATGTAAGTAAACAATCTAACTCCTTAGTGATTGCATGAACAAATAATAGATTAGTAAGAAACTTAGGAACATATAATACTTAAGGAAGATTTTCGATTGATGTTCCCACTTTCCCTTTCCCATGAATATGAATACAAAAATCATCTGCAAGTTTTATGTTGCTGCCACTTTTAATACATTTATAGGAACTAAAGATATTCTTGTTACCAACCATACGATGAGTTTTACTTTAATCAATAATCCAAGAAGTACTAGAAGACATACCAATGGAGTTCATGGTATTAAAACAAGGCATGAACCAAGGAAGCTTGCAAATCTGAAGTAGATTCTTGCTCCACTCTAGATCTTCTCAAGTCATCCAATTAGTTTGCTATCTATGAAAGCATATTATTCTTTGTGATGTTGTCCTTGATGTACTCACATGATAAGCTTTGTTCTTGAGATATGCTTATTTTCTAATAAGATCCTAACATTATTCCTTAGTGTGTCTTGTATTCCCATAATGAGAGCACTTCAGTTTATCTTTTTCATTGGGGCATAGAGATCCACACCCACCAGTCAAGGTACCTCTTCTTCCATGATTAGATCTTTATTGCTCGTGACTTACAAAGGATGATACTAGTACCTCCTCTTTTTCTAAATTTTTTCGACCTTCTTCATGAATGAGTAAGGAATATACTACGCCCAAGTATGGTAGAGTCTCATTGCTAAGGATATTAGACTTTACATTTTCAAAATCACTTAAGACTCTCTATAGTAGATCAAACACTTTCTTCTCTTCTAATTCAATATTTCTGCTCTTAACAGAATGAGAACAATCTCCTTGACCATAATACTATAATTCATCATATAGTCCTCTGAGTTCTGCACAATACTTATTGATGGTCTGATTTCCTTTTCGACATTTTTAGATTTTTACCTATATTTCATACTTCTTGGCAATATTGATTTTTTAAGAATAGCATCTGTAACAACTATCTAAATTTTAGATGTTGTATTCAGGTACATGAAGGTACTTCCAATACTAGGTACCATAGAGTTGATCAACCATGAAACTATAATAGCATTCTCTTTTCTCCATTTTCGATAGATCCAATTTGACAAGTGGGGTTGGAAAATTTTTCTAATGATGAATTCTCATTTTCCAAAGGCGAATTCGATCACTCTAGACTATGCCTTATAATTTTTTCCATCAAACTTCATGATAGTGATTTGTGTACTGCATCTATTTTATTGTGTCCTAAGCTTTCAGTAGAATCATCGAAATACTCACCTTTTCTAGTAATCTACTTGCCTTGATTTGCAGTGATTGCCTTGAGATCTATGTCGTGTGTCAATCTAGCAATGAATGGTGGTTGATATGTTGATTAATATTTCAAATGTCAACTACTGGTAGATTTTTCACTTTTTCTGAAAGATTAGGGTTTATACTCAAACACTAATATATAAATACCCTTTTTCTTGGATTGTGTGCACTCCCACGATCTACATATAGTGATGAAGCTTTGATATCATGTTAAACAATCATCAACACAATCAAGTGGAGAAGAGATTTTGCAGTGAATAGGGCATCGATAGTCCCAATTCTGTTGCCCGCCTCTTTCCACTCTATTTCTCCAATCCTCTAATGGTCAACTAATCACTAGGGTTATTTAAAAAGTGTCTAATTACATAAAAGACTTAATTGCCCTTGATAAGTGACACTTATTTAACAATACCTTTAAAAACAGAATTAAAAATAAAGTTGAATAAACTAAATGCATGACTCATACACTCTAACATTATGTACCAAGTTTTCTTATAAAGTTGTTATTTGTGTTTCCTTAGCAAAGATATGAACTGTACAATAATTTTTTTCTCCTCCGAGTGTATCTTTTAGAATCAAAAGACGAACAGGATCTTTGAACATGGTAACTTACATGAGGACTCTACATTCTAAAGGAGTCAGATATAAATATATAGACACATGTGTCATCGTCCATCCTAGTATGCAAAGAGGATGTAGTTCAATTGTTGCACTTGCGACTTCGACATCTTCCTATTCCAAACTTAGGAACATAATCCCCAAGACTTTTAATACTCTTTCTTCATCTATTCAGTTAATTGTGATGCATACTAGATGGCAAAACATAATCGTGTTTCATTTCCTTTAACTATATCAAAAACTTTTATTCCATTTGAGTTGGTTCACTGAGATATATGGAGTTGAAGTCCTTGCTCTTCTCTGACTAGGTATCATTATTTTTGACTTTTATTGATGATTATACAAGGTTTACTTATGTATACATTTTGAAATCTAAGAGTGAGGCCTCACATATTTGTGTGTTTCATAAATTTGTTGAGACCCAGTTTCATACAACTATCAAAAAGCTTAGTTCAGATAATGAAGAATACATTTCTTAGACTTTGAGTAGCTACCTTCAAAGTCATTGAATTATACATCAAACCACATGTCCATATACTCCACAACAAAATGGAATTGCTGAAAGAAAAAATAGACATATCCTTAAGGTAGCTCGAGCCCTACCAATTAGAGTTAATACCCCCAAATCGTTTTGGGGAAAACTGTTCTAACCTCTGTCTTCTTGATAAATAGAATGCCTATTAAATTGTTAAATGAAAAATCTATGATACAATTATTTTTGCATGAAAAAACTATTTCTTATACAACCTCGTGTATTTGGATGTACTGCATTTGTCCTTGTTCATAATTACCATAGAGACAAACTTGATGTTCATGCCATCAAGTGCATCTTTATTAGTTACTCTCTAGTGGAAAAGGGATACAAATGTTGTGACCCTAAGACCCAAAAGACCTATGTGAAGAAAAATCTCTTTAATTATCAGTAGAAATATTATAGAAAACGATTAGGAATTAACTCCTCAATTAATAATTTTTCTCTTATAAAATGACAATCAATCTCAATATGTTTAGTTCTTTCATGAAAAGGCGGGTTAGAGAGCAATATGTAAAGCGGCACAGTTATCACGGACAAGGGTTATGTCTCCAACATCTCCCAAGCTGAAGTTCTTTGAGTAAGCTGCTTTAACTAGACAAGCTCACATGTTGCCGCGACCATGGCTCATACTCGGCTCATAGCAACCTTAGATCTAGACAACCACACTTTGCTTCTTACTTTTCAAGAAATCGGTTACCTCCAATAAGTACACGGTGGCCTAAAGTGGAACGTCTATCGGAAGGAGTGAACACCTTGATCAACCATTAGAATAACCAACCACTGAGTGTGTCCACTTATCCTCGTAGAGGAGTCCTCTTCCTGGTGCTCCTTCAATATATCTTTAGAATACGAATCATGACGATCCCAATGGCGTTTGTCACATGAAGAGTTTAAAAAGCGACTAACAATACTCATAGGAAAAAGAGATATTAGGTCGAGTCATTGTGAGATAATTCGGTTTCCCAACAAGTCTCTGGATATCTACACCGGATCGGCTAAGGGCTCCCCGATTTGGTAGGAGTTTGACATTAGGATCCATTGGGAGTATCAATAGGCTTAGCATTTAGCATGCCAGTTTCTCGAAGTATGTCCAAATTATTCATTTAGTGTGAGATAGAAGTACCATCCTTAGGCCCGAGCAACTTCAATTCCCGGGGGAAATCTTTGAAGTTTGCCCAAGTCGTTTGTACGAAAATGATTGAAAGAGGAATTCTTTAAGCCGCTAAATGCCATGATGATCACTTATACTGTGATAACGATGTCATCAACATATACAACTAGATAAATACATCCTTGAAAAGAATGGTGGTAGAACAAGACGAATGATGCGCTGCTTCCACTGCGAGCCGTACCAAATTGTTGCACCACGATCTTGAAGCGACCAAACCGAAGCTCGGGGAGATTGTTTGAGAATTGATTCCATAGGTTTGACTGTATCCCTTGGCAATAAGTCTGACTTTATATCTTTTAAGACTTCCATAAGCATTTTAGTTGACTCTATAAACCCATTTATAGCCTACCGATCTTCTGCCATAAGATAAGTCAATAATATTCCAACGACTATTCTTGGATAGAACATCTAATTCAACTTGCATAACTTCCCTCCACCGAGAGCTTTTTTTGGCTTCCTCAACAGTTTTGGGCACAAGATATAGCTCAATATTCATAACAAAATTTTGATAATTTCAAGAGATGCATCCATAAGATATATATGGAGAAATAGGATATAGTGTGCATGTTCTTTTATCTTTCAAAAAGGTAATAGGCTGCTCAACTCTATAGAGAGCTAAGAATCTGAATTAGAAGAAAAATCTTTGGTCACGTCAATTTAACTTTGAGGCATTATTGCATTTCTTTCTCCACGTCTATACACCTTGAACTCTTTAGGAGCAACTTCATTCTCATCTTTCCATCATGATATGATTTGAATTCACCAAGACTTATTGGAAGAACAGTAATAGATTTACTCATTGGTTCCATAAGCTCCCTTCAAAGAATAATAGGGAGTAGACAAAAAAATACGACATCCATAAATACATAAATTTTCCTATGGATTGGGTCATAACATTTGTACCCCTTCTGAGAAGGGGAGTATTTAAGAAATATACACTTGATAGCTCTAGGGTCAAGTTCAACCAAATATACGGAAAATAACATGAAACAATTTTGTGTTAGGAGTAAGAATTTTCCAAGGAATTTCCCCACTAAGTATTGAACTTGGATTCTATTTATTAAATGAACTAAGGTTAAAAAAGTTTAATCCCAATAAAACTTAGGAGCATTGCACCCAATAAGAAGGGTACGGGCTACTTCTACAATGTGTTTGTTCTTTCTTTCAACTAACCCATCTTATTGAGCAGTGTTTGAACATATAGTTTGATGAATAATGCCATGTGTATGGAAGTAATCCTCCAATTGACTAGAGAGATACTCCTCCCATTGTCAGAATGAAGAATTTTTACAGAGATAAAATTGGGTTAGGATAAGCTTATAGACAATAGGAAAGATAGCTAAAACTTCAGCCTTTGATTTTATTAAATATACTATTGAAAATCGAGTATAATCATCTATGAATGAGACAAAGTACTTATGCCCACCAAGTGAAAGGACAAGATTAGGACCCCAAACATCAAAATGAAGTAGTTCAAAAGGCTTTGAACTTCGAGACTCTCTAACAGGATAAGAGGCACGTTGATGTTTAGCTTGTTGAGATGTATCACATACAAGGGGTACATTATTGGACTCAAGAACAAAACTAGGAATCACACGACTAATTTTAGACACAGGTAAGTGTCCTAAACATTCATGCCATAATCAATCTTATGCTCCACTTGTAGTCAAGGTTGAAGACCCACCAGAAGAATAAGTTATCATGCAGTCATCTAACATGTAAAGCCCCCTTGTCAATCTACTATGACCAAAAGCCTTCCTCGTCTTGAGAAAATGTGACTGACTCTTGTTAACGAACTAACAGATAATAAGTTAACAGGGAAGCTTGAAATATGGAATACAAAAGGTAAATGGGCTAATGAAGTTTGTACACTTCCCTTTCTAATTATACATGTTTGGGACCCATCAGACAACCAAAGGGAAACATTGTGATGGAGAAAGTGGTAATTGGAGAAATAGGATTTATCTCCTATCATATGACTAGTTGCCCTAGAGAAACAAATTGCAATAACGAAGATAAAAGTAATGCATCTTCTCTTCTCCATTTAGAATAATGAGTCATTAGCGTAAAGGTGTGATTGTTGTCCGATGAGATGATATCATCTCCCTCTGACAATCACAGCTAATTCAATAGGTCTAACTCATTCAAGAAAATGTTTACCATCTAATTTGATATTAGTAATCTGAAAGTTGTCGACTTTCTCTCTTGACTGGATATTGTACCCTATAAATGGGACTTCAATGGATTTTCCTTTATCTGTCATGCTTTCCCTTGGTATTAAATGTCACTAATAAAAAATACTTGATAGATTACAATGGAACAACAACAATAAAAGTTGATATTGTCTGTAATGCAATCATCTATCACCAATGAACACAAATCTCAGAGATGTGGACAATTGATGTTGTTGGTGGACCATTACTGTTCACAATGTGCAATGACCTGAACTCTCAATCGACAATCAACAAAAGACGTTGGTTGTTCATGGGCCACCAAATTCTTTTCTCACCAACTACAACCATGACACATCAACACATAAAAGCTATGATACCATGAAGAAAAACCTCTTTAATTATCAACAAAAATATTATAGAAAACGATTGGGAATCAACTCCTTGATCAAAGAATTACACTATACTTTTCGATAGCCCTTTTGGCTGCTCCAGATTTTTCTTTTTTAAACCCTATCTCTAATGTTGATATTTATAAGGTGTGTTTATAAATTAAAAGACTAATATGCCTTTCTATAATTATACTTAACAAATGGACTCAAAATACAGAGAAATAGACCCAATATTCAGATGTCCAGTAGACCCGATATTCAAAAATAACTTCTCAACACTGTGTCTCTAGATGCCATATTCTTTGAACTTCAATCCTATTATAGAAAAAAGGATTCTGATCGAAAATCTACTTCAACTCAGGAACATATAATATTACCTCTTGTTCCAAGTTATAATTGAGAAGGCCAAGTGGATTGAGATGAAGATACAGAAGGAGTACAAAGAGATATTTCAGAAACAAAAACAGAAGGAGTTGGAACTTCCTTCTCATTGCTAACAGAAAAGGAAAAAGAATGTGTACTCATCCATTTCTCACTTTGTATCGTACAAAATATGTCTAAAAACTATAATACTTTTATATTAAATGAAAATGTAGAACCAGTTCGTGTGAATGCATAAGAAGCAATGTCTAATCCTAAATGATAAGAAGCTATGAATGAGGAATTATCAACTGTAGAAAGGAATGGTACATGGGAGTTTTCTTTAGACAAAAATCAGTTGGTTGTAAGTGGGCGTACACCATTAAGTACAGAGCCAATGAGAATATAGAAAGGGATAAAGCTATATTGATAGAAAAGAAATATAGCCAATCATATGGGATCGACTACAATGAGACTTTTGTACCAATAGCAAAACTCACTACTATTTATATTATAATAAGCTTAGCAACAAATAAAAATTGGGAATATGGTAACTAGATGTAAAGAATGTATTTTTGAAAGGCAAAATGGGGACCTACCACTAAGAATAAACTATGGACAAGATCAAAACAAAGTGTGTTGATTGAAGAAGGCAATATATGGGCTAAAACAATCTCCACGAATATAGTTTTAAAGATTTAGTAAAGTATGATAAAACTTGGGCATACCAAATGTATAAGTGTTCATACCCTATTTATAAAGCAAGGTAAAGGAATCCCTATTCTAATTATTTATGTTGATGACATAATACTCACAAAAGATGATCAAGAAGAGAAGTCTAAACTTAAAAGTCGACTACATCATATGTTTGACTTGAAGGACCTTGGAAAGCTCCATTACTTCTTGGGAATTGAGGTATTGTGATCCAAGGTAGGTATATTTCTAACTTAGAGGAAGTATACCCTTCACTTATTGAAAGATACTAATATGATTGATTATAAGCTTAGTGATATTTTAATAGAGATGAATCATAAGTTGGATGCTACGGAAACTAAAGTGTTTAAGGATGTGGGAAGGTATCAATGACTAGTTGGAAAACTCATCTATTTAACCATTACACATCATGACATATCATATACAATTTGCATTGTAAGCATATTTATGCATCATCCAACACGATATCATATGGAAGCTATGTCACACGGGTGCGGGTGTGGGATACGGCAAATTTCAAAATTTTTGAGTGTGGCGACACGGCTAGGGTATATAATATTATATATTATATATAATATTCAAGCTATAACAAGTGAGACATCAATTAACATAAGTATATGACAATAGCAAGTACACAACTTTATATTAAAGCAAAACGATAAACAACTACTAATTTCATCTCAAATCAATATTCACTATCCGAACCCATTTATCCAAAAAGACCCGAACTTCAAAATCGATACCAAATTTTGAACCATGCAATATTCACATAAAAAGAAGTGAAGAAGGTCCGTGTTAAGATATTTTTCTATGTTCATTGGCGGAGTTTCATGGGAGATGATGGAAGACAAGCTGAAGGAGCATTTTGAAAACTATGGTGAGGTAACTCAAGTGGTCATCATGGGAGATAAGGTCATGAGTCGACTAAAAGTCTTTGGTTTCATCGTCTTCACGGATTACTCCCTCTTTGATCAGGTTATGAAGGATAAATACACCATAGACGACAGAACCGTGAGTTAAAAAAAAAAAAAAAAATTTGCCATGCCGCACCGACACGGTGTCAGTGACAGTGTCGCACTTATGTCGAGATCGACACTCCACCCCTTAGAAGTGTTTGTGTGACTTAGCATGGAAGTAGTGTATAAAATATTACGATATTTGAAATCTACAAGAGGACTTGAGATAATCTACTCCAAATAGGGACATTCAAAGGTTGAAATTTTTACAGATGCAGATTGAGACTCGAGTTGGAGGTAATGTGGTGTCATGAAAGAGTAAGAAACAAAATGTAGTTACAAGGTTTAGCTGAAGTTGAATACAAAGTAATGGCACAAGGAATGTGCAAAGGTTTATGGATAGAATCATTATTGGGAGAACTCCACATTCAGAATCAAGGTTCCACTAGACTATTTAGTGATAGTAAAGCAGCTATTCAAATCGCTTCAAATTTAGTCCAATATGAGAGAACTAAATCTATATAGAAATTGATTGTCACTTTATCCTAGAAAAAGTTACCAATGAGAAAGTTTAGTTAACCTATGTAAAGTCATGTAATCAAGTTAAACATACTTACCAAGGCAATACCAAAAGGAGTTCTACAACATATACTTATCAAGTTGAGAGTCCTCAATATTTTTCTCTCAAGTTGAGGGCGAGTGTTAGAAAGAAATATGCAGAGTTTTTTATCTGTGTTAGAATAGTTTAGTTTATAGTAGTTGCATTTAAAGGTAACTTTATATTGAAGTCACTTATTAGCGGTAATTTGGTCGTGTTTAGTCATGTATATAATAAACTAATAGTGCTTAAACCTATTAACTGAAATAAGAAAAGGTGAGAGAGAGGTGCGGCTGCAATGAACTGCACGCCTCCTCTAATTTTCCCCCATTGCTGATTGCCGATTCTATTTTTCATGCTGTATGTCGTTTTAATCAAGAAGTCACTCAGTAGCTCACACCTTTTGGACTCCAAGCTGTTGTACTCTAATAAGGGCTTGATACTAATATCAGTAACAATGGCATGAAATGATTCCTCCACAGTATCAGAACTGTGCAAGAACAAGCCCGAGTCACAAGCTTCAAAGAGGGGTATTCTGCTGATGCATGGTTCTTGATTTTGAGCATAACCAGCAGCTTCAAGAGGACATTCCTCACGGTACTCTAGTTTCATGCTGTTCAAAAAATCATGCAGCCGAACAAGGTCCTTTAGGTACAAGCTCTCAGCACCAGATATATTTTCAAAAATACCCTGCAGATATAAAAGTTTTGGATAAAATTAATGTAATCAGAACATATTACATGATAACATCAGCTGCTACAATATAAAAAAAGTGCGCTTATGCTTTACAAATGACCATTATAAGTGAAACACGAAGCAGGAACAGGAAGCAAGTGTTCAAAGACGTGTTTATTACAATATCTATAGGACAGGAAAGGATATGAAAAGCATAAGCTAAGTACAATCAAAACTGGCAGCTTTAGAAAGGCAATGGCAGTATTTGCTATTTGTAAGAGATGATAGAGTTTGATTTCAGTTATCTTAGGGTATCTAAGATTGAATAAGAATCAAACATATGCTGGTAGGTAATGGAAAACATGCAAAAGTCGAATTTGAGCAAGTTTTGAATATGGTAGTAACAAGAGCTCCACAGTCTAACTAAAATTTTCCAGATAACATGAAGTTTCTTGCAAAAAATCGATCTTTCATTTATGAACTTTCTAAGCAAGTAAGACAAGCTAAATTAGTCTTAGATGATTTTTTGTTTTTCTGATATTCTGATGGTTTTGGAAGGCTCATCTGCTGATAATATTATTCTTGCTACACCTCTATTTATTGTCTGAAAGCAAAATGTCCTCCTCTCTTTAGAACTTGTCTTAGGAATCTGTGACACTTTGTGCATCTGGATTGAAGAAAGGCTACTTCTCCTTGCTTGATGCTCTTCAAAGTTCAAGATATTCCCTTCTCTTGTTAGAAACAATCATGCTTCTTCTTTTATGTCATATGTATGAGTTTTGCAACTTTATTTGCACTGTGACTGCACTACGAGAAAATGATGGCTCCCTAGTAGAAGCTTTACCAAACACAAGTGGACCCAGCCCCAGGCTTAGACCAATTAGTCAGAAAATACAAACCATCAAACTGAAGTGCAACATGCATGTGAATTTCTTATCAGTATGCCATTTTTAATTTCATCAACATAGCTTAGTAAAACATTAATAAATGAAAACATATTAAGGGAGGTATATGTAAAGTGCAAACGTGTTGCTTATGTAAAGATGAATCACTGATTTGCAAGATGGCATAAAGAGACAATCATTGACAGGGTTCTCCATGATCAACTCTTGGGCCTATCAGGGTGAAGCAATAAAGACTGGATCAGAGTTCATAATGGCAGCTTAAAAATCATGATTATTATGGAAAGAGAGAAATATAAAGCAACATCAATGTCTAAACGACATTCATACTTGTAAAGTGAAGTATAAAGAAAAAAGCTAGATGGTTCTACAGTTGAAAGGGAAAGGAGCACAATGATACCTTCCACGTTTGGCAAGAAGTTGAATATTAAACCCAACTTTTAGGGTATTAAGAGCTTCAATTAAAAAAGATATTAAAGAAAGGTGGCAAACAAATTTAAACACCTTGGTCAATGATAAGATGTCAATAGTATCTAGCGCATGTGGCAAAAGAGCACCTTAGGGTTGTCAATCCCAAAAGGGTGATTGTGACATGAAAGACTCACCACTTTTGTTTAGAAAACAAAATGTCACAATGCTCAACAAGCCAACAGCCATATGGTGAACAATCCACAGTTTAAGAACAGTGATGTACTAATGCAAGTATAAATCAATAACAACAGCACAGCAGCATAATACATTGTATAGCTAAGTATCAAAGTTGATAATTGGTTATTCTCTGACCCAACAATCACGGGTTGTGCGTTCTCTCTTTCTGCATTACAAAACAGTAGGACAGACTAACCAACCTAATCTAGTTCAGACAAGGCTTGATAACAATGATAAACTTTCTCCAGGTACCTTTGGATTCAAAGGCACAAGAAAGGCCGTGTAGTTGCTTCTTATAGGTGATGAGCAGACTTCTTATAAAATGTCGGTGTCTTAGAAGAAATGCAGGCTACAAGCAACAAATGCGACTGGAGTCTATTTTTGTAGGTGGCATGTTGTTAAAGTTTAAAGCATATGTAACATCTTGGATGTAGTCCTCCAAAATAATTTTGTAAAAGATATTGAAAACTTTTAGGCAAGGGAAAGTTATAGTAACTTCTTTCAATCAAATCATAACAAGAAGCAAGATCAAGTGATAAAGAGAAACCTAACTTTTTAAGAGACTTATAGTACAAATAAATAAGAGATTCTGTGACAGGAAATTGTTATATCCGAATATCTCTGATTCATGAGATGATAAGTAGAATATTAACAAAATCATATACCATGAATTGGTTCATGTAGAAATTGCTGTAAAACAAGGAGGAGGAGAAGGGTGGTGGCAGCAAGTCTACCACAATAAAGCAGATGAATCTTGGAGAAGACTGAAGATAAAAGGTTGTTGGCAAGCCAATATCGGAAATGAGACTTACCGTAGCAAGTCCAGTTTCTGGTACCTCAAACAGAATTTCTTGAAATATCCTGCTGTGGTCAGAAGCACCAATTGTCTCATTTTTCTCCTCCTGTGATAGAATTTAACAGAATAATATGCATGAAAAGCTCAGAGATGGACTAGAAAGTAAACGGATAGCCTTATGCACTCATTTTCTACATTCTGCCCGATGAATTTCTGGTCCTCCCTATTCAGTGCTATATGCTTTAGACTTTCCATTCGCTTGCTAAAGATTCAATATGATGTCAACCAAAATAACTATGATGCTAAAAAAAATTAGGAATATGCATTCAATAGCAGTAGCGTTCATGGGAGAAAGTTTTGATATTGTAGCAACCTGAAGGAAATTATTTTGTATACTTTGCAGTCAATTCACAAATGTGGGATTAAAGCTCCTCTAGAAGAAAAAGGGAAGAGCATCGTAAGTAAACATAAAAATTAGAAAGATGAAAGAGCTAATCATGCATAAGAATCAAGATAACAAGAAACTGGACCTCTTTTCGGAAAACATTCTTCAATTGAACGTTCAACGATGACAACTATAAAATAGCAGTGATAATTGAACAGCAAAAAATAATAAACAAATTACGATAGGCACCGGAAAAGCTCTCTTTTTTCCCCGGATCAAAATTACTGACAGTTAACCATCGTTGTCTCTCTCTCCATTTCCAAAGAAAAACACTATAGGGTAAATCGAACACCTGTTTTCCTGAAGTGATAATTGAACAGCATAAGAGACTTTTTGTGAGATAAGGAAGCAGAAACTGATCTTACGATGAGGTCTGCTACCTTCGAGAGTTCAAACCTAAAAAATTGGCACGAACTTTCATATTGCAAGATTCGTTTTCCGTACAAGAAAAAACGCTTGCGCATTGAAAATACAGAATAAGAACGCGGTTTACCCTATGTGCCAGAGTTTCATGACGATCGCCATAATTTTGAGGGATGACAGCAGAAATGAAATGAGATAGCGCGTTCTCAAAGAATAAATCCTACAGATCCATTGGAATTGCGAGATCGGCATCAAACGTTCTGAATTCTCCATCTGGCATCGGATCGGAAGGAAATAAGTCAGGAATCGGCAGCAAGAGAAACTCAAAATCCTATGCGATGTCTCCTAGTGAACGACAGAAGTAGTCGACGTTCAGGAAGCGCGATCGGATCCTACTCTCTCTCCTTCTGAAGAGATGGAAGCAAGGGCGGAGCACTCCGGCGTTTCTTCGCAGATGGAACTGAAGTAAACGACGTAGATAGTCACAACTTTCTCTAACAGCATATTTTGGCGCGGAGAACAATCTCTTTTTCTAAAACTTGCGCAACCCGGGACTTTATTGACCCTACTGTGATGTTTGGACGGATCGGATTAAGAACCGAACCCGGATTCGATTATCAGAAAACTGGTTACCAAAATGGAACAAAGTGTATTGGGAAATGTAAGTTCCTATGCAATTCTTTTCATGCGAGTCCGCCTCCACAGATGTAGGCATGGAAAGCGGCCCCGCCTCGCCCGTGGGTCTTGAGGATGAAACCCCGTTCCGAACCCGTAACGACTCTGGTATAACATGCCTGCATCGTTTCAACCTAAAAAAAGTAATTTTTTAAAAAGAAATCAATTAATATAATATATTTTGCATATAATATAAAATTTACTTTATGATGTAAATTATGCAATTAGAAGTGATTATATATATATATATATATATATATACTTAGTATATATATATAAGACGTATCTATACATGACAAAAATATATTTTGTATAATCACACATACATATTGAATACCCGCCCCAATATGGGGACGGATAGAAATTGTCATCCCTACACAGGTGACCTTGCAATATAAAGCATGATATGGAAACAACCCGAGAAGTCCACATTCATATCTACCTGAAATAATGCAAAAAAAATCAGGTCATGTTTGGGTTGATCTGTTTCTAAGAGCAACTATGTTCCTTGAGATTACTTATCAAAGAAACAAAGTCCCATATGTAACCTTGAATATGTACGAAAAAGACTACAGTGCTGGCAAACCAATAACAATCAAAATGCTAGATTCAACCATACCGATCAAAATGAGAACTCTAGTGCAGCCATAAGTTTAATCTTTAATGCCTTGCAAAATCAATGACTCATAATTTATAAATAAGAAGATGCTTTAAAATAAATTCATAACGAAACATAACACATGAAAATAACAAGGGAAAACTTCACTTGGTTTGTGAGATTGTCACTTGAGTACTCTTGGGTTTTCTTTGACACTTTAATGACCTCTGGTTTATACATTATAACATTTAATGGCAACACGTAATGCTCTTCAGCACGATGATGTGGCAACAAGTCGGTATCAATGCCAAATCAGTATTTTTGTACAACTTTGAGCTGACGTAACTTGCATGTAATGATATGTGGATGGCCATTGAAGTGCGAGTATGTCATGTGGGAGTATGCTTGGGCATGTCTGCAATGCAATTTTTTGAAACTTATTATTCGTTTCTTATATATATATACACATATTTGGCTACGAAGTATCGAGTTCTTATTAAAATTTGTTTGAATGGATCAAGTCGACCCATATCCATATGAGTCAATTTAATCCAAAATGGAAATAACAAAATCACTCGACTCCCTCTCCGATTCCAATAGTCAACTTTGTCTCTCATTCTCTCTAGACTCATGGCATTCTTCCAGTCAATTGGTTTCTCAGTGCACCTTGACTTGTGGCTTGAGTATATCAATGGGTTTTTCCTTTATGGATGTCCTGTTTCTTCTATTGGAACGATCAAGTAAAATAATCGCTTTACATATAAAGTAGACATGACTAAAAGTACATTTGTCATGTTTAATCTTGTGCAATTTTAATTTTAAATAATTTATATTATAATTTATATTTTGTAATAGTGGATTACCTATCTCCTTAGTTGTATGGTTGTGTGCCTTCACAGTCCTAGGTTGGGCACAAGGGATGGTTTCCAATGAACCAAAGGCGATCATCTTTGTCTCTGATTCTGAATACTCTCTCTCTCTCTCTCTCTCTTCATATTTCGTGTGGTCTATCTTTCGAGTCTTTCCATTTGCTCCAGTGGCTTCTGGATACTATATGTGGGTGCATTTTTGCTCTTTGCTTTCTTTCATGGAGCATAGTGTTTATTATGCTTTCACATGTCAATATGTCTATCAGTAATAGTATATCTTGTACTTCTGTTATCATAAATTTGTGTTTCGAAGATCATAGAAAAGTTGTTCACTTTGGGCATATGGGTCTTTCTTGCAAGATAAGAAGAGAGGAGGTGGGAACATGAGTTTGATGTTGTAATTAGTGATGGAACCTATAAGAGTTCTTATTTTAGATTAAAGTTTGTCTACCAAGAGAAAAAGGAAATGAAATAGCTATTTGCTCTACTAAAACTGATCAACACCTTATATAGTTGAAACAAATGGAAGAAGCATGTGAAAATTAAGGCTAGAGCAAGTTCCTTCACCCACTAGAATTATAAGTTTGAACACTATCTTCAATTGAATCATTTGACGAGAGCAAGAGGAAAAGAATAGGTTAGTGGCCACCGGCGAAGGCAAGTAAGGGATGATGTAGCTTGTGAGATATTATTTTATTTTATAGGTTTGTCTTTTAATATAAGTTGGAAACTTTTTCTATGTTAGTGCATTTATATATATTATGCTAACATAGCACATGATAGAGCTATGTGTAAATAAAGAACCAACCCCATCTAGTATGGGAAAAGGCTTAGTTGTTGTTGTAGTGCATTTATATATATTGCTAGCATCTCATTTACATTTTCCTAATCCTATTAGAACTAAGCTTACAAAGAAAAAACTCATTTGGTGAGATTGTTTTAACCTATTAAAGGCATTTAATAAAAAAAGATGAGTATAGTGATTGATGGTTGAAACGAGTATAAACTTCATGGTTATCTTAAATGCAAGGCTTATATTTTTTTAAGTTGGTTGATTTTTTAGGTAAGAATTGTGAATGAAGTTGAATTCTAAAATTTTGTATAGGTTATCATACATAACATACTTGTTTTTAAAACCATTGGAATTATTATTAAATATATTTATTTTTGAACATCATATGTATACTGTATAAAGACCTTCATGAATAATGAGGTTCTTGGCAACGAATGTGTAAACACCTAAAATTTTTCATATCATAAATCGAGTAATCAAATTTGAAAATAGATGAGATCGGTCATGAACCTTTTAATCCTTAAAAATTATTAATTAGATAAAGCAATTTAAGAATCAACAACCAAGGAGACAATACTGTTCACTTCAAAGCTTCATTCGATAAATGAGATCAGTACATAACAAGTGAATGAATACCTATGTTGCACGGTTACGCCATTCTTGGCGTCGTACCTGTATCCGGTATGTATCGGGTATGGGTACGGGTACGCGTATGGGTACATATGGTACATACCCATACCATGAATGGTGTACCGGTATGTTTCGACATATTTCAATACACATACCCAACTTCGGGTACGTCACGTACTGGTACTCGGTACGTTATGGATTGGGTTGACCCATTCAGATCTGGGTCAACCCGATTCATAATTTAATATATAAGGCCCAACCCAAATCCCCTTCTGTGTGCATTTCTCTCTCCAATGTCCGTGCTTTCTCTCCACTCTCCAGTCTCCGTTTTAGGATTTCACCGCCGTCGATACTACCACCGACGATCGGCGGCTGGCGTGCTCCAGCCATCTCATGCTGTCGTGCATCACTCCAAGGCTCCAAGCGTAGGCTTCACAGGGACGGGCGTTTGACATTTCCTGCGGTTCCTCTGCCATCTCCCCCTTCGTCAGGTTTGAACTCCCATTACTGAGTGTTGTCGTGGATTTCTCTATTTGTTTTTCTTAGGAGTTCCCTTTTGCATTGCTTCGTTTGGCTCGACGAGTTTGCATCTTGTGAGTAATTTGGTGCTTTTGGGAAATGAGCGAATGGTTTTCCGTTCGTTTTTCATCTTTGTCGATCTTCCTTATCGGTGTTTGAGTTCCGAGGATTCTAGTAGTGTGCCTCGATTTAAGGTCATATAGCCCATTCACGACACGAAACTTTGCGGAACTCTGTGGACTAGGAATGTATGACATTGAGAGATTCACCTTCGAGTCGCACCATCGCGGCAGGTTGATATTCAACTTTATTGAACACTACATATTGTTGCAACTTTCGTTTCAACATTTGTACAACAAATTAATTGAAACCCGAAACGCCATTTGCTTGCAAAGTTCCATGACGCAAACAGACAGAGTTTTTGGTAGTTTTGATAAGATCAACTGATTGTTTTTCCAGCGTAGCATATTCATATTCTGGCATTCTGCTTCTAACATTTAAGAATTTCTTGTCGTCGATGCTTTAAAGTCCCTTTTCTATGATGGAACTCATTCCTATTGAGGGATGATGGATCTAATAATATTGGATTGCAAAGCGGTTGATCTGTTGATTCTTTTCACATGCATGTGCTGTGCACCTGGTTATCTTGTTGAACTTGCAATCTTTTTTTGAATCCACCTACTTAGGAATCATGCAATATTTTTTTGCTTCATAGTTAATACTTGTGAATCTATTTTTATTTATTGATAGTTAAATATTATTTATTTTCAGATGTCTAATATGTCTGCATAGTACTTTGTCCACATCAATCACTAGTAAATTTGTATTTGGGAAACCCGAAAAAGGTTGCCCGTTTTGGGCATATGTATCATTGTTATAAGACAAAAAGACATGATATGGAAATGCAAGTTGGCGGTATAACTACTGTGATTTAACTTACAAAGGTTCTTATTTTAGAGTGAAGTGTCACCTATTAAAGGAAAAGGAAATGACATAGTTGTTTGTTCCGGTATTACTGATAAATATCTTTCAGAGATGAGACAAATTGAGAGAAGTAAATGAGAAGGTTACACAATTGCAAGTTCCCTTACCTACTGGAACTACAAGTTTGAATCCACATACATTTGAATCGTTTAATGAAAGTAAGAGAAAAAGAACAGGAGAAAGCCAATTGACAAAAGCATTTAACAATGAAGTAAGGGATCACTTGACATGTGAAATACTCTGTAGGTTTGTCTTTTAATGTAGCTAGAAACCCTTACTACTTTAGTGCATTCAAATATGCTTCTAACACCTTAATTTCAGGTTTTACTCTACCTAGTTATAATGCTATTAGGACTACACTATTGCAGAAAGAGAAAGCTTATTTAATGAAATTGCTTCAACCCATTAAAGGTTTGTGGGCTTCAAAAGGTGTTAACATTGTTGGGCTTTGATGGGTGGATCGATGCACAAAGAAGACCTTTGATAAATTTTTATGCCCGGCAAGTGAAGGCGGTCCTATTTTCTTGAAGGCTATTAATGCCTCTCGAGGAGATTAAAAATAAACATTATATGGCTAGCTTGATTGTGAGATGTAATCAATAAGAGTAGGGGCTGAAAATGTAGGTGCAAATCATAACCGACAATGCTTCGCTATTTGTAAAGCTACGTTGTAGATGTTGATTCAAGCCGACATTCTTCATATATTTTGGACTCCTTGTGTGGGTACAATATACTTTTGAATCTAGCTAAATGCAGTAGTTATATAGTCTTGCTAAAACTACTAAAAAGAATGAGGTTACATATCTTTGAGTGTCATTGGATCACCCAAATTACTTGATGATGTTACATTTGCTATCGAGAGAATTTTATTGGCGAATTTCACTCTGTAAGATTAGCCATCTTCAAATGTGCTCAGTGCCATTAAAGTTACTTTTCTGCCATTGCTTGACATACACCATTTGCGTCGGTTGTAGTGATGTTGAAAACTATCCAAACTTATAAAGCACGCTTTGCAAGAAAATGGTCATTAGTCTTGAGTGGAACTCTTATAGAGGAAGATGATGTGGGAAAAGAAGGCCTTGTGAGATGGGCTGGCTTCTTTATGTTAGATGATTTATGGTGGGATAAAATTGAGTACATCATTTCTTTTACGGATCAATACAGGAGCATTAAGCTTCGATTTTTGTGACAAAGATATTTCTACTCTTCATTTGGTATATGAAATAATGGGATACAATGATAGAAAAGAAAAGTGGAAAGTAGTAATTTATCGACACTGAAGGAAAGAGGGAGATGGAAATGATCAATATTCTATGGAAGTTGGTTTATGATATTCTCATTGATAGGTGAACTAAGAATAGCACCTCGCTCCATTGCATGGTACATTGCTTTAAACCCAAAGTAAGTTTACACTTTAATGATTTATTATTAAAATTTATAACAATGTAACATATATTATTAACTATTGATTTGTATGGTAGGTACTATAGTAACCGTTGGCTTCATGGAGCTCCAACTAGAAAACCTCCCTCATCAAGATGATGAAATTTCTGCGAGAGAGGAACAAGTGTATTTATTAAGAGATACTCTTCCTTAATTCCGATGATAGAAAGAAGGATTGCTTTATTGAGTTTCTAGTATCTCTCATCAGTGCGTATGTATTTTTTAGTTTTGATTCGGTGCCTCAAGATAGGTAGGGAGTTAGATCCTAAATCTTCGTGGGTGAACCATGGAGCTTTTGCACCTTTACTTCAAAAACTAGCTTTAAAGCTTCTTGTGCAACCTTGTTCGTCTTCATGTTATGAAAGAAATTGGAGCACATATTCCTTCATCCATTCTTATAGAAGAAATAAGTTAAAGCCTCAAAGAAGTAAAGATTTGGATTTTGTTTATACAACCTTCGTCTTCTTTGAAGAAAAAATAAGGATTACGTGCAAGGTGAAACAAAAATGTGGGATGTTGGTAGAGATGATTGGGATCCATTTGAGGGAGTCGGAATTCTTCAAGTTGCATCATTGTCTCTTGATGAACCAAATATGAAAGCAGTCCTTTTTATAGATGATAGTGAAGGAAATACTAAGATCAAGACTATTGTAGTTTGAAACAAAATGTATTTAGATTCGAAGATATTGTGCTTAGAATATGAATTTTGATACAAACTTGTAACTTTTTTGTGTTAATATGAATATGTAATATTCTTTTGGAATGATATTGTTTCATAATTCATCGTATGATTGTATCCAAGTTTGTGTTTTGCCTGTTTGGTGAAATATGTAATACGAGTTTGTGTTAGCCTGTTTGGTGAACTATGTAATACGAGTTTGTTATGAGTTTATAGAATATGTAGGAAGACTGTACTATGAAGTATGTATTGGTCAACTATGTAATACGAGTTTAAAATCGTATAGAATATGTATTGTAGTTTAAAATAGGTGCATATCATAATCACTTTCATTTGATTATACCTTTTTCATTGATTTTGAGCTAACTTTATGAAAATCATTCAGATATTAAGATGGATGTGCGAGATATGCATAGCTTTGAATCTACTTCATTTGACAACACTTTTGATTGACAAAGGTCTCTCTATATCTTCATTAATTCTTTGTGCATATGTTGGTCTTGCTTATTCGTTGTTGACTTCATTATTTTGATTTTGATATTTAATTGTTCTTACTTTGAAGAAGAATAAAAATGGCATTCTCATGGTTAGAATAAAATCTCAAACACTAGAATGCTCTATATAATTGTGTGTGTATATATATATGTAATTTTTTTAAATTATTATAATAACTCTCAAATATTCAACTTGCAAGCAGCCACTCATAGCCACTATGTTATGGTGCAATCATCCTATCACTGGTATCTTCTTTGAAGATTTTTAACATCTCAGACTTTGAAGAATTGAGATTTGTTATCAGTTGCACTCTAGCTCACACATGGTTGTCTTAAGGGGACAAATAGCCCACTATGAGCAACATATTTTCAACATATCTCAGCTAAGAATCTGAACTCATTGAATGCAAATCGGCTGAAGGGTGCATCCGATCGTTGTAGGCTCTGCAAAAAGAAGAGAACAAAAAAGAAATTGAGATCGGTCCAATTTTCTCTCTCTCTCTCTCTACAAGCGTGCGACTACCAACCCGCTTCACTGCCCATCGCAGCCCCTTCTATCCTCCGCCATCAGCGCCCATCGCAACCCCTTTTCCCTACCATCGCCAAAATCACCAGACACCTTACAACCCCCATCGGTCACCACCTTGGCCAGTCATCCCAGCCGCTTCGTTGCCATCGTCCCCAACGACTCATCGGCACCAGAAGGCTGACAATCGACCACCAGCCGCCTCTGCACACCTCAACCCGCGCTGTTCCCCCTTTTCCCCTACCGGCCGCATCCTACCAACCGCCTCCGTCGGCACTCAGAGACGTCTCTGTCGCCTAGCCGTTCGCCCCAGCCGACGCCAGCTGCCTTCGCTCCACCGCCATCGCCCCAAATCGTGCCTTAACCTTTAGAGTTGAATTGGATCGGATCCGTTCAAATGGATCCTATCCAGTTTATCGACCCATATCCAAAGTTCTTGCCATTTGAAGATTCCCTTTCAGATCCGAATCAACCCCTTCAACCTGATCCGTCTCATTAACCCAAAAGCTCTCACTTGTCCAATCAAGACTCCAAATGGGATCCCTTTTCGTCCAAGCCTGATCCATCCTCGTAATCCAAAACATCCATTTGAACCAAATCTGACTCATTCCAAAGTCCATAACCCAAATGCTTTTTAATTGGATCCAACTCAATCCACTTATTTAAAAGCCCATTGTAAATTGGATCAAATTGAATTTAATCATCTGTAGTTTAAATTCATTCCCGACATCCAAAAATTTAAAAAGTTGAATCCTAACTGAATTTGAACTGATCTCATTACACCATGCCAATGGTGGATCTACATGGGGGGTGGCCACCCCTTCTGAAATTTTGAAATTTCACTATATTTTATAGTGAATATATGGTTGTGATTTATGCTTCGCCCCCTAACACGATAAAATATATATGTCACCCTCCCTCCCCAACACTATACCATGCACCTTGGATAAAACCAACTGGATCCAAAATCTCCCTATTTAATTGAACCCAATCCAATCCCAACTTGAACTAGCTCAAATCGAGTTCTAAATCCAAACACGATAAATTCCACTTGTTAAAAGCTCAATATCCGTTCCTCCTAGTCATACCCTTACCTGAGAACATAGGCAATCAGTTTGCGGCAAGTCATACATTTTTTAGGCTCACCAAGCTTAGAATTCGAGAAATTCTGATTCAATCAAGCAATGGGAGATTGATCAATTTTTCAAAAAAGCAAGAAGACCTTCAATGAAAAGAATACGAACCCACATTGTATAAGGAGTGTTATGAGGCATTTTTATGAGTTTTATTTTCTAATTCACCCATCTTTCTTCAGAGAAGATTGTATTATGGGTTGAGGTTCCTCGAGACCAAACATTTACATAGAGAATGCTATTGAATAATGGATGTTTAGCTCATGATTCCATTCTTATTAAAAAATTTATCATGAAGAATTTTATGAAATTAGCAATGTACAATTAGTTTGCACATGTTAAATTAATATTTGCTTCACTGTTATTATACTTGAAATACGATGACCATCACGTATGATTTCTAAACAATGATTGTGAGATACAAGTGATCTCACTATAAAAATGATGATTTTCAAAGGAGATTACTATCCACACACCCTTAATATTAAAATATCAAAAATACCCCTACTACAGTTTTTCGCTCCTCTCCACACTCAATTGTGGCATTCTCTTGTTTTTACTTTTGTGACTGGTATTTAGTCTGTTGAGAGCTTCTTCTTCTTTTTATAGTAAAGGAATACACAATTATTTCCTTACAAACCTCACCGAAGATTTATGAAAGAAGAAAAACAAAAAATAAAAAAGAGAATTGATCAAGCCGATTTTTTATTTTTTCTAGGCTTTGAGAGGTTGATTCTTAATAATATCTTCTTATTTTTGTAGGTTTATCTTTTTTTATTTTGGTTGATATTTCATGGTTTTGGGTTAAAGGGTTTACTCATCACATTTTTATTCGAAACACGTCATAAGTGTGTCTCCCATGGAACGAGATACAATTTCACCATGTCTCTTGTAGACGTGACTATCCCATGTTTCTTCTTGAAGGAGAGTTATTAAGTTGCATCCCCAAGGTGAGACGCAATTGGGTCGTGTCTCTATTGAATGAGATATGTGTTATGTGTGATATATGGTTCGAACCTTATATCCTTTTATGTATTGTACAATGAAAAATAACTCAAGTGAAAGTACTTATGATAGAATCAATTATGAGAAGATAACGATTGATTAAAATGCTTATTATAGTGAGACTAAGGAGATTACAAGTTATTATAGTACAACAGATGATATATTCTTTGACCACTTTATTGAACAAGTAAAGGAAATATTTTTTGATTGCAAGGGTAATGGACTTAACTATTCACTCATGTTTACAATAGAGGATGCATTTAGTAGTTATAATAAACTTATTGAGTATGTAAGAAATATTGGAAAAAGGCATAATATTGTTATTGTTATTCTTCATTCAAAGAGTAAAGGCATAACTACTAAGGTATGACTTGGGTATGAAAGGAGTGACAAATATAAATATTAATATTGAAAATAGTAGGCATACTAAGAAGGTAGACTATCTATTTTTATTAAGAGAAAATGGTACAATTGATGGTTATTGGAAGTTGAATATAGTAAATAAGACACATAATCACCCTCTAAGCTTGTATCTTGAAGGGCATGCTTTTGTACTCAATGTGACAAACACATTTACAAAAAGTCATTACAAACTGGAATATATTTTGATGCATTTGAAGCAATTTGATAGGGCAAATATTAGTACAGCAAGACACATTTACAATATATGAATGAAAATTAGAAAGCAAGATAGGGATTCCCAAAGTGTTCTATAATAACTGCTACTTGATCTAGATTCTCACCAATATCATACATGATATAAAATCCCCGATACGGATATTGTTAATAACATTGTATTTGCACATCCTCATTTAGTGCAACTATTACATGCATTTGCATGAGTTTGGAGTTTGATAGCACACATAAGACAAACATATAAGTGTTTAACTTTATTTTTTAATGTTGGCCCTATATAGTATGTAATGATTATATATACTTCATTTTTTATAAGTATGAGATGACTTTTCTCAAGGTTGTCGGGTTAATATGAACCTCTAAGAATTTTTTTATAACCTTCACTTTTATGAGTGTAGAAAAGGAAAGAAATTATATTTAAGTAGTGAGGTGTTTCACAAAGTTATGGAATTCAAAAACTTTTCATATATCATCTTTAGGACTATGATCTGTCATTGGTGAATACTATTTAAGTAATATTTTCGGATTTATTCGCTTTTTATGTAGATGACACAACAAAAAATATTTAAATAATTATTTTAAAATTGATAAGGAATAAAGAGATAACGAGTGTGTTTTGTATAAGTTGGAAGAATGTGGTCTACTTATGAGATTAGAGTAGATACAAGGAGACACTAGAAGTAATGAAATTGAAGTGGATTTTTATTTCCATGTACTCTCTTATGTTAAAGAGCAATTATTGGACCTATATAAGGAGAGAATTGTCTCATTATTGGCATATTGGTTTAATGCATATATATCGTCTAATATTTTTGAATTTTATAATGATTATTTATTAATGGTTGCCAAGGTAAAAAGTATACACGCAAGGTTGAAAGGGTTCATCAGTAGCTCAATTGAGAGATTTGATACAATTTGAAAACAACTACATTTGTTTATAGAGTTATAAATTTCAGAATTGAAGAAGTCATTTAAAGAATAAAAAATCATCACTATGCATTTAATTAATGTAACAGATGACATTGTAGTAAACTTTGAGAAAAGATTATCATGATGCACTCTTTACTTGATTGTAAGGGACTACAATCATGTGGGGATAGTAGGTTCAATCTAAAAAATATATTGTTGCATATTATGACGTTCGCATAGGTTACCATGTGCTCATAGGATTAGTCTTATCCTCAAATATGGTGAATCAATATATCTATTAGCGACTAATTTATTTTGAAAGAAGCTAGACATGGAGGAGGGCATGTCTTATATTATCGATCACTTAAGAGAAGATATAGGAACATCTATGATAAAGACTATTTAGAGGAAGTTAAAGAACTATCTACATTGACATAAATTCGTTAAGATGTTAGATGAGTAGTTGAGTCTGAGTATATCACCCTATAGGAGCCACCCATTCGTCGTGCTAAGAAGAGACCATGTAATAGATATACGAAAATAGATTTTAATTTGGGAGTATACATACAAGAATGGCTCTCTTAGAGGAAGGCATGAGTGTCCATATGGTCAAGGGTGTGAGGCCTCTCCTACACAATGATTAGATTTTATTTATGTTTTGTAAATATAATTGAAATAAAAGCATTATTTCATACCGATTGTGTATATTGAGGGCAAAGAGTGAAGAATCAAAATATTATTCATTACAAATGTTGTTTACATATACATATAATATATACATGTAATGAATAATACAAAATAACATCTCAAATATAAGATGTAAACCACATATACAATATATTGTCCCAATAATGTAGGGTCACCCGACAATGGCCATGGCACATACTTTGAATATACTAAAGTTGACGGTAGTGTGCCATGTATTATGGTAAAACATTAGTATAAAAAAGTGATTATAAAAAACCAGTATTATAATCAAATCAAAACAAAGTTAAAGATCATACTAATATATATATATATATATATATATATATATATATATATATATATATATAAGTATTCATTTACTTACATAAAGAATAATGTATCATGTTAGTTAATTGCAACCGAACGAGGAGGACGCAACTTACTTATAAAATCTCTCAAAATAAATCGATGTATCTAAGGAATGTATCACTCTATGTACAACTAGTTGCACTCACAAGGATATAATGCTAGGATGCCAGAGTGCTCAAGCTCAAAATAGTGTGAGTGTTGTACCTCCTAAGTATTGTTACGTGATTCATATTATACATTATATGCATGGGGCTTTGTAGGTCTATTTACAATGAAAGACCTTACTAGTTCAATTGAGATGTCTTCACGACAACCAAATTGCAGACTACACGATTTGACATATACAGTTCCATAATATCTATATAGTGAATGCATTTGTTGTATCTAAAAACTTACTGCATTACAAACAAGTATTTTGTAAAACTATATGGTTGTCAATCAATCTGCATTATATAAAAAAAATATAAGAACATATAACATCAAAGGTTGTTTTAATTTAAAAATAAATAATATAGTTGCAGTTTCAAAAAATACATACTCTAAAGTTATCAAATCTAATTACTTATGATATTTAGTAAGTCGATCAATAGGAGATTGCTTGTAACAAACATTTTTCATCTGTAGTTCCCTATATAACCATTATGGTCGCATGCTAACTCTAAAAGTTGAGAAATACTAATAAATCTATGTCTATAATTAAAACATATAACTTAGATGTTAACTTATGAAAAATAATTATGTGAAAGATATTGTAACAAACAACAATAATATAAAATCTTACTTAGAGAAAAGAAGTATGTCCACTAGGTTGTGCCTCTATTCACGATATCTTTTCTAGCTTCCTATATAAGTAGGCAAATATTGTTGCACCCTAAATATAACTACCAACCCTACAAACATTATGTGTCAATAGATGCACAATTGTTATTGATACTCTATCTCTAGACTTATTATGATATAATATATAACGTAACTGATACAATAAATATAATAAAGCTTTATTTTAATTATTAAATCTCCTTATTAAAAAATTAGCTCAGAGCACCTCAAACTTATGGCTCTAGACTTAATCTCTAGTACTATTTCATTGATACTCATCCCCAATATATCACTTAAAATGTATTTCTTACTCTTATCCATCATCTCTTATGTCAAGGCAATAAGTTATCCCTCCATTGGAAGACCAAGTATCTTGTGGATATCGTGAAGTGTGATAATAATCTTATCCCATGACATATGAAAGCTTTTATGTTTAGTTGTCAATGCTCGATAAAAGCAACCTCACAACACATGACCTATAATTTCATATAACAAACCTTCCTACCTAATCAATCCACTCCTATCTGCAATATCAATCTAATTATCGAGAGTCACATCTGTTCTCTTTACTGTCTATGCTCTGCTAACAATATATCTTGTGTGGGTTGTTACTACTTTTCATATTGCATGCATATCTACATTTATATAGTCACTTGAAATAGTAAGTATTGATATTAAATGTACAATTTCACTAAAGTCAGAAATTATTTGTTCTTATATCTTATAAGTAATGTGACCTTTAAATCTAAAGAGTAATCTCTACATGTCAGGGAATTCCTCATCCTCACTCTTTGCAATATTAACCTCTGAGGTTGATATATCCTTCTGATAACATGAATGCTTGGCTTCAACAACATTCATATATGCCAACATTTCTTCTCCTTGTCGTCTGTAAGGTTGTCCTTTATATCATATAACGTTACATCTCTTATATAAAACGATGACAATACACCCTTCTACTCATACCCTATGAGTTATATCTAAATAAAAAAAAGAGTAAAATTAGTTAATCAAATCAAAACAAGAGAGAAGCACTTAGGGCACGTCTCGAAACGAAAACCCAATAAATTTTTAGGCGAGAATCCAACAAAAAAGTAATGAAAACAAAAAAACAAAACCAAAATGAAATCAACAACATACCTCAACAAATAAATGAATCCCCTTTCGAATCGACCTCCTATTTTTTCCTCTTTTTCTTATTCTTTCTTCCTACTTCTTCCTTTTCTATCAGATTTTGATTTGTTTCATTGCTGCAAATAGATATAGATTGAGCAATGGGTGGCTAGAGTAGGATGGGGAGTGAAGAACGAACATGGAAAGGGCGGAGGATGGTGGTTCGCATAAGAGGAGAGAGAGTTTGTTGATTTAAAAAGGGTACCCTAATAATAATTGAAAATTACAAGGGGTATTTTTAAAAATGCAAGAAAGCGAAAGTGTGGGGATAATAAAAAGGGTGTGCACGAATTGATCATGTTTTCAAAATTTTGCTGCTATGAAAGAAATGATGTTAAATGTTCTATGGATAAGTTGCCCATTCATGAAATGCTTTGACGACGTGACATATAAGTCAATCTTTTTTTTAGTTTATAAAAAATGAGTCTATAGTTGAGCAAGTGAAAAATCAGCTATTTATCAACTTGATGGTAAGAACTTGAATACCTTTGAGCAACTTTCTTATTGTTTGAAAATAGATTTTCATATTCTTTTAGGTATTATACATGGCAATGGCTTGAAGAAATTATGACATTTCTTCTATACAAAGACATTGAAACTCATGAAGGAAAAGGCAAATTCCCTAAATGGTTCTTTCATGATCCAAAGGAAAGGCAAGAGATTACAAAATAATTTGTCTAAGTCTCAAGTGGTGAAAAATTGCTTGAGTGATTCAATTTTGACTGTTTAATAGATAGATAAAATTTATCACCAAAGAAATTATAGATTACTTATAGATCTTCAATTCTTAAGGTTCAAACAATTGCTTTAAAGCTTCATCACAATCATGTTGTTCTTGATATTCTAAAAGAAGGATGCTTATTCCTTTATCCATTCCTATAAAAAAAATAAGCTCAAGCCTTAAAAAAAAGTAAAGATTTGAACTTTATTTATATAAATATTATTATTTGAATTATAACGACTGTCAGAATTCCGATCAGTTTCAAGCAAATCTCAGCCTCGTTTCTGGTGGTGCAACTCGAAGCCAAGCGCTTGTAAAAATGGGGTCGCAATGGAAATCTTCAGCTACAAAATAGCTTGGTTTCCTTGTGAGGGCAGTTACAAGGCTAAATTCAGGACCTTCTGTACCTCTTAAACTTGGAAACAAGATGAGCATACTTTCCCTTCTCCATCATTTCGGTAATTATCTGCTTTGCTTCGGCGTCTTTCCCAGCCTTCTGCAGCTTCCACACCATCGTCTTATACACTTCGAAGTTCGGATTGCATCCCCTCGCTTCCATCTCCTTCAGCATCTCATGCGCCTTCTCGGACATCCCCGCCATGCAGAGCCCTCCGATCATGGAGTTATAAGTAAATACATTAGGCAAATGTCCTCTCACAAACATTTCATCAAACAGTTGGCGGGCATCGTCCAACTCACCCGCAACAATCAAGCTCATGATCATCACCGTGTAACAAACTACATCAGGCTGGCAACCCTTCTTCGCCATCTCTTCAAAGAAGTACCTGCAAGCATCAACGTTCCCGGCACGGCCGAGCCCATCAATCAAATTCGTGAAATGCAAAACTCTCGGTTTGCATCCAACATCTTCCATATAATTCAACAGATTCAATGCAGCAAGAGGCTTATCACTCTTTCCCAAAACGTGAAGAAGTATGTTATACGTATGGAGATCCGGCGGGAACCGGTTTCGACCCATTTCGTCGAGCAAAGAGTGAAATTCATCGAGCTTACCAAGCCTATACTTCGCAGAAATCATCACATTGTATGTGAGAACGTCCGGTTGGTAGCCTTCTTGCAGCATTTGCTGATAAACCCACTCGATCAGTTTGTATTGACGAACGGCGAGCAAAGAGTACAGAATGGCGTTGAACGAGTGTTTGAAGGGTCTGTAATTGAACGTCTTCAATTTGATGAATCTTTCTACCAATTTTCTCGTCAATCCGGCCTCCCCACAGGCACAAATGAGTATATTGAACGTTCTCGCCGTAGTCACGACGCCGTTCTCGGTCATTTCGTCGATGAGCTTCCACATAGCTCTCAATTCATTGCAGTCGGCGAAGATTTTCATTATGAGATTGTAAGAGGATGAAGTGTGGCGGAAATCGTCTCTGAGTCCGCACCAAACGAAGAATTTGTAGGCTAGTTTCGCGCATCTCGACTTGTTTTCGTCGTTAATGGATTTGGAGATCCTGATGAGGACTTCTCGGACGAGGCGGCCGGAGATTCTTATCTGCATTTCGTCCAGGACGGATTTAGCCTCGAAGCCGAGGCCGTCTTGCTGGAGAACTTCGAATATCTTGTCCGCTTCTCTGCTTCTTCTCACAAAGAAGGGTTCGTCTACGTCTTCGGACGACTCTTCGTTTCGGAACTCCTCTTCCATCAAAGGGATTCCTCCCAAAGCCTCTCCGATATCGAATTCCTCTTTCGGCAAGCTCTCGTCCAACCCCAATTTCTCGATGTATTCAGCCGCATAGTCCTCATTTCTTTGAGCGCGGTCCCCTTCAGCTTCTCCTTCTGCAAGATTCTCCGCCTCTCCAAGTCGGGAATTCGAACTTCCCCACGTTTTCTCCGTGCGACAATAATCAAAATCCGATTTTCTCGACGTTTCATCGGAGAAATCGATCCCGTTGACCGATTTGGAGCCCTCGCCCTCAGGAGAATTGCTTCCTTTCTCTCCAAAATGCCTCACTCTCCCGTTTGCTGCTGATTTAAACGACAAACACAATGTAGGTGATCGACAAATCGATAGCAGAAGCCTGTACTGGGAGGAAAAAGCCGGATGCATCGCGAAATTCTTTGAATTTCTTGCAGGATCTCATGCAGCAGGGATGATCGGAAGACGAGGAAGAAGGCGGGCTTCTTTTATGAGACAAAAACAATGCATTTCGGTAAGAGAGGAAGACGGCAGCGGGTTCAAACCCAACCAAAGAAATAATCGCAAAGTGGAGGCTACGAACAACTTTTTTACGGTGGGAATAGCTCGTCTCTTCCCGGTTTTTAACCTGGGAAGAGTACGGCGAACCCGAAACGGAAGAAACTAAGATGCGGGGCCTTGCTTTCTTCAAAGACCTGGCAAATCGGGTCATCTGGTCGTATCACTTTGGGTTCGTGTAAAAATGAGTCGACCAGAATTTCGTCCATGTCATGTTCTTTTGAACTCAGACCTGATAGCGGTGGGGGTATGGATACACTTCAGGTTGATCCAATATATATAAAAATACATCTAATCTGTGTACATATAATATCCATATCTTTATACCACACAATATCTTATATCTATTTACTTGTATTATGTATCCCTCGGATAAAGGAAGAAGGTTGCGTTAGGCTTATAAAAGCCAGTATAATACTTTGTCAGACTTATTTATCATGGATTCTACAAATTATGATTGGGCTATGTGAAAACAATGAATCTATGTAGCCAACCCCATCTAGTATGGTAAAAGGCTTAATAATTGTTGTATATATCTATAGTATATACGCACGCACACAGTTTGGGATCATTTTAGGTTGGGTCCCAATTGCCAGGCCTTCTTCTTCAACCTTGATGTCATCCCTCTATGTTGCATGAAATTGGTTATGTGAACCGAAATTCAAACCGAACATGAGAAACAACACATTTAATAAACTTACAGTATATATATATATATCGTTTGAGAATATATACTCCTGAAACTTATTCAACTGATCGTTCTTGGCGGACGATCCGTGGGTGCCAATACGCCTTAGCCATCTGATCGTTCTTGAGATCCCAAGGTCTGTCACCATCCTCAATCATTCAAGAAGAATGACCAAACAGCATATAACAGATTTTATAATAAAAAAACCACACACGACCCACACCCAACTCGCCTCACGGACTCTAGGATTTAAAAACCACATACGACTCACACCCAACTCGCAAGAGTATCCTAACTTCAGTCAATAGACCATGTAATAAAAAAAAAAGTTTATTTACGGTTCCGCGAAAGGCTCAAAATAGTTTAATGTTCATCACCTTCAACCTTCTCATAATAACTCATTTTCTCTGCAAGCCAAACCGAGGTCAGCTGTTCAAGCAGAGACAACTCACTCTCATGATTGTTCAGGATCAAGCTTCACTCACCACGAAAACATATTTCTTGAAGAGAGTTTTGAATAGCCGTCCAGCTATTAGTTAATTCTCCTTGAAAAATCCAAACCGATCTTATAATTCAGTTAGTTCAGCAAAATTGAACAGCATATAACAGATCAGTTGGGTATTTGAATGTATCAATTGATCAAGATCCTATATTTAGGGGAGAGGTGAAATTGTAACCTCGGGGTCAATCTGTAGTTGTTGCGGAATGGTCTTGTCGAAGGAGCAGACTTGTTTCAAATCTTCACGGTTTATGATCAACAACGTTCTCATCTTAAAGCAATGTTGACTAGTTGCCGTGTCCGCGATCAGATCTGTGAAGTTAAGGGTTGATCTTCTGGGATGATCGTGTTCCCGTCCAGATTGCTGTTGTAGTCTCAAGCTGCGACAGAACTGTTCTTGCTCCAGATATGAGCTACCGTAGTGAGATTGGTATTGTATGCTGCAGAAATTTACAAATGATAGTGGTGAAAGTCAGTGTAAATGCAATTAAAATGCATGAAACTGCATTGCAACTCAAACGTTGTCTACTTACCTATAAATCTTAAAATAATACCCACTATTTATGTCTTGTATTAAATGGAGAAAGGTTACAACACGACATGAGCTGAATGGGTATGCTGGCTCGTAAAGCTAGCAATTAGAGCCCTAATAATGAGCATTTGAAAAGCCACTTTGATGCCTATAAAAGGGTACTTGGTCCATGGCCAAAGAGAGAAAACCTACATTTGTAAGCATCCTTTACACCACCTATGTTCTTTGAGTCAAGAAAATCTCTTTAAACAAGCGAGGTTTTTTGGGCCCTAGTCTCATAGCTTTCCTCACCTACATTTGTAATTATCTTGGAGTACTGGTGTTGTCAAAGACTTGGTTCAGGGTTCTTTGTTGTATCCTCAAGGTATTTGTCGATATCCGTTGCATTCAGAAAACTGAAATTTGGGGGTGACAAAATAGTCTAAAGGATAGTGCTATGCACACCTCAAAGAGAGTATTTTGGTTCATGTATTTTGAGCAAAGTAGTCAATATTCTTTAGGTTATTTTATATGTCAGTGAACTTGTTCCTCTTAATGGCATCTTTACGTCAATTGTGATTATATTTTAAACTCTATTACATAGTGTTTAAATGTTTAAAATGATCTCGAGACTTTTGATACGTCTCATGATTGTACATTTTAGAAGGAAGCCATCCAAGATGAAATGGATTCAATACTTTTAAATAAAATTTGAAAATTCAAATAGATATTAAAATGACTTTCCTTAATGGAGACCTAGAGGAATATGGATCAATCAGAAGGGTTTCTTTGGTCAAGTAATGAGAATAAGGTTTGCGAGATTAGTTAAATCTTTATATGATCTTAAACAAACACATAAGCAATGACATGAGAAATTTGATAAAGTCATGTTACTAGATGGCTATAAAGTGAATAATTCGATAAGTGTATTTATAATAAGTTTGATGATAATTTGAAAGGTGTTATTATTTGTTTGTATGTTGATGATATGCTTATACTTGAAACTAGCATAAAAGTAATCAATGAGACACTAAACAAATTTTATCATCAAAATTTGACATAAAAGATTCACAATTGGTGGGAGTACGGTCTTTTGGACCTGTAAAAAACAAACTTGTATAGTTGATTTCACCATGGCTGCTGAATTTATAGCCTTTGCAGCAACAAGTAAGGAAGCTAAATGGCTTAAAAACTTATTTTATGACATTTCTATATTATCGAAGCCATTGGCCTCAATATCAATGAATTGTGATAGTTAAAGTATATTTTCTAAGTCTTATAGCCATGTGTATAGAGGAAATTCAGACATATTGGTGAGAGGCACAATTATGTAAAAGATTTTATTAAGAATGAAATCATATATATTTCTTATATAAGGTCGGAATTCAATTTTGTAGATTCCTCGATAAAGGGTCTCACAAGGGACTTGGTGCTAAAAGCATCAAGATGATGGGTATCAAGCCCGCTAAATAAATCTTCGATAATGGAAACCTGACTCAGGCTTAAGTAACATCAAGTTGTGAGTTCAATGGGTTAAAGTACATTATCAGTGTGACTACAAGTACCTACCTCTCTAGCCATCTCAAGATAAAGGTATTTGGTCCCATAAATTAAAGGAACGGGTTGAGTTATGCTCTTAATAGACCCATAGCTAGGTTGCTCTTATGGGAGGCATTCTTAATGGAGTCTACATATATGTGTGAAGTGTGACTACTTCTAAGAGTCTTGGGCTTCGACTTCGATAACACTTATTTAGAGGATACCTAGACACATGGCTGACTCCATATGTATGTAAACCCTATATGTAAGTTGTGCACGCTTGTTCAAATGGATTGGATGGTTTAAAACTTGTCTACCATTTCAATTCGGATGAGTGGGAACCCACCTCTTATTAGGTATAGTTCAATCGCCAAGACACCTATACTAAAACTATAAGGTTTTCAAAATAGTGCTTTTCAAAAGTGTACTTGTAAATTGGTGAGGGAATGTTATAGAAATTGACAAATGATAGTTGGTGTAAATGCAATTAAAATTGCATGAAACTACATTGCAATTACAGTTAGAGAGTTGGGTAGCTCAAAGGTTGCCTACTTACTTGTAAATATCAAAATAATACCCACTATCTATCTCTTGTATTAAATGGAGAAATGTTACAACACTACGTGAGCTGAATAGGTATGATTGCTCATAAAGCCAGCAATTAGAGCCATAATAGTGGGTATTTAAAAAGCCACTTGGATGCCTATAAAAGGGTACTTTGTCCATGGCCAAAGGGAGAGAACCCACATTTGTAAGCATCCCTTACAACCTCATGTCTTCTCTCACCTATGTTCTTTGAGTCAAAGGTAGAGTACCGGTGTTATCAAAGACTCGGTTCAGCCTGTGCAAGGCAAGCGGAGGGTTCTTCGTTGTATCCTTAAGGCATTTGTTGGTGTTTTTCGTTGTATCCTTAAGGCATTTGTCGGTGTGCTTTGCATTCGGAAAATTGAAATTCGGGAGAACGTATTTTAAGCAAAGTCACCAACATTGTAGTCTTCAAGCTGTGACAGATTGGTTGCCATAAGCACTAGACCAAGCAACTGGAACAATTGGTCAGATCTACAACTGGCGTTTGGTTTACTTGTGCATGCGAATTTGATGCAGAATAGCTATTGTTCTGGCACCGGAAATTCTGCGGTCATTGGAAGGTCTGATCTGTTTAATTTTCAGGCAGTGAATAGAGATCTGTTGTAATTGGCTTGTTGAAGGTGGATCAGTGGCAGATCGACTTAATCTGAGCGCCATAAGTGCATATCAGTTGCATTTTACTCGATTCTTCAAATATTTGTTGGTGATAAGATGAATGATGATCTTGAGTGTTATAAACTATGGTCAATCTATGCCGAATTAGTAACTTCGCACTGATATAATCAGAAACAACGCGAATCGCTTCAGGTGCAACTTATCTACGAAGATTTGGTTCAATTTTCATGTCAAATCGGGGATTTAAACTTCAACTCAATTGCAATGCAGGCTTATCGACGATATCGATATCTGGCAGATCTACGACTTGGATTGCTGAATGACTAACTCTCCTTGCGAGTTAAAGTCGAATTGGATTCGACTTATTTTCTCACCAGATTGTGAGATATAGACGACTTAAGACATGGCCATTGTTTGTGATCCTTCTTTATGTAAGTAGGGATGAAAGGACCATGTGAGATACGGATGAAGTATGGAAGTGAATTAAAAGAGGAGAGGTGAGGTGTGAGGAGTAGGTGAGAGAAGTATGAAACATGATGAGAGAGAAAATAGCTAGGATAGAGTTGACCCACTGTAACCTAGACATGTAAACCGAAACCGACGGTTTCAAACTGTCGGTTCCAGTTTGAGTTCAAGGCAAAAAAACTAAAAAAATTGAAATTTTAAACAAAAAGTAAAAGAGTTCTTGAACATGGAGTTTGGACCTGGTTCTTGGTATGGTTTCAGTTCTAGCCGGGTTTGGTTCCAATTGGAAGTATCGAACCAATTCAAAACCAGACGTGCCTACTCTAACCCACCCAAATTTACGAGAAATGATGACTCTCCCTTAGCCCAACTTAGGAAGACCTTGATAAATCTAGAAAAGCCGTAGAGGAAAGACCAAAGCCAAGATTCGGTTTAATAATCCTTTATTGAGTATATCCCTTATGTCCTGAACAAGCAAGACATATGCTACAAAGGGTCACATTCCCACGAGGCTGAGCTAACTCCAAAAACCCACCCACCTTAAGTTTGGATCGCAGGCTGCAACTCACCTGCATGAAGCCAGAATTGCTTTGAACATGTTAAAGGAAAAGTCTTGTGATCCTTTTGTTAATCAAGCTGAACCGTGTAGCAAGAGAGATTTCTTAAATACCCAAATCACCCTCCATTTATCTTCAATCTTGCTTTGCAAAATCATTAAAAGAAAAGTGACCCTCCCTTTACCTTAAATACCTCAATCCAATTATCTTGAGGTACAGTTTAGGTAAAACTTTTAGGAATGCCACTGAAGGAGCCTTCACAAACCAAACTTAGTTGAAATTGAACAAACCATGTTCATATTCATGCCGCGAATCCTCTTGAAAGAGAGGGGTCATATACTTTGACGAACCAAACAAAACACGGTGAACTGAACAAACTACGAGCCACTCCATTTACAATGGAGAGTGCAAACCCGGATGCATAGCCGCGAGTATCGAACTCATGACTATCTTGTGAGCCGACCCCCTAGCCAGGTGAGCTGTTGCTCGTTATGCTGCTTTAGCAGAGAACATTGTCTCAATAATTTCATGTTTTAGTGGCAGACTTTAACGTGATGTAGAAAGGAAAAAGGAAAAACTACTCACGTTTCTAACAATGTGTAAAAAGTGTTTCAAAATTTTCCTTTCGTGCCAGGAGGTTGATCAAATTGCATACGATAGATGGATGAAGTGAGTTGGTTCAGCTGGTGATAAGCACGTTTATATTCAGTCTATGAGCTAAATGAGTCGAACACGAGCCGGCTCAGTAAGCTTTAAGAGCCGGACACGAATACTCCATGTGAGTTTGGCATGATAGACTAACTTCACGATTCCTGAGTGCTAGGAGGAAAATGCTCCGGAGTTGCCCTCTGAAGGTGAGCAGCAGGTCTCCAGCGTAGATCCTGAAAAACTTGACCGGGAAATCGAGATTTGCCCGAAAAATTAGGTAACAATTGATGGAGCCCAGTCGCCTGGTGATGGTGCTCGGCGGCCTTCTCCCTGTTCTCTGAATTTTTTCTTTGTGATGGCGTCGGCTGCATTTCGCACCTCTTCATCCTATTCTCTTTGATCGCGATGTTGCAATAGCAGTCGAGGGCATGTAAATGAGATAGAAAAAATAGAAGAGAGAAAGAGAGGAACAAGGTTACCTATAGAGGGTTTTTCTCTGAAAGAAGTAACAAAAGTGTATCATTTTCTTTCCTGTATATTTATGTGTTGTATATATACATGCTTTTTCATGTTTCGAGTTTTTTTATTTGGGCTTTCCTTTTTTAAAGTCAATAATGTTCATCCGAGAGATGCCTAGGACCTTTTCAAAAAGTAAAATAAGTTTTGAAATAAAGTTTACTTTGTTTCGAAAAACAACTCATGAAATCTAGGAAGATGGCCCTTCTTCTCGCATTTCATAGTTGATGTTAGTATTGAGGTTGATAGTGGCCACCAACTACTTACATCTCCCACTTGGCCACTAGAGTCAATCTTTGATGGGTTTCCCTCCTATTTTGGGGTTTACCAAGTTGTATCATTTATCTAGTTGATATACAATTTTTCAACAATCAATGTGTTTTTATGCATAACACACAACAAAGCATATTTTCTAAACTTATACACTAGGCGTATATTAAACCCATGTGGTTCTTCTAAAATACCTTTTGTCAAGGGGTCAACCAACATATCAGTTGTTGGCATATAACATATAGTTATTTCATTTCTTTTGGGCATATCATGAACATAGTGATATTTAACCATTATATGTTTGCTTCTTGAGTTATCAGCTCTACTCTTAATAAGAGTAATTGTTGCATTGTTGTCATAATAAATGACAATTAGCTCATTAGTTATGTCCAGCTTCAAATCATGTATGAAGCGGCTAATCCAAATGATACTCATAGCAGTCATACTACAAGCAACTTACTTAGCTTCTTATGCATGCGACACTACACAACTTCGTTTCTTGCAAACCGAAGAAACCTCACCACCTCCAAATAAAAATATTTGACTAGAGATTGATTTGTTGTCATCTTTGCTCCCAACAAAGTCAACATTTAAGTATCTTATCACTTTCAGTTCATCTACTTGAAAGCAAAGTTTCAATTATTTTGTTCCTTCAAGATATCTTGGAATCTTTTTCACAGTTATCCAATGCTACCATCAAGGATTACTTTGATATCTACTTATAAGACCAACAACAAAACTGATATTAGGTTTTATATACAATATAATATACATCAAGCTACCCACAACCTGTGCATAAGAAACATTAAGCTTATTGTATCATTCAGTGGGACAATCAACCTTACTCAATTTGACTCCTTTCGCAACAAGTGTAAATGCAAACTTGCATTCACCCATTTTAAACTTCTTGAAGATATAATCAATATATCTCTCCTAACTTAGGCATAAAAGTTTAGATTCTCTATCTCAAGAAATCTTTATATCAATGATATATGATGCTTTCCCCATATCCTTCATTTCAAACCTTGAGATTAACCATGACTTGGTTTTGACAATCATCTCATTGTTATTCCTAGTCAATAATATGTCATCTACATATAATGATAAGATGACAAAGTGGCTCCTAATGTTCTAGACATATACACAATGATCTATATATTTTATCTTCTTGGCCTTCAACTATGTATCCTTTAGGTTGATGCATATATATGATTTCATCTAAATCTCTATTTAGAAAAGCAATTTTTTACATCTACCTGATATAAATTCAAATCATAATATGTTGATATAGGAGAATATGTCTAAACATATTCTATCCCCTCCTTCTACGAAAAGCCCTTTGCAATCAACCTTGCTTTAAATTTTTTGATTGTTCTATCAACCTTATATTTCTTTTTTAGAACCCATTTATAGTCTATAAGTTTCCTTTTTCTTGACAAATTAGTTGATTCTCAAACTTGGTTTTTCTCAATGGATTCAATTTCTTCATCCATGACTTTTTTCCAATCTAAAGATTCAGATGAGTCAATAGCCTGCTGATATGTCAAATTATCAATCAGCTTATCTAAATCTATCGAATTACACACTTCTTCTGTAAAGTAAGTGTGATAATCCTTTAAGTACGATGGTGTAACCGTAGGTCTTTTGTGTCTACTTAAAGTTTCAATTTGATCAAGAAGTTCATTTATGAGTTCAAATGATGATTGGTCTAGATCTACTAGATCGTCAATATACTCATCATTATTTTTAAGAATGTTATTCTTAGTGTATTGTAATAATTTAGAATCCCTACTTTCTATCAGTCCATGGTTCTTGTTATAAAACTAATATACTTTAGATCATTTAGGATATCTGATGAATATACATCTTAAAGACCTACTATATAGTTTGTTTATAAACTGATTAAGGATCTTCACATAAAAGATAGATCCCCACCTCATGAGATGACGTAGGTTTAATTTTCATTCAAACCATATCTCATATGGTGTAGAGAATATAACTTTACATGAAACTCTATTGAGTATATACATAGTTGTACTTACCGCTTCTCTCTAAAATACTCTTGACAAATAAGCATCGATTAACATAGACCTTTTCATATTTAAAGGTCTTGTTATATCTCTCTACGACACCATTTTGTTGAGGTGTCCTATGTATTGTATTTTTCTTTACAATACCAAAGTCTTTACAAAATTCTAAAAATTCTACAAAGGTATACTCTCCACTTTTGTTTGATCTCAAGAGTTTGATTGCATGGCCTAATTGGTTATCAATTTCCTGCTTATATTATTTGAACACTTAGGTGCCTCAGATTTATGTGGTAATATATATATATATATATATATATATATATATATATATATATATATATATATATATATATATAAGTATATTTGGAGTAATCATCGATAAAGGTTATAAAATAAACCTTTTCTCGATGTGATCTTACTCTAAAAGGTTCCTCAAATAAAGGTTATAAAATAAACCTTTAGTTGCCCTAATAATTTATTTGAGAAATCATTTTCTAGTCATTTTTTCTTATATACAGGCCTCACACTTATTAAAAGTGTTTTCATGAAAACTAGGCAATAAGTTAAAGTTGGTTAATTTTCTCAACTTCTTTAAACTTATATGACTGAATCTTTTGTGCCATTCACATTAATCACATAGACACTGTGAATATAAGCAAAAAAAGAACTTTCTTTTTCATTTATATTGAGTTTGAACAATCCATGTTCAGTATCATATAAACCATAAAGTGTTATCCTACCATACTTTCTCACAATGACTTTACCATGGACAAACCTAACATCAAATCTTTTTTTTTACTAAGGTAAGGACCGATAAAAGATTGCACCTAATAGAGGGCATAATTAATACATTAGTAAGTACAATCGATATGACTTCTACAGAAATCCTAAAAGACTCAACCCTAAAAAATCAGAAAAGGTATTATTGACCATATATACCTGATGCTCCTTACGCTTGTATTCCTTCAGATCCATTGCTCACTCTTTGCTCTTTCAAATTTGTCGGGTCGCTCTAGAGTTGATCCACCAACCAGTTACTACGCAATCCATATAGAGATACTCAGAAATGACATAGATTATGTCATGCTTCTTTGTTGGACCACATCGTTGATTATTTCCAACATTGTTCTTCTTGTACTGACAGTTCCTTTTGTAGTTCTCCATCTTGCCATAGTTGAAATACTTTATCAAAGAAGTGGATTCTTGCGATTTCTTAAAGTTTTCACTACCTTGCCTTTTATTCTTACCAAAATTTTTATTTAGTTTTCTTTTATCCTGATTGTTTTTGGAGGTAGACCCTAAGTAATCTTGAGCAACCTTTATATTTTATTTTTGTTCATATATTCTTGTTTAATTGTTAGTTTTAATGAGTGTTCTGAAATGATAAAATCTTATCCAACTCTAAGTATTGTAGTTACCATGTTCTAAGAATGGGGTAGAATATTTAGAATCGTAGATATTTGTATGGGTTAAGGAATGATTAACTTTTCTATAGTTAAATCTCTAGCTATTATAAATATTTGGTTAATATGTTCAACTCCAATATCACCTTCTTTTATTTTATAAGAATTGTATTTTTGAAGGAGTAGTTGTACATACAACTTAATTATAGTATCATATTTTGTGGTCAGGGAATCAAATAATTTTTTAGCAGTCTCATATTCTTCAAAGACCCTAATTAATTCATCTTACATATAGGTTAAGCTAAGTACATAATCAACTCCCTCTAAAGTTAAGGCCAATGAAATTCTTCTCTTCAAAGTTTAAAAATTTAGGGTATTTAACTTTTTCGTCTTTATCAATTTAGACACAAATTCTAGAAGTTATTTTTAATAATTTGGCAGAAACAAAAAGTAGACAGTTTGTATATTTTTAGATAAAAAAATATAAAACATGCATTAGATGAATTGACATAAGTCATTTCATAAAGAATCAACAACAAAAAATAGTGAAGCACCTAAATGCAATATCTACAAATTCTAAGTACTCAAATATAAATATTTTCAAGTACTATACTGCAATTTATTTAACATAGAAGTACCCTTCTGAAGATATTGTAAAACCAAGGAGTAAATATTTCTATGCACTATACTCTAGTTTATTTAACATAAAGGTACCTTTCTAGAAATATTATAAAAATTGGGACTAAATAAGAAAAGAGTGTTTTCGGTATTTCTCAAAAAGTATAAGGGTAAACTTGTACTTTTTTCAAGTGACATAATGGATAATCTTTAAAACTAAGAGGGCAATATTTGTAAAAACACTTGAATCCCGGGTTTCGTAATTTCAAAAAATAACTAGGGACAAATCAGTAAAACTACACTATGATTTTTCGTAGTTTTACATACTGTTAGAGGGAAGAAAATATTTTTTATTCATATAAAGGTACATCAGTCTTTTCACATCAAAATATTTGGGTATTTCGGTAATTTTATTCTTTGGTATTTCGTAATTTAGATTTTGTATAGGGATAAAAAAAATAATTTCACCTATAAAACTACATTATACAAATAAAACTAGTGAAACTTTAGATGCTTATAAGAAAGCAAAGAAGTAAGCGAAAAAGGATGTTAGTGAAGCAAAAGGTAAAATTTAAGAGGATCTATATAAAAAACTCAACTCAAAAGAGGGTGAAAGAGATATTTTTAGGATAGCTAGGGCTAGAGATAAGAAAACTAAAGATCTTAATTCTGTTAGATGCATAAAAGACAAGGATGAAAAAATTCTAGTGGCAAATGATGATATAAGAAATAGATGGAAAAACTATTTTTATAAGGTTTTTAATGAAAATAAAGATGTTAGTATTAGCTTAGGAGAGTTAGCCAAATCAAACAAGTATATAAACCACAATTTCTATCGATGTATTCAAAAGAATGAAGTCAAAGAGGCTCTTAAACATATGAAGGGTGGTAAATCGGTAGGACCAAATAATATTCCTATAATAGTTTGGAAAATACTAAGAGAAAAAGAAATCACTTGGCTCACAAGACTACTTAATGAAATATGGAGAAACCAAAAGATGCCCGAGGAATGGAGAGCGAGTACACTTATACCCCTATATACGAACAAGGAAGACATTCAGAATTGTGTGAATTATCGAGATATCAAGTTAATGAGCCATACTATGAAATTGTGAGAAAAAATTATCGAATGTAGGTTAAGACAAGTATCAAGTACAACAGAGAACCAATTTAGATTCATACCAGACAGATCTATTGTTCAAGCGATTCACCTTTTAAGACGTCTTATGAAACATTTTAAAGCAAAAAAGAAAGATCTTTACATGATATTTATTGATCTAGAAAAAGCTTACGATAGGGTACCGAGAGAGGTTCTTTGGAGAACCTTGGAAAAAAGTGTTATCCCATTTACATATATAAACCTTAAAAGAGACATGTCCGATGATGCAAAAACATGTGTGAGGACTCATGAAGGAATGACATATTTCTTTAAAGTTAATATTGGGTTACATCAAGGATCAACTTTAAGTTCATACTTATTTATAATGGTGATTGATGAGTTAACAAAACATATTAGACAAAATTGGCACACATTACATTCCCCTGTAAACACCCAAAATTAAAATGTTCCAAAACTCCCAAATTCGAAAATCAATTTAAAACCTTTATGAACTCCCAATTTTGAAAAATTTAATTGATTTAAAACCTTTTTAAGAGTTCAAATCATTTTAAACACTTCAAAATAAAGGTTTTAAAATCAAGTTAAAAAGCCTAAGTGATTCAAGACTAATGAGACAAACAGGTGAAGACCTAATCCAATTCAAGATCGAGATCAAGTCCGAAAGCGAAGGGACGGACCAAGTCAGAGGCTCATCCAGTTATAAAGCATATCTGGTTGGATATGAAGATCGAAGGTACCGATTGGATAAGGCGGGTTGGTTCATTTAAAATCATGGATTGGATCATTTCAAATCAAGGGGCGGTTCACTTCGAATCATAGGTTGGTACACTTTAAATCAAAGGCCATGATGGACCGGGTTTTACTAAATGAATTGGATTTTAAAATACTAATTTTGAAGAATCACCAAAGCTACATCCAGCCAACATATCAAATTGAATCAAGCCGAGTGAAGACAAGCTACACAAGGCAAAGGATCGTGCCTAGCCGGCCACTTGAGTTCACCCGACTAGGGCTAGACATGCCCAACAAGGTCAAGAACCAACCCACATGGGGTTGGTCCATATCACCAACAAGGGGAACACCTAAAGTGGACCTTGGGGCTAGATATGGGCCATGCAATGCCCGCCCCAAGGAAGGTCCTAGAAACCAGCCTCCTTGGCCTATAAATAATGTCAGGGGGGGCGTATTCTTCATCTTGGAGAGTGAGGGTTGCATCTTGCAAACTTGGGGGAATTAGTGAGAGAAAGGAGTTGCTCTAGGAGGAAGGGCCAGCAAGGGGAGTTCGTCCAAGAGAGGGGTTGCTCCTAGGTAGGTCGTGGGCTGCCAAGGGAGTGAAGAAAGAGAGGGGAATTGGAGTAGTTCTAGGCAAAGGGTTGTTGCACTTAGGAATAGTGAGTGAGATATTCAATCAAGGATCAAGGTGGGCCAAAATTCCTCTTAGGAGTTTGTTTTCTTGGAGAATTTCTTTAAGTATTCCTAATCTTTGATTCTCATACATCTCTTCTTTCAATTTAATTTAAAAAGGGGTTTTATTAATGGAGCCTTGTCTCCCCCCATGTTGTAATAAGAAGTAGATGTGTTGTGAATTTTTTGCTCTTACTCACGCCCTCTATGTATTTGGTTTTGTGATTCTACCTCAATATATTCTATAAAATACTCTATATTCTCTAACCCCCTCTATGCTTAAGCTAATATACATATTTCCTTTCATTTTTCTTAAGTAATTTGCTTAGTGTTGTTGGGTTGTTGCAATTTAAATTCGGGTGACTATGCATGCATGTATTTTATAGAAAAACGAAATTCTGGTTTTTCAGCATCTACATACTCTAATTGTTTGAATTCTAATTCTCTGATCTGTACTCCGAATGTGCTGAAACTTTAGGCATAATACCTATACACATTATTCCACTAGAAATAAAATTTGCAAGAATTTTAGGACCGTGCAACCCCCTAAATAAAATTAGAAAAAATAAGACAAATCCATTTATGTTTTCTGTACAGTCGATTTACTTCGATAGAGGTTGGGTAAAAGTCTCATATCTGTGATTGTAGGAATCCAAATTGGATGAATTTAGTCTCATTGGAAAGATGATATCTATAGATTTCCAAAAAGACTAAAATTACAAAATTTGGAGTTCTGTACATCGAGATAGAGAGGCTTCTTTGAGCCTCTATATTTCTATCCCAGAATCTGTAGAAATAGTTAAGTTAGGTCCAATTTTCGATTTAATTTTGTGAATCTGTTGGTCCAAAATTCAAAACAAAAGGTGGTTTAGGATTCTAATATATCAGAAACCTCCTATAAAAATTTTATAAATTTTGGAGATCTTAGACCCTTGAAAATAATTCGAGAACAAAGTCTGGAAAAAAAAACTAGTTTTTGTTTTTCAGAACTTGATGAATTTCAAGTTTTAAACTAAGTGCACATATGATCTTCTTATCAAAACACCTTACCTTCACCTGAATTGGAGTCTATCACCTATACACTTGAAATTCTTAAGCACTTAGGCTAACCCTTCAGCATCGGTTCAAGAAGACCTAAAACGAAAAGAACTCGCTTAGCCTAATCGCCAATTGAAGTCGGATTTGATTTATACACTTATCTATTTTTTGAAAACTAGCTAGCTCGCTCGCACATTAAGTAGCGTTGAGAGTTTTATTTCAAGTCTCTACATAGGCTTGGAGTGAAAATTTCACGTATATAGAATTGGCACGCTCAATGGAACTCGAGTCTTGAGGAATTTCAAGCTTAGGTGAAAATTTTCCAATTTCAAGCTTTTCAAAAGTCGTGGTGTTAATTTTCAACTTGTGCATAGGTTTTTCTTATCTCGAAGCATTTCAAAAACAGTGTCAAGCATAGATGATTCATTTGAAAACAAGTAGAGGAAATCCTCATCACATGCCTCAAAACAGTTTTCCAAATCCTCTAAAACCCGAGATGAAGAGCTTACTTCCCTAAGGGAAATAATGAGGGAAATGGAGAAAAAATTGATGCTCTAAGCCAAAAGGCCAAGGCCCATCGATCACATGAGAATTCATCTTGGGTACATAGAGAGAAAAAGCATACCCGAAAAACCAAATTGAGCTTAGAATCCGATGAAGGAAATGAGGCTTCAAATGCAACAAGTGTTGAGATTGAATCATCTAACCTTGCCCATCCTCCAAGCATCCCATTTTCCATGAAAAAATCAAAAAAAGTTTTGTATGTTTCAAAAGATAAAAAAAATTTGGAAAACTTCAAAAATAAAAAATATTTGAAAAAGAAAATTTTGAAATTCCAAAAAGCCAAAGTGAGATCGACATCTCTAGGCACACAAATAGAGTGGGGCATGAAATTCACGTCACTCCTAAATCTTCACAAGCATTCACTCTAATGGGTTCTAATCCCTTGAGCATCACCTCACATACCTAACATGTTTCACGGGAGAATGAATATTGCACACACGTAGGTTTTGAGGATGAAATCCAATAACTCAAAAAGCAACGGGATCTCGAAGCCATGCATGAGCTAGAGCAACCTCAGGACGCCTGCAAGGATCCTTGCTCTCACCATGAAAAGGTAGACAAGCTTGAAAAAGGTATGTCCGAAACTCATTCCTCCATAAGCTCCCTACTCGATCCTCCCCTTCTTAGTGTAGGATTGGTAATTTAGTCATATTTATTGGATGCATCGAATGACACTCATGCACCCACATACCCACAAAATGTGCCAAAGGATATGGATTTTCAAGGTGTACCAAATGTCCCACACCAAGAAAAGGAATTTCAAAAAGAAAAACAAAATAAAGTTCAAAATATGGTAGACATGGTTACTCCTAAGGCATGCATCGACATCCTAGGTACACCTAACTCTACCATGTATAAAAAGTCTCCTTGAGCCTAGGTTTGTATCAGGAACCCGAACCTATGACCATGATTCTTCTCCACATTCCTAAACCCACCAAGGGACCGATTATGGTTTTCCTTGTAATCCATATCTCTCCAAAGTGCAAGGGATCAAGCATGTTTTCCCTTGGCACCCAAATAAACACAAGTCGTTCACCCTAGGGGCACATTGGGTTTCACCTAAGGACCAAGCCAAAACCGTCCACCTTTTGGGAGAGCCTAAGCCAAAACCTCTCAAGCCACTCACTCCTAAGGTCATGTGGAAGCCCAAGTCTTTCACCATCCATACCTCCCAACCCCTAGCCAAGCCTAAGTGTGTGTATGTGCATGATATATACGACACCAAGTTCCAAAGGCATCCATTATACAAAAAATTTGCAAAACTCAAAAAGCCTTGAAACATGATGTTGAATATGGGGTACACACCTTACCGAGGTCTAGGAGTACATAACCAAGGTTGTTTAGAGCCCATCCTACCTAGTCCTAACCCAAGTCGATATGGATTGAGATATATCCCATCCATACCCCTTGAGCCCCACCTAAGACCACTTGGGTCAAGGGTGCCCTAGAACCCACTAAAATCGAGACCCATGGCTTAGATCTCTTGTTTAGAGTCTAATTCATGGTGTTTTCTTTGTAGGTTTGATGGAAGAACCCTCCTTATCCGAAAATCCAAAAAAAATATATATTTGCAAAAGGTAAAAAAATTTGGAAAATCTTCAAAACCCAAAAACATTCGAAAAATCTGAAAATTTCAAAAAGAATGTGATTTATGTTCCCTCTCTTCTTTACTTGCAAAAAGCCAAAAAAATTAAAAAATCTGAAAATACCAAAAATAAGATCCTTTATGTTCATCCTCCTAGCTTTGGTTTTGAAAAAGACAAAAAAATGAAAAATTCTAAAATTCTAAAAATATTGGCCATTTACAAAGTCTATTTTTGAGTTCTTTAAAATTTGTACATATCCCTAAACCAAAATCGTGCATCCACAATCCCACTCTCTTGCCTAGCACTTCCTTAAAAATTAAAGTGCTTGAGAATGATCAAAGCAAGGAGGAAGATCAAGCTTCCGAGCTTCCTGAATTTCATAGAATCCTTGACTTGAAAAAGCCATCAAATTCCGTAGGAGGGGATTTTGTAGAAATTAACCTATGGAGTGAGACTAATCAAAGTGTGTAAAGATAGGTGCATGTTTGCATAAGCATAAAAAAATATCATTCATTGCATTCTTGAAATCCTACATTGATGTATTTGCATGGACCTATAAAGGCATGCCGGGTTTAAACCCTAGAATTGTAGAATATCATCTACCCTTAGAACCCAATGTGAAACCCGTTAAGCGAAAGCTTAGGAAAGGGTTTATGGTAAGCCAAAGAGGCATTGAAGTCGACCCCTCTAAGTGTCGAGTCATCATAGACATGCCTCCACCCTCCAACTTAACCCAAATCTGAAGCCTCCAAGGTCGACTCCAAGCTATTAGGAGATTTATCTCCAATCTAGCAACAAGATGCGAACCCTTCAATAGGCTTTTGAAAAAATGGGTGAAATTTGAATGGGATGATGATTTCCAAAAAACTTTTGAAAGATTATTTGGTAAATCCTCTGATTTTAAAACCTCCAAAACAAGAAAAAACTTTATTACTTTATATTTTCATTCATGCGAATGCATTGGGTGCTTTACTTACTCAGTATGAGGATGATAGCCATAAGGAGTATGCTATTTACTACATTTTGAAAACTCTATTGGAATATGAAAGAAATTATCAAGTCATGGAGAAAACGTGCTTGGACTTGGTGTGGGCTTGTCAAAAGTTTAGACACTACTTCATAGATCATGAGATTTGGATAGTGTCTAAGCTTTGATCAAATCAAGTACTTGTTTGAAAAACCTATCTTAACGGGTAATCTTGATAAATGACAACTCCTCTTAATGGAGTATGACTTAAAATTTCACCATCAAACCTCCATTAAGGGACAAGCCCTAGCTGATCATGTGGCCGAATTGCCTCTTGAAGATACGTATCCCATACTTGATGAAATGCCCGATGAAGGCATATTTGCAAACGAATTTCAAAACCATATTTTAGCAAATTATTTTAATGAAGATCAAGTATGAAAATATCTTGAAATCATCCTCATATCCCCTGAAAAGGGAGAAATCTCAATTGCCATTCGACTAGATTTTGCATGTTCAAATAATGTGGCCGAGTATGAAGCACTCATATAAGGCCTAAAATTTTTGAAAAATCTAGGGGCATCATATATTGAAGTCTTTGGAGATTCCATGCTTGTTATAAACCAAGTTTCGAAAATTTGGCAAGTCAAAAATGAAAAACTCATGCCTTACAACGAATTGGCCACTAGATTGGCCGATTCTTTCAAATCATGCACACTCACTCACATAGGTAGAGAGGACAACACCATAGCAGATGCCCTCTCATCCCTAGGTTCATCTCTAAAGGTCGATCCCACCATGAGAACCCGATCCATAGAAAATTGGCACTCACCCACTCCATCCACCCACGATTTGGAGATTTGCCAAATGACCAAAATTCAATTGAAAAACTTTGGTTTTAAGACATTAAAAACTTTTTAGAAATGGAGGATTTCCTGAATTTGCTTCTTCAAAAGATAAAGCTTTGATTTGAAAGTTTTCAACCTGATATGTGATTTTGGGATGGATACTTTATAAAAAGAGTTTTACCGGTATCTTATTGAGATATGTAGACCTTGATGAGGCTAGGACCATAATGCATGAATTCCCCGATGGAGAATGTGGAGGCCATGTCAATGTAAATATGATGGTCATGAAGATACTTAGGGTCGATTGTTTTGGTCCACTCTTAGCAAGAATTATCATGATCATGTTAGGAGATGTCATCGATGTTAAGTGCATGGACATGCCATTCATATCACATCATCCACTTTGCATTCCATTGTGAGCCCATGGCCCTCCACCATGTGGCCATTTGACATCATAGGACTCATCTCATCACCACCAAACTAGGGGCATTTAGAATGTATTCCCTAAAAATCTTTTCATGGAGATTGAATATATTAATCATCTCATAAAGCATGTTTCTCATTCATATCACATGGAATACATTTTTACATATCATGCATCACATGCACATTATTCACCCAAAGAGGCCCAAAAGGTGGCAGCCCAAGTAGGAATGTTCTCATGTCATAAAAAGAGCAACAAAAAAATCAATAATGCATATTGATTGATGTTGAGGGTAGAAATTTAGTAGACCCTATAAATGCCCAATACTTGACAAAAAATATTATGCATAGGGTCTATGTTAAATTCTTTCGAAAAGATTTTAAAATGGATCTCCTTTGAACTTCTTGAAAAAAGGATCAAGATTGATTGTATGACCCTGAATGAGGGAATTGATGCTTTATAAAAAGTAGAGTTTTCAAAATTATGTGGTAATATTTCAAAAATCCTTGGCTTACCAAATGAAGCCTTATTCAAAATAGTAAAATATTTTCAAATGGTAGATGTTATTAGGAAATGGGATGATCTTGGCTGAATCGAGTAGCCAAAGGGATAAGCTTTCCCCCCATTTTACTTCTCTCTCCAAAAGGAAAATTGGTAAAAAAAAAGAAAGAAAAGAGAATGCAAACACTCTTCCAAAAAAAGGTATTCCCTTCGAATAGAAAGAGTGAATACAAAAATTCCTCCGAAAGAGGTCTTCTCTTTGAAAAAAAAAAGAAGAAAAAGAAAAAGAGAATGCAAAAACTCTTCCAAAAAGAGGTCTTTCCTTCTAATAGAAAGAGAAAATATAAAAATTTCTCCGAAAGAGGTCTTCTCTTTGAATGAGAAAAAGAAAAAAAAGATAGAAAAGGAAAAACCAAAGCTCAAAAGAGTAATTTTCCGTCTCTTTACCTTAAACCACAAGATGCTTCAAAAGAGACTGTGGTAACTCTTTCCCATATCCCTACAACTTATCCCAATGGAAAAAGGTTTATCCATAAAAATCCTAAAGTAGTAACAGAATCTACTTATTTGGATTTCATTTTGTTTGAGAATTAGACTTTTTTATGTGACAAATGAAATTTTGAAATGTTTTCCAAAATTTCCTACAAAATCTCTGCTAAGTAGTGGGTATTGAAACCCGAATGAGGGGCAATATGAAAAATTGGAAGTCCTTTTGATAGAAACTAAAAGGAGTTCCCTTTTGAAAATGAATTTTGAAAAACCCAAAATGTCAACATGACATGGGATTATCCTACTTGGGGCAGCTGGCCTTCATAGACTCTCCCCAAGCTCGTTCATCTCTTAAGTGAGTATCTAAAATCTCACACTTATTTGCATCACTCACACCATGCATGCATACATTCAAAGTTGTCCATGCATGATCATACCTAGGACTAGCACCCAGTGTAGGTTAAGTTCCCTTTGGCTGAAATCCCCTCCTCTCTAATTCAAGGAAAAGGATTTTATAAAATAAAGGATGATTTATATTCTCAAGAAAATTTGGGGAAGTAAATTAAAAAAGGGTGTTTTCTTCTTTGTCATTATCCAAATAAATTTGGATTAATACCAAACAGGGGCATCTGTAAGCACCCAAAATTAAAATGTTCCAAAACTTCCAAATTCGAAAATCAATTTAAAACCTTTATGAACTCCCAATTTTGAAAAATTCAATTGATTTAAAACATTTTTAAGAGTTCAAATAATTTTAAACACTTCAAAATAAATGTTTTAAACTCAAGTTAAAAAGCCCAAGTGATTCAAGACCAACAGACAAATAAGTGAAGAGCTAATCCAATTCAAGATCGCGATCAAGTCCGACAGCGAAGGGACGAACCAAGTCAAAGACTCATCCATTTATAAAGTATATTAGGTTGGATACGAAGATCGAAGATACCGATTGGATAAGGCAAGCTAGTTCATTTAAAATCATGGATTGGATCATTTCAAATCACAGGCCGGTTCATTTCAAATCATGGGTTGGTACACTTCAAATCAAAGGCCATGATATACCGGGTTTTACCAAATGAATTGGATTTGAAAATACTAATTTTGAAGGATCACCAAAGCTACTTCTAACCAACGTGTCAAATTGAATCAAGCCAAGTGAAAACAAGCTACACAAGGCAAAGGATCATGCCTAGCCAGTCACTTGAGTTCATCCGGTTAGGGCTAGACGTGCAAAACAAGGTCAAGAACTAGCCCACATGGTGCTGGTCCATATCACCAACAAGGAGACCACTTAAACTGGACCTTGGGGCTAGATATGGGTCATGCAAGGCCCGCCCCAAGGAAGGTCCTAGAAACCAGCCCCCTTGGCCTATAAATAGGGCCAAGGGCGGCGTATTCTTCATCTTGGAGAGTGAGGGCAGCATCTTGCAAACTTGGGGGAATTAGTGAGAGAAAGGGGCTTCTCTAGGAGGAAGGGCCAGCAAGAGGAGTTTGTTTAAGAGAGGGGTTGCTCCTAGGTGGGTCGTGGGCAGCCAAGGGAGTGAAGAAAGAGAGGAGAATTAGGGTAGTTCTAGGCAAAGGGTTGCTACACTTAGGAATAGTGAGTGAGATATTCAATCAAGGATCAAGGTGGGCCGAAATTCATCTTGGGAGTTCATTTTCTTGGAGAATTTCTTTAAGTATTCCTAATCTTTGATTCTCATACATCTCTTCTTTCAATTCAATTTCAAAATGGGTAGTATTAATGGAGCCTTGTCTCCCCCCATGTTATAATAAGTAGATGTGTTGTGAATTTTTTGCTCTTACTCACGCCCTCTATGTGTTTGGTTTTGTGATTCTACCCCAATATATTCTATAAAATACTCTATATTCTCTAACCCTCTCTATGCTTAAGCTAATATACATATTTCCTTTCATTTCTCTTCAGTAATTTGATTAGTGTTGTTGGGTTGTTGCAATTTAAATTTGGGTGACTATGCATACATGTATTTTATAGAAAAACGAAATTCTAGTTTTTCAGCATCTGCATACTCTAATTGTTTGAATTTTAATTCTCTAATTTATACTCCGAATGTACTGAAACTTTAGGCAAAACACCTACACACACTAGCCCACTAGAAATAAAATTTTCAAGAATTTTAGGATAGTGCAACTCCCTGAATAAAATTAGAAAAAGTAAGACAAATCCATTTCTGTTTTCTGTACAGTTGGATTTACTGTGATAGGGGTTGAGTAAAAATCTCATATCTCTATCTGTAGGAATCTAAATTGGATGAATTTAGTCTCATTAGAAAGATGATATCCATAGCTTTACAAAAAGACTAAAATTATAAAATTTGGAGTTTTGTACATCGAGATAGAAAAGCTTCTTTGAGCCTCTATATTTCTGTCATAGAATCTTTTAAAACAGTGAAGTCATGTCCAATTCTTGATTTAATTTTATGAATATGTCAGTCCAAAATTTAAAACAAAAGATGATATAGGATCCGAATATATCAGGAAACTGCTTGTAAAAATTTTATAAATTTTGGAGATCCCTAGACCCCTGAAAATAATTCAGGAACAAAGTCTGAAAAACAGAATTAGTTTCTGTTTTTCAGAACTTGATGAATTTCAAGTTTTGAACTATGTGTACATATCATCTTCTTATCAAAACACCTCATCTTCACGTGAATTGGAGTTTATCACCTATACACTTGAAATTCCTAAGTGCTTAGGCTGACCCTTGAGCGTCGGTTCAAGAAGGCGTAAAGCGAAAAGAACTCGCTTAGCCCAATCGCCAATTGAAGTCGGATTTTATTTATACACTTTGCTAGTTTTTGAAAACTAGCTAGCACGCTTGCGCATCAAGTAGCGTTGAGAGTTTTATTTCAAGTCTCTACATAGGCTTGGAGTGAAAATTCCATGTTTACACACCTAAAAGGAAAGTGTTAAATACCAGAGTGATGAAGGATTGATGGAGATGTTGCGAATAGAATTAATGTTGGTTGGTTAAAATGGAGAGGAGCATCATGTATTCTTTGTGATAGGAGGATACCATTAAAGTTAAAAGGTAAATATTATAGATCAACAATTAGACCTGTCATGCTTTATGGTTCTGAGTGTTGGACAGATAGCCATCAACGTGTACAAAAGATGTATGTGATAGAAATGAAGATGTTGAGATGGATGAGTGATCATACAAGAAAATAAAGTATTCATAATGAGGTTATTAGAAACAAATTAGGAGTGACATCAATAGAGGATAAAATGAGAGAACATCATTTAAGATGGTTTGAACATATAGAAATAATATTAAAAGAAGAACTTATAAGAAGACATGAAAAACTAAATTTGGAAAGTATTAAAAGAAGTAGAGGACGACCACAAAAGTATTGAAAAGAAACAATACAGAATGATCTAGCTTATTGTGAATTATGTGCTAACATGACTCATGATAGAGCTATGTGGAAACAAAGAATGCATAGCCGACCCTGTCTATGGAAAAAGGCTTAGTTGTTGTTTTGTTGTATGCGCAAGATTGTGATCAATTGAATTTCGAAGATCTTCCGGCCTGCAAGCAACAGATAGAATGACGCCGGAATTCCACCTTACGGAGATTAAGCGGGTGCAGACCGCAACGATGAGAACGTCCCTGCTCTTCGCTCTCGTACTGCTCGTTGGTTGCTTTTCCACCGTTCGATGAATTTCGTACGGCCTGCCTTATCAGAGGATTAAATCCTTCGCTATATCCACTTTTCACTGGTAACAAGAGAATCCACTTCGGGCTCTTGAACATTTGGCATAAGAAATTCATTCTTACCTCACTAGCTGCGTCATTGCTCCAAGTCGCAAACGTACGCCACGATGAAGATTCCAGACGCTGTTCAATATTCTGTCTTTGCAATTAAAAGAATTAAAAAAGGTAGATACAAATCGACATTTGTAGTTATAAACTTGGCAAAATTATTTAAGTTGATAGTGGGAATGTCATGGAAGGATGATCGCTTGACTTGTTCCTAACGTGATTTTTTTAAATCAATAACGTACATAATTATTGCTAATGAATATACCTGGTAGGGGTTTGCCAACACGGATTGTCTTCAGAAAATAAAATACAAGAAATGAGAAAATTATTCTGATGCTTTGTGTCCATTCTTAGCATGCGATTGCACGTAAATGAAATCCAACGCCATTTACGTCGATGGAGTTGGCTTCGTGGAAAGAGTCTCTTGTTGATACAGGGCTCATCAGGGTTGATGGACTCCTATCTGCAGGCTGGCACATCCTGAGGGTTAGGGCAATGGGCTCGTCGTTTTTTCCCCTTCGCTGGGTTCCAATACCTGAAAAGGTGCTCCTGCGGTTTATATATGTAAAGGAGTCTCTTAAATTATCTCTTTTTCTTTTTAAAATTGGTTTGAACTCCGTTCTGCCTTTGAAATGGTGTTCTCTTCTTTGAAAGAGGCCTTGAACTCCCCATGAACCTTTGGATTGTTTCATTTCAATTTTGATTTACAGGATGATTTGAAAGAGAAGTTTAACTATAAATCAACTGAAAAATCCAATTCCAGGTCATTGTTTTGTTACTATTCAAATTTAGGTGTTAATAGGGCTGAGGAATTGGGTCATCAACCTCACAACAAACAATTTATGTTTGAAAATGAGCCGAGTTGCAACATACTAGCTAAATGTGTTTGTGTTTGAATTTTTTTTTTCCTCCCTTTTCAGCTCATGTTCAAAATAATATCTTGGTATTGCATAACGAAATATGTACATTCCATAATCATTGAAGAACCAAGGGCGTGTAGTTAGACAAACTGTTCATCAACAAATAGTCTTTGCGACAAGATTTACGAGCCAAGCTAAGCTGAACAAACACTGCTTATGTTTGGCTCAATCGAGACCATGCGGTGAGCATGAACGAGCTTCGGACAAGCCGAACAAAGCTTGATAGTTTACCAGCACTAGGTATCACCGCATCGCTCATTTTCTTCTACTTTTTTCTTCCTTTTTGTTATGTTTATTGTCGGGAATCGGCGGGTTTAATTTATTGCATTGGAAAGGGCTCTTATAAGGGGTAACATATCTTCTCTAAGCCCTTTAAACTAATTTTCATAAGCTACCAATTATATAAAAACATCTAGAATTGTCTCATTTTCAATATGGGACTAAATTTTGTCTTCTCTTATCTTCACATACACAAATCTCTCACATGTGACTTCTTACTTTAGAATTTTCACATGTATCAATGATACATCATTTGAATATTTAGGAATACTAAACATGAATTAAATGTTATTAATACACAAGAGTTTAATTAATCCAACCATAATTAACATTAAATCCAACCATTCTAACTAATCTGGGGCAATTCGTTTTGTTCTTTAAGATTCAAAGAATCGACTAATCAATTTGGACAATAATTTAAAATCTAAGAAAGATGGAAACAAATAAAGCAATTTCAAACGAAAAAGCGTCAAGTGGTGAATACAGCCGCGAATGGGTTGAATTCTTTCTAAATACACCCCGAACCAGTTCGCATCAAATGAAAACCCACAAGTCCATTCGATTTCTTTAAGATAGAATTGACCTTCCAACCTTGCAGTAAGTAATAAAACTCATCTTCAAAGGGATCTTGCTGCTTTTATTTAATTGTACACTTATCTTTACTTATCCTTCTTTTAAAGAAGGACGATTATTCCATTAAAAAAAGGATAACTCATGAAGTTCTACTTTCTCGCAATTTGCAGTCGATACCGGGAAGCCTGCCGCACACAGCGACTCCGAGGACGGGGACCTCCCAACAACCCACTGATACACTGAACTCGACATTACCTGAGTCCTTGGTTCCTGAATTACTCGACTGTCCAGCAGGAAACAGCAGCCAATTTTGCCGGTACCCACCATCGCCGGCAGCCACTACATTGGCCGATCCATTTGGGGTCAGATCCACTTTGAAAGTGAAACCAGTCAGCCCGCCACTCACAGAAACTCTGAAGACAGTGACTCCCCAGCGACCCGCTGACTCAAACCCGAAGCAGAACTCCCGCGGTTGAATTAATCGTTTGTCCTGCCCGAAACGTCAGCAAATTTTGCGTAAATCAGCCATTGCCGCTGCCACCTTTTTTGCCGGATCCATCTTGGGTTGGACCCACTTGCCCCGAGTACTTTCGGTGGATCCATGAAGACCTCCGACCGTGGAAAGAGAGCCGGAACATGCTGGAAATAGTGGAGCAGGCTCGTCGGAACGCGAACTTCCGGCTGGTCATCGTTAACGGGCAGGCCTACGTCCAAGAGTACGAAAAATCGTTTCAGTCGCGGGATGTGTTCACACTGTGGGGAGTACTCCAGCTGCTCCGAAGGTACCTGGGTCGGGTTCCGGGTCTGGATCTCTTGTTCGATTGCGTGGACTGGCCTGTGATTAGGGCCAGCTACTTCCGAAGGGCAGGGCTGACCCCACCACCTCTGTTTCGTTACTGTGGGTACGACCAGACCCTGGATATCGTGTTCCCTGATTGGTCCTCCTAGGGTTGGTAACTCTGTCTCTCTCTCTCTCTCTCTCTCTCTCTCTCTCTCTCTCTCTCTCTCTCTCTCTGTGGTTCCTGAGTTTCACCTTAGTTGTTGGCTCGAGTGATTTTCACCATGGAACAGTTAATCCGGAAAATTTTGGAATATCTGGGTTTGAATTTCTGTATTTAAGTTCAAAATTTAGCAGGTTCGGAAGTTTGCTAAACCAAGAAATTTCTGTACGCAAGTTCTTTGTTTGGTAGATGCTAATAACAAGTAGCCATTTTCAGAAAATTCCTTCTCGTGCTTGAATTTCCCGAGTCAGTAGTGGAAGGTTAAAGGATTGGAAGTTTTGTGTGGAACATCTAAAACTTTAGAAACCAGTTTGAACTGGTGTTTGAGAGGGAGTCAACCCTCAAAGCTGCCAATGTTGATGACTGATTGAGATCTTTGATATACCAAGCGGGTTGGAGTCCAAGTGGGTCTTGGCAGAGTTCTTTTGTTATTCTTGAAGAGGCGATTCTCGCCAAGTCCTCATGAAACTACAGTTTTGCTTTGCACTGATTTATGTCACAAGGGTACAGGTGCGGGAAATGGATGTGGATAGGTGCAGCAATTTCAAAAACCGGCTGTGCAGGATGCAACAATAAATATATATACACGGATGTATGTATATACATATAGATATGTGTGTATGTATGTGTATACTATTTCATAATTGACAATATCACATAAAACTCAACAAACCAAGTTCCCTAGGCTACTATTTAGCAATAAAGAAATTGACTAATATTATATTATATATAAGGGCACTATTAACTCCACCCATATAAGGGCTCACCTTTGCATGGCTGGTCTTTAGTCCGAATAAAGGAGGAGGGTTGCGTTAGGCTTTCGACAGCTAGCGTAAAACTCTTTCTAACTTATCTATCATATATTCTACAAATAATGAGCATTGTGTTACGGCGTTTCCTCTTAATGACGCATTGCAGAACCCTAATACATTGAAAAGTAAGGAAGAGCCTTCATATCTTCACCCATATGTAGTGAATAAGTTGCAAAGAGAATTCCCACATCATGAACATATGTAGGTAAAAAAGTTAGTTCCGCTACATTATCGCCCGAATATAGTGAATAAGTTACAACAAGAGTCTCCATGTTTTCAATATAAACGGATGTGGGGGTAAGGAAGCTAGTCCTAGATAATAAAATTCATATTGGTACTTGAAATATCAAAACATTGACCAATAAGTTAATGAAAGTGGTAGATACTATGATTCAGAGAAAGATTCACATTCTATGTTTACAAAAGACAAAGTGGGTTAGAGAAAAAGCAAAATTGGGGATATAAATGAGAAGGGTAGGGAGATTTTATATTTTGTTATCGCTTTTGATTTCTTTATAACCATTACAATTTTCAAAAAACGAGATGAACATTTAATTACTTATAAGAGTAGCTTGTTACTAACACAAATTAATTATTTTGTTTGTAGGGAAAAAAGATAGATTGTGTCGTAAAGATTGTAAGGTAATTTTAGGAGAAACTTTAACTATTTAACATCGACTTTTAGTAATGGATTTGTAGGTTAAATAATAGACTAAGTAAAATAGAATAGATAGAGTTATCTAGAATGTGGAAAAACACAAATTGATTATTTCTAAATCTTCATCTTTACTTTTAAGCAAGTAAATGTAAAAATATATACTGCAATAATCAATAACAAACAACAAACAATAACTAAGCCTTTTACCATACTAGATGGGGTCGGCTACATGGATTCTTTGTTTCCACAGATCCCTGTCGTGTGCCATGTTAGCAGTTAACTCCCAATAAGCTAGATCATTCTTTGTTGTTTCTTTCCAACACTTTTGTGGTCGTCCTCTAGCTCTTTTAATACTTTCCAAATTTAGTTTTTCTAACCTTCTTACAGGATCTTCTTTCTATCTTCTTTCTATATGTCCAAACCATCTTAAACGATGTTCTCTCATTTTATCCTCTATTGGTGCCACTCCTAATTTGTTTCTAATAACCTCATTATGTATACGGTCTTTTCTTGTATGACCACTCATCCATCTCAATATCTTCATTTCTGTCACAAACATCTTTTGTACATGTTGATGATTAACTCCCCAACACTCAGAACCATAAAACATGACAGGCCTAATTGCTGCTCTATAATATTTATCTTTTAATTTTAATGGTATCTTCTTATCACAGAATACTTGTTGCTCCTCTCCATTTTAACCAAACAGCATTAATTCTATGTGTAACATCTCCATCAATTCTTCCATCACTCTGAAAAATTGACCCTAGGTATTTAAAACTTTCCTTTTGGGGAATGCAATATGTGCCAATTTTCATTTCTATGTCCTTTGAAGTAACCAAATGATCAAACTTACATTCCATATATTCTGTCTTTGTTCTACTAAGTCGGAGGCCTTTGTTTTCTAATGTTTCTCTTCATAGTTCCAATTTTCTATTAACTTTTTCCTTAGACTCCTCCACTAATACAATGTCATCTGCAAATAAAATACACCAAGGTACTTCATCTTTAATATGTTTTATTAACTCATCCATCACCATTATAAATAAGTATAGACTTAAAGTTGATCCTTGATGTAACCCAATATTAACTTCAAAGAAGTCTGTCATTCCTTCATGAGTCCTCACACATGTTTTTGCACCATCATACATGTCTCTTATAAGGTTAATATATGTCAATGGGATACCTCTTTTTTCCAAAGTTCTTCAAAGAACCTCACTCGGTACCCTATCATAAGCTTTTTCTAGATCAATAAATATCATGTGAATGTCTTTCTTTTTTGCTCTAAAATGTTCCATAAGACGTCTCAAAAGGTGAATCGCTTCAATAGTAGATCTGCCAGGCATGAATCCAAATTGGTTCTCTGTTGTACTTGATACTTGTCTTAACCTACGTTCGATAATTCTTTCCCATAATTTCATAGTATGACTCATTAACTTGATAGCTCGATAATTCGCACAATTTTGAATGTCTCCCTTGTTCTTATATATGGGTATAAGTGTACTTGCTCTCCATTCCTCGGGCATCTTTTGGTTTTTTCATATTTCATTAAATAGTCTTGTGAGCCAAGTGATTCCTATTTCTCCTAGTATTTTCCAAACTTCTATAGGAATATTATCTGGTCCTACCGATTTATCACCCTTCATATGTTTAAGAGCCTCTTTGACTTCATTCTTTTGAATACGTCGGTAGAAATTGTGGTTTATATACTTTTTTGACTTGGCTAAATCTCCTAAACTAATACTAACATCTTTATTTTCATTAAAAAATTATAAAAATAGTTTTTCCATCTATTTCTTATATCATCATTTGCCACTAAAATTTTTTCATCCTCGTCATTTATGCATCTAACATAATTAAGATCTTTAGTTTTCTTATCTCTAGCCCTAGCTATCCTAAAAATATCTCTTCCACCCTCTTTTGAGTTGAGTTTTTTATATAAGTCCTCCCAAATCTTAGGTTTTGCTTCATTAACGGCTTTTTTCGCTTCCTTTTTTGCTTTCTTATAAGCTTCTAAAGTTTTACTAGTTTTCTTAGCATAATGTAATTTGTAACATGCCCTCTTTGCCTTGATTTTATTTTGTACTACTTCACTCCACCACCAAGCTTCTTTTTGTGCTGGTACACCTCCCTTAGATACTCCTAACACATCTTTTGCCACTTTCCTAATATGTATAGCCATATTGTTCAACATATCACAGGGTGTACCAACATAATTCTAAACATCTCCTTGAAGGATTTTCTGTTTAAATATATATTCTTTCTCGCTTTTGAGGTTCCACCATTTAGTCCGAATAGCTCGATACACTCTTTTCTTCTTTGTCTATTTTTTTATTTGTAAATCCATAACTAAAAGTCGATGTTGGGTGGTTAAGCTTTCTCCAGGAATTACCTTACAATCTTTACAACACGTTCTATCTTTTTTTCTACAAATAAAGTAATCAATTTGTGTTTGTGATAAGCCACTCTTATAAGTAATTAAATGTTCATCTCATTTTTTGAAGATTGTATTGACTATAAAGAGATCAAATGCCATAGCAAAATTTAAAATCTCCCTACCTTCCTCGTTTATATCCCCAAAACCAAAGTTTCCATGAATCCCTTGATATCCTAATGCCTCTTTACCGACATGTCCATTTAAATCTCCTCCTAAATAAACTATCTCCCTTTGTGGAATCTTTTCAAACACCTTATCTAACTCTTCCCAAAAAACTGTCTTTATACTATCTTCTAGTCCTACTTGGGGTGCGTAAGCACAAACTATATTCAAAACCTCTGCTCCTAACACTAATTTCAACGTCATAATTCGGTCACCATATCGTTGTATGTCTACTACACTCTCCTTTAAATCTTTATTTATGATAATACCAACTCCGTTTCGAGCCTTTTCTTTACCTGAGTACCATAATTTAAAACCTTTATCCTATATCTCCTTTGCTTTTTCTCCAACCCATTTTGTCTCTTGTAAACATAGAATATGAATCTTTCTCCGAATCATAGTATCTACCACCTCCATTAGCTTATTGGATAATGTTCCGATATTTCAATAACCAATACGAATCTTATTATCTAGGACTAGCTTCCTTACCCCCCGCATCCGTCCATAATCAAAATGCGAAAACCCTCTTTGAAAATTTTTCACTACATTCGGGCGGCAATGTAGCGGGACTAACTTCTTTACCCACACCCGTCCATGATGTGGAAACCCTCTCTACAATTGATTCACTACATTCGGGCCAAAATGTAGTGGCCCTTGCTTACTTCTTACTGCATTCAGGCTCTGCAGCACATTGCTAGGCGGGGACGCCCTAAAGCAATACTCATAATTTTTGTAATCCATGTTATAAAAATCCGATGAAGTTTTACGCTGGCTGTCGGAAGCCTAACATAACCCTCCTCCTTTATCCGGGCTTGGGATCGGCAATGCAAGGGTGATCCTTACATGGGTGGAATACTGCAATAATCAATAAACGTTATAATATCTTTTGTTATCCCTTGTAGTCATTCCATTTAATTTATAAATATCAATATGCACCAAATCCAAAATCTTAGATTTCCTTTCAACCATATGAAAAGGTTTCCTATGTTGCTTCACTTGCACACATATATCATATTTGTGTTTTCTATCTATGACAATGTTAGGATAAGATTTAAGTTCATCGTTCTTTTCATTGAATCAAAGTTTACATGACCCAACCTAACATGTCATACATCAGATTATTCAATATTGTACACAAAAGAAGAAAAAGATAAAACAAAAGTAGAGGCTTTGTTACCATTAAACTTCATAAAAGAATCAATAATTGGTTGTACATAAATTTTAAATAGGTCATCTACATCACACAAATACCCATTCCCAAAGAAACACCCTATACTAAGTCATATAATGACGACTTTATTATATTTGTAATATGTCTTTAATCCCTCCCTAACTAAAGCACAATCATTGAAGATATTCCAATGAATTGTTGGAATGTGTCTAACTCCCTCAAGATTTAGAATCATTTTCGAAGAAAACTTTAAGTGCACACGTCCTTTGCCCTTAGCTTCAGCAGCCGAATGATCCTTCAAAGTCATAGTTCTCCCACAGATGGCTTGGTAAGACACAAAGAGAGACTGGTCAACACAAATGTACACATTAATCCCAATGTATACAATTTAGTATTGTGGCTCATAAATAGAAAAGATATGGGGTTTAAGGGATAGATACCCGTTACTAGCAGTCACAATGGCCACTACTATGTTGACCATAGCTCCTTCAACGGCCGCAAGTTTCTTGGTTTTCTTTGCAGAATAATGCCTCACCCAATGTCTAACTACAAAGTTAGCATGGTTTATTCTTGGGTTTATTTTGGATCTTGGACTTTGTTTATGCTTTGCATATTTTTTCTTAGGATCAATAGGTTGTTTCCTTCTAATCGTTATGTTAACCCTAGGGTGTTATTTACGTGCATAATGGGTTTCTGACTTTTATGCTCTACTTCTATTACTATGTTTATCAGTCATCAAGAGTCATCTTACCCTTCTAATGCTTGAGATCTAAGCCTAAACGCTCCCAAGACTTGAAAATTTTCTCAATAATATACATAACAATAAACTTTTCAAGAAGCTTTATCTCGACTTCCTTTAGACTGTGACATAAAAATTGAAACTTGTGGGCTTGTTTAGTCACAAATTCCCCTTCTACCATTTGATACTTAAGAAACTTGGTCACGGAAATTTTTTCAAGATCGAGATCGTTAGTATTGTATTTTCAATCCAAGGCAACCCAAAGATCTTTCGCTTTCATAGAAGGAGAAGAACTATAAACATTAAATAAAATATTTGACGATACTGATAATATACAACTTCCGACTCGATATACAAATGCAACACTAACATGGTTAACCAAATTTTTATATGTTGATGCTAGTGTTTAAAATGGGGATCAGAAAACTTTTCTACCATGAGGATGAAGTCAACCTTAAGTTTGAGGATAGAAGTCGTAGACAATTTTACCACGGAAAAGATTGATTTCTCTAAGATTGTTGGCAAAATTCATAGAAATACATTCATAATAAACCAATATGCAACAAATATAAATATGACCCAATCAACAACAGTCTCGGATCCAAAGTATGCCATGAACAAATCGTACTGAAAACATCAAAAGTAATCAAAAGAATAACTTATCTATGTGAGTCGCTCTTGCAGACTTGTCTCAAAGAAATCAATGCCCCACTATACAGTACGTACTGGTACTTCCGCCTTCCTCCAAGGATAAAATACACACACAACTTAAAGGTACATACTTGACTTCGAGTTGACTTTAACCATGCCTTAATCGCCTATAGTTGAAGGAGAAGGATGCTGGGAATAACCACACAATTGTCGGAAATACCACAAACAAAGGGAGAGCTCAGAGGTAGGAGGAGAGAGAATGTTTCACGTAAACAACCGGGAGAAGGATGCTGGGAACAACCACACAATCGACGGAAATACCACAAACAAAGGGAGAGCTTAGAGGCAGGAGGAGAGAGTGTGTGTTTCATGTAAATAACCACCCAAAAGTTTTTCATGAAAAAAAAAATCAAAGCAATTCCAAAACCCACACCATGCCCAACATGGTGTGTGTGTGGCTTAGTATGTCCTCCTCAAGCTCTTTGAACTAAGGTTCATGAGCTACCAACTATATAAAAGGACATGTGGGTATGTGTCATTCTTTAATATGAGACTAAACTTTATCTCTTCTTGGTCATGACATGCACAAGTCCATCAAATGTGACTTTTTATACTTTGGGACTTCACATATATCAATGATGCATCAATTAAATATTTGGAATATCAACATGAATTAAATGTTATTAATGCACATGCATTTAATTAACTCAACTTAATTAACATTAAATCTAACATAGGGATTGAGTATCATGCATGCCTAACCGTTCTCATCAACACGGCTTGGTGGCCGTATTGTCGGCAATGGCGCTATAGCATGCCGGGCGGCAGACACCAATTGTTCCCGTATTTGTTAAATAAGCGGCATTTTGCCCCATTTCCCTACAGTGTTTTTGCTCTTAACGTTCTCGTTAACTGGTGCCCGTCAAACCTGGTGGGGGGAACACCTCAAGGTAAATATGTGGTGTTAAATAAGCAACAAGTGATAACGCCTCAAGATCTTACAGGCTGTGGAAAACGGGGATAGCTCTGTTATTTAACAATTGAGGTGCAGTAGCCATGTTCGATTTTAAAATTCCAACTCTTAAACCTGCATGCACAACTTGGGTCTTCTTAAATATAAAGTGCACAGCCCATTTTCCTCAGCATTTTAAAACCTAACATATGCTTTTAAGTGCCATACAATGATCTTGTAGGTCACCTTATCCAACCTTTGGTCTCTTGTGACCTGTTGGTCATTTCGGAACGACTCGTGGAACCGGCCTGAACTGAACCCTCCAGGAACCCACTGCAACTAGAACCGCTGGACCCAGCATTCTAATGATCGATATCTGAACCACAACTCTATGGTTATCGAACAGGAAAACAGAACCACTGGTTTAACTGGTAGCTTTTTGCTCTTTAATTCAATTTAGTTCCTTTATAAAATGTTCATTTATTTCTTTGATTCACACAATTTAGTTTGTTTTTTAATATTTTAAAAGCAGAACTCAAGAACGATAGTAATCCAAACCAAACTAAAAAAATCAGACCCATCAAATAATTCAGAACCAGAAAGGGAAACCGAACTGTCTGGCACAAAACGAAGAGGGGATGGTTGGATTTGATTCCTGCGTGATGCAAACTCGCGGATTGTCAACGTCTCACTGGTCCAAACTAATTAATTACAAACTTGAACTAAAATATAAAACAATTCTAAACTACTTTACTAATAATATAGACGACACTATGTTAACAAAGTGCTTTCTCTTCCTTATATATACATACAGGCATATTATATCATATAAGCATATTATATATATATATATATAAAGAGAAATTAGTGCATGCTTTCATAGTTTAAAAAAACTTCAAGATTTCAATCATCCCATGAACAACATCAGCAGTTGAGATCTTTAACTCAAAAGTGCAAATGCACTAAGAGCTTTTTTCATGTATATTTATTGTACCTAGTACTTTTGACATAAGGATCTCAACCGTCAATTTCACCCATCAAACTGTTGAGATTAAGCATATTTAAGCATAAATATGCACATGGACTAACATCTCTCTCTCTATCTATCTATATATATATATAAAAGAAATTAGTACGCATGAGCTAACCTCTCTCTATATAGGGAAGCAAGATCATGCCAACACTTTGATACATGCTCACTTACGTTCACCTATCGCTTTTAGGTGACATGAATACAATTTTAAAATTGTTAAGATATTTTATTATATTTATACTACCTAAAAGCAACCACCCAAAAGGGACAAATTCAGTTTTCATATATACACGTTTACTTATCTCAATTCATGAGACAGCCGAAAGCCAATTGGAGTGTCCACTTGTGTTTTATTCTCTCTCTCGTATTCGAAGAAGAATATGTATGTACATATCGTGCATTCACGTATCTCAAATTCATGAGGTAGTCGAGAGCCAGTTGGGGTGTCCATATTTTACTCTCTCGTATTCGAAAAACTGCGGATGACGCGACAGATGGGTTTTCTTGGGAAATTAGGGACGTTGTCCACAAGTTATGCTTATGGACTGTTTTTCGCTGATTTGTAAGCTATTGCCGACGGAGAAGAGAAAAGATGACGCCGGAGTTTTGGAGCATGAAGATGAAGTGGCTGCAGAACGTCTCCATGAGGCCGTCACTGCTCTGTGTTATGGTTCTGCTCATCAGTGCATTTTCCACCGTCCGTTGGATGAATGTGGTAAGTATCCAGGCGCTCCCCTTGGACTGCGTTCTTGCATTCATCTCTTTTTTCCTTTTGGTTGCAATTTGGAGGGAGAGCCTAAAACACGCGCATGCACTCCCGAAAACAGAGTCGCCATCTGTGAGTCGGGGTCAGAGAGCCCTACCTACATGTGAGCCAACGGTGTGGGTGTTTCATTCTTGCATTTATATATGCGGATTTTTTTTTTGCTTTTAATGAGACAAAGCGTCGAAAGATCGGGTGTTTGCTTAGCTGCCTCTTTGGTCATGCCGCCCTGTTCTGTGCAATGCGAGCAAGGGCTCGCACGGCTCCGTGAGAGGCACACTGCAAGCCCCAGGCCTACGCAATCACACATCCATTGGAGCGGAGCAAATAGGAATGTTCATAAGATGGGGATTCTTTGCTCTTCACAGAGCTCCGCCCCGAACTAAGAGGATTCGGGGACACAATCGAGAATTGAGATCAAGGAACATCTCTACTAGGATGCGGATATACGTTTCGTGCTGTGACACACAGGACTCTAAACACAACAACAACTAAGCTTTTTTTCATACTAGACGGGGTCGGATACATGGATTCTTTGTTTTTACTATCCCTATCGTGTGTCACGTTAGAAGTTAACTCAGGTATCTAACTTATCCCAGCCGAAAGCCAAGTATTAATATTTACCTTTTAACTTTAATGGTATTTTCTTATCACAAAGAATACCTTATGCTCCTCTCTATTTTAACCAACCAGCATTAATTTTATGCGTAACATTGTAGATGTGAAAATTTCACTCGAAGACTATGTAAAAACTTGAAATAAATTTTTCAAAACTACTTCGTTTGCACGAGCGTGTAAGCTAGTTTTTAAAAACTAGCAAAGTTTATAAAATCTAATTTGTTTGACGTTTGTGGCTAAGCAAGATATTGTCACCTTAGGCCTTCTTGAATCGACACTCAAGGATCAGCTTAAGCGCTTTAAAGACTCATTGGTGTTGGTGTGATTCTAAATTCACTTTAAGAAAAATCCGAGAAAACTTTACCAAACTCGTGCACTAGGTGTTTTGGAAGACAAGCTTTTACCAAGTTCTTGTTTTGTTTTGAGACCTTGATTTCTGATTTTCTTTTAGTATGTTCCAAGTTTCCACAAATCATGAAAAAATCAATGTGAATAGGAGAAAGTGTAGAGGTTTTGAAAATATTTTTATTCTATTTTTTGAAGTTGTGATTCTTTTGAATTAAATCTGGAAAGTGTCGTTGCTTAGACACTCGGGACTGCTCTGTAATAGAAATACAAACACTCACAAAAAAGTCTATATCTCGATGCACAACTCCGATTTTGGTGAATTTAGTTTTGATAGAAAGCTACAGATGTGAGATTTCCAATTAACTAAGTTTTACTTGATTTGGATCATTATCCAAAAAATTATGTGATGATTACATAGGATTTGTTTGCAGGAAATACAGTTTTACAGAAATGGTTCTAAATTTTCCTGATCTTACACACTTTTAATCATGGGGTTGCACGGCTCTAAAATTCTTGCAAATTTTATTCTGTATGGGCTTGCGTGTGTAGATGAAGTATTCTAAATTTTAAGATGATCGAAGCAGAAACAAGGAAATGAAAAATAGAAACTTAGACGTATGCAATCATGTTGAAAACGATTTTTTTGTGTTTACAACATACATGATGCATAATTCTGAAATTTAAATGGAACAAACACAGCCAACTAAAAAGATATGTATTAGCATAAGCATAGAGGAGGTTAGGAGTTATAAGAGTTTTATGAAATATATAGAGATATAATTAAGAAAGCAAACAAGTAGAGTGTATACGTAAGAAATGAAATTGACAATATATCTACTTGTTATTACAACATGGGGGGAGACGAAGCTGCACTATTACAACCCTTTCCTTGAATTGAATGTTAAGAGAAGAATCAAGATTGGAAAATGGAAAGAAATACTCACTTAGTAGCCTCCAAGAACTGGATTACAATGGGAGATTTTAACCCCTTCTTCCCTTAGAGTCACCTTTTCTTCTTCCTCTCTTCTCTCTTTTCTCTCTCTCTATAATTTGCAGTACCTCCCCTCTCTCTTAGGCTCTCCCTCTCTCTTTCCTCATGTTTGGCAAGTCCCTTAATGTGCAAGATCTCTTGAATGCAGGAAATGAGCCCCCCTAAGGCATCTATTTATAGGCCAAGGGGGGCTCATAAAGGCTTCCATGAATTGGATCTCCTTGGCCCAAAGTTTGATCCAATGTTGTGGCTGATTCGCATGGTATCACGTGGTCCTTTGTGGTCCCCTTTGGTGAGTCCATCCAGCTCCTATGTGGGTTGGGTCGTGGTGGAACTAAGGTAAGTTCTGCCCACTTTTACTTGGCCCTTCAATCAAATGTAGATTAGGCCAAACTTGGTAAAGGTGTGTTTGGGTCATGGCATTTTCGGTGAGGACGGTTTAAGATCATTTGGTAAAGGTTATCCAATATAGTTTGATCAAAGTCGTTTAATTAGGTAAGGCCAAAGAAAGTTTTATCAAGTCGTGTTCAGCAAAGGTAGGTTAGGCCTAGATTAGCCAATGGGTCAAAGTTTAGCCAAGATGGTTGGAGTTCGATTGGACTTGATATGGGTCCAGTTGGATGTACTTGGGTGAGGCTTGGCCAAGTTCAACTTGATGCGGCTTTGTACTATGCTCGGTGAGGTCTTGACTTTATTTGATCCCTGTCTTTCACTTGCTCCATAGTTGAGCTCAATCCTGGCTTGATGCAGGCTTTGCTCAACCGTTGTCCTGATCATCACTCTCATCATGATTTGTTTTTATCTTCGTTTGACCTGGGCTTCATCCTTTTTCATTTGTGGTTTCAAATATTTCCTTATTTAAAACCATTTCATTTTCAAATACATTTGAAAATATTGAGTTTTGTCAAAATCTTATAATGTTCTTTTGAAAACAACTCATTACCATTCCTAGTGTTTGTTTATATGGGCGAACTGCTTTCGCCTCGTGAGTTGGTTTTTACTATTTGAACCACTTTAACCCTTTGTTGGGTGTAGCTTTCATCTCGTGAGTTAGTTTTTACCTTTTGAACCACTTTAACCATTTGTTGGGTATAGTGTATCAAACCACTTTAACCCTAGATGGGTGTAGGGTATCAAACCACTTTAACCCGAGATGGGTGTAGGGTATCGGACTACTTTAACCCTTGTTTAGTGTAGGGTCCCGAAGTAGGACTCTTCTCAATCGGGCGAGTTTTTCAAGCCTGATTTATATTTGATTTGATTTTGAAAGATTAGTTTGACATTTAGTAAACATGCTTGGGTTTGGTTCCCAATGTCTCATTTCTTTGAAGAAAATTGTTTGAAACCATCCTTTCTTTAGATTAAATCATTTTAAATGAGCAAAATGATGTTAATTTGGGTTTTAGGGCAAAGCAATCATTTTTTTTTGCTTTTTATCAAAATTTTATTTTTTTAAGAGGGGTGTCATTTATCCTTATTTTGAGGCTACCACAAAATTTTGGTACGAAAATGAGTTCGTTTAAGGTGTCTTTATTTAAAAACCCTTAAAAGCCCCAGAACCGCGATTTTTTTCTTGAAAGGTGAAATTTGTAAAAGATTAAATTATTTTGAAAAAAAAAATGGGTGTTTAAAGATGTCTCTCTTTGGCATTAATCCAAATTTATTTGGATAATGATAAAGAAGAAAACACCCCTTTTGATTTTACTTCCCAAATTGACTTGAGAATATAGACTTTCCTTCATTTCATAGTATCCTTTTATTCGAATTATGTAATAGGGGATTTTAGCCAAAGGGGACTTAGACTTGGACAAACCACTAGTCCTATCATGATTATGCATGGCTAACCTTTCGATGGGTATATGTATGCATGGTGTGTGATACAAATGAAGTGTAGTGTGATGCTTAGAGACTTATCTATGGGATGTATGAGCTTGGGGAGAAGCCTATGAATGTTGGTTGCCCCAAGTGAGACAACCCCATGTTGTTTGATTTAACATTTAGAGTTTTCAAAATTCCTTTTCAAAGGAAACTCCTTTTAAGGATTTCCAATTTTTCATATTTCTCCTTATTTGGGTTTCAATATCCTCCACTTTAGCAGAGGTTTTGTAGGAAATTTTGGAAGATGTTTCAAAATTCCATTTCCCATATAACAAAGTCTAATTCTCAAACAAAATGAAATCCAAATAAGTAGATCCTGTTTCTACTTTAGGATTTTCATGGACAAACCTTTTTTCATTGGGATAAGTTGTATGAATTTGGGAAAGAGCTACCACGGTCCCTTCTTAAGCGTCTCGTGGTTTAAGGAAAAGAGATGAAAAATTGGTCTTTTTGAGCTTTTTAGCTTTTTCTTTTTCTTTAAAAGGGAAGACTTCTTTTTCTTTTGGAGAAGTTTTTGTATTCCCTTTTTCTTTGAAAGGGAAGGCCTCTTTTTCTTTTGAATGAGTTTTTGTATTCTCTTTTGTAAACACCCTAAATAAATTTCGTAAAAGTACTCTTTCAATTTCGAAAAACAACTTCTTTTTAAATCTCTGATTTAAAAGAAAAATCATGAATTTCACAAAATCCTTAAAACGGAAATTTTGAAATTAAATGATTTCAAATCGAAGTTAAGGAATTGAATGAAAACCAAGTCAAACAGGGATAAAACCAAATCCTCCCCTCTGAAGAATCAACGAGGATTTAAGGAATAGTTAAAGCAAGCTCACATCAAGGAGGGACCGATCTCAGGTGGACCCAAGCGAAGCAAGATCATCTTGGCCAAACTCACATACCTTGATCGGACCAATGGGACTCATCTAAGCAAAGCTCCATGAAGAAGGGGATTTGGCTCAAGCATCCAAGGTGGATTCAAATAAAGGTTAGAACTCATTCAAAGCCTCAAGTTCAAACTGAATGGCCAAGAAGAGCATGAAGCAGATCCCGACTGAAATGGGACAAAGTAGGTTTGAGATCAAGTTTAAATACAAGTCAATTGAAGCTCAAATGGAATGAAACAAGTGGTGGGCTAGTCATGTTATATATCATAAGTTCAAATCAAATGATCAAAGACCGCATCATCGAGCCAACGGTTTGTACCAAGTCCAACCGACCGTGCCCAAGTGCACATGACCGACCAAACCCACCATAGTCAATCCATCCTCCCTTTAATTGTTTGAACATATATTAATCAAGCCACCTTGGCCTTACCTAACCAAATAACCTTGGTCGAACATGCCTTGACCGAACATGCCTTGCCAACCTTGACCGAACTTACCTTGGTCAGCTTAATCCACCCACCTGTACCCAAGAGGGACCACTCTAAGGCCCACGTGAGCCCATGTGGCCAGCCAATAGTTGAGTCAAGACTTGGGTCCCAAAAATCTCATTCAAGCCCAATCCAAGACCCACCAAAAGCCTATAAAAAGCACCTTGAGGGGGGTTATTTTCAGCATTCAAAGCATCTTGCACATTGAGGGACTTTTCAAAACTTGAGGGAAGAGAGAGGGAGAGCATAGGAGAGAGGAGAAGTGCTGCAAGTTAAAGAGAGAAAAAAAAAAAAAGAGAGAAGAGAGAAAGGAGAGGAAGAAGAAGGTGTGGCACCAAGGAAAGAAGGGGTCTAATTCTCCTATTGTAAATCTGGTTCTTGGAGGCTGCTAAGTGAGTATTTCTTTCCTTTTTCAATCTTAATTCTTTTCTTAGCATTCAATTCAAGAAAGGGGTTATAATAATGGAGCTTCATCTCCCCCATGTTGTAATAGCAAGTAGATATGTTGTCGATTTCATTTCCTACGTATGCACTCTACTTGTTCGCTTTCTTGATTCTACCTCTTTATATTATATAAAACTCCTATAACTCCTAACTCCCTCTATGTTTAAGCTAACATACATATTTACCTTCATTTTCATTCAGTAATATGCTTTAATTTTGGTGTGTATGTCATTTAAATTCGGATGGATGCATGCATTTATGTTATAAAAGCTGAAACTTTATTTTTCTCCATCCTATATATGCAAATTGTTTTATTTTTCATTGCTAAACTACTGCTCTGAATGATCTAAAACTTAAGACACTAAATTTACGCACAAAAGCCTACATCTGGTAAAATTTTCAAGAATTTTAGAGTCAGGTAGATGCATGAATAAAATAAGAAAAGATCGTTCAAATCTAGGTTCTGTTTTTATACAATCTATTTTACTACAAAAGGGTCTAGGTAAAAGTCTCATAACTCTGTCTTTAGTGAACCAAAATTGATAAAATTAGTTTTACTGAAAAGTTGATATCCACAACTTTCAAACAAGACTTAAATCATACAATTTAGAGTTCTTTACACCAAGATACAGAGGCTTCTTTAGGCCTCTTTGTTTCTATAACAGAGTATCCTTAAACATTTGAGCAGTGGGCTATTCTGGATTTAATTCTATAAATATACAACACCAAATTCAAAGTAAAAATAGGCTTAGAATCTCAATATTTCACTCTATGATTTGCCAAATTTTCATGAATTTTGGAGACCCTAAGTCATTCAAAAAATTTGAGAATCAACTCTTAAAACAGAACCAATTTCTGTTTTTCAGAACTTAAAATCCTTCCCTTCTCTAGACTAAGTGCATGAGTTTGATATCATTGAAAACCATTCTCAAAGTTAATTTTGGAAATATAAACTTGCACAAATGAGTCCTCAAAGCACCTAAACTAACCCTTGAGCATCGGTTAAAGAGGGCTTAAGGTGACAAGATCTCGCTTAGCCACAATCACCAAATAAGTTAGATTTATAAACTTTGCTAGTTTTTTAAAACTAGCTGGCACACTCGCGCATAAACAAAGTAGGTTTGAAGAGTTTATTTCAAGTCCCTAGATAAGCCTCGAATAAAATTTTCACATCCACAAACATCTCCATTAATTCTTACATCACTTTGAAAAATTGACCCAAGGTATTTAAAACTTTCCTTTTCGGGAATGCAATGTGTGCCAATTTAAATTTTTATGCCCTCTTAAGTAACCAAATAATCATACTTACATTACAAATATTTTGTCCTTATTCTACTAAGTCGAAAGCATTTGCTTTCTAATGTTTCTCTCCATAGTTCCAATTTTCTACTAACTTTTTCCTTAGACTCCTCCACTAATACAATGTCATCTCCAAATAACATACACCAAGGTACTTCATCTTGAATATGTTTTGTTAACTCATCAATCACCATTATAAATAAATATAGACTTAAAGTTGATCCTTGATGTAACCCAATATTAACTTCAAAGAAGTCTGTCATTCCTTCATAAGTCCTCGCAGATGTTTTTGCACTATCATGCATGTCTCTAATAAGTTTAATGTATGTCAATGGGATACCTCTTTTTATAAAAGTTCTCCAAAAAACCTCCCTCGATACCCTATTATAAGCTTTTTCTAGATCAATAAATATCATATGAAGGTCTTTCTTTTTTAATCTAAAATTTTCCATAAGACGTCTAAAATGGTCAATCACTTCAATAGTAGATCTGCCTATCATGAATCCAAATTGGTTTTCCATTGTACATGATACTTTTCTTAACCTATGCTCGATAATTCTTTCCCACAATTTCATAGTATGGCTCATTAACTTGATACCTCGATAATTCACACAATTTTGAATGTCTCCTTTGTTCTTATATATGGGTATAAGTGTACTTGCTCTCCATTCCTTGGGCATCTTTTGGTTTTTTATATTTTATTAAATAGCCTTCTGAGCTAAGTGATTCTTTTTTCTCCTATTATTTTTCAAACTTCTATAGAAATATTATCGGGTCCTATCGATTTACTACCCTTCATATGTTTAAGAGCCTGTTTGACTTTATTCTTTTGAATATATCGGTAGAAATTGTGGTTTATATGTTTTCCTGATTTGGCTAACTCTCCTAAGCTAATACTAACATCTTTATTTTCATTAAAAAACTTATAAAAATAGTTTTTTCATCTATTTCTTATATCATCATTTGCCACTAGAATTTTTTCATCCTCATCATTGATGCATCTAACATAATTAAAATATTTAGTTTCTTATCTCTAGCCCTAACTATCCTAAAGATATCTCTTTCACCCTCTTTTGAGTTTAGTTTTTTATATAAATCCTACCAAATTTTAGCTTTTGCTTCACTCACGACCTTTTTTGCTTCCTTTTTTGCTTTATTATAAGCTTCTAAAGTTTCACTAGTTTCCTTAGCATAATGTAATTAGTAACATGCCCTCTTTGCCTTAATTTTATTTTGTACTACTTCACTCCACCACCAAGCTTCTTTTTGTGTTGTTACACCTCCCTTAAATACACCTAACACATTTTTTGCTACTTTCCTAATATGTATAGCCATATTATTCTACATATCACAGAGTGTACTCTTTTCTTCTTTGTCCATTTTTTTATTTGTAAATCCATAATGAAAAGTCGATGTTGGGTGGTTAAGCTTTCTCGTTTAATTACCTTGTAATCTTTACAATACGCTCTATCTTTTTTCTACAAATAAAGTAATCAATTTGTGTTTGTAATAAGCTAATCTTATAAGTAATTAAATGTTCATCTCATTTTTTTAAGATTATATTGATTATAAAGAGATCAAATGCAATAGCAAAATTTAAAATCTGCCAACCTTCCTCATTTATATCCTCAAAACTAAAGTTTTTATAAATCCCTTGATATCCTAATGCCTCTTTACCGACATGTTCATTTAAGTCTCATCCTAAACAAATCATCTCCCTTTGTGAAATCTTTTGAATCACCTTATCTAACTCTTTCCAAAAAGTTGTCTTTATACTATCTTCTAGTCCTACTTGGGGTGCGTAAGCACAAACTATATTCAAAACCTCTTCTCCTAACACTAATTTCAACGTCATGATTCAGTCACCATATTGTTGTATGTTTACTAGACTATTCTTTAAATCTTTAATTATGATAATACCAATTATGTTTCGATCCTTTTCTTTACCTGAAAACCATAATTTAAAATATGTATCCTCTACCTCCTTTGCTTTTTCTCCAACCCATTTTGTTTCTTGTAAACATAGAATATGAATCTTTCTCTGAATCATAGTATCTACCACCTACATCAGCTTACCGGATAATGTTCTGATATTCTAAGAACCAATACGAATCTTATTATCTAGGACTAGCTTCCTTACCCCCCGCATCCGTCCATATTCAAAATGCGAAAACCTTTTCTGAAAATTATTTACTACATTTGGGCGACAATGTAGTGGGACTAACTTCTTTACCCGCAATCATCCATGATGTGTGAACCCTCTCAGCAATTGATTTATTACATTTGGGTGAAAATGTAGTGACCCTTGCTTACTTATTACTGTATTTGGGCTCTGCAGCACGTTGCTAGGTGGGGACGCCCCGAAGCAATTCTCATAATTTTTGTAATCCATGTTATAAAATCTGATAAAGTTTTACGCTATCTGTCGGAAGCCTAACACAACCCTCCTCATTTATCCGGACTTTGGACCGGCAATCCAAGGGTAATACCTTACATGGGCGGAGTTACACACAGGACTATGAACACCCAAGAAAATTGGTTGATGCAAGTTCTTTCAAAAATTGGTTGCTTTAAAATATATTTTTGGAAAGAAAAAGAGAACATTTGAAAATTTTGTAGTTTTTAAATAAAAAATATTTGAAATCATAAAATAAAATCTTACCTGAAAATGCATTGGATCAAGATGAGCAAGATCTCATAAGGCTATCCTTGCTATAATTAGAAAGGAGAAGTGGTTTTTCAGTGGATAAAGAAAAATCAATGTAAGCCCTTCAAAGAGACATACACAAGGATGATCAACCTTTATAGGAAATATAATCAACCTCAAATAGCTTTGAAGATTTCTTGAAGAATGGAATCTAAAGACCTAAAGTGTTGAGTCAACCTCTCTAAGTATCAAGTCATCATAGATATGCCTCCACCCTCCAATCTAACCCAAATTCGAAGCCTCTAAGGTCATCTCCATGCCATTAGATGCTTTGTTTCTAATTTGGGAATAAGATGTGAACCCTTCAACAAACTCTTGAGAAAAGGTGCCAAATTTCTTTGGGATTTCGAGTGTCAAGAAGCTTTTGAAAGATTAAAAACATATTTGGTGAATCCTCCAATTTTAAAACCTCTAAAAACAGAAAAACCTTTGCTTTTATACCTCTCCATTCATGAAAAGGCATTAGGTGTGTTACTAGCAGAATATGAAGATGATAGCCTTAAGGAGTATGTCATTTACTATATTTCAAAAACTCTCTTAGCATATGAAAGGAATTATCAAGCCATGAAGAAGACTTGCTTAGCCTTGGTATGGACATGTCAAAAGTTTAGACACTATTTCTTGAATCATGATATTTGTATAGTATCTAAACTTGACCCTATCAAGCACCTTTTCGAAAAACCAATTATAACGGGTAGATTAGGCAAATGGAAACTTCTCTTGATGGAATATGACTTGAAGTTTCATCATCAAAATTCCATTAAGGGCTAAGCCTAGCCGACCATGTGCCTAATCTACCCCTTGAAGATGCATATCCCATACTTATGAAATACCCAATGAAGGTATATTGACAAATGGTTGGGATTACCATGTGTTGTCTAATTGTTATAATGAAAATCAAGTATGAAAAATGTATTTTAATGAGACAAGAAATAGGCAAGGGGAATGAGTTGACATCATCATCATATCTCCTAAAAAGAGAGAAATCCTAATGTCATTTCGCCTAGATTTTCCTTGCTCCAATAATGTGGCTAAAACACCTCTCAACCACATCTATCAAATCTCAGATATTCCAAGTGGAGAAGGAACAATGTTATAGTTGCCTTTTGGCTGATTAGCTCAATGATGTTGAGTATTGGTAGCACCCTTATGTACTTAAACAAAACTTGTGAAATCTGGTTTGTATTTATTAATGCATATTTCAAGAAAATTAATATTATGAAGAAATATGAGATATAAGAAAGAAAGAACTAGTGAAATAAAAAAAGATTATGGACAAAGAGCTTGTCCAATATCACTAGTACCTGAAATGCATCTCCTTCACTTGCATGTGTCTACTTGAAATAGGGAGCTCTTGCATGCCGCACAAACCGCTATTGGAGAGCTCAATAAGCAATGATTGTCAATCGGTGCCCTCAATTTCTTTTTCTAGAGAGACCCCTAAGGGTGTGTTTGGTTTGGGGTTCCTAGCAAGTGGTCATGGAACTTGTGGCATAAGCCCAAACAAAACTGGAATAACTCAAGCATGCATAAATTAACACCTTAATGTCATCTATTGCACTTAAAACCTCAAGCATTAAGTCTATGCAATGTATAACACATGGAGTTCATAATAATAATGGATGGTTCGCCTCAAGCATCTTAACAATTGCTCTAAAGTTTGTAGAATTATTAGTGATAAATTAAGCAATATTTTCAACACCAATATCCTCAAAAATATCTTAAAAAATAGGGAGCATATTATCTGCAATTTTATTAATATGAGACAAGTCATAGGTTTTCAAAAATAATGTTTTCTTTAGACAACAGACCAAGAAGTTCATTAATGATTTATGATGCCCATATGTCCAACCATCAACCATATTGGAACAACCAGTAACCTTCTATGACTCCTTAAATTCAAGACTCCATTTATAAACAATATTAACTCATTTTTGTAGTAATTTACTCCTCAAATCACAATATGGTATTGTGTACCGTGTCATGATACCCTATGATATATGATAAACCCATACCATATCGTATGATATCGTATGATTTTTACAACCTTGATTTAGGGCATTAAAATTTGCCCTCATTACAAGAGGAAAATGGGAGTTCATTAAGGAAGAAACCTCCCAACCACATCTATCAAATCCCAGATATTCAAAGTGGAGAAGGAACAATGCTATAGTTATCTTTTGGTTGATTACTCAACTCAATGGTGTTGAGTATTGACAGCACCTTTATGTACTTAAATACAACTTATGGAATCTGGTTTGCAATCACTAATGCATATTTAAAGAAAATTAACATTCTGAAGAAATATGAGATATAAGCAAAGATTAGGAAATGTAGACAGAGGGGCATATTCATCAATGAGTACTATACAGAGCCCAGAAGTTTTGGGGATAAATTTCAATACTACACCCAAGGAGAATGCTCTCACTATGTGGGGTGTATCAATTGAATTTGAGAATGTTAAAGCAAACATTCTTCACAATGAAATATTACTATCTTTGAGGATAATATATTTTCTACTTATTAGAAAAGAAGACAAGAATAATCTAGAGAACGAAGAAGTTTAGACAGGTGATAATCTACATTTGTGAGTCTGGGGTAGTAAGAAAGCAATCATAGTAGAGGTGGTACCTCTTCTAGTGCTCGTGGACGTGGGCGTGGATATTCATAAGCAAATGAGAAAGACAAGTTAAAGTGTTTACACCGTGGAAATCCAAGACACACTAAGGAGTACTATTGAGTGGAAATTGGTATGTATTATCACCATGCTTTGCTATATATTAAAACGACTAGAAGATATAGGTAAATATACAGAGAGTCAGGAATCTCCGTTACACCTATAAGCCTCATTAGTTCATGCGTCTGACTTTAATGTCATAAACTCTACTAGTTTGTCTTTGTGTACCTCTTGGGCTATTGATTCAAGGACTACCCATCATATAGCTACTAACAAAAATATCTTTAACTCATATGAATGTATGAAAGTAGGGCAGTAGTATAAAACTTGTAGATGACTCTCATATACATATATAAGAAAAAAGGATTATAAAAACGTCAATTGGTAATCTACCTTCAGTTATACATATTCCTAAATTTCATACTAATCTCCTACATGTTCATGTTATTATTAAAGAGTTAAATTATTTACTTATTTTATAAAAATTGTTGTATTTTTCAGTATTGGAGAACATTGAGGACCCTTGGGTATGGTAGAGTCAGAGGTGAGTTACATGAGTTGGATGGAGTACAATCAAGAATGATAGTAAATAAAGGGATTTTGGATGCAAGTGTCGAGGAAATCAGACTTTGGCATCAATGACTTGGTCATCTTCTAATTCCCAAATTGAAGAGTATCATCCCTAAATTGGGTTTAGATGTGGTTAATCAATCTTTTGAGTGTGAAGCTTGTAAGAAAGTTAAGAGTCATACAATTAGTTTTCTCTGAAGTGAGTCTACGAAAATAAATTAGTTTGAGCTTGTGCACTCAGATGTATGGGGTTCAAGTCCTATGAAACTACAAATATTTTGTTACCTTTGTTGATGATCATACAAGATTCATAATTTTTTACTTAATGAAAAATAATATATTTTCAATATTTCACAAGTTTGTGGTGACTCAATTCTAATGTTTCATTAAATATATCACAGATTTAACGTTTTGATCCCTGAACACTCATATTTCTAGAACTTAGCTATAAAAGCTCAAAGCAAAAATATTTTAAGAGTTTCCATGACTGAAGGTGGACAACTGTAAAATGCACAAGCAATATGATGAACGATGGATTTTACCATCTTGTAGAGGGGTCATGTGCATGTGAGTTTGTTCTAAGGAAAGTTTTAGAGGACTCATCATAAGAGCATTGGATTAATTCTTAAAAACAAGAAGTTGATTAACACTTAAGTGTTATCATGAATATCAATGAGGCATTTGTAATTTTGTAGAATACCATTTACCTAGTACAAGGCTAAAACTGCTGCAATCACCTCTACAGAGTTCTTAGATGCAATGTTGGATAAATAACGAGTGATTGCATGAATAGCTTTAAGAAAGGGAATAAAAAACTAGAAGGAATTAGGTCATGTTGTTCATCAAAATGCCCTTACATATCTTAAACAACAGCATGGAACTTCATAATAGAAAGAATTCCCAAAATGGAATTATGGTCCTTTGCATCTGGTCTTCATTATCATTTAGCGCTAGCATTGGAATGCATTTATCTGAGCCTAAACATTTTGAGTGAAAACCAGACAGGATATAACTACTGCAATGGGAGAAAGAAAAGCTACAGAAAAATAACCATTATCTTCTTAAAGAAGAAACCAGAAAAGCAACTTCTGAGAGATGATCAGATATTTAGCGTAAGATACGTACCTAGTAGAAGAAACTTTATCCACCTCCACCTTTTGCTTTTCTGAAATAAGAAGTACAAAACATTAACATTAGATATTTTCAGAAAGCTATTCAGTCATAAGGTGTTCTGGATAAAGAATCCATTTTGTTTGACAAAATCCTTTTCAAGAAGCGTTTAACTTTACAAAATCATCTTCGTGCTAAAAGTTGCACATTTTGTATTATAAGAGATGGTTGTATTGCAACCAGGAGAAGGGTAAAAAGAAATAGCAAGACAGATAAATCCTACTATTTAAATTAGAAAGAATCATGTAGCCATGACAATGAGATAGTGCAACTATTAGTAGCATAACAGTGTCTCATCCCCGATATTTGACTTAAACAGGTTGCTTTATATACATGGAAGTTGCTATTCCCCAAAATTAATGTCCAGCCCAAGAAGACCACAAGAAAACATGTTGCAGTCATTACTACCCTTTCTATGTCACAAGGGTGCAGGTGTGGGTGTGAGACAAGGATGTGGGCGCAGGTGCAAGGCAGGGTGTTGGTGCGGGTTCAACAATTTAAAAATAATGGGTGCAGATGTATGGAGATATATAGGCACTATTTATTCAGTAATTTTATATACATCAGCTTATAAAGGATTTCAATAACACACATACATACTGCTACTACTACTACACTGGTCACTCTTTCAACAGTACTATCTGCGGCAGCGTAAACAAATGTGAACCTTGTGACTGTGCACACCCACACTTACAAACCACTGTCTCATGCAAACTTGTACAAACATGCATTTCAGATATTTTTCCAGAATTTTGAAATATCATAAAATCCTTGATATACATGGAAATTGGCTGGTGATAGGGGATTGGTTCATCCCCTACGCATTGTATAAATTGGAACTTTTATGGTTGTCAAGAAATTACACCCTTGATTTTATGGGGAATCAAGATAATTTTGTCCTCATGTATAACAGGGGATTTATTTAGTGAAGTTTCAAGAATAAATGGTAAGTCATAACAGTACAAGCCCATAAATTACGATTCTACACCTGCTTTTAGTGATTCAAAGTTGATCAATGTTTTTGGATATTCCATCACAATGATATTAGTGGTTTCCGGCCTGTTCAAACAAGTTTTTAGGAGAAAGAGTGCATCGGGTTTTGGATACAGGTTTGGTTGGGTTTCAACCACCCCAATATACCTGTTATGGGTGTATATCCCATAACTTAGACAAGTTTAGGAGGGTACATGGCCCTCCCAGGTGCACCCATATAACTTAGACAAACAAAACCTAGCCAATGTAGCACCAGATATCCAAATTACTTAAAATGATGAATTTACCATTTTTCAACTGCTTTGTAACAGTTGTGTCTCCCAGCTCCTTCCGCTTTTTAAGCACTTGCATACGCATGTGTTCATCAAACTTCATCTCATCATCATCACTCTGGTCCTCAGAATCCAACTGCTCCATATCTGCTTCACTATTTAAAGTACTCCTGTGAGCGCCAAGAGCTTCCCGTACAGATTTCTGCTATTGTTTAGTCTTCTCTTTTTCTAATAAATCCTGAAGTCAAAATACTAACATCAAATATTCTTTTCTTAATACAAAAGTTAAACATATAAAGCATAATAAGACAGATTGTTTTCCAGATAATTGATCATTAGAATATCCAGGAAATCATATCTGGCGAGTCTGGCATATCTGGCAGCCAAAACCTTTATCTCTGTTATCTACATGCATAACCTAATTTACAATTTATGGGATTTTCTAACTATAAACCACTTCTTATGTCTTGCATTCAACTTATTAAAATGAACAAGAGACTCTGAAAGTCAATCACATAAAATACATAGTCAGTTTTGTTGAAGAATGCAGTGTATTGTATACATGGATTAATCTACCCCTAATGTGTGATATTGAGTCACTATTTAAATAAGGATAAATTAGTCATTCAAGTTAGAAACAATAGTATAAAATAGAGAGATTCAATAGGTTTTGTTCTTATAAGAGACTTTGTAGCAGCCACAAATACCCAAAAAGGGTCGCGAGATGCCTTGTACTCTTATCTTCTCATCATTTTCTTGTTGGTTATCAATAAAGTTTGATGCATTTCATTTCATATGGTATTAGAGCAGTTGAGGAGGAGATTTGATGGCTAGTCATCGGCAAAATGGTCGAAAAGAGCAGCCCAAGTGTTCAATCCACCTTCAATAATCGAAAAGTACAGTTTGTACCTAGAAAGGCAATCAGGTTTGATCTAAAATACTTTCTGTGTGAAAGAAAATCATAGAATGGTTGATCGGTTGGGGCAAGTTGATAGAAATAACTCGCTAATCCTCACAAATATTAAACTAGACGAAAAAAACTATCTAGAATAGTCCAAATCTATCCTATTAGGAGTAAAGTGAAGAGAAGTTTGAATATTTGACCGATCTTTGTATAAAACCAGATTTAGAAAGCCTATAACACTCATGATGGGAGAGAGAAGATGCCCGAGTCGCTGCATGGCTCATTAACTGTAAATATTTATTGATGTATGAATGTCGAGGTGTCTAAGTCACAAATCGTCAATATGTCGGTGAAATTATCAATATATCAATGCATCCAAATATGGATGTATCGAGTCAAGTATACAATAAGAGTCAAGAGTCAAGAACGAGACAAATCACAAATCAAAAGATTGTGCAAGACAATTTATTATTTATGTATATTATGGCTCTATTTATAGTGCAAGAGAAGGAAAAAGTACAATACACTTAAACAAGAGAGGAGATGAGGACTAGATGTTGGAGGCCAAGCTAGAAGCTGCCAATGGCTATGGCAACGAGCCCCGTGTCATTCCATACCCTCTAGTTACGGGCTCTAATAGCCCGTAATCCTATTACATTTAACACTCTTTCAAATTTACGATGTATATACCGAAAGTTTGTCAAACAAGAAATGAAAGTGAGGAGCGGAGAGAGATTTGGTAATTACGATGTATATAACACAAACTGATTTTTTTTCTTAGTATTCTTCACAAATAAAGTGATAGTTCATCTTAATATGCTTTATTCGTTCATGAAAAGTGTTGTTGTAAGCAATGTGTATGGCACTTTTATTATCACAGAACATAGTGACAAGTTGTTGAAGAGTAATGCCCCATATCTCTTAAAACCATCATAATCAAAGAAATTTATGTAGTCGCAGTAGCTATGGCGCGATATTCTATAGGTGCGGTCATATAGAAAGAGTATGAACATCATTAGTTGTAAAATGTAGTTCTATTCAGATAGGGAAAGGCATTAAAAAGGATAATAACATAATTTCCAATTTGATACTTACCAACTTCAATAACTCAAGCTAAACATGTACCAAAAGTTTTAGATGGGTTGGATGAAACCATTGAAACTACTCGAACAAGACAAAAATGGGTGCATGGGTTGCCTTCTTAATGTTGGATACCTTGCTTGATTCTTACCAAGACTCAAAGCATGCAAAGGAGTTATAGGAAAAGTTTGAAGCACGCTACATGGTCAAAGATATTAAAAGTAAGAAATTCTTAGTCATCCATTTTAATAATTATAAAATGTTTGATGGAGGATCCATCATAGAACAATTTCATGAAATGGATCAGATCTTAAATATTTTTAAACAATATAAAATAGAAATAGATGAAATATAGAAATATATTAAATCATAAATAAAGATTTAAAGGATAGTGTAGTAGACATACAACGATATGGTGACCGAATCATGATGTTGAAATTAGTGTTAGGAGCAGAGGTTTTGAATATAGTTTGTGCTTACGCACCCCAAGTAAGACTAGAAGCTAGTATAAAGACAGTTTTTTGTTAAGAGTTAGATAAGGTGTTTCAAAAGATTCCACAAAGGGAGATGATTTGTTTAGGAGTAGATTTAAATGGACATGTCGGTAAAGAGGCATTAGGATATCAAGGGATTCATGAAAACTTTGGTTTTAGGGATATAAACGAGGAAGGTAGGGAGATTTTAAATTTTGCTATGGCATTTGATCTCTTTATAATCAATACAATCTTCAAAAAATGAGATGAACATTTAATTACTTATAAGAGTGGCTTATCACAAACACAAATTGATTACTTTATTTATAGGAAAAAAGATAGAGTGTGTCGTAAAGATTGTAAGGTAATTCCAGGAGAAAGCTTAACTACCCAACATAGACTTTTAGTTATGGATTTACAAATAAAAAAATGGACAAAGAAGAAAAGAGTGCATCGAGCTATTAAGACTAAATGGTGGAACCTCAAAAGCGAGAAAAAATATATATTTAAACAAAAAGTCCTTCAAGGAGATGTTTGGAATTATGTTGGCATACCTTGTGATATGTGAAACAATATGGCTATACATATTAGGAAAGTGGCGAAAGATGTGTTAGGGGTATCTAAGGGAGGTGTACCAATACAAAAAGAGGCTTGGTGGTGGAGTGAAGTAGTACAAAATAAAATCAAGGCAAGGATGGCATGTTACAAATTACATTACGCTAAGAAAACTAGTGAAACTTTAGAAGCTTATAAAAAAGCAAAGAAGGAAGCGAAAAAGGCCGTTAGTGAAGCAAAAGCTAAGATTTGAGAGGACTTATATAAAAAACTCAACTCAAAAGAGGGTGAAAGAGATATTTTTAGGATAGCTAGGGCTAGAGATAAGAAAACTAAAGATCTTAATTATGTTAGGTGCATAAAAGACGAGGATAAAAAAATTCTAGTGGCAAATGATGATATAAGAAATAGATGGAAAACCTATTTTTATAATCTTTTTAATGAAAATAAAGATGTTAGTATTAATTTAGGAAATTTAGCTAAGTCAGAAAAGTATATAAACCACGATTTTTACCGACGTATTCAAAAGAATGAAGTCAAAGAGGCTCTTAATCATATGAAGGGTGGTAAATTGGTAGGACCAAATAATATTCCAATAGAAGTTTAGAAAATATTAAGAGAAATAGGAATCACTTGGCTCACAAGACTATTTAATGAAATATGGAAAAACCAAAAGATGCCCGAGGAATTGAGAGCAAGTACACTTATACCCATATATAAGAACAAGGGAGACATTCAAAATTGTGCAAATTATCGAGGTATTAAGTTAATGAGTCATACTATGAAATTATGGGAAAGAATTATCGAACGTAGGTTAAGACAAGTATCAAGTACAATAGAGAACCAATTTGGATTCATGCCAGACAGATCTACTATTGAAGTGATTCACCTTTTGAGACGTCTTATGAAATATTTTAGAGCAAAAAAGAAAAATCTTCACATGATATTTATTGATCTAGAAAAAGCTTATGATAGGGTACCGAGGGAGGTTCTTTGGAGAACTTTAGAAAAAAGAGGCATCCCATTGACATATATTAACCTTATAAGAGACATGTATAATGGTGCAAAAACATGTGTGAGGACTCATGAAGGAACGACAGACTTCTTTGAAGTTAATATTGGGTTACATCAAGGATCAACTTTAAGTCCATACTTATTTATAATGGTGATGGATGAGTTAACAAAACATATTCAAGATGAAGTACCTTGGTGTATGTTATTTGCAGATGACATTGTATTAATGGAGGAGTCTAAGGAAAAAGTTAATAGAAAATTGAAACTATGGAGAGAAACATTAGAAAGCAAAGGCCTCCGACTTAGTAGAACAAAGACAGAATATAGGGAATGTAAGTTTGATTATTTGGCTACTTTAGATGACATAGAAATTAAAATTGACATGCATTGCATTCCCCAAAAGGAAAGTTTTAAATACTTAGGGTCAATTTTTCAGAGTGATGGAAGAATTGATGGAGATGTTACACATAAAATTAATGCTGGTTGGTTAAAATGGAGAGAAGCATCAGGTATTCTTTGTGATAAGAAGATACCATTAAAATTAAAGGTAAATATTATAGAGCAGCAATTAGGCCTACCATGTTTTATGGTTCTGAGTGTTGGGCAGTTAATCATCAACATGTACAAAAGATGTTTGTGGCAGAAATGAAGATATTGAGATGGATGAGTGACATACAAGAAAAGACCGTATACATAATGAGGTTATTAGAAACAAATTAGGAGTGACACCAATAGAGGATAAAATGAGAGAACATCGTTTAAGATGGTTTGGACATATAGAAAGAAGATCAAAAGAAGAACCTGTAAGAAGGTTAGAAAAACTAAATTTGGAAAGTATTAAAAGAGGTAGAGGACGACCACAAAAGTGTTGGAAAGAAACAATAAAGAATGATCTAGCTTATTGGGAGTTAACTGCTAACATGGCACACGATAGGAATCTGTGGAAACAAAGAATCCATGTAGCCGACCCCGTCTAGTATGGTAAAAGGCTTAGTTGTTGTTGTTGTATAATTGTATCCTCCATTATATATAAACTCCTTCCTCCTTAGAAAGAATTTAAACATAATCTTAAGCACGAGAAAGAAGACGTATCTCTTGAGCAACTTGATAACAATTATGAACTATCACTACTTGATACAATCATCTATGATCCCACCACATCCTATACTACCGTGTAAAATATATCCATACCCGATAACGCTTTGCTCATATACAACAAGTATGAACTATCACTAACTGATACAACCATTTATGATCCAAAGATATCGCATAGCGCTGTAAAAAGTAAATCCATATCAGTTATTATTTTGCTCGCACAGAAGCACACTCACGTAATGCATTCATCTCAATAAAGCATTTACAATTCTATTCAATAAAGCAACACATATATAGTTATTTTGAAACATTAACAAATATTTCATGATCTCATGGATTATTTAAAAGTCAATAAAAGTATCTCTAGTATGCATCTCGAGAGGGAAGATATCTACCTACCTAAAAACTTCTATACAAATCAAAGTGTCTAATATTTATCTCATTTAATTATCTTGTTTTAGTTTATAACAAAAATATGGTATTGATATTCTACACTCAATTCCGGATTTAACTGTTCAATTGGGTCAAAATCTTACCTTAAACAAGGCCGAAATACACCCAAAACCCAATTGGGACTCTTATTATTTTGTCCGAATCGAATTAATTTTGCTTAGTTAAATGGATCTTGACTTGTAGTATGCAGATCCGATCTATATGGGCCAATCCAACCCAAGTGTCACACGTAGCCATCGGGCAGGTGCCCCTAGTTGGGTTCCGTGCGGATCCACTCCAGGTCGGGCTCAATATGGGCCGATGCGACCGAGTCTTAAGAGATAGGGAGAGCACTGGGCTCATGAAACTACAGCTTGTGAGTGCGAGGAGGAAGACTTAGATGTTAAAATAGTAATGGAAATTTCTGGTAAGCCCTCATTCAATTCTGTCAATGCATTGAATAGGTTTTTAATATCAGTGAGCTAATTTCCCCAACTTAGAGAGAGAGAGAGAGAGAGAGAGAGAGAGAGAGAGAGAGAGAGAGAGAGAGAGAGAGAGAGAGAGCAATTCAAGTCATAAATAACCCATTTGGGTAAAGTTGATGTCAATTCATTAATCGGAAAACATCTCTTCAGCGGGGTCCATCCTCTCTGCCTCGTGTAGTTACGCTGTACATTAAAGGAAATCGTTAAGAGGTTGATGTCATTTGAACAGATACCCGGATTCTTCATCTGAATTTCTCCTTCCAGTAAACCATTACATTTTTGGTCTTATGAGCAACATTTTGTTTCTATTCCTTCATCTTAGAAACATGATGAATTTAAAACATAGAGATGAATATTCGTGATAATCTTACAATATGTACAACTAAGAGCTCAATATTGGTGACAGATTGTCTTCCATGTCTACACCCGCAATTGAAGTGAGCGAATATATTTTTTCTTGGGAGGGGGGGGGGGTTTACAACGGGAGGCCGAAGCCTAAGACAACCATCAACGCCCAGGAATGAACTCAACGTGGGAGTTCGAGAGCCCACAACGAACGCCTGTATTTCATCCCGTCTTGAGATTAGATAGGTCCCAAGACAACATGAATGACTTGCATTTTGGTGCTCCTTTTGAACAAATCGAGAGATGGTTTTGCTCCAATTAAAAGCTTTCTCTATCATACAGCAATGAATTCGTCCTTCTTGCTTTTTCTTTCTACGATATTAAATCACCTGTGTGTAAGAGAGGAAGGGGGGATAGACTCGTAATGGAAAAAAATAACGAGGAAAGGGTTGGGCCTCCTTAATGCGGTACACCTAATTCGATCGATGTCACGTACTCTTGAAAGTAAGATGGATTAATTCACGAAATTAATAAGAGAAAAGGGTCATTTACATTATGCAGCTACTACTCTCTTCCTTCCTCCTCCTCCTCTCTCTCTCAATTATATATATATATATATATATATATATATATATATATATATATATAATTTCTTAAATGCGTAACGCGTGCGTGACCTAACTTGCTGATGAGCAGGAGAAAAAGAGACACATGGATTCGAGTCGATACGACGCAAACTGCTCATTTATTGGTCTATTCAGATGCTATTTATTTTTGTAACCCGCTGGCTGGGTCTGCAACGTCAACCCCAACTTGCCAAACAAGAAAAACTACATTGGAGGCCTCCGTCGTCGGGAACTGTTAAAGCATTACTTATTGTCCAGAAAAAGCGTATTGGACCACTTTTATAACTTAAATTTGGTTGGTAATGGAAATTGCGGGAAGTCAAAAGAAGGATAAAAAATATTACAGTAAACGCTCATCTTAGCAAGCTGAACTTTACTTGGCATCACATGTCCGCTGACAATTAAGTATCATCATTCACAATCATGACCGTTGCTTCTTAACTGGAAAGAGTCTATGACTCCATCGATTTCTTTAAAAATATCTGGAACAAAGTCGATCATGTCAGTTACTATTTCAATATCCATCTTTGCGATACCTCCGGTTACGGTGCGGAGAGTCAAGAACTCCTCCCCAGCCATCTCTCATTGTGGTGCTAAGAGAGGAGTTCAGATATCCGGTCTAACAAACGAAAACCCTCTATTTCTTTGTTTTGGATCATGATGGATGTCAACGCAAATCCTTAGTAGCCTTTTTTCATACAAAGGTCGTTCTTTGCCTTCTTACAGACAGATAAACCCGGAAAGACTAATGCATATAAATAAACATGTAAAACTTTAAATAGATGAAGAGTTCCTTTATTCATTTTGGGTGATGAGCTTAGCATCAGAACTTATATAACTGAATTCTTTTACAAAAGCTTGGATAAGAGTATCAAGAATGCCGGAGCGGGTACTGTAGATATGGACGGCAGTCGGCCACCGGTATTATGTACTGAAGAACCTCAAATGACTAATTTTCTTCCTTTTGGCCCTTGAGCTCAATAGACAAAAGCAAAGGGATTGGTATTAACCTTTAAAGACGTTGATTATGTAAAGCCATTCTCGGAAGTTTGAAAGGAATAGTTGGATTGGACATCCATATGTTTCCCGTGATGAGGATTACAAAGCTAATCCGTAACAGTCAGTCTGTTACGAATGAGCTCTATAATTGATCGGATAAGGACTCCGAAATAGGAAAGCTCAACCTAGATATTCGGGAGGGTGGAGCAGTTGTTGCTCTATAAATACAGAGCAGCGCACACACAACATAGTAAAAATCGAAAGAAAATCCTCCTTGTGAAAAACTACATGAGAGAAAACCGTAAACCATACTAAAAACTCTGCTCTTTGTCTTCTTCCATTTCATCAGAGTTGCACAATAGAAAACCGGAGAAAGTTGTTGGGATCATTGTAGGAACCCCAGAAGGAACCCCAAAGGCAATATATATTGGTATTAGGGCCTCATTTATCGTACAAAAAAGGTAAGCAGATTAGTGTTTTAAGGGAAAATAATATAGAGAAGAAGAAGAGGAATATGAGAATGAGAATACCCTCTTTTCGCCAGAAAAGGCTATCGAAAACCACAATTTATTGCTTGAGACAAACAAAAAATCAAATCGACCAGACAACCAAGGCAAAAGAGAATGAACTTAACTAGCAAAAGAGAAACATAGGTTAGACCAAGGTCATCAGACTAAAAAAAAATCAAACTAAGAAGGGAAAACCTTTGTCAATAAAAGTGAAAACCCAAGCCAATAGAAGGAAAAACCAAGGCCGACTGAAGGCAAAAACTCTGGTCAACCAAAGGAAAAATCAAGGCTCATCGAAGGAAAAAACTCAGGCCAGCCGAAGGAAAAACCAAAGTTGACCGAAGGGAGAACCTACTCCAACTGGAGGGAGAGCCTAGGCCAAGTGGAGGAGAGGCAAGAGCCTCCCAATCTCACAACTCTCTCTCTCTTCCCTTTTATATTCTCTCAAAAACTGCCCAACGATTTTGAAAAACCGTAGGCAAAAACCAATAGTTTTAGAAATCACTCTCGGTTTTGAAAAATCACCGATAATTTCTACAAAACTATCTCGGGCGACGGACTAAAAAGTTTATTTTGCTCCTATCCGGTTTACGAAACTATAAGTTGTCACAGGGTAAAATTACAAAAATATTCAGATATTTTTTAGTAAAAAGATAATTTTATCCTTAAATAGGTGAAAAGATTGTATTGCCCTCTAGTTGTTTATAGAAATTATAGAATACCTTGAGATTGAATTACCTTCCTGCACTTACTCGGTAAAAGGTTTACAATTCTACCACTATGCAAAAAGACAAGGTTGCCCTTGTCTTTTTTGAAAATTATAATTCATACTGAATGGAAAATTATGGATTTATCCCCGATCAGTGATGAATTTTACTAAAAACCCATATATTAAGTTTACTATTTTGTCTCTGGATTTTTTTGAAACAAAATTGGATAGAGAAATAAAATTTACTACTTTACGCTTGTTGTTTGGGAAAATTATCGGAGGTAGATTTGTTCTCATTTTGATTTTATAATAGAATCAAGTTATTAAAAACTCAATAATGATACTTAAGTACCATGAATTATTTTCAATTCAATAGTTGGATATTATATATTATGTTAGTTAAATATTTGTTATTTATTGCTTGTTGCTTGGTATATATTTTCCTACTAGATCGTCTAATTGTTAATTTTGTCAAACACATAAAAATAAAAAAAATCCCTATATGGCCTAAAATAGTCACCTCGCTAATGGTATTTGACTTTTCAAAATGCTATTATTGAACTTGGTTTTATGGTAAATGAGTGTGATCACTGTGTATATGTTTGGAACAGTGGGAGTCACTTTACTTCGCTCAACTTATTTTAATGTCGTTTCACTACATTCAGTCCATACTATCCTTCACTTCGGTCAGCATATTTTAATGTAGCTTCATTGCATTCAGTCCATAGTACCCTTCACTTCGCTCAACATATTTAACTTGATCTCCGCCACTTCGCTATGCTCAACGCCTATAGTAGTGTATGTCATCTTATCATTATATGTAGATGACATATTATTAACTAGGAATGACAATGAGATTGTGAAAATCAAGTCATGGTTAAACTCAAGGTTTGAAATTAAGGATATAGGGGAAGCATCTTATATCCTAGGTATAAAGATTTCTCAATATAGAGAATCTAATCTTTTATGCCTGAGTTAGGAGAGAGATATTCATTATATCCTCAAGAAATTTTAAATTGGTGAATGCAAGTATGCATATACACACGTTGTAAAAGGAGTAAAACTAAACCAGATTGATTGCCCAATGAAGGAGATGATAAGCCTAACGTTCCTTATGTACAAGTTGTGGACAACTTAATGTATCTTATGCTATGTATAAGACTGATATCAGCTTTGTTGTTCATCTTATGAGTTGTAAACACCCTAAATCAAAAAATTTCCTAACACTCCCAATCTTAAAAATTCAAATGATTTAAAACTTTTTTAAATGAAAAGTTCAAATCTTTTAAAAATGTTTCAAATTAAAGGTTTTAAATTAAAGTTAAAAAGCTCAAATGATTCGATCATATCAGGCGAACAGGTGGGGCCCAATTCAATCTATGATCAAACTCAAGCCCGAAAGCAGAGGAGTAGACCAAATCAAGAGTATATCTTCATCAACAAATCAAATTAAAAAAGATCAACATCAAAGGCAGCTCGAGTTGGTTGTTAAATCAAATCAAAGATTCGTTTGGATCAAGTGCAACCTTGGGACAAGGATTGACCAGTTTATGTAAATCAAAAATTGTGGAGCTTAAGAGCTGATTCCAAAGGTTTCTCAAATGTATATTCAGCCCACATATCAACACAAATCAAGCAAAGTAAAGAAGAGTCATCAAGCAAGGTTGATTAAGGCCTTAAAACTAGCCTAGCCGAGTGCCTTCAAGCCCAATCGGCTAGGACCAAGGCATGAACTCAAGGCCAAACCAGCCCACGTGAAGTTGGTCCACATTTGACCATAAATAACTACCAAGGCCACGTGATTTGATGGGCCTTGGGGTTGGGTTTGACCCTTGGGTCACCCCCCCAAGGAAGGGCCTAGAAGAGCCCCCCCCTTAGCCTATAAATTGAAGCCAAAGGGAGGGGGCGAGATTCATCTTGGAGGAGAGAGAGATAGGCCAACACTTTGAGGGTTTTTTGAGGTGTGAGAGCTGCTAGGGAATAACTTAGAGAGGGAAAGGGGAGCATATAATGTAGGTCTTGGTTTGTGAGAGGTGAGTGATCAAGAAAAGGGGAAAGCGTGAAGAAAAGGGGTGGTCGGCCACTACTTTGAAGAATGTTTCTTTGTATAAGTCTGGTAAGTGTTGCTTCATTTTATTTTTTTTACATCTCTTCTTCAAATTCAATTCAAAAGGGGTTATATTAATGAAGTTTTGTCTCTCCCCATGATGTAATAGAAGTAAATATTGCTAAAATTTTCCTTTCTTTGATTATGCACTCTATGTGTTTGATTTCTCGATTCTACCTCTTTATATTCTATAAACACTCTATATTCTGTAATCCCCACTATGATTAAGCTATTAAGTATATTTCTATTTATTTTCCTTCAGCAATTTCAATTCGTGATGTTGTGTTGTTGCTTTTCAATTCGTGTGAGTTTGCATCACGTATGATTCTAAAAACCTGAAAACTAGATTTAATCATCTCTGTATACATAGATTGCTTGATTTTTAATTATCCAACCTCTGCTCTAATTATTCTGAAACTTTGCACATTTATTCTATGCACAGACCCACTTCTAATAAAATTTGAAGAATTTTAGGGTCGTCCAACATCATAATTAAAATTGTGCAAAATCGAAAAAGTTTTTCTAAATTGTCTGTCAAACTAGTTTTCCTATAATAAAGCGTAGGTATTCATCCCATAACTTTGTATGTTAGTTCCTAAAATCGATGAATTTTGATTCATTGGAAAGCTGACATCAATAGCTTTTCATCAAGATCAAATTCATTAAATTTAGAACTCTGAACGCTAAGATACAGACTCATCTTTGAGTCTCTATATTTTTATGAGAGAATAGTTCCGAGTGCCTAAGCAGAGGCACTTCTCAGATTTAATTTTGCAATAATATAACTCTGAATCATGATATGAAAGATGCTATAGACTCTCTACATCTCAAGCTTTGGCATATAAAATTTTGATGATTTTAGAAAGTCTAAAAGGCATTGAAAAGGATTCGGGAAATAAGTCTTAAAAACAAAACTTTCTATTTTTCAGAACTTGTTTATTTTGAAGCTTGAATCAAGTGCACATGTTTTCATTCTTAACACCTTTACTTTTCACATGAATTTGGAAGTCTCACCTATTTAGTTGGAATCCCTAAGTGCTTAGACTGACCCTTGAGCATCGATTCAAGAAGGTCTAAAGCAAAAAAAGCTCACTTAGCCATAATCGCCCGTCAGATTGAATTTTGCTAGTTTTTAGAAAACTAGCTAGAACACTCGTGTATCAAGTAGTGTTGAAAGATTCATTTCAAATCTCTACATAGGCTTGGAGTGAAAATTTCAAGTCTATAAAATTGGCACGCCCGGTAGAACTCGAGTCTTTTGGGATTCCAAGTATAGGTGATTTTTTCTAATTTCAATCTTTTAAAACTTTAGTGTTAATACCTCTTTTATGCACAAGCTGATTTTGAAATAATGTCAAGTTTAGATGATTCCTTCGAAAACAAGCCAAGGAAATCCTCATCGCATTTCTCAAATTGGTTTTCCAAAACCTTAAAGAAATCCTCTAAAACTTGAGATGAAAGACTTGCCTCCTTGAGAGAAAAAGCAAGGCAACTTGATAGGGAACTCGAAGCCCTAAGCCAAAAGGCCGAGACATATCGATCCCATGAAAATTCATCTCGGGTACATAGAGAGAAAAAGCATGCCTGAAAAACCAAATTGAGCCCTAAATCTGATGAAGGAAATGAGGCTACGAATGCAGCAAGTGTTAAGATTGAATCATATAACCTTGCCCATCCTCCAAGTACCCCATTTTCCATTAAAAAATCAAAAAAAGTTTTTTATGTTTCGAAAGATAAAAAAAATAGAAAATCTTCCAAAATCAAGGATTTGAAAATCAAAAATCTGAAATTCCAAGAATTGATAGTAAAGTCCACATTGCTAGGCACAGAAGTAGAGTGGGGCATGAGATTCACTTCACTCCAAATGTTTCACAAACATTTTCTCTGACGGGTTCCAATCCCTTGAGCATCACCTCACATATTTCTCAAAACACAAGGGAGAATGAGTGTTGCACACACATAGGCTTGGAGGATGAAATCCAAGACCTCACAAAGCAATGGGAGCTCGAAGCCATGCATGAGGTAGAGCAACCTCAAGATGCCTGCAAGGATGCTTGCTCTTACCATGAAAAGGTAGACAAGCTTGAAAAAAGGTATGTCCGAAACTCATTCTCCCATAAACTCCCTACTTGATCCTTCCCTTCTTAGTGTAGGATCGACAATTCATTCATATACATTGGATGCATCGAATCACACTCATGCACCCATAAACCCACAAAATGTGCCCAAAGATGTGGATTTTTAAGGTGTGCCGAATGTCCCGCACCAAGAAAAGGAATTTCAAAAAGAAAAAAAAATCAAAATAAAGTTCAAAATATGGTAGACATGGTTACTCCTAAGGCATGCATCGACATCCTATGTACACCTAACCTTATCATGAATAAAATTGTTCATTTGAGCTTAGGTTTGTATCATGAACCCAAACCTACGGCCATGATATCCCCCAATATCCATAAACCTACCAAGGGACCAACCATGGTTTCCCTTGGAATCCATACCTCTCCAAATTGCAATAGATCAAACATGTTTTCCCTTTGCATCCAAATAGACCCAAATCGTTCACCCCTAGGGGCACATTGGGTTGCACCTAGGCTCCATGCCAAAATCGTCCACCTCTTGGGAGAGCCCAAGACAAAACCTCCCAAGTCACTCACTCCTAAGGTCTTGTGGAAGCCCAAGCCTTCCCTCACCCAAACTTCCCAACTCATACCAAAGACTAACCATGTGTACATCCATGACATGGATGATACCATGTTCCAAGGCCATCTATTGTATAAAAAAATTTCAAAACTCAAGAAGTTGTGGAACATGATGTTGAATATAGGGTACACACCATACCAAGGTCTAGGAGTCCAAAACCAAGGTAGGATAGAGCCCATCCTACCTACACCTAACCCGAGTCGATATGGATTGGGCTATACCCCATCCATACCCCCTGAGCCACAACCTAAGACCACTTGGGTCAAGAGTGTAAAATCCACTAACACCGAGACCTATGACTTAGACCTCTTGTTTAGAGTCTAATTCATGGAGTTTTCTTTGTAGGTTTGATGGAAGACTCTTCCTTAAAAAAAATCCAAAAAATTATATAGTTGCAAAAAGCCAAAAAAAATTAGAAAACTCTCAAAATCGAAAAACATGTGAAAATTTTAAAAATTCCAAAAAGGAAATTGTTTGTATTCATTCTCCTATTCTTTGCTTGGAAAAAAAATGAAGTCTTTTATATTGATCCTTTTAGTTTGTGTTTTGAAAAAGATAAAAAAAATTAAAAATTTGAAAATTCTAAAAATATTGGTCATGTACGAAGCCCACTTTCAGATTCTTCCAAGTTTGTATATATTCCCAAACCAAAGTTGGCTAAGTCCATCATGCACAACCCCTCTCTCTCGCCTAGCACTTCCCTAGAAATTAAAGTGCTTGAGAATTATCAAAGCAAGAAGGAAGATCCCCTCATCCATGAGGAAGATCTAGCCTCTGATCTTCCTGAATTTCATAGAATCTTTGACTTGGAAAAACCTTTAAATTCCGTAGGAAGGGATTTTTAGGGAGTGAGTCTAGCCTAAAGTATGTAAAAATAGTTGCATGTTTGCATGAGCATAAAAGATCATCATTCATTGCATCCTTGAAATCCTATGTTGATGTATTTGCATGAACCTATAAAGACATGACAGGTTTAGACCCTATAATTGTAGAATATCATCTACCTGTAGAACCCAATATGAAACCCGTTAAGCAAAAGCTTAGGAAAGGGTTCATGGTAAGCCAAAGGGGCATTGAAGTCAACTCCTCTAAGTGTTGAGTCATCATAGACATGCCTCCACCCTCCAACTTGACCCAAATTCGAAGCCTCCAAGGTCGACTTCAAGTAAATAAGAGATTTATCTCCAATCTAGCAACAAGATATGAATCTTTCAATAGGCTTTTGAGAAAATTGGTGAAATTTGAATGGGATGATTATTGTCAAAATATTTTTGAAAGATTGAAAACTTATTTGGTAAATCCTTCAATTTTAGAAGCTCCAAAGCAAGGAAAACCCTTATTGCTTTATATTTTCATTCATGTGAATGCATTGGGTACTTTACTTGCTCAATATGGGGATGATAGCCATAGGGAGTATGCTATTTACTACATTTCAAAACTCTATTGGCAGTGAAAGAAATTATCAAGCCATGGAGAAAACGTGTTGGGCCTTGGTGTGGGTTTGTCAAAAGTTTAGACACTACTTCCTAGATCATGAAATTTGGATAGTGTCTAAGCTTGATCCAATCAAGCACTTGTTTGGAAAACCTATCCTAACGGGTAGGCTTGATAAATGACAGCTCCTCTTAATAGAGTATGACTTAAAATTTTACCATCATACCTCCTTTAAGGGACGAGCCCTAGCTGATCATGTAACCGAATTGCCTCTTGAAGATACGTATCCCATACTTGATGAAATGCCTGATGAAGGCATATTTGTAAACAAATTTCAAAACCCTGTTTTAGCAAATTATTTTAATGAAGATCAAATATGAAAAATATATTTTGATGGGACAAAGAATCAACAAGGGGCAGGTGTGGGAATCATCCTCATATCTCCTGAAAAGAGAGAAATCCCAATTGTCATTCGACTAGATTTTGCATGTTCAAATAATGTGGCCGAGTATGAAGCACTCATAAAAGGCCTAAAAATTTTGAAAAATCTAGGGACATCATGTATTGAAGTCTTTGAAAATTCCATGCTTGTTATAAACCAAGTTTTGAAAGTTTGGTAAGTCAAAAATGAAAAACTCATATCATACCATGAATTGACCACTAGGTTGGTCGATTCCTTCAAATCATGCACACTCACTCACATAGGTAGAGAGGACAACACTATAGCAGATGCCCTCTCGTCTCTAGGATCATCTCTAAGGGTCGATCCCACCATGGGAACCCGATCTTTAGAAATTTGGTACTCACCCACTCCATACACTCATGATTTAAAGATTTGCCAAAATGACCAAAATTTTGTGAAAAAAATATGGTTTCATGACATTAAAAACTTTTTAAAAAGTGGAGGATTTCCCAAATTTGCTTCTTCCAAAGATAAAGGTTTGATTCTAAAAATTTCAACTCGATGTATGATTTTGGGAGGGATTCTTTACAAAAAAGTTTTACTGGCATCTTGTTGAGATGTGTAGACCTTGATGAGGCTAGGACCATAATGCATGAATTCCACGATGGAGAATGTGCAAGTCATGTCAATGTAAATATGATGGCCATGAAGATACTTAGGGTTGGTTTTTTGGTCCACTCTTAGCAAGAATTATCATTCATGAATGTCAAGTGCATGAACATGTCATTCATATCCCATCATCCACTTTACATTCTATTGTAAGCCCATGACCCTTCATCATGTGGGTATTTGACATCATAAGACTCTTCTCCACCAAACTAGGGGCATTTAGAATGTATTCCCTAAAAATATTTTCACGGATACTGAATATATTCATCATTTCAAAAATCATGTATCTTAATCATATCATATGGAATACATTTCATGTCATTTACATCATTCACTCATAAGAAGCCCACACTATTTGGTAAGTGGTGACCCAAGTGGGATAATCTCTATGTTGTAAGGAGAACAACCACGAGCAATGCATATTGGTTCATTGATGTTGAGAGTAGAAGTTAAGTAAACCCTATAAATGCCCAATACTTGCAAAAAAATATTATGTATAGGGTCTATGTTAAATTCTTTCGAAAAGATTTTTTTGATCTTCTTTGAACTTCTTGAAAAAAGGATCACGATTGATTGTGTGGCCCTAAATGAGGGAATCAATGCTTTATGAAAAGTAGAATTTTTAAAATCAGTTGGCAACATTTCAAAAATCCGTGGCTTACAAAATGAGGCATTGTTTAAAATAGCAAAATATTTTCAAATGGTAGATGCTATTAGAAAATGGGATGATCTTGGTTGAATCGAGTAGCCAAAGGGATAAGTTTTCCCCCATTTTACTTCTCTCTCCAAAAGAAAAATTGACAAAATCAAAAGAAAAAGATAATACAAAAACTCCTCCATAAAGAGGTATTCCCTTCGAATAGAAAGAGAGAATACAAAAATTTCTCTGAAAGAGGTCTTCTCTTTGAATGAAAAAAAGAAAGAAAAAAAAGAGAATCCAAAAACTCCTTCAAAAAGAGGTTTTTCCTTTTGATAAAAAGAGGGAATACAAAAATTCCTCTGAAAGAGGTCTTCTCTTTGAATGAAAAAAAAAGATAAAAAAGAAAAAGCAAAATTCAAAGAACAATTTTCTATCTCTTTGCCTTAAACCATAAGATACTTTAAAAGAGACCGCAGTAACTCTTTCCCAAATTCATATAGCTTATTCCAATGGAGAAAGGTTTATCCATGAAAATCCTAAAGTATGAATATAATCTAATTATTTGGATTTCGTTTGAGAATTAGATTTTGTTGTATGGGAAATGGAATTTTGAAATATTTTCCAAAATTTCCTACAAAACCTCTACTCAGTAATGGGTATTAAAACCCAAATGAGGAGAAATATAAAAAATTAGAAGTCCTTTTGATAGAAATTAAAAGGAGTTCCTTTTGAAAATGAATTTTAAAAACCCGAAATGTAAAAACGATATGGAATTATCTTACTTGGGGCAACCGGCCTTCATAGTCTCTAAAATTTTACACTCCATTTACATCACCCACACCATGCATGCATACATTCAAAGTCATTCATGCATGATCATGTTGAGGACTAGCACCCAATGTAGGTCAAATCTCCTTTGGTTGAAATCTCTTCCTCTATTATCCAAGAAAAAGGATCTTATGAAATGAAGGATGACTTATACTCCTAAGAATAATTTGGGAAGTAAATCAAAAAGGGTTTTTTCTTCTTTGTCATTATCTAAATAAATTTGGATTAATACCAAAGAGGGGCTTTTATAAACACCCCAAATCAAAAAATTTCCTAACACTCTCAATCTCAAAAATTCAAATGATTTAAAACTTTTTTAAATGAAAAGTTCAAATCTTTTAAAAATATTTCAAATTAATAAATTGAAGTTAAAATGTCCAAATGATTCAATCATATCAAGCGAACAGGTGGTGCCCAATTCAATCCAAGATCGAGCTCAAGCTCGAAAGCAGAGGAGTAGACCAAATCAAGAGTATATCTTCATCAACAAATCAAATTAAAAAAGGTCAACATCAAAGACAGCTCGAGTTGGTTGTTAAATCAAATCAAAGGTTCATTTGGATCAAGTGCAACCTTGGGACAAGGATTGGCCGGTTTATGTAAATAAAAAATGGAGGATCTTAAGAGCTGATTCCAAAGGTTTCTCAAATGTATATTCAGCCCACATATCAACACAAATCAAGCAAAGTAAAGAAGAGCTATCAAGCAAGGTTGATTAAGGCCTTAAAACTAGCTTAACCGAGTATCCTCAAGCCCAATCGACTAGGACAAAGGCATGGACTCAAGGTCAAACCAGCCCACATGGGGTTGGTCCACATTTGATCACAAATGACCACCAAAACCACGTGATTTGATGGGCCTTAGGGTTGTGTTTGGACCCTTGGGTCACCTGCCCCAAGAAAGGGCCTAAAAGAGCCCCCCTCCTTGGCCTATAAATTGAGGCCAAAGGGGGAGAGCAAGATTCATCTTGGAGGAGAGAGAGATATGCCAACACTTTGAGAGTTTTGTGAGGTATGAGAGCTATTAGGAAATAGCCTAGCGAGGAAAAGGAGAGCGTAGAAGATAGGTCTTGGTTTGTGAGAGGTGAGTGATCAAGAAAAGGGGAAAGGGTGAAGAAAATGGGTGGTCGGCCACTACTTTGGAGGACGTTTCTTTGTGTAAGTCCGATAAGTGTTGCTCCATTTGATTTCTTTTACATCTCTTCTTCAAATTCAATTCAAAAGGGGTCGTATTAATGGAGCTTTGTCTCCCTCCCATGATGTAATAGAAGTAAATGTTGCTGAAATTTCTTTGTCTTTGATTATGCACTCTACATGTTTGATTTCTTGATTCTACCTCTCTATATTTTATAAACACTTTATATTCTCTAATCCCCTCTATGCTTAACCTATTAAGTATATTTTCATTCATTTCCTTTCAGCAATTTCAATTCGTGATGTGTTATTGCTTTTTAATTCGTGTGAGTTTACTAGTTTTTAGAAAACTAGCTAGCACGCTCGCACATCTAGTGTTAAAAGATTCATTTCAAGTCTCTATATAGGCTTGGAGTGAAAATTTCACGTCTACATGAGCATATATCAAAGTAATACCAGATGATAATATTGAATAGTTGTGAAGAGGATTATAAGATATCTCAAAGGAACAAAATACTTGAAATTATGTTTTCAAGTAGATGAATTAAAAGTGTAGGATACTCAAATATTGATTTTGCTCCAAGTAAATATGACAACAAATCAACCTCAGAACAAATATTTTTATTTGCAAGTAGAGTTGTTTCTTGGGAATGTAAGAAACAGGGTTGTGTATACACACGAAACTGAATATGTGGCTTGTTGTATAGTTGTAATGAGTGTTATCTAGATAAGCCTCTTCATATGAGATTTGAAGTTGGACATTGTCGACGAGCCAATTATCATTTACTGTGATAATAATACAACAATTACTCTAATCAAGAATAGAGCTAACAATTTTAAAAGCAAGCATATAATGGTAAAATATCACTATGTTCATAATATGGATATGAGAAAGAAAATATTCATCTTGTACATGCCAACTCAAGATATGTTCGCAGACCCCTTGACTAAAGGCATAACAAAGGATATTTTCTCAAAACATGTTACAAACATGGGTTGGAGATATGTTTTATTGTTGTGTAGGTAAAAACCACACAATAGGTAATGATTGCAATAATAATTATAAAATGACATTACTTGAAAAATTAGTATGTCAGAACATTTAGCTTGAATGGCTAAGTGGGAGATGTAAAGTCGAGATGTTCATTCTCGACAATTTCATAAGAATGACTGGATTGGTCATTCGAGAAGATAGAGCAGTGTAATAGTCAGTCTGTTATTATGGATGAGCTATGTAACCGACAAGATAAGGACACTTAAATCGAAAAACCTAGCCTGCATATCTAGGAGGGTGGAGCATACGCTGCTCTATAAATAGAGTAGCGCACACACACAAAACACTAAAAACATAAAGAAAACTCTCCTTATGAAAACTGATTGAAAGAAAACCATAAATCATACATGAAAACTTCTACTCTTCATCTTCTTCCATTTCACGAGAGTTACGCAATAGAAAACGAGAGAAAGTTGTGACACAAGAACATGAAAGGGAGCCGAGAAGGTAGTCTACACATTATGGCCATACACTAGCCTAACTTGGTGATGTAGAGAGAGTGGGCACCACTGAAGGTTGTTATCTTTCTGGTTAACGGGTTGACATCAATCCATTAACCGGTAGGTATTTATGACTCAATCTGCTCCCACCTTGTGAGCAAGTTGGAGAAACCCCTCCGAAGAACTGTTCAATTCGCCATCTGAAGCTATTTAGAAATGGGATGATTGTCTTACCAAAAAACAAATGCGATGATAGATATAAAGTTCAAGCGTATTGGGATGAGAAAATGAAGTAGATCCTGTGGGGTCAGATCACACAGTTGTTCAAATCGGATGATGACGACATTTAATGCATGCATCATTCTCTTAATTAGATGGAAGTCCTTCCCCTTGCACCCATGGACCAGTTGTGGTTCTAAACACTATAAATACGGAAACTAGGAGTTATCACTCTGCATCCCATCGCATCTTATTACTTGAAAGAAAAGAAAAATCTTTTCGCCATCTCTTTGCTCCAATGGCTTCCCCCAAGAGAGTTGCAGTCTTTGGTGCCATTCTCCTGTTGTCCTTGGTGCTTCTGGCCACTGGTCTCTCTCTCTCTCTCTCTCTCTCTCTCTCTCTCTCTCTCTCTCTCTCTCTCTCTCTCTCTCTCTCTCTCTCCAATACGCACACATGCATGAAGATCGTTCGCATGGAAATCCCTTGCATGACATGCGCGGGCGCACACACACACACATATATATTTGTATGTTCGGTTTCATTACCCGAAGATATAGGAGCTTTAGATTTTTGTATTGACATTTTGCATATTTCAATTGGCAGTAGAATATGATGTGTTGGGTACCAACTTTCATAAACCCTGCTTGGTGTCTGGCCGAAACAACAAATGTATCTGTTATTTGTAATTACTTTACCTGTTGGGAGGGTTTGGTATGGCAATGCATCGGACTGGGTCAAACCTGTCATAAGCAGGCTTCTGGTATGAGCCACACTGATCAACATACCGACCCACCACAGAGAAAGTGATAATGAGATTGTTTCAAGAAGAGGGATTGCATCTTATTAAGATGAAAATGAACGAAGGAGTTTGTTTCATCGAGAATGTTTAATGAGAAGATGTCATTCTCATAGGTTACGCAAGAAAAACTTTATGCTCCAAGAGAAAGTTTCAATTACTAAATAGGCTTTCTGTAAAGACCTAACGATCAAGACACACGCGCACAAACCCGAGAAAAAATTTATAATGTTTAAAATTACAGAAATTAAATCTGAAGTTGTACCAATTTGCAGGAGCTGCGGCTGGTTGGTGCTCCCTTCCGTGCACTAATTGCAAAGCAAATTGTCTCATCAACTTGCCCTGCAGAGCTACATGTCAAAGTGATGGCTATCCCGATGGAACATGCGTCAGAGGAACCTGCAACTGCTTATATCTATGCAATAGTCCTCCTCCTCCCCCACAAGCTTAAAATTATTAAAGAGCAGAACCAGCAAGCTTATAACTAAGCCAGCTACAGAAAATAAAGCCTGCCTTCTACTGCTTTGGTTGTGCAAGAAATAAAAGTGTGGTAGCCGATCTACTTTATTGCTCCATACTCTAATGTTTTTCCCTTTTGTCTTGCTTGTTAATAATTATATATGTCAAGGATGAAGACATGGGTGGAGCTTCTGGCTTGACCTTAGTTTGTTATAAATAAAGCTGGATTTTACACACTTTATCTAAGTAGAGGGCTTTTACTTTCCTTTTCCTTTTAGGGCAAAAGCTAAACTGACTTGTCGTTATCCATATTATTCACAGTTGAATTCGTTCAAATACAAACCTGCAAACCACATAATTAGTAGGAAAACAAACCTAGAAAACTTGCTGGTGCTGTCTACTTTGGGATTTCTTCATATTTTGATAGGAAACAGTCCAGATAGAAAAACCAACCGTACTCATGCGCTGCAAAACAAGCAAGCATTCTCACTACCCATCACTGAGAAAGCGAAAGTCTCTACGTTTCTGCCATATCCTGCCCTTGTTACCACACACACACATACACACACGCATATATATATATATATATATATATATATATATATATATATATATATATATATATATATATATATATATATATATATCAGTGTGTCTTCCATTCGTATAGACGCAATATATATATATATATATATATATATATGTATGTATTTATTTATATATCAGTGTGTCTTCCATTCGTATAGACGCAAAAGTGACCCAACCCGATGCCCATGGTGTGACACAAAAATTAGAGATCTGTGTCATGGTGGTAGTTCAAGATGGGTCCCCTAAAAGGTGTGGGCAGTGTGTACTTAGTGTTACTAGGAAAGTTATTTTATAGTTGTCTCGTATGTGTTATTCCCGTTTTTTTTGTCATTTTCGTAACTTTCTTGTTATTCCCGTTTTCTTTGATTCATAACCAAGCGGTTTAAGCAAAATGTCTACATATGCTTACTTTTCCTTGAGATATCACTTGAAACCATATTCTTCGTGACATCGCTCAAATTAGTTTCCATCATATTCTTTTATCTAATAACAATAAACTAAATATACCAACTTGTCACCTTTGTTTCTTGTGTGATGATTGTTGACAAGTGACTAAAATACATCTTTTGGTTTATGTATATTTCATTAAATAGTCTTGTGAGCCACGTGATTCCTATTTTTCCTAGTATCTTCCAAACTTGTATAGGAATATTATTTGTCCTATCGATTTATCATCTTTCATATGTTTAAGGGCTTCTTTGACTTCATTCTTTTTAATACGTCGGTAGAAATTATGGTTTATATACTTTTTTGATTTGGTTAACTCTCATAAGCTAATATTAACATCTTTATTTTCATTAAAAAACTTATAAAAATAGTTTTTTCATCTATTTCTTATATCATCATTTGCGAATGAAATTTTTTCATCCTCCTTTTTTATGCATCTAATATAATTAAAATCTTTAGTTTTCTTATCTCTAACCCTATCTATCATAAAAATATCTCTTTCACCCTCTTTTGGGTTGAGTTTTTTATATAAATTTACTTAAATTTTAGTTTTTATTTCATTGACGACCTTTTTCGGTTCCTTATTTGCTTTCTTATAAGTCTCTAAAGTTTCATTAGTTTTCTTAGCATAATGTAATTTGTATCGTGCCCTCTTTGCCTGATTTTATTTTGCACTACTTCACCCCACCACCAAGCTTCTTTTTGTGCCGGTACACCTCTCTTAGATTCACCTAACAAATCTTTCACCACTTTTCTAATATGTATAGCCATATTGTTCCACATATCATAAGGTGTACCAACATAATTCCAAGCATCTCCTTCAAGGACTTTCTATTTAAATATATCGTCTTTCTCTCTTTTGAGGTTCCACCATTTAGTTTGAATAACTCGATGCACTCTTTTCTTCTTTGTCCATTTTTTATTTGTAAATTCATAACTAAAAGTCGATGTTGGGTGGTTAAGCTTTTTCTTGAAATTACCTTGTAATCTTTACAACACGCTCTATCTTTTTTTCTACAAATAAAGTAATCAATTTGTGTTTGTGATAAGCCACTCTTATAAGTAATTAAATGTTCATCTAGTTTTTTGAAGAATGTATTGACTATAAAGAGATCAAATGGCATAGCAAAATTTAAAATCTTCCTACCTTCCTCATTTATATCCCCAAAACCAAAGTTTCCATGAATATATTGATATCCTAATGCCTCTTTACCAACACCATTTAAGTCTCCTCCTAAACAAATCATCTCCCTTTATGGAATCCTTTAAATCACCTAATCTAACTCTTCCTATGAACATCATATTCCAATTCTTATTAGTTAATGTAAATCCTGCTATCTCAAAGAATTATCTTATTCCTATTTGTCTTATATAAACAATAAACTCCAACATTTTTTGAAACACGGACATGAAGGTCACAAGCTACACACCTCAGGGGTATGAAAAAACTGATAAGGGTTTGCCTAATACCCCAGGTTGCTTGTAAAAGGAAAATAATTTCACCGTTTCTGCACATAAAAATTGCGTTTACGAATACAACTGCTTTTTACGATAAATGTTTTCTATGCTATGCACTGCAAGGCACTGGACTTGATCTTTCTTTTTCTTGAGGGGAAAATAACACACGGTTAAATGATGGACTATACAGTACACGACGTTACTTTTTCTTGATGGACTATACAGTACACGACGTTACTTTTTCTTGATATGTTCTATGCTATTCACTGCAAGGCACCTTCCCTAAATGTAGATCCATCACCTGAAAAAGAACACCTGTTTCACATACGCCATATATGTGTGTGCACGCGCACACACATATAGAGAGACAAATAAAAAAATAAAAGTAGCTTTTAAAAGAATACAAAATGCATCTTTTACTTTTTTCAATTAAGACCATCCAATAAAAAAATGAATTGTTCAAATTGTAAAGAAGAGCCTAGCACTTGTCTTGGTCTTTATATATATATATATATAGTTGCATTCTCTAACATTAGAAAGCAAAGGCCTCCGACTTAGTAGAACAAAGACAGAATATATGGAATGTAAGTTTGATCATTTGGTTACTTCAGAGGACATGGAAATTAAAATTGACACACATTACATTCCCCAAAAGGAAAGTTTTAAATACCTATGGTCAATTTTTCAGAGTGATGAAAGAATTGATGGAGATGTTACACATAGAATTAATGCTGGTTGGTTAAAATGGAAAGGAGCATAAGGTATTCTTTGTGATAAGAAGATACCATTAAAGTTAAAAGGTAAATATTACCATGTTTTATGGTTCTGAGTGTTGGACAGTTAATCATCAACATGTACAAAAGATGTCTGTGATAGAAATGAATATGTTGAGATGGATGAGTGGTCATACAAGAAAAGACCGTATACATAATGAGGTTATTAGAAACAAATTAGGAGTGGCACCAATAGAGGATAAAATAAGAGAACATCGTTTAAGATGGTTTGGACATATAGAAAGAAGATCAAAAGAAGAACCTTTAAAAAGGTTAGAAAAATTAAATTTGGAAAGTATTAAAAGAGGTAGAGGACGACCACAAAAGTATTGGAAAGAAACAATAAAGAATAATCTAGCTTATTGGGAGTTAAGTGCTAACATGACACACAATAGGGATATGTGGAAACAAAGAATCCATGTAGCCGACCCCGTCTAGTATGGGAAAAGGCTTAGTTGTTGTTGTTGTTTAGTTGCATTCTCTAGTATCAAATTCATGACCTCAAACTTGTAAGTAGACCACGTAGCCCAAATGAGTTATTGCTCGATGTGCATGATCCATATTTAATGATCAATCGAAAAGAATAAAAATTGGCAATTACCACCGTCAATTTGGGTAATGGACAAAGATAGTTACTAATCATATTCCATGGACAATTTATCTTCTAGTTTAAAATTGGCCTATCTTTTTTTTTAGGAATTGATCTATGCTTTTCTTTTAATGCAAGGTAGTCCATGAGATCCAATTTTATTTTGTTTCTTGTGGTTGCTTCGACAATAATAAGGGATCACTCTCATGGCCAGTCCCAAGCCCAAATAAAAGAGGAGGGTTGCATTAGGCTTCGACAACCAGCATAAAACTTTGTTGAACTTATTTACAATGGATTATATAAATTATGATAGGGCTATATGAAAACAAAGAATTCATGTAGTTGACCCCATCTAATATGAAAAAAGGCTTAGTTGTTGTTGCTATAGGACAAGGATAGTTACTGATGTGGGCCCACACTGAGATAAAGTAATATGAGGAGGTTGCTGATATCCACCACAGAAACTAGTGGAGGATGTAGGGAACTTTTTGGAGGTGATGCCAATACCACAGTCATGGCCACATACTCAACCGTGGGATAAACTTTTTCCTTTGACGAAACAAAGATCCCAAAAAGAAAGAAATCAAGGGCTGCTACTGCAGCCAGAGTGTTATCTCACTGGTAGAGCTCTCTCACATCCGCTTATAGGTAGCGAGTTTGATTCTCAGTGGTGCGTGTGTCAAAGGTTTAGTCCTCTCATTGCAAAAAAAATAAAGAAAGAAAAACCTTTAGACACTGAGTGATGTAGATTATATAGGATGACCCATGTTATACATTTTTGGTTATCTTGGATAAGTGGATGCCCTACCTTGATTCTATGTAGACCTGCCACTGGCCGAGGTGGATGCTTCTCATAAAAAGCCTTTATTATCTTTTTCTCCCTTAAAAAAAATACCCCTTCATAACTCTCTCTCTCAAGCACTTTCTTTTATTATCCTTTTTTTACAAGAAGAGGTTAAAGCCTAACACACATGCACCCCCTAGGAGTCGAACTCCCCACGACCAGCAAGGATTTGAGGTACATGGGGACCCAGGTTTTTAGATCTGTCCCAAAGGTACAAATATGCTCGTAATATTCTTCTTCTTCTTCTTTTTGTTAAAATAGAAGCCCAAGCCTAACATGTAAACTTCCTCAAAGTCGAACTCTCCCCCAGCAGCAACAGCATCAGGGCACTCCTGCCACTTGAACTAATTAATGCTCTGGGTGCATGGCCTAAATCTTTTAACCTAAGAGCACTATTGCCCTCACATTAAGTTGGATTCAGGTGTACCGTCCACATTACAGATTGGGACTTTAAACCTAATATCCCTTTTCTCCCTCACAAAAAGTACCTCTTCATAACTCTCTCTCAAGAGCTTTCTTTTATTATCTTTTTTTTTTCATAAGAAGAGGACGAAGCCTAACGCACATGCACCCCCTAAGAGTCGACCCCCACCAGCAAAAACTGCTCCAGAGCACCTTGTCATTGTCACTTGCTTTCATTGTTTGTATTATTTGTATTTGTTGTTATCAAAATGACGAAATGGTACTTACGAGAATCTCTGATTTTTCGCGCCAACCGTATGTTGCTCCGATATATGTCTATAGATGATGATTTCGTTTATCTATTCTTAAGTTATTTGTGTGTTTCAATCGACAATTTAGATGATACTGATTTGCATAATATGTAAGTGAGCATCGAAGAAGACTTTGCTCTCATTAGCGTTCAATTTGAGTAGACATGTCCTGTTCTGGTTTGCTTGGAACCATGAACCAAGAATTGAATTGCAGACTGGCCGGTTTCGGTTACATTATGGAGCCATGGGTTTCAGTTCCAGTCCTGGTTTGAACCCAAAACTGGCTGAAACTTAAAAAATATTAAAAATTTTGGAAAAGTTGAAAAACATATAAAGGGGCCTAACTAGTGGTTTGTACCACCGCTTCTGATTCTGGTTTCAAAGGAGGAACCAAGACTTGCTTTCACATTCTGTGATACCGGAATCAGTGGCTGCAAACCATTGGTTACATATCTTTTATATTTTTCAAAGTTCATTTTTTTAATCTTTTCCCAGTTCCAGACAGTTTAGGACTCAAATTTGAACTGGAGCCGGCCTGGTCCTTGTTCGGTTCTAGCTGGTTCTAGGAAAACAGGAGCTGGCCATGTTCAGCTGAAATAGACTTTGGTGCACGAGATCATTAGCATATGCAATCTGATATAAGAGTAATAAAAACTACAAAATGGGTTTTTAACTACAACAATATTTTCATATCTTTTGATTATGGACGGATGCAGGGGGTAAGGAAGCTAGTCCTAGATAATAAGATTCGTATTGGTTCTTGGAATATTGGAACATTATCCGGTAAGCTAATAGAGGTGGTAGATACTATGATTCAGAGAAATATTCATATTCTATGTTTACAAGAGACAAAATAGGTTGGAGAGAAATAAAGGAGATAGAGGATATAGATTTTAAATTATGGTACTCCGGTAAGGAAAATGCTCGAAACGGAGTTGGTATTATCATAAATAAAGATTTAAAGGATAGTGTAGTAGACATAAACGATATGGTGACCGAATCATAACGTTTAAATTAGTGTTAGGAGTAAATGTTTTGAATATAGTTTGTACTTACGCATCCCAAGTAAGACTTGAAGATAATATAAAGACATTTTTTTGGGAAGAGTTAGATAAGGTGATTCAAAGGATTTCACAAAGGGAGATGATTTGTTTAAGAGGAGACTTCAATGGATATGTCGGTAAAGAGGCATTAAAATATCAAGGTATTCATGAAAACTTTGGTTTTGGAGATATAAATGAGGAAGGTAGGGAGATTTTAAATTTTGCTATGGCATTTGATTTCTTTATAGTCAATACAATCTTCAAAAAACGAGATGAACATTTAATTACTTATAAGAGTGGCTTATCACAAACACAAATTGATTACTTTATTTGTAGAAAAAAAGATAGAGCGTGTCGTAAAGATTGTAAGGTAATTTCAGGAGAAAGCTTAACCACCCAACATCGACTTTTAGTTATGGATTTACAAATAAAAAAATGGACAAAGAAGAAAAGAGTGCATCAAGCTATTCGGACTAAATGGTGGAACCTCAAAAGCAAGAAAAAAGATATATTTAAACAGAAAGTCCTTCAAGGAGATGTTTGTAATTATGTTGGCACACCCTGTGATATGTGGAGCAATATGGCTATACATATTAGGAAAGTGGCGAAAGATGCATTAGGGGTATCTAAGGGAGGTATACCGGCACAAAAAGAAGCTTGGTGGTGGAGTGAAGTAGTACAAAATAAAATCAAGGCAAAGAGGGCATGTTATAAATTACATTATGCTAAGAAAACTAGTGAAACTTTAGAAGCTTATAAGAAAGCAAAGAAGGAAGTGAAAATGGCCGTTAGTGAAGCAAAAGCTAAGATTTGGGAGGACTTATATAAAAAAACTCAACTCAAAAGAGGGTGAAAGAGATATTTTTAGGATAGCTAGGGCTAAAGATAAGAAAACTAAAGATCTTAATTATGTTAGATGCATAAAAGACGAGGATGAAAAAATTCTAGTGGCAAATGACGATATAAGAAATAGATGGAAAAACTATTTTTATAATTTTTTTAATAAAAATAAAGATGTTAGTATTAGTTTAGGAGATTTAGCCAAGTCAGAAAAGTATATAAACCATAATTTCTATCGACGTATTCAAAAGAATGAAGTCAAAGAGGCTCTTAAACATATGAAGGGTGGTAAATCGGTAGGACCAGATAATATTCTTATAGAAGTTTGGAAAATACTATGAGAAATAGGAATCACTTGGCTCACAAGACTATTTAATGAAATATGAAAAAACCAAAAGATGCCCGAGGAATGGAGAGCCAGTACACTTATACCCATATATAAGAACAAGAGAGACATTCAAAATTGTGTGAATTATCGAGGTATCAAGTTAATGAGTCATACTATGAAATTATGGGAAAGAATTATCGAACGTAGGTTAAGACAAGTATCAAGTACAATAGAGAACCAATTTGGATTCATGCTAGATCTACTATCAAAGCGATTCACCTTTTGAGACGTCTTATGAAATATTTTAGAGCAAAAAAGAAAGACCTTCAAATGATATTTATTGATCTAGAAAAAGCTTATGATAGGGTACCGAGGGAGGTTCTTTAGAGAACTTTGGAAAAAAGAGGTATCCTATTGACATATATTAGCCTAGAAGAGACATGTATGATGGTGCAAAAACATGTATGAGGATTCATGAAGGAACGACAGAGTTCTTTGAAGTTAATATTGGGTTACATCAAGGATCAACTTTAAGTCCATACTTATTTATAATGGTGATGGATGAGTTAACAAAATATATTCAAGATGAAGTACCTTGGTGTATGTTATTTGCAGATGACATTGTATTAGTAGAGGAGTTTAAGGAAAAAGTTAATAGAAAATTGGAACTATCGAGAGAAACATTAGAAAGCAAAGGCCTCCGACTTCGTAGAACAAAGACATAATATATGGAATGTAAATTTGATCATTTGGTTACTTCAGAGGACATAGAAATTAAAATTGGCACACATTGCATTCCCCAAAAAGAAAGTTTTAAATACGTAGGGTCATTTTTTCAGAGTGATGGAAGAATTGATAAGAAGATACCATTAAAATTAAAAGGTAAATATTATAGAGCAGCAATTAGGCCTGCCATGTTTTATGGTTCTGAGTGTTGGGCAGTTAATCATCAACATGTACAAAAGATGTCTGTGACAGAAATGAAGATGTTGGGATGGATGAGTGGTCATACAAGAAAAGACCATATACATAATGAGGTTATTAAAAACAAATTAGGAGTAGCACCAATAGAGGATAAAATGAGATAACATCATTTAAGATGGTTTGGACATATAGAAAGAAGATCAAAAGAAGAATAAGAAGGTTAGAAAAACTAAATTTGGAAAATATTAAAAGAGGTAGAGGACGACCACAAAAGTGTTGGAAAGAAACAATAAAGAATGATCTAGCTTATTGGGAGTTAACTGCTAACATGGCACACGATAGGGATCTGTGGAAACAAAGAATCCATGTAGCCGACCCCGTCTAGTATGGGAAAAGGCTTAGTTGTTGTTGTTGTTGTTTGAGGTTTTGGGTAAGGTCAGGTACACAATATGCATGTTAGGCTCGAGAAAAAGAAGTTGCATCCAATGTAGAGTACAACTAGGAATGGATGTTTATGTTTTTGAGTCATGTTGGTGTCATATCATTTTGTGTTCTATCTTAAACAGGTCACACAAACAAGTCAATAGTGTCTCACATTTCTTCAACAAAAGAAACCAAAGGGAAGTCCACCTCCTCCACGATACTGTTTGGCTGCCAATGGTGTTAATCGGATCATATGTATACGCCTTGGGAAGTTTTTTTAGGGCGGCCAATCAACGTTTTAGGCCATGATCGTGTCATTTCATGTTAGAAACAGGTCAACCTGAACATAACCTGTTTTATTTTCTTCTCATGTTACTTTCGATGGGCAGAAAACGGACTTTCGATGGGCAGAAAACGGGCTTTTCTGATGCTCAAGTGTGGAAAAAAAATGCTGACGTTAGAAGTTTTGGGAAAAGTTGCACTCCAGTTGTGGACAAAGGATGAGCTCCTACCGGTTAACTTCCGTTCGGACCAAAACGGGGGCGCAAAACCCTGGGCTCCTGTTCGGGCTCGTAACTCTTACGTTGACGAAGATAACTCCACCCCTTCTACCCCTCTCTCTCTGCACTCCCCCGGCCGTCTGCCCGGAACCCTGCCACGCGTCCCCGTTTTGGGCAGCACATTTCTCGCTCTCCGGTGCTTCGCTGTCTGATGGAATAGATAGAGTCCCTATCTCTCTGTCTGTGTGTCTCTCCATATGTTGATTTTGGTCGTACTATTGCGGGGGAAGGAATGGGCGAGTTTGGGGTGGAAGATTTGTTGTTGAGGGTGGTGGGTGGAAGAAGGGAATAATACGCTGGAATTGCCGGAAAATGGGGAAGGAGGTCGGCCTCCCCGATTGGCTGCCCCCAGGTTGGAGAATGGAGGTCAGGATAAGGAAAGGAGGGTTTCGTAAAGGGCATCGAGACAAGGTAACCTCCCCCGCCCCCTCTCACTCTCACACGCACGCACATACGCCCACGCAGATTCGTGAAACTGTTGCTTTATGCTCATACATTTTGTAGGCAAATGTTCGGAAAATTCTTCTTCTTATCGGTGTTTAACACACACAGAGAGAGAGAGAGAGAGAGCTGTAAAACTGCGAATTTCGCGGTTCCTGGGAATTCTGTGATGAATAGCCAATGGTGCCTGAGTTGATAGTCGGCGAAGTCGAGGGCTCGGATTTGGAAGTCCCGTGTTTGACTTTTCATGTCAATGAGTTGACTTGGTAACTTGTGTGGAATTGTATCCTATATTTTTGAGCGTGAGTGCGTAAAAGTCACCAAATTGGGTAAACATGGTTACTGCACAATGGTCATCGGAAGTTTCTCATTATTTAAAAAAGATATCGTTTTGAGCATACATGAACTCCGGCTAATGGTGAGGGTTAACCGTTGCATACCGGTTCCCAAAGCCCGTTGAATGAGGAGAGCTGCTTTAGCCAGCCCACCTACAGCCAGTGTAAGGTCATGTCGAATTTTACAGGAGGGTGCCTTACCTTTGCATTCGATCAATGGAGACTCTGAACCTGATATCGGGTCCCATCATAATATCGAATTAAAGTCTGATTGACAAAAACAGAATGAGGACGAATGACCTCCTGGCAAATCCTTGTGTTCCACTAAGTAGCCCAACCAAGAATAAGGCCTTGTTTAGGTTAAGGTATATTTAAAGCATAGCCAATTAAAATTTATGGGTTTAAACAATGTTGTTCAATGTGTATTGTATCATGTATCGTTTTGGTCAAAGGATACATATTGTATCGGCTCATGTTGTTTTTTAATACTATAAAATTAGAAAAAATCAAAAAATCAAAAAATTCACGCAAATTGAAAACAATTGATATAATGCATAAATTTAGTATATATTCATCGATCACCATTCAATTTTAAATGTATAAAGCATTTAAGTAGTACATGTGTAGCAAAAAAAATTATAAATTTCATAATTGAAAAAAAATTTACATTTACATATTGTAATCAGGATTAACTAAATAATCTTCATCTTGTCTTCCTTGTTAATTCTCTTCCTTGTTCAAGATCATAACTACCTTTAGTTTCAAAATCAAAATCACGTCCCCTTGATATTGTTGATGTAAACACCCAATTTTTTTTCCAAAATAAAATTTTTCATCTTTTAGAAATTTTGCTTTTTTTTTTGCAACTTTGGGTCTTTTAAGGGTTTTTCAAATAAAAATATCTTAAACGAATTCATTTTCGCCCCAAAATTTTGTATCAACCTCAAAATCATGGTATATTGCATCCCTCTTGAAAAAAATTCAATTTGGACAAAATTGCATAAAAATGACTATTTTACCCTCAAGACCAAATTGGTAGGATTCTGCCTTTTTAAATAATTGACTTGTAAGAAATGATGATTTCAAACAATTCCTTTTAAATAAACAAATGAAAAAGAAAACATTGAGAATCAAACCCTAGGTATTTAAAACTTTCCTTTTGGGGAATGCAATGTGTGCCAATTTTAATTTCCATGTCTTCTGAAGTAACCAAATGATCAAACTTACATTCCATATATTATGTCTTTGTTCTATTAAGTAGGAGGCCTTTGCTTTCTAATGTTTCTCTCCATAGTTCCAATTTTCTATTAACTTTTTCCTTAGACTCCTCCACTAATACAATGTCATCTGCAAATAACATACACCAAGGTACTTCATCTTGAATATGTTTTGTTAACTCATCCATCACCATTATAAATAAGTATGGACTTAAAGTTGATCCTTGATGTAACCCAATATTAACTTCAAAGAAGTATGTCGTTCCTTCATGAGTCCTTACACATGTTTTTGCACCATCATACATGTCTCTTATAAGGTTAATATATGTCAATGGGATACTTCTTTTTTCCAAAGTTCTCCACAGAACCTCCCTCAGTACCCTATCATAAGCTTTTTCTAGATCAATAAATATCATGTGAAGGTCTTTCTTTTTTGCTCTAAAATGTTTCATAAGACGTCTCAAAAGGTGAATTGCTTTAATAGTAGATCTGTCGGGAATGAAACCTAGTGTTTTCTAAAAATAATATTTGAAGATTTCATTAAATTTGATATTTTTAAATATAAAAAAGGTTTTTTTTTATAAAGTGTTTGAAACCATCCTGCCATATATGAAATTCGGACCAAAATGAGAGGCAAATTCCCCGAAAAGAGGTGGTATAAACAAAAAGGCAACAACCGAGCACCTGCCAATTTCAACACTGTTGGGCAAGGTAATCTATAATTTTTAGTTTTAAGTATTAAAAAGGAAGGTCGGCGTCAAAAAAAGAAAGTCGACGTTAAAGAAAGGAAAGTCGACGTTCATGAAGGAAAGTCGGCATCATCCATGAAAAAGGAAAGTGACTCAATTTGGAAAGGTGTGATGTCTAATTTGGCAGCCTTGATATGTAGTTTGGTAAGTTACCCAACCTTACCAATTTTAACATGGAAGGATCAAAGCAACTTTGGTACAATTTGACAACCTTGATACATACTTTAGTCACTTATCGAATTCAGTCAACAAGCTTGGGTCAACTTCAGCATGAACAACAACAAAAGTGATCCAAAAGAGAATGGAAAAGGTCGAGGTTGAGCTAGCAGAGTGCCAAACTACACTACTTTTGTGAAACTAAATTAACATTTGGACATTCACCATTTCCTTAGTGACTCGGTCCATTTACCACATCCGAATCCCAGAATAAGAAAGAGAATACATGGCAAACATTATCTTATAAACATCAAATGAGATCAACATCAAATGAGAAAGGTGTTAGCATCCACATGGTCCATCAATTAAGCACTATCCATTCCAAGCCCAAAAGTGAAAACAAAGCAATTCCTCTTCACCGTCACTATGTTCTTCATATTGTATGTGCAAACTCTTCATGCCAATGAAAATTGGTCATTTTTTTATGCTTAAACGTACACCTTGGCCAACCTAGATCCACTCACCTTGGTCGAACCCACTTGGCTGAACCCACTTGGCCGAACTCATTTACCAATTCAGATGGAGCAGTTTTTTGGCAAGAAGGCCCAACATTTCACTTACCTTATCCAAGGGAACAATTTTTGGCAAGAAGGGTAAGCATTCACTTGTCAAGTGTAGCCATCTTCAATAAGTCAACTTGCTTTATAAAAATTTGCAGCAAAGAGGCAACCCTGGGCCTATAAAAGGCCCCTTAAGGGAGCTGCAAACCATCAATCCGAGTTCCATCATCAAGCAAGCCACAAATCATCCAGCCATTAACCAAATTCGTGGCCAAGAGAGAGAGAGAGAGAGAGAGAGAGAGAGAGAGAGAGAGAGAGAGAAAGGGGAGGTTCGCCGCCACAAGCTGTCGTCCAATTCTTCCACCACAGGTCCACTCTTCACTTTTTTTATTATTATTATCTCTTCTTTCATTAATATTAATGGGGTTGTAATTAAGGAGCTCATGTTTCCATTATGATGTATTAATAAGGTTCATATGCTGCCCCATATCTTTTTTATTCGTATGCTATTCATTTTATGTTTTAATTTCGATCCTTTTTACTCCATAATATAATATAAGATTATATACCTCTTAATCCCCTTTATGCTCATGTTGTAATTAGAATTTTGATTATTTTAAGTGGTTGTAGATTAAATTTTTAATTCGGACGAAAACACATGCACAAATCTTAAAATCTTAAAATCTTAAAATCTATTTTTCTACACTCTGCACATGTTTGATGAACGAATTTTATCTCTTCACCCTCTTCTCCGAATGTTCCCAAACTTTGCACGTCTAATCTACACACACCAATACACTTTTAATAAAAGTTTCAAGAATTTTAAGCTTGTGAAACATGACAAATAAAATTAGAGGAGTTTTATTGTGAAAAACCAGAAGTTCCTGTAACAGAGGTTAGGTTATTATCTCATATCTTTGTACACAGTGAACCAATTTGATTGAAAATAGTCTCATTAGAAAGCTGAGATCCATAGATTTTCAACAAGACTAATTTCATAGAAATCAGAGGTCTGAACATAAAGGTACAATCATTTTTCTAAATTGCTGATTTTTTGGCACAAGTCTGTCCCGAAAATCTGAGTGGGATGTATTTTCGGATTTAATTGTAGAAATCTACAATATATAAAATAAAAATAAAAATAGTTTCTGAATTTGCGTATAAAACTCTACTTTCTATAAAATTTTGAGTATTTTTGGAGATTCAAAAACTGTTTAAAAAAATTAGAAACAAGCCTCGAAAAACAGAACCAGTTTATGTTTTTGAAGACTTTGAATGTTTTTGAGTGAGGAAGTCAAATCATGATTTTTGTCAAGTTTTGAAATTGGAATTTAGTTTTAAAAACTTACCGGATCTTAAACGATTTTTAAAGAGTCTAGGCTGATCCTTGAGCATCTGTTCAAGAAGGCCTACGTCGTAAAGAATTCACTTATCAATAATCGCTATAGAAGTCAGAAATCAATATTTGCTAGTTTGAGCAAACTAGCCGGCACGCTTGCACACACGACATAGTTTTAGAATTTAATTTCGAATCCCCACATAGGCTTTAGAAAAAAAATTCATATCTTTGAAAATTATTTGATTCGGTCTTGTTTTTCCAAACACAAACCAATTTCAACTCGTGATTTTAAACTTCTCTCTTTTTTCAAATCCTTTGTTTTGAGTTCAAAATTCCAGCGACTCAATCATGTCAAGTTTGGATGATTCCTTTTAAAATATGTCAAGGAAGGACTCATAATGCTTTCAAAATCGGTTTTCTAAAACCACAAAAAAATCTTCTCAAGCGCGAGAAGAAGAAATTGCCTTTTTGAGGAGGAGAGCAATGCGAGTTGAAAGGGAATTGAGGCCCTAAAGGCCAATATATATCGTTCCCATTAAAAATCATCTCGGGTATATAGGGAGAAAAACTATACCCAGAAAACCAAACTGAGGCCAAAATCCGATGAAGGATATGAGGCCACAGATGAAGCAAGTGTTGAGATCAAATCATGTAACCTTGGTAATCATCCAAACACCCTTTTGTTTATTGAAAAACGAAAAAAATTCTTTATTTCGAAAAACCAAAAAAATCTAGAAAATTTTCAAAAATAAAAAATATTTGAAAAACAAAAAGTTGAAATTCTGAAAGTTGAAAAAAAGGTCTACGTACCTAAGCGCACGAGTGGAGTGGGGCATGAGGTTCCCTTCACTCAAGTCACTTCAAGTTCAAATTTTTCAAAAACTTTGCTCTGATGGGTTCGATTCCCATGAGCACCATTTCATACATAAGGGAGAATGAGTGTTCTAGACACAGGCTTAGAGAATGAAATCCAAGACCTCGAAAAGCAATGAGAGCTCAAAGCCATGCATGAGCTAGAGCAACCTCAGGACGCCTGCAAAGATGCTTGCACTCACCATAAAACGGTAGTCAAGCTCGAAAAAGGTATATCTGAAACTCATTTCTCTCAAAACTTTCTACTCGGTCCTCCTCTTTATTGTGTAGGACCGGTAAATTATTTATATGTATTTTATGTATCAAGTCACACTCATGCACCTACAACCCCACAAAATGTGCCGAAGGATGTGGATTTTCAGGGTGCGGTGAATGTCCAAGACTAACAAAAATAATTTCAAAATGAAAAAAATAAATAAAAATAAAATTCAAAATATGGTAGATATGGTTATCCCTAAGGCATGCATAACATCCTAGGTACATCTAACCTTATCATGTATAAACAAATCCTTTTGAGCCTAGGTTTATATCATGAACCCAAGCCTACGTCTATAATTTCCCCAAACATCTACAAACCCACCAGGAGACCGACTATGGTTTCTCTTGGGATCCTTTTCTCTCAACTTTGCAAGGGATCAAACATGCTCTCCCTTAGCATTCATATAAACACACATCGTCCACCCCTAAGAGCACATTTGGTTGCACCTAGGATCCTTCCACTCCTAGGAGCACATTGGGTTGCACTTAGGATCCATCCCCCATCATCCACCTACTAGGAAAACAAGAATCGACCCATGTGAAACCCTCTAGGGTCGCATATATCCTAGGGGAACCTAAGTCACCCTTCCAAGGAAATTCATCTTCTAGAGGAACCCAAATCACTCGAGTCTTCCACTCCTAGGGTCGTGTGCATCCTAGGAGAGTCAAACATCTCCACCCCTAAAGCCATACACCTTCTAGATATCCCCAATAAAGCTAGAGTGTATAACCATGTTGTAGATGATGCATCATTCCAAGGCCATCCTCTTTATCTAAACTTTTCAAAACTTAAAGCCTTGAAATATGTTATTGAACATGGGGTATACACCATACTAGGGCGTAGGAGCCAAAAACCATGGTAGATTAGAATCCATCCTACCTCTACCTAACCTGAGTCGATATGACTTAGGTTACACTCCACCCATACCCCCTCAACCACCACCTAAGACCAATTGGGTCAAGGGTGCCCTAGAGCCAACTGAAACCGAAACCTATGGGTTAGACCTCTTGTTTGGAGTCTAATTCATGGTGTTTTCTTTGTAGGTTTGATGGAAGACCCCTTTTATTGAAAAAAATCCCAAAAAAGTATATATTTGGAAAAATAATTTTTTTTCGAAAACTCCCAAAACCTAAAAACATGTGAAAATTTTGAAAATTTCAAAAAGAAAAATCTTTTATGTTCTTCCTTCTGACATATGTTTGGAAAAAATGAAAAAGTTGAAAATCCTAAAAATGTTTGTTTTCAAAATCGGGTATAAAATCAAGCATTGGTTTTGAGAAAATCCATATAAAAACCTGAATTGTCTTATAATCCTTTTGTGCACAACCCTTCTCTTTTGCATATACTTTCCTAGAAATCAAAGAACTTGAGAGTTATCAAAGCAAAGAGGAAGATCCCCCATCCATGAGGATGATCGAGCCTCCAAGCTTCCCAAATTCCATAAAATCCTTGACTTGAAAAACCTTCAAATTTCGTAGGAGGGATTTCCTAGAAGTCAATTTAGGGAATGAACCTAACCGAAAATGCATCAAAGGTTAGGATCATGCAATGCCAAAAACCAAGATCGTGTATGTCATTCATTCATCACATTAAAAATCATTCATCACATGCCACAATAGGAGTCAGCCATAGTGTATGAATGCTCACGTCATCTCCTCCAAATAAGGCCAGGTAAATTGCATTCCTTTCATGAAGACTGAATACATTCATGATTTCATAAAACGTGTATATCCACCGTATCATATGAAATACATTTTACATGTCATTTACATGAGTCACTCATAAGAGGCCCACATCCTCTTGTAAGGTAGCGACCCAAGTGGGATGGTCCCTATGTTGTAAGAAGGGCACCATAAATAATGCATATTGGTTAATTGATGTTGAGGGAAGAAATTTAAAATACCTTATAAATGCCCAATACTTGAAAAAATATAGGGTCTATTCTAAATTCTTTTGAATTTTTTAAAAAAATGAATCTCCTTTGAATTTCTTGAAAGAAGGACCGAAATGAATTATATGACCTTGAATTAGGGAATTGATGCTTTATAAAAAGTACAGTTTCTAAAATCATTTGGTAACATTTCAAAAATCTTTGGCTTACTAAATGAGGCCTAGTTCAAAATAGCAAAATATATTCAAATGATAGTTCCTATTAGGAAATAGGATGTTCGTGGCTGAATTGAGTATCTAAAGGGATGAATTGTATTCCCCACTTCATTTCTCCCCCAAAAGGAAAATTGACAAAAATCAAAAGAAAAGGAAGAAAAACAAAACCTCCAATATAGAGGTCTTCCGAAAAGAAAAAGAAAAGAAAAGGGAAAACAAAAACCTCAAATATAGAGGTACCATTCGAAAGAAGAAAAAAAAGAGTCAAAGCTCAAAAGAGCAATCTTCCATCAAACAATTTCTTTACATTATACTACGGGACGCTTCAAAAGGGACCATGGGAAACTCTTTCTCAAAATCCCCGCAACTCATCCCAATGGAGAAAAGTTTACCATTAAAATCCTAGAGTAGGAATAGGACATATTTATTTGGATTTCATTTTGTTTGAGAATTAGATGTTGTTGTGTAACTCCACCCATGTAAGGGATCACCCTTGCATTGCCGGTCCCAAGCCCGGATAAAGGAGGAGGGTTGTGTTAGGCTTCCGACAGCCAGCATAAAACTTCGTCGGATTTTTTACAACATGGATTACAAAAATTATGAGCATTGCTTTGGGGCGTTCCCGCCTAGCGACGTGTTGCAGAGCCCGAATGCAGCAAGAAGTAAGCAAGGGCCACTACATTTTCGCCCGAATGTAGTGAATCAATTGCAGAGAGGGTTCCCACATCATGGACGGGTGTGGGTAAAGAAGTTAGTACCGCTACATTGCCGCCTGAATGTAGTGAAAAATTTTCAGAGAGGGTCTCCACAATTTGATTATGGACGGATGCGGGGGGTAAGGAAGCTAGTCCTAGATAATAAGATTCGTATTGGTTCTTGGAATATCGGAACATTATCGGGTAAGCTAATGGAGGTGGTAGATACTATGATTCAGAGAAAGATACATATTCTATGTTTACAAGAGACAAAATGGGTTGGAGAAAAAGCAAAGGAGATAGAGGATATAGGTTTTAAATTATGGTACTCAGGTAAAGAAAAGGCTCGAAACGGAGTTGGTATTATCATAAATAAAGATTTAAAGGAGAGTGTAGTAGACATAGGAGAGTGTAGTAGAGATACAACGATATGGTGACTGAATCATGATGTTGAAATTAGTGTTAGGAGCAGAGGTTTTGAATATAGTTTGTGCTTACGCACCCCAAGTAGGACTAGAAGATAGTATAAAGACAGTTTTTTGGGAAGAGTTAGATAAGGTGTTTCAAAAGATTCCACCAAAGGGAGATGATTTGTTTAGGAGGAGATTTAAATGGACATGTCGGTAAAGAGGCATTAGGATATCAAGGGATTCATGGAAACTTTGGTTTTGGAGATATAAATGAGGAAGGTAGGGAGATTTTAAATTTTGCTATGTCATTTGATCTCATTATAGCTAATAAATCTTCAAAAAACGAGATGAACATTTAATTACTTATAAGAGTGGCTTATCACAAACACAAATTGATTACTTTATTTGTAGAAAAAAAGATAGAGCGTGTTGTAAAGATTGTAAGGTAATTCTTGGAGAAAGCTTAACCACCCAACATCGACTTTTAGTTATGGATTTACAAATAAAAAAATGGACAAAAAAGAAAAGAGTGCATCGAGCTATTCAGACTAAATGGTGAAACCTCAAAAGCAAGAAAGAAGATATATTTAAACAGAAAGTCCTTCAAGGAGATGTTTGTAATTATGTTGGCACACCCTGTGATATGTAGAACAATATGGCTATATATATTAGGAAAGTGGTGAAAGATGTGTTAGGGGTATCTAAGGGAGATGTACCGGCACAAAAAGAAACTTGGTGGTGGAGTGAAGTAGTACAAAATAAAATCAAGGCAAAGAGGGCATGTTACAAATTACATTGCTAAGAAAACTAGTGAAACTTTAGAAGCTTATAAGAAAGCAAAGAAGGAAGTGAAAATGGCCGTTAGTGAAGCAAAAGCTAAGATTTGGGATGACTTATATAAAAAACTCAACTCAAAAGAGGGTGAAAGAGATATTTTTAGGATAACTAGGGCTAGAGATAAGAAAACTAAAGATCTTAATTATGTTAGATGCATAAAAGACGATGATGAAAAAATTCTAGTGGCAAATGATGATATAAGAAATAGATGGAAAAACTATTTTTATAATCTTTTTAATGAAAATAAAGATGGTAGTATTAGTTTAGGAGATTTAGCCAAGTCAGAAAAGTATATAAATCACAATTTCTACCGACGTATTCAAAAGAATGAAGTCAAAGAGGCTCTTAAACATATGAAGGGTGGTAAATCGGTAGGACCAGATAATATTCTTATAGAAGTTTGGAAAATACTAGGAGAAATAGGAATCACTTGGCTCACAAGACTATTTAATGAAATATGGAAAAACCAAAAGATGCCCGAGGAATGGAGAGCAAGTACACTTATACCCATATATAAGAACAAAGGAGACATTCAAAATTGTGCGAATTATCGAGGTATCAAGTTAATGAGTCATACTATGAAATTATGGGAAAGAATTATTGAACATAGGTTAAGACAAGTATCAAGTACAACAGAGAACCAATTTGGATTTATGTCAGGCAGATCTACTATTGAAGCGATTCACCTTTTGAGACGTCTTATGGAACATTTTAGAGCAGGAAAAAAAGACCTTCACATGATATTTATTAATGTAGAAAAAGCTTATGATAGAGTACCGAGGGAGGTTCTTTGGAGAACATTGGAAAAAAGAGGTATCCCATTGACATATATTAACCTTATAAGAGACATGTATGATGTGCAAAACATGTGTGAGGACTCATGAAGGAACGACAAACTTCTTTGAAGTTAATATTGGGTTACATCAAGGATGAACTTTAAGTCCATACTTATTTATAATGGTGATGGATAAGTTAACAAAACATATTTAAGATGAAGTACCTTGGTGTATGTTATTTGCAGATGACATTGTATTAGTGGAGGAGTCTAAGGAAAAAGTTAATAGAAAATTGGAATTATGGAGAGAAACATTAGAAAGCAAAGGCCTCCAACTTCGTAGAACAAAGACAGAATATATGGAATGTAAGTTTGATCATTTGGCTACTTCAGAGGACATAGAAATTAAAATTGGCACACATTGCATTCTCGAAAAGGAAAGTTTTAAATACGTAGGGTCAATTTTTCAAAGTGATGGAAGAATTGATGGAGATGTTACACATAGAATTAATGCTGGTTGGTTAAAATGGAGAGCAGCATCAGGTATTCTTTGTGATAAGAAGATACCATTAAAATTAAAAGGTAAATATTATAGAGCAGCAATTAGGCCTGCCATATTTTATGGTTCTGAGTGTTGGGTAGTTAATCATCAACATGTACAAAAGATGTCTGTGACAGAAATGAAGATGTTGAGATGGATGAGTGGTCATACAAGAAAAGACCATATACATAATGAGGTTTTTAGAAACAAATTAGGAGTGACACCAATAGAGGATAAAATGAGAGAACATCGTTTAAGATGGTTTGGACATATAGAAAGAAGATCAAAAGAAGAACCTGTAAGAAGGTTAGAAAAACTAAATTTGGAAAGTATTAAAAGAGGTAGAGGATGACCACAAAAGTGTTGGAAAGAAACAATAAAGAATGATCTAGCTTATTGTGAGTTAACTGCTAACATGGCACACGATAGGGATCTGTGGAAACAAAGAATCCATGTAGCCGACCCCGTCTAGTATGGGAAAAGGCTTAGTTGTTGTTTGTATTAGATCTTGTTGTGTGATAAATTGAATTTTGGAATGTTATTAAAAGTTTTGTACAAAACCTCTCCTAAGTAGTGAGTATTAAGATAATACTGAGTGAGGGGAAATTAAGAAATTGAAAATCCTTTTTAATAGAAACCAAAAGGAGTTCTCTCTTTGAAAAGAAATTTTGAAAACCCTAAACATGAAAAGAAATAATATAGGGGCCATCTTGCTTGGGGAAGCCGACCTTCATAGGATTCTTCTTGAGGTCACAAATAACAGATATGGGTCTCTAAACATCCACTTCATTCACCTCATATTCCATATACATTCATAAAGTGGTCGTCCCTACATGATCAACCTAGGACCAGGTATTCTCTTGTCAAATCCCCTTTGTCTAAGATCCCCTCCTACACAAAAAATAAATCCAAGGAAATAGATGTTATTAAATCTGGGAAGAAAATCAAAATGGTGTTTTCTTCTCTGTCATTATCCAAATAAATTTAGATTAATGCCAAAGAGGGGCATCTGCGAACACCCAAATTTTTTTTCAAAACAAAATATTTCCATCTTTTAGAAAATTTTCTTTTTTAGGAACTTTGGATCTTTTAAGGGTTTTTTAAATAAAAATACCTTAAACAAATTTATTTTCACCCCAAAATTTTGTATCAACCTCAAAATCATGCTACATTGCATCCCTCTAAAAAAAATTCAATTTGGACAAAATTACATAAAAATGACTATTTTGCCCTTAAGATCAAATTGGCAGGATTCTGCCTTTTTAAATAATTGGCTTGTAAGAAATGATGATTTAAACAATTCCTTTTAAAACTTTGATAAAGAAAACCCATAGATGACTTCTCGTCGTTGTCAGTCAATCTCAAAACTTTCACTAAAAGAAAGACATGTAATCCTCATTAGTCTAACACATGCATTCCAAAATGTATTTCTAAAGACTGTTTCTGAAATCTCATTTAACTTTCTGTTTCTTCTATTTTAAGGCAACTCTTCAAATTATTCACTCATGTAATGAGAATATTCTTTTCAAGGCTTGCTTTTGTCTAAGAATGCTATGTATAAAGTAGAAATTAATTGCAAACCGAGTTGCAGGTGTACGAAGAAGCACTGCACCATCTGTATATCTTCTCATCGTATACAATACAAAGGCATGATTGTGGATAAATTTAGTGACATCTTGACAACACTCAATTGTTGTCTTTATCTCATCTATCTCACCAATATCCTCAAAGATGGGATCTAAACAATGGGTTGGTCATGGTGTCCAATAGAAAGTCCCATAAATATCTGCTAACTCCTTCCCTGCTACTTTATAGGTAGTTGCATTATCTGTAATGAATTCGATTACATTCTCTAGCCCAACCTCGCATATCACCTTATTAAATTCTTGCCTTAGGATCTCTTGAGTATGTATCTCCTCTGACATATCTAAAGATCACAAAAACATAAGTCCTTTAGGAGAATGGACAAAAAAGTTTAATAAAGTTCTTTTTCATCTATTTGTCCATCCGTCTGTCATGATAGTGCATCTTGTCTCCTTTCATGACTCTCTTAAAGTCGAACAATATTTTTGCACTTTAAAAATAATTTTATCTATAATTAATTGAACTACATTATCAAGCCCAATTTCCAATATCATATCTTAGAACTTCTGTAGTATGTCATTCCTCTAACATGTTTAGGGATTTAAAAAATATTAGTCCTTTAAAACAATAAACAAGGAAGTTTAACAAAGTCTTTTCTCACCTATTTGTTAATTCGTCTGCCATGACGTTGCATCCTGTCTCCTTCTATGACTCTCTCAAAGTCGAACAATATTCTTGGACTTCAAGGATAGTCTTATTTAATAGTTTTCCTCTCAACTTTTGATAAGATGATATCTTATATCTTGGGCCAATATTAGCAATGACATCTATCATTGTTTGAAAATGAAAAGAATTTGCTGCATTAAATGGAATGCATGCATCATAAAACCATCTATGCATCATAAAACTATCTCCCCATTGTAAGGTTTGCATGCTTATGCAATTGCACTGAAGCTAGGAGGAAAATCCTCTAGTACTTCCTCTTCTACCACTTGCAACCCCTTTACCACTTATACACTCTTCAATAACCCTCTTTCTCTTGGTTGGTGGTCGAAAACTACTACTATCTCTATCCTGATATCAGAAGAGATGCTATAATCACCACCACTAAGTTCAACATCCTCTTCCTCAAACATCCCTATATCTTTTTTTTCTTATCTCTTTTCAATTATACTTTCAATCATATATAATTATATATAGACACTGCAATTTAATTGCTTCTGGCACTCTCATAACTTTGCCCGTGTAAGGGCAACCTCTTTTCTAGTCCATGTTAGGTGATGTTTTAAACGAAAAATTCTATCACTAATCACCTTCTCACATAAAACACATTTTATTTTCAATATTTTTCCCTCAACTACAGAATCCCACTGCCATATCGGATCATCAAACTGAGATTAGAAGTCCCTAACACCCCTTTCGGTCATCTTAATTTAACACTTCAATCTTAATACACCTCAAAATAAAAGCACCTCATAAATTCCCAATCTTCACTTCATAAATCACCAAAACACTCAAGTAGAGGGTCTCCCACTTCACAAATACAATGAAAAGATATTCACGCACTTCATATATTATTATTTAAAAAAACAAATAACACAAGAAAATACCAAATATATGGAAAAAAAGCAAAAAAACCTATATCACAACCACAAGATCATCAATGTTGTCACTATAGGAGTAATCGTGGCGTTTAAGACCCGAAAACCATTTGAGATGCCTCACCCAAGCTTGAAGTTGCCTTGGAGCACTTGAAAGCAACAAACGGAAGCTATAGACTCTGCAGAAACATGGGGTTATGTTCGGCCGACGGACCATTTATAAAGGTCCAAGGTGTATCAATGTATTGTACGATCTAAGCAATACACCAATCATGTGGAACGATAAGTTCGATACAATATGTATCACATTGTATCGTACGATATAGTGCGATACGGATAACACTGGGTTTAATCACACCATGGTGTGATCTACCACCTTCTAGTTCAGGCAATATTAAATTGCATGCTTGCCTTAATCACACCATGATCCTAGTGCCAGACCCAGTAATGGGATTGGTCAGTGTTATTTATACAATACAATGCGATAAGTATCATATCGTGGAGCTCCACGATCCGATATACTTTTGTGTATCGCATATGGTAAATTATCGGGTTGTATTATGCGATACAACTCGTATCACACGATACAACCAATATCACCCATATCGTACGATACAGACGATACGGTCAGGACCCATATAAAGGGTCATTGACCGAATAGAAACCCGCATTTTTACGGATTTTTAGCATTTGTTGGAGTCTCTCAAGTTACTCTCCAGTGGCTCCTAAGATGTTCAAGGTGCTCTATAACGACTTTGCAAGGCTCTCAACCCGGGTTGTGGTACATATTTTTGCTTTTTTCATATTTATTTTCTTTGTATTTGTTGTTTTTTTGTGTCATTTGTGTTTTTTTTTTTTGAATGATAATATATGAAGTTATAAAATGCGTGGATATGATTTTTATTGTATTCGTTAAGTGACAACACTCTATTTGAGTGTTAAGTGAAGATTGAGGATTTATGAAGTGCTTTTATTTTAAGGTTTTTTATTAGATTAAAGTCTTCAATTGAGATGGTAGGAAGGGTTGTTAGGAACTCCCAATCTCGGTTCGATGATTGAACATGGTAGTAGAGTACACCAGTTGAGGGAAACAAATTGAAGATACAATATTTGTTTTGTAAGAAGGTGGTTAGTAGTGAAATTTCACTATTAAAATCACCTAGTAAGGACTAGGAAAGAAATTATTTCTTGCACGGGAAGAGTTAGGAAATCGGCAGAAGCCATTAAATGATAATGTCTACAGATGATTGAAAACATACTTAGAGGAGACAATAGAAGGATGATTTAGAGATGTTTAAAGAAGAAGATGTTGTTGTTGTTGGATTGATTGATAGTAGTAGTTTTCAACCACCAACCAGGAGAAAGAGGGTTGTTGAAGATGTTGCAAGCATTGTTATCCGTATCGCACCATATCGTACAATACGATGTGATATACGATAACTTGTATCGTAAGATTATCATGTCGTATCATGCGATATGGGTTGTATTGCACGATACGCCTAAGGGCCCTTTTAGTCGAACAAAAACCCGTAGTTTTGCGAGTTTTGGGGCTTCTATTTCTTCCCCTCTCGTGTGTTCATAGTTTCCTAACACACTTTCCCCCGTTAATGGCGTTCAAGGCTTAAACGAAAGTGCTCTACGACGTTCGTGAAAGCCCCCAACTTGGATTGTGGTATACATTTTTTATTTTTTTGAGATTTTTTCTTTGTATTTGTTATTTTTTAGTTTTTTTTAATATTTTTTTAATGACAAAATATGACATTATGAAGTGCATGGATATAATTTTTATTGCATTCGTGAAGTGGTAGACACTCTATTTTAGTGTTATGTAAAGATTGAGGATTTATGAAGTGCTTTTATTTTTTAGGTTTTTTATTGAATTGAAGTGCTCAATTGAGATAGCAGGAAGAGGGTGTTAGGGACTCTCAATCTCGGTGTAATGATCCGACATGATAGTGGGGTACAATAGTTGAGGGTTTTAGATTGAACATCAATGCTTGTTTTGTGAGGTGGTTACTGGTGGAATTTCATAATTGAAACACCACTTAGCAGGGACTAGGAAAGAAGTTGCTATTTGCACGGGCAGAGTCAAAAGTTTACCAAAAGGCATTAAAATGATTAAGAGCATACATGAGAGAAGACAACTGAAGGATGATTTAGGGATGTTTAAGGAAGATGATGATAATGCTATTGGATTGACTTATAGTATTCCTTGATATGTATAACAGAGATTGGTAGTAGTAGTTCTCGTCCATCAAAAAAGGAAAAGAGGGTTGCTAAAGATTTTGTAAGTGGAAGTGGTAGAAGAGGAAGCTTAGGAAGGAGTAGATGAAGAGCTTCCTCTAGCATACATTCATTTTTTCCTCCTAGCACTACATATGGTGATCAACCTGAAATTCGTGTTGCTATTGGCTTCAGAATAAATGTATGATCAGGCAGATCTTATAATAGATATATAGTTTTATGATGCATGCATTCCATTTAATGTAATAAACAATTTTCATTTTCAAGCAATGACAGATGCAATTGCTAATATTTGATACAAGATGCCCTCTTATCAAAAGTTGAGAGGAAAGTTATTAGATAAGATCGTCGTTGAAGTGCAAGAATATTGTTCAACTTTAAGAGTCATGAAAGGAGAGAAGATGCATTATCATGGCAGACGGATGGATAGATAGGCGAGGAAGGACCTTGTTAAACTTTCTTGTCTACTGTCCTAAAGGACTTATGTTTTTGAGATGTCTAGACATGTTAGAGGAGAGGCATACTGCAAAGATCCTAAGGAAAGAGTTTGATAATATAATATGCGAGGTTGGACTAGAGAATGTAGTTCAATTCATTATAGATAATGTAACTAACTATAAAACAACTGGGAATGAGGTAGTAGATACTTATAGGACTTTCTATTGGACACCATATGTAGCCCATTATTTAGATCTCATCCTTGAGGATATTGGTGAGATGGATGAGATAACGGCAACAACTGAGTGTTGCAAAGATATCACCAAATTTATCTACAACCATACCTTTGTATAGATGTAACTCGGTTTGCAATTAATTTCTTATCTGTATAGAGTATTGTGAGACAGAAGCAAGCTTTCATTTCTTTGTATATCTGTAAGAGAATGTTCTCCTCAGATGAGTAGTAATAATTTGTAGAGTTTTTCAAAATAAAAGAAATAGAAAGTTGAATGAGATTTTTAGAGATAGTGTTAAGGAGTATATTTTGGAATGCATGTGTTAGACTGTTAAGGATTACATGTCCTTTAGTGAAAAAGTTTTGAGATTGGTTGATAGCGAGGAGAAACCATGTATGGGCTACCTTTATGAAGTCATGGATAGTGCAAAAGAAGTCATTAGAAATAATTTTAATGAAAGAAAAAGAGATTATGTACCGTGTGAAAAATTATAGATAATAGATGTAATAAACAATTGCATCAGCCTATTCATGTAGCAACATATTACCTAAACCCAACATTTAGGTACTCAATAAGCTTCTAAATGAACAGTGAGATTAATCGAGGCATCATTGATTGTATAGATAGATTAATCCCTGATAAGAGTAGAGCAGATGCTATACATCGAGAGATGGAGATCTATGATAATGTTCTTCACTTAATGGGTTTGGTTGTAGCAATTCGCAACCGCACTAATATGCACATAGGTAAATTGTTTATCTTCGTATTTAAGTTTCTTAAATCTTATATTATTGTGGATTAAGTCCCTAATGTTTATCTTTTTCTATATATATTTGGTGGAATAGGTTTGGAAGTGATTGCTCAAACCTTAGAGATTTTGCAGTAAGAGTTTTGAGCCAAACCTGTAGTGCAACGGGTTGTGAAAGAAATTGGACTGTCTTTGAATACATCCATACAAAAAAGTACAACAGGTTAGAAAATAAGCGGCTGAATGACTTAGTTTTCATCCGTTGTAACATGCTGCTTCACCAAAGATAATCTTGTATTAGTTACTGCTTAAAGATTCAATTTAATATATTGTTTGATTTCAATTATTAATGTTATTTACTAATTACTTATCTTTCTTTCTTGTAGGCAATTAAACAAGGTAAATAGATAAGAAAGCTAATTTGATCCAATAAGTTTGGATAATTTTGATATATTAGAGGAGTGAATTATGAAAGATAACGAAGAAAATGCACTCTTAACCGAAGAAGACATTAGATGGATTAATTTGGAAGGAGCGCAATAATATCATCAAGGAGATGAAGATTTTGATTTTGAAGCAAAAGGTGGTAAAGATATTTAGCAAGGAGAAGATGAAGATTATTTAGTTGATGATCCTGATTTCAATATGTAAATATAAATATATTTCATTTTTTTGCTTCAAAATATGTAATTTTTTTTCAATTATTCAATGGTGAATGATTAATATGTACTAAACTTTGTATTATATGAATTCTTTGCAATTATCAGATTTTTTCAATTTTTTAAAGATTTTTAATACTTTTTTTAATATTAAAGTATGATACGATACACTCGTATCGTGGATCAAAATGATACACAATACGATACGCGTTGAATAACACTGGTTGCAAGTGAAGGTGGTAGAAGAGGAAGGAGTAGAGGAAGAGCTTCTTTTGACATACAATAAATTTTTCCTCCTAGCACTACACATGGTGCTCAACCTGGAATTCGTGCTGCTATAATTTTAAAGTAATTACATGAGCAAGCAAACCTTGTAGCGGGCAAATGGTTTTATGATGCATGCATTTCATTTAATGCAGCAAACCGTTTTTATTTTCAAGCAATGATAGATACAATTGCTAACATTGGTCTAGGATATAAGATGCCTTTTTATCAAAAGTTAAGAGGGAAAGATAAGATTGTTATTGAAATTCAGGAGTATTATTTCACTTTGAGAGTCATGGAATGAGACATGATGTACTATTATGGCAGACGGATGAACAAATATAAGATAAATAACTTTATTAAACTTTGTTATCCATTCTCCTAAAGGACTTATGTTTTTGAGATCCTTAAATATGTCAGAGTAGAGGCATATTGAAGAGATCCTAAGGCAAGAGTTTGATAAGGTGATATCCGAAGTTGGGCTAGAGAATATAGTCCAATTAATTACAGATAATATAACTAACTATAAATCGCTCAGAAGAAGTTAACATATACTTATGGGACTTTCTATTGGACACCATGTGCAACCCATTATTTAGATCTCATCCTTGAGGATATTGGTGAGACGGATGAGATAAAGGCAACAACTGACTATTGTTGAGATATCACCAAATTTATCTACAACCATGATTTTGTATTATAAATGATGAGGAGATATACAGATGGTACACAACTCCTTCGTACAGCTGTAACTCGGTTTGTAGCTAATTTTTTATCAATACAGAGTATTGTGAAACAAAAACAAGCCTTGAAGAGAATTACGAGTACAATGATCCTTGAAGAGATAAATGCAACAATTGAGTATTGAAAGATATCATCAAATTTATCTACAACCATGCTATGTAAGGGATCACCCTTTCATTGTCAGTCCCAAGCCCGGATAAAGGAGGGTTCTGTTAGGCTTCTAACAACCAACATAAAACTTTATCGGATTTTTATACCATGGATTGCACAAATTAAGAGCATTGCTTTGGAGCATCCCCGCCTAGCGAAGCGCTGCAGAGCCCGAATATAGTGATAAGTAAGCAATGATTACTACATTTTCGCCTAGATGTAGTCAATCAATTGAAGAGAGGATTCCTACATCATGAACGGGTGTGGGTAAGAAGTTAGTCCCGCTACATTGCCGTCCGAATGTAGTTGCAGACATGAAAATTTTCACTCCAAAGTTTATGGGAAACTTGAAGTGAAAGCTTCCACACCTACGCTTGCGCGAGCGTGCTAGCTAGTTCGAAACTAGCAAATATTTTAAAAAATTTAGATTTCTAGGTGATTTAAGCAAGCAGTATCTTTTCACTCAAACCTTCTTCAACCAATGCTTATGGGTCGGTATTGAGCGTTTAGAAATTTCAATTTTACAGCAAATAAAACTCCATTCCACGTGAAAAGTGTTTTTGAAAGAGTTTTGAGTTGTGCACCTTGATTCAATACTTGAAACTGTTTTCAGAGCTTGTGTCTAAAATGGATTTGAATACGTTAAAGGCCTCCAAAAATCTTCCAAATTTTATCACACTAAGCTGGTAGTATGGAGAGCCTGTAGCCTTTTACAAATATGAATTCGGAGCAGTATTGAATCAGAATTAAATATTGAAATCAGACTCACTCATTGACTCGGAACAGTTCTGTTTCAGAAATACAGAGACTCAAAGAGGAGGCTTTATCTTCCTACCTAGAACTCCGATTTTGATGATTTTGATGTTTCTAGAAAGCTATGGATGTTAGCTTTTCAATGCATCAAAAATCAAATTGTTTGGATTCCCGTGGATAGAGATATGAGACTTTTACCCAACCTCTGTTTCAGGAAATCCGACTGTGTAACAGAAGTATAGAAACTGAGTCGGTCTTTATCCAATTTTATTACGTGGCTGCACGATCCTAAAAATCTTGCCAATTTTATTTAGAGTGACCTGATGTGTATGGAGTAAGTGTGCCAAATTTCAAGTTAATCGGAGCAAGCATCAAGAAATTAAAATTTCGAAAACAGACATATGCAGAGATGCTGAAATCTTGTTTTCTGTTTTTATGAATGTAATGATGCAAACTCACACGAATTCAAAATGCAACAACCCTTCAATCCCCAAAGCAAATTGTTGGAATGTAAATGAATTGAAAGTATTTTATAGCTTAAGCATAGAGGAGATTAGAAGTATAAGACGATTATAGAGTATATTGGGGTAGGAGTTTAATTAAACACTAGTGTGTGTTTGATAGTGATTCATCCATGAAATAAAACTTGCAGCAAATCTAACTATTACAACATGGGGGGAGATGAAACTCGATTATTACAACCCCATTTAATGAATCAAACGAAGAGAATTGAAATTGAGATTGAGCAAAAGAAGTCTTACACGATTTTGGAAGATAATCAAACTGAACTTCAAGAATGAAGTCGGCAAGTCTTGGACGTCTTCCTTCAAGCTCCCACAATTTCTCCCCTAGCTTCTCTCTTCTTCTTCACCCTCTAATGGACGTCCCTCCTTGTTGGAAATCCCTGCTCCTAGCCTAGCACACACCCCAAAGTTTACAGCCTCTCTCTCTCCAAATCCTTCCCCCTTCTATGGGGCGGGTTGGACCAGCTTTTTGTTGGTTCTTGATCCAATTTGGTCCAGCCATATGTGGTCCCCTTGGTGGTGAGTTGGACCAGCCCCATGTGGGCTGGTTCTACTTGGATCGGCCTTGATCTTGGTTCCACCAAATGCTCCAATTTGACTTGGCCGACTAATGCTATGCTTCTTGGCCTTGATGAACTTACAACTTGATATTTCCTAAGCTTGATCGATTTGAATTCAACTTGACATGAGCTTGCCCACTTGATGTTTGACTTGTATTGAATCAAACTCCCTATATTCGGTCCTCAAATTGGAACTTGATAGCTTGAGATTTCGTTGACCAACTCGATCTTGTCTTGAATTTTTACTTGCTGAAGTCGACTTTGATTCCTTCCAGTCCTTGATTTGAATTAGATGGATTCTTGATTTGATTCAACTGCACGGATGTGGGGGTAAGGAAGCTAGTCTTAGATAATAAGATTCGTATTGGTTCTTGGAATATCAGAACATTATCCGGTAAGCTAATGAAGGTAGTAGATAATATGATTCGGAGGAAGATTCATATTATATGTTTACAACAGACAAAGTGGGTTGGAGAAAAAGAAAGGAGATAGAGGATATAGATTTTAAATTATGGTACTCCGGTAAGGAAAGTGCTCAAAACAGAGTTGGTATTATCATAAATAAAGATTTAAAGGATAGTGTAGTAGACATAAACAATATGGTGACTGAATCATGACGTTTAAATTAGTGTTAGGAGTAAATGTTTTGAATATAGTTTGTACTTACGCATCCCAAGTAAGACTTGAAGATAATATAAAGACAGTTTTTTGGGAAGAGTTAGATAAGGTGATTCAAAGGATTTCACAAAGGGAGATGATTTGTTTAAGAGGAGACTTCAATGGATATGTCGGTAAAGAGGCATTGGTATTCATGAAAACTTTGGTTTTGGGGATATAAATGAGGAAGGTAGGGAGATTTTAAATTTTGCTATGGCATTTGATCTCTTTATAGATAATATAATATTAAAAAAACTAGATGAACATTTAATTACTTATAAGAGTGGCTTATCACAAATACAAATTGATTACTTTATTTATAGAAAAAAAATAGAGTGTGGTGTAAAGATTGTAAGGTAATTCTAGGAGAAAGCTTAACCTCCTAACATCGACTTTTAGTTATGAATTTATAAATAAAAAAATGAACAAAGAAGAAAAGAGTGCATCGAGCTATTGAGACTAAATGGTGGAACCTCAAAAGTGAGAAAGAAGATATATTTAAACAGAAAGTCCTTCAAGGTATTGTTTGAAATTATGTTGGTCCACCCTTTGATATGTGGAACAATATGACTATACATATTAGGAAAGTGGCGAAAGATGTGTTAAGGTATCGAAGGTAGGTGTACCGACACAAAAAGAAGCTTGGTGGTGGAGTGAAGTAGTGCAAAATAAAATCAAGGCAAAGAGGGCATGATAAAAATTACATTATGCTAAGGAAGCGAAAAAGGTAATCAGTAAAGCAAAAGCTAAAATTTGAGATGATTTATATAAAAAACTCAACTCAAAAGAGGGTGAAAGAGATATTTTTACGATAGTTAGGGCTAGAGATAAGAAAAGTAAAGATCTTAATTATGTTAGATTCATCAATGACAAAGATGAAAAAATTCTAGTGGCAAATGATGATATAAGAAATAGATGGAAAATAAAGATGTTAGTATTAATTTAGGAGAGTTAGCCAAATCAGAAAAGTATATAAACCACAATTTCTACCGACATATTCAAAAGAATGAAGTCAAAGAGGCTCTTAAACATATGAAGGGTGGTAAATCGGTAGGACCAGACAATATTCTTATAGAAGTTTGGAAAATACTGGGAGAAATAGAAATCACTCGGCTCAAAAGACTATTTAATGAAATATGGAGAAACCAAAAGATGCCCGAGGAATGGAGAGCGAGTACACTTATACCCATATATAAGAACAAGGGAGACATTTAGAATTGTGTGAATTATCGAGGTATCAAGTTAATGAGTCATACTATGAAATTGTGGGAAAGAATTATCGAATAAAGGTTAAGACAAGTATCAAGTACAAAAGAGAACCAATTTGGTTTCATGTCAGGCAAATCTACTTTTGAACCGATTCACCTTTTGAAATGTCGTATGGAACATTTTAGAGCAAAAAAAAAAAGACCTTCACATGATATTTATTGATATAGAAAAAGCTTATGATAGGGTACCGAGGGAGGTTCTTTGGAGAACCTTGGAAAAAAGAGGTATCCCATTGACATACATTAATCTTATAAGAGACATGAATGATGGTGCAAAAACATGTGTGAGGACTCATGAAGGAATGAGAGACTTCTTTGAAGTTAATATTGGGTTACATCAAGGATGAACTTTAAGTCCATACTTATTTATAATGGTGATTGATGAGTTAACAAAACATATTCAAGATGAAGTACCTTGGTGTATGCTATTTGTAGATGACATTGTGTTAGTGGAGGAGTCTAAGGAAAAGGTTAATAGAAAATTGAAACTATGGAGAGAAACATTAAAATGCAAAGGCCTCCGACTTAATAGAACAAAGACAAAATATATGGAATGTAAGTTTGATTATTTGGTTACTTCAGAGGATAAAAATTAATATTGACACACATTGCATCCCCCAAAAGGAAAGTTTTAAATACTTAGGGTCAAATTTTCAGAGTGATGGAATAATTTATGGAGAGGTTACATATAAAATTAATGCTGGTTGGTTAAAATGCAGAGTATCAAGTTTTCTTTGTGATAAGAAGATACCATTAAAGTTAAAAGGTAAATATTATAAAGCAACAATTAGACCTGTCATGTTTTATGGTTATGAGTGTTGGGCAATTAATCATCAACATATACAAAAGATGTCTGTAACAGAAATGAAGATGTTGAGATGGATGAGTGGTCATAAAAGAAAAGACCATATACATAATGAGATTATTAGAAACAAATTAGGAGTGACACCAATAGAGAATAAAATGAGAGAATATCGTTTAAGATGGTTTGGACATATAGAAAGAAGATCAAAAGAATAACTTATAAGAAGGTATGAAAACTAAATTTGGAAAGTATTAAAAGAGGTAGAGGACGACCACAAAAGTGTTGGAATGAAACAATAAAAAATGATAAATGCTAACATGGCACATGATAGGGCTATGTGGAAACAAAGAATCCATGTAGCTGACCTCGTTTAGTATGGGAACATGCTTAGTTGTAGTAGTTATAGATTGTGAAACAAAAACAAGCCTTAAAGAGAATGTTCTTCTTAGATGAGTGACTATAATTTGTAGAGTTGTCACAAAATAGAATAAATAGAAAATATAAGAAACATAAACTTAAATAAGATTTTAGAGACAGTCTTTAGGAGTATATTTTGAAATGCCTGTGTTACACTATTGAGGATTACATGTCTTTTAGTGAAAGTTTTGAGATTGACTGATAGAGAAGAGAAACCTTTATACACTATCTTTATGAAGCAATGGATGGGACAAAAGAAATCATTAGAAGTAATTTCATAATTTCAATGGAAGAAAGAGAGATTATGTGTTCGTGTGGAACATTATAGATAACAGATGGAACAAACAATCGCAGAAGCATATTCATGCAACAACTTATTAACTAAATCCAACATTCAAGTACAACTTATTACCTAAACCCAACATTTAGGTATTCAGTTAGCTTTAAAAGATACGGTGAGGTAAATCGAGGTATCATTGATTGTATAGATAGATTAGTCCCTCATGAAAATGGAGCATATGTTATACATCGAGAGACGAAAATCTAGTATAATGCTCTTCACTTGATGGGCTTGCTTGTAGCGATTCACAACTGCATTAATATGCGCTAAAGTAAAATGTTTATCTTCATATTTAAGTTTCTTAAATCTTATATTATTTTGGATTAAGTCCTTGATGTTTGACTTTTTCTATTAGATTTTTGGTAGAATAGGTTTGGAAGTGATTTTCCAAACCTTAGAGATTTTGCAGTAAGAGTTATGAGTTAAATCTTAGTGCAACGGGTTGAGAAAGGAATTGAAGTATCTTTGAATACATCCACACAAAAAGCACAACAGGTTGAAGCATAAGCGACTCAATCACTTAGTTTTCATCTGTTGTAACATACGGCTCCGATAGAGGTAATCTTGTATTAGTTACTACTTAAAGATTAATTCAATATTTTATTTAACTTTTATTGTTAATGTTATTTACTAATTACTTGTCTTTCTTTCTTACAAGCAATTAAAAAAGTTAAATAGGGAAGAAAACCAATTTGATCAAATAAGTTTAGATACCTTTGATTTATTAGAGGAGTGGATTATGAAAGATAATGAAGCAAATACACTTCTAACCGAAGAAGACATTGCATGGATTAATTTGGAAGGAGCATAACAACAACATCATCAAGGGGATGCAAATTTTGATTTTGAAGGTGAGAATCTTCAACAAGGAGAAGATAAAAATTATTTAGTTAATGATCCTGAGAATCTTCAATAAGGAGAAGATGAAAATTATTTACTTAATGATTGTGATTACAATGTGTAAATGTTTTTTTTTAATTATGAAATTGTATTTTTTTTAAGGATGTCATGTGCTGCTTCAAAATATGTAATTTTTTTTTCAATTATTCAATGGTGAATGATGAATATGTACTACATTTTTGCATTATATGAATTCTTTGTAATTATCATTTTTTTTAAAATATTTTAGAATTTTACTAATTTTTTAATATTAAATTATGATACGAGGCGATACGATCATATCATATTGTGGACCAAAACGATACACGATACGATACACATCAATCAACATTGGGTTTGGTACGATTAATACAACTGGGTCTACCATTCATCAGTTACTTCTCTTCAATCTCATGTTCGGAATTTGGCATGCTGGGATCCGATACCCTTTGGCTTGCAAACAGGTCAAGAGTAATGAGAAAGGGGAAACAGTCAAAATAACACAAACATTGATGAACCTGTCAACAACAAGAAAGGTTATTGGACAAGATGGTGCATCTACACAGAGTGGACTATATATGCGAATGAAAGATCAATAATTTGGTCAGTGAATCTGCTGAGTATCAGGATCACTGTACTGGAAGCAAACACAGGTTCGTGCAAGAAATTAAGGCTATACCACCTTGAACTATCCAAAACAAGTAATTATAAAAGAATACAAGGAAACTTAATGAAGTGCTGGAGGTACTTTTGAATGCCTTTCTCGATATGTGCTTTAGTTCTTTGGTTAAGTGAAAAATTGATAAAAAAACATCAGGAATTCAGTGTATTGCTGAAATGTCATTACCATCATGTTGTATCCATTTAATTAGGATTGAACTCTTATGTGTGTGTTTGATTGACGCAAGTTTGTTCACCAGTTGTGGCATATTAAAGTTAACATATTTATCAGTCATAGACATGTTCACAAATTAGGGTGAGCCTACCATCAAGTTTCTTTGTTGTTAAAAGAATGCATCCAAGCAAAGCGTCCTTCCATAGTTGACCTTCAGCTTCCTCCAACCATGTTAGAGGCTCCTTTGGTCACTTTCTTTCAGGAATTAGTGTAATTTTAAGTCTAGCTTATGAAATAATTCCTCTACTAATGTATTGGTGTCTTTTCACCTTTTTGTTTACAGTATTTCATTGAACCTTCATCGAAACATTTATTTCGATCAAAAACAGAGGTCCTTGAGTACCTCAAGGAAGGGAAATTCAGAAGTCGACCAAGGAAAAGGGAAAAGGTAGGCATCTTCGACTGCATCTCTGCTATTTTCTATGTTTGCTTAATTGTATCTCACCGGATTATCCATTTTGAATGGAATAGAAAACATCCATGCATATAATCTAGTTTTAGGAACTAATTTTTTGACCTTGCTCCATTATGCTTTTACCCTAATGCATTTTGGGTGCTCATGAAAGGAAATGAATGTTCTCTTCATTGATAGAAGAAAGGTACAATGGCAATGTTATGGTTGATTTGATTGATGTTCTTGCCTTTGTGTAAAAAGAAGATAAAGTCACATGGTGAGCAAATATGGAAATGTCGAATGGTTTTTCTCAGTAAACCGATCTCTTTAGAAACTTAGTAATATTCTACTATTCTTCTCCAACTATAGTGGCACATTTTGGAGAGATTTTCTTTTTTATTATTTGTAATTCTCATCTTCATACATAGCCATGGTCACACTCAATATCTTACAAGCTGACACTGTTTTCATGTTCAATCTCGTGCTGATGATAGCTGCCATGCAGATACATGCTTATTTTTGAATTTTTGTGCACACATATGTTTATATATAATATATAGCACAGAGGCCTGCCTTGTGGAGAAACTCAAAAAAGATTACCTTTTCTTGTCAAGAACTTTCGATATATCTACATCAGTCTCTACATGTTGTACTTCTTTTTGTCTTTCTCTCCTCTCCGTCCTTGTCACTGTCTTCTTTTCACTTTGGAAAATGTTTCAATGGGTCAGTTCCATGCAAACCCGAATCTGACTCAAACGGTTGTCACTGACAAAATAACAATACCTAATATGACCTTTTTAAGTACACTTTTATGTTATCATCAAAATGCCTCTGACCTGATGGCATGCCCTGCCCCCTCCACACTCGAAAAATCCCAAAGATTTCACGTTCAGAGTTCAGACCAGATTCAATTGTTTGATACTGAATCCTTCCAATAATCCTGTTTTTGGTTATCAACCCAAGTAAACAATTGAGCTATTAGTTGTTTAAATTCAAATCCCATCTCCCCTCTGGGAATTGGTTTATGGCATCTCTCTCTCTCTCTCTCTCTCTCTATATATATATATATATATATATATATATATATATATATATATATATATAGATAGATAGATAGATAGAGAGAGAGAGAGAGAGAGAGAGAGAGAGAGAGAGAGAGAGAGAGAGAGAGAGATGCCATAGACCAATTCCCGGAGACAGACTACTAGAGGGCTAATAGACTATAAAGAGGTTACCCACCTAATGCACATGTTTCTGTACTTGATAAAAAACCAGGATACATGTGTTTGTGTATGTGTGCGGATCATTGTGACAGTACCTTTTATAATTACAGATCGACTATTTTTGGTTTGAGGTAATAAATGGGTTTTTATCTTAAATTGCCTTTTTTATGAGTATTTTATTCCCTTTTCTCTTCTCTCTGTCTCTAGTTCATTGTTGAGTTATTTGGGCAATTTGTGGAAATTTATTAATAGGATATTTCTTTCTAATCATAGTCTCAGCAGGGCTTTCTTGCAAAATATTTTTAAAAAGTTATATTTCTAAAAGAAACTCTTGGGCAACTCTCAGCTGTTAAAAATAATTATATAAGTATAAACATAAGAACTAATTGTTCCTAAGATTGTTTTTGTTATGAAAAGGTACATAAATCATTAAAAGATCTATAGGGTCATATATATATGTATGTATCTATATATACATGTACATGTATATACACATATATGAAAGTTAAATGAAAAATAGTGAAAGGCTTAAGAAATTAGATGCAAGAGATTAGATGATGATCGAGAAAGGGAGATCATGGCCCAAAAGTGTCAGAAGAAAACGATAAAACGTGATCTTGCTTTTCTGAACTACTTGCTAATTGGATAATATATCAAGTGCGATTCTACTAAGAATCCATGTTGCAAACCCCATAGTATGGGACAAGAGTTGGTTTTGGATTGCCATAATATCATGATGAACAAATGTAAGCATTATTTTGAGAACATTGTGATACTTTCTCATTACTAAGAGTAACCTAAATTGCTGATATTCTTGCGATAATTTAAAAAATTCACTGATGCAGGTGACTGTGTTTCTGTTAATGGTTCTTATCTCAGATGATGAATGATATCCGTGGATGTTAATTTGATGCCACTTTCAGGTTCAGTTGACCAGGTTATACGTTCCATGATTTGTATCCCACAGATATATTGATTTGAGTCCATAGCTCGCTTGTATGTCTAGCTTGGTTTGTGATGTTGGAAGCAGCAAAAATAATATGTATCAAATCTGGTTTAGGATTGTTGTAAAGCTTAACTGAAATTTTCATTCGCTCAAGGAAAGCCATCTTTTATTAGTGGTATGGGCTTCAAAACGTGATGTTTGTGTAGATTTTAGACATGCATTAGCTTCTCTTGTTCAACAGTTATTTTTGTTTTAGTTATGGTGTGAAAACTAATGTCAAAGTTAAGTCTGTGTTCTATCTTGTTGTGGCCTCTAAGGCAAACGAGAGGGTGGTGCTGGTTTCCTGAAATAATAAACCCCTGATGACAGTACCATTTTTTTCGAGGGGAAGCATGGAGACAATGGTGTCTAAAAAAGTAGCTTAAAGGCTGCTTGCCACTATCCCTTATGTACTTTATCTTGCCAGATTATAGTAAGATCCAAAGAATCGGAAACCTACCTTTTTTGGTCATTGTTGTTTTTTTTTATCTAAGAAGCTCTAGAGTCAGCATTTAGCATAGGTTATTGGTTTTAGCGTAAGCTAGTATCTACTCGTCAATAATTTGTACTGGGTACCATCTACTCGTCACTAATTTGTACTGGTTACCAGTTTGGGCTGATCCGGTATCACCATTGAATCGTTCCTGATTTGGACTTGGTGAAGAGCTGTTGCGTTGCCATTAATAATGTGCCTTTTAGTTTTCGGGTTCTTGTTGATCCTTTGTCTGGCATAGTTTCTGCTTCAAAGAATAAGTGCTTTGTTGTGTCAAGAAGAACGATGCCAGAGATCAATTGAAAGCACAGATAGTGAGGCTTAGTCAAAAGTCTGAAAAGTGGCTTAAGCCATTGCAATAGTCTGCAAATCCCTTTTGTCATTCCAAAAGTTTCTCATTAGTTGTTTCCTCCTGTACATTTTTCAATCGAGTTTCCAGTTCTCTCTCTCCCTCCTCTCTCTCTCATATTCTGGAAATTGGTGAATTTTACAGGAATCTTCAGAGCAAACACCTTGTGGTTGGGTGGGAGCGTCCAAAAAGAGAACGCAGGATTTCATACTTCAGAAGCAAGATAAGGTGCGCTTTCTGGACTTTACTCCTCTCAAAAGCTTTCCCTTGTGACAATATTTCTATCTGATTTGCATCGATACTGTATTCTTGCTTTTGCACTTTATGTTCTTCTAATTATATAATGATAGAAATTTCAGAATGGTGTCCCATAACTAAAGCGTGATATACTTGATGTATAGCCTTCCAAGTGTTCTCTCTAAAGCAGGTGCTTGCAACCATTGACAACAACATTTTTCCATACTAGATGAGGTCAACTAGATGGATTTTTTGTTTCCACATAGCTCTACCATGCGCCATGCTAGCAGTTAACTCAGTATAAACTAAATCATTCTTTATAGTTTACTTCCATCACTTTTGTGGTCGTTTTCTTCCTCTTTTAACATTTTCACAATCTAGTTTTTCATATCTTCTTATGGGAGCGTCTTTTGGTCGCCTTTTTATATGTCCAAACTATCTTAAATGATTTTTCCTTATTTTATCCTCTTTTGGTGCTACTCCCAATTTGTTTATAATAACCTCATTATGCATATGGTTTTTCCTTGTGTAACCACTTATCCATCTTAACATCTTCGTTTTTGTTATAGACATCTTTTGTACATGTTGATGATTAACTGCTCAATGCTCATAACCATAAAACATAGTAGGTTAATTGCTGCTTTATAATATTTACCTTTTAACTTTAATAATATCTTCTTATCACATAGAATACGTGATGCCCCTCTCTATTTTAACCAACCGGCATTAATTTTGTGTAACATCTCCATCAATTTTTCCATCACTTTGAAAAATTGACCATAAGTATTTAAAACTTTCCTTGTGTGGGATGAAATGTGTATCAATCTTAATTTTTATGTCCTTTAAAGTACCCAAATAATCAAACTTATATTCCATATATTTTATCTTTATTCTACAAAGTCGGAAGCCTTTACTTTCTAATGTTTCTCTCCATAGTTCCAATTTCTTATTAACTTTTCTACTAATATAATGTCATCACCAAATAACATATACCAAGGTACTTCATCTTGAATATATTTTGTTTAACTCATCAATGACCAATATAAATAAATATGGACTTAAAGTTTATACCTGATGGAACCCAATATTAACTTCAAAGGAGTTTGTCATTTTTCTATAAGTCCTCATACATGTTTTTGCACCATCAGACATGTCTCTTATAAGATTTATGTATATCAATGGGATACCTCTCTTTTCTAAGGTTATGTAAAGAACATAACACCTTATCATAAGTTTTTCTAGATCAATAAATATCATGTGAAGATTATTTTTTTGCTATAAAATATTTCATAAGACGTCTCAATAGGTGAATCGCTTCAATAGTAGATCTGTCGGGTATGAATCCAAATTGGTTCTCTGTTATACTTGATACTTATCTTAACCTACGTTCGATAATTCTTTCCCATAATTTCATAGTATGGCTCATTAACTTGATACCTTGTGAACAATTAAAAATTAGTTCAATTGTGTCATGAGACAAGTTAGCAGTAAGGGCCTGCTTATACTAATTTTTGGACCACACAAGGTTCAGTTGCGGTTAAAAACAAGTTTAACAAATACTTAGGTTGGTTGAAATTAGGAATGAACTTGATGTTGACAGTGGCTTTTGCCTTCTGGTGGAAATTCAGCTCAAATGTTGCCCAAAATTGAAGTTGACAGTCTACTCTTGAAAGTTCATGTGCACAGTAAGTTGGAACTTTGATTGTGCGATCTGGCTTAATATGTTGGGAACTCCTGTCCAATATGCAATTACAGGGCTTAGGCGTGAATGGTGCATTTTGGGACTTTGATTGCATGGCTCCTTCCTGCTCTGAAGCTATGGATGTTAAATTGTATAGTATTCTAGTTGATTATCATCTGTTTCCAAACTTAACTTCTTTCCACTGCAAAACTATTTCCTTTCTCCACTTATACATGTCAAGAGTTAGCCTAAATGTATTTAAAGCATATATACTATAGGGGTCTCATTCGATTTTGTGCTGGCACAACTTATTGTTTCTTGGAACAAATCCAAATATTTTCAGGGAAGAAGATATAAAGTGGTCCGTAAACTTTTCTGCAGCCCATGCTTGAGGTCCAAAAGAAATTCAACTCAGCTTGAGGTGTCAACTAGTTCAGAAGAGCATATAACTCAAAGCGAATCATCAGATCCTTGTAAGTAATTAACCCGATTTTCCTGAATAATGTTTGTTGAAATTTCTATAGATTCCATACGTTTACAAAGTTTATAGTGGGAACCTACTGACTCTTTTGGCTGGAAGAAGCGGATGCTGCATCAAGTTTCAATCTGAGGTTGATGTATGGGTTTATACAAATTTATGGTTCATTGCTCTGTGGTTGAATCATACTTTGTTCTCCTTCTTGATACTGTCAACTATTAATTTCCCCAATTGGAAAATGCAAATGCCTCAAAGGGGCTCCTTGGTTCTTAGCTGGAACGCTTAGGAGTTTCAAGGGGACACATTGGTATTTAAGTCGTACATATGGCTTGGCGTGTAACATGCACAAGTTGTTCTTCTGTTCAAATGATGATGGTTCCAGACATAGAGTTTACATGAATGGCCAGACAGCACCAGTGCTCTTTTGACATGTTATGTGACTCTCATTGGTTGCATGGCTTTACTCTTTATCCATTGGGATATTTCTGTTACATAACTGTATGATGGAGCAGTTGCATTCTAAAATTAGGCAGAGATATTATTAGCGGTGTTCTTTTCTCATGGTTGATACTGATAGTAAAATCAGATGACTGTATTCTCAAGCTGTTAGTCACCTAGACCTATCTTGCGTTCCTGTCAATAACAGTTAGTGGTCAGGGTGCATGCAAGACATGGAGCACTTGCAGTGCAAGTTTGATCCACGTTCTCTATTAATTTGGAAGGTGGAGTTCGTAATGAATATTGGTGCAAGGCTTTATTAGGTTTCCTTATTTGCAATTTTGTTCATAATCCTGTAGCCTAGGTGATATCGGGAGTTTTCAGTTGCATTCTGCTGCCTGCTAGCCTGCTGATTCTACAATTTGGAAATATCTCCATTTGAGAGCCTCAATCCAAACCAAACAAATCCAGCTTTTTCCACATTAAGTAGGGTTGGCTGCATAGATTGCAGATCACCATTGAGCTTGAGCTTGAATCATATTAGCATCCATTATTAAAAAAACAAAATCATGTTTTATCCTTCCAACACTTTAGCGGTTCCTTCTCCCTCTTTGAAGTGCACATTATCAAATTTCTTACACCTTCTGACTAGAGCTCCATGTAGCTGCCTCTCCACACGTCCAAACCACCTTAAATTAGTTTCTCTCATTTCATCTTCTATTGTTATTATACCAATCCTTTCCCTAGGAACCTCATTACAAATCCGTTCATTCCTTGTATGCTTAGATATCAACGTCAAAATTTGATGGTTGACTACACAATACTCAAGTTGATTTAAAAGTTGCATTATAGCTTTTATCTTTTAATCTCAGTGGTATAATACATGAGGCACCTTTCCATTTGTTCCAACCTGCATTGGTTCTATTTAAAACACCTCCACCAACTCTTCTTTAAGAAAATAAGGGGACCCCTGTGTAATGACCACAGATGCCTATTCAGAGTTCTGTCCTTCGAACAGAAAATGTTTTCAGCTGACACACGATCAAATAACCAGACAAACAAGGACTTTAGGTTGCTTATTGAGAAGGAAAGCACAAGAACCAAACTGGTGTATATTTTGCAGTATTGAACCTTTATGAACTGCTTGTAAGTGATTCAGGCGCACCAGGAGGAGCCTAGGTGGCTGCTAATTATAAATTATGATGCATGTCTTCAGTTACATGAGTAAGCCTGCGGACATGAAGGACCGCTGTTGAGTAGATCACAATAATGATTCCAGACATCCTTGATGACTGTAAGATTCACCTCTATGCTTATTTCTTATAGTCCAGATACACCAATTTGAAATTCAAAAGGAGCGACCCTATCATTTTTTGGGCCATTCGTACTGAGAAGTCCATGGTCATCCCAGAAAGCTTCTCATAAGAAGCGTGGGCTTGGTTTGGTCTCCATGCTCGTTCAGCAAATAAGAAGTTTACTCCTCAAGCTGAACGGTACTAAAAGATGGATAAAATTGTTAGGAGCTTGTTAAAATTTAAATCAAGTAATACTACCAAATTATTCTGTCAAATAATTGACGGATTTTGATAATATGCGGGTTTTATGCATTACAGTTGATTAAATGCATGCGTGAATTCTATATTAGTGTTTTCAGATAAAAAGATAGGATGTGACATCTCTATATATGTTTAGTCTTGTGGGTTTCATAGCTTTATCCATACTCTGACAGAGTCCTGCATGCCCCCCCAAAGCCAAATTGCTTTATAGCCATTTCTATTTCTAAGCTGAGACAGTCAATGTTTCATTTGGTTCAGCACCCGACATTGCATGGCATCCATGTGGTCAAATCTTAACATGCCTAGAATTGCCATGTCTAGGCTATCCTTGCAAAATCCTATCGATTGCGCAAAACATTTCATTTTGAGCAGAGAGAGAGAGTCCAATTATGGTGTCTGGTCATAATAATTGCAAGTTAGGCTTTGTCCAGGCAGAAAAATTATTGATTCCAACTCCAGTCTATGTTCTTGACCAGGTCATAACGATTCCAAGCTGATAGGCTTTGTTCATACGGAAACTGGCCAATTTGAAGAGAAGAAAGGATTAGAACCTCAGTCAATGAGTTCTGTCAATATTGTGCAGGTCAAGGCAGTTGAATCAATTGAACAACATAATCGTGCGATTGAAAAGGGGAGTAGATCCTCAAGCAGTCGCATTCATTGTGGTCCTGAAACAGAACCGGTCAGACTTGGAGAAAGTAGATCATCTGAAAATCAAGTTGATTCAGTTTCTGTTGATGGAGCAGGCTCGAGGAAACATCGGCAAAAGAATGAAGAAAATGAGCAACAGCCTGTCCATCAGAGAAACTACAGGACTCAACATAAAATAAAGAAAGCTGGTTGGGGTCGGTGTGAAGGTGACTCAAAGTCGAAACGGTTAGTCAGGGTGAACTTGGATGGTTCGCTGTCCAAGATGCCAGATACTTTGCCGAGCGAGCCATCTAAGCTGGTGGACAAGCCGCTGGTTGAGCCAGTTTATTGTGAGGAGGAGGCTGAGACAGAAAAATATCAATCAGGGTTGCCTTTTGGAGATGCATGGTTGGATCCTTGTCTGCATTTTGCTTTTAAGATACTTGCTGGTGATAATAATTCCAATTTCTTAGGTTTTGATGAGGCAGATGTTAGGCAAGTTGCAGAGAACCTTTGTATGGATCCTCAGCCAGTAACCGATATCAATGCTGTACAGTGTAATGCTGCCAATTCATTGGAAGAACGGAACAATAAAGCTGAAAAGCTGAGTAGATATCGTGGTGGCTTCATGGATCTTAATCTTGAAATAGATCTGGCTGAACTTGGAGAAAGTGGGTCAACTGAAAATGGAGTCAGTCTGATGGCAGTCAATGCTGCTGACATGAGGAAAGAGCAGCAGGATAACAAAGGCAGTACCCAGCAGCCTGTCAACCAGAAAAGGCCCCGTGGTCGGCCTAGACTCAGTACCCAGCAGCCTGCCAACCAGAAAAGACCGCGTGGCCGGCCTAGACTCAATAAACCATCAACTAGTGGTCCATGTGAAGGCAACTCAAAGCCTAGACTACTACTCAGGAAGAACCTGAATTGCTCAAGTGAGCAAACTAAGCTGCTGGATGAGCCTGCTTTGTGTGAAAAGCTGTACGGGATACAAAGTTCTCAGTCAGTGTTGCCTTTCTGTGATGCGTGGGCTGATCCATGCCTGGAATTCGCTTTCAAGACACTCACTGGTGATAAGGATTCCGATTTCTTAGGATTTCATTCGGAGTCTGTGCAAGTTGAGAAGAAAGGAGTGGATTGTCAGTCTATTCATGGCGGAAACAGTCTGCAAGTCCCTCCAAATGACTCTATCAAAGAAGAGAACGATGGAACTAAGAAGAATGAATTTCTCGAAATTCACACAAATCTTTCTCCTAAAACTGATCAGTCTGATGTGGCTAGGTGTGGAGAAAGTACATCAGCTGAAAGTACTGTTAGTTTGACTTTTTCTGCTTGCTTGGGGATAGAACAACAGAAGAATGAAACCAGTACACAGCAGTCTGTGAGGCAGAAAAGTTGTGATATTCGGCATAAAATCAAGAGACCAGTTGGTTGGGGTCGGTGTGAGCATGATTCGAGGTCAAGACGGCTAGTCAGGCAGAACCTAGATATTGAGCCATCCAAGTTACCGGATCCTCTGCATACTGACCAAGCGAGGGTGGTTGATACGCCACTGGGTGAACCTGCCGATTGTGAAAAAATGGCAGAGGCACAAAACCCTCCATTAGTGATGCCTTTTGGTGATGCATGGTCAGATCCGTGCCTGGAATTTGCTTTCAAAACACTTACCGGTGTGATTCCTGTGCCTGATCTAGATTTGGGAGTTCATGATCTGTTACAGGAGCAGCCTCACAATGCTCACAACCAAAGTTTGGCTTCTCCAGTATCATACAACATTCTCCTGTCTGAGTTTAATTTCGTGCAACAGATGCCAAGTTCATCATCGTGTATGGATCCTGACACTCTTCGGAAGCCCGGGGTTGGCGCTGCAAAATCATACTTCCAGGGGCTTCTCTGGCCGGTGATATAACTGGGTTCAGGCAAGACACATGAAGCTAGAGACTTATGATACTGCTCAACAAGCTCATATTTTGCTGAGCATGCATGCCTCCATGCACACGGTTCATGACCGCATAGACGCAATGTTATTGTTTCCCTATTTTAATTTAATTTATTTTCTCCTTAGCAGAGACCTGCCCCCAAAATTTGCGGTAACTTTGCTAACTTCAATGTAGAAACTACAAGCTACACTAGGCTACAGTGAAACTAATGTCTGTTATGATTTTTAGACAACAGGAAAATTCCTTGTTAATCTTAATTCTTTGCGAATTTGAATATCTTGGAGTTAAATGCTAACATGCTTGGTTTTGGTTTCTATTTTCCTTTTGGTTAGAACAGGGAGGCTGAAGCTAGAGGTATGTATGCCATGGGCATCAAAGTCACGACCTTCATCTTGCGAATCAAGCCCCCTGACAGGTGGGCTGATGTTCTGAGTATGGTATTGGTGTTTGTGACTTTGAATATATTGTAAACAAGGTGCCTCCCTATTTTTCTCCGCATGCAAGAGATCAAAAATCCTTGTACAAATCAAACTGGAGAAACATCTCTTGAATGGGTCAGTGTTGATCTTTCGGGTCTTTCCTTTTTGGTATGAGTTCAGTATTGATCTTTAAGGGTGGTCTTGTATGGACGGAGTTCGTGCAAACCTAATCATTTTAACTAGTGCAACAAAGTCCAAATATGTTCGTATTTGTAAATGAGCTTTGGGTGCTTCTCACTTGACACCAACAAAAGCAAATCACCAACATATTTTTTCCACCAAGCACACTTTGTAAAAGCTTTTATATCGTGACAAATTTTTTGCCCATGTTTCTTCAGATTAGAGCATGAAGGGCGCACCCTTGGGAGGCTTCTTGTTTCAGAACGACCCGCCTTAAAACTCCAAAGCTGCGAGATGTGCTCGGATCCAACATATACTGCACTTGTCGTGCCCATGGTGCTAATATTAATGATGAATATGTGATAACAATTATGCGACTGTAAAACAGTGTTAAATCCACAATGAGGCGAGGAGTCTAGGTCACCCAAATTTTCGAAATTAGAAAAACATGACACAAGCCTTAGGCTATAAGAGCACTTAATGGTTTAAAGTAGACATGGCTGGCTCTGTTTTTCCTAAAATCAAGAACGGGAACTGAAGATCAGGCCAGTTCTGGTTTGAGTCCTAAACTGCCCGTAACGGAAGAAAATATTTAAAATTCAAATTGAAAAAATAGAAAATATATGGAACCGGATTCTCGTTCCATTGAAAGTAGAACCAGAACTAAACCAGGTGCTTTCCTGTTCATGGTCTGACCGGTTCTAGTTCTAGACGGTTCCTGGCTGGTCTTGGACTGGCCATGTCCAGCCTAAAGAACATAATAAAGCAAGACTTCGTCTCACTGAAGAGGGGTTGCAATAAAGGAATAGAGGCCGTGCTTTTAACCGTAGGCTATTTGCTTCACCAATAAATTTTCTAGATCTGCCGGCAGGTCCTGGACTGCCCTTAGAATCCGGAAGTCGGATCTGAGATTGATAGAAACCCGATTCAACCCATTAGCCCTGGTGACGACAAGGCCACGGTCCTTACAACCTAAAGCTACAACACACTCTTGCCACGGATTGATCTGGCTGCCATTGCCCTTTGTAATCTCACCATTATGAGTCCATGAGCACCCTAAAACCTACATCAAACAAGAGAAAGGGTTTGAATTTTTTGCTTATTTTACTTCCACAGGGCCCAGAGAACAAGGCGAGTGCTCATTTTGATGACTGGTTGACGCCCAGATCATTTTGCTTTCACACACACACACACACACACACACATATATATATATATATATATATATATATAATCTCACCATTATGAGTCCATGAGCACCCTAAAACCTACATCAAACAAGAGAAAGGGTTTGAATTTTTTGCTTATTTTACTTCCACAGGGCCCAGAGAACAAGGCGAGTGCTCATTTTGATGACTGCTTGACGCCCAGATCATTTTGCTTTCACATATGTATATATATATATGTATATGTATGTATACATATATATGTATATGCATATATGTACAGAGACAGAGAGAGAGCTGCAATTTAAAGTATGGTACTGACGTTCCAAGATCAGGGACTTGCGTTGACAGGCAGGTCCAAACCAACACTCCCAAGTCCGACTAGAAAAGGAAGGTGCCAAAGCTGTTCTTATCTCTATAAAACGGAGACCAGACTGAGTCATACTGCATATTACCAGTCTACCGGTTATACTCAAACTCCCCCTTACATCTGCATGGGAACCCTTTGGCTGGATCCACTCACACAAAACTCAAGTTACACGAAAGATTTCAATGCCTGATTAGGGTGAGGACTGAGTGTTACTCGCATTGGTCAACCTCGCCTTCACTCCGCACTGGCAGCATTCTTCAGTCTAACAAACCAGTAGCAATCCACTGAGGGGAAAAACTTCCCTGTTTATTATGCAGGCTTTATTGGCCAATGTAATTCAAGACGAAACTACCAATCTTGTTTTTGCTTATAAACCGACTCTAAAACAGATCGTTTGCAGAGTTCAGTTCTCGTTCTAAGGTTGGAGTTAAGGTTTGATATTTGAGAGGAATGGTAACTTTCGTAAAGAAGCTCAAGCGGCTGGGCAAGCATCTGGTCGGGGCCAAGGCTAGGGTTGTGAAGGACAAAACCAGGCTGCACATAATCCAACGGTGCGTGTTCATGCTCATGTGTAGCAGAGACGGAGCAGATTAGCCCAACTTTTTCAGTTGAACAGTAAGTTGTTGGGCGGCAATTTTCGGCTCCAATAAACCCTCGTTCATGCACGAAGAACGGCTCCTCTTTCTGGATTTCATGATATGTGTTTTTTAAAAAGATAAACACTTGAAATAATTAATTTTTAATTAAAGATAGCAAAAATCTCTCAACAAAAGATAATCGTTTTAACGGAAAACCCAAAGTGAAAAACACAAGAAAATAAAACCTAGTATATAAAAAAACATTTTCTTTTAGTTAACATGTGATAAACGAATCCTCCTCTTTCTCCCCTCTTCTTCTTCTCTAGTTCGACTAGGTTTTTACATTGCATCCAAAAACCTGAGGTGCGTCGAAATTGTTCATTAGAATCATAGCCTGACGATTGCTTCGCAAGTCCGTCACCATTGCTTCGTCAAAACAAGGTATGCTTTTATGCTCAAAGAGAGCGGAGTTAGGTAAAATCGATGAACAAAAACAAAAAGGCTTTGCTTTTCCTATCCATATGATAAAAAAGAAAGGAAAAGGAAAACCGATTGGTCAATTACTTATATGCTCAAAATCTGTTTGGAGTTTTGAAGTCCTCCAATCGAGTTCCGTCCTTCTTCAGTTGTTTTGGTTGGATTTTGTCTGAAACAAATAAAGAACGAGCAAAAATTAATAAAAAATAGGAGAGACGACAAAGAGGAAACAGAGGAAGGCGTGAGGCTTCTATACTTTGGTTTGCAAAAGGTGACGTCCTTTTTGCTAGACCAGAGGGAGCGAATAGCGAAATTTAGCTCTTGAGTCGAGCCAGAGAGACGACTCTGGCCGACGAGAGAGATGCCATATTCCTCCCTCTCTTAGTTGGTATCGCAAATGCGAGAAACCATACTGGTAGAGGTGAAATCCCAGTTTGTCCTTGATAGAGATTAAAATTATAGTTATGTACAAATATTTGTGTTAAATTACTATAAATCTCTTGATACATATTTTCATAGTTTCGCCCTTTTGTATTTAGGTTAAAGTACGGGCCTACCTTGTCATGAATTTACAATCTTATCCTTGTGTATCCCGAAAATTACAAAATCCGGTTCATAATGTTTTTATATACTATCGCTACTGTTTTGTTAAATTCAAAGAATTACCATATGACAAAAATATGTTTTGCCCATAACTATTTTACGGAATTACAGAAACATAAACAAGGCAAATTTATTGTTTTGTCCATACCTATTTATTGAATTTACAGAATAAGCATAAACATAAGTTTATTGTTCTATCCCCAAGATTTTGAGAAATTATTGAATCAGACAAATAGTTAAATTATAGGTTTGGTCTTTTGTTTTACAAAGAATCATAGAAATAGACATACATGGATCTATAGTTCTATCTCCTAATTTATTTTGAAATTACATGAATTTGTTTAAGTTCTATTTTTCTAGAATGATACCTGTAGTCTCTATAATATTGTAGAGGGTGCCTGGAAATGTTTGCGGGCATGTTTTCAATATTGCAGTTTAAAGCCTGGCTAGATTTTATTAGCTATTTAATGGAATTAGATTTAATTCCTTTTATCTATTGCTTGTTTATTGTTTATTGTTTGAAATGTATAAATCCTCTTATTGTTAACTTTGCCAAACATTTAAAAATGACAATCATAATATTTGTTTTTGAATTGATAAAGATTGAGAAATTAAATGACTTAAATTTTGAAAATGGAAAAGAAGAATTCCATTGGTCTTGACTTTAGAAGGTGTCGACTATGTACTTAGGAAAACAAAATTAGCACCTGGACAAATGCTACAGATGAATGAAAGGAAAAATATATAACATTTATAAAGAATGACACAATAGCCATAACAATTATGTTAACATATATGGAGGATGATATAATTATAATTTTTGAGAAATACAAAACAACAAAAGAACTATTTAACTCAATAACAACTAAATACGATACTATAACTAAACTACATTTTTAATTATACCTTCAAAAATATAATTTTCATAGAATGAAAGAAGGAGATAATGTAGTTGAACATATAAATTAAATGTTGATTATGGCTAAGGACTTAGTTGTAGCAAAATCAATTATTCTATAACACATGCAAATATCCACTATCCTAAATAGTCCACCTCCTTCCATTGATATAATTAATAACCACAATCCTTAGACTTGGATTTGAGTTTACCCTTTCTTAATTCCCTTTGAAACTAACAATTGAAAAAGAACATATGAACAAGGTAAGAAAGAAAAATTATTAATTACTCATGATGATTTAGGGTCTAACTCCAAGAACAACTAAAATAAAATAAAGCCAAATAAAAATTTAGTAAATATAAAAAAGAGCGATCAAAATTTTAGAAAATTGTAAGAACCTACTTATCATATCAAGTGCTTCAACTGTAACAAGGTGAAATACTTTAAAAGAGATTATTGCAACAAAAGGAACAATGGTGCCAACACTCAACATCGTGACGTGAAGGAGAAGTATGATATAATCTACATTATTTTTTAGTGCATGTACTTAACCACCCTTTGACTGGTTGATAGATTGATTCTAAAACTATCCAACACATCTTAAATAGCAAAAAGAGAAAGAATGAAAGCTTGGGGAACATCGAGTTTAAATAGAAAATAATTCTTTTTGATGATGTTTTAAGAGTTGAGTTCTTTAGGATGATTGTAAGAGGCACATTGGTTATACTTACTCATATATTAATTGTGTCTTCTATTAGTCACAATCTTGTGTTTGAACATGTCTTGGTCAAGAAAGAGTTTGATGTTAGGTTTGTTGATAGAAATGTTGTTTTCCCTTGTGTTGGACCAGAAAGAGTGTTCACGGTCACATGGTCAAAGTCTTAGGAATCAAGTCTTTCTTGTGGTAATCTCGCGATTATGGGTTATAGAGAATCCCACCTATCATAACTACGAGTCCTCTTGCGGAGATACTGTTACCAACAGAATTCCAGCCGGCTAGTTCTCACGCTGGTAGAACCACTACCCGATGATGGTAACAAGTTAATGGCTTCCGCCTGAAACCACTCAAGCCGAATGCGTCTTCCCTCTTCTAGTTCACGAGCACACACTCCCACTCGCAGGCTCGAGTGAAATTTGACAGAGGGAAGAAGAAGAATCAGATGGAGAGAGAGATGGCGTTCGTTATTCCACCAAATATAGACTCCCATGCGACGTGAACGGGTCCCTTATTAATATGCTTGGAACCAGGTACATTAGACACAATGGCACCGACCCTAGAAAATGTAGGCATTAAACAGGTCAGATCTGGATATGGATCTGATCTGCTGCCAAACAGCATCCAAAGTACCTGAAAAGCCCACGGTCCTGCTCCAACCGAACTTGTCATGGGTGCCAAATGGAACTGGGTCAGGTCTGGTGCAGTGCCGATGGTCCAAGCCAATCTGGATCTGGTGAAGGGTTTGTATTTGGATTATCCAGAGCTTGATGGGATACTAAAATACTTTCTATGGTCTGATCATGGTGCAAGTGAGGTATTGTTTAAGAGCCTTAGTCACTATCTACCACAATATGTTCTTTGTATCGCACCTTCGGAATCTTCGCTACATAAACTTGGATTGACACTATGAGCTAACTATAGAACCTATGCTGCAGGAGGAGTTTAACTTATCTTTAATGAAGTTTCTCATGAAACTCGTCTGGTTGACGCATTATGGGTCTCCTTGTGAATCTCAGTGCTTTTGTATTGATCTCTTTGAGCAATAGGATATGGCTAAATGGATACCTTCGGTGTTAGGAGGAAAGAGATAATGCATTCATGTCACTTTTAACATCTTTCCCTCTTAAATAAGCTCACTGTTTCAACGGGTAGTCCATATGTAGAGGATTGTTATTACTTTCTTCCCTTGAAGGAGGAAGATGGATTTGGGCCATGTGGATTGGGCAGCTAGCAGATTTGCAAACCCAGGTACCAATCTAGGGACGTCTACGTATTGATCTCGGGACCTCCATGTAAACACTTCAAGCAAGTGATGCTGAACCACAGAAGTGAGGCATCCGCTTAATTCAATCCAGCCATTGATTAGTCGTACCAGATCGCTATGCAAAAGGGCCCATCCTGTGGTTATTGGCAAGAAATGATTATCCATGTCCTGCTTGACTGCCTATGACCCAACAGGACACCCTCAATCCTCCTAAAGTGGTTCATCTCTACTCCCTCTAAGTGGGAAACAGTTCGATATTAATATTTGAATCTCTTTCGTGGCTTACGGTTATACTTGGAGCATTACCTGGGTCATAGCGATGTACCTGCTTTGGCAATGGAGAAGCAAGGAACTCTTCCAAGACAATTTGGATAGACCTACAAAGTGGTGAACCCATGGGTGCGAGAGTGAATCCAAGCAAATGCAATGTTAAAAGATGACAATATGCAACAGATTGGGGTGCGATGCAACCTTCCAGAAGACGATCCGATCGAAATCGGCTTGGATGGTTGCATAACCAAGACAAGATGTGATGTGGAAGCGCCTTATGAAAACAACTTGGGAAATGGCTAGGAGGGAGGAATTAAGACGCAGAAAGTGCCGATGGTCGAGGCATGAGGAACTCCAGATGACTCGGTCTGGCATGGAAATTGGGACACAGGAGAGTGATCCTTGAGAAGGAGTCGCAACTCTGTTAATTATCTTCGAGATGCAAGCTCAGGTGCAAACCAAATCAGCCGTCTGTTTTCAGAGATTCTGCGAATTGCCCACCAGGAATGACAACTTAAGATACAACATTGAGGGTAGCGCATGCAGATTCTCTCTCTCAGTGATTAGGATCAGTGGCAGATCTAGAAAATAGTTTTGGAGGGGACAATATTCATCATGTTAGGGGGACGAAGCATGAATCTCAACCGTATATTCATTGTAAAACTAAAGTTTTACTATAAAATTTCAAATTTTCAGGTAGGCAGCTGCCTCCCACCCGTCCATGTAGATCATCCATTGATTAGGATGTCTATGAAATTAAAAGAAAAGGATAACACCCAGTGTTAGCTCAATTGATAGGGTCTTGACTCCCTTGCGGCACTGCACAGCCAATTTTGGTTCCCAGGGGATGCATGAGTGTGTGAGTGTTTGTCTTTGGACTCCCTTTATGACAAGAAAAAAAGAGGCAATCCACTTCTGTTTCCAACAAACAAAACATATATAATCACGAAAGCGTTCATATAAAATTGTAAACATATGACCCTCAAGAAAACCCTTCTGCCGGATCACACATCTGTGGTTTAATGGCATACAAACGCCATAATGACCATAATGACTGAACCAGAGCAATATTTTCCAGCAGACAAGCACAGTGGCGGATTTTCATTAAGAGGAAGTAGCACTCTCCTCTAAGAATCTTTGAAAAGAAAAAGAGGTACGCTCCATTGTTAAGGCAGAGGCTATAATTATAGTCCATGAATTTAAATCTCCTGACGTCTTCGCCTCTTCACCCAAGAAAACACATGGCTACAACCATCGGATACAATAAAAGCCTACGGTAAAGCACTTTAGCTATTCATCTCACCCTAAAACTTCTCTAGACCCATATAGGACTGGACAAGCACATTCAACACCACAAGCAAATAATAAAACACGCATATGAACCCATATTCAACGGGTTTACTGTCCGCTACTGTTCCAAATTTATATCTGAAAGGCCACCATCATTTACCAAAGTCATCATGGAAAGAAATGAACAGAGAAGAGAGCTTTCACACCTTAAAACTGATTCATGTACAGTCTTTGAACACGACACAACTGTTTGACATATTAGGAATATGAACACTGCATTGCAGTTTCATCACTGTTCGAAGGTCATAACCGGAAAGAAAATCATCATCCAGCAAGCTGATCAGACAAGAAATGCACGGAAAAAGAAGCTTCCACTACACAAAAAACTGATCCATGTACAGTGTGAACACAAGACAACTGTTCAATTGACAACCCCGAGGCCCACACAGCTGATCGAACAGCATCCCTGAAACCAGAAAAGGAAACATTGTTACCAACGGTTCAAACAACGAATACTTTGAATATACACATCCTGCATCCTTCCACATCATTAAAGTAGGTTGCTCGTCAAAGAGACTATATCAAACAAACTCTCCCAGTGCTTGAAATACAAGTCATGAAATGGCAATCCTTGGGGGTGCTTCTGCCTCCCTAAGTTCTTATACCTAAAGCAGGGTGTCTTGTGGCATCCACAATGAAAGCCAATCACTTCATCAGGGGATACTACGTCCACGACTTGGTTACAGTCGCCATAGCATTTCGGCTTGCAATAGTCTTGCTCAACATTTTCCGTTGTCTACTACCAAAATCTGGCTGCGAGTAACAAGACCCATATCTTACGATCTTACACGATCATGTCTTCACCACAAGCTTGACCTGAGATCAGTGTTAATTGTATCGCCCCGTATTGTATCGTGGGAAACCACGGGCAATATGCCCTCTACCTTATTAAACACCCCTGTTGCGAACAGAATGCGTTTTTACGTGTTTATGGCTTCTGTCTGAGTGCTCCAGCAGCTCCTCCAAGGCTCCAACACTCCGTCAATGACTTGCGGCTAGGGAACGATCCAATCTCCAACAGCACCATCGTTCCGAAGGTGACAACAGTGACAATCCGGCAATTACCTTATGGTATAGTTTTTCTTCTACGGTTATTTTCTATCTACTTCTGTACTGTTATTTGTTTTTGTTTGTTTGAATGACAATATATGAAATAAGTATCTTTTTGTTGTGTTTGTGGCAATCTATGAAGTGAGAGACATTCTTTGAGTCTTTTGGTGGTTTATGAAGTGAAGATTGGAGATTTTTGAAGTTTACGACAATTTATGAATATGAAGTGCTTTTTTATTATCAGGTTTATTAAGATTTAAATAGTAAATTAAGATTGTAGGAAGGGGAGCTACACAGTCCCAATCTCGGTATGATGATTCATAATAGCAATGGGGTACTTCAATTGAAGGAACAAATTAAAAATAAAACGTAATTTTTGTAAGAAGGTGATGAGTGGTGGAGTTTTTCGTTTAAAATGTCCCTTATAGGGACTAGAAAAGAGGCTTTTTCTTACACATGCAGAGCTAGGAGAGTGACAAGAAAAGAAGATACAAAGATGTTTGAGGAAAAGGATTTTGGACTTCATGGTAGTGGTATTGGCAGTGTTATACGTATCGCACTGTATCATACAATATGGTGTGATACGTATCGTATTATGAGAAGCCACGATACGATACGGTAACCTATATCATGTCGTATCGCACGATATGGGCGATACGCCCAAAAAAATTAAAAAATTTTGGTTTTCAATTTTTTTTACTGGTTTCTAGCATCTCTTCGCCTCTCTTCACTTCTCTCTAAGGAATTCTCCGGTATGCTTGTTTGGGATTGCAAGTCGTGTATGTAACATATAAATTCGGGTTAGTTTATAAGAAATTTATTTAATAAGAATAATTTACAAATAAATAAAAATTATGACAAAATCATTTTCCTTTCTATTGCCAACTTTTAGGTATATTTCTGCTACCAGATTCTAATTTCATGAAATCACAGACAATGAAGAAAAATTTGGTTGTCAATGTTCATTGAGTGGGCATTTCACAACTTCACTATTTTAGGGATCACCTTACATTACTTCCATTGAGTTGAACATGATCAACGTGTGTGAGGCTTAACTCAGCCTGTGAAGTGAGATCGGAAGTAATCAGATTTCCTGATTTTAACCCACAACATAGTTTCAAACCACTTCAAGCATTAGTTAAAAAGCTAATCTCTAGTAAGAGAAAAAGAGGATATCATCAAGTAACAATATCACATCACTCGGGTGTTGTAGGCTCAATAATCAAAGAAATGAAGCTCATCGTTTTGCTCACATATGAAATTAGCAAATATGCCAACTACAAGTACAAAGATAGCAGTTTGTTAATTTTGATATATTAGATGAGTAGATTATGGAAGATAACAAAGAAAATGCACTCCTAACCGAAGAAGACATTGCATGAATTAATTTGGAATGAGTGCAATAACATCACGAAGGAGATGAAGATTTTTATTTTGAAGCGAAAGGTGATAAGAAACTTTGAATCTTCATCAAGGAGAAGATGAAGATGATTTAGTTAATGATCATAATACAAATTTACAATATGTAAATGTAAATGTATTTTATTTTTTGCTTCAAAATATGTAATTTTTTTCAATTGTTCAATGGTGAATGATCAATATGTACTAAACTTTGCATTATATGAATTCTTTGCAACTACCAAAATTTTCCTATTTTTTCTGATTTTTTTTGTTTTTTACTAACTTTTCTTGATTTTTTAATATTTTTCTATTTTTTTAATATTAAAGTATGATATAATACGATACGATACGATACGCTCGTATCGTGGAGTAAAATGATACACGATACGATACGCGTTGAACAACATTGGGTACTGAAGATCGCACAATGATTAATAGTAGTAGTTCTAGTGTTATCTATATCGCACCGTATCGTCGTATCATGGGTCACGATATGATACACCTTATAGTGTCACAAATGTGAACTTATCGCTATGTATCGTGCGATATGGTCAGGGACCCTTATACCGAACAGAAATCCACATTTTTACGAGTTTTCTTGATTTCTTTAGAGCTCTCTAAGCCTTCTTTCGGTGGTTCTTCCCCTTGGTGTTTAAGGCTCCAAAACCGATCTCTACGGTGTCCGTGCAAGCCTCCTAACTCGGATTTTTGTATATATTTTTATATTTTTTTCATTTTTTCTTTTGTATTTGTTGTTTTTTTGTGTTATTTATATTTTTTTTAATGACAAAATATGAAGTTATTAAGTGTGTGGATATGATTTTTATTGTATTCATGAAGTATGACACTTTATTTGAGTGTTATTTGAAGATTGAGGATTTACGAAATGCTTTTATTTTTAGGTTTATTATTGAATTGAAGTGCTCAAGTGAGATGGCAGGAAGGGGTGTTAGAGACCCCCATTCTAAGTCTGATGATCTGGCATGGCAGTAGGGTACACCAGTTGAGGGTTCCACAGTAAAGATCATATGTTTATTTTGTAAGAGGATGGTTAGTGGTAAAATTTCACGATTGAAACACCACCTAGTAAGGACTAGGAAAGAAGTTGCTCCTTGCACAGGGAAATTTATAAGTTTGCCATAAGGCATTAAATGGCCAATGTCATGTTTGAAGAAGATCATGACGATATTGGATTTGGATTCACTAATACTTTGCCTTCAGATACGAGAACAGAGATGAGTAGTAGCAGTTCGTGACCACCTAGCTGGGGAAAAAGGGTTGCTGAAAAGTTAGGAGGCGGTAGAAGAGGAAGTTCAGGAAGGAGTAGAGGAAGAGTTGCTTCTAGCATACATTCATTTTTTCCTCCTAACACTACACCTGGTGCTCAACCTGAAATTTGTGGTGCTATGGCTTCAGAACAACTACATGATCAGGCAGACCTTGCAGTGGGCATATGGTTTTATAATACATGCATTCCATTCAATGCAGCAAATAATTTTCATTTTCAAGCAATGACATATGCAATTGCTAACATTGGTCCAAGATACAAGATGCCCTCCTATCAGAAGTTGAGAGGAAAGAACTTAGATAAGACCGTCATTGAAGTACAAGAATATTGTTCGACTTTGAGAGAATCATGGAAGGAGACAGGTTGCACTATCATGGCAAATGGATAGACACATAGGCGAGGAAGGACCTTGCTAAACTTTTTTGTCTACTATCCTAAAGGACTTATGCTTTTGAGATCTCTAGACATGTCAGAGGAGAGGCATACTACGGAGATCCTATGGCAAGAATTTGATAAGATGATATGCGAGGTTGGGCTAGAGAATATAGTCCAATTGATTACAGATAATGCAACTAACTACAAAGTAATTATGAATGAGTTAGTTGATACTTATGAGACTTTCTACTGGCCACCATGTGCAACCCATTATTTAGATCTCATCCTTTAGGATATTGGTGAGATGGATGAGATAAAGGCAACAACTAAGTGTTGCTAAGATATCACAAAATTCATTTACAATCATGCATTTTTTTTGTTTATGATGAGGAGATATACAGAAGGTGCAACTTTTTATTTGTACAAAGTATTGTGAGACAGACAACAATTTTCAGACTTGCCACAGAACAAAAGAAACCGAAAGTTGAATGAGATTTCTGAGACAATCTTTAAGAGTACATTTTGGAATGCATGTGTTAGACTATTGAGGATTACATGTTCATTAGTTAAGGTTTTGAGATTGGCTGATAGTGAGGAGAAACCATCTATGGGCTACCTTTATGAAGTCATTAATAGGGCAAAAGAAGCCATTAGAAATAATTTTAATGAAAAAAAGAGAGATTATGTACCCGTGTGGAAAATTATTGATAATAGATGGAATAAACAATTTCATCAACCTATTCATGCAACAACATATTATCTAAACCCATCATTCAGGTACTCAACAAGCTTCAAAAGGGACAGTGAGGTTAATCGATGCATCATTGATTGGATAGATAGATTAGTCATTGATGAGAGCAGAGCAGATGCTATACATCGAGAGATGGAGATCTATGATAATGCTCTGCACTTGATAGGTTTGCCTTTAGCAATTCGTAACCACACTACTATGCGTTCAGGTAAATTGTTTATCTTCATATTTAAGTTTTTTAAATCAACTTTTCTTATATTATTATGGATTATGTTTCTAATGTTTGTCTTTTTCTACAGATGTTTGGTGGAATAGGTTTGGAACTGATTGCCCGAACCTTAAAGATTTTGCAATCAAAGTTTTGAGTCAAGCCTGTAGTGCAATTGGTTGTGAAAGGAATTGGAGTGTCTTTGAACACATCCATCCAAAAAAGCGCAATAGGTTGGAACATAGGCGACTCAATTATTTAGTTTTTATTCGTTGTATCATGCGCCTTCGTGAAAGGTAACGTTGTATTACTTAGCACTTAAATGTTCAATTCAATAAATTATTTGACTTCAATTGTTAATATTATTTACTAATTGCTTATCTTTCTTTATTGTAAGCAATTAAAAAAAAGTAAATAGATAAGAAAGCCAATTTGATCAAATAAGTTAGGATAATTTTGATATATTAGAAGAATGAATTATAGAAGACGGTGAAGAAAATGCCCTCTTAACTGAAAAAGATATTGCATTGATTAATTTGGAAAGAGCGCAACAATAGTATCAAGGAGATGAAGAATTTGATTTCCAAGCAAAAGGTGTTGCTGCTGATGAGGATGAGGATCTTCAGTAAGAAAAATATGAAAATTATTTAGTTGATGATCATGATTACAATTTATAAAATGTAAATGTATTTCATTTTTTTTATTCAAAATATGTAAATTTGGATGCAATTGTTCAATGTTGAATGCTCAATCTGTACTAAACTTTGCATTATATGAATTTAAAGAAATTACTTGATTTTTCCTGATTTTTCTTGATTTTTTTCGGATTTTTACTAATTTTTCTTGATTTTTTAAATAATTTTTTATTTTTTAATATTAAAGTACGATATGGGCGATACGATACGCCCGTATCATGGAGCCCAGTGATACGCGATACGATACGCGTCAGACAACACTAGTAGTTCTCGATCAATAAAGAAAAAGAGGGTTGTTAAAGAAAATTCTTTTAATACAACAAATTCTTTTAATGAGGTTATTAGAAACAAATTAGGAGTGGCACCAATAGAGGATAAAATGAGAGAATATCGTTTAAGATGGTTTGGACATATGGAAAGAAGATCAAAAGAAGAACCTTTAAGAAGGTATGAAAAACTATATTTGGAAAGTGTTAAAAGAGGTAGATGACGACCACAAAAGTGTTGAAAATAAACAATAAAGAATGATCTAGCTTATTGTGAGTTAATTGCTAACATGGCACACGGTAGGGATATGTGGAAACAAAGAATCCATGTAGCCGATCCCGTCTAGTATGGAAAAAGGCTTAGTTGTTGTTATTGTTGTTTCAAGAAATGACATGTTATTGGTAACATTCATCTAGGGTATAAGATGTCTTCTTCTAATAAGTTAAGAAAAAAATTATTAGATAAGACTGTCCTTGAAGTTAAAGACTATTGTTCGACTTTAAGAGAATCATGAAAGGAGACATGATGCACTATCATGGTACATAACTGGACAGATAGGCAAAGAAGGACTTTATTAAACTTTCTTTTATATTTTCTTAAAGTACACTTATTTTCTATATCACTTAACATGTCATTGGGTACCATACTATAGAGGTTCTAATGCAAGAATTTGATAAGGTAATATTGAAGGTTGGGCAAGAAAATGTAGTCTAATTAACTATATATAATGTAATTAACTACAAAAAAACTGCAAAGTTATCTCTGAGTTATAGGCTTCCGATAGCCAGCGAAAAACTTTATCGAATTTTTTTTATACCATAGATAGAACAAAGACAAAATATATGGAATGTAAGTTTGATCATTTGGTTACTTCAGAGGACATAGATATTAAAATTGACACAATGCATCCCCCAAAAAGAAAGTTTTAAATACCTAGAGTCTAGTGATGGAAGAATTTATAGAGATGTTACCCATAGAATTAATGTTGGTTGGTTAAAATGGAGAAGGGCATCAGGTATTCTTTATGATAAAAAGATACCATTAAAGTTAAAAGGTAAATATTATAGAGCAACAATTAGAGTTGTCATGTTTTATGGTTATGAGTGTTGGGCAATTAATCATCAACATGTACAAAAGATGTCTATGACAAAAATGAACATGTTGAGATGGATGAGTGGTCATAACGATACACGATATGATATGATACAAACAACACTGCCTGAGATGTCTTTGGGCAATTATACGAAATGATTTCCATTATTTATAAGTAAACCCCTAAATAGTAGGGGGATGCCTGATTTCCAAGCCTTAAACGACTTTTATATGTATGAAATTCCTTAAAACGTTTCCTACGCTATGTTATCAATAGCACGCTATAGCGCACAATCAGTAGCGAGTAACCTGCTTGGGTGCTGTTAGCGTACAAAAGATTTTGGGTCAGGGAATGTGTAGGGATATATGAGGTATTATGAAATCTTGCAACTGCATGTCAAGAACAGGGGCAATTTTCTTCCTTGAAGGCCACCACTAAGAACCATATGTGATGAGGTGAAGATCTCTCCATCATTGTTGTGCATCTATGTGGTTAAGATATTATAATTGCTTCAAATAGGTATTATTTAGAATAATATAATGTCTATGATCATTAACAAGAAGCTGATGCCTGGAGCCCTCTCGAAGAGTTTTTGAGCCAACATATCAAATACAAATTGGCTTCCTACCACCCACCAGAGCAGTGTAATAACATCCGATTTGCAACTCAATGGTAGTTATTCCATCATTTAAAGCCAAATTCTATTGCAGGCAGCATGATACAAACTTGGAAGAGTGAAATATTAACATTAAGTACTACAAGGAAATTCAATCACGAGACAGCAAAAATAATATATTCTCTTATCTATTAAAAAGAGAATGAAGATTCTTGAGATGTGGGTCTGTGCCAAAATGAGGGAATCCGTTATAGATTTGGATAAAAGAGGCGTAAATCATTGCAGGGTCTGATTCAACTTTGCATGAGCAGAAATCCCACAGCCAATGAACTTTGCACTCCACATAAGATGAAATGATCGGTTATAACATTCGGATAAAAAAGGCGTAAATCATGGCAACAGTTTGCAAAGTTCCCTCAAAATATGAGAAAAAGAAAACTTAATGAGATTTCAGAAACAATAAGAGTACATTTTGGAACTCATGCCCTTTAGTTAAAGTTTTGATATTGACTCACAATGAAGAGAAGTCATCTATGAGCTATCTTTATAAAATCATAGATAGAGCTAAAGAAGCTATCATGAGCAATTTTAATGAAAAAAATAGTTATTATGTGCATGCGTAGAGGGACAACATATGGAACAAATAGTTGCATCAACATATTAATGCAGTAACTTCCTACCTAAATCCAACATTTAAGTATTGTGCAACATTTAAAAGGGACAGTGTGGTTAAGCAACTTACTACCTAAAACCAATATTTAGGTATTCTACAATATTTAAAAGGGACAATGACGTTAATCAATGTATCATTCCCTGACATCAAGAGATAGAGATTTACGATAATGCTCTTCACTTGATGGACTTGCCTATAGCCATTCGCAACCGTACTAATATGCACCCAGATAAATATATGAATAATTTATCTTAATATTTAAATTTCTTAAATCATATATTTATAGTATAATATATCTTTATATTTGTCTTTTTTGGTAGATGTTTAGTAGAGTAGGTTTGAAAGTGATTGCTCACACAAGATTTTGCAATAAGGGTTCCCAGCCAAACCTTTAGTGCAACTAGTTGTGAAAGAAATTGGAGTGTCTTTGAACATATCCACACAACAAAGTACAATAGGTGGAACATAAGCAACTCAATGACCTAGTTTTCATCCGTTGTAATATGCAACTTAGACAGAGATAATTAAGAATTACTTACTAATTAAGTATTCAATTCAATGTTTCAATTTATTAGGTTTTTATTCCTGAATTTTTTAGTTTAAATATTTATTTACTTATCATTCTTTTAGGCAATTAAGAAAGTTAAACTCAAGTAGGTATGAGAACCAATTTGATCCAATAAGTCTTGATAATTTTAATATCTTAGAAGAATGGATTATAGAAGATAAGGAAGCAAATACACTCGTAACTAAAGAAGAGATTCAATCAGTGTGTGTGATGCGTATCGTATCGTTTATCACTGGGCTCCACGATACGGGGGTATCGTATCGTATTGTACTTTAATATTTAAAAAATAGAAAATATTTAAAAAATCAAGAAAATTAGTAAAAGCTAAAAAAAATAGGAAAAATCTGATAATTGCTTTGAATTCATATAATGCAAAGTTTAGTACATATTGAGCATTCAACATTGAACAATTGTAGAGGATATGAGGTATTATGGAATCTTGCAACTGCATGTCAAGAACAAGGGATAATTTTCTTCCTTGAAGGCCACCACTAAGAACCATATGTGGTGAGGTGAAGATCTCTCCATCATTGTTGTGCATCTATGTGGTTAAGATATTATAATTGCTTCAAATAGGTATTATTTAGAATATATCATGTCTATGATCATTAACAAGAAGCTGATAACTGGAGCCCTCTCGAAGAGTTTTTGAGCCAACATATCAAATACAGGTTGGCTTCCTACCAGTGTTGTCCATATCGCATCGTGGGCCACCACGATACGATACGGGGGCCCGTATCACAGGTGCGGGCGTATCGCACCGTATCGCCCATCCCGTATCGTGCGATACGGGCCGTACGCCATGGGACCCTTATAAAGGGTCCCGGGCCGACTGAAACCCACGATTTTTTGCGGGTTTCCTCTCTCCTCTTGGGTTCCTTAAGCTCCCTAAGAGCCGGTTTTCGCCTCCTTAGTGTTCAAAGCTCCAAAATCGTGCCCTACGGTGTTCGTGCAAGCCTCCAAACTCGGATTTTGGTATATTTTTAATGTTTTTTCCATTTTTTTCCTTTATATTTATTGTTTTTTGTGTTATTTCGGGTTTTTTTTTAATGACAAAATATGAAGTTATTAAGTGTGTATACAATTTTTATTTCATTCATAAAGTGGGAGACACTCGATTTGAGTGTTATTTGAAGAATGGGGAATTTACGAAGTGCTTTTATTTTCAGGTTTTTTTTTTGAATTAAAGTACTCCATTGAGATGGCAGGAAGGGGTGGTAGAGACTCTCATTCAAAGTCTGATGATCCGGCATGGCAGTGGGGTATACCGGTTGAGGGTTCAAGGTTAAAAATCAGATGTTTATTTTGTGAAAAGGTGGTTAGTGGTGGAATTTCAAGGTTGAAACACCACCTAGCAGGAACCAGGAAAGAAGTTGCTCCATGCATAGGCAGAGTTAGAAGTGTGCCAGAAGGTATTAAATGGCAATGCTTGCAGATGATTGAGAGAGCATACAGGAAAGGAGACAACAAAAGGATGATTTCTAAATGTGTGAAGAAGCTGATGATGCTACTGCAACTGGAGTTGGATTCACTGATAGTTTACCTTCAGATGCTAGAACAGATATTGGTAGTAGCAGTTCGCGAGCACCTAGCAGAGGAAAGAGGGTTGCAGCTGAAAACTTTGGAGGTGGCAGAAGAAGAAGTTCAGGAAGGAGTAGAGGAAAAGTTTCTTCTTCTAGCATACATTCGTTCTTTCCTCCTTCCACTACACCTGGTGCTCAGCCAGGAATTCGTGCTGCTATGGCTTCATAACAACTACATGATCAAGCATACCTTGCAGTGGGCAGATGGTTTTATGATGCATGCATTCCATTTAATGCAGCAAATAGTTTTCATTTTCAAGCAATGGCAGATGCAATTGCTAACATTGGTTTAGGATACAGGATGCCCTCTTATCAGAAGTTGAGAGGAAAGATATTAGATCAGACCGTAATTGAAGTGCAGCAATACTGTTCGACTTTGAGACAATCGTGGAAGGAAACAGGATGCACTATCATGGCAGATGGATGGACCGATAGGCGAGGAAGGACATTGCTAAACTTTCTTGTATATTGTCCTAAATGACTCATGTTTTTGAGATCTCTAGATATGTCAAAGGAGAGACACACTGCAGAGATCCTACGAGAGGAATTTGATAAGGTTATACAGGAGGTTGGGCTAGAAAATGTAGTCCAATTGATTACAGATAATGCAGCTAACTACAAAGCAGCTGGAAAGGAGTTAACTGATATTTATGGGACTTTCTACTGGACACCATGTGCAACCCATTGTTTAGATCTCATCCTCGAGGACATTGGTGAGATGGATGAAATAAAGGCAGCAGCTGAGTGTTGCCAAGATATTACAAAATTCATTTACAACCATGCATTTGTTTTGTGTATGATGAGGAGATACATAGAAGGTGCAGAGCTTCTTCGCACAGCTACAACTCGGTTCACAACAAACTTCTTATCTGTACAGAGTATTGTGAGACAAAAGCAAGCTTTAAAGAGAATGTTCTCCTCAGATGAGTGGCAACAATTTGCAGAGTTGCCTCAAAACAGAAGGAACAGAAAGTTAAATGAGATTGCAGAAACGGTTTTTAGAAGTTCATTTTGGAATGCATGTATCAGATTATTGAAAATTACTTGTCCTTTAGTGAAAGTTTTGAGATTGGCCGACAGCGAGGAGAAACCATCTATGGGCTACCTTTATGAAGCCATGGACAGGGCAAAAGAAGCGATCAGAAATAACTTTAATGGAAAAAAAAGAGATTATGTGCCCGTGTGGAAAATAATTGATAGTAGATGGAATAAACAATTGCATCAGCCTATTCATGCAGCAACCTACTATCTAAACCCATCATTGAGATACTCAGCAACCTTCAAAAAGGACGGTGAGGTTAATCGAGGAATCATTGAATGCATCGACAGATTAGTCCCTGATGAGAGCATAGTAGATGCGCTACATCGAGAGATGGAGATATATGATAATGCTCTTCACTTGATGGGTTTGCCTGTTGCAATTCGCAACCGCTCTACAATACATCCAGGTACATTGTTTATTTTCATATTTAAGTTGTATCTTACATTACTGTAGATTATTATGTCTCTAATGGTTATATTTTTTTTACAGATGTTTGGTAGAACAGGTTTGGAAGTGATTGTCTAAACCTTAGAGATTTTGCAGTTAGAGTCTTAAGCCAAACGTGTAGTGCAACAGGTTGTGAAAGAAATTGGAGTGTTTTTTAACACATCCATACAAAAAAGCGCAACAGGTTGGAACACAAAAGGCTTAATGATTTGATTTATATTCGTTGTAACATGCACCTTCGTGAAACGTAATCTTGTATTACTTTCAAATTTTCAATTCAATATTATTTAACTTCAGTTTTCAATTGTTAATATTACTTACTAATTGTTTATCTTTGTTTGTGTCGTAGGCAATTAAAAAACGTAAATAGAGAAGAAAGTCAGTTCGATCCAATAAGTTTGGATAATTTTGATATATTAGAAGATTGGGTTATGGAAGACACTGAAGAAAATGCCCTCCTAACAGAAGAAGACGTTGCCTGGATTAATTTGGAAGGAGCGCAACAACATTATGGAGATGAAGAATTTGATTTTGAAGAAGAAGGTGTGGGCGTGGGTGATGATGATGAGGATCTGCAATAAGGAGAAGATGAATATTATTTAGTTGATGATCCTGATTATAATTTGTAAAATGTAACATTACATGTAACTGTAGTGTACTGTAAACTATGTCAGTATTTTATTTTTTTGATTCAAAATATGTAAATTTGGATGCAATTGTTCAATGTTGAATGCTCAATCTATACTAAACTTACATTATATGAATTTAAAGCAATTATCAGATTTTTTTCCTGATATTTTTTTTATTTTTTACTAATTTTTATTAATTTTTAATTAATTTTTACATTATTTTAATATTAAAGTACGATACGATATGATACGCCCGTATCGTGGAGCCCAGCGATACACGATGCGATACATGTCAGACAACACTGCTTCCTACCACCCACCAGAGCAGTGTAATAACATCCGGTTTGCAACTCAATGGTAATTATTCCATCATTTAAAGCCAAATTCCACTGCAGCATGATACAAACTTGGAAGAGTGAAATATTAACATTAAGTACTACAAGGAAATTCAATCACGAGACAGCGAAAAGAATATATTCTCTTATCTATTAAAAAGAGAATGAAGATTCTTGAGATGTGGGTCTGTGCCAAAATGAGGGAATCCGTTATAGATTTGGATAAAAGAGGCGTAAATCATTGCAGGGTCTGATTCAACTTTGCTTGAGCAGAAATCCCACAGTCAATGAACTTTGCACTCCACATATGATGAAATGCTCGGTTAAAACATTCTGATTTCTTATCTTTATGGTGAATACACAATGCAATTAGCCGAACAGCAGTGAAATGGAAAAGGCACATAATGAGAATGAAAAATCAGTAATGACAAAAAGGAAGGGTGTAGGTAAGAGAAAAAGCTTAAGAAAGGAGTACAGCAGCAAGGATCAGAGGGAACACAAAACTAAAATAATAAAGTAACATAAATTGAGTACCGATAGGAAACCTAACCGAACAAAACTTAATTTTGAGGAAGCGCATAACGATACATTAATGCACATTTTGGCCAGGAGGCCTTTAAAAAAGATATGGAAGACTAGACAAGTTCCGGGGGGGATCTGAAAAATGCCTCTAGGGAGGATAAGAAAACAAAAAAGAATTCCGCTGGTAGGTCTAGGCTTCCTGCTCTTCCTCCCCCTTTATATTGTAGAAAGCTAATGCGACTTAACCTGAATATGTATTAGGTCCTTCTCTGTTCTTCATTTTCACTAAAAGAGGAACAGACATCGGAAATTGAGAACGGTAAGTGTGGTATGATTCAAGCAACTCATACAAATCACGTAATATGGAGCTAATATACGCGAATGCTTATTCTCAAAACCTAATCAGGAATGTTACCGACATTCTTTAAAACCAACAGAACCAAACAAATTGATCCCGAACACCGTGAAATCAATGAAAATTACACAACCAATAGGGAGAACACTAAAACCCGATGCCCTCGTCCTAATTCTCTAACAGTACTCATAATCCACTAAAAGAAGACCGCAAATCAACATAGTCAACAACAGAAGAAAGAGGGAACCGACAAGAAGTGGAAAACAAACGCATAGTTTCGATAAAATACCACAAACTTCGATCTCAGGAGAGAAGAAGGATCAAGCGGACCCTCCGACGTCGATAGTAACGTGGGTCGGCTTCTCCGATGGGTGGTTCTCGGGGAGGTCGTGGGCGATCGGCTTGGTAAGCATCAAAGGCCGATCTTTGGCTTCCTCGGTCGCTTCATCCTCACCGTCCATCGTGCTCAGATTGATACACGAGCAACGCTCCAGCGACGCGAAGAAGGCCGAGGCGACGCTCGCACCCACCCAGTTCGCCACGCGGTCGATCTTATCGCACGTCAAGAAACTGCTTCCTTCCATTTTTTTCTTTCCTGGCGACTCGATGGAGGTCGGATTCCGGCGGAGCGGTGGTGAGGACAGACAACCAGGAAAGGGACAAAGGGAAATGGGGAGTGAAGAAGGCGACGGAGACTATCTCTGGAATGACGTGAAGAGGAGTTAAAAGAGTGCCATGCTATGTTCCAAAGGGTTGGCCTCGGTTTGAATCCAGGCATGATCAGATCCGAGACCCGTTTTGAGATGCCAATGTTGGATAGGGATCTAGGTCGTATAAACCCGGTTTGAATCCAGGCGTGATCTGCATGATCGGGTTTGGGCAACAAGTTTCACTACTCGATCCAACTTGAAAAAACTAATTTAACATATTTTTGTTTTTTTTTACTGTTTTCCAATTTATAGTAAAAAAAAAAAAGAGACCTATTCCTAGTGAGGATAACAAGTCTGGCATAGCTAATGGATCCTCCATCCAGATGTGAACTCCCAAGGGCAAGTTTAGCAAGCACATTAAGTACTTCTTTTTGTCTCCATACAAGCATACCCAATTTGAGTCGTCCATTCTTCATGTGTCATTAGGCTCGGTTTCTTTTGGTGAGTTTGACAAGTTCTGGGGGAAACTAGACCTTTTTTAAGTTCTGTTGTGTATGAAGCGTATAACTCATGTTGTTGGTACGAAATTGTGGTTTCATAGACTCAATTTTAGTAAAAAATACTTCGGGAACAAAATATGGGGCTTTGCAGGAAAACTCAAGCACCTCCTTTCTTTATCTCAATCTTATTATTCAACCTTGATAAAATCTCAAGCATCAATATCACTCGTGAATCAAACATGAGTAACTATAGTCACACTCACGTTTTACACCTAAATACTCCACCAAATCCCACATCTCGGAACTCTGGTTTGAAGATGGTTCCGGTTTGAGTCTTAAACTGCCTAAAATCAACGGATTTGAATTGTTTAGAAGCTAAAATCTTAAAGAAAAATATAAAAAGTGTAGAAGCAGCGGTTTGAAACCAACGGATCTGAATTCAAACTGGTTTCTGTTTCATGAAAGGTAGAACCAAAACCGAACCAGAAGGTTCATGGTTCTGAGTCCTATTTCACTAGTTTTGGTTTGAGTCGATTCTTGACCCAGTTCTAAACCGACCATGTCTATGGATCTCCAAAATTCTCTTAAGAGTGAGGAGAATTGCTAATGGCATTTGTTGAGGTACTCATGGAAAGTATGTATTGCACGCATACTCTATCTTCAGCTATACACATTTTGTTGATTTTCCCAAATTTGGGTAGAGTATGTTCCAGAAATGAAGATGTTGAGATGGATGGGTGGTCATACAAGAAAAGACCGTGTACATAATGAGGTTATTAAAAACAAATTAGGAGTGATACCAATAAAAGATAAAATGAGAGAATATTGTTTAAGATGATTTGGACATATAGAAAGGAGATCAAAAGAAGAACCTATAAAAAGGTATGAAAAACTAGATTTTGAAAGTATTAAAAGAGGTAGTGGATGACTACAAAAGTGTTGAAAAGAAACAATAAAAAATGATCTACCTTATTGTGAGTTAACCCCTAACATGGCACATGATAGGGCTATGTGAAAACAAAGAATCCATGTAGCTGACCCTGTCTAGTACGGGAAAAGGCTTAGTTTGTTGTTGTTGTTGTCTCAATTTTGGGTAGAGCGATCGTCGGATCCCCCTCAATGTAGATCTGACACTAATCTGTCCTACCACAAAATTTTCCCTTGTAGATTGAAGGGCCTTCGACTATATGCCTGCTTATGGTGGTTTAGACAATTTCACGGCTCTCTTCAACATCTTCATCGTCTAGCCTGTGCCTGATATTCGTCTTGCTGGACCGAGAATTTCGATGAAATAATAATGACTAAGATAAGATGATCTTCTTCTTCCTTCTCTGGCTTTCTGTTATATTTTGAGACCCGCACCATTGACATCCCTATCGTTCCCAGTTGGCTATAGCTTAATATCTCATGTTAGCTACTTGAAACCTCATCACAAGCTGAGGTTAGTCAGACCCTACTAGATGCATACTTGGGTATTTTTTTATTATAAGAGAAGGCCGAAACCTACACACGCATGCACTCCACATCAGCGTCAAGGTGCCTTAACATTGAGCTTAACGCCTTTGGGTGCAATGCACTCTTGGGTATTGAACTCTTGACCTTTTGTCAGAGAGCCAACCGTTGGCCAATGAGGTATGCTCCTTTGGAGCTCTCTTACCACAAGTGTGACTAATCTTTTTCGACTGGTCACAATTTAAACTCTCCAAAATACCCCTGGATTGATATTTAAGACTGAAAATTTGAAAAAAGGGATTCTTATCGGCCGCAGTTGGTTTAGTGCGAAGATTCACAAAGGTCTAGACCTTTACGGCTCGTTTCTGTAGTCCTAGTTATTTGATAAATACGATTTCTTTAAAAAGCTAACAAAAAAATCCTGAAGCATGGGACTTTTAATCCAGGTTGACATTTTTCAGCAAAATAAAAACAAAATGATGGGATTTTCATGCAAGCAAGCCCTTATAAATTGTCATAGTTGCTTAAATCCACATTTTTCAGATAATAAAAAATACAACATTTTGTTTAGGATTTTCTTTAATAACCTATTTTATTACTTTGAATTATATTCTTACCTACACATGACCAGTTTTGAACCGGCCTGACAGTTCCAACCAAAAATGAATCAGACTAGGAACCGGAACCAGAACTGGAGAGGACCCGGTTTCGTTTCGGTTCCAGCTTCTGTAGAACCGGAATAATGCCGGAATGGGAACTAGCAGTTTCGAACCACCGGTTCCATAAGTTTTCAAGTTTTTTTTGCCAAACTTCAAAATTTTAAATTACTTTTTGCTTCCAGAGAGTTTAGGACCTAAACCGGAACCAGACCGATCCGATTCAGTTTCAGTTCTTAATTTCAGGCAAACTGGAACCGGCAGTTTGGAACCACCAGTACCCGTCGTTTACTCTTAACGTTCTTATTCTTTTACAAACTTCTTTGGCTTCTCAGCCTACATCCTTTGAGCATTGCAGCGGTGAAGTGGCTGCATGAGGCTCAAGAGTGTGCTGAGCTGAAACAACGCATGCATGCACGACTGACTCCAAGCTTTAATTGACACTGAGTTGGGTAATTTTCTATTCTTTTACTGTTCAAAACTTTAGTCATCACGTGGAGAACATTAGCTCAACCGCAGAACGCTCTACGGTCGTTGCTGCTGGTGGGAGTTCGACTCTCGAAGGGTGCATGTGTGGGTGTGAGTGTGTTAAGGTTTGGCCTCTTCTTGTAACCAAAAAAGAAAAACTTTGGTCAATGTTTGCTCAAACTGTAGTAAAGATATTTTCTTTTTACTAAATTTTTTTATTTCCCCATAATCGTTATCATCCTTTGATTATTCAAGGTCCGGAGGAAAATAGAAAAACAAACCAGATCACTAACGAAAAGTCAAAGCAGGTGTGCTTTCTCAACTTCCACGAGATCTACGCTCTCCCAGTCAATGGACTCCGGAGAAATTATTGAGAGAGAGAGAGAGAGAGATGCAGCTGATTGGTATCTGCACTCCTGCTGTAACGTTTCTTGCTCAAATGTCGGTCAGGTTGGCCGCTTATATCAGGAGATGGATGCTCATTTGAGTAAGAAAGTGTAAGTATTGGTGGCTACTTTTGGTCTCAATAATTGTAATCATGAAATACGGGAAGAATGATACTTTTCTTAGTTGTTTTTTACAAAAAATAAACTAAAAAATAAAATTGTTTTGCTTTTTATAAAAGATACAAAAATCTCTTAGATAAAAATAAAATGACTTTAATGGAAAGTATAAGGATAAAAACACGAGAAGAAGAAAAGCAAAGTATAAATTCAGTGTATACTAAAAAAAAGATATACGAACATTGTTCTTCTATGTGAAAACTTGATGATGGTAGCCATATGCTCTTATTCCTCCTTCTCTTTTCTTCTTCTTCCCTTGACTGTTTTGAGGATTTATGATGCGGAGGTTTACCTTAATACTCAACACTAGTACGAGGGTGCAAGGTTGATCAACATCTACATCTATTTAAGTATGCAATTTCTGCTTAAAAGAAACATAATGTCGAAAAAGATTTAAGAGTCAGAAGGGAATCATCCCTATTTTTCGCTTCCCTGCGCACAAAGAAAAAGAGAGAAACAGAGGAACCCTTTGTAAAGAGACGATCGAACGTGACCTCCTTTTAAGTTGGCCAGAGGTTGTTAAGACAAACAGATTGTCATAGTTAGTCTAGTCTAGCCCTCGCGTCCCCCCATTTCTCTTCTGCTCTCTTCTCCCTCTATTCTCTTGTCTCGCAAAAGCGAGAAACCAGAGTGAGTCTAGAACCTTCCAAAGCCGTTGAGAGGAAGAAAGGAAGTGTCACGGTTTTTTCAAGAAAACCGTAGCACAAAACCACGATTTCATACAAAACTAGGGGAGACAAACCGCCCTTATCAGTGGTTTAGAAAAATTGCATCAGACAGTAAACTGAAAAGTCCATTCTATGCCTAACATCAAGAACAATTACATATTAGCATTTGTCAATTTACTAATATGTCCAAATATTTTTGGTTAAAAAATAATAGTGTCCCTATCATCTGATGATATTACAGTCCGTCACTGAGAAAATTGCGGATAGGTCTAGATATTTTAATGGCAAATGTATGAAATATCCTTATACATCTTAATGTACATATCTTCCCTTTGGCAGTTAGTCAAAATTATGAAATACCTAAACTATAATGTTACTTTTATGTCCTTGTATAAAGTGTTAATTTACAGGACCTGTATTCATGGTGTTTTTATGGTTATGTCTCTCACTATTTGCTAAAATCATTGTTATAACACATAACAAAATATTTTCTTAAAATAACTAAGAATTATAATTTTAGCATTTTGTCCCTAGATTTTAATTTAAATTACTAAATCAGAAAGAAAGTTAGAATTACAAGTTTGCCCATTGCCTGTAAAGAATTTGAAAAAGTAGATTGAAAGATTATTTTACTATTTTATCTCCAAACTTGTTCTGAAATTACAGAAACTATTTTGAATTTTATATATTTTTATTATGGTACTTGTATGCTATCTGATATTACTGTTAAGTGCTTGGAATTATTTAAAGTTCAATACCTGGATATTATGAATATTGCAATTTAGTGTCTGGATATGTTTAATGTTGGCTTCTTAGAAAATATCTTATGTTTAATTATCTATTGTTTGTTTTTTGTTTTTCATTTAAAATATTTAAAACCTCTAGTCTCTATCAAATTACTAAAAATGACTTACAGAATTTGTGTTTCTTAATTGGCAAAGACTTAAAAGTTAAATGACTTAAATTTTCAAACGTGAAAAAAGAAAATTCCATTGACCCTAACTTTTGAGGGTGCTAATTATGTACTTAGGGAAACCATTTTACCTGTACCCCAATTGCAATAGATGAATATAAAGAAAAATATAATGCATTTTTACATGATGATACTATCCCCAAAACTGTCATGTTAACTTGATGACTTGATTAGGGTCTTCGAAGAATTCGAGGCTGCTAAAGGGTTGTTTGATTCTTTGACTACCAAATATGATATTATAGCTAAACTTTACGTTCAATTTCTCCTTCAAAAATATAATTCTTATAAAATGAAAGAACGAGATAATGTAATTGAACCTATTAATCAAATATTAGTAATGGTTAGAGATTTAGTGTAGAAAAATCAGTCATTCCTTAACCAATGCAGATATCCATAATTCTAAATAATTTTCTCCTTTCTTGGAACATGATAACCATAACTCTTAGACATATTTTATTTTACCTTTTCTGAACTCCCATTGAAACTAACAATTGAACAAGAACATATAAACAAAAATAAAAGAAAAAAATTGTTAGTTGATAAAGATAATTTAGGGTCAAGCTATAAAAACAACTAGAATAAGAAAAAACCAAATAAAAGATTTGGTAAGAATAACAAGAAGGTTGATCAGTCTTTTAAAAATCATAAGAATTTGTTTCTCGAATAAAGTGCTTCAACTATGAGAAAATGAGACACTATAAATAGGACTGCCATAAAAAAAAGAATAACGGTGGAAACACCCAACATTCCAATCCAATAAAGAAGCAGGATATAATCTAAGTCATTTCTCAAAAGCTTTACAAGAAACACCCTATGACTGGTTGGTGGATCGACTCTTGAGTGACCTGTCACATCTAAAAGAGCAAAGAGAGAGTGATAAATTTAAAGGAATACAATTCTAGAGAACATCGAGTTTACATGAGAAATAATATTTTTTCTTATATTTTTCGAGTTCGGTCCTTTAGGATTTTAGTAGAAGATATATTAATTGTACTTATTGATGTATTAATTATGTCATCTATTAGGTGCAATCTTGTGTTGGTCCCTGCCTTGATAAAGAAAGGATTTGTGGTTAGGTTTGTCCCTAATACGGTTACGATGGGGAAATATGGTAAGATAACTTTTTTAGGTTTATTTGATGTTGAGCATGGTTTGTTTAAGTTAAATGTAAATGAAGAAGACTGTTTTTTATTTGCTTATATTGATTGTGCATATGTAGTTAATGTGAATATATGATATAAACACTTAGGGCATATAAGTTTAAATAAGTTGAGAAAATTAACCAACTTTAACTTATTGTATATTTTTTTAAAAACTTTTAATAAGTGTAAATCCTGTATATAAGAAAAAATAACTAGAAAATTATTTTCCAAAAAAATAATGAGGTAACAACCCTATTAAAAATTATTTACATTGATTTATGTTGACCCTTTAGGATGAAATCTCATCATGAGAAGGTGTATTTAATAACCTTTATCAATGATTATTTTACATATATATATATATATATATATTCTGTTATTTATACATATTTATATATATATATATATCTTAGCAGATAAATCTGAGTCACTTAAGGTATTGAAAGAATATAAATAAGAAGTTGAAAATCAATTAGGGTAGACAATCAAAGTTTTAAGGTATAACCGATGTGGTCAATACACCTCTACATATTTTTTAAAATGCTGTAAAGACTTTGGTATTTTCAAACAGAATATCATGCCTAGAATGCCTCAACAAAATAGTGTAGCAGCGACATATAACATGACCTTATTGAATATGACTAGTTCTATGTTAATTGATGCTTCTTTTCCTTAGGTGTTTTGGGGAGATGCAATAACTACAATTATATATATATATATATATATATATATATATATATATATATATAAAAAATAAAGTATCATGTAAAGTGTTCTCTATACCATGCAAGATGTGATTTGGAAGAAAACTAGACTTGAGTCATCTCAAAAGGTAGGATCTATAGCACATGTGAGAATCATTTATCAATCTATGGATAAGCTAGACAGTAGTCCTTAAGATATATTTTTATTGGACATCTCAAAGGTTTTAAGGGATATCAGTTTTATTGTAAAGACCATTGTTTAATAGAAAGTACGAATATTGAATTCTTAGAGGAAACTATGAATGACATATTTGAAAATGATGATGAATGCATTGATGATCTAGTGGATCTAGATCCATTATCATTTGAACCCATGAATTCCCATCCGAATGACTTTCCTTAGCATACAGAAATTTTAAGTGGATATAAAAGACATGAAGTAAAACTCATCTTAATCAATAGACTAGGAGAAAGCTATAGATGAGGAAATTAAATCCATTGAAAAAAATAAAGTCTAAAAATTGACAGATTTACTAAAACGAAGAAAAGTCATAAGTTATAAATGGGTTCTCAAAAGGAAATATAAAGTTGATGGAACTATTGATATGCTTAAGGCAAGGTTGATTGCAAGGGTTTTTCGTAAAAGGAATTGATATATTATATTAAAACATATTTTTCTATTGTGAAATTTGCATTCATTCGAATTATTCTGACTATTTAAACATATTATAATTTGGATTTATATCAACTAGATGTAAAGATCGCTTTTCTAAATGATGATTTAGATGAAATCATTTATATGAACAATCAGAAGGTATGTTGTTAAAGGCTATGAAAATAAAGTATATAGGTTAAAAAATCACTATATGACATTAAATAATTACCTTCTCAATGATATTTAACCTTTCAAAATACTATTACGAAACTTGGATTTCTGGCTAATGAACTTCATCACTTTCTATATGTTTGAAACCATGGGAGTCACTTTGTCGTTTTATTGTTATATGCATATGACATATTGTTGAGTGAGAATGACAATGAAATGATTATCAAAACCAAGTCATGGTTAAATTCAAAGTTCGAAATAAAGGATATGGGAGATGCATCCTATATTCTGCGTATAAAGATTTCTCGTGAAAGAGAATCTAAACTTTTATGTTTTAGTTAAGAGAAATATTGATTATATCCTCAAGAAATTGAGAATGGGTGATTGTAAGCATGCAATAACATATGTTGATAAAGGAGTCAAATTGAGTAAGGTTGATTCTCCCGGTGAGAGAGAGAACAAGTCTAATGCTTCTTATACACAAGTTATGGGTACTTTGATGTATGTAATATTGTGTAGAAGACCTAATATTAGATTTGTTGTTGGTCTTGTGAATATATATTAAAGTGATCCTGGTTGGCAACATTGGATAGTTGTGAAAATGATCTTAAGATATATTAAAGGAGCAAAAGATTTAAAACTCTGTTTTTAGGCTAATGAACTAAAAGTGGTAGAGTATTCATATGTTGACTTTACTGGGAATAAAGATAGCAACATGTCAACATCCAATTAAATATTCTTATTTGAATGTGGTGTTATTTCTTGGGCTTGTAAGAAAAATGGTTGTGTAGCATTGCATTAACATGAAATAGAGTATGTTGCTTGCATCATGACTATCATTTGGATAAGTTGCTTCATACATTATTTGAAGTTGGATATAGCCAACGAGCCTATTGTCATTTATTGTAATAACAATGCAACAATTACTCTTATTAAAAGTGGAGCTGATAGCTCTAAAAGCAAACATATAATGGTTAAATACCACTATGTTCATGATATGCTTAAGAGGAATGAGATATTTATATCTTATATGCTAACTGATGATATGTTGGTTGACCGCTTGACTAAGGCATGTAGAAAGATTTTTTACTAAACATGTTACACATATGGGTTTGAGATATACCTAGAGTTTGAATGTAGAAATACACTTTATTGATTTTTATACATGAAAATATATTGATTATAAAAAATTGAATAATAAGTAAGAATTGCAATTGACTTACAACTGAAAAATGGTATAACTTGGAAAACCCAAAAATAGTGGGAGGTAAAACTAGTGTATCATAAATTGACTCAAGTGGCTAAGTGTGAAATGTAAGTTGTTGGTGGCCACTTTCGGCTTCAATAATTGCAAATATGAAATGTGAGAAGGGCCCACTTCTCGGATTTCATCAGTTGCCTTTTACAAAAGAAACTTAAAAATAAAAATTGTTTTGCTTTTATAAAAGATACGAAAAATCTCTTAGATAAATATAAAATGGCTTTAACCGAAAGCGAAGGGAGAAAAACATGAGAAGAGGAAAAGTAAAGTATAAATTCAATATATACTAACAAAAAACACATATAGGAACATTGATATTCTCTATGAAAACACCTGAGGGTAACCGTATGTCAATCTTCCTCTTCTTCCTCCGTTTCTTTTCTTCTTCTTCCCTCGGCTGCTGTGAGGACTTCTGCTGCACAGGTTCACCTTATTCGCTTCAATACTCAATAGAAACCTTCAACAGAAACCTTAGCTTGAGATCCTTTTGGTAACTCTTTCAATATTGGATGGAGCATCTGTTCTATCTTAATCGGTGCACTACCTGGAATTCTACAATGCAGTCTATCTGTTGATGGTATGATAATTCTCTTCATCTGGCTCAATGTGTTTGGTGTTTAGCACATTCTACTATCATCATTGGAAGATCTTCAAGTTTTAATTCTTTGGGATACACCCTCCTAATACAAGATTCACGTGGTAATCACAAATCACCAAAATAAATAAAATATGCAATATATGCAGTTACGTTTTCCTTTTCTAATAAAGAATAGAATATGTTGCACGAAGAACAATAATTGGTCACCAGCCTAGAGGATCGACTGACAGGTTGAAGGCCATCAGTTCTGTGTTTAGAGATGAGTTAGTGTGACACAATAAAAAGATAAATTGAAAAAATGAGAGAGGTAAGGCAGTCATCTTTTTGGGGGTTAAATTACTTATGTGAAATGAGATCGAGCACAGTGGTGACCGAAAATCCACGTAGAGGGTCCTACTTAGTGTGATAGAAGGTTTGGTCATTGCTGTGGTTCGATTTTTGAAAATGTCCATTGGTTAGGCCTGCTTCTTAGGAACTGGCATCTGCATCACCATGTTCGATTAAATGATGATTTTACAGTGCTGGCAAATGTGAACCAACTTCTGATAATTCCATCATCCATTCGTATAAATTCACGGTCAAAACACAAATTTGACTACATTAAACCGTCAACACGATAAAGTACGGATGAGGAACTAATCTTATATATATATATATATATATGGAGAGCTGGATTCTGCTGATTTTTTAGCCATTGCTTTTTAATGATATTAGTATAATTTAAAAAAATTAAAAAAAATTAGAAAATAATGAAACATAATATTATTACATTCATGTTCTTATAATAGTCAAACTCCTTCCATGTAAAAGATCACTCTTACATGGCCGGTTTCAAACCCGAATAAAGGAAGAGGATTGCATTAGGGTTTCAACATCTAGCGTAAAACTTTGTTGGACTTATCTACAATAATAAAGCTATATGGAAACAAAGAATCCATGTAGTCACCCCATTTAGTATGGGAAAAGACTTAATTGTTGTTGTTCTTATAATAGTCGGATGTGAGTGTAATGATAAACTGGATCCAATAACTCATATATATATATATATATATATATATATATATATATATATATATATATATATATATATATATATATATATATATATATATATATATATATATATATATATAAAAGGAAGAGAGGCTGCTTAGAGGTCTCCAGTTTGACTATTCAGGTTCGGTCAAGAAAGATTGCCATTTTAGATGTCCAACTTCTTGGACTTAATCACCTTACGCGAGCTAGCTGACTTTTCCTATGTTTGTGACGGAAAGAAGACAACAGGAAGATTCCAAAAGCCGCTTGATCCACCTATGTAATTTGAGCTGTCTGCATTTGAGAATCCGAATCAAATTCTTACCGTAGAGCCGGTGAAGCCAACATGAGAAATGGGTTATACTATATATATAAAGAGAGAGAGAGAGAGAGGTTGTGTCAACATGAACATCTTAAGTGTTTGGTTAACATGATCAATGATAGAAATTTAATTATAAATATTATTTTACTTTTATATTTTATATTTATATGTATTAAATATTTTTTACTTTATCACTTCAACCGTTCACCTCGAAGATCAAACAGTTGAAATGATAAAATAGATTGGAGCACAAATGCAGTTTAAGCATTTACCACTACCAGTACCTCTTTCTTTTTCTTTCTTTTCTATCTTTTTATCTCTCTCTCCATATTTGTATGTATATTATATAAAGAGGGAGCTTCAAGAGCATCTAACCACCATTGATCAGTGGCAGATCTAGAGGATCTCTTTTCGGGTGGAGCAAATAGCCATTTGAAGGGTTTGGGATGAACTGTGTATTATAGGTCAATCGGCTACAGACTTTAAGTTGATTTTGAAAATTTGGGGTGAACTACGTAGATCTGACTATTCTTGAGGGATAATTAAGGATTGTTTCATGATAGAACTTCATGTGACACGGACAACCTATAGAAAGCAATCAGACAATCTACTCGGAAAGTATCCTAATATATATTATAAGAAATGTAGTAAATAGTTTGTATCAAAATATTTTTTAAGATTTCAACTGTTTGATTCGTTAAGATCAATGGTTGACTCCCCTTGTATCAGCAAGAGCGCCCGCCAATTGAGCTAACGCTCTAAACGCCACTCCGTAATTATATTTTGAGAATTCAAATAAAATTTCTGTCTTTGTCGGGTGAAATAAGCGTGAGGGAAGGATTCGACTCCAGAATCAACTTTTTGGAATCCAAATCAAATCCCATCCGTCGGATCGCTGTTGGAAGCAAATGTGAGGAATAGATCGGACCGCACCGAGCCAGTTTCAGCAGCCCTTGCACAACTGAGCTCTGCCGAATTTAAGATGGTTGGAATCTCATCACACAGTGCTAAAGGAATTCACGCAAAATAGTCAATCCTGTGTCACACATCGTGACACGAACCCCTTCCCTGGCCAATGAAACGTCTTAAGTTTTAACCAGGAATACTATATACTGCCAACATTCCACAGACGCTGCATTTTCTTTGACAACCACATTGGAGGTGGTGAGTTCAATTCCCGGGGTGAGCATACGTGTATGCAAGCCTTCGGCCTCTTACTGTAGGAAAAAAAGAAAGAAAGATGGGCTGAAATGAGTGGCAGACCTATTCATGAGCAAGGTGAGGAGGACGATGTTCAAGACCTGACAAAATAAAAAATGTATATACAGGCAGTCCAATTATTTTGATAATTCATGCGGAAATTTCACCCGACTGGGCTCCACCTCACCGAAAAGAATTTCTAGATTTGTCATCAGACTGAATGTAGGAAAGCAATGGAGCAGGTTTTCACCCTACCTGCACCCTCCTGCACATTTAAAATTTACTAGCAAAACTAGCCCCACTCCACTTTGCCCTAGAGGTCTTGGGGTTTAAATCCGCATGCACATGCGACTATTATATGAGAACACAATCCGTCTCACTCCAACCCGTCCTGCGAGTTGTTACAGTACTAGTTTTGAGTATTCTACATACACGCATTATGCACAGTACGAAAGGCTAGCACGTGCTCTTGATACAGTTTTGAGTAGTTTTGTTTAGGTCTTTTGTTATTTGAGTTGGTTATATAATAAGTGATCATGTGTGATGAGCATTATAGTGTTTAGAGAGTATAGATTATTTGAATTAAGTTTGGTATCATTTGGGTTTAGTTTTGGATTATTTAGGGCATCACTTTTGGTTTAAGTACGTAGCGGCTCATTTGGATATGTTTCTACTTTATGAAATTTTATTATTTAAGCTCTTATTGAGCTATTGAAAAGGAGAACATCTATTAATAAAGATTTTACCTTTGAATTCCTCCTCCATCTCTACGTATACATGTGTGCATGCATGTATAGAGAAGGTTCCGTCGACTAGAGCTAAGTCAATCCATGGGAGATCTCTACTCCACACATGGGTATGTTAGTTGTGACCTATTAGAGAGAAGAAGGGTTATTTCAAGCTTACTTATTCCACTGAGTGTTGAGAGAGTTCAAATTGACACAATCGGGTACGATTATCGTAATGCTTTTAGATCTTGTTTTCATTTAACGATAGACCCTAGCTAAAATATTTCATCCTTCAAGAAAAATATCCCTTCTCTCTCAAGATTGCATCCCTTGAAACCTAAAGCCATATGTGACAACATTCTAGTTAACTATTTACATTGCCTTTTTAATGTACACGATGACAAATTTTGGGAGATCGTAACAGCTAAGGGGTGGCTAAAGCCCAATTATCAGCTTGATGTGATCCTTCTTATTCATAACATGCCGCAATTTTGAGCCTTTCTTGTGCCGATTTTTGTTATTGATCACCCTGTGATATGTGGAACAATATGGCTATACATATTAGGAAAGTGGCGAAAGATGTGTTAGGGGTATCTAAGGGAGGTGTACCAGCACAAAAAGAAGCTTAGTGGGGGATTGAAGTAGTACAAAATAAAATCAAGGCAAAGAGGGCATGTTACAAATTACATCATGCCAAGAAAACTAGTGAAACTTTAGAAGCTTATAAGAAAGCAAAGAAGGAAGCGAAAAAGGCTCTTAGTGAAGAAAAAACTAAGATTTGGGAGAACTTATATAAAAAACTCAGAGAAAGAGATATTTTTAGGATAGCTAGGGCTAGAGATAAGAAAATTAAAGATCTTAATTCTGTTAGATGCATAAAAGATGAGGATGAAAAAATTCTAGTGGCAGATGATGATATAAGAAATAGATGGAAAAACTATTTTTATAATCTTTTTAATGAAAATAAAGATGTTAGTATTAATTTAGGAGATTTAGCAAGTCAAGAAAGTATATAAACCATAATTTCTACTGACGTATTCAAAAGAATGAAGTCAAAGAGGCTCTTAAACATATGAAGGGTGGTAAATCGGTATGACGAGATAATATTCCTATAGAAGTTTGGAAAATACTAGAAGAAATAGGAATCACTTGGCTCACAAGACTATTTAATGAAATATGGAAAAACCAAAAGATGCCCGAGGAATGAAGAGCAAGTACAATTATACCCATATATAAGAACAAGGGAGACATTCAAAATTGTGCGAATTATCGAGGTATCAAGTTAATGAGTCATACTATGAAATTATGGGAAAGAATTATCGAATGTAGGTTAAGACAAGTATCGAGTACAATAGAGAACCAATTTGGATTCATGCCAGGCAGATCTACTATTGAAGCGATTCACCTTTTGAGACGTCTTATAGAACATTTTAGAGCAAAAAAGAAAGACCTTCACATGATATTTATTGATCTAGAAAAAGCTTATGATAGGATACCGAGGGAAGTTCTTTGGAGAACTTTGGAAAAAAGAGGTATCCCATTGACATATATTAACCTTATAAGAGACATGTATGATGGTGCAAAAACATGTGTGAGGACTCATGAAGGAACGACAAACTTCTTTGAAGTTAATATTGGGTTACATCAAGGATCAACTTTAAGTCCATACTTATTTATAATGGTGATGGATGAGTTAACAAAACATATTCAAGATGAAGTACCTTAGTGTATGTTATTTGCAGATGACATTGTATTAGTGGAGGAGTCTAAGGAAAAAGTTAATAGAAAATTGGAACTATGGAGAGAAATATTAGAAAGCAAAGGCCTCCGACTTAGTAGAACAAAGACAGAATATATGGAATGTAAGTTTGATCATTTGGTTACTTTAGAGGACATGAAAATTAAAATTGGCACACATTGCATTCCCCAAAGGAAAGTTTTAAATATCTAGGGTCAATTTTTCAAAGTGATGGAAGAATTGATGGAGATGTTACACATAGAATTAATGCTGGTTGGTTAAAATGGAGAGGAGCATGAGGTATTCTTTGTGATAAGAAGATACCATTAAAGTTAAAAGGTAAATATTATAGAGCAGCAATTAGGCCTGCCATGTTTTATGGTTATGAGTGTTGGGCAGTTAATCATCAACATGTACAAAAGATGTCTATGACATAAATGAAGATGTTGAGATGGATGAGTAGTCATACAAGAAAAGACCGTATACATAATGAGGTTATTAGAAACAAATTAGGAGTAACACCAATGGAGGACAAAATGAGAGAACATCGTTTAAGATGGTTTGGACATATAGAAAAAAGATCAAAAGAAGAACTTGTAAGAAGGTTAAAGAAACTAAATTTGGAAAGTATTAAAAGAGGTAGAGGACAACCACAAAAGTGTTGGAAAGAAACAATAAAGAATGATCTAGCTTATTGGGAGTTAACTGCTAACATGGCACATGATAGGGATCTGTGGAAACAAAGAATCCATGTAGCCGACCCCGTCTAGTATGGGAAAAGGCTTAGTTGTTGTTGTTTGTTGTACAACTACTTATTATAAATGGTTCATAATCCTAAAATATAGAGGCAACTTTGTACTGTTTCTCTTGCAACTCAGCTCTTGTTAGATATATCAGCTTGAGAGGCTAAACGTTAGATGAAGCGAACATCATGAGGATCGGTTGTTTTTTCATTCTTCATTGCATATTGGGTGAAGGTGTAACTTGTTAAGCTGAAGTATGAAGCTATGCATTGTTCTTAAATTGTTGAATTTGTTGCTGAAGACCTGAAATTATTTACAGGACTTGGATGCTGTGGAGGCACTCATTCAAGGCCTTGTCATGTTCCAAGGCGGTGTGCTTATGGTATATCTCACCTTTGTATTTCAAGTATCTTTTTTTGGGTACAAATGTATTTCATGTATTTTCTGGCATTACTTTTGACGGTGCGGAGTTGCTAGCGTTTTGGTTTTAAAGGTGTCTATTCTTTGTTACTCATTGCAGGTGAGCCATGATGAGCATCTGATATCTGGAAGTGTGGGCGAGTTGTGGGCAGTATCTGAAGCCAAGGTGACACCCTTTCAGGGGACATTTCAGGATTACAAGAAGATGTTGAAGTCTTCAAGCTGAAAGAGGCCTCCCCAAGCAATCCTCAAGCTGAAGGAGGTCATGATTTCATTACACGGGGTATGCATTGCGAGAAGAACGAAGATACTAAAGTATTCATGATGTACACCAATTTTGTTCTCATTGTTGAGGGCCAGATCGTTTTCGTCTCTCTGCCCATCGCTGATGCTTATGGATTTGTTGATTACAATCTTTCGGGGACCTGGTAGTTGACATAAAAGTAGACGGCAGATGTACGGGTACTTTTAATTACGAACAGCTTGTTTTATCAGAAATTGAATAAATATAATATTTTTTATAGATATCATTTTTAGTTAGTCACTGCATCCTAGCAACTATGTAGCTTGTTCTTTACCTGGAAAGTTCACAGCTTTTATTGGAGCTGTAATTACGGCTGGCAAGCAAATCAAGCTGCTCGTGTTAGTGTGTGATTTTTTATCAACAAAAACCAAGCACGAGGTGGCTTGTTAAGCTATCCAGCTGAATATGAACACTGCATGTTCCGCATCAAAATGACACTCTAAGTTGGTGAATACGCTATGAACAGCTATTGTTGGTTTCATTTCGATTCTTGACTGGTTACAATCGGTGTGTTTTATAGGCTTTTCTTGAGCTGCATAATTGAGCTTAGATGCTCTATTAGGGCAAAATGCTTATATACGGTTAGGCATGGCTTCCAGGTAAACCGTCATTGGCAGTTCCACCTGAAACCGTAATTGAATTTCTGGTTATGGTTTCGGAACCGTCATTTTCAGGGTGGTTCTGGTTTGAGATTTAAATTGTAAAAAGCATTACGAAAATTTTGTTTTTTTTTTTTGAAAATTACTGAATGTGGTTGGAGCAGACCATTTCAGTTTCAGGTTGGTTCCGTATTCATGGTTCCGTGTCCATGAAAGGTGAAACTGGAACTGAACCAGGTGGTTTCAGTTTCGGTTTCTTACCTGGTTCAGTTCCAATTGGGACGATTTGGAACCTGTCATGTTTATATACTGTGTACATAGAGCACACTAATTGAGGTAACGTAGTTTGTTTCCTACTCGTCAAAGGCTACAGATAATTGCAGGTTACAAAAACTAAATCAAAAGAGGGGGCTGTATAAATTTGATCATTGCCTCCAGGGTTATGGAGGTCCTGAAGCATTTTGCGTTTAGTTTCAACTACTGAATGTCGCTTTACTGGCTTTTCCTAAAATCGAGCTGTATTCTGCAGGTAAACCCTGCCAGTTCAGGGGGAAACTGGGACTGATGCTTCCAAATTGCATGTTCCCAGTTCCACCAGCTGTGACAGTCCTCATTCAGTTTCGATTCGACTGATGTACGATGGTTCTGGCTTCATTTGGGAAATCTATAAAAGGGCAGGATTTTTAAATTGGGACGAGAAAAAAGACTTCAGACTGTACAGTTATGGTTGAGTTCCCTGATAGGTAGAGCTGGAAAACATCCGTAAGGCTGTCTTGGTTCCTGTTCAACTCCGGTTTTGGCTCTCCTGGTTCAGGATATGGGCTTGGTTTAGATCCAATTTCAACCTGCGGGGCTGAGTCCAATGGAAATGAAAAATCCAGATGCTGCCACCGGGATATAAGTTGCGTAAGTATCGACCATATTCTTCTTTTCCTCAGGCAAACTCCGCACCTGTAGGATGGAGATGGACGCTAAGCAGATGTGCTTATTCCCCTTTTTTGGCATCATTATAACTGTATCTTTCCCTCTTTGTGCCTGCGCTGTTCGAGCAAAAGACTACTGTAGTACTTCATGGCTTTCCAGCAAACTACGAGGAAGAACACGGTTCAATTCGGTGGTGGCACATGTAAATTTCCCAGCTTAGACCCAGCAATACACCCTTTTTCATTAAATCTACACCTCTTTCATAATTTTTTCCAAAATTACTCTTATTCATTTTTCTCTTTCATTTTCTTTATGTGGACACTATTTTCTCAAAAAGAAAAAACACACTCATTGACCCTCTATCATTTTAATATAACACACCTTAAGCGTGTTTCGTTATCAATCATGAAAAGTGATATAGTTAAGTCACGTTATTTTTAAGATAAAGACATACCCCTGTTGCATTGTTCTTCAAATGGTGATGCATTCATTGTGTGTATGTTTGTCCTTTAAATAGAAAGTGTGTTTCATCGTCAGTCGCTGATTTATTTTCTTGCCTGAAACGTATGTCGTAGTCAACCCTTTAGAGCTCTATTTTCTATTGATTTTTCATTAGATTTATATTTATATCAAAATAGAGATTGAGAATAATAGAAAAAGGTTCAAAAGAAATAGAGAAAAATCAAAAAAACGTACACAAAATCATTCATAAAAGTTTCAAAAAAGAAGAGTTGAAGAAGGTGAGATTTAGAGAGAAAATGAGATTAAAAGAGATTGTCAGAGAAGAAGACATCGAAAAAGGTCATTGGGAATAAAGAAAAAAACAAGACTTTGCATATCATCAGGAGGAAAAGAGATCATGTGTAAGCAAGGTGGAGAAATCGGTGAGCAAGGAATAGAGGAGAGAGAATATGGAGCATAGATAATTTGAGATTTTATGTAAAAATTCTGTATGTTAAGTAAGATGGAGGTATGAATAGCAATTATATGTTTAGTAAGATGTACGTATGAATAACAATTATGTTAAAGATTTTTTTTTGCAATCAATGTTCATAAGGCTCCGGGAACTGACAGGTTTCCGACGGTTGGCAAGGAGGTCTGCAGCTTTATTCACAAGATCATTATAGGTGTGGCCGATATGAAGAGCATTAAGGATACGATGATTGTAAGGCTGGTTCCACACAGAACATTGGTTGGTGTTCTTCCATCCAAGCCAATGCTTGGGGGGGGGGGGACTACAGAAGGGTTGGAGGTGGCATGTGCACGTGGCTATGAAAGGTAATTGTTGAATCTGAATCTGAATTCCTGCCTGATATAATGGATGAAAGCAGGCATCTCAAGAAGCCAACAACAGGATACCATTTCCCGTCGAGTAGCCATCCTATGGATTGGGATATCAAACCGCATTATGTAAAGAGAGAACTATACTCAGTAGCAGATGCCTTGGCCAATCACAGTCTGACCCTTCCACCCGGATTGCATGAGATGCCTCCCGTTGTTCAACGGCTAATGTAGATTAATTTACAGCTTCTGAGTGTTGATCAATGATGTAATTCTGTGCTACAGGCAGTTGGTAGTGGACCGATAAATTAGAATCTTGAAACTGATACGATCGTGATGCTTTTTTTCAACCACAATGAATCACAAGCTAGTTTGTAGTTGGTTTGACTCGTATTAAGTGCTACCTAATCTTAGATATATATTCTTTAAGATGCCAACCTTCCAACAACTGAAAAGTTTATATCGTTGCAAAGCCTTAAGTGAAAAGCTTTGGAATTAAATGATGGGCTGAACAGGACTTCAGCAAACGAAAAACTATGTCAAGTGTCTTAACAAACAAGCACAAATCCAACAGCTCATGGGGAAGATTAAGTAATCTCTTTTTTGTGGATTAGGTAGTGAGGTCAAGTTGTGGACTTGTTTACATAGTTTTATTTGAGATCATCCTGATGATTATGGAAATTGTTTGTGGTCCCTTTCCGTCCTCCCGATCATAAACTAGGCCTCAAAGCCTCAATCTACAAGGATCCTTGCTTGCGGCTACCTTCTGTGATGGAGAGAGGCCATCAGAAAATGCCAGTGAATGGGATTTTAAGAGTTAAATTTAGTTAGTTAATAGGAATAGGTGGAGTTGTCTACATAGTTGTATTTGAGATCATTTTGAGGATTATGGGCATCAACAGGCTGATTAGCGATCGACGTGGTTGAGTAATGCGCTCCAGTCTTCAAGATAGGTGGCTTTGTTTGTGTATGACTCCAAAATTCTCTTGGAACATCTCCTTGAAGGACTTCCTGTTTAAATATATCTTCTTTCTCGCTTTTGAGGTTCCACCATTTAGTCCGAATAACTCGATGCAGACTTTTCTTCTTTGTCTATTTTTTTATTTGTAAATCCATAACTAAAAGTCGATGTTGGGTGGTTAAGCTTTCTCTTGGAATTACCTTACAATCATTACAACACGCTCTATCTTTTTTTCTACAAATAAAGTAATCAATTTGTGTTTGTGATAAGCCACTCTTATAAGTAATTAAATGTTCATCTCGTTTTTTGAAGATTGTATTGACTATAAAGAGATGAAATGCCATAGCAAAATTTAAAATCTCCCTACCTTCCTCTTTTATATCCCCAAAACCAAAGTTTTCATTAATCCCTTGATATCCTAATGCCTTTTTACCGACATGTCCATTTAAATCTCCTCCTAAACAAATCATCTCCCTTTGTGGAATCTTTTGAAACAACTTATCTAACTCTTCCCAAAAAACTGTCTTTATACTATCTTCTAGTCCTACTTGGGGTGCATAAGCACAAACTATATTCAAAAACTCTGCTCCTAACACTAATTTCAACGTCATGATTCGGTCACCATATCGTTGTATGTCTACTACACTCTCTTTTAAATCTTTATTTATGATAATACCAACTCCGTTTCGAGCCTTTTCTTTACCTGAGTACCATAATTTAAAACCTGTATCCTCTATCTCCTTTGCTTTTTCTCCAACCCATTTTGTCTCTTGTAAACATAGAATATGAATCTTTCTCCGAATCATAGTATCTACCACCTCCATTAGCTTACCCGATAATGTTCCGATATTCCAAGAACCAATACGAATCTTATTATCTAAGACTAGCTTCCTTACCCCCCGCATCCGTCCATAATCAAAATGCGGAGACCCTGTCTGAAAATTTTTCACTACATTCGGGCGGTAATGTAGCGGGACTAACTTCTTTACCCACACCCGTCCATGATGTGGGAACCCTCTCTGCAATTGATTCACTACATTCGAACAAAAATGTAGTGGCCCTTGCTTACTTCTTACTGCATTCGGGCTCTGCAGCATGTCGCTAGGCAGGAACGCCCCAAAGCAATGCTCATAATTTTTGTAATCCATGTTATAAAATCCGACGAAGTTTTACGCTGGCTGTCGGAAGCCTAACACAACCCTCTTCCTTTATCCGGACGTGGGACCGGCAATGCAAGGGTGATCCCTTACATGGGCGGAGTTTTTATAATAAGTAGCTGTATTGCATAAAAAATTGGTATTGATACAACAGGCATCGGTACGTATAATACTGACAGTACGTTACAACATTGGTGCCCAAGCCTGGATTTAACTTCAAGGAGCACCATACATGCCGAATGTTGTACAAGACACAGATGAAATGCATTGCCAACACTTACAAGATGGTTTGAAGGCTCATCGAGCAAAATGATGTGTGGTTTTTAAAATGTCATCTTAGCAAATGCAACCCTGCTCTTCTGACCACCTGATTGTTAAAAAAAAAGCAAAATGGTTAGGATTTATTGGGAAATAACAGAGCAGGTCCAGTACAGGATCTATAAGATAAATACCCGACAATGTATACATGGGTTGAAGTGCGAGATTGCCAGAAACTCCAAATGAACCCAGGTGCGCCCGTAGCTTTTGTTCAGGCACTCCCTGGAGATGGTAAAGGGTCACAACTATATACAAAAGAAAATATATAAACTTCCTAAGAAAATGAGTAATCTGATTAAGAAAAATCAAAACGTATCAGTCTATTGAACTCATGGATTCTCTCCAAAAAAGTTAAACAATGTCATCACGTTGACATATTTTGCAATGCATATTGCAGCATAACAATGCACAAAAACAAAATATGTAATCGACATTTTGGGAGAACCTTGTCATATGGAAAGAGGTCAAGGCACATCTGAGAAACAAAGAGCTCTGAAAGGAAAGCAAATGAAAACTTACCGGGTAGCAACGCATCAGGTACAGGAGTGGATTTGATGACAAATCAAGGCCATCAACATGATGCTGGCTGAAAACAGCCATGCGAACCTACGAAACATGAAGAATGCTTATCAGTCATCATGAGATAAAACATGGTAGATGATTGATATAACTCTACTTCGAGCAAACTATTGATTCATTGAATGCGACTTCCACCTCACAAATCAAGCACCTATCCCCAAGCATATTACCTACATGAAACACTACCTTACCGGAATAAAAAAAGATGAAGTGTTTATCATTGGGTGCTCAAAATAGTAGAATACGAAATTCAACAAGTCTTGAAAGCTAGAAAGGAAAGCAAAAGATTACAACAGAGGGAGCATAAATAAACTGTTGGGAAATGTTTAAACAGTTTGAAGATGTTTATGGATAGATATACGGTGAAAAAATAGATTATGTGGCTGAGGAAGAGACAATTGAGGAGAGAAGGAAAAGGTGAGAAAGAACAAAAGTGTAGGCTCTAGTGCCAATAGCAATGGAGTTTGTTCTTTTTCTACTGCAAGAGCTCTTTCTTGCCACATGACTATGAGGGATAATAGAGGAGGTAGAAGTAGTAAAATACATTTATTCTTTTTCTGTACGTATGACTCTTGGAGCTCAACAAGTGTTAGATCAACTATGGCTTCAAAGAAGATTTAAAAGATAATTGAATAAATGCATCATGATTTACATGTGATTATATTTTCTTAATTCTTCTATTAGACTTTCTCCCAACTTTGTAGAGGATGAAGTTTAAAATTGTCACACATTGTATTTCTCAAAAGAAAAATTTTAAATACCTATCAATTTTTTAGAATGATTAAAGAATTGATGAAGATGTTACGCATATAATTAATCTAGGTTGGTTAAAATGGAGAGGAGCATCAACAATTCTTTATGATAAGAAGATACCGTTAAAGTTAAAAGGTAAATATTATGGAACAACAATTAAACCTACTATATTTTATGGTTTTGAGTGTTGGGCAGTTAATCATTAACATGTATAAAAGATATATGTAGCAAAAATGAAGATGTTGAGATGAGTGAGTGATCATACAAGAAAAAACCATATAAATAATGAGGTTATTAGAAATAAATTGGGAGTGGTAAAAATAGAGGATAAAACAAGAGAATATCGTTTAAGATGGTTTGGACATATAAAAAGAAAATCAAAAGAAGTGCATGTAAGAAGGTATAAAAAACTAAATTTTGAAAGTATTAAAAGAGGGAGAGGACGATCACAAAAGTGTTGGAAAGAAACAATAAAAAATGATCTAGCTTATGTTGAGTTAATTGCTAATATGGTACATGATAGGGTTATGTGGAAACAAAAAATCCATTTAGCTGACCTCGTCTAGTATGGGAAAAGACTTAAGACTTACTTGTTGTGTCTTTTTTATCTTGGATGAACCACATCCTTCAAATAAAGAGAAACTTTCCGAGATTCCTGGAATTCAAAATTCAAAGACTAGTTTGAATTCGAATTGCTTTTTTTTTGCTGAACCGATCGACTTTCTTGCAAAATCGGGGAAGTTGATCTCTTACAGGCCTTCTGCCCCGCTGATCGTATTGGCCAGCAATGAAACACGCCAAAGTGTGAGTGGACTGACCATGTCTCGTCCAAATGTGGGGCGGGTTCTATGAAGGCAACCCAACCATCATCACCAGTCTGCTGACTATGAATTGCAACCCAATTTGTTGCAACCAACTCCATCAAAGAACACCTTACGATCCTAGGCCTTCTGCATCTGCTTTCTCCACTAAACAACAACGTTTTTCCAAGAACTCGCCAAAACACTTTCCGTTTTGATTGGTGGAGCAGGTTGGGAGCAACAATTCGCTAAAAAATTCGCTGGATCAAATGAATTAAGACTCGCCGAAATTTAAGCGTGAAAACAGAATTTTCCAACGACTGAACAATGCTTCGTGCAGACGGATCTGGACATTTTCCACTTTGATTTTCAACGATCTATCGATGTAGATTCCTCTCTCTAGCATCGGATAGATCCAAACCGATTCCAATCAAGATCGACCTTCAAATGCGGTGAGATTCAATGGAATGCAAAAAAAGTACATAAAAATTGTAAACTGGTTAGTCATTTCACGTGGTGGTTTTACAGACGACCAAAACCTCCTAAAATGGTTGATTTTATATGCAAGCCTCCACTCACGCATTCTCCTAAAATCAGAGTAATGCTGAAAGTATTTCATCAACCGAGGCTTGCAAAACGCCACAAATCCAGTCTATGGCTGAATCGGCATTTTCTCATGAACTTGTATTTTGACGCTCTTCCACCGCTAGAACTACGATCACTCCACTGTCGTGGGTCAACTACTATGACCCTCACGAACAACCACACATCGTGGTAGATGCTAACACGTACAGAAGACTTCGAACTTACCAAGTTTTGCCAATAGAAACTTGATTTATGCAAAAACAACAATTGGTAGTTCTTTAGATGAGTCTGTCGCTTTCGTCACCACCCCAAAGCCACCTATTTTGATGGTTGTAGGCTCTAATACCAATTTGCTATTACACTGGTGGCGCTAACCCGCGACGACGCTTAGTGGCTTTTAATTTTCCACCAATATACAAGCACACGTGCTTACCAATATGTGACATCTATATTATGCATATGGGGTCCGACCACTACAACACGCCGAGAGGAGACCACATGCCGTTCGAAGGTTCAGGCGGTACAGCCCCGCTGCTCCATGCCCTGGTCATCTGGCTCACCCACGCTGAACACAGGAAGGTGGAAGGTGGCTGACCAACGAGATATGTCCCGAACAGCATCTCCTGCCACCATCTTTTCAACACCCACTCCAAGGGGGTTGTGTAGAGACTTTCTCTTCTCTCTCAACTCTCAATAGCTCTCACAATCCGAATCTCTCTCAATCAGCCCAATCGGCTCCCTTATACAATGTGAGGCATGGTACAATGGAATAGGTGACCCATATCCAACTCAAACCAACTATGTCTTGGGCTCAACCTGCCCAATACCCTAAGACACTCAAGGTCAAAGCCTAACCCGGCCAACCACTGAAGTACCTTGTCTACTTGGCTAGGCTGATCCTAATATCAAACCAATATGTAAACCTCTCTTTCCTAACTAAAAAGGTTTACTTAAACTCACTCATGCCTCCCTAATGGCTCACTACTTGTGATGCTCATATGACCCGCTTATTATAATTGACCACACAAATATAAAACCTCCTTGAGCGCTAAGCAAAACCTCCCTATCGCCGATGTCCTCCGTGCTCCTCTCTAGCACTCCATGCACCATAGTCTCTAGCAACGCATGCCACGCACTCCTGGTGCCATGACAACAACCGCCATTGTAGCCGTAGAGCGGGCGTAGCTGTCTTTCTTATTAATGTATAGTCAATTAATTATTTGTAAAGGCTTAGTTGTTAGTTTGTTGCATGCACATTTGAGATGTGGCTGGAGGGATAGCTGGGTTCTCTGAGCAGGGTGGATGAAGGGTGCGGTGATGGGCTCGATCGACTTGTTCCCAAATTTGGCAAAGGAGAATCGCTTCATCAGCTTTTCCCCAACATCAGGAACCATTATTCCTGACATTGCAATCCTTCAAGCACCAAATCGTGATCGTCTCGGTTGGCTTGTTCACAACTTGTTAGGTTCATGACCGTAATTGAGCTGAAAGTGAACAGTGTGTTCGGCTGAACTAGATTAGTCCAGCTCTTATAGCCTCATGAGCCCATGTACATCATCTACGCAGTACTAAGATATTCCTACCAACATGAGCTAAAGCGAACACAAAACACGAGTTCAAAGAAACACAAGGGAACACGGTCAAACATAAATTGCTGGTAAATCAATGAACACGAGCGAGTGTTGAGCGCGTTTACCAGCCCGAGAGAGAGAGAGAGAGAGAGATCATTTTACCCAGGCGTAGTTGGTCAATTGTCACAGAAAGGTGGAACCGCCATAAAAGAGGCCAGTTTCCAAAACTACAAAGGGAAAAACTCCACCGTTTTTCTTCCCCTTCATGTCATGTCATCGTCTAAAGTTTCTCGGACATAATAAACGAACAAAAATCACAGACAAGGATGAGAAAAGAAAAGAAAGTTCCTCACAGCTCATCGTGCGACTCTTCGTCTTCATCAGTACTTGAAGCACCACTTGGGCCACCAGATCTCTGGTAAACCTTCGAGATGACGGGATTGCAAACAGCCTCCACTTCCTTGAGCTTCTCTTCATAGTCCTCCTTCTCCGCACTCTGGTTGTCATCGAGCCACTCGAGAGCCTCCTTCACTGCCGATTCAATCTTCTCCTTCTCGTCGGCTTCGATCTTGTCAGCCAGCTTGTCTTTGTCATTGATGGTGTTCTTCATGTTGTAGATGTATGTCTCTAGGCTGTTGCGGGCATCAATCCTCTCCTTCACCTTCTTGTCTTCCTCGGCAAACTCCTCTGCCTCCCTCACCATCCGTTCAATCTCCTCCTGGCTGAGCCGACCCTTGTCATTGGTAATGGTGATCTTCTCCGACTTGCCGGTGCCCTTGTCCTCGGCCTTCACATTCAGGATGCCGTTGGCATCGACTTCAAATGTGACCTCAATCTGAGGAACGCCTCTGGATGGCAAAGAGCAATAATCAGTAAGAAACAACATTGAGATGTTTGGAATGACATAGAAGCAAAAAAAAAAGTATCAGCCAGAGAGACCTGATTACAGAGAAAAGAAACAGGTTTGAACCAAAGCTTCGATGTTAAGCATTGACTATCGAATTTAATGCCAAAATCCAAAAAATTACGGAGAACTTGAGGGCTTATAAGTTCCTAGTTTTGGTAGGCATAATTCGATTAAATGCACGTCTTTAAAGAACCATTTACGTATTATAAATGGACCAGTTGTAAGTATACATCCACAACCTGTATCACAGGGGGTCATCAACAATACAATAAGCAGATATACCCAAGATAACTTATCATTTCATGATGCGTATATATATGTGTGTGTGTGCGCGCCAAAAATATGTAATGATATGGATAGTATATGCTTTTCGGTATCTTACTGTACGCCTCCATATTCTAAAACAGTAGTTGTCAAATTCTCCTGTTGGATCTTAAATCCACAGTCATGCGATCCCATGAAAGTTGAAATTGCCAGATCCCAACTGAAGGAACCAAGCTCAGGATCTATGTTGGAAAAATGAATTTCATGAATGAATAATCAATTGCAAATGAATATATGCTGAAGATATCAATATCATAGATCTTTAATATATGAGTTCTACTCATGAATTAGAATTACAGAATTATGTACATATGTATATAATGTTTAAAAAGAAATTTAGATGTAATTTAAGATCTTTATAGTCCTGCATTCATCCTACAATCCTCAATTCTTGGAACCCGATGAGATCTTAGGTATGATCTCTAACATTTTGACAAGCTTGCTTAATATACCATTGCCACTTACAACACAATGCTGAATCATATCATATATCGTCACTGATATGCTACACATTGCAATGCATCACAGGAAACGAAGCAAAGATATCCAAATGACGGTACTGTCTATACACTCGTGACCATTTAGTAATTTAATGAACAATACTATGTACGGTAGAGACCATGTGTACCTTGGAGCAGGTGTGATTCCAGTAAGATCAAACTTCCCGAGCTGCCTGCAGTCCTTTGTCAGGCTCCTTTCACCCTCAAATACCTAAAACAGAGACAAATAATATTTACTCCAGATTCTAGTAAGGAAGACTAAAGGCATCGCAGAAGATCCTCACTGAAATTTCAATTATACCTGAATGGAGACGGTGGTCTGCTGGTCCTGGTATGTAGTAAAGACTTGAGATTTCTTGGTTGGGATTACTGTGTTTCTTGGGATCAGCTTTGTCATCACTCCACCAACCGTTTCAATACCAAGAGTGAGAGGTGCCACATCCAAAAGAAGGATATCTGCATCCCAAGAACAACTACTGTTAGATCTCTCTCTCTCTCTCTCTCTCTCTCTCTCTCTCTCTCTCTCTCTCTCTCTCTCTCTCTCTCTCTCTCTCTCTCTCTCTCTCTCTCTCACACACACACACACACACACACACACACACACAGGCAGAGAGAGGGGAAAACCTTTGGGCTCTGTTGTCCTTGCTAATATCCTTTCCATGTTTTTTCTTGATCAATTTAATGAAGTACTCCATGATTCTTTGATCGAAGTCCTCACCTAGTAAAGGGAAGAGAAATAGCAGGCATTACTAGCAGAAGGAAAATTTTATGGAAAGAATAAATTTTCATTTTTATAATTTCATGTTATTTGTCTTATATAAAAAAGTACTCACCTCCAAGATGAGTGTCACCGTTTGTGGCCAAAACCTCAAAGACACCATTATCAATGGTCAAGATACTGACATCAAATGTGCCACCTCCAAGATCGAACACAAGGATGTTCTTCTCTCCACCCTTCTTGTCCAATCCATATGCAATAGCAGCAGCAGTGGGCTCATTAATAATTCTAGCAACATTCAGACCAGCAATGACACCCGCATCCTTGGTGGCCTGCCTCTGAGCATCATTGAAGTAAGCTGTACATTTGAAAGGAAAATGAGAGAAATTAGAATAAAGACAAAGGCAGGAAGAAAACAGTCAACATAGCAGGAGAAATAAGTTGTAATTTGCTCAAGTTGGATCCAGTTACCAGGGACAGTGACCACAGCATCATGAATTTTCTTCCCAAGGAATTGTTCAGCAGTTTCCTTCATCTTAGTCAGAACCATGGCACTGATTTCCTCAGGGCTGAAAACCTTGGTCTCACCATCTTTGATTTTGACTTGAATGTATGGTTTTCCATCCCTGTTCACAATCTTATAAGGAACTACCTTGGTCGTTGGCTATGATTTCCACATGACCGTTTCTGTAAACACCAACACAAGAGTATGTTGTTCCAAGGTCGATACCAATGACCGTTCCCAGCTTGGTAGCCTCTTCTTTGGCAATGGTGAATGCAAAAAGGCATCCTGATGAAAAAGATTCCAGAAGATTAGTTACGAGTTCCCATCCTTCCTAAAATTTTAATCGAAAGGGTAATCATGCACGCAGAAGGCAGGTGAACCTAAGAAAGTACGATCTCAGAGAACCAGTGCGAGCAATCAGTAATTTAAGCATAACAACGATTAGAGAATCGAAATCAAATTGTAACCATGGGCAGATGAAGCCCAACTAAACTCAAGTGATGTGGAAATGATTCATGCGAAAGATTCAATGTCTCTCCCATGAATCCCTTCCACGGACAACCTATGGTGCCCTCAGTTAAATGACTTTGCCCTACCAGATCAAGCAATGCCATACCTGGCTAGGCAATTATATAGATGGAACGTGCTAGAAAGTCCATTAGGAAAACAATCAAAACAAAAAGTTATATCTATTATAGCTGAATGGATGCATCAGAGCAGATAAGCAGAAACATCATGAGAGTAGACGATAAAAAGCACTGAGAATTTTTCCTCAGAGCGTCGAATCATCAAACTTCGCAGGCTACCAATTCACATAAGCTATAAAAAATCCAGGAGTAGAGCGAGAGCGTCTTACTCCAGACCCTAAACTTTTCCAAAATTTAATTCAGATTTGTAGATTATAGAAGTAGGCATTACAGAGCGTCTGTGTATGTGTGCGTGCGCGTGCGTGCATGTGTGTCAATTGCAAGCTAAACTGAAAAAGATAGAAAAGCAAAGGTAGCAGTTACAGCTCAACAAGAAAAAGTAACTCGATCTTACTCTGCTCATACAGAGAAAGGCAAAAGCAACAAAGAGGAAGGACGAATCAACTAACCTAGACAAAGTGTAAATCTAAATAGCTCCATGCTTTCCAACAAAGAGGGGCAAAAAGAAGAAAAAGGAAAACTTCAGGCCAATCATTACGATCTCAGATTTAACCAAATTTGGTTCACGCATAAACCGCGAAATGAAAGAGAGTGGCTTGATCGAGGATTTCTCATCAAAAGCAGAGGAAAACGTCTCTTTTCTGAAGTAGAATAACACACATCCAAACGAAAGGAAAATCATGTAACAAAATCACAGAGAAAGAGAGGAAGGAAGAAAGTACCGAGCGATAAAACGGCCAGGAAACAAAGAGAATGCAAGTTCTTTCTGGAGCGATCCATGCCGCCCTAACTGCGTGAGCGTCACGAGAATTGGCTTCTCTCTCTCCCTTCCTTTTGGAGGACGAACTGTTATGACGGTCATTTATACGCACCTGAAAGTAGGGGGGAAACTTTGTCACCGAGCGGGGCCGCGAATTCGGCATCATTTTGCTGTCGTGGACCAATGAAAACGATGCAGGCCACTTCTTCACCAATCACGTGACCTTGTGCGTTGGGGGTTTGATGACTGTCGGATCGAAGAGACTCTCATCAGCGTCCAACGAGCGCGGGTTGGCCTTGCTGTAAACTCGGCCCTTCGCAAGTCCGTTTAAGTGAGGTGCAAATAGGGTCTGAAAGTTAAAGGGACTCAATAGCAAACAAGTAAACGGATCGAGCTGACCGAGAGCTTTGACAAACCCGACTCGGCTTGTCTATTCATTCCTTAGTACGACCTTTCGACAACAAACACATTGTTTAGCGTCGCTCCCTGCTACAAAACCAAATTTTAGTGAAGCGCCTCTAACTTTATAGTTCGTCGGGAAAGAAAGCGTCTCTAACTTACCAGTATAATCCATTAGAGTACTTATCTTATAGCTTTTCACTTAACATGTTTTTGTTGCTTGGTGTGAGTTAAGCGGACGTCAAGACCCACTATAGGTCCTTAGTATCCGGGGGGAAACTCAGACTAACATTCCCTATTAGAGCCGTCTGAATTACTTATTCATTGTATGATTTTAGAAATTCGCTAAAGTTGATTCGGCTTGAAGGGTGAGTGTCCATCTCCGTCGACTCTTTCGACAGTTAGGGTGTGACATACTTGGTATCAAAGCATGTTTAATCACGTTAGACGTTAGTCGAATGAAAAACTCATGGAAAAGCATGGTATTACTCACGAACCTACATAGCGAAACAATGAGAAAGTTAAGGTTGTTGTCGTTTGCACGTTAGCCGAAGAGAACACTACGATAACGAAAGGTTGTAAGCCCTGAGATATGAGGAGCAACCCTTGATCAAGCTATCGGTAGTAGGCCCGCATCACCCATATTGAGATGATTGTAATGGTAAACTTTGTGCTACTCTAAGACTAATAGGTTATTTGCTTCGTGTTGTTCATCGATGGGTAAACTAAGATCATGGAGATTAGAAAGGAGGATTGAATAATCGACGTAGAATGTGTTATTCCTTGAAATACCCTCAAGATCATGATTAACCCTCGATAGACAGGTTTATGCGAAAGAAATGCACCGAACCCTACCATACCATGTGCATTTCCACTAGTATAAGTCGTTATAAGTAAAGCATAGATGAGAAAGTGTGGTTACACTACAGTTGCCAAAGTTTGCCCTGTCACCCACTTTGCTCGCCCGAATTATAGCGCAAAATATTGAGATGATGTTAAAGACCCTTGTGTCAGTTGTCAGTTGCGATTGCGCACCCCATAAAAGCACACAAGCGCTTTTCAAGGATTACATGTACCATCACATTATGCAAGACACAACTGTTGAGACAATTCAATGCACGGTTATTAGTGTTGACTTCCTCAAAGATAGGTGAAGACTTTTCATGCCATCATAAAGTTTAGGTATCCTTGGTGAGGCAAGGTACTGTAAAGATAATTTCAATCATGACCCAAAGCGTAATTTAGCAATGTGATCATGAAAGCGTTTGATTGCACGTAAGCTACAGATATCGCAATGCTAACATTGACCCAACATTAAAGGTAGCATCTTATGAATTGGAAGCACCATCAGCACCCCATGGGAGATAGGGTGCCGACAACGTCATGCAGACTACCTTCAATGATGTGAAACAATGCCTCACATGCAGTACCAAGTTTTTTTACGATGCTAGATGACATAGATGTTGTGTGGGTTATTGGTATTAATGGTTACCTTTGATGATATGGAGTATCATACCTTAAATTAAAATGCTAGTGTTAGGTAGACGGATGTCGCTACTTGATCACATCGGACCTCAAGTGTGTTATCTAACCTTCTAACTAACTCAAGTAATTCAAGATGCCGAGTGAACGATAGTAGCTTGAGAGTTCATGCCCCAGATCCTTCAATGTTTCATAGGACCGCATCCATGCAGTGGATACCGAAGGAAGCAGTTTTGGATTGTGGTGTAAATAGAGACGGGGATGAGCTGAATTAGATTTAGTCCCAGGTGGAGATGAAGATGAGGACATTACCGAGGTCGACAACGATTTTGGGTGGAGGAGAATATGACCCTTCAACTATGAACACATGGCCTAGCATCACTTCCTTCTAAAATACCCTTTTTGAGGAAAGCACACCTAACTTACTAGTGTAGCACGGTAGGACTGCACACTCCTTTGTCTTATGACTTTGCACTTAACGTGTATTCATTGCCTTTACTGTTAAATGTTTGTCATGTTGTGTAGTGTAAATTAAACGGATGCAAAAGCTCATTCCAAGCCCTTAGCATTAAGGAGAGGGCTCCAACTCACATTACTTATTGGAGGCCTCTGAACTATTTATCTGCTGCATCACTTTGAAAATCCATTAAGGTTGATCCGAACTGAGGACAGGGTTCCAGTCACGTTGTGAGCTCCGTCAACTCTTTTGCCATGAGGACATGACAACTTGTCACTATTCATGCACAAGCTTGATGAGATGTAGTCTCGAGGCTCAAGATTGGCTGAAGCTACAATTGTGTGACTTAACACCACTAATAAGGATCGCTTCCTTTTAAGATTGAGCAAGCTCATGAACGAGCTTGATTAAGATGAGCTCAACGTTGCGCTTCGTGCGCTCAAATTCCATCCATCTTAGTTGAGTTCGTGAATGAACTCGAGATAAAAATTGAGCCCAACCAATTAAAAACTCCATCCTTTGGGGCAACTTATTAATGATTTTTCTTGATTGAAACGTATATAAGTTTGCGTATTTATTGTACTAACTCTGGATTAAACTTAAGAGCAACTTGGGCAACTGACTAGCACACGTGAAGCTTGATACGACCTCAATAAGGCCATGCTTAATTCACGTTACGAACCAGTCAATCTTAATGCGCAATGAAACGTTGATTTTGGATTCAGATGCATGAAGATACACCCACTGGGGCAAACAGGTTGGATTTAAATGGATATGTTCTGAATTTTTTGTATAAAGTTAGTGACCCAAACCCAACCTTTCAGCAGTTTCATTTGCATTTGAGGTAGGAGTTAGGTTGGATCAAATATTGGGCACCAACTACAAATATTGAACTTTAAATTAAACCATATGTGTAAAATGAAGATTGAATCAGTTAATAAATTATCAAAAGCTTATGAAATGACTCATGTTTTTTATATTATTAATCTTGTTTAATTGTAATTATACAGAGAACGGTTTTAGTTTCCGGATAGGTTTGAAAGTATAAAGGGCTCAGGTTCAACTCGGTATGGTCTTTTCACAAATGGATTTGATAAGGACGAGTTCATGTTCAGAAAAGTCTCGATCCAAACATGTTATACCTAAAACCTGATCCATTTCCGAAATAAGCCCGAATTTGAGAGCTGACCCAAATAAACGGGTTTGCTCATTCGGCTTGAGAAGTTGCGCTGGAGTTGGTAAACACAACTCAGTTAGAGTTCCAATCTTGGTCTATTCGCCTGGTGCCAACGTCCATACTTATTTAGGATTTCAGAAATTAGTGTGGTTATCATATGCATTTTTTAGAAGTATATGTCCTTAGCACCCAGAGCGTTAGCTCAACTCATGAACAAAAACATGACACACACACACACACACACACACACATATATATATATATGTGTGTGTGTGTGTGTGTGTGTGTGTGCGCGCGCACCGCCTCATCAGAATTTTACCTAACTAAACTTCGGCTCACCTGGGTCCGCCTCTGATGAACAAGCCATGGGTCTCTGGCTAAAGGGCCGATTCGAACGAATCGTCAAGTTGAAGGTCCCAAATTTGGATCCTGAGGTCTGCGTATCTGGTAGGGGGCTCAATATCAATGAAGTTATCGCAGAATATAGAATAATTCCTCAGCCCCAATCTCTTTTCATGAAGTGGGTAGATTGCGAATCTAATAGGTGTTTGTTCAGCCACTTTAGGAAAATGATTCGTATTGGTAGAAAATGTGTTGTTTTACTATGAAATATATGTCAAGTGTGAACCTAGATGTTCTGGTTTTCCTGAAACCAGCAGGTCCATTCAATCAGCAAAACCAACAAATAGCCTTATTTCATCTAACGAGCCCAAATTTTTAACATGACCAAATTCACTTGGGCTTTCTACATATGCATTGTCCAAAGGGAATGTAGAATTTTTCTTCGACACCTCTGAGCAATATATTGCTCCATTTTCTCCATTGAAGCCGAGCCTAAACCTGCACTCAGGAGATGGCTATTTCTTGAGAAAACAGGAGCCTTGGTGGTGACCGCCCGGATCCCACGAGTGAATAGAAAGTTGGATCTATATTGGACCTTAATCATTCTCATCGCTTCTCCAAGATTAGTGTTGAGGTCTGAATTCTTCAATTCTAAAGTGATCCTTACATGAGCAGTTTGCATAATACATTGGAACAACCACTCTATGGGATTTAATTCAATCATTCATAAGAAAGTGCACCATCAAGCTGGATCCACCCACTTGCATCGGATCCAATTCTTAACACCAAGAATGATACAGCCAAGTTCTTTTTTGACAGGCAATTTACTTGGTTGCTAAGAATGATTGATGTGATGTCCACCCCTTAAAGTAGTGCAAGACCGAGGGGTTTAATCAAATATAACAGCCCAATTATGAAGAGTAAATATACCAATGCAATGGCTCTTGTTGAGAAGTTTCAAACAATTTTACTTTAACTTAATTTTATATAATTATCTCCACGGTTAGAGAGTAAGTTTTCATGTAAAGGCCAATGAATTCTTTTCATTCATCTCTCTCTCTCATGTTTTGTGCTCCTTTAATTCCCGGTGAACTCCACCTGCCAGAGCCGCTGCGTTCTCTCCCTAACGAACCTATGTCCCCCGATGTCGACTTCAGTTGGACGGGTTCCTGACCAGAGTGCATGACATTGCCCCTCAATTCACTAACCCACGACTGCCAGCCGCACTAGGGCCCAGTGATGGTTCAGAACCTTGGTCCGATCAGTTCACCACCATGGGCATGTGGCTTGTGATCCACACCGTCTAGCCTCTCCTCCCTCTGCCAACTCCACCACCATTGTCGGTCCAAGGACGTTTCCCTGGTGAGCACAGATGCACACACTCATGCACGGGTGTACCTGGTAAGGATAGAGAGGAAGACGACGATGGAGAGCCTGTCCGATATTTTTATTAATCAAATGGTGACTGAAGATTTACAAGACCTTAAAAAGGAGGTTTGTGTACTCAATCCCAACAAATAAAATCAGACCCTAATGACCCGCATTAGACCCAAACCCAATGTAAAATAAATGAACTTGGATATTAGGAATCCATTTTTGTACCAGATCTCATATTTGCTTATTACAGTAACTCAAAACAAATGCAAATGTTCCTACACTAAACCAAATGTTGGAGGATGAACATGCTTACAAGATGTGGCAAGGTGTCCACCGAGCCTAGTCCCGACATGCCCGACTCCCTGGGAAGGTGCGGAGTCCGTGAGTCAAACCCCCTATATCGCCCGATAACAACTCTTCCCCGCCCAAGAGGGACCTTGCCCTCGAGGCACTGAGAAGAAGGCGCTGGTCCACATCCCATTTCCGAGTGTCCAGGTATAGGCTCTAAAGGAATCGTACCATTTACTCAATGCCATGTATTTGGGTTGAAGAGGTGTTGGGTGAGAATGGAGTTGGCGATCACACTTCTGTTTTGTTTTCCTTCCAAAACAGAACATTTCTATCTTCAATGCATTCATACTTCAAACATCCAATGAGTAAAAAATATTGAAGAATGATGCTTCTTAAGGTGGCTAAAGATGGTTGTGGGCTACGATGACAGCTTGTCGTGGGATGCTATGACTGATGTACATTGAGTTGCTTGACTGTGCTGTACATTGAGTTGCTTGACTGTGCTGTACATTGAGTTGCTTTGCTTGTGTTGTTTTATTGTTCTTTGACACCAGAATTTTGTCTCCTATAACAATGTACTAACTGATGTTGTCTTCAATTATATTATTGGATTCCTACAACCTATCATGTAACTCTTAAATAGATTTTAGTCAATTGTATCTTTTCTGGCTTTGTCTCATTTAACTCTTAAGACTCATTTTATATGTTTTCAAATTTTAATTACATAAAAAATTTTGGGTGTTTACGTATGTTCCTCCTCGTCTTTGACATCAATCAAGATAGACTCGGTTGACTTCAAAGAATTAAACATCAAAATTTGACTAGCTCAAATGTGTTTTGGTAGAAAGTCAATTTCGAATAACTTGAAATCTTTTATAAAAGCCAAAGTGAAAACATAGTGATTGAGGGAAATATCATGGGTCATTATGGTTTGACCAAAGCAAAAATGTGTCCTGTCGTGAAACCTATCACAACTCACGATAAACGGTATTTGTGATGAGGTGCAAGATAAAAGGAGGAGATATTTGTGAGAAAGATAATTGATTTCATAAAGAGATTGAAATTGACTAAAGAAAACTTTCACTAAATCCAACTTAGCTTACATTTTAAAACATAGTTTAAAAGGAAAGAGAAGCAAATATTTTTCGAAAGTTTTTTCCAAGGCTTTTGCAAAAGAGATAACTTTGGGTTTTAAAATAGATTTTTAAAATGACTAATTTGAAAATAACATGAGAGTGATGCCTTAAACCTTTGTTCTTGAAATCTAGAAGAGCTTGATGTCAAAGTTGTTTTCTTTTATTTCTTTTTAAGAGCAGTGGCTCGAGCTTGGTCTATATTTGCTCGTCCATAAGTTTTTTTATGAAGTGTCCTCAAGCTACCATATGAGTTTCTTTTATCCCATAGGCCATTGTTCATTTGTATTTTTGATGAAATGATTCAATAACATAAACATGATGCACTTCTGGTGAGATACCATGAAGAGAGAGTTCAATGAAACTCTAACGAACAAGTAATGAAAGATAGCCAAGGGCTAACGCCTTGTTAGCATGACCAGTCCATATCGATTCCTGGAAGTCCACCAGTGACTTTGCGGTAGCCATGGGCTGCAAGACAGTCTTTGGTTCTCGACGTCAAACCTCCATGTTAGCCCAGGGTTGAAGTCCTTTATAGAACTGATAAAGCTTGTCCTCGTTTGTCACATTGTGGTATGGATGTCCAAGAGTGGGCACAACACCGCCTCACATAATCCCAAATATCTCGTGTGTTTGATGCTCCATGCCCGTCCATGGGCTCTCTCCACTTGTAGTTGCTTGAGAGAATTGAGCTTGTTGTTTGGCCTTCAATTGGGACCATGAAGACACCCTGGGTGTCCCGAACTCCTTCTTCATCTCCCCACAGATCTGCTACCAAAGCTCAGAATCTCTCATCAAAAAGAGCATAGCCACCATGAACAAGTCAACCTCCTCCACTTTGGCGGCCCAAAAATAGGTCTCCATGTCCCACAAGAAATTCTCCAATGTCTTCTGATCATCGTTACCATCAAACATTTTTGAATCGGGGACTTTCAACTTCTGCATAGCACCATGGTTGCTGGCCGAACCGTCATACTCGGCATTGCAACGGAGCCCCCCTCCCTAATCTCCTCACCTCGGCCTCCAGACTCTCCTAGTTGGTAGCGACAGCACAACCTATTGTGTGACCTGCTCGTTGTTGACCTGCATAGATGTCAATTGTTGAGCGAGCTGCACCAATAGATTTTGAGGTTAAGTACTCTTTCGGCAATTGCAGCAGCATCCACCATTTGGTGGTCGGTTGAAAAAGACTAACCCCGTGCCATCAATCCTCCTCGATGGCACCTTAGTTGACACTAAACAAGCTATCACACTTGGATGGTTGTTGCCACAACAAACCTAAGGTCAAGTTCTCCTCTCTTGAAGACTTGAATTGACCTTGAACAATACTCTTCAAATGTTGGTGTGCACTTCCTTCCTCTTGAATGATGATTTCAATTCATCTTTGATAAGTTGAATAAGACCAATCCATATATGACTGGCCAACTAAATGTAGTTGGTCAGGCCCACTCGCCAAATCGAAAGCTTATATATGCTTTGCCAAAAGCAAATGTATTAAGGCTTGATCCCCAAATGGTAGGAGATCTCTTCTTCCTTTTTGTGGATTCTTGCATACCCCAAACTAAATGTGGATGATTCCCTCCAAATGTATGCCTCGCAAACACGAACCATGTCACCAATTGCAAACACACGGTTTGGCAAGTCGATCCGTCCTTGCCCCGACCGTTATACGCCAAAATGTGGCTACCTAATATTGTGTGACCACACAGAAAAATTCTTTCCATATGATCATATGAGAACTTCAAAACTTATGAGGATCATGTGAAAACTTTAAAACCTATGAGAATGATGATGCATAAGAATACCTATTTAGTGATCAATGGCATCCGAGCCACAATAATAGAACATAATTATTAAACTAAATAATTATTGATAATGAGTATACAAATTTTGCTTCTGCGAAAGCACGACTTACAAATGCAACCTACTTAAAAAGATGGAATAAATTAAAAATAAGTTGGCTGATTATTTTCATAAAGAGCTTCCTTCCTCCGCCGAGCAAGGGTTGGCCTCTACACTAACAACCTACTTGACTAGTTAAATTTAAATTTTTTGCATACTTGAGAAGAAAGGTGAGTGTAAAGGAGAATTCTTATTTTTTACTTGGTTTGAGATATAAGGTAGGTTCAAGGTGTGGTTTTGACTTAGGATTTTAAGTAAGTCTATCTTTAGGGGTTAAATCGGCTAAATGGGACAACAAGCTACCATGTTTGGATTCTAAGGGATTGTCTAACTAAATATTAATGGAGTTAATTAAAACTAATAGGTAATTCTAATGGGTAAAAGGTCTAATAAAATTTATGCAAAAGAATTGTGCAATGTAACTTAGCTAATGTTTATGGAACCTAATGAAATCAATATGGCATAGACATAGATGGGATTGATATGCACAAGAATTGCCAAGATCGATATGATAGATTTTATATAAAAGAATTGACTATATAAAGTAAGTCTAGATATTATGCAATGAACGACTAATGACCTATTAATGGTTGACAAACATGCAATGAATAATTATTATGCAATGGATGAAATTTAAATGTCGTGAACAACTACCATGCAGTGAGCGATTACCATGTAGTAAATGAGATTAATATGAAATAAACAAGGTAAATATGCTAAAAACTAATGCAGGCAGGGATTAGATATGCAGAATGCAGAATTTAAGTATTATGCAGAATTTATCTAAGATGGAGAAACTAACCATGCTGGAATTAACATGCAGAATTAAATATGCCTTCATGTTCAAGAAGCATTGTAGGCCTAACATACATATATGCATGCACCCCTCAAAAATCATTGGTGAATGTACATAGAAAAAGCTCTACCAATGAGCTTACACTTTCGGTTCTGTAAAAGTTATTTAATAAATGATACTTTTTCGCTATTTAAGATATAACAACGAAGGCACTTAGAGTGTTAGTTCAATGCTCTAGTGCCATTTCTATTGGTGGAGAGTTCGACTCCCAAAGGATGCATGTGTGGGTGGGGGTTAGACTTTGGCCTTCTCTTGTAACACACACACTTTTGATATTTATAGATTTGAATACCAATTATCCATTATCAAAGATTGGTCTATGTTAGGACACTTACGTGTTAGCAAATTCAATGACTAGGAGTCGAACTGGGCATTATGAGCATTGCGTTGGGACGTTTCCTCTTAGTAATATACTATAGAGCTTAAATGTAGTGAAAAGTAAGAAAGAGTCTCATTTTCACCTAGATGTAGTAAATCAATTGCAAAGAGGCATCATGGACGGGTGTAAGTAAAGAAGTTAGTCTTGCTACATTACCGCACGAATGTAGATAACAAATTGTAGACAAGTTCTCTGCATTTTAAGCATGAACTTATATGGGAGTAAAAAAGCTAGTCCTAAATAATAAGATCCATATTGGTAACTATAATATCAAAATATTGTCATGTAAGGCAATACATGTTATAAATACTATGATTAAGAGAAAGATTCACATTTTCTATTTATAAGAGACAAAGTGGGTTGGAGAAAAGGAAAGGATATTAAGAGCACATGTTTTAAATTATAGTACTCAAGGAAGAAAAATGATCAAAATGGAGTTAGTTTTATTGTACATAAAGATTTAAAAGATAGTAGACATACAATGATATGATGACCGAATTATAATGGTGAAATTAGTATTAGAAGTAGATGCTTTAAATATAGTTTGTGCTTATACACTCTAAGTAGGACTAGAAGATAGCATAAAGAAGGCATTTTGAGATAAGTTAGATAAGGTAATTCATAAGATTCTACAAAAAGAGATGATTCGTTTAGGAGGAGATCTAAACGGAAATATTGATAAAGAGACATTAAAATATCAAGTCGTTCATGATAACTATGGGTTTGCATATTTAAATGAGAAAGGTATAAAATTTTAAATTTAGTATGGTATATGATCCTTTTTTAGACAATATAATTTTAAAAAAATTAAATTGAACATTTAATTTCTTACAAGAGTGGCTTGTACTAAATATAAATTGATTATTTGCCTATAGGAGAAAAAGTAAATCGTGTTGTAAGGATTGTAAGGTAATTTTAAGAGAAAGCTTAACTACCCAATATCGATTTTTAGTTAAAGATTTGCAAGATAAAATAATGCACAAAGAGGTAAGAGTGCATAGAGCTACTCGTAATAAATAGTAAAACCTCAAAAATCTGAAAGAAGATATATTTAAACAGAAAGTCTTTCAAGGAGATACTTGGAACTATATAGTTATACCTTTTGATATGTAGAGAAATATAGTTAAGCATATTAGGAAAGTAGCAAAAGATTTGTTAAGTAAATATAAGAGAGGTGTACCATTACAAAAGGAAGTTTGATGGTGGAGTTAAGTAGTGGAAGATAAGATCAAGGTAAAGAGGGCATGTTATAAGTTGTATTATGCTAACAATACTAATGAAACTTGTGAGACTTATTAGAAATTTAAGAAGGTGAAAGGGATATTTTTAAGACAACTAAGGCTAGATATAAGAAATCTAAGGATCATATTTTTATTAGATGCATTAAAGATGAAGATGAGAAGATTCTAGTAGCAAGTGATGATATACAAAATCAATAAAAAAATATTTTTATAAGCTGTAACAAAAATATAATTGTTAATATTAACTTAGAAGAGTTAATCAAATCAAAAGAGTAGATAAATTGTAATTTCTACCAACATATTTAAAAGAATGAAGTGAAAGAGACTCTTAAACTTGTGAGAGTTAATAAATTTGTACGACTAGACAATATTTTATAAAAATATGGAAAATCCTAGGAGAGACTAGTATTACTTGGCTTAGAAGATTATTTAATAAAATATAAAAATAAAATATGCCTAAGGAATAGAAGAAGAGCACAATTATACCCATATAAAATAACAAGTAAGACATTTAGAATTGTGCAAATTATTTAGGTATAAGTTAATGAGCCATACAATGAAATTATGAAAAAAATTTATTGTATTTATGTTGAGACAAATATCGAGTACAACAAAGAACCAATTTTAATTCAAGTCATAAATATTTACTATTGTGGTTATCCATCTATTGAGACGTATTATGAAATATTTATATAAAAAAGAAAAACCTTTGCATGATATTTATTGATATAGAAAAAACTTATAATTGTGTGCTAAGAGATATTCATTGAAAAACTTTGAAAAATAAAGGTATTGCATTAACATACAAGAGTCATGTACTATAGTTCATAAATATGTGTTAGGACACATGAAGGAATGACAAATTTTTTTGAAGTTAATATTGGATTACATGAAGGATTAACTTTAAGTTCATATTTATTTGTTTACTCATTGATGAGTTAACAAAACATATTTAAGATGAGGTTCCTTGGTGTATACTATTCACGGATGACATTGTATTAGTTGATATGTCTAAAAAAAATTAATAAAAAATTAAAACTATGGAGAGAGAAACATTAGAAAATAAAGGCTTTCAACTAAGTAGAATAAAAATATAATATATGAAATGCAAGTTTGATCATTTAGTTACTTCACATGACATAGAAATTAAGATTGAAATAATTAAGATTGACACATATTGTATTTCTTGTAAGAAAAGTTTTAAATACTTAAGATCAATTTTTCATGACGATAGAGAAATTAATAGAGATGTTACACATAAAATTAATGCAGGTTAGTTAATTATCAGCATGTTCAAAAGATGAATGCGACAAAAATGAAGATGATGAGATGGATGAGTGGTCATAATACCACTCATAAAATTGAAAGAGATGGAGAGGTGCATCATGTAATTTATGTGACAAAAAATATCATTAAAATTGAAAGGTAAATATTATAGCACAATAATTCAACCCGCTATGCTTTATGGTTTCGAGTGTTCGGCAATTAATTATGAGGATGTTTGTAGCAAAAATGAAGATGATGAGATGGATGAGTGGTAATAAGACCTTATACGTAATATGATTATTAGAAATAAATTGAGAGGGACACCAATAGATGACAAAATGAGAAAAAATCGTGTAAGATGGTTTGGACACGGAAAAATATCGAAAGAAAGTTTTGATAAAAAGTTATGAGAAACTAAACTCTAAAATATTAAAAGAGAAAGAAGAAGATCATAAAAGTGTTAAGAAAATAATACAAAATGATATGGCTTATGTTGAGTTAAATATTAGCATCACATCTGACCGAGCTTCATGAAAACAAAGAATTCATATAGCCAACTCCACCTAGTGTGAGAAAAAAACTTAGTAGTAGTTGTTATAATATATATAATGATAAAATGCACTCAAAGCATTAGACCACCTGACAGGGCCCTCGACTTGCATGTTATAGACCACAAGTTCGACCCTTGCCTTCTATACCCAACTTCGGCCTCGTGTTGTACCAGGGAGAAAAAAGAAGTATAACGGTAGAGTGGCCGAATCTGAAAACGAAAAAAAGGTATCTGGACAACAAATTTTCGACCCGAACTGCGGGGAAAAATGAATGACCTCCAAACCTCCGGGTTACTTGGAATTCTAAGTTCTTTGGACCACAAATTCCATAAAAAGGAATCAAGAAAATCCGGAATCTCCAAGATCTTAGGCGTCACACCCAAACACGGACCCTTGCAGAGCCGACCGCCACGTTGAAGTTAAGGCTTGACACGAGACCCTCTTACTCCATGGCGCGCGTCACCCTCGTAATGTAGCCGACTTGAATTCTCCCTCTCTCTCCTCTCTCTCTCTCTTGTGGCTGCTGTTTTTCTTTGCTTCTTCTATTTAGTTGGCTCGTTCTTCCTTCAATTCAACTGCTTCGGTCTTCAGATTCTCGAAGAATCTTTATTTCGACCCAAAATTTCGGGAGTTCCTTTTCATTCCGATCGTCAAAGCGAGAAAGCGAAGAAGTCAGCAAAGAATGACGGAGACGTCATGAACGTGAAGAAGTTAGCGGAGTTCAAAGAGGTGCCTTCAACGAAGCTTTCACTCTTCATTTCTGACCGTTGCTCTCCTCTCTCGTTCCTCTCTTTGCTTTTCAACTTGACACTACGCTATAAAACCGCGATCTCTCTGAATCGATATATGAATGAAGTATTCGTCTCGCTAGCTCCTAGTTCTTACCTTCGGCGACGGAATTTGCTCGTTTTCGGCTCTTGACCGAATGAATTATGGAGATTTAGTTCCTTTCCAAGTTAGCTGGAGTCCGGCTTAGTCGGAATCACTTCTTGCTTTTCTAGAATTTAATAATTCAATACGCGGACAGTTATTTGAAGGACGGCCAGAATATTTCTTGCTCCGCAAGAAAAGGCGAAGCGTCTCGTTTCGGACCTACATATCCGATCCGAGATCTGGCTTGTTCTATATAGTACGTGAGTTGGGGAAAATTTGTATCTCGGATCGGAGAATTCCTATTTGATTCCTTTCTCTTTGCCGGATCTCTGAATCCGGTGACAATTGACTGTAGTTTTCTTGGAGAGACGACGCTTTGGCGGGAGTTGGACGTTTGCTAAAGGTGAGTAGTCAAAACTTCAAGCGTTTCTCCCCTGTTTTGGCTCTTCGTTTGCAAGAAGCTCGGAGATTTACTAGCTCTCTTCATATTTTCTTATCTACTGGTTTCAAATGAGCTGCGGTATCTCCATGACTTCGTTTGATTGCTATTCTTGTCATGGGCACGAAGAAACGGCATTCTGTGGCTTAATATCGTATGCTCTTAATGCTTGCTCTGTTTTTTGCCATCTTATGAAAACGACGGGTTTTCTGACGGATTTATTTCGTACGGAAGGTAGAGGAGACGAGAAATGCACCCTTGTTTGCTGGTGAATCTTCAAAAGAAACCTTTTTTCTCTCTTGATTCTTTTGCATTCTTTTTCTTCCACGTAAAGATATTTTTCCTGCAACTTTCGAATGAAAACTAAACCGAAACCAGCCAATCATTTTCCACATTGTATAGGTTTCGAACATGACGTGATTCTTAGTCGCCATTGTGCTGTATCTTATCGTAATATCATGATTATCGCTTCCTTCAAGGTCTTTATTCTGATTTCTGGCGGGGCCTCTTCAAAGGATCTAATGGCCTGAGTGTCTTTCTCGTTTTATTTTCTACCTAGTGATTTGCGTCCCAGGCTGGGAATAGCTATGGCGTATCTTTTTTTTCTTTTTTGAGTGGCCAAAGCATGCAGACCTGTTTAAGAGAGAGTAACTATGTAGTGTAACCCACTGATTATGCGCTGAAGATTTTGCAGTCTTTTCGAGTTTTGCATGGTTGGATTCCCCGCCTCAGCTCAACGTAGATTGATGTTGCAGCTTTCACGAGAAAACATAAATGGTTTCTATACTCTTTCTTGGTTTCTGAATTTGTCGCTATAATAAATAGAATTTGAATTTACCGCTTGTAGCTGTGAACAGAGATACATATGCGATATTTGTGGGGTTAGAAATCTCCACCATTTAAAATGGTATGCACCAACAAAAAATAATTTCCATTCTTCTCCTAATTTTTTCATAATTGGTGGTTAAAGAAAAAAAGGTTATTCATAATTGAGGGGGAGAATATATGAAGCCGATATGCATTCATGGTTTGGTCTCCATCCATCATTGCTTTTTCTCGATAGGTTGAACGAAAAGAAGTTTGTTCTTCGAACTTTTTGATATTTTCATTTGACAAATTCTGTAAGCTTAAACCGATCCAAGCTTTTACCATATCTCATGCGTGTGGCGTGTTTGTAGTAGGTCAGTGTTGCTTTCTGGTGTGTGCACTCTTAACGGTGCCCCTATATTATCCAACGCATTACTGCTGCAAAGCTGGAAAGATGCTTGAGATCCTCACCATAGCCGGAGTTGTTTAGATCTCACAATTAATTTAGATTTTTCATAGAGTTGATGCCAGTATTGTTAGTTCACAAAAAGCTCGAACATTATTAATCAGTTTTTTTTCGTTTGTCTAGCAAGTTTAATTTTTATGGAAAATTATCTTCATTATTATCTGATTTCATTGTTTGATATATGCTGATAGCAAGGCAAATTTGATAACCGGGGGCATATTCTTGGACTTCCCGTGCAGGGTATGGAGCAGAGAGGTTAAGTAAGATACTTAGGAGACTCGGAATTCCTTGACAGGAGGATTATTCAATAAGAAAAGATTGCTATAACAATTAACATCTGAGTTTATTGCTGGTTTGTGTACTACAAAAAGATACAGATTGTTGAGATTGTGGTATTTTCCTGCTGAAATGGTCTGGTCAAGGGTTGTTGCAAGCGGTTTGAAGCAGTCTCTTAGTTCCAATAAATTAGTTGGAAGATGGGTCGGTGGTGATCATATTCTACGGCAGAGTGCTTTCCACAACCATTTCTATTCAAAATGTTCTTCTCATTCATATGGTGGCTATGTTAGTGAAAGTAGCAAATCTGAACCTTCACAAAATAGCAAAATAACTCAAGAAAGTGCACCTGTTCAGGTTAAAACTCATAACAGGGGAATCAGTACATCACCCTACTATCATTTCCCTTCTGCAGAGAAAGCAGTAGATTACGAAGTTCAGAAGGATTATAGGCATGCACTGGCTAACAATCAAAACTTACCTGGTCTGGGACCTACAAAGCCTGATGAAAAACCAAGGATTGTAGTTCTCGGCTCTGGATGGGCTGGTTGCCGATTTCTGAAAGGGGTAGACACAAATATATATGATGTGGTATGTATATCGCCTCGCAATCACATGGTCTTTACGCCTCTGCTTGCCTCCACTTGTGTTGGGACACTCGAATTCAGGTCAGTTGCTGAACCTGTGAGCCAGATTCAATCTGCACTGGCAACAGCTCCAAATTCATATTTCTTTCTGGCAAAGTGCACTGGCATAGATACAGACAGGCATGAGGCAAGTCTTCTTTAATATATTCTTCCTACTCTGTTTCTAATACTGCCATTTGTTTGTAGCTCTTTGGTAGTTGATTACATTTTGGAGGTGAAAACCTGAAATTTTAGGGTTTTATAAGTCAGAGCTGGCACTTATTTATGTACCTCAGATAATTGTTTATTTTCACGGGATTAACAACTCATTTTTTTTTCCTTTTTCTGATGCTGATAGCAGAATCAGAGAGAGACTTTTAATCTCTCGGACTAAAACTGAACAAGTTCACAGCAAATTATGAGTATTGTAGGTCCTGGGTGGGCGTTTTGTGCCCAAAATTCGCTATTCAACTTTTGTTCTTGAACTACATTCTTATCCGGATGATCTAAACTTATTGTCTTCCAATGTTATCAGGTTTGTTGTGAAACTGTAAATGGTGAAGAGCTTCCATTTGATCCATATAAGTTTAAGGTGGCATATGATAAGCTAGTGATTGCTGCGGGGGCTGAGCCTTTGACCTTCAACATCAGTGGGGTAAAGGAACATGCCAGTTTTCTTCGTGAAGTACGCCATGCACAAGAGATAAGAAAGAAACTTCTCTTAAATTTGATGCTGTCTGAAAACCCTGGTATGCATCTTTATCATATTACAGTTTTACGAAGAATTATATTAAGAATACCGACTTTTGTTTTTGTTTTAACACGTGATGACTTCACAAGTTATGAATTATCCATGTGGTGATCACTGGCGTATCTACCCTGAGCCAGGTTGAGGCATTCCCCCACCAGAGATATCGAAAATCAACAAAAAAACTGCTATATCAGATGGTTGGATTCGTGGGTCACAACACATAGTTGCCCTACCGTACATAGCTCCCTGGGCTATTCGCCCTACCCAAAAAGGAATTCTAAATCTACAACCGGCACCAATGTTGGTGGAAACCTTTGTCAGTCCCATAGGCTCTGCTATGTACCACACCAAATTATGCTCTCTATTGGAAGGGTTCCTTCTTGAGTCACATAGTTGCATCTGCTTGAGGCTAGACTTATATATCCTCCGTTTCTTTTGAAAATGCACAGAAGCAATTTGTCACAAGTCCACAACTTTTATGTTCTAAGTCCTTGTTAGAAATTGGGTAATGATTCCTTAATTTCTTTTATTGAAATTATCATATAATTCATACACAATCAGCCACACAAGGCTTAGTTTACAAAGTTACACATGATGTGTTTATATATAAAGGAATTTGCCGTTAGACAACATTCAATGGCTAGAAAGCTAGTCGTTGGATGCTTGCTGGTTGTGAATGGTTGACCCAATGGCTAGTGTTTGGGCCCTATTAGCCCAACCCAATTACATTTTAACATCCTTCCTCAAACTTACGGTGTGCATACCGAAAGTTATCGTTCATGTGTGAACCCTCACATAAGCCTAGTTTATCTAGAATCCGTCTTCATACAATGGAACTCATCCTCCTGATCTACCTTAGGACATACCTCTAACAAGACTTATACAATTTAAACCTCAATGAAAGTATTAAGATCCCATAGCTACAAACTTGAAAACATGTCTCTTTCAAAGAAGTTCATCTAACTAGGATTGTCAAATATGACAAATAAGTTCATGAATCACCACAAACTCGTGATATTACAAAAAGACCTTGGTATACCAAACAAGGTTAAGGCTATAAGCTCAAACCATCCAAAACAATCAAACAAGTTTTAAGACTAAGCTCAAACCTGAGCTTTAAGGCTAAACTCGAACAATCCAAAATAATCAAACAAGCTTTGAGGCTAAGCTCAAACCATCCAAAACAATCAAAATGTTAAGACCCTTAAATAACTCATAATTTCAAACTTGATTCTACGATTTCAAGGATAAGATAATCCACCAAGATGATCAAAATATGTTTTAAATATATATGAAAAGATTTATAATCAACTTAATATTTTTGAAGAATCTTTTCAACATAAAAGCTTTTGTCTCAAAAACCAAGAATTCTTTGAATGCAATTTTTATCATTCGCACAAAATGATTAAAATATATAAAATGAATAGGCAAGACTCTTTTTATACATTATTTTCAAATACTTGTATCAAGCACAAGGTTATCTTGATAACAATAAGTGCATTTTCAACATTGACTCGTCTCCGACCAAGAAACAAAGGCCAATCAACGTGACATATAGCCACAACACAAAGATCTTAATAACATCAAAATGCAACTTAAAAGTTATCAAGATCACAAACTATCAAATAACATTAAGTGCATCTTTAAACATTGATTGATTTTAAACAAATAGCCAACAACATGAGGCACCTTAACACAAATGTTTTCAACAAAAGTGACATATAGCCACAACACGAAGATTTTAATCACATAAATATACAACTTATTGCCTAACAAATAGTCTACCTTCATAAGAAGAAGTCAACGAATCGATATATTAATGTTAAGAGAGATTGTTAGGGCCCAGAAGGCCCACTAGCTAGGGCTCGCATGGGCTAGCCAAGGTCATAAGGGCCCATCGGGTCGTAAGGGTCAACTAACTAGCCATTGGGCCAACAAGTTGGTAATGACCAGCATCCAACGAGTACCCTCACAAGTTGGTCTTATCTTGTACTTCCAATAGATGTCCATAAGGAGGATGACGGACAGTAGGGGCTTGACCGCGTTCCTCGTCACGATAATCAATCCCTTCCAGAGGCGATTAACACCTGGCAACGTCAGCAGAAGCAACATGATTGCCTTTGCTCCGGCCACGTAACCCAAGACGACCCATTCCGGCACCATTTCTTCCCAGAAAACCAAATTGAATTCCTAGGCGAAGAGCAATCCACAGGGCTCCCCAATTCTTCTTTGTCGGCAAAGGAGAAAACACACTCTCCCCTCTCTTCTTCTCTTTGTTGAACGTAAAAAACCCATCACCCACTTCACATCTCCAAAAACATCAGCCACCTCCCAACCACCATCGATCACCGCCTTGGTCAGTCATTTGACCACCGACCTCTGACGTCTCGGCTACCATCGATCTCTCTTTCCTAATCACCAAACCATCTTTGTAAACCACCAAAACACACACCCACAACCACCCATCTAGCTCATTGCCGCTCAACAACCACCACTACCGAAGTCATCTACCACCACTTGTTCGACTCTACCCCCTAGAACCGTTGGTCACCTCTTCCTCTTCTCCTTCTTAATCCTCCCCCTTTCTGTGTGTGCGTGTGTATGCCTTAACCAAAAACCAACCCATATTCATTAGTTGCTTTCACCTTCAACCTCCACCTCCATTGCTGCCACCATCCTTGATACCACCGACCTTGGCCAAACTAGTCGACGACACCATTGATTGGGGCCTCCATCGTTGTCGGCATCCTGCCCTTGTATCCCGTTGCCTCGTTATGACCCTACTGTTGTTTAGGGTTTGATACTATGTTAGAAATCAAGTAATGATTCATGAATTCCTTTTATTTAAATTATCATATAATTCATACACTAAAAAAGTTACACATGATGTGTTTATATACACACAAATTTATCGTTAGCCAGCATCCAACGACTAGATGATTGCTGATTGTGAAGGGTTGGTCCAACTAAAAGTGGGCACGGTGTATCAAGCTGATTTTTCGTAAAAAAATCTGGTAGTAGCTGTTTATGCTTTCGCAATGCAAGTGTTAATAGTCAACATGTCATATAGTATTATGTGGAGATTCTCGAGTGATACTGCTGCAGTTACGGGGAATTCACAGAGGACATTCAGGCAGTAAATTCCATATGTTTTTACTTTGTATTGATTTATTCATTTTGAAAAATTGAAAGGAGCTATATTCTACCACAGCTTTCCAGTTATGCCTTCACACATTTTATGGTTGTGGTTTTACATAATTAATTATAGTCCTTGGCATGTTATCCTGAAACTAATCTTTAAGCAATTGCAGGCTTGTCTGATGAAGAAAAGAGGCGCCTTTTACATTGTGTTGTCATTGGTGGTGGTCCCACTGGGGTCGAGTTTAGTGGTGAACTGAGCGACTTCATTATGAGGGATGTGCGTGAACGATATGCTCATGTCAAAGACTACATCCATGTTACCCTCATAGAGGTAATCAAACTTGCCCATATTTGCGATGCATTGGAACATGTTCTCTCCTTTGCCTGTAGGACATCAATCCAAACCATCTGACAGTTAACTTTGTGAGTAGGCAAATGAGATCTTGTCATCTTTTGATGTGGGATTAAGGCAATATGCAACTAAGCATTTGACTAAGGTAATCTAACTTTTTTTGCATCATGATTATTGGCTAGTTTCATTATTTTTGTATAATCAAGTCATGCATTTTGGAACTTGTGTGATAATCCAGTCTGGCGTTCACCTTGTCCGTGGGGTTGTCAAAGAGGTGCATCCAAAGAAGATTGTTCTTAGTGATGGCACTGAGGTACCATATGGGCTGCTTGTCTGGTCTACGGGGGTTGGAGCTTCGCCATTTGTCAAGTCTCTTACTTTCCCTAAATCGCCAGGAGGAAGGTCTGTTTCATGATTTCTTTATTAGATGTCTCATACTTTGATAGTAGGACATATGTATGACAAATTTTCATTGTGATTTATATGTAATTTATTCCATGTAGGATCGGCATCGATGAATGGCTGCAAGTTCCCTCGGTTGAGGATGTGTTTGCACTTGGTGATTGTGCTGGATTTCTCGGGCACACGGGAAAACCACCCCTCCCAGCTTTGGCACAGGTTAGCAGTTGCAAGTATTAATTTCTTGTACACAGGAACTATACTATCGGGTTAGATTATTCAGCTTAAGGAGCCTATGCTGAAGTAGTCTGCGCAATCCCTAACTTTTCACTCTGAATTTGTTTATCGTCCCATTATCAAAAATAAATGTCTCTGTTTCAACTCGGCTAGCAAGATCACTTGGCATTCTCTATTCAGTTATTTCAACTTGAGTGAAGAATTCGATCTCATTTTTAACCATAATAGAGAATAAAGGATAAAATAAGGGAAAATCGTTAAGATGGTTTATGGTGAGTTAAATGCCAACATAGCACATGATAGGGTTTGATGGAAGTGGAACCAAAGAATCCAGGTAGACAATCCCATCTATTATGAGAAAAAGCTTAGTTGTTGTTGTTGTTGTAGAGAACAAAGGATGTTTGGTTGATTGTGCTCTTAGTCACGTTTACTCCTCAAGTTGAATATGAGGCAACAATTGTTGTTGATTGCTTATTTGAATATTTGTATTCGTTGGTCAGGTTGCTGAGAGGGAGGGCAAATATCTTGTAAATTTGATAAATAATATCGGGAAACAGAATGGAGGAAAAGCTTTCGCTGCTAAAGATATTCCTCTTGGCGATCCTTTTGTTTACAAACACTTGGGTAGCATGGCTTCGGTTGGGCGGTATAAAGCATTGGTCGATTTACGCACCAGCAAGGTACGATTTCCTCTTCTATTAGGCTTTGTTTGTGAACCCTACAAAAGGGAAAGAACATCTCATCTTTGTTGAGATAATCGTCCGATGCTTGATTAACGCTTGGTTCAACCCGAAATTAGCAGTTTTGGGTCTGAACTTAGATGTTCAAGGCTGAGGGCTCGTGTGCAGAGTGTTCTAGGCTTGCTTTCAACTGGATGTATAATCGTGTGTGCATTTGGATCAACCTTGCTCTGTCCTGTGAACTTTTGAGAATCTTTTCTGAGCCATGCTTGACATTTTACAGGAAGAGAAGGGCCTATCTATGGCGGGGTTTGTGAGTTGGTTTATATGGCGGTCAGCCTATTTGACTCGCGTGGTGAGCTGGAGGAACAGGTTTTATGTGATGATCAACTGGGCAACCACTTTCGTCTTCGGTAGAGACAATGCAAGGATCTAACTGGCTAAAAGCTTGAGGCAAAGCCCACAATAATAATCGGTAGCATGTTTTTCTGTTGATGTGTTTTAGTACCAAGATTAATCCCTTTGTTTGGGGATGTAGGCAGCAGTGTAGCCATTGCTCTGTGTATTCTTTAGTTTTATTTAGGTGAATCTTGTCGTCTAGGCTTCTCTTTTGGTCTTTAGGCACTGTAGAAGCGATCATTTTGGAAACCATTATTTTGACTGTTTAGTTCAATTTTGGCGCTTTAGTTCAATTTGGTCTGTATGTTGATTTTCTTTTGGGTATAATGAGGAGGCTGAAGTCAGATGGATGCCTCGGGTATTGAACTCATGAACTACTAGTGAGTCGACCCTCAACCTGACCAGCTCTTGTGCAATTTGATGGAGAAAATCTTCGAGTAGGTTCTGGGAACAATTTTCTGGTTGCTAATTGCGTCAAACCTTCAATTTACTACATTGAGCGGTCTTACTTTTGAAACGGGAACTGTATTGATTCCGAAATTTTAGTTCAGGTGTTCGAGGAAGACGAGCATGAACCCTGAAAATTCCAGTTCTGCCTACTTTTGTCATGACACTTGTGCTTAAGCATTGTAAGCTACGTCTAAGAATGGGGAAACGATCATAACTTTGTGGTGCACTAAAACAGCTGGTTAGACGTAAACGGGGACAACGGTTTCCTTTTGTTTTTTCGGTTAGGGTGAGGGCCTATCCCGAACAGGGGCAACTTTCACTAGGTAGCACCCAGATAGTTAGCGCAACAGTAGAGCGTTTTGGTGCCCTTCCGCCCGGTCGGAAGGTCGTGGATGCAAGCTAGTGGAACTAGACTGCTGAAAGTAGTTATTCATTTCGATCGTAACTCGGAGAAACGGCTCGTGTTGTGATTCATGCTCATCCATCATCACTGAATGATATTATGAAGTGAGGGACATAACGGTCTAACATAAAATGTTCATAAAAAAACATTAATAAGATTATGAAGTTAAAGCCCTTATATAGAAAGGTGAAATTATAAAGGTCAGATGGCTTAAGGTCACGTCTTAAGAGTTGTAGATGCCAACCTACAGTTGTGCTTGAATTGCCTCTAGTTGCGGGTGAGATTAGTAGAGGATTTTAGGATAATTGGACCTTAATTTTTGGTGGTTGCAATTTGGAGTTTTATTATGCATCACATACAAAACCCATAGCTGATATGAACTCGTGGTTACGTAGACTCAAGTTGAGTAAAAGTGTTCAGCACTGGGATAAGGTGGACTACAGGAACTGGACTTTGGGATTTCATATGAAAACCTACTCGTTAGTGCAGCTTGTGAAACAAATATGGAACATCATTACACACCCATGGAGTTTAGGCATGCAGTTCTAGTACTAGGGGCCTGGTACACAAATAAAAAACACAGTTTGTTTTTTCAAAAGAAATGGATAAAGCATATTTTCCAAACCGGACAAAGCTCACGGGTAAAATAGTGTCTGCAGTTGGCCGTTTGCATTGGATTTCGATGAAAATAGTGTGAGGGCGAGTGCAACGCTTGAAATTTCGGGCTTCTAACCATGAGCGCCAACTTTCATAGAGCTTCAGAAATGGGTTCAGGCACGACAAGATTTATGTCTCAAACAGGTTGACTGCTTTCGGGAATCCGGTATGATATTGGCAGAGTGGAACACAATGGGTTGTTGTTGGAGTTTAAGCTTAAGTTATACAAGACATGCAACAATTGGCACACTGGGTTGCTTTGGTTTACGTGAATAATTGGATCCGTATGAGAATGTTTCTAGTAAGCAAATAACTATAAATGCTTATGTACGTACCTACTTGACAAGGACAAACACACAGATACATGTGCATAAGTACATTGGAGGATCTAAAAGTTTTCTTGAGATGTGGCAAATAGCGCATTCATTTATGCCTGGGTTATAACTTTAGCATCTAATAGTTGATTTTTGAAATTTCTTTTGAGGCCAATGTCCACCTCGGCTCAATGTAGATCGACTATTACTTATTTACACTTCCTTTTTTTTTTTTGTTACAAGAGGAGGCAGAAGCCTAACACACACGCATGCATCCCCTGGGAGTTGAACTCCACACCAACAGCGAGCGCCCTGCCGATGAGCTGACACTCTGGGTGCAGCAAAAAGCACTTTAGATGGAAAGCATAGCGTTCGGAGCGGAGGCAAGTGGGGACGTCTAGGGGGACTTTTTCTTCAAGGAAAATTGCCCCTGCCCATAAGTATGTAATGGCACCTAAATTCTGGCTCCACCTGTGATGGTGTTGACTGTGGTTCGTAACAAATTAACCATAAGGATTCGATCTTTCAAATTTAAAAATTTTTGAATAAACTATTTGAGTGCAGGTAGTGCATCAGATTTTAAAATGATTTGAAACCAACGGTCTTAACTTTTGTTTAGCTTATAGAATCGGTTTTATGCATAAGGTGGTGGTTCATCAATGTCATCTTTACGGTTAATTTTTCGAAAGAATGCATGGAAATGAAGATGTAAAGCTTGAGTACCTTGCACTCAAGGCAACAGATCAATTGCATTGAAATTGTTAATGTTATCATACCAAATCCACATGGATATTGTATCTATATATTCTTTAATCAAATAATTTAGTTAATAAACTAATTTGTTAGATTATATACGTTGATTATTATTAATCTTCTCAGTCATAGGCTTGATTTGGTGTATAGGGTCAATTGATGATGGGTTTGAGTTTATAATTTATGTTTAGTTGAAATAAGTATGAATTGGTTAAGTTCAATCTCATCTTTTCAAAAACAATTTGGGTTCACGTTTGGGTCCATTTGGTTCAAAGTCCTAGATTTTCATGAAGTCAGATGAATTGGACTAAAAGGAGAGAGAATTTTAATCATCATTAAAATTTGCTATGATACTTTATCTCTTTATAGTCAATACAATCTTGAAAAAATGAGATGAACATTTAATTACTTATAAGAGTGGCTATCACAAACACAAATTGATTATTTTGTTTGTAGAAAAAAAGATAGATCGTGTTGTAAAGATTGTACGGTAATTCTAGCAGAAAGCTTAACCACCCAACATAGACTTTAGTTATGGATTTAGAGGTAAAAAAGTGCACAAAGAAGAAAAGAGTGCATCGAGCTATTTGGATTAAATGGAAAAACTTCAAAAGTGAGAAAGAAGGTATATTTAAAAAGAAAGTCCTTCAAAGAGATGCTTGGAATTATGTTGGTGCACCTTGTGATATGTGAAATAATATGACTATAATATTAGGAAAGTGACCAAAGATGTATTAGGTGAATCTAAGCGAAGTGTACCAGCACAAAAAGAAGCTTGGTGGTGGAGTGAAGTGGTACAAGATAAAATCAAGGCAAAGAGGGCATATTACAAATTGCAATATACTAAGAAGACTAATAAAATTTTATAGGCTTATAAGAAAACAAAAAAAAAAGCAAAAAAGGCCGTCAGTGAAGCAAAAGCTAAAATTTGAGATGATTTATATAAAAAACTCAAATCAAAAGAGAGTGAAAGAGATATTTTTATGATAGTTAGGGTAAGAGATAAGAAAACTAAGGATCTTAATTTTGTTAGTTGCATCAAAGACGAGGATAAGAAAATTCTAGTAACAAATGATGATATAAAAATAGATGAAAATTTTATTTTTATAAGCTTTTAATGAAAATAAAGATGTTAGTATTAGCTTAAGAGAGTTAGCCAAATCAGAAAAGTATATAAAACATAATTTTTACCGACATATTCAAAAGAATGAAGTCAAAGAGGCTCTTAAACATATGAAGGACGGTAAATCAGTAGGACCAGACAATATTCCTATAGAAATTTGGAAAATCCTAGAAGAGACAGGAATCATTTGGCTCATAAGACTATTTAATAAACATAGAGAAACCAAAAGATGCCCGAGGAATGGAGAGCGAATATACTTATACCTATATACAAGAACAAGGAAGACATTCAAAATTGTGCGAATTATCGGGGTATCAAGTTAATGAGTCATACTATGAAATTATGGGAATGAATTATTGAACATAGATTAAGACAAGTATCGAGTACAACAGAGAACCAATTTGGATTAACATACATAAACCTTATAAGAGACATGATATTTATTGATCTAGAAAAAGCTTACGATAGTGTATTACGAGATGTTCTTTGGAGAACCTTAGAAAAAACAGGTATCCCATTGACATACATAAACCTTATAAAAGACATGTATGATGATGCAAAAACATGTGTAGGGACTAATGAAGGAATGACAAACTTCTTTGAAGTTAATATTGGGTTACATAAATGATAAACATTAAGTCCATACTTATTTATAATGGTGATTGATGAGTTAACAAAACATATTCAAGATAAAGTACCCTGGTGTATGTTATTTACAAATGACATTCTCTTAGTCGAGGAGTCTAAGAAAAAAGTTAATAGAAAATTGAAACTATTAAGAGAAACATTAGAAAGTAAAGGCTTTCGACTTAGTAGAACAAAGACAGAATATATGAACTATAAGTTTGATTATTTTGTTACTTCAAAGGACATAGAAATTAAAATTGACACACATTGCATCTCAAAAGAAAAGTTTTAAATACTTAGGGTCAATTTTTCATAGTGATGGAAGAATTGATGGAGATGTTACGAATGAAATTAATGCAAGTTGATTAAAATGTTGAAGTGCATCATGTATTCTTTGTGACAAGAAGATACCATTAAAGTTAAAAGGTAAATATTATAGAGAAGCAATTAGACCTACCATGTTTTGGTGGTTTTGAGTGTTGGACAATTAATTATCAACATGTACAAAAGATGTTTGTGGTAGAAATGAAGATGTTTAGATAGATGAGTAGTCATACAAAGAAAGACTGTGTATATAATGAGGTTATTAGAAACAAATTGGGAGTAACATTAATAGAAGATAAAATGAGAGTATATCATTTAAGATGGTTTGAACATATAGAAAGAATATCAAAAAAAGCTCCTTTAAGAAGGTATGAAAAACTAGATTTTGAAAGTATTAAAAAAGGTAGACGACGACCACAAAAGTGTTGAAAAGGAACAATAAAGAATGATTTAGCTTATGTTGAGTTAACTACTAACATGACACATGATAGGGCTCTATGGAAACAAAGAATCCATGTAGCCGACCGTGTCTAGTATGAAAAAAAAAGCTTAGTTGTTGTTGTTATATGGGTCTTAGTGTTGTCATGTTGGCCCATCTCTTTCTCTAAAGCAGGCCTAAGATCAAATCCTGGAATACATTGAATGGGTTTGAGTTGGGTTTAATCAGCTCAAATCAGATACACCCCTAGTTAGAGTCATGTTCAAGTATGTGACTATTTGATGGATTTCAAAAAAAATTAGGCTTCGTATTATATAACAACTCTTATTTGGGATCATAAAAACCAGGGTGTTTTGACGTGCTTAACAGAAACTCCTATTATCCAGTAGTGGATTGTGGTGGAAATGGATGAGAAACGTTTTCATGATACGAAACATCCTCAATTGCTTGCTTAATGGGAACTCTTATTATTTGGGAAGTTGTGGATTGACATGATCTTTTTAAGGGAGGTTGAAGCTCAACACACACATTTGCATCCCCTGGGAGTTGAACTTTCCACCTGTAGCAAGGGCGTCAGAGCACCCTGCCAGCTGAGTTAACGCCCTTGGTGCAGGGTTGGAATGATATTGGGTGATGGTTTTCATGATGCAAAATGGTTGACAATCATGCTTTTGAGTATCCAACACTTTGAAATAATTTTATTAAAGAGTGGCAGTAAACTACTCTCATCTTCACTACTCGGCAAGGCGCTGTACTCCCAGAGGATGCATGCGTGGGTGGGTATGTTGGGCTTTGGCCTCCCCTTATAACAAAAAAAAAAGCATATAAGCTACCTTAAAAATTTCCAAGTGTGGCTGAAGCATTGTTTATCAGTCTCACTATGTTTCCAAACAGAAGCACTCAAAACGTTAGCTCAACGAGAGAGCGCTCTAGTACCGTTGCTGGTGGTGGGGAGTTCGACTCTCAAAGGGTGCAGTTTTTGGCCAACTCCTGTAGCAAACAAAGAAATACTCTTATCATCAAATGATAAGTCATGCATCATATCTAACTAGAACTCGAACAATGGTGGTGGGTCTACCTACAATCGCATTATTAAAAAACATTTCTATCATTTATTATTATATTAATTGGGCCTTTTTGCTCGTCCACAATCGTATCTCAAGTATCTCATTTCAATGAAACAGTAATTTTCATTTCCATATTCAAATAATTCACGCACATACTCACTACTCTCGCTTGGTTCTCATAGTAGGCATCATGCCCATCAAATGACATATCATAATGGCATGAGCTCTAAAAGAAGCCCTTGATGGCCAACATATTCGACAATGTACCAATGGGTTAGTGCAAATTGACATACCCTTTCACCCCTGGTATTGTCCCGTACCAGTATGGAGGCAACTCCATGTCGAAAGATGTATCACCCAACAAGCATACACGCATCATCTATTTAAAGATACTTCGTACAACAACGAGAGCATTTGGTCAGCAGGGTGCTCCAGCAACGTTGATGCTGGTGGGGAGTTCCCAGAGTTAGGCTTTGCCTCCTCTTGTAAAAGAGAGAGAGAGAGAGAGAGAGAGAGAGAGAGAGAGAGAGAGAGAGAGAGAATAGTTTGTTTAGAGTCAAAATTGGATTCAAGTCCTTTTATTGTTTAAATGTGAATTGGATCCATACACGAAAAGATGTATCACCCAACAAGCATACACGCATCATTTATTTAAAGATACTTCGTACAACAGCGAGAGCATTTGCTAAGCAGGGTGCTCCAGAACCGTTGCTGCTGGTGGGGAGTTCTGAGAGTTAGGTTTCGCCTCCTCTTGAGAGAGAGAGAGAGAGAGAGAGAGAGAATAGTTTGTTTAGAGTCAAAATAGGATTCAAGTCCTTTTATTGTTTAAATGTGAATTGGATCCATACACGAATCAGACCTGTTCTAATTTGATCGACCTGATATGGTATTTTTGTTATACTATACTCCAACCAATCAATCTCATTAAACCAACTTGGAATGAAACGATGCTTTTTGCTTCCTTCTTTAATTATAGAAAATTATGCTCTTTTGGTTAGAATGAATCTTCTTACATATATACATGTCAAATCCTCTCTTCATCATTAATATTGTAACTTTAAATAAGTGGCCTCAATGTATGATCTCCAACTAAATCTTTTACATTTAATTTAAAATTACTTTATAAATTCCTATCTCCATCTAAGATCTCGTCGTTATTTGACTTTGATCTTTGATACTAGATGATAAAATCAATGGTTTGAAGAATAGATCTTCAAGATATTTTCTTTTAAAATACTTCTCCATATCTATATGACGCAAAAAAACCATCCAAAGTAAGAGGAAGAAAATAAAAACAAATTTCGCATCGGATCCACTCTCTTTTTTAAACAAATAGACTCAAAGCTAATAATTTGCTCAAATAACAAGCAATACATAATTATGTAAAAGAAAAAAAAACAAATAACCTAAATTCTAGATTTTGACAAACTAATATATCATTATCAACAGATTTAACATCATCAAGCAAGGGCATTGAACGAGCGTTCTTCTTATTGCTCTAAGATATGTAGACCCATATGCACAAAAGAGACGGAAGATCTACAATATCATTCATATGCTTGAAGTTGAAGTACATGGTTTATATTTATAATTTTCATAACCATGAATATTCCGAAAAAAGAAACTCCACATTGCAATTAAACATGCACAAATCAAGGATTCAGAATTTTAGAGACTTCATCTTTGTTGGCTCTTGGCAGTGTTGGCACCCTTCTACAGAAAAATATTCATAAAAAACTAACACAACTTTGTAAAGACAGTTAATGTCCATCTATACATAAAGTCCCTCTGTTAATTTCATTTATAACAAATAAATCGAAACAATGCCAAATTCATCTTTCCCCTCTGTTAATTGATCACGCTGAGAACACATTATGTCATGCTTATTCTAGTCTAAAGACAGTTAATGTCCATCTATACATAAAGTTCAGTTTCCGCTTCTCCTCAGAGACAGAGAATGGATCCTAGATGGATAGATAGAGGCACACATTAGTAGAACTTACTATTTATCTAGAGCCATTACTAATGGATTGCCAAAATGCTAGACACTTTCATGACTTAATTAGCATATAACTATCAACATGGTTTTTTGCATTGTGGTACTTTATATGTGAAGAAATTACACCGTATATTACAACGATAAAGTGTAATTAACCTAGTTTGAAACTGAAACAAACCTAAACCAATGATGTGGTTTGCTTCAGTTTTACAACTGATTTTTATTTATATTGGTTTCCTGAAGTTGAGAGCAGATGAGGATCAAACAAAACTTGACAACGAACACAGTTACGTACACAATGATGGATCTAGATTGAGAGAGAGACCAACTTCAGCCTTAATAATTAACAGGAGGAGGTCAGGAAGAGAGAGACCTAGACAAAACTCAGAAGTGAATGGAGCTGCAAGATATGGTTTATGGTTTACGGTTTGGCCAAGAGATATATGCGCTCCATTAGACTGGTATGTTTTATGGTTTGGCCGTGTACATGATGTTATTGGGCTAGGTCAGCAACCCTAATCTTTCTCTCTCTCCGCGTCGCCCTTCTGTTTGTGCAGGGAAGGAAGGCCAAGCAGAGAGCTAAGGCGTCGTAATGCCGACCGTTAACGTGGGGAGAGATCGTCTATTCGCTGCCCTTGGCAAATCTTACAGTAACATCTCTCTCTCTCTCTCTCTCTCTCTCTCTCTCTCTCTCTCTCTCTCTCTTGTACCGGCATTCTGAATTCTGGGTCTTTTGATGCATTTCGTGTCTTCGCTTCTGCGAATCAGCGCAAGAAGAATTCGAGTCGCTATGTTTCGACTTCGGAATCGAGCTCGACGACGTCGTGAGTTTTCCTTTCCTTTTTATTCTAATAGCTTGTTTTGATTCTCTTGTTGGATTCGGTTTATTACTTTTGTTGAGAAATTTGGGCAGCACCATCGTCTGTGCGTCTTATGAATTCATCGAATGGTTTATCATTCGGTGATAGTTATTGGATTTCTTCTGTTTCTTTTTTATTGGAGAACTCGGGAGTTGGACGATTAAAGTTCTCTATTTTTTATGGACGCTAGTAATTTGTTTTTGGTTCTTTTATGAACGAAGAAATTGCGGTTTCTGCTTGTTAAACTAAAGTTTTGATATGCTTGGTGGATGTGTAATTTGTTTATCGTGTTCCTTCTCTTTTGAATTAATGCATTCTTTACGTTGTTATTATGCTTCTTAGACTACTGAGAAATCCATAATTAGGAAAGAGAAGCATCTGGACGAAGAAGCATCCGAGGATGAGGAGGTCATTTACAAGATCGAGGTTCCTGCTAATAGGTAACGTGCATATTGGCACTAAGCCTGGAAAGTTTTCAGTATTGTCATTATTGAAATCTCTGAATTTCATGGACAAATTTGAGTTTGATAGACTCACCTATTATACACTCATTTAGCGAGGGAAGGATTCAATTTGTTTACTAAGAAGTTGCTTCATGTCATTTAGTGCATGGGATTGCAAAGGGATCAGTGTATTAGGTTCAATACCCTCAATTGCTAGAAAACGGTAAACCCAGGAAAAGTTGATAGGGGGACATTTTCACATGATTGCTCAATGAACTTTGTGTTGAGATAGTATGGTGAACTGGGGAGTTTCCTGAATAAATTAAAAAGAATACCATTGTACTTTCATGCATAAAAAACCTAGTGCAGTGGATCTATGCCACATCGATATGACATGTGTGGAAAGCAAGGATGCAACTATTCTTATGAGGTGTTAAAGACAGTTGGTTTATAGAGGACACAATTGGCACATAGACTGGGATATGTTGTGTTACAAATCAGGTAAAAATTCCTGAATTCATTTTATTGAAATTGAATAATCCATACACAATCAGCCACACAAGGCTTAGTATACAATATTACACATGATGTGTTTATATACACATTAATTAACCGTTAGCGAGCATCCAATGGCTAGAAAACTAACTGTTGAATGCTTGCTTGTTGTGAAGGGCTGGCCCAACGGCTAGTTTGGGCCCTACTGGCCCGACCCTACTGCTGGTTGGGTCTGCTGGCCTTTGGTTCTAGTGTCCCTGGTGGCCCAATCCTGTTACATTTTAACAATATTGGTACTGTAGAAAACTTGAAGAAAGAGTGAGAAGCTTCAGTATGGACATATGATACTTGCGCTTACATAAGGGTATAGTGCATGCTTTTTTCTTATAGGTACTTTATAAAGTAGAAAGTTTACCTGGTTTGACCATTTCAATTTTCAACCCACCAGGATTCTAAAACTCATTCTTGTGAATTTTAACACAATTCGGGGATCTGCTTATCTAGTTCCTTGGTTTTGGTTCTACTTGTGCTGCACTTCTTCATATAATCATGCTGAACTAATTGCTACCACAATTTCCTACGTAAATGTGGACATCTATGAGAATCTGCACGGAATCATTTTCATCATCCCGAATGCCTTCTGTTTTTTCAGGGTCATTTGCAAATGGGTATTTTTCCGACAAAATTTGAAAGAGAATTTTATACTCTGAAAATGGGATGAAACATTTACCTGGGCAAAATACTGCTCATTCATTTCGATTGGTTTGTGATGTACAGGTATGATCTTCTCTGTCTTGAAGGTCTTGCCCAAGCTCTACACATCTTCACTGGTACTGACGAGATACCTACATATCAAGTGGTTGATGTTCCAAAGAGCAACATGCTTAAAATGCATGTGAAGCCAGAGGTATTTTGTATGCGCTCAAACGTGGATCTTAACTTTCACAGTGTTATGTAAATTGCATTTGAAACATATGATCTGCAGACTGCTCTGGTTCGTCCATTCATTGTGTGCGCTGTTCTGAGGGGAATTACTTTCGACGAAGCAAGATACAATAGTTTCATTGATCTTCAAGACCGGTTGCACCAGAACATTTGTAGGTAATTTTCATGTGAAGGCTTGTGTCCTTGCTCATATTGTATGCTACCATTTCTTTAGCTAATATTATCCTTTCGTAGTTTCCAGTCTTGAGGGCTTTTTATCTTCTAGTTGAATCTTGTTGCTATAAGTTGTTCTTATGAAACCTGCATAAGAAGTCTATTATTTTCTTTCTAAATGGGTAGTTTGTTGTCTGATCTCATAATTGTTATTATTATTCTGAACTCTAGGCAGACAATGGCCTCTGAATCAATTACTTAATTCATAGCATCAAGTGCCTCTCTAACTATTGTTAATTGTTTCACGTTGACTACTTGTTGATTCAAGCTTTAGTTTATTTGCATATGATATATACATATGCATATAGTAAACTGGATATTTGCTCATAATTTTGGCTAATTATCTAGCAACTCTGAAATATGAATGTGATTAATCTGCAACTGTTAGCATGACTTCAAAAGAAGTCCAGGCAATGTACATGTGCATGTTGTTGTTCTCCTTTTGGTGTGTTCATTCCCTCTACTTTGAGAGAAACTCTGTCTTATTTTGCATTGTCCTTTAACTTTTGCCATTGACATTTGAAGCCAATGCTAACATTTCATAAGCTTATTATCTGTTTTCATTCTGATATCTGTTTATGTTAAACACTTAATATTATATATATATATATCTGTTTTATCCATGCGTTATTTTGTTCAGATTTGTATTTTGTGAATTTTGTAGCTTACAAATACATCCATAAAGGAAATAATTCTAGAAGTATTTGGCAGGAAGAGGACTCTTGTGGCAATTGGGACACATGATCTCGATATGCTGAAGGGGCCTTTTACATACGAGGTCAGTGCTGGTTTGTATTGGGTCTTCTTTTATTATTGAATGGTCCATGACAGCTTGTTGTATGTTTATCTGGTATATTCTGTTGTTTTGATATTAGAAACATACGTGGACATCCTACATTTATTTTCCATGCTGGATATTCAATTATCTTTACATGTACCACAACATCAGTAATCTGGTCTGTAATGATCTTCTAGAGTGTGTTTGTTAATTTACCAAGTTAATGACCCTGATATAGCTTGTTTCTGTCCGTGAATATCTACACAGGTCATAGCCTTCTTTCTTCCTGGTTTTGTATTTTTTTTAAAATTATTTCCTTTCAACTGATTTCACTGATTTAATAATAAAAGAGCCTGTCTATTGCCAATTGAAGTCTTAATAAAGCAATATGCCTCATAGGCCAAGTTTTGGTTTCCTCAACGTTCGGTGGTTCTGTTGTTGCTGTTATGACATGATAGCTATGGGCATCTACCTTTATGGGAAATTGGACTACTCTCTCATTGCAAAGAATTCATTAGTTATTGCTTCAAGTTACTTCTTGTCAGTGGAACCTATTCTCAGTTATATTACTTCTCACAATTTGTTTCAACTCAACAACATTTTACTTCCACATTCTGAACAGATGTGCTAGCTGTTTTAGCATGTCTTGCATTAAGGTACAGGTAGACCCTTAACTAAATTATAGAATTCACAGTTTTACAACTGTATTTGCAAGGTGTAACGGCTCTTGCATGATATCATTGATTATGATTAGGGCAAGGTTGAAGAGAACAGTAACCTTTTTAGCCGTTGCAAGACTGAGAATGTTGTTTTCTTTTGCAGGCTTTGCCACCTTCAGAGATAAACTTTGTGCCTTTGAAACAGGTAAGTGTTAGTACCATCTTGTAGTTGTCATGCACATCCATCCTAGTGTCGTGTATCAGTTTTAGCCTTTTAGATCTTAGACTTTGGTCTATTTTAATTACTGAATAATTTATAGCATGCAGTGAATTCACTAGGACCATGCTCCAACTTATGTTTAACATTGATTTTATTCCATGGATGGTTTGGATCAGTTGATTCCATTAGGTTTTGGATTTGAAGGTCTGATTCTGCTTGTTGTAACTGGTGTATTTGGATTGGATGTAAAATAGTAGATCCTCATCTTTCATTTCTCAATGGAAAGAGATCAAACATAGGAAAATTGGACTTTGGAAAACATGGGCACTATATCAGCAGTGAAAGAAGACCAAATTACGAGAACAAAGTGAAGTTTTGTTGTTTTTGTCAGTTTGGTGGCCCCTACATGTATTCTTTCCTTGCTAAAAAAGAACATATTGAATTGACAATATCCATCTGTTTTCCTAGAAAAGCAACAGTGGACATAACTATGCTTATTAATGTAGACATCACCTTGGGGAGTGAGGTGAGCCCAACTTGTGCATTTCTTGGTATGTTAATGCCATTAAGTGGAGGTGACAACAGTGGACAGGATGCCATTTCTGCCTTTTGCCAGACTGAAGACAAGTGGTTATGTCGTGGTAAATGAAAGTTGACATACATGTGAAGGGCATGGAGTAGGATAAATAAGGTGGGATACAAATGTAAACTTGCTCAGTTATTCATGTGATCCATTTTTCCATACATAACACATTTTTATACCAGCTTTCACAAATTTATGATGCTGGCTTCATACTCGACTTTTGCTTCCCTAAGAACATCTCGTATCGCACCATTTTACCGTAACATCTTGCTACGTTTTGTTAAAATGTAATAGGGTTGGGCTAATCGGGCCCATAAGTTTTTGTTTGTAATCAGGTCCCAACGCACCCAAGCCACCAAGGCCAAACCATCAGCACTAGAGCCATCAGGGCCACTAGGAGGGGCTCCAATGGCTACATCCCTAGCTGTTGGGCTATCTTCAGCAACCAACAACTCAATGTTGCTGGCTTTCACTCCTCTCTCTTTCTCTTTATAAATACTTACCCTGTATTCAATAAACAACAAGCATTGTGTGGCTGATTGTATATTGGATGACTTGATGTCTCGATGCACCACACATCGATCGACATCATAGTGGAAGTGGTGCTCGAGAATGTTGTCGCAAACGAATTTGTACACGAGGAAGAGGCCGTCGGCACAGAAACCCAATAGAGGGATGACAAATCGATTGTCTAACGAGCTCGCCATCATTAACTCTCTACAAAAATCCTTTACATTTCCCTTATCGTAGTTGTCTAATCGAAGCTTCCCTCTGTACATGTAGTTGTATGTGCCCCTCCCCAAAACCTTAATTGCATTTTGGCGAAGGAGAAGCGGACTAGGGCTAGGAGAGTTAAGGTTGACGTTAAGGAGAAGCGGACTAGGGCTAGGAGAATCGATTGCATTTCACTGATTGTCTAATCTTCGTCAGAGAACAAGAGGCTGCAGTTAAGGGCGATGGAGGTGTGGTTGGAACTCGTCAACTGGGGGGATAACTTGACAATGATGGTTCATGAAGAGGCAGGGAACTCTAACTGGCAGTGTTTGGTGATCAACACATGCACACACGAGAGAGAGAAAAATAAGGCGGTTTCTCGTTCAACGGAGAAGAGAGATGGGACACATTTATATAACATCGGGTCATGAATCCAGTCTTGGATCTAGATTCATTCAGTGTTAAATATGAGATTCTTGTTGGACCCATATCCAGACCTGGGTCTATGTCTAGATTCGACTTGATCTTTTTTGACATTCAGATTTTAGTCAATCCAGGTGTGTTCCTTCTAGTATTTTATGTGTTTATGATATTTAGCAGATCGATTTATTGACTTCTCTTTAGGAGGTTAGACTCTTTTTAACACTAAGTTGCATCTTCGCATGGTTAAGATCTCCGTGTTGTGGCTATATGTCACTTTTGTTGAAGACCTTTATAATTAAGGTGCTTCATGTTGTTGGTTATTGGTTGGAGATTAGTCAATGTTTGAAGATACACTTATTGTTATTTGATAATTTGTGATATTGATAACTTTGAAGTTGCATTTTCATGTGATTAAGATCTTTGTGTTGTGGCTATATGTCACATTTGTTGGCCTTTTGTTAAATACCTTTGTGATTAAGATGCTTCATATTATTGGTATTGGTTGAAGATTAGTCGATGCTGAAAATGCAATTATTGTTATCTTGATAACCTTGTACTTGATACAAGTATTTGAAAATAATGCATAAAAGAGTTTTACCTTGAGTATTGACTATTCATTTGCTATATTTTGAGCATTTCATGCAACAACAACAACTAAGCCTTTTCCCATACTAGACGGGGTAAGCTACATGGATTCTTTGTTTCCAATGAGCCCTATCATGTGCTATGTTAGCAGTTAACTCACAATAAGCTAGATCATTCTTTATTGTTTCTTTCCAACACTTTTGTGGTCGTCCTTTACCTCTTTTAATACTTTCAAAATCCAGTTTTTCATACCTTCTTAAAGGTTCTTCTTTTGATCTTCTTTCTATTTGTCCAAACCATCTAAAATGATATTCTCTCATTTTATCCTCTATTGGTGCCACTCCTAATTTGTTTCTAATAACGTCATTATGTATACGGTTTTTTCTTGTATAACCACTCATCCATCTCAACATCTTCATTTTTGTCAGACATCTTTTGTACATATTGATGATTAATTGCCCAACACTCAGAACCATAAAACATGGTAGGTCTAATTGTTGCTCTATAATATTTACCTTTTAACTTTAATGGTATCGTCTTATCACAAAGAATACCTGATGCGCCTCTTCATTTTAACCAACCTTATTAATTCTATGCATAACATCTCCATCAATTCTTCCATCACACTAAAAAATTGTCTAGGTATTTAAAACTTTTCTTTTGGGGATGCAATGTGTACCGATTTTAATTTCTATGTCCTCTGAAGTAACTAAATGATCAAACTTACATTCCATATATTCTGTCTTTGTTCTATGAAGTCGGAAGCCTTTACTTTCTAATGTTTTTCTCCGTAGTTCAAAATTTCTATTAACTTTTTCCTTAGACTCCTCCACTAACACAATGTAATCTGCAATTAACATACACCAACATACTTCATTTTTTGTTAACTCATCAATCACCATTGTAAATAAGTATAACTTAAAGTATTGTAAATAAGTATAACTTAAAGTTGATCCTTGATGTAACTCAATATTAATTTCAAAGAAGACTGCCATTTCTTCAGCAGCCCTCACACATATTTTTGCACCATCGTAGATGTCTCTTATAAGGTTCATATATGTCAATGAGATACCTCTTTTTTCCAAGGTTCTCCAAAGAACCTCCCTTCATACCTTATTGTAAGCTTTTTCTAGATGAATAAGTATCATGTGAAGGTCTTTCTTTTTTGCTCTAAAATGTTCCATAAGACATCTCAAAACATGACAACACTAAGACCCATACAACGACACTAAACCTTTTCCCATACTAGACGGGGTCGGCTAGATGAATTCTTTGTTTCCACATAGTCCTATCATGAGCCATGTTAGTAGTTAACTCAACATAAGCTAGATCATTCTTTATTGTTTCTTTTTAACACTTTTGTAGTCATCCTCTACCTCTTTTAATACCTTAAAAATCTAATTTTTTATACCTTCTTAAAGACGCTTCTTTTGATATTCTTTCTATATGTCCAAACCATCTTAAATGATATTCTCTTATTTTATCCTCCATTGGTGCTACTCCCAATTTGTTTCTAATAACCTCATTATGTACATGGCCTTTACTTGTATGGCCACTCATTCATGTCAACATCTTCATTTCTTCCATATACATCTTTTGTACATGTTGATGATTAACAGTCCAACACTCAAAACCAAAAAACATGGTAGCTCTGATTGTTGCTCTATAATATTTATCTTTTAACTTTAATGGTATCTTCTTGTCACAAAGAATACAGGATGCTCCTCTCCATTTTAATAAACTTGCATTATATCTCTATCAATTCTTTCATTACTCTAAAAAATTGACCCTAAGTATTTAAAACTTTTCTTTTCGGGATGCAATGTGTGTCAATTTTAATTTCTATGTCCTCTGAAGTAACTAGAAGCCTTTACTTTTTAATGTTTCTCTTAATAGTTTCAATTTTTTATTAACTTTTTACTTAGACTCCTCCACTAACAAAATGTCATCTGAAAATAGCATAAAATAAGGTACTTCATCTTGAATATGTTTTGTTAACTCATCAATTGCCATTATAAGTAAGTATGAACTTAAAGTTGATCATTGATGGAACCCACTTCAAAAAAGTTTATCATTCCTTCATGAGTTCTCACACATGTTTTTGCACCATTATACATGTCTCTTATAAGGTTTATGTATGTCAATGGGATGCCTCTTTTTTCTAAGGTTCTCCAAAACAAAATAATCAATTTATGTTTATGATAAGCCACTCTTATAAGTAATTAAATGTTCATCTCATTTTCTGAAGACGGTATTGATTGTAAAGAGATCAAATAACAACAACTAAGCCTTTTCCCATACTAGACGGGGTCAGCTGCATGGATTCTTTGTTTCCACATATCCGTATCGTGTGCCATGTTAGCAATTTTGTAATCCATGTTATAAAAATCCGATGAAGTTTTACGCTGGTTGTCGGAAGCCTAACACAACCCTCCTCCTTTATCCGGGCTTGGGACCGGCAATGCAAGGGTGATCCCTTACATGTAAAGAGATAAATGCCATAGTAAAATTTAAAATCTTCCTACTTTCCTCATTTATATCCCCAAAACCAAAGTTTCCATGAATACCTTGATATCCTAATGCCTCTTTAGTGACATGTTCATTTAAGTCTCCTTTTAAACAAATCATCTCCTTTTATGAAATTCTTTGAATCACCTTATTTAACTATTCTAAAAAATCTGTCTTTATACTATCTTGTAGTCCTGCTTGGGGTGCATAAGCATAAACTATATTCAAAACTTATGCTCCTAGCACTAATTTCAACATCATGATTCAGTCACCATATCGTTGTATGTTTACTACACTGTCCTTGAAATCTTTATTTATGATAATACCAACTCCATTTCAAGCCTTTTTCTTTCTTTAGTACCATAATTTAAAACCTGTATCCTCAATCTCCTTTGCTTTGTCTCCAACTTACTTTGTCCTCAATCTCCTTTAAACTTACCAGCCAATGTTTCAATATTCCAAGAACCAATACGAATCGACTAACTTCCTTATCCCCAACATTCGTCCATATTAAAAATATGGAGACGCTCTCTGTAATTTATTTACTACATTCGGGTAGCAACGTAGAGGGACTAACTTCTTTACCCACACCCGTCCATGATGTGGGAACCCTCTTTGCAATTTATTCACTACATCCGGGCGACATTATAGAGGCCATTGCTTACTTTTTACTCTATTTGGGCTATATAATACGTCGCTAAGAGGGGACACCCCAACGCAGTGCTCATAATTGTTGAAGCTTAAAAATATGTGAAATACTCCAAGAGATGAGAGTGGTGGACAACATGCAAATGGGACAGTAGAAAATTGTCATCCTTCGTTCTGTTTTATTCTTTGTTTAACTTTTACTTTATGTTTTTAAATGTAGTTTTAAATAAGCTTCATTAATGGCATTTAGGTAAATTAGATTATTGTACTACTGATATTTAAGGGGGTGAAACCTATAAGCAGAAGGTTTTTGTTTCTAAGAAAGAAAGTGAAAAGGGGCGACGACTGCATAGAGATAACCCGCTCTTAGCCATCTTCTTAGATAAGTTTAATCTGAAATATTTCTGTGTTATATTGCTCTTTCTTTGCACATGGTATCAGAGCATATTTGTTATTGGTATCTGCATCAAATAATGCAGAATCGGCATTGAAACTTCATCAAATATTTTGTTGAAAGTTCTGTGGAAGAAACACAAAAACAGTCGTATCTGGTGTGGAATTTGCATCGATTGTAATCAAATAACAGAAATAGTCGTATCTAGTGAGGAATCTGTATCGACTGTAATCAATTCTCCTGTCATCTTCAAGAAGGTTCCAATAGTTGAGAATCGTGTCATCCGTAAGAAACAGAAACACTTCAGCATTTGGCAGAAACCTGTGAAGAAATTGGTGTGTGTTGAAGAATCTGAACACAAATTGTCAGATTGGACAGACATAATATGAGAAATATGTATTGAAGAATCAACCTGGCAAGGTACACGTTTTTCTTTGTATTTGTTCAAATATCCGTTGCATATTATATCGTGTGACATCAACTGCCGATCCTTGGTATATCCGCTGCATATTTTAAACATCAAGCTGAAGTAACAGTTGGTACACAACTTGCTGGGAACGACTGAACCTCTGCTGTCATAGAAAATAGATTCATATTAGTACTCGTACTCAACACAAGTAATGGAAAGAATGATGAAAGAAAAACAACAACAATCAACCACAGGTGGTAATGAATAGAAGCTAGAACCATTCCAAATTACGAATATTCGTTTGGAAGAAAGAAATTACAAAAAATGGGCGAGATCAATTGAACTAGTCCTACGTGCACGAGGAAAGCTATCAGTTATTAAATTAAGTCAACCACAACCAGATGAAGATAATGTAGGTTTTGAGTGATGGTCCAAAGATGATGCCTTGGTTAGCTCATGGCTTCTCCAATCAATAAATTAGTCTATTAGTAAAACTTTTATGTATTTGGAATCAGCTGCAGAGATTTGGACAGCAGTTGAAGAAGCATTTTCAAGACAAAGCAACATTGTCAAAGAATATGAGATCATTGAGAAAATAAGATGTCGTCAAGGAACTAGATCAGTTAGTGAGTATTACGGAGAATTATGGAATGAATAGAGATACTTTGTAGAAAACAAATGCAGTCACTGTGTAAAAGAAAGAACATCATAAAGTGACATTTGAAAAGTATTTGATTTACTCTGTGTAATCTCACCTGAATATGAATCAATTAAGTTGAATATTCTCAGCGAAGAAGATCTGTCATCACTGGGACCAGTCTATTTACTCTTATTGAGAGAGAAATATTGAAAAAACTTAGAGAAAGGAGAACATACTCAAACTGAAAAATCTGCATTTTCTAGTAGAGGTAATATGAATTATCAGAGAGGTATAGATTCAGTCAGAGGCTGTGGAAGAGGAAGATTTCAGGATTATGAAGATAAAAATAAGCTACAATGCACTCATTGTGGAAAAAAAAGACACAAGAGAACATTGCTGGGAAATTTTTGGAAGACCTGCAGAGTATAAGAATTATGACAGTCATGTGGTTGCTACATTTGAGAAAGAAAAAGCAGAACCAAATCCTACAGATGAAATGGCTAAATTAAAAAGGCAACTTGCAAAAATAGAATTTCGACTTCGTGATTAACCTTCGACCTCATCACCAAAGATTGAAATGAGCCAGCCTACTTCCTACAGTATTAGTGGTAACTTCTCCAAAAAAAATTCTATATATTCAAATTATTGGGTGATTGACTTAGGGGCTACAGATCATATGGTAGGAGATAAGTCCAACTTTAGAGAATATAAAGTTACTCTTACACCTCAATATGGAAAGATAGCAAATGACTCCTTAATTCCAATAGAAGAAACAGGAGAAATTGAAGGGAAAAATTTTAAACTTAATTCAGTGATATACATTCCCAAATTTCTAGTAAATTTACTTTTTGTAAGCTCATTGGTTAGAGATATGAATTGCTCAATCACGTTTTCTCCATCTGGTTGTGTTTTTCAGGATTTAAGGACGGGAAGAACCTTTGAACCTCGTGAATTGAAGAATGGGTTATATATACTTCCGGGTCCACATCCTACAATACAGAGAAGAGCATTAGCAATTATCATTGCAGAAGAAGAAATAAGACTTTGGCATTGTAGATTAGGACATTTACCTGTGTCTAAAATTCGTGAGTTTGTTCCTTTTGTAATCCCCAAAGATTTAGTTATTCTATGTGATGTGTGTCAGAGGGCTAAACATCATAGAGCCTCGTTTCCTAGTAGTGATTCTAAGTCGTCAATTCCATTTGAGTTAATACATTATGATGTATGGGGTTCATGTTTGATACATTCCTTGGGAAATTTTAAATACTTTGTTAATCCCATTACTTGATAGATTGTTCCTTTTGATATTGTGAATTTGAAAATATGTACTCTAATTTCTTTTACTACAAGAAGAAGTAGGAGGTTGAGATAATAATTTTGATGCAAGCTTTTGAAGAAGAGGCATCTCAAATCCATAACATGCCCACCAATCTAGTGGATCTTGATAATCCCTTGCTTCCTGTGCTTCTAGTGAATCTAAGAAAACTTTCCATATTCAGAATTTACTTGCCTAAGTAGGTATGAGTCACGATAAATCCTTCCCAAACACATTTGCCTATTCTTTGCTATTTCAGGATCTCGATTAAGAGGACAACGCCCAATGCTCTCATGCAACCATTTCTTCCCATAATATCTTGGATTTAAAGAATGTGCTAAACAATGCAAAGGAGTGTTGCTTTTGTCCCATCTTGAAACCAATATAGAATGAATATGATCATAAAATAATGATGTCTCATGAAGTTCTTTTCCCTCGTGCTTCAAAATTATTGACTCGACTTTTTCAATCATGGTATCCCACATTTCATAAACTTTATTAAGCATTGGTTTATTTTTATCAACTTCTCTCAATATCTCCCATATAGGCTCTGTGAATTCAAGAAAATATGATACCTTGTCCCACCATAAATCATTAAGAATAATAGTCTTCACTACTTGGGATCTTGTTTGATCTTCAACCTTGTTACCACGGTATGCATCCCAGCTTGGATCAGTAACCATCTGAATCAATGATGTCTTTATTGTGTTGAATCTTTTTACCATCACAATCAAAGAAGCAAAGCGTGTTTCTGCAACCTTCAACAACTTTAAATGAGAATGTCTATTGAATATGACTAAAATTAAATGGTGATTCATTACAAAATTCCTTATCTTCATACAATCTTCTGCCATATCTTTAATCCATGAACACAATTCATATGCACGAAGATTTTTTTTCTTTTGATGGCTTACATATACGAGAAAGAGCCAAATTTAAACTGCGAGCTACCTAAAGTGTTAAAAAAATGCGGTGATAATCACCTTCCAAACTTAACCATACACTTACAATTAGCTGCATTATCAATGATTATTTGTACAACATTATCTGGTCCAACACTCTTAATAACTTCTACAAATAAATCTTTAAAGTATCCTACAGTTTTAATTTCTCAAGATGCATCAACACACTTCAAAAATATTGACCCACTAATTGAATAAGCAATGAAATTAATGAGTAGACGCCTTTGAATATCACTCCATCCATCATAAACAATAGAAACACCATTAGTTTCTCATGAAAACTTCTTATGTTCTAAAAGTCTTTCAATATTGGCTTTTTCTTCTTTAATAATAACGATTCACAATTTTTCAGAACTTGGAGGAATATAACCATGTAAATTACAATTAGCCAATAAAGTGACAAGATCTTTCCAATATGGATTTCTTGCTACATTAAAAGGAAAAATCTTCCAACCTTTCTATCCATCTCCTCGCTTCCAACTACATTAAATGATTTTTCAATTGCTCCTCTAAAACCTTTAAATTCACTTTGCATTGACTTTCTTTTCTTTTATGCAACTTCTTGGTATCCACCAAATAATAGAATATTTGTTCCTTTTTCACTCCTTTCGTTCTTTTTTTCATACTCATCTTCTTTTTCATTAATTGTCTTCGTAAATCCTCATCCACATTCGAACATGCTCTTATACCATGTTTTGATAATTTTAAAAGATGTGCCTTCACTCTGGTATATGATCTTGTAAAACTCATGTTGCAAAATTTACACATAAAATGTGTATTACCTCCACCACCTTCGTATAATTCTCCCTTTTGTACATACATCCACAATGGTGCATCATCACGAGGTATTGAAGGTTTTGAAACTTTTGTTGTTGATCCTTAACTTCAAAGAACACTTCCATTTGAACTCCTAGTAGGGCCAATACCAATTGATACACCTTTTCCTTTTCTATTGTTGGCCATTTTTAGGATAAACTCAATTCGCAATTTCACAATCTGATTCAAAAAACAACATATGCAATGGATCAAAATTATTATGCTAAGAACTAAATATGAAAGAAATGAGGCAATCAATATCTACAAAATAAATAAACAAAAACTGATATGCTGAAAATAGATAATCCAAGGACCAAGACTAGTATGCAGAAATTAATTTGCGGGAAATTAACAGGCAGAAACAAAGCATGCATAAATTAATTGGTCATGCAATAGGATCGTGCAAGAAATAAAGAGTCAAGACTAAGAGTATCTAGTAAGAACGATTATGCAAGATTACCATGCACATCTATTAGTTGGATCGGAATCTTCAAGACCATATCTAGAAAGAATGGATCCCAATCAAAACCAGTTAAGTTAGTGATATGAAACATCACAGAGGAGATGCAAGACGATAGAAGAGAAAGCAACAATAAGGTAGCTTACCCTATAGGCATGCGTTACACGCTTGTTGGGCCTATGTACTGTAGCAAAAAGAGATGCAAGACGATAGAAGAGATGCAAGACAATGCACAGAGGAGATACAACATTCGGACATGCTCTGCGTATTGTAGCAAAAAGAAACAGCACAAAGCAGACCCTATAGGCATGCGTTACACGCTTGTTGGGTCTGAAATGAAGCACTTCTTCTATGGGCATTGTAGAAAAGATCGAATATGACCCTAATCGCTCTTCTCGGGTCGCTCTAGTACGATGGATTGAGGGGGTGCTGCTGCACCGAAAGAGGAGATGCAAGACGATAGAAGAGAAAGCTCCGCCGCAGTGTGGCGTGGGGCGAAAGGTAGCTTACCTGGTAGTGTGGTGTGGGGGCAACGACCCTATAGTGCGGAGCATTCCATGAAGGCGGCGTAGAGAAGATGGTGAGGGGAGGCTAGGAATATGTGCGGGAGGCCAGGAACGTGCGTTTGAATAAGTCCACCCTTTTATACATCTGACCTAAAAATTGGACGAAAATGACCATCAACACGTTGACCGCACCCATTCTCGGCCTCGACATGTTGATTGTGTCTCATTTCTATGACATCGTGTCGGTGTCGCACCCGTGTTGACGCCGACACCCCACCTCCTAGAGGTGTCTGTGTGACATTGGGTGAAACCCTATCAGCAGAAGAAGGTTTTTGCATTTTGAGAAAGAAAGTGAATAGGGGCGACGCCTGCATAGAGACAACCCGCTCTTAGCCATCATCTCAGATAAGTTTAATCTGAAATATTTCTGTATTACATTGCTCTTTCTTTGCACAATAATTTATGTAATCAATGATATACAAATTTGACAAAGTTTTACGCTGGCTGTCGGAAGCATAACGCAACCCTCTTTTATTTGGGCTTGGGACCGACCATGAAAGAGTGATCCCTTACATGAGGAGAGTTATTTTGAGCATTTTGTGTGAATGATAAAAATTGTATTCAAAGAATTCTTGTTTTTTCAGACAAACATTTTATGTTGAAAAGATTTTTAAAAAATATTAAGTTGATTATAAATCTTTTCGTATATATTTTAAACTTTTTTTTTTATCGTTTTGATGGATGATCTTATTGTTGGAATCGTAGAATCACATTTGAGATTGTGAGTTATTTAAGGGCCTTGACATTTGATTCATTTAGGAGGTTTGAGCTTAGCCTTAAAACTTGTTTGATTTTGATGGTTCGAGTTTAATCTTAAAGCTCGGGTTTGAGCTTAGCCTTAAAGCTTGTTTAGGTTTGAGTTTATCGTTAAAACTCGGGTTTGTGCTTAGCCTTAAAGCTTATTTGGTATACAAGGCCTTTTTATAATATCATGAATTAGTAGTGATTCGTGAAATTATTTGTTATATTTAACAATCCTATTTATATGATCAATGTTTTTCATTAAGAACTTATTTGAAAACATAGGTTTTCAAGTTTGTAGTTGTGAAATCTTAATACTTTTATTAGGGATTAATTCTATAAGTTTTCTTGTAGGTATATCCTAAGGTAGATCACAAGGTTGAAGCTTCAAAAAGGATTTCTTCGGTTGAACATTCTCCTTTTAAAACAATCAGTATGGGTTCACACATGAAAGATTAAAAGAAACTTTCGGTACATATACCGTAAGTTTGAGGAGGAGTGTTTAAATGTAATAGGGTTGGGTCAATAGGACCTATAAGTTTCTGTTTGTAATCATGTCCGAACAAACCCATACCACTAGAGCCAGACCATCAGCGCCAAGGCCACTTTACATCAGGGCCATTAGAGCCACTAGGGGGCCCCAACGGCTACTTTACTAGCCGCTGGGCTATCTTAAGCAATCGTTCCTCTCTCTTTCTCTCTATAAATACTTACCCTGTATTCAATAAATAATAAGCCTTGTGTGACTGATTGTATATGGATTATCTCATTCTTCAATAAAATGAATTCAGATAGCTTACCTGATTTTTAATATAGATAACTTACCTGATTTCTAACACGTTTAGGGCATCTACGATCATGAATTTACTGCTTGACATGACACATTTACTAGTATTATAATGGACAAAAAATTATCTGGTAGAAAATGCCACGTCAATGTATGGTCTTCCTTGTTAACAAATATTATTCTGTTCTGATATGTGGTGCATCCTTCTTCCTTTACAATCATTCAATTTTCTGTCTATGCATGTTTAATTTCCGTAATCTTGAACTAACATCTCTAGTGTTAGACCATTTGATGAGTTATCCAGTGGTTTATCATGAAAGGCACACACTTTGCGAGTGAGTAGAAAGATTCTATTATTAATTTTTTTATGCACTGATAAACGACAAATGAGACTAAATTCCAGTGTCATAGGTTATGTATATTCTTAAATATTTTGGCACCTTAGAGGATATGCTTCTTACTTTTCATTAGCTTTAAACCTTGCTAATATTTCTTACTTTCTTGAAGCTATTTAGGTCTGTTAACTGTCATAATGAGTGTCTGTCATCAAATACACGGGCACTAATAAGTATACCTTGATTTTTTGTTTTGCTAAACTCTATTTTTGAGCTGTGATTGTTTGATGAATTTCTTAGTCTGTATATTCATTGTCTTCATATTTGTCATAATTCAAGTTGGAACTCACAATTTCTGGGAGCAGTTTAGGCAAATTAGGTTAAATAAACTGTTTAGGAACTTGATGAATTGTATCCTTACCAGCCAAAGGGCACAGAAGCCACCAAAAATATAAAACAACTACGTGTTTGAAATGTGACTCTTCTGTCAACTTATTATCTGTACGCGTTTGTTCTTTTGGCTTGTTTTCAGCACTATCTTCTCAACTCTTGCAATATGGTTTTGATGTCATTTCACGTTTTACTTTTTCTTCAGTTGAAAAGCTTCAGAGGAGATGAGCTTATGGAGTTCTATAAAGTATGTATATAAGAAACTGTGCAAATTCCTTTTCTCAGGCTCCCCTTTTTTCTTCATCTAGAAGTATATGGCTATGTAGAACTTCTTTCTTTTGCTGATTTAAAGATGTTTTTGACCTTGCTAGGGTGATTTGAAGTTAAAGAAGTTCTTGCACATAATTGAGAACTCTCCAGTGTACCCAGTCATATATGACTCTAATAGGTATACAATTCTCATTTGTCAATTTCATATTTGTTGCTATCGTGTACTGGACAAGTCTAATATATTTGAAACAACCTTGCGTGGGTGATTTTTCTACTTCAGTGTTTTCATTTCGAATAATTTGGATCTGTTTTTTTTTCTAAGTGCATGCATGTTTCTCTCTCAGGTAATGAGACCTGCATCCGTCCAAGATTCTTTTTTCTGTTTGTTTGAGGACTTGGCTATAAAGCAAGTTATATGATTAACCTGGTCTTAGCTTCATCTGATTCCTTTTCTTATCTTTTTTCTGCAGGACTGTCTTGTCTTTGCCTCCTATAATTAATGGAGCACACTCTGCCATTAGATTAGATACAAAGAACGTTCTCATTGAATGTACGGCAACAGACTTGACCAAGGCCAAAATCGTCTTGAATACAATGGTTGGAAATAATTAATGTTGCGATGGTACTTTATCTCTAAACTTTTTGAAGATATTATGTCACCCTATGATGTGTTTTTCCTGTTCTCTTCGTCAAAGGTGACCATGTTTTCAGTATACTGCAAAAGAAAGTTTGAGGTGGAGCCAGTTGAAGTCATATATACCAAGGAGAATGCCGGTGTATATCCCGATTTGTCATTTTCAAAGTTGGATGTTCCATTATCTTATATCACCAGCGGTATCGGTGTTAAACTGGAAGCTGCTGAGGTATATTTTAAACTGCTGAAAGTGGCCCTATACCTTGTGTGATCGAGTTTTCTTTTTAAAGCATTTTGTGCAAAATGACCTTCTGCAAGATGCAGATAATCAGTTAGCATTTTTTACATTGCCTTCTTTGTTGGCACCTTCCTTTGTAGTAAAGGAAACGACTCTGTCTAGCATTTTACTGTTGTTGGGTGATCTATTTTCTCACTTGCTAACTTAGCTGCTTTTATGTCTTAATTGAAAAGCTAGTTTTAAGAAGCCATGTTAGAATTTTAGAACTGTAACTTAGTACCATCATGAGAATCTCCTTTTTCAGAGTCAGATATTTCTTAGTCACATGAAGGGCGTAGATCAGATAAGGTTATGTCAATCTAGTTACCGTAAAGGCCTAATATGCATAGTCCATGTCCCTTGCCTCAAGAAACTCTTAACGAAGTGGACTGCTTGGCCAATGCGAGTCTGCTTATTTAGTGTAATATCTAAGCTTCCTGGATGGAGTTCTCCTGAATTTTAAATTAAGTTACAATTCAGACTTCTGAAAATTATGGTCATATGGTGTGTTTCTTATTTTCATATTTGGACAGATAGACCGGTAGATGGTCATATATGATCAACACTTTGAGATAGATAAGCTAGTCCTAGGTTAGGGGGTGTTTGAATAAGAAATATCTTACAGTAAACTTTAGCATGCCAAACATTATAGTTGTACATATTTAGTTGGATATATAGACACCTTGACAACTCCGCCCATGTAAGGGTCACCCTTGCATGGCCAGTCCCAAGCCCGGATAAGGGAGGAGGGTTGCATTAGGCTTTCGACAGTCAGCGTACAACTTTGTCGGACTTATCTACCATGGATTCTACAAATTATGATAGGGCTATGTGGAAACAAAGAATCCATGTAGCCGACTCCATCTAGTATGGGAAAAGGCTTAGTTGTTGTATATAGACACCTTGACAAAGTCATATATGGTGAACACTTGAGATGGATAAATTAGTCTTTGGTTAGGAAGATTTGAACAATAAAAATCTTGGAGTAAACTTTTAGCATGTTAATAACTATGGGGATTTTGTTTTAGCTTTTGTTTAACTGTTTCCAAAGTTTCTTATATGTGAAATTATGAAAATATTCCATGCCAACACCTTCAATTTTCGGTAGGATCCTTTTCAGGAAAAACTTTGGATCTAGTGTCAAAATTGTTGATTATTTGAACATTTTAGAACTTTTTCACATATCATAATTGTTTTACGTGCTCAAATCTTTGATTTCATTTGTTCACACTTCTAACTTTATTAACTTAGTAAAGATTATTACTTTTCTATGCTGTTGGTGTTCTGCTCTGCTTAGCTGGGTATCCCAATTCACATTTTCATAACCGTTTGATGGTTTAATTTGTTTTGCTTGGTTGATTTTTTATTTTTAGGTGATAAAACTTTTGAATAGAATGCAATTACGTGGCCAATTGTTTGAATCAAAAGATGGTCATCATATACGCTTGTCTGTTCCCCCAACTAGAAGTGATGTACTGCATGCTTGTGATGTGATGGAGGTACCAGTTTATCATCTTGGGCTTGTTGAAACTCTGTGATGAGCATTGGAAGTTGTATGCCCCATAATTTGTTTAGTCATGTTGAATCTGTTCCTTGGGAACTAACTCATTGTGTTTTTGGTTGTCAAGGATGTTGCAATTGCATATGGATATAACAATGTTCCCAGAACAAAGCCAGAGACATTCACACAAGGACGCCAAGTGCCATTGAACCAATTCAGTGATCTCATAAGAATAGAGGTACTTATGGCTATACTTTAAAAGGGTTTGCTGTCTTGAACATATTAATACATAGGCCACCGTAGTAGAGAAAGGTTCTTCCTTCTGGGATGAATGCATATGCATGTCCAGTTATTGTGCTTCTCAAATTTTTCCGTTGAAGGATTAAAATGAATCTGGTATTTGAGCTTATTCAATTCACCCTTCAGCCCATGCCGAAACATCTCGCTAATTCACTCAAATTATTCATTTGGACTTTTGAGGGTATTTATTATCTATGCAGTGCTTTATGACCAACATTTTTCTTTTGTTGCATCAAATTACTAACTGGAACCTAAATATGAGTTGCAACACGTTCTCTTCATTATACATCTCTCCATGGATCTATCTCGCGAATGGCATGTCAATCATAGAGTTTTATAAAACGTGTTTAGTGTACATTTTGAATAACCTGAAGACTGTTGTTTGCATCGTATTCTGGCCTTCATGTTGTGTTAGCACGCTATGGTTACTTTTCTGTCTTCTTTATTCTAGAAGGAAAGCAAATGAACCACATATGTTAATTATGTTGAAGACGATAAATGGTGAAGATATTCCTTTTATAATCTTTCATTGTACAAGCACCACAAGGATTCTAACACATGTAAAACTCTCTTAAGATATTCTGATAATTCCTTTTTTGTAAATGCAATTGTATAATTCTGTTGTAGATGTTGCTCTCTAAAAATTTAGTGGGAACTTCAATGTCTCTAAACTATTCCATCTCTTTAAATGACAAATTACTAGCCCTTTTATCATCTTGGGTATGATGATTTACTGACTGCTTATGATGGTAGATTGATTACATGTTGCTCTCTCCTGTTTATCACAAACATTTTATCATCAAATCAACTAAAACCAAAACCAAAACCAAAACCAAGCATTATCCTACAGTAATAGGATCAACTCTAAGGATTCTGAGTCACCATTCTGTTCTATCTTGAGTCTATTAACATTTAACTCGAAAAGAGTAAGATGATGTTTTATTGTTCATTTCCATCAATTCCGAGACCTTCCAATTTTTAATTATCAAGCAAGTTGCATAATCGCAAAAGCAAATTGCTTGTAGTTTGCTGAGGTGCATATGCTTTTACTTACAATGACTGTGATGCCACTTAATGATGAATTATGTTAAACTTCATGAGTCTTAAGTGCTTACTGGTTCTTGCAGATCGCTAATGCTGGATTCACTGAGGTCTTGACATGGATTTTGTGTTCATATAAAGAAAATTTCTCAATGCTGAATCGGAAGGATGACTCAAATAGTTCCATAATAATTAGCAATCCTCGCTCTTCTGATTTTGAGGTTTGTTCACAAAACAATTCTTACATAATGCATAGTTTCATGTACTGGAATATGACCACAGTAGCTAGCAGCTTGAGAATTTGTTTTTTTTTTTGTTGTCCGTTGTTTCATCTCATGCATCACTTTGTTGATCCTTTTACTGTAAAAATCTTTTGAAAGGTGAGCCTTTGTCTATGTGTTACATTTTCTGAATGACAGTTCTATTTAACTGGCAGCTGAAATATTGCATTTTTATGGCCTTCACAGCTTCTTATATTTATTTTCTTTGTTCTGAAATTAACTTTGGTGTTCATTTTATTTTCCTTCATGTACTATTTGTTAAAAATGTATAAGATGCAATTCCCTTTTAATCAATATCACTCATAAAATGCTCAAAATACACCAAAAAGCTAGATGAGAATCATGAGATAGTCAATAGTCAAAGTAAGACTCATTTTACGCATTGTTTTCGAAGACCTTTGCACAAAAGTTATGCATGCTCTTTTTAAAAAACAACTACCCGCATCATGCACAATATATCAAATAATAATAAGTTCATGATCAAACATTGAATGTTCTCTAATCAATAGCCAACAACATATAGGATGTCATACTCCCAACTGAAGCACCTTAAAACAAAGGCCTTCAACATGGAGATCTTAATCACATAAAGATGCAACTTATTGTCTAACAAACAATATAGTCTCGTAAATGAGACACGAAACAATTGATTTACTAAATGTTAAAAAGAAACAAGTTGGAAAGGGCATACCTGAGCTGCTTCTACTCGAACATGGATAGAAAAGGACATTCTCGTACATAATAAAAAACAGAGAGCATTTCCTCCACCGCCTTAACTAATAAAGCTAATGATAAGAATGTGGACACCAGAAAGTCAGAGTTTAGGTATGGATCTCCAGAGACGGATTCTAAGAAGGGATAGTGAGGCTACTAGGACCACTGAAACCAAGAGCCACCTGGGCCATCATGGTCTTGGGGGGTCCAACAACTAGTAAACTAGCCGTTGGACTCCTCCCAATGGCTCTCCGTTCTTGCTTATGCTATATTTCTCTATAAATAGATCAGTTGTATACAATGGAAAAACAAGACAAGCCTCATGGCTTGATTCTTTATAAAATTCCTCTCTTAGGAGATTTCATTAATAAAATTCGATTTCATTCATTGAATAATAAAATTTTCATACTTGTGTTTGTTGATATGGTAGCCGATGGTGTCACTCTTGTTAGAACATGGGCCACCAGGGCTTGGCCCTGACATGCCTTGGCTCATCGGGCTGTCAGGGCCCTAGGGCCCCTAGTCGTTGGGGGCTGGCTGTGGCTAGCCCCCTTTCTCCTTCTTCTTTCTTCTTATATTCTCTCTCTCACTTCCCCTTGTATTTTTCTATAAATACCTTACTCATGTATACATTTTCTTAAGCCTTTTTGTAGCTAAATAATATTCATTTTCGTTATATTGTGCCTTTTTGCATACGCTTTATTATAACTTTTTTCTAAGGCTTTTGTGTGTGATATTCACTTATCTTCCGCTGCTACATTGAAAATCATCTTTATTACATGGTATAAGAGTCATTCGCGATCGTGAGAGCATTGTTTGTTACCTCGAAAAGCATGTTGATCGTGTTTTGGTTTTATTATAAGTTTTACCTCTTTATATTTTCTTTCTCCTTGAAAAATGAATGAAAAAGGAGGGTTTAACTTTTGTTTAACATCCTCGAACTACAAAACATGAACCAAATGTATGGAAAACTACATATATTTCAAAAAATTATGGGGGTATTTAAGTGGTTCGAAGGTGAAATCTTCAATTAATGCCACTCTTGAGAAAAAAAAAAGAATATGAAGGAGGTCATATAACCATCCTATGGGTGCTCATGAACAATGTTAATGAACACACTATAGACACCTTGGTCGATTTCACCAATTCCAAAGAAGCATGGGAATATTTGAAAAATTCCCATTTTTAAAGTGATGTTATTCATAGAATGACATTAAGAGACAAATTGGTCTCCCCTAACCAAGGAGATAAAGGCGTAAACAAATTTTTTGGTGAATATTCTAATATTTGTAATCAATTATATTGCTATAGAAAGAAATATACACACTGTCTTAATGAGAAACAATGTGAGATTAATGAAGATTTTGTATATCAATTTATAGGAAGTCTCCGACAAGAATTTGAAGGGGTTAGGTAATCTCTTATTTATTGGAAGTCGTTTTCCACCAAAAAAGAGGTACTTATCAATCTTTAAATGGCGAAAACAAGAATAAATGAAGCTAAACTTAAAAGAGATACCGTACTAGCCGCATCTAAACCCAGCATGTGAAGCCTTATTGTCCTCCCCATTTCAAAAATAAAAGATCAAAGAAAAGATGTTATTTGTCATCATTGTAGAGAAGCTAGTCACATAAGGCCATATTGCCCTAAATTGAAGAAGAAGGTGGCTTTAGTGGAAGAACAAGCTTCATCCTCCATCCTTACTTAAAATAAAAGTGAAGAGACCTGAAACTCAAATGAAGGAGAAAACTCAAATGAAGGAGAAAACAACGGTTGGTGCGGTTTGCTCTTCTTCAACAAATGAAATTCAAGGTACGACCTCTTGGATTCTTGATTCGGGTGCTTCGTTTTATATGACTTCTAATGAAAGAATTTTAAACTCATTGTGTTAAAAAATCTTTATGATGTGTTTACACTGTGGATGAAACAAAATTAGATGTAGATAGAATTGATAATATGGAAAATAAAAACTTTGAAGTTTCCAAAATAGTGTTCCAAAATTAAATTTAAATTTACTCCGTATTTCAAATTTTGGATAAGAGTTGTGTTGTAACCTTTTCATCCACAGGATGTATTGTAGAAGATCGCCTCTCGAAGATGGTGATTGGTCGTGGCCATAGAGAGGACAAACTTTATATTATGGACTATTTAAATAGTACATGATATGTTAATGTTTGACAAATGATGCTCTTCTATAAGAGACTAGGACATCTTAATGCTAAAAAATTGTATCAATGTCCTCTTGAAAGACTAAGGAAGATTTTTTTTTTTGCAAAGATTGTGTTCTTGGTAAAATGCAATATCTACCATTTCCAAACAAAACACATGTTACCATAAGACCCTTCAAAATAGTTCATTTGGATGTATGGGGATCGACACCTGTTTTGTCTAAAGGGGGCATTTCCTATTATATTATTTTAATAGATTATTTTACTAAGTATACATGGGTATATCTTTTAAAAGCCAAATTCTATGTCTTTCAAAATTTTGTTATCTTTCATAATCTTGTAAAAAATCAATTTGATTCTAAAATCAAGACTTTTAGATATGATTTAGGAAGAAAGTTTATGTCAAAAGAATTTAAAAACCATCTTGATAAATTTGGAATCGTACATCAAACCTATTACACTAAAACTCCGTAACAAAATGGTATTTCGGAACTTAAACATTGACATATTTTGGAAACCATAAGAACCTTCATTTTATCAAGTGGTGTTCCTTAGAATTTCTCGGCATAAGCTATTATGACTGCAATTTATTTAATTAATTGGATGCCCTCTTCGGTTTTACAACATTTGTCTGCTATAAAAAACTCTCTAAGGTTTCTCCTAAAAAACTACATATTTTGGATGTAAATGTTTTGTTTGTAAATATTTGTCGATAATTGAAGGTTGATACTTCACGAATCAATTCCACAAAATCGCCAAGAGTCAAATAGCATTCAAGTATGAATGCCGATCTTTAAATACAACAAACAGGAGAGCGGAAGCATACATAAACAAGTCAAAAACAGTGTCAAGACTGCATACTTTTATTGATGATAGATCCATGTATTTATAGACTTTACAAGAGGTGTATATGACATAAAATGAGAGAGAGAGAGCAACCCTTGAAGAAGGGCTGCTGGCTGCTATGCTGTGCACATCATAGTAACGGCTACTAACTAGTCGTTGGAGGCCAACTGCCTCCAACGACTAGTTGACTAGCCTGGGCCCTAGTGGCCTGAGCCAATTCTGTTACAAACAGGGGCCGACTGGCCCAAGGTCCTAGTGGCCTGGGCCAGTCCTTTTACAATTAACACGGCCCCTCAAACTTACGGGGTATAGACCGAAAGTTTGTCCAACAAGAATTGAAACTGAGTTGCTGAAAGGGATTTGGTGAAGAAATATACTAGCTGCATCTTAGATGTGACATAACACAGTGAAATCTTCTTATTCAGGCATTCTTCACGAACAAAGTGGCAATCCATCTCGATATGCTTCGTCCTCTCATGAAAAGTATTGTTGGAGGCAATGTACATGGCGCTTTTGTTGTCACAATACATGATGACAGGGCGTTGCAAAGTAACTCCCATATCTGCTAGAATGGTTGTGATCCAAGAGATCTTCATCGCAGTTGTAGCCATAGCTCGATACTCAGTTTCAGTGGATGAGAGTGAGACTTTCTGTTGTATTTTGCACTTCTAAGAAATGAGAGATTCACCTAAAAACACACAAAAATCAGTCGTAGAGTATCTATCGTTAACATCTCCACCCGAATCAGCATCGATATATACAGATAAATCAAAAGATGAAGAAGAAGTTAAGAGAATCCCTTTGTTAGCAGTATTTCTGATATATCAAATAATGCGCAAAACAACACTCATGTGAACAGAAGTGGGTGCCTGCTGAAATTGACTTGTTGTGTGTACTGCATGTGAAATATCTGGTCTGGTAATGGTAAGATAGGTAAGGGCTCCTATGAGCTGTCGGTAAGGAGTGGGATCAACTAATTTCTCACCATCAGTGGATCTTATCTTGGTGCCTAGAACTTCTGGTGTGTCAACTATCTTGGTATCTGTGAGACCATATCTTTCAATGATATCATTTGCAAACTTTGTTTTAGACATAAAGTATCCACAATTGTTTTTAGTTATTTCAATGCCTAAAAAGTAATTCAGCAGGCCCAAGTCTTTCATGTCAAATTCACGATGAAGATTAAGTTTAACTTTTGCAATTCCTGCTTCATCACTTCCTGTGATGATCATATCATCCACAAGAAAAGCAAAATAACAACACCTGATTTTGTTCTTCGTATAAATAATGCAGTATCAGTGTAGCAAGTTGTAAAATTATGCAAATGCATGGATTTTTCAAATCGATTAAACCAATCTTTAGGAGCTTGTTTAAAACAATACAAGGCTTTTCACAATTTAACAGCATGTCCAGGAGGAAGATTGAGACCAGGAGAAGGACTCATGTAGACTTCTTCATTCAAATAACCATTCAGAAAAGCATTCTTAACATCAAGTTGATAAATATTCCATTGCTTAATTGCACTAATGGTTATGAGAATTCTAATTGTGGTCATTCTAACTATTGGGGCAAAAGTTTCATCATAGTTAATTTCATATTCTTGGGCATACCCTTTAGCAACTAATCTAGCCTTGCATCTCTCAATGTGGCCATTGCTATGAGTTTTGATTTTATATACCCATCGACATCTAATGATTTTCTTATCCTTTGGTATGGGTGCAACTATCCATGTTTGAGCCTTGTCTAGGGTGTTGAGTTCATCTTTCATAGCATCTTCCCATTCTGGAATACCTTTAGCATGATGATAGAACCTAGGTTCCTTAACTTGACGAAGGGTGGCAATCAAATTTTTCCGTTGTGGTTCAAAAGATTCATAGGACACAAATCACTGGAGAGGTCTTGAAACCCTAGGTTCTAATCTTGTAATATCAGGTTCTATGTGGGCATCATTGGTTTCTCTAGGACATCTTGTATAATGTGAGGAGAAGGGTTCGCCAATTGATTGGGTGTCACCAGTTGTGTGTGAAGTGTCATTGTCTTCAATAGGATTTTCTTGAAGCTCTTGATGATGTACTAAGTCACAATCATTATCTTCTTCTACTTCAAGAAAGTCTTAGAATGAAAGGTTCAGAATTTTCCAAGGGTTTGGATTCATAATAAGTATCATTCTCAAAAAATTTTACATCCTTAGACACATACAATTTATCTTCTATGGGATCAAAACACCTATAACCCTTTTTGTCAATACCATAACCAAGGAATACACATTCAATAGCTTTGGGTGATAGTTTGTCATGTCTGTATACACAAAACATCTACATCCAAAAACTCTAAGTCGTTCACAGTATGGAGGGATGTTGTACAATTTTTCAAAAAGTGAAGTATTTTCAAGGTTAGATGAAGGCATTCTATTTATAAGATATATTGCGGTAAGAGTAGCTTCGGCCCATAAATATTTAGGAACCCTACTAGTAATTAGCATAGTTCTACATGTTTCAATAATATGTCTATGTTTTCTTTTCGCTAGGCCATTTTGTTGAGGTGTTTTAGTGCATGATTTTTGATGAAAGATACCATTTGTTTCAATGAATTTTTGAAATTCATTAGACATATACTCTCTTCCCGAATCGGATCTAAAAATTTTAATGGTGGCTCCAAATTGGTTTTTGATCATATTACAAAAGACTACAAATTTTTAAAATACTTCAGATTTGTGTTTCAAGAGATATATCCATGTAAAACGAGTAAAGTCAACTACAAAAATCACATAATATTGCACTCCTCCTTTAGAAGTAACGGGCGCAGGGCCCCAAACATCCGAATGTATTAGATCAAAGGCTTTCTTTGGTACATAATTTCTTTCTCTAAAAGGAAGATGATGCATTTTTCCAAGAATACAATCTTTACATTCAAACTTTTTCTCTCTAATTGTTTCCATAAAAGGAATATTACATAATTTTTGAGAGTCTAAGTGTCCAAGTCTTTTATGACAAAGCGTAGCATCTTGGGCTACGTTACAAAACTCAGAATTTAGCATAACAAGATAGTCCATTTTGTATAGCCCACTTTCTCTATGGCCTTGACCAATCACCTTCCTCGATAGGTGATCCTGCACCACACAATGTTCGGATGAGAAAGTGACTACAATTGTTATCACATATTTGAGCAATCGAAAGTAGGTTTAAATTAAGTTTAGGTATAAGACTTATATTTTGAATTTAAAAATTTTGTTTTTCAAGGTTTCCTACTTTTTTTATTTGGAGTTTTGTTCCATCGGCCGTAAACACATGTTTTCCAATGGTCTCACAAGAATTAATCAAAGAATCTTCACTATGTGTCATATGAAAAGATACACCGAAATCTAAAAACCAAGACATATCTTAAGAAGTGGATAAAGCATTCCCGGAGATGCTTGCTTTTTCCTTGAAGATTTCTTCTATGCACGCTTTGATGTTGTTAGGCAAGACACTTCCTTCTTCTACGGCTCCCACATTTCCACTCCTTTTTCGAAGTAGAGGAGAAGTGGTTTTGATGAGTTCACTTTCCTTGCAATAGTGGCAAATAGTGTCTTTATTGGGTCACGGTCTCATGGGCTTCTTTGACATGCCTTCATTGTTCTTTGCTTGCGGAGGCTTGTAGGTCTTCAAGTTTGCTCCCACCTTTGATGCGGCAAGCATGACTTCCTTGGCCACATTCATATTCTTCAATCTTGTTTCTTCGATAACCAGGTCAGCCAAAAAGGAATCCCCTCTAGGTCTAGGTTTTCTATGTATAAGGTTTGATCTAATATTTTCAAACTCGTCTCTTAACCCACGCATAAACAAGAAGAAGTATTGGTTGTCTAGAAATTCTTGAAATTCATCTAATTTGTGAAGATTTCCAAATTTGTCAAAACTCCTTAATTGAGTCCATAACTCCGAAAATTCATTATGGTAGTCTCTAATGCTTAGGTTCCCTTGTTTAAGCATAACCATTCTTTCCATTAGATCAATTTGAAAAATCTTAAGAATGAAGTTTTTTCTTGTATTCTCAAGTTTCAAAAGCGTTTTAAAAAGCACTAATCCTCTATTTCTAAGCTTTTCATCCACATTTTGGCAAATAATCCATGTGATTTTTGCGTTCATCTTTTCCCACAATTTTAAATCTAACTTGTATCTTTCATGGGTTTTGACGATTTCATCATCGTCTAAACCATCAATGTTCAAAGTAGGTTCCTTTATGGTTCCATCGATGTAATCTAAAAAATATTTCGACAAAAAATATTTTTTTATGGTCCTAGCCCAACTTTGGTAACATTTTGGGTCTAGGATACATCTAAACGACTCGATTTTACCTTCCATTTTGTGCAAAATAAAAAATTATGAACTAACCTCAAGTTTGGTGAAATTTTTTAAATTTTGCATCGGTGGCACGCTTCTCAATGCACTCAATTTTTTCAATCCGAGGCTCTGATACTATGTAAATATTTGTCGATAATTGAAGGTTGATACTTCATGAATCAATTCCACTAAATCGCTAAGAGTCAAATAGCATTCAAGTATGAATGCTAATCTTCAAATACAACAAACAAGAGAGCGGAAGCATACATAAACAAGTCAAAAGCAGTGCCAAGACTCCATACTTTTATTGATGATAGATCCATGTATTTATAGACTTTACAAGAGGTGTATATGACATAAAATGAGAGAGAGCAGCCATTGAAGAAGGGCTGCTGGTTGCTGTGCACAGCATAGTAACGGGAGGCCAGCTGCCTCCAACGACTAGTTGACTGGCCTAGGCCAATCCTGTTACAAACAGGGGTCGACTGGCCCAAGGCCCTTGTGTCTGGGCTAGTCCTTTTACAATTAACATTGTTTACACTGATAAAGATGATAAACTATCCTCTTGTACCATATAATGTGTTTTTCTAGGACATGGAATAAATAAAAAAAGGTATAATTGTAATGATTGTAAACATGACAAACTATTTGTATCACTAGATGTCAAGTTTTTTGAAAATGAATATGTTTTTAAAGGAATGGATGATGTTAGTTTTATTTATGATTCCTCGTATTCCTTCTTGAATGATATTTTAGGTAAAGATGTGATTCATGAAGAAAATGATATCAATGAACATATGACTTCAAGACATGCTATTACTTCTTTTGATCAATATTATGCTATGAGAACTCTGCCTATTCCTAGAAGGTCAAACTCTGATTGTAGACCTCTTGAAAGGTTTGTTTCCTATGACGGTTTTTCATCAAGGCATAAATCTTGGTAATTAATATTTCAGTTATAAAGGAACCTAACACCTTTAAGGAAGCTCAATTATCAAAAGACTCGATTCATGTCATGAACAAAGAGTTGTATGTTTTATATAGAGCCTAAACTTGGGATGTTGTCTCTAAACTACCAAACAAAAATATTATAGGTTGTCTGTGGGTCTATAAAATTAAGACTAATGATGATGGTTTATTAGACCACTATAAAGCTAGATTAGTTGTCAAAGGTTACTCATAGAAATATGAAATTGATTATGAATAAACCTTTGCTCTTATGGCTAGAATGATAACTGTTAGAACACCTGTAGATGTTTGTGTAATTTATCATTGAAATATCTATAAGTTAAATGTTAAGAATGATTTCTTACATAGTTGGTTGAAGGAAGAAGTATATATGAAACCTCTTCATGGTCTCAATCTTCCTAGAAACCAAGTCTTGCGGCTCAAAAGAGTTTTGTATGGTCTCAAACAAGCTCTTAAAGCTTGGTTTGATAAAATGACTGAATACATGACATTGCATGATTTTACTACTTTATATTCACACAACTTTGTTTATAAGAAAGTTCTCTAAAGGTATTATTATCCTTTTGCTCTACGTTGATGACCTGATTATTACAGGTGGTGATAATTTTGATATTCAGCAAATCAAGCAAGAACTTGGTAATATGCTTGAAATGAAGGATCTTAGCAACTTTCTTATTTTCTTGGCATTGAGGTAACTCGAGATGATAAAGGTTTCTTTTTATCTCAAATTAAATTTACTAACAATATTGTTCTTAGTTAAGGACTTACATATAACAAAGTTGTTGAGATACATGAGGTAATTAACCAGAAGATGCGACTTATTGATGGCGAACTTTTGAGTGATCCCACACCTTACAATAAACAAATAATTGGGGCACTAACTTATCTTACCATAACACGATCGGATATTGCTCATGCCGTCTATACTCTAAATCAGTTTCAACATGTACCTACCTCATTACATATGAGTCTTGTTATGAGGATTGTTCGTTATATTCGACAAACCTCAACTAAGGAAATATTTCTATTATCTTCCTCATGCTGATTGGGGTGATGATGTGAATGACATGCACTCTACTACCATCTATTGTATTTTTCTTGGTCACTCTCTCATCTTATGAAAATGAAGAAACAACAAAGGGTGTCTCTTTCCTCCACCAAAGCTGAGTACCGTGCAATGGCCAACACAGAGCTAACTTGTTTGCGACAACTACTTCAAGATTTGGGAATACAATTGTAAGTTCCTCCAATCATTATTGCGACAACAAAAGTACTATGTATATAGCCAATAATGATACTTTTCATGAACGTACAAAGCATATCAAGATAGACTGTCACTACGTTCGTGAAGAGCATCTACAAGGCAATTTAGTATATAGTTTATAAAATCATAGTATCAGCTTGTAGATGTGTTCACCAAGTCATTAAATGCTCCTTGATTTCAGTTTTTGATTGGCAAACTTCATATCATAGAGTTGTCAGTTTGAGGGGGTATTAGAACATGGGCTACCAAGGGTGTTAGTACATGGTCCGTCAGGGCCTAGCAGTTGGGGGCACAATGATCACTAGGCCCCAACGGCTAGTCTTGTAGCCGTTGGGGGCTGACTGTGACCAACCCTCTTTCTCTTTTTTCTTTTCTCTTGTACGCTCTCTTATTTCCTCTCCTACTCTTCTATAAATATCTCACTCATGTATATATTTTCTTAAGCTTTTTATGGCTAAATACTATTTATTTTCGTTATATTGTGGAGTCATTGGGGGTTTGCTGGGAAATGAGGTATAAGGATGGGATGGAGTACCGAGGAGTCGTTGGCGGCCCTGACCAGAAAATCGCTTCTAGACGAGATTCAAAACTTTGACAAGGGCATGCTCTTTGACCTTGGGCACCCTCTCCTTAATAGGATCACTGAGAGCTTTTTCAAGTTTGTCAGAGTTGGTGTTGTTCAGACAATGAGCTGGGAGGCATATCTGAATGATCGAAGGATCGAGCGCAGATAGCACTGGTGTCAAAAATCCTGTCCCACTTGATCCTCGTTTTGTTTATTTTTTGTTGGTTTTGTGAACTCTAAGAGTGATCCTTTCTTCATGGTGATTGCTTTTCTTAGTGGCGGTTGTGTTTGGTTTTTAGTGTCCAATCCCTTTGTCTGAAGTTGTTTTATGATGCGTTTATGCTCCTCTGGCTATATGATCAATCATGCGAAGACAAGTTGTAATTTTAGTTGCGGTTCGATCTGTGAAATAAAATGCCTTTTGGTGCTCTGAATTTGGATCAAGAAGAAAATTTTGCTGTCGGTTTTTGCACTTTGCTTGTCTGCGAGTTCCTTTTGACAAAGGGGGAAGTTGTATTCAGGTGAGAAATAATGGACAACAACATTGGGCGGATACTTCTTGAACGGAGAATTATTAGAACATGAAGGAGAGTTTGGGAAACATGAAACTAGTGGACATTAATGTTCGATATATCTCGATGAAATTCAAAAAGTTGGCATATTCAGAGTTGATATGAAGGTCCCGGACGCTGCTGAAGAACTTTCACGTAAAACTGAGCTAGAGATCAAAACATACAAATCCTAAGCAGATCGGTTGTTTTTGCCAAGAGTCTGCTGAAGGTGATTGGCTTAACAATAAAAGTCAACTGCACGATGATACTGCAGAAGATACAATTTGTAGAGGCATGAACCATCACATTCGCACACTCCCAGGTTTTAAGTCCAACTCTCAGAAGGAATCGGATTTATGTACTGATAAAGCTGTAATAGAAGTCTCCCTGAAGCTGGTATGTTGCTCTACAAAGGGTTACCGCAATATAAAGGATATTTGTGTCGATGACGGCTTGCTTACCGAAGAAAAATGTCTGATAGGAAACGGTGGAACAGGTAAGAAGAGACTTCCCAATTTACTGCATTTGGATGTTGATGAGGACAGTATTCAGAGAAGGGGTCAAGTCTGCGCTAAATGATTTTAGTGTTGATCTCAAAGACGAACAAGGAAAAGATCTGCAATTTTTGCTTCCTGAGAGTGAGTTGATATATGATGATGTAGACAAGTTAGTTAATTGTGGCTGGCGTGGTCCAATCAAATATATCACCGGGAAAAGCTGATGTCTAATATAAAAGTGAAGTTTTGATGACGGCAAACATCGACAAGCCGGCACTTGTAACTGTGCAGAAAAACAAGATCATTATGTTAAATCCCGAGAGAGATATAAGGCGAGTATCAATTGCTAGAGGTGAACTGTCAGTTGATACCCTCAGTTTGAAGGGGGGGGGGGGTGTTAAGAAGGGACAATGAGGCCACCTCACACCAGGACCACTGGAACCAAGAGCCACCAGAGCCACTCGGGCCATCAGGGTCTTGGGGGGTCCAAACTAGCCATTGGACCCCTTCCAACTGCTCTTAAATCTTGCTTGTGCTCCATTTCTATATAAATAGCACACGAGCCTTATGGCTTGATTCCGATCCAACCATCCTACCACCCTCCATCAAGAAGCTCTCTATCGCACTCATCTTCGAAGCCATACGATCGAGGAAAGGGCATTTCTGAATCTCCCGATTAGGCTTTGATACCATGTAAACAAACCAGCTGGGTATACCTGAATCAATCTTTACTGAATGAACCTCTAAGAGAGGGTTTTTACATAATCAAGCCATAAGGCTTACATTTCTAGAAAGTTTACACTATCAAGACCAACTTTAAGAATCTTTTTGGAATCTAAACATCTGGGGTGCAAAAATTTTGCTGAAGAGAGCAGACAGGAAATTAAGGAAGATCATTAAGGAAATTTAAAAGATGAAAACCTCCAATAGTTAATGCACTTCAGTATCCCTTTGTCACACAGTAAAAACGATTAACTTTCTATGCTAATGGGTTTTCCGGATTCATAATGAATAACCTTAAATATATTTGTGTAGGAAAGAGCATGTTATAGGATCAAACTCCATGGAGACAAAGAATCCATGTAGCGGACCCCATCTAGTATGGAAAAGGCTTAGTTGTTGTTTTGTTGTATATTAGTGTAGTAAATAATGAAATGGTAAAACAATTAATTCTTATGATCTCACAGGAACCATTAGTTAATTGTATCAACTTCATGTCATAGTCATACGTGATAAGTTTGCTATGGTACACATGCAGTTGATTGTGTAATTACGTGGTATTAATGGTAAAAGAATTGATGTTTGCGATTTTTTTTTCAGGGCACCTGTCTCCCCAGTTTGTGTATTACTTTGAAAGTGTTAGCACCTTCTATTTGGCAATAAGTACCTCCCTTTCGTAGTTTCTAATTCACATTTCTTTAGAATCTGGATAGCATATTGCTGGTGACATGTTCTAACGGAATCATGTGCAGTCCACGATGTGCAAAGGGAAGAAATTTCATACCGAAGACAAAAAGAATAATTTAAGCAGAATTAAACATCGAGGATCAAAAACTTTTGTGGAAAGTATGTGGCAATTGCTTACAGAATTGGAAGTAAGGATTCTAGGGATTTCAAAGGCTAGCTTATGAGTCTCCCTCAATAGGCAGTTATGTCCTTAAAGTGCAGGGAATGTACGAAAGCTTATAAGGGTGCCCATCAGCAAACCTTTGTACCATCGAACTTGGGCACCATTTTGTGCACTTTTCTGTAAAATCATGTTAAAAGTTGGGCTTCACATGTTCCTGTCATCCATGAAGTGAGAAGTACCTACTTACCAGAAAGTAGCTTGTTCATTGTTAGTTTAGTAAAAGGCACCATCTAGTAGTAGTTTTGTTCAAATAACTGACTTTATCACTCCATATCTCTTTTGCTGTATGTCTTCCAGCGAACCATGGATGTTACTTCTTTTTGTTATTTGAGAAACTGCTACTTTTGGTTGCACTTTACGCTTCATATGCATGTGTGTTCATTGTCTTAACTGCAACCCTATTATTCTCACTAATGCAGATTAATATACTAGTCTTCGATTATCTTTGCAAACATTTAATGATGGTTTGCTTGTAGGTTGCACGGACAAGTCTACTGCCAGGGCTGTTGAAAACAATGGGACACAATAAGGACCACCCTAGGCCCATTAAGGTACTTTCTTAAACGGAGATTCAGACAATTATCCAATGGCGCTATTATGTTTTTTCTCACTGTTTGTCATCTTGCTCATCATCATCTGATACTACTATCCTTGTGATCTAAAGTTCTAAACCAAGTTGCGTGACATTATTGCTACAATGCAGTATGCTGCTGTAATTATAGCATCAAGTATCAACTATCTAAACACTGTTGAATTAACTTCTCTCTTTTGTAAGTAGCTTCCTTGATGTTACAGGATTTATTATTTTTATGTGCCCCTTGCCTGTTTTTGAAGGGGTTCCGAGATTAAGGTTAATATCATGAATTGTAAGTTCATATATTTTCAGGAGAAGTTGACATTTCTTGACCTATAAGGCAGAAGCACACCCATGATGGCATCAAGTATGTTCAAGTAGTAAAAAATAACTCACATACTCACGCACACAAACACAACAGACGAACACATACATACATATATAGGGAGGGAGAAGCACAGCCATGATGGTATCAAGTTGACATTTCTTGACCTATAAGGCAGATGATGGCTAATAAAAAATAAATCACACTCACACACACAAACAAAACACACTCACACACACACAGATATATATATATATATATATATATATATATATATATATATAGAGAGAGAGAGAGAGAGAGAGAGAGAGAGAGAGAGAGAGAGAGAGAGAGAGAGAGAGAGAGATACGCCTTTTGGATAAAAGCAGCAGAATAGCAGTTAATATGTGCATCATGGTCCGACCATTGACATCTTTTTCATCATGAAGGATTTATGTTTCTAATAGACCTTGCTTTGATCTAATTGCTGATCCATTTCTTAATCTTAATTACCATGTGAATCGAGCTTTATTTAGATATGTAGATAGTTAACTTGGAATGTCGCAAATATTGATTAGTCTTACTTGTCGTAGCTTTCCTGTTTGCTAGATTGTTTTCTCAAGTGTTTAGACAACTAGTTCACATGTTACTTTTACAGCTCTGTGAATGACAATAAGTACATCCACTTAGAAAGTCAGGTCTTGTTGCATTTTCTAGCCTCTTTAGTCTTTGGGTTTGATAATTTTTAACCTTTGTCTTGTACATGCCAATAAAAATAGTATTTGACAGAAGAAAGTGAATGAACAACAGTTGGAGACTTGGAGTGGTCGAAATTTGTGGTGCATCTCTAGTGAATAAAACTCAGCCGTTGTTTCACTGCAACAGATTTATGGGAAAATATACATTATGCTTGCTGTTCTCTGACATTCTAATTTTTATCAGAAAAGAACTTCCCCTTGTGATATGTTACATGTTGTTGGTATACTAATTCAAGTGGATAATGCAACTAAGCATTCTTTATAATTTTGATGATTTTGGTTTTCTATTTACACAGAAATTTCTTATTGCCCTATGTTGGGAGCTGTAGGCTGTCTTTGGTTTCTGCACCATGTCCTCATTCTGGCAATATTTTGTATTACAGATTTTTGAGGCTGGTGATGTTGTACTTCTTGATGGTGAAAGCGATGTCGGTGCAGTTAATCATCGCCATCTAGCTGCAATGTATTGCAATGCTAACTCTGGCTTTGAGGTATATATCATCCCAGAATGTACTAAACCTGTTTTTCTTACGTTCAGCTCAGATGTGCGACTTACAAATTGCAGTTGGCTCAGCTTGTGTGCCATGCATGCAGAATTGTGCCATTAAAATATCGAGAACTGATCACAAATATTTCCATACTTCTGCAGCAAATAGTTAAATCTTATTGTTGAATCATGTGCACGTGCTCTGCATCTGGTGATTTTGAGGTTCAACTTTTTCCAACTAGTTCTGAGACTTCTAAAGTGTTTGGATTTCTATTGATAAATCCTCCCGTAATCCTGTCTTAAGCAACTTCAATCGCTAAAAGTTGCAACTTCACTTTACATGAATGACGGGTCATTCAATATTTGCCTGATTCCTCTCATCATGTCAATAGTAGTTCTTTCCTGAATGTGCGGAATCATGTGCTTGGGAGGCTCTAGGGGATTTAGGTATTTGGAGAAACTGGACCTGTAAGGCATTATATACCCAAACCCTTTCGGAGAATAGAGAGCCCAGACAAGGAATGTTTTATGACACTCCTTCAGTACATGTTGCATTGACCTACATCGCACGATACGAGACTGATATACCCCTGAACCTTGATTGAGAATATGATGCTTTTTCTTTAATTATGGCATCATGCATACAATGCTTGCAGCATTGCTGTTAGTTATCTATTGATATGGGTCAACTTGGATTTTACGATTAACACAACTCAAAGGGATTCATTTTATGGTTTGGTCAACTTCTGGCAAGCACACATAACTGTATTTGGTTTTCAGATACTTCTTGTGCCATTTTTGGATTTTTTTTACCATGTGACATAACCGAAAAAACTTATCATAGAGTTAGATTGAAACTAAATGTCGGCGTTAAGGAAAACTGGAAAAGGGACCTTATGTGGATATGTGAAGATCACCTAAGTCATTCAATGCAAAGAGAGATGAGCAGTACTCTCGAGAAGTTTGGGCTCAACAAGAATCCATGGTAGGTGATTTTAGTTACCTAAGGTCCTAAAGTATTACCTACACAGGAAAGAGTGGAGAATTAGGTCAGGTCTTGCCTTCATGTAGTTGAATGAACTTATCGATGATGGGCAACAATAACTAAGCCTTTTCCCATACTAGATGGGGTCGGCTACATGGATTCTTTGTTTCCACAAAGCTCTATCATGTGCCATGTTAGCAGTTAACTCAACATAAGCTAGATCATTCTTTATTGTTTCTTTCCAACACTTTTGTGGTTGTCCTCTTACCTCTTTTAATACTTTCAAAATATAGTTTTTTATACCTTCTTATATGCACTTCTTTTGATCTTCTTTCTATATGTCCAAACCACCTTAAACAATATTCTCTCATTTTATCCTCTATTGGTGTTACTCCCAATTTGTTTCTAATAACCTCATTATGTATACGGTCTTTCCTTGTATGACCACTCATCCATCTCAACATCTTCATTTCTGCCACAGACATCTTTTGTACATGTTCATCTTTTGTACATGTTGATGATCAACTGCCCAACACTTAGAACCATAAAACATGACAGGTCTAATTGTTGCTCTATAATATTTACCTTTTAACTTTAATGATATCTTCTTATCACAAAGAATACCTGACACTCCTCTCCATTTTAACCAACCTGCATTAATTCTATGCATAACATCTCCATCAATTCTTCCATCACTCTGATTATCGATGATGGGCATTGCCAAAAAAAAGTTGATTTTAAGGATCAAGGAATGAAATTGTTATCTCTGACAAATTGTGTTGTAGGACGGTAATGGTATCATAACTTTTCAGAGTGTGGAAATCACATTTTCCTTTGAAGGCATGTGGAGATCATCTTTTAGCTTATGGAAACAGCTGGGATTTTTCTGCAGAGAAATCTGTAATAGATTTGACATCACTGCTACGAAATAATATCTTTTCTCACTTCCCTTGGTATTTGAAGTTGAACTAGGTGGACACTTAGACTAGCTGGGAAGTATCCTAGACAGGGGGCACGTCTACTCAGATAAGATGGAGGAAAAGTTTGCAAATACTTTAAGTTGGTTGGCTACGTTAATGTTTATCCTAATCCCGTGTCTTTACATGATGTTTCTTCATCAATGAGTCAATGACAAGAATGCAGGCTTGTCTTTTCAGTGAAGGCCTTGTGTTCAGTGTGCATTTTAATAATGTTGTGATTAATGTATTGTTATGTGTTCAGAATACTTACTATGTCGTGCTATATGGTACAATACATAAATGTTGCAAAACTAATGACAGCTACTACTACTACAAGTAAGCCTTTCCCCATACTAGATGGGGGTCAGCTACTTGGATTCTTTCTTTCCAAATATTGCAAAACTAAAACAGGAAAAATGTAAAAGTGATCTGAAAAGTTTGAAATAAAAATTAATTATTATGTTGAATTGAGGAACAAAGCATACACAATGCATTACAAGAAATCACACATTCTTCAAGGTATTAGTCCCATAAGCCAACACACCAAATTACTTCACATTAACTCCAAACTCTCAATATTGGTCTACCAATCTTTATTTCCATTCTGAACTGTTTTTTTATCATCACTCATCTCGTACATGCGTTCCTCTTTCCACAACTAAAAAAATTTGGGTTCTTATTGGTTTTGGAACTATTGGATATGATTTCACATGCCTTTTCGTCCTTGGAAGATGATCTTTTATACGCTAGATTCCTTTCATGAAGATGACTACAAATTTCGCATTCCAACAGCATTCTATTTCTTTCATGAACCACCATTCATTAATTCTGAAATGGATTAGTATTAACATTACAGGCCATTGAATGATTTGAACTTCCAAAGGGGAATCAAGTCTTACGAAATCCTCACTTTTGATGGTGATTTAGTGAGAAACCACAAGAAGATAAGTTTTACAAAGGCTTTGGTTGAGAAAGAAGCTTTAGAAATGAGTCCTTTGATGGTCTTTGAGGGTTTTAAAATCCCTTTCCTCTGACAGGATCGCTACTTTTACATGTAACGTATGATACAATATAATACATTTCCATATTGCACAATATGGTTCAACAGACCGGTAATTCAAATATAATGAGGTTATGATATGGGATAAAGCTGAATAGTGTTTACAACAGAATATCTTTTCTAATGTTGCATGTAATAAATATAAATAATCTTCCTTTTACTTCATCTGCCAAAATCAGTTATGACACAATTACATTATAAAGACAAAGATCATTGAAGGTAAATGCTTGGTTAGATATGTTATTTCTCTCTCACTCTCACCCTTGCATGATTGGTCCCAAGCCTAGATAAAGGAGGGTTGCGTTTGGGTTCTGACAGTCAGCGTAAAACTTTGTGAGACTTATCTATCACGGATTCTACAAATTATGAGCATTGCGTTGAGGTGTTCCCTCTTAGCAATGCACTATAGATTTGAAATGGAGTGAAAAGTAAGAAAGGATCTCGTACATGTGGGTAAAGAAGTTAGTCTCGTTACACAATCAGCCCTCTATTAGACATGGTTTGTTTTAGGACCTCCATTACAGTTGTTTGGCCAAAAGATATGCGCTCCATTAGACTGGTATGTTTTATGGTTTGGCCATGTACATGATGTTATTGGGCTAGGTTAGCAACCCTAATCTCTCTCTCTCTCTCTCTCAGCGTCACCCTGTGTTTGTGCAGGGAAGGAAGGCCAACCATAGAGCTAAGGCATCGTAATGCCGACTGTTAGCGTGGGGAGAGATCATCTATTCGCTGCTCTTGGCAAATCTTACACTAACATCTCTCTCTCTCTTGTACCAGCATACTGAATTCTGGGGTATGTGAATTTCAGAAAATCTAAGGTACGGGTACACCACTATTAAAATATATAAAAATTTCAATATAAATTATATATAATTAAATTTATATGAAATTAAATATGATAATTCATAATTGACAACTAGAAAGATTAAAATGATAAATTTAAGTAATTACGTCATATCAAATTGAGAATACTAAACAACCGACAAATATATCAAATCTCATCTATCTAGAATAGGAAGCAATAAATTGCAATATATTATCAAAATGGAGAACCACACATAAACACAAGCATACTAATTTTTAGAATACACACATTATGAAAATAGAAACCAAGAGATGCAAACATATACAACTATGTTATCAATAGTGGTTAGCGGGTTGTTAGCGGTCGACCTTGATATAACGGTAGCGGGATATAGCGGATTTAGATGTACACTTTTATTTATGATTATATATATAATGGGTTCTCTAATTTCTAAGAAATATCAAGAAACACAACTTCTTTCATAAATATGAATGAAACTGAATAAACAAATTCTACTTTTAACTTCTAAAAAAGCCTATTTTGCTTTCATGTATCAAAAATCTCTACATTTCATCATGTATTGGAACATGAAGGAATAAAATCTTCGAGAAACAGTTTGGAAGCATAAAGCTACTCAAAGAATGACTCATAAGCCAAGCATGTTGGGAGTATGTGTGCATGTACACACATAAGCGTGCATTAGTTAGACCATAGATGATGATGTACAGATATACACCGAGCCTTTCCCCTGTAATTTGTTCTCTTTAACTTTGTGAGAAGCACAACCTAATAATAAGATTTACAAGATCAAAGAGAACAAATCTCGCTCATCTAACGCTGCTTGAGCTAACTCCACATATCTATTGTATCTTCGTCCCGACACCACTTCGTGCAACCTCATTAACAACCACAATGTGTAGAGTTGCCAGAAATATGCTATTGTCAATGATAAAATTTCTCACGTCCTGCAAGTATTTTGATTGCGAAGAACTAAACACTCACTCATCGTCGGATTCCACTTTAAGAAAAGAAAATCATGATCAACAAAATGGGAACTTCCTGGGTGAAGAGGAACATATGTTATCAAATCAATTAGCAACAACATAGGACTAGCAGGATGAAGAGGAACTGATGTAAAAGAAATAACACCAACTTTCTCGTCTTTATGATAAAAAACAATTCATCTTATTCATTACCAGATTAGAGGTATCCATTTTTAGTTCTAAACCACCGGTATCCGGAAGCCCACCTCCCAGATGAGTATAGCGAATACCATGAAAAACTACAAGCTTGTACCAATATGCCACACCTCAAATGTAGTACTGAGAGGACTTTGAGAATCCATTTTTCAACAGATTGGTAACAAATGAAAACCAACTTGATGCTTTTAGTTTACCATGCATTCGGGTGTAACTCTGTTTTTCTAAAAGTCAAAGCCAAAACTGAAACCAAACCTTTTCCGCACTCTTAAGTGAGATAAACTATAATGAATAGTGGCTACTCAACTCGATCTTCAGCCATGGCAGCCATTTAACCATGGAAAAGCGAAGATCGTATTTTATTATTTCCTTCCAGACACTCTGCTTTCCCGAACAGTATAGTCAATACATAGAAAACAAACTTGATGAATGCTGATGGTTTTAAAAATAAAAGACCAAGTTCATGAAGTCGATTGTATTTTAGTTTTAAGTCGACCTAATCGGTGTGCTAGCTAGCTTGGATTGGTTTTCAACAAGTTCATAAGATAAAATGATGTCGCGAGTAATTCATGGTTCGAAGAAATGAAAGAGAAAATGGTATTAAGGGAATTAGCACCATCCGAGAAAGGTGAAGGCAATGGGGAGAAGGAGGGTCTAGAAGCCAATGCCGACATGTCGAAAGTGGCGTAACGAGCGTTGCCATTGCATGATTCAGTGATGGGGAGCCACACATCCTGAGGGTTCAGCTTTGTTAGGTGTTTGACTTCCTCGAGGTAGCCCTTCATGTTGATGAGGACGTGCATCATGGGGGTGTCGATGGAGCTCAGGAAGGACGACGGTGTCCAGGGGGTCCATGGAATTTTCGTCCCTCTGCCCCTTGCCGTAGGGGATACTAGCAACAAGGATAGTTGCCCCTGACGAAGGTAGCGTTGGCCAATTGGTGTTAAGGCGCGAGAGTGAGATGTTCAGAGGACGTTCGGCGTGAATGGTGGCGTCGCTACTCAAGGCGGTAGAAGGTGAGAGTATTTATTTATTTTTTATTTGGATCGTCCCGAACTAAAACAACATTATTACTCCTGTCTACTAATCGTGATATAGCATACTGCTATAGCTGTTAGCGACGTTATAGCGACTATGGCGGGTCGCCCACTAAGGGTCACCCGCTATAGCATTCGCTATAGCGCGCTATTGATAACATAGATATATAAGACACACATGCTAGTTTTTCTCACGCTAGTTGACCAACCTTGGAGACCACCAAGAGACCACAAAATCGTGAACAAGTCTCGACAGAAGATTTAGAACCGGGATAACTATTGATGTTCTGATGGAAGCAAATTAGGGCGAAAACAGGTCTTGATGTCTCGTTAAAGCATTTTATCAAACATTTTAGATGGTAGATTCACAACACCAATTCAAAAACAAGAATATTTTTCTCATTGAAGAGGTCTAACGCCTCAAGCATTTCATAAACATGTCATCAAACAATATCTCACTAAACGATTAAAAAAAAACATACATATCTAAACTAATACAACAATTAGCAAAGAGTGAGGGTTTGCACCCTCGTCTGGTTGCCATCGTCCGCTGCTCGTCGAGCTGCCATCATTCGTCGATCACCGAGCCAACACCGTCCATCACACTCACTCGCAGTCACCAATGGTGATGGACCATACATAGTAGACAACGGAGAGAGGGTACAGACATAGACACTGGTAAGTTACTTGATTCTTTTAAATTTGATATTTGGATCGACAACAAAAATACATGACCCAATCCAATACGTACCCAATACGAGTACATGATGTACCCAAATTGGGTATGCATACCAGTACCCGTTTTGGCATATCGGTACGTACCCGATATATCGATACGCGTACCCATATTTGTGTGAATCTTGATGCAACCAATTCATAAATCATTAATGTGTTGATAGGAGTGTCAAGATACCAACACATCTAAATATTGATGTTTCAAGTCAAGAATACACAACAAGAGTCAAGAAAGAAACAAATGCACAAGGGTCAAAGGGCTATGCAAGACAACTTATTTATTGAGTGAAAGAGGCTCTATTTATAGGGCATAATTTACAACATTTACATCATGGAGAGACAAGAAGAGAGGAGTTGCCTTGCTCTACGGTTTCTTGAACTAGCTGTTGGGGGCCGCAACGCTGACTGGCCGTGGCCCTAGTGCCCAGGCTAGTTTATCCAAGTTTGACGGACCCAAGTGGCCCGTGCTATTCCCGCAAAGAGTTAGGGGATCTTGTGACCCTGTTGTCCTATGACAAAATATAAAAGCAGGTTAGGGACTTGTCCTATTACAATATTTTAACACCCCCCTCAAACTTACGGTAGATTGCCGAAAGTTTGTGAAACAAGATCATAAATGAGATATAGCTCAAATCTTATGATTGCTTGTAACAAGAATTTTCACAATAATAGTATCCACTTCCTTTGAAATAACTCCATCTTTTCACAATCAAGGTATAAATTCATTTTTCATCCTTCATTAAGATCAATGAAGTATTAATATATACATTCACTCAATTTCTAAAAACAACACAATTTATGATATCTAATCCAGATAGCAAACCAAAAACGAGTCAAATAAGTTGATGAAGTTGATTTGCTCTAATTCAAGAAAGTCATTTGATAGAAAACATTGATATCATCCAAATAGGATTGTCTATTATAACAAATAAGTTCATAAATCACTACAAACTTGTGAAAAACAAATCCACAAGAGTCGTAGATTTTTCCAAGTTAGCATGCTTCCCAATGTGCTCAATTTCTTTAAAATGAGGCCCTGATACCATGTAAATATTTGTTGATGTATGAATATTGAATCGGCCAAGTCATAAATCATCAATGTGATGATAGGATCGTGAAGATACCAACACATCCAAATATGGATGTTTCAAGTCAAGAAAGAAACAAATCCACAAGTCAAAAGGTTGTTTAAGACAACTTGTTTATTGAGTTAAAGAGGCTCTATTTATAGAGCATAATCTACAACATTTATATCATGGAGAGACAAGAAGAGAGGTGTTGTCCTGCCCAACGAGTACTTAAACTAGCAGTTGGGGCCAGCAACATTGATTGGCCTTGGCCCTATTGGCCAGGCCAATTGATCTAAGTCCGATGGGTCCCAGTTGCCCGTGCTATTCCCGCAAAGAGTCAGGGGCCCTTGTGACCCGTGTTGTCCTATTACAAAATATAAAAACAGGTCCTAATGACCTTTCCTATTACAGTATTTTAACAACCTAGTAGGTACTAGATACGGGTATGTTGCCTGCAGTTAGACCTGCTATGTTTTAACTTTTAACAACCTGGTTAAAATAGAGAGGGACATCGGGTATTCTATGTGATAACAAGGTACCATTAAAGTTAAAAGGTAAATATTATAGAGCTGCAATTAGACCTGCTATATTTTATGGTTTTGAGTGTTGGGCAGTTAATCATCAACATGAATAAAAGATGTATGTGGCAGAAATGAAGATGTTGAGATGGATGAGTGACCATACAAGGAAAGGCCCTATATATAATGAGGTTATTAGAAACAAATTGGAAGTGACACCAATAGAGGATAAAATGAGAGAATATCGTTTAAGATGGTTTGGACACGTAGAAAGACGACCAAAGGACGCTCCGTAAGAAGATATGCAAAATTAACAACTACAACAACTAAGCCTTTTCCCATACTAGATGGGGTCGACTAAAGAAGATATGCAAAATTAGATTGTCAAAATGTTAAAAGAGGAGGATGACCACAAAAGTGTTGAAAAGAAACTATAAAGAATGATCTAGTTTATATTTAGTTACTTGCTAGCATCATGATAGGGCTATGTGGAAATAAAGATTCCATGTAGCCGACCCCATCTAGTATGTTAAAAGGCTTAGTTGTTGTTGTTGTTGTCTCTCACTCTTTCACTAACAAAGATACATGTAAAGGAACTAAGGCAGCGTTACTGGGTGATGAGGGAATTGTAGTCTACAAAATATGTGCGTGTTAGCTATATTTGAAGTTAATATCCATCTGACGCCTGCAGGTTATTCATGGGCTTGTTGATAGGATCATGGATATAGTTGGAGTGCCCTTTGTACCAGTTGGGGATGAAACGGGTTACTACATAAGGCCCTCTTCTGTAAGTGATTGTTCTCATTCTTAGTTACAGATTATTCTTTTTTTTCCAGCAACTTGTAAAATGAAATGCCTGTGAGATTTGGTTGTGTTGGTACTCAAGTTGGCAACGTTAATAGATCTTGTACCTTGCATATCTATTAGTGTCTTCTGTTGTGTTGTGAAAACCTGGAATTCTCAAGTCCAATGCTCTTGTATGTTAACATGTTCTTTTCTCTTTTCCAATTTATGCAGGAACCTGAGTTTTTCCCCGGCAGACAAGCTAGCATCTTCTTGAAAGGCAAGAAAATTGGTGCATTTGGCATTGTGCATCCCGAGGTACTGAGATTTTGTTAAAATGCTCTTGCGGGGATGGCTTCAAGTGTGTTCTTTGATGATCAATAGCTGAATGCATGATCTTCTCAACTTTTAATTTTTGAGATTGTCCATCGGTGTTGGTTTTGTGGGACTGTTGTTCAGATCATAAATGAGTCAAGGCAATTAAAATGTGATTATGCAGGTCTTGGCCAAATTTGACATCCCTGACCCATGTTCATTTATGGAAATCAATCTGGAACCACTCTTACAGATTTAATGTAGTGAAACTGTGAGTTCTTGTTCTTTGAAATTCTGCCTTTGTTTTTTTTAGGATGTTAATGCATTTGATATATGATGTTTCTCATGACCTTTTCTTTTTCCATTCCAGAGTGCTCTATTCAGGCTTGACAGTCCACTTTGGTAATGGCTTCTCGATTTTAGTCCTCTAGTGACCGTGCCTTTCAGCATCAACCGTCTTTTAACCTGTGTCTTCCCATCAATGGTTAGAGGACGTGCTACTCTTATGATGCTAGGATTGTGATTGAAGGAAATCTTTATCAGATTGTTTTGTGTCAACGCATATTGTATACCTCAGTATTTTATCCTACATTCATTCGTTGATGCATTCAGATGGTAGCATAGCAAGAACCAAACATAAATTCAAGAACACCGAGTAATACACATTATGAAGGTTACACTGCATCTGTAGACCATGATAGTAAATGGAATGTTTTGGAGTAGCGTTTGCCTCCATTCTCTAATCCTGAATGGAACGTCATGTAAAAGTCCGGCATTACTCAGCTTCACTTTTTTCTTTTCCAATATTTAAGTATTTTTTTGTGCATTTCTATATTTCGCCCTGTTTGCTTGCAATGCAGAAACATAGTTTACTCTCATAGCCTATCTTTTGCTGTCCTTGTATGTGACCACGATTTAAAGTAGAAAACAGAGTTGGATAGAGAGAGATGGAGCTTGGAGTGGTTTACACATTTTGATTATGGGATTGTGGCATTGGAATTGACTTCATGAACTTACTGGATTTTTCTGATTTTATTTTAATGAAACTAGCTGAAGAAAAAAGGCATTAGGATAAGCTATGAATATAGTTTGTGCTTATGCACCCCAAGTAGGACTAGAAGATAGTATAAAGACAGTTTTTTTGGGAAGAGTTAGATAAGGTGATTCAAAAGATTCCACAAAGGGAGATGATTTGTTTAGAAGGAGACTTAAATGAACATGTTGGTAAAGAGGGGATTCATGAAAACTTTGGTTTTGGGGAAATAAATGAGGAAGGTAGGAAGATTTTAAATTTTGCTATGACATTTGATCTCTTTATAGTCAATACAATCTTCAAAAAACGAGATGAACATTTAATTACTTATATGAGTGGCTTATCACAAATATAAATTGATTACTTTATTTGTAAAAAAAAGATAGAGCGTGTTGTAAAGATTGCAAGGTAATTACAAGAGAAAGCTTAACCACCCAACATCGACTTTTAGTTATGGATTTACAAATAAAAAAATGGACAAAGAAGAAAAGAGTGCATCGAGCTATTCATACTAAATGGTGGAACCAGTGTTGTTTGACGCGTATCGTATCGTGTATCGCTGGGCTCCACGATATGGGCGTATCGTATCGTATCGTACTTTAATATTAAAATAATGTAAAAATTAATTAAAAATCAATAAAAATTAGTAAAAATTCGAAAAAATTCGAAAAAAATCAGAAAAAAATCAAGAAAAATCTGGTAATTGCTTTAAATTCATATACTGTAAGTTTAGTACAGATTGAGCATTCAACATTGAACAATTGCATCTCAATTTACATATTTTGAATTCAAAAAATGAAATACACATTACAGACATAGTTACATTTTACAAATTGTAATTAGGATCATCAACTAAATAATCTTCATCTTCTCCTTGTTGCAGATCCTCATCATCATCATCAACGACACCTTCTTCTTGAAAATCAAATTCTTCATCTCCTTGATATTGTTGTTGCGCTCCTTCCAAATTAATCCAAGCAACGTCTTCTTCAGTTAGGAGGGCATTTTCTTCAGTGTCTTCCATAACCCAATCTTCTAATATATCAAAATTATCCAAACTTATTGGATCGAAGTGACTTTCTTCTCTATTTACTTTTTTTAATTGCCTACGACAAACAAAGATAAACAATTAGTAAATAATATTAACAATTGAAAACTGAAGTTAAACTATATTGAATTGAAAATTTGAAAGTAATACAACATTACCTTTCACGAAGGTGCATGTTACAACGAATATAAACTAAATCATTTAGTCTTTTGTGTTCCAACCTGTTGCGCTTCTTTGTATGGATGTGTTCAAAAACACTCCAATTTCTTTCACAACCTATTGCACTACAAGTTTGGCTTAAGACTCTCATTGCAAAATCTTTAAGGTTTGGACAATCAGTTCCAAACCTGTTCCACCAAACATCTGTAGAAAAAGACAAACATTATAGACATAATCCACAGTAATGTAAGATGAAACTTAAATATGAAAATAAATAATTTACTTGGGTGCATCGTACTGCGATTGCGAATTGCAACAGGCAAACCCATCAAGTGAAGAGCATTATCATATATCTTCATCTCTCGATGTATCGTATCTGCTATGCTCTCATCAGGGACTAATCTGTCGATGCATTCAATGATTCCTCGATTAACCTCACCGTCCCTTTTGAAGGTTGCTGAGTACCTCAATGATGGGTTTAGATAGTAGGCTGCTGCATGAATAGGCTGATGCAATTGTTTATTCCATCTACTATCAATTATTTTCCACACGGGCACATAATCTCTTTTTTTTCCATTAAAGTTATTTATGATTGCTTCTTTTGCCCTGTCCATGGCTTCATAAAGGTAGCCCATAGATGGTTTTTCCTCGCTGTCAGCCAATCTCAAAACTTTCACTAAAGGACAAGTAATTTTCAATAATCTGATACATGCATTCCAAATTGAACTTCTAAAAACCGTTTCTGCAATCTCATTTAACTTTCTATTTCTTCTGTTTTGAGGCAACTCTGTAAATTGTTACCACTCATCTGAGGAGAACATTCTCTTCAAAGCTTGCTTCTGTCTCACAATACTTTGTACAGATAATAAGTTTGTTGCGAATCGAGTTACAGCTGTGCGAAGAAGCTCTGCACATTCTGTATATCTCCTCATCATACACAAAACAAATGCATGGTTGTAATTGAATTTTGTAATATCTTGGCAACACTCAGTTGCTGCCTTTATTTCATCCATCTCACCAATGTCCTCGAGGATGAGATCTAAACAATGGGCTGCACATGTTGTCAAGTAGAAAGTCACATAAATATCAGCTAACTCCTTTCCAGTTGCTTTGTAGTTAGCTGCATTATCTGTAATCAATTGGACTACATTTTCTAGCCCAACCTCCTGTATAACCTTATCAAATTCCTCTCATAGGATCTCTGCAGTGTGCCTCTCCTCTGACATATCTAGAGATCTCAAAAACATGAGTCCTTTAAGACAATATACAAGAAAGTTTAGCAATATCCTTCCTCGCCTATCGGTCCATCCATCTGCCATGATAGTGCATCCAGTTTCCTTCCATGATTGTCTCAAAGTCGAACAATATTGCTGCACTTCAATCACGGTCTGATCTAATATCTTTCATCTCAACTTCTGATAAGAAGGCATCCTGTATCCTGGACCAATGTTAGCAATTGCATCTACCATTGCTTGAAAATGAAACTTTTTGCAGCATTAAATGGAATGCATGCATCATAAAACCATATGCCCACTGCAAGGTCTGCTTGATCATGCAGTTGTTCTGAAGCCATAGCAGCACGAATTCCTGGCTGAGCACGAGGTGTAGTGGAAGGAGGAAAGAACGAATGTATGCTAGAAGAAGAAGCTCTTCCTCTACTCCTTCCTGAACTTCCTCTTCTGTCACCTCCAAAGTCTTCAACTGCAACCCTCTTTCCCCTGCTAGGTGCTCGCGAACTGCTACTACCAATATCTGTTCTAGCATTTGAAGGCAAACTATCAGTGAATCCAACTCCAGTGGCAGTAGCATCATCAGCTTCTTCACACATCTGGAAATCATCCTTTTGTTGTCTCCTTTCCTATATGCTCTCAATCATCTGCAAGCATTGCCATTTAATACCTTCTGGCACACTTCTAACTCTACCTGTGCATGGAGCAACTTCTTTCCTGGTTCCTGCTAGGTGGTGTTTCAACATTGAAATTCCACCACTAACCACCTTTTCACAAAATAAGCATCTGATTTTTAACCTTGAACCCTCAACTGGTATACCCCACTGCCATGCCGGATCATCAGACTTTGAATGAGAGTCTACCACTCATTCCTGCCATCTCAATGGAGTACTTTAATTCAAACAAAAACCTGAAAATAAAAGCACTTCGTAAATCCCCCAATCTTCAAATAACACTCAAATCGAGTGTCTCCCACTTCATGAATGCAATAAAAATCGTATACACACACTTAATAACTTCATATTTTGTCATTAAAAAAAAATGAAATAATACAAAAAATAATAAATATAAAGGAAAAAAATGGAAAGAAACATTAAAAATATACCAAAATCCGAGTTTGGAGGCTTGTACGAACACCGTAGGATACGATTTTGGAGCTTTGAACACTAAGGAGGCGAAAATCGGCTCTTAGGGAGCTTGAGGAACCCAAGAGGAGAGAGGAAACTCGCGAAAAATTACGGGTTTCAGTCGGCCCGGGACCCTTTATAAGGGTCCCAGGGCGTATCGTGCGATACGGGCCGTATCGCACGATACGGTGCGATACGCCTGCGATACGGGCTCCCATATCGCCCACGATATGATACGTATCACACCGTATCGTACGATATGGTGCGATACGGACAACACTTGGTGGAATCTCAAAAGCGAGAAAAAAGATATATTTAAACAGAAAGTCCTTCAAGGAGATGTTTGGAATTATGTTGGTACACCCTGTGATACGTGGAACAATATGACTACATATTAGGAAAGTGACGAAAGATATGTTAGGTGTATCTAAGGGAGGTGTACTGACTCAAAAAGATGCTTGGTAGCTGAGTGAAGTAGTGCAAAATAAAATCAAGCCAAAGAGGGCATGTTACAAATTACATTATGCTAAGAAAACTAGTGAAACTTTAAAGGCTTATAAGAAAGCAAAGAAGGAAGCAAAAAAGGCCGTGAGTGAAGCAAAAGCTAAAATTTGGGAAGATTTATATAAAAAACTCAACTCAAAAGAGGGTGAAAGAGATATTTTTAGGGTAGGTAGGGCTAGAGATAAGAAAACTAAAGATCTTAATTATGTTAGATGCATGAAGGACGAGGATGAAAAAATTCTAGTGGCAAATGATGATATAAGAAATAAATAGAAAAACTATTTTTATAAGCTTTTTAATGAAAATAACGATGTTAGTATTAACTTAGGAGAGTTAGCCAAATCAGAAAAGCATATAAACCACAATTTCTACCGACGTATTCAAAAGAATGAAGTAAAAAAGGCTCTTAAACATATGAATGGTGGTAAATCGGTAGGATCAGATAATATTCCTATAGAAGTTTGGAAAATACTAGGAGAAATAGGAATCACTTGGCTCACAAGACTATTTAATGAAATATGGAAAAACCAAAAGATGCCTAAGGAATGGAGAGCAAATACACTTATACCCGTATATAAGAATAAGGGAGACATTCAAAATTGTGCGAATTATCGAGGTATCAAGTTAATGAGCCATACTATGAAATTGTGGGAAAGAATTATCGAACGTAGGTTAAGACAAGTATCATGTATAACAGAGAACCAATTTGGATTAATGCCAGGCAGATCTACTGTTGAAGCGATTCACCTTTTGAGACGTCTTATGGAACATTTTAGAGCAAAAAAGAAAGACCTTCACATGATATTTATTGATCTAGAAAAAGCTTATGATAGTGTATCGAGGGAGGTTCTTTGGAGAACTTTGGAAAAAAGAGGTGTCCCATTGACATATATTAACCTTATAAGACATGTATGATGGTGCAAAAACATATGTGAGGACTCATGATGATCATGTTGAAGTTAATATTGGGTTACATCAAGGATCAACTTTAAGTCCATATTTGGTGATTGATGAGTTAACAAAACATATTCAAGATGAAGTGCCTTGGTGTATTTTATTTGCATATGACATTGTATTGATGGAGGAGTCTAAGGAAAAAGTTAATAGAAAATTGGAACTATGGAGAGAAACATTAGAAAGCAAAGGCTTCCGACTTAGTAAAACAAAGACAGAATATATGGAATGTAAGTTTGATCATTTGGTTACCTCAGAGGACATATGAATTAAAATTGGCACACATTGCATCCCTCAAAAGGAAAGTTTTAAATACCTAGGGTCAATTTTTAAGAGTGATGAAAGAATTGATGGAGATGTTACGCATAGAATTAATGCTGGTTGGTTAAAATGGGAAGGAGTATCAGGTATTCTTTGTGATAAGAATATACCATTAAAGTTAAAAGGTAAATATTACAGAGCAACAATTAGGCTGACAGAAATGAAGATGTTGAGATGGATGAGTGGTCATATAAGAAAAGACCGTATAGATAATGAGGTTATTAGAAACAAATTAGGAGTGACACCAATAGAGGATAAAATGAGAGAATATCGTTTAAGGTGGTTTGGACATATAGAAAGAAGATCAAAAGAAGAACCTATAAGAAGGTATGAAAAACTAAATTTGAAAAGTATTAAAAGAGTTAGAGGACGACCACAAAAGTGTTGGAAAGAAACAATAAAGAATGATCTAGCTTATTGTGAGTTAACTGCTAACATGGCACACGATATGGATTTGTGGAAATAAAGAATCCATGTGGCCGACCCCGTCTAGTATGGGAAAAGGCTTAGTTGTTGTTGTTGTAATAAGAATGTTTTTTAGTTATTTGCCTTTACATGTGTATAGAAAAAAGATAATTTTGTGTGGGTGTTGAAGTAGGAGTTGTATATGACAAACATATTCCTATATATAATTTATAGTGATCACAATCTTATATTTATGAATGCAGTTGAGATCATATTCCCAAAGACAACACATTTCTTATGCAAACATAATATTGCCAAGAACATTGAGAGCTATATTATTCGGTTGAAGAGAAATAAAGAAATAAACACTACATTTGGTGACAGTTAGAGGAAGGTTGTTGACTTGGTAGATGAGAGCTTGTATATAGATTGGGTATGAGGTAGGTGAAGTGAAAACATTTATTTGTCATGCTTTCTTATGTGAAGAAACAATGATTGAGAATGAACAATGTGGTGCAACGCTCACATAACTAACCAGTAAGTGAGCATACTTATTTGCATATGTGCATCATTATTTTATTTTGAATCATGTAATGCTTATATTGTGTTGGTTGATGAGGTTGAAGACGTGGGCATGGAGTGTCTCATAGATGTAGTCTTTCTTCTTAGTTAGTTTTGACTCTACATCAGATGTTGCCTAGGACTCATTAATTCATGAACTAATACTTTTTACGATAGAAAGACTACTAGAAGATTAGATTTTGGGTAATCTAATAAGAAACAAATACATTAGTTTATGATCTCGTATATTGATAGATAGACAAATGTTCTTAGAGATAGTAATTGCAACACATCATTGGGGAGTTTTTAGGAGAGGGCAAGACGTGGTGGCTTGAAGCTTGTAAATTGTATTTTAAGGAGATTGCATGTTATCAATATATATATTTTTTAGTTTTTATAAAGGAGGGAGGTATTGATAATGTTCTTCGTCTTATTGTATATTGGGAGGATAGTCAGTGTCCTAAACATTGGATATCGATGCCTGATATGAGTTGGATTATAGTAATGGTATGAAATGTGGCATTAGTATAACTCTTCAAGGTTAGGTTGACACATGTGGTACATGTGCTATGATGAATTGATACGACGATAAAAACATATTTGTCAACTTATTATATATTGATTGATTTTGTATTGAGTTTGATTACTTATATTATATTTTTTGTAGATATAACTACCTATATTTCCATCTTGATAGTGCTATAGGAATGATAGTGTTACTAATTGAGATTTTACTGTTTCATGAGCATATTGTATATTATCTTAAACTAAGATGACTGAGTAATGATAATGTATACACTATGAATGATGATTAGCAACTTGTGTATTAAGTTACAAGTTCTTTCTATATTTCAATTATAACATTACCTTAACTATTTGCTTAACCTAGAGAGAGAAACAAGAGAGGATGAAAAGTGAATGCAATTACTCATGTAGTTACAAATACATATACATTTACTTAGTTATATAGGTGCAGAGAGGACCACATATAATGAGGACACTAAACAAATACATCTACTCTTCATCATAGTCGAGCATGTAGTCGAGTATCAATTTGTATATTGTCTCGCAATAATCGTCAAGAAAGTCTGTCACATCAGGTCGTAATGGCAATGGATGCAAGTATTGTTTGATTGTCTAGATGATAAGTCTCGTCATCCGCAATACATCATAAATATGCTATAACAAAGGTAATAACTGGGTGAATACTTTCATGAAATAAAGTATAAAATAAAGGATAAATAAATGATTATTACATTAACTGACCTTTCATATGTGAAGTTGAAGGATGACTGCTTGATTTAGGATAGAGATATCCATATTGGCGCACAAAATCTCTCGATAAAAATGGATGTATCCATGCAACATACCAACTTATATATGAATCATCGCACTCATACAAGTATGACTCATGCACACTAAAGTATTGTAATTGAAGGCAATGTAAGCTATGTGAATGTCATTGCACATCTTGCATATGGTACTCCACCTTACAGGCACATGTCTTTATTGACTTATGTGCTACGATAGGCCTTATTGGTTCAATCAAGATCTGCTGACGATGACCAAATTGATGAGAAACTCAGTGTGACATATGTGGCTCTATGATGTCCAAATATTGAATGCATCCGTGAAATAAGGACAAGTGATAGGTATGGTTCGCGTATCTATTCCAGCAATAAGGCTATCAAGTGATCTGTGAAAAAAAATCATGAAAACGATATCAACAATATTATAGTAACGCTGTTGTTCACCATCCCGTTCGTGCCCTCGTGTCCCCTGTGGGTCACCATTTCTTAATTCTTATTCCTTTTAATAAGGAGCTAGCTCTAACTCCTAAAAGGACCTAGATTCGTAAAAATAAGTTCAGTCTATCTTCCATTCCATTTCTATTCTCCTTTCCTTTCACCCTACAATTGCTTTACCAACTTTGTACTCTTGAAACTACCAACATAACAAAAGCTACTCTATGTGAACGTTTAAGCATGTGAATAAGATGAGTGAAAGCCTTGATTTCATTGTACATACATCTTTTAAGAAAAGATATTGTGAAAGTTGAGTTCAGATTCAATTTGAGTTGAAATTTGTCTAGACTCTGATCCAATGACCAACTTGATAGAGTTGGATTCCTGATTAGATCAAACCGAACAGCCACATTAACACAAATCCAATCCAAGTTGTTTCTAAATTTTTAAAGGGGCAAAGATAGTCTAAAGCAGGAACACTTCTCTAAATCTGCAAATCACATGCAATACATGTATATGCTTGGATAAGCCCTCTAGAAGCCCAAATTATAGCTTACTAACTTTATGATAGAATTATCATTCAGGAAGCATAACTTTTGATTCACAGCTTGTAAAAGTCATATTTCATAGCCAAAAGAACATTGTTCATATGCCAAAGGGAAAAACAGAAAAGTTCTGAAAGAAAACTCTCATGTGATGTTCCTAATGCTCACATTTGTTTATCACCGATTTGTTGGAAAATTGTTGAAATAATATCACTTGTTTGTTTGTCTTGATTCCATCATGGTGAACTTCTAATTTAGAATCCTATTATTGCCACTAAAATCAAATAAATGACAACATATCTCTTCTTCCAACCAATTAATTAAAAATAAGATTTAAATAAAATCTGAATGCTCTGATAAGCAAAAAGGAAGCTTCTTAAGAGAAACAAGAAAAAGTCGTAAATATGATTAAATTCATAGGCAAAGGGAAGAAATGAAAGAAAAATTCGACACATGCATAATAGAAAGCATAGATTTCACCTAGAAAATGAACTCTCAAAGAGAGAATCAACATTGTCGAAGAGGGGGGCGTCCCTGAAACTAGCTTCCACTACCAACTATTGCAAAGCTACTACATTTTCACAACCATGAATGGCCTCATGAGTCATACTTGAAGGCTTGGAGTTATTTTTTGCGGTACAGGTACCATATGTATAACATATGATGTTTTTGACATGAAAAAATACTCCATGTTGAACTCTTGATCAACTTTTCTTTGTTCAATGTGTTTGCTGGGGAAAACGAAAATGCATGTGTGCCCTACTCGTTTGAATGAGCCTTACAAGACATATTTTAATTTGTGCAACCATAATAAGCATAAACTCTTCACATATGCGAATAACTTCACATTAATATGTGGTCTTGACATCAATTCTGATGGACTTCACTGAATCAACAAGGATAAGAAATATAAGTTTGTAAATAAAAATGTTTCATTTAAATATGCTAGTTGAAAAGAAAGAGTCATTGATCCTTGGTTGACTAATCCTGAACTATTACAGGAAAGTTACAATTTGTTGTTTCTCTCCTTCACTCAATCATACAATATAAAAAATTAGCAAGCTTAAGTTAAAATAGGAGAAATAGTTTCAATAAAGAGACATCAATGAAACACGTACTCATGGAGGCATAAGGTTTCATTCATATCTTTACTTTTGACTTCTAGAACATTCTACAACCTATAACAAAATAACATTAAAGTTAAGTTAGAATAAATAAAATCACTCCATAATAAGAGTAAAATATTTTGAAGCTGAGTAATAGATGACAGAATTATTTTCATCATCAGCCTCCTCATTGCCAACACATGGAGGCACAAAATGATGCATTGGTAAATGTTCACCTGTATATACATATATAAAATAATATATTTATAATAACTAAAATTTTAAAAGCAAAAGAATTATATATTAAAACTATCAATATCTTTAATATTTGCCCACAACTAATTCTGAGTACACATCAAGGCTTCCAATATCTTTGGATAAAGTCTACTTTGATGAGGACTTATCCACCTCTCATTTATACTAAAGGCAAATTCAAACACTATAGTAGAAACAAGAATATCTCTAGCTATTCATTTTAATATAGGAAATTTGCACCATTTATCCTCCATATCAAAATTTGGTTTTCTAGGAAGTACATCCTCGTCCAAATAATGATCGAACTCTCACTTTACAACATTATGATTAATACTTATTTTAATAAACAAATCATAATCCTTAAACATATCAATCTCTCCATCTCCAATGACTTCTAAATTTGAATTGTTCTCCCTTCTCATACAAACATCATCAACGTTATACATCTATCTTTCATTATAATCTCTCACCTTATATTCTTACAACAAGTCATAACAATAATTTTGGATTTTGTCAACTTTTATCTCAGCCTTCTCATCACAATAAATCAAATTAAAGTTAAATGGCAAGAACTTCATTTTATATCTAGGATCCAAGATAACATCTACACCTAGAATTTCATAAATAACATTCCAATATTTTTTAAACTTTTTCATCATGCGTGTTGCCATATCATTAATAACAGAATTTGAGTCATTAATCCACTTTGACAAATGAAGATAGATTTGACAAACATGAGGAAAGTACAAATTACAGTAAGATACTTAGTACTAGAGAATAACTTAGTTACATGGTAAAACAATTTCAACTTCACTTACGTGCTTTGCTATCCCCCATTCATTATCACTTACAAAAATCGTATATTATGAATCACATATCCTTAAACAAGTAAAGACATCCTTATATTTTATAGCAGTTTGAAGCATCAAATAAGTAGAATTCCATCTAGTTGGTAATGAAGTGACAATTTTTGTGTATATGAAATGTTTAATTGTTGAGTACTTTCATCAAACTTTTTAATTCATTTTTTAGAACCATTCCAAAAGCAATACAATCCTGAATTCTTTTAATAGCAATATTGATTACCTCAAGAATATCTTTAACAATAAAATTAATAATGTGAGCAAAAGAGCATTCATATCCAACTTTTTCAAAAGATTTCCATTGATGGCATCATTTTTAGAACAATTGTGAATTGTTACAGTCGACAACTTTTTATCAATATTTTAATAAAAAATATCTCCAAAAAAAATATCTCCAACAAAACTTGAGCAAGAACATTTTCAGTATATGGAGAAGGAACATACACAAACCTACAATGGTTATATCATGAATAAGACATTGATAATATAAAATTCATAAATTAAACCACTACAATTTGCTTATGGTTTCACATTCCTCATTATTTGACTTTGTAACTCCCAAGAATCATCTATGAAATGAGTTGTAATTGCCATGAATCTATTTTTTTGGTTCTTGGAAGTCCACATATCTGTTGTTATAGCAATTTTCTATTAACCCTTCCAAGAAGTCTCAATGTCTTCTCATACTCATAATCTTATATTCTAATGGTTGAAGTCTCAATGTCTTCTCATACACACACTCAATGTCTCATGTTATTGTACTTCGAGAAACATAATGAAATAATGGTAGAAGTGTCATGGTAAACTTTCAAAAATCTTTATATTCGATGATTGACAAAGGAAACTCATGTAAAACTATCATTATGACAAGCTCTCTTCTAGACACTTCTTGATTAGATATACAGTTGCTCATGATCATTGTCCCATCTTTTTTTGAACATTGATCATCATTTGATATAGATCTTGTTGCTTCTTCCTCTAATAAGTATTTAGGTGATCATGCAAATGTCTAATCTCATTCTTAGTTTCTCCTCTAAGTTTATTTTCACAATAATTTTAAATAGCCTTCATGACACCTCCAACTTTTGTCTCTTATAATTGTTTCAAACCAATGAGGTTAGTTTTTATTTTTTTTTGTTATCTTTCAAATCTTCTTCACCTTGTTGATCTTGTTCTTCTGAACTTGAATAAGGAGTATGTTCTTTACCATCACCCATTTTCTCTAGTGAAATCAGATTTATCAAATCGATAACTAGAGTTGAATGATGAGAACTCGCATCAAAACTTGGATGAATAGGTGACTTCGATGTATACACGAGTGACTTAAGGTTTGAAGCTCTAGTAGGTGCTTGTTGTTCTTAGTCAACCATTTTGCTTAAAAAGGGAATCTAGGATGGATCTCACTCAATGTGTAAATATGAGTGTGAACATAAACAATTAGAGAAGAAGAAAAAAATGCATCAAAGAAAAACAAAAAAATAGAATCATGGAAGGACATCTCTCTCTCTCTCTATACTATATGTATCTAGATATAAAATACAAAACAATATATATATATATATATATATATATATATATATATATATATATATATATATATATATATATATATATATATATATATATATATATATATTAGGAATTGCCACCTCAATTTTAAAAGGAATCATGCCATCATAGAATGCAATTATAAGAGTGGCCTCAACCTTCTCAAAGTGGATCAGTATTCCCTCTCTCCACAAAGAGAAGTTACCGTTGTCACCCAAACAATTTAGTCATTTTTTTCAAACCCATAGTTGAATACAATGGCCTAATATGCTTAAGTGATATCCTCGACTTTTATTTCATTATTAATCCTACAACAAGGCAATTCATGGCCTTTTCTATGTTGTGAAACACTTACCTATATGTTAATTGGCACCATCCAGCTTACTTTTGATGTTTCTACTCTATCTTATAAAATGCTTGTGGAGAATGGAGACAAAGTCATGTTAATAACTATTGGTATTGATTGTTCATGGAGATACCTTGGGAACATTAGTGGGTTCAACAAAGATGACCAATTGTGGTCATCAAAGGCAATGTGCTCTTTTGTTAATGGTGCAATACATTGGATATGTGAAAGAAATAATCTGTTGGTTCCAGATTACATTGTTGCATTTGATGTAGGGAGTGAGAAACTCTTGACAGTATCTTATCTTAAGTGTTGCCCAAGAAATAATTTTTGTAGAAAACAGGGAGAAATTCATATTGTCGTGTGGATTTACAGTGAAAATATTTACAATATTTTTTTTTTGTTGAAAGAGAAGGGATGCTACGTTTTCTTTATTTTGATGTTTGTTGTTGTCAACATGGATATGTGGTTGCTGAAGGAATAGAAGAGTGGATTATGGCTTAAAGAATATAGGCTGGAGAGAAAATCCATCCCTATAGAATTGCGTAATTTCTCTAATTTATACAAACACGAATAAATATGAACAATCATACATCTCAAAGGAAAATAGCAAAGGCACTTTCTTACCAAGAGAGGAAAGTAGTGCTTGTCACTCTGAGAGAGATGCATAACAAAGAGATGCTGAGGAGACTTGGACGTTTGCCTGAACTAGTGGCCTGAGAGCTCTTGGTTGTCCATCGAGCATTGTCGATAGAGAGAGCCGCAACAAGTTGTCTCGTTTCCTTCCTAAGGTTTTCTGGTTAAGGTATATTTATATTTTGGATCTATGAATATGGATTTTGAAAGCAAGTCCATGACTTGCGGTCCACAGAGTGGGTCTTTGGGGTGGGGACCTAGAGTCCCCGTTCCTGCTTTGATCCCCATGGGGATCATCTCGAATCTCGACTCTCCTTCGATCCGTCCCCAAAGGAGCAGGGCCCCATATAGAGCAAGGGATCCCTGTTCCTGCTTTGATCCCCATGGGGATCATCTCGACTCTCCTTGGACCCGACCCCGAAAGGGCAGGGCCCCATAAAGAGCAGGGGATCCCCACCCCATGAACACCCTAACAATAACCAAATACCTACTGCTAAGTACGTCCCTCATGAGCTTGCATCAAGTCCAACTACCCATGACCTAATTCTAAAAACCAAAAAGTACTCCTAACACCATGCCTACAACACAAAATATTGTTTTATCACTGAAACAAACTAGTAGGCCAACATTGACTTATTGCTAAACTTAGACAAACATAATGCACAATCTCGTACCTGCATTAAAGTACTATGACCACAAAGTTGGTGTGCCTCTATGCAGGAAATCTTTTCTAACTGTTAGTATAAGTAGGCCAACGTTGGTTCACCTCAAGCATACTCGCCGACCCTCGGTAATGCAAAAGCCAACAACTGCACAATAGAAAGTAGTACCATGTCTCTTGACTTATTCTGGTACATGGTCTCATTGTTATCAAAGCAATAGCAAATCATACTAAACATACACATAAAAAAAATCTTAAGAAAGCTCTTATATGGTCATATTGAGAAAGTATATCTTCAATATCAACCGGACCAAAATTTTACATTCAAATCCTTATAAAGATGCCATGATCCATGTAGCCTACCCCATCTAGTATGGGAAAAGTCTTAGTTGTTGTTGTAAATCCTTATAAAGATGCCATGATCCACATATGATATCACCAAGCCATCTCATTTAATACCTACATAGGCATAAAATCAATACTAAAATATACAACTCATTCAACAACAAGACCAGCAGTTCAAACCGTCGAGAATTGGAGTTCGAATAGCTTTGAAATCCCAAAACACTCTAATTGGATCTCACTAAAAACCATAGATCCAATAATTTCAGTAAATTTATATTCATTTAGCCACTAATTAAACATTAAAAATATGATAGAAATATAGCTTGCTTAGTTAGGAGTTCAATGGTCCAAACCATATGACCCGTTGAGCTACAAAAATGTTAATATTTTTTATGATTGGGTCGAAGAGGAGGAGTCCCCTATCAATTTAGAGGATGAAAACTAGAGGATACTCTAAGCCGAAGCAGAATTTGGAGTTGGAGATGATGATGAAAATGAAGGTGTTAGATGGACAAATCCAATTGTAGAGGAGGAAGAGGGAGGAGATGATGATGATGATAATGATGGTGATGGTGGTGATCCTAACTATGTTGATTATAATGCTTTTGTTGATTATGATCAACGTTGTGGATGGTTATAATTTGTTTTAACTTTTAATTGTAACTTTGTAACGTTCTTATTTTGAATCTCTTGTTGATTGTAAGTTGTAATTTTGTTGTTTATTAATTAAAGTTAAACCCCAAAGATACTATTCAATATTCACGTTATGGTATGGATGCTTGTTTATTATGAGATGTTTTGGTATGGTATGAATGCTTTTTCATTGTGTTATATATGTTTTGTTCATTAATTTCAATTTTTTGCATTTTTTTACAATTTTAAATTTTTTAATACAAAAAATATAAATGTACACTGTACCATATGCGATATAGGCATATCGGTGCCAGTGTGATATGGGGACCAATACTGTTTTTACAACATTGTTTTGGTGGTCTTGAGTCTCAAATCCATTTGTACAACTATTGGAAATGTTATAAACATTTTTGGGAGTTTTTAATATATTGTTTAGCTGTTACGTACCCTAATCAATCGATTGGCGATGATCCCATACCCTAGCCTTACCCTCTCCCTATTTCATACATCTCTCACCTCTCTGCCTTTCTCCAGTGATGACCACATGCTGTCCATCATCGTCTCTAACTTCGTTAAGCAGCAACAATCTCTCCCTGTCTCACACCCGATTGCAAATCATGGTCTTTGCCTTTCTCCGACTATGACCCCACACTGGCTGCTCTCCATCCAGCAACCACTGTCTCTTCCTCTCTCTATCTTACACCAGTCTATCATCATCTCCATCCTTCTGTGATTGGTTTTCTAAGTATTTTTGGGTTTTGTTTAATAGGATTGGCTTGAAAATTTTCGGGGTTTTGTTTCGATAGATTTATATTCCCAATCCCATTCTCCATCTAGCAACAACTGTTAGGAATTTTGTTATGAATCTTGGAACTTAGTTTATCGTTTTTTGTTGAATGTGTTATTGCTTTGTTGATTTTTTTGACTGAAGTATAAGAGGGTAGGATGTACTTCATTTGAGGGTAGGGTAGCAATTGGAGCATGGTTAAGAAAAGGTAAAAATGAGTATATAAGGACTCTTGACGAAGAGTTAAAGGATATAAGTGGTGATGATATCATTTTTTTTTTTTATGGTGGGACAAAGGTTGATAATAGTTGTTCTAGTCAAAGTAAAAGAAACGAGTTAGGATGCAAGTCATATAAGAGGAAGAGAAATCTTATTCTATACATTTTGGCATCCATGATCCAATCATTTTCTCTCCTGCTACCACACATGAATTTGAGCCTGAAATTCAAGTTGTTGTGGCTTCACATCAATTGCATAAATTGTTTACTTTACACTACGAAAATAGTTTTATAATGCATTATTGCAAATTCATTGCATTTCCAACCAATGGTAGATTTCATTTCTAAGCAATGGTAGATGCCATTGCTAACATTAGGTTAAGATATAAGACTTATTTTTATAATAAGTTGAGAGAAAAATTATTAGATATGACCGTTATTGAAGTACAAGAGTTTTATTCAATTTTGAGAGTTGTGAAAGGAGACAAATGGTAGATGGATTGACAAATAGGTGAATTTTTTTATTGAAATTTTCCATCTATTGTCTTAAAGGGCTTATGTTTTTCTATATCTTTTTATATGTCATAAGAGCATCATATTGGAGAGGTTTTAAAATAAGATTTTGATAAAACAATATTGAAGGTTGGATGTGAAAATACAATCTAATTCATTGCAACTAATTATAAAGCAACTATAAATGAGTTAGTTGGGGTTATGACACTTTTATTGAACATAATGTGTACACCGTGTATAAACCTTATTCTTAAGGATATTAAAGAGATGATGATGTAAGAGAGATAATTGAGTATTTCTAAGATATCACCAAATTTGTATAACCATGTATACATATTATGTATGATGAGAATATATATTAAAGGCACAAAACTTTTTCATATTGTCACTACTCTGTTTGTTATTGATTATCTATACATAGTATTATGAAACAAAAGCAAAACCAAATGTTTAATTCACATGAGTTACGACAAGTTGATTTGCCTCATACAAAGCAAATGTTTTTAAGTGTATATTTTGGAACTTTTGTATTATATTGTTAATGTCATCTAATAAAGGTTTTGAAATTTTGTAACAATAAGAAAAAAACATCTATGGGCTATCTTTATGAAGCTATGGATAAGATTAAGAAGTCTATCAATGGTAAAAAATAATGATTATGTTTATATAGAGAAATATTGATAATAAGTTCTTGATGAGAGTATAGCAACCAGTGTTGTCCGTATCGTACCGTACGATATGCCACCACGATACGATACGGGGCCCCGTATCGCAGGTGTGGGCGTATCGCACCGTATCGTGCGATACGCCCTGGGACCCTTATAAAGGGTCCCGGCCTGAGAGAAACCCGCGATTTTTCGCGGGTTTCCTCTCTCCTTTTGGGTTCTTCAAGCTCCCTAAGAGTCGGTTTTCGCCTCCTTGGTGTTCAAAGCTCTAAAATCGTGCCCTACGGTGTCCGTCCAAGCCTCCAAACTCGGATTTAGGTATATTTTTAATGTTTTTTTTTCCATTTTTTTCCTTTATATTTATTGTTTTTTGTGTTATTTCAGTTTTTTTTTTGAATAACCAAATATGAAGTAATTAAGTGTGTGTATACGATTTTTATTGCATTCATGAAGTGGGAGACACTCGATTTGAGTGTTATTTGAAGATTGGGGGATTTACGAAGTGCTTTTATTTTCAGGTTTTTGTTTGAATTAAAGTACTCCATTGAGATGGCAAGAAGGGGTGGTAGAGACTCTCATTCAAAGTTTGATGATCCGGCATGGCAGTGGGGTATACCAGTTGAGGGTTCAAGGTTAAAAATCAGATGTTTATTTTGTGAAAAGGTGGTTAATGGTGGAATTTCAAGGTTGAAACACCACCTAGCAGGAACCAGGAAAGAAGTTGCTCCATGCACAGGCAGAGTTGGAAGTGTGCCAGAAGGTATTAAATAGCAATGCTTGCAGATGATTGAGAGCATACAGGAAAGGAGACAACAAAAGGATGATTTTCAGATGTGTGAAGAAGCTGATGATGCTACTGCCACTGGAGTTGGATTCACTGATAGTTTGCCTTCAGATGTTAGAAGAGATATTGGTAGTAGCAGTTCGCGAGCACCTAGCAGAGGAAAGAGGGTTGCAGCTGAAGACTTTGGAGGTGGCAGAAGAGGAAGTTCAGGAAGGAGTAGAGGAAGAGCTTCTTCTAGCATACATTCGTTCTTTCCTCCTTGCACTACACCTGGTGCTCAGCCAGGAATTCGTACTGCTATAGCTTCAGAACAATTGCATGATCAAGCAGACCTTGTAGTGGGCAGATGGTTTTATGATGCATGCATTCCATTTAATGCAGCAAACAGTTTTCATTTTCAAGCAATGGCAGATGCAATTGCTAACATTGGTCCAGGATACAGGATGCCCCCTTATCAAAAGTTGAGAGGGAAGATATTAGATCAGACCGTGATTGAAGTGCATCAATACTGTTCGACTTTGAGACAATCGTGGAAGGAAACATGATGCATTATCATGGCAAATGGATGGACCGATAGGCGAGGAAGAACATTGCTAAACTTTCTTATATATTGTCCTAAAGGACTCATGTTTTTGAGATCTCTAGATATGTCAGATGAGAGGCACACTGCAGAGATCCTACGAGAGGAATTTGATAAGGTTATACAGGAGGTTGGGCTAGAAAATGTAGTCCAATTGATTACAGATAATGCAGCTAACTACAAAGGAGCTAGAAAGGAGTTAGCTGATATTTATGGGACTTTCTACTGGACACCATGTGCAGCCCATTGTTTAGATCTCATCCTCGAGGACATTGGTGAGATGGATGAAATAAAGGCAGCAACTGAGTGTTGCCAACAGATTACAAAATTCATTTACAACCATGCATTTGTTTTGTGTATGATGAGGAGATATATAGAAGGTGCAGAGCTTCTTCGCATAGCTGCAATTCGGTTCGCAACAAACTTCTTATCTGTACAGTGTATTGTGAGACAGAAGCAAGCTTTGAAGAAAATATTCTCCTCAGATGAGTGGCAACAATTTGTAGAGTTGCCACAAAACAGAAGGAACAGAAAGTTAAATGAGATTGCAGAAACGGTTTTTAGAAGTTCAATTTGGAATGCATGTATCAGATTATTGAAAATTACTTGTCCTTTAATGAAAGTTTTGAGATTGGCTGACAGCGAGGAGAAACCATCTATGGGCTACCTTTATGAAGCCATGGACATGGCAAAAGAAGCGATCAGAAATAACTTTAATGGAAAAAAAAGAGATTATGTGCCCGTGTGGAAAATAATTGATAGTAGATAGAATAAACAATTGCATCAGCCTATTCATGTAGCAGCCTACTATCTAAACCCATCATTTAGGTACTCAGCAACCTTCAAAAGGGATGGTGAGGTTAATCGAGGAATCATTGAATGAATCGACAGATTAGTCCCTGATGAGAGCATAGTAGATGCGATACATCGAGAGATGGAGATATATGATAATGCTCTTCACTTGATGGGTTTGCCTGTTGCAATTCGCAACTGCTCTACGATGCGTCCAAGTACATTGTTTGTTTTCATATTTAAGTTGCATCTTACATTACTGTGGATTATTATGTCTCTAATGTTTATATTTTTTTTATAGATGTTTGGTGGAAGAGGTTTGGAAGTGATTGTCCAAACCTTAGAGATTTTACAGTTAGAGTCTTAAGCCAAACCTGTAGTGCAAGAGGTTGTGAAAGAAATTGGAGTGTTTTTGAACACATCCATACAAAAAAGTGCAACAGGTTGGAACACAAAAGGCTTAATGATTTGGTTTATATTCGTTGTAACATGCGCCTTCGTGAAAGGTAATGTTGTATTACTTTCAAATTTTCAATTCGATATTATTTAACTTCAGTTTTCAATTGTTAATATTACTTACTAATTGTTTATCTTTGTTTGTGTCGTAGGCAATTAAAAAAAGTAAATAGAGGAGAATGTCAATTCGATCCAATAAGTTTGGATAATTTTGAGATATTAGAAGATTGGGTTATGGAAGACACTGAAGAAAATGCCCTCCTAACAGAAGAAGACGTTGCCCGGATTAATTTGGAAGGAACGCAACAACATTATGGAGATGAAGAATTTGATTTTGAAGAAGAAGGTGTGGGCATGGCTGATGATGATGAGGATCTGCAATAAGGAGAAGATGAAGATTATTTAGTTGATGATCCTGATTACAATTTGTAAAATGTAACATTATATGTAACTGTAGTGTACTGTAAAGTGTAAATTATGTCTGTATTTTATTTTTTGGATTCAAAATATGTAAATTTGGATGCAATTGTTCAATGTTGAATGCTCAATCTGTACTAAACTTACATTATATGAATTTAAAGCAATTATCAGATTTTTCTTGATTTTTTCCTGATTTTTTTCGATTTTTTACTATTTTTTATTAATTTTTACATTATTTTAATATTAAAGTACGATACGATACGTGGAGCCCAGCGATACATGATACGATACGCGTCAGACAACACTGATAGCAACTGCTATATATTGGGAGATGAAGATATACAATATTTTTTTACTTAAAAGGCTTGCTTGTGGCTATTATGAATTATCCTAATATGCATTTAGGTAAATGTATCAACTACTTATATTTATATTTGGTTCAATTACGTGTTTTTCATTTTATATTTTTATCTATATATTTTTTTTATTAGGTATGGTGAAATAGGCTTAGAAGTGATTGGGTTATTAGTCAAACCTACACTTGTAGTCAAACTGGTTTTAAAAGAAACTAGAGTGTTTTTAAATATATTTACACAAAAAGCGAAAAAGATTGGAGCATGAATGTCTGAATGATTTATTATTTATACATTGCAACATGCGGTTATGAGAGAGGTAATTAATAATTTAGTTATTAATCAAATATTCAATTAGAAGTTTCAATCTAAGTTTTTATCTTTAACTTTTAGTTTTAATTTTTAAAAAGGTTATCTTCAAGTAAATATAAGAATCAGTTTGATCCAATAAGTTTCAATAATTTTGATGTTTTGGAAGAGTGAGTTATAGAAAATAATGAATAGAATGCAATCCTCACTAAATAAAATCTTTAATGGATCAATTTATAAGTGGCATACAAAAGTGTAAATATTGATGTTACTTTTGAAATTGGAAAAGAAGATTATTTAGTTAATCATGAAGATTATAATATTTGATAATTGAAATGATGATTCTGTTTTTTTCAATGATGGAGGTTGTGAATTTAAAGAATAGAAGACTTCTTACAAAGAAATGGTGAAGGTGCATCTTATACGAGATGGGTTTATGGCGCATTATACAACATGGTGCTTTAATGGTGAGCTAACAAGAGTACGTCGTGCCAGTGTTGTCTGTATTGTGTCATAATGTGTATTCACCGAATGGGTTCTTGCTGTAGGTTTTCCTTTGTTAAAGATGATCAACCTGTGGTTATGTGATTGATTGTGCATCGATTCCTGCAGTGAAGCAAAGCATCCTACCACGTATCTTATTCAAATTCCTCTCCACATAGTTCAGTATTGAGACAGTTAATCAAGCAATGTACTCTACACTTTGTTTCAAAATAAAGAAACAGGTGTAATGGTAATTGCAGATCTTGATGTTAGTGAGACTGTAACTTGATGAATTTTGGTTGTAGGCATGGCCTCCACACTTCCTGGTGTTTAGTGCTCAATTCACGCGTTGGGTAATATTTTATGAATGTTGTTGAATTGGATGTGATGGATTTCCAAAGACACCATTTCCCAATGGCGAGAAAATAAAATCTGGGTTTTATGCTGTTGGGTTCACAAGGAGAGGGTTTTTGGGCGCCTCAATGGATGCAATTAACATTGTTGAAGATATTGACAATATGTGAAAACGAGAAACAGAACAGACTGTTGTTTTCTCTCAATACTCTCTGCATTGTGTTGTTTTTCCCTCTATTATATGGTGCGTCTTCAGCTGAGCTTCTGTAGCAAGATGAATCTCATTGCTCTCTTGGCAGTGTTGTTTCCTCTCTATTATGCACATTAAGAGTTTAATCTGATCTCTTATAAATGAAGTCAATTCAGGCACGTGTGTAGCTTCAAGTTTCAATCTGATGTCTTACAAGATTTGTTCGGGCACAGGTTTAGAGGTTTAGATGTAATTCCTGTGCTGTGCTCTAAATCTCAATGTTGAGCTTTTACACACACAACACACAGGCTTATACTAAATGAGCATGGTACGCACAATCGTGAGCTCCACCCCGTTTATTGCAATCAGGCACATGTATGATTTTACATTGTAGGTACCAGTGAGTATAGGGTACAAGCCACAAATTCTCTCTCTAACATATGTATAAATCTTTGGTTTTGTACTGCTCGTATTGTGACTTCAAGTTTTAAACACGAATCACGAGGGAATAGACAGGCCGGTGAAAGAAGGCAAATAAAGGAGCGATAAAAGAGTGATAGTGCGAGGGAATTTATCAAGAAATTAGCGTCAAACTGTTCTCTAGTTAGTTAGGGACGGTTTTCTTACATTGTTATGACAATAGCAAAGGGCCTGTAAGGAGTTGTTGATGGATCAGCCACGGAAAATCACGTGTAGATTAGCGACCCCGTCCCCTGGAGCTAGTGGCTCTAGAAATTGTCAAAAATGGAGGAATTTATTTAGAAAAGACTTTTCTATCTTCTTTTGTAATAATCTTTTAACGTTGCAAGTAATCTTCTTTAAGGCTCCCTGGACCACGGCACATTTTTGAATTGCCGATACTTATCACAAGAACTTTGTACAAACACACACACACACACAGGTTCATGCTCCCTAATTTTCTATTTCTGTTTTCTTTTACAATGGGGAGGCATATAGCAAGATGCATTCCCTGGTATCAAACTGATGACATTTTACTTTTGAGTCGACCCCTTGGTCAGGTGAGCCATCCCTATGTCTAGACTTTTCTCTACTTTGAATCATCTTGAATGACCTTTCATGCACCTTGGTTCCGCAGCCACGGTGCATTTCGTGACCCACCAAATGATGCTACGAGAGCATGAATGCCACCCAATGGGAGTGGAAAGCTATTTACCACTTGATCCTAAATAAAGAAAAAAACTATATCTTATTTCTTTTTACAGTACGAAAAGTATATTTCAGTTGCACCGAGAGCGTTAGCCACACACTGCTCTGGTGCCGTTGCTGCTGATGGAGAGTTCGACTCCGAGAGGGTGCATGTGTATGTTAGCGTGTTGGGCTTCGTCCTCCTCTTGTAACAAAAAAGAAGTATATTTCAGTTTCCCACAAAGATATTCTTGAAAATGACACATGGTGACACGAGCAACACTCATGAATGCTGTATCTAACTGCCCCATCACGTGTATTGGTTTCTTTCTATACCCTTCAGTTGGTGTGATCATCCATCGCTGACCATTGCCGGAAATGTTCATATATGGGTCGTGTATGAGAGACCTAATGATGTCTGAGAAAGGAGCTGTGTATATGGGTCGTGTATGAGAAACTTATTTTGTTGATCAGACATGATTCGTCTTGGTGAATTGGTCTCAGTCGTTCGTGGGCCAATTGGATCACAAAATAGGGTTTCCCAGTCATAGGCTTTGAAATGTGCCCAAATCGACCCCAGTATATGCGCTGACTTACATTTTGGTTGATAAAGCTTGAAGTCAGAGGGAGATGGAGATCTTTTGCATAGCTTGAGGTCCAATTTGCGACTTGCTAGAGTCAATATCAGTTCGGATTACCATGTTGGATCTTTAGAATGGACCCAATCAGCAAAAAGCTCATAGCTGCATTTTTGTCTAGATTGGATTCAGTCCATTCGCAGATTTTACGTGCGTGTTGTGTGAAGAAAACCTTGTGCAACGCCCACATCTTAATGGATCCACAAAGACCAAACTGAATTCGGATCTGGATTCTAGTTCAGTACTTTTGCTCTACTTCAGGTTCCCACCTTGGGACATCATCAAAAACGTGCTACTGAAAAAATGAGCCCATCAACGATCTGTGTTTTGATTTGGACCAAGCGACTTGGTCGACTCGAATCTAGGATACATAATCCCATTTTGACCAATCCAAGCTCCATTTCTTGCACTAGCACATCTATTTGCCACAAATGTTGCATTTTCTTGTGTTCATTGATGGTGGTCTTGGTGCTGGTGCTGGTAGATATTGCCGCGGACTGTAGAACGAGTCCGTGTATCCGTGAAATGGCGATATCCACCCATAGAATTTCCATCGAATGCAAAAACTCTCTTGCTTGAGAGGGCAGAAGGCTCATATTTAAGGGCATTCTTGTAAATGAGTCACATAGTTATTCTGCTGGAAGTAGTGGTGGCGGTGGTGGTGGTTGCCTTTCTGCCATTGTTTCCCACCTCACTGAGAATGGGGAACACCGACATCTGAGACCTGATCCACTTCTCTGCCAGGACATGATTGTATGTATACCAAATAAACTCTTTTTAGCACACAAGCATGACCTTCAACTATAATACGTAGATACCGAAACTCTTACTATCTCTTATACATACTGTATGGATGATGCTCCCTAACAGTATATACGGTGTACTTATACTAATGCATCTTTTGGAGTTAAATGAAAATTTGGTCCAATAATTGGAGCTTGATCATGATGGTGCTTTATTGCGAGGATAATTTCGCCAAAGTAGTGGTGGGGAAGAGCCGAAGGATATTTATGAATATGAATGACTAATAACATAGTACCTGCGACTAGTCCTAAGACTTGAGTGAACCAAGAAACGAGGACACTGGTTCTTTTATTATTTCCTCGGCTATATTTTCTTTCTGGTGTAATGTTAAAATAAGTACCAAGCAAGGGGGTAAACTCGAGCCTGAAGAAGGTAGGGACACAAACCTTACAACCGTGTCGAGTGTGTATCCGACTGTCGTGTCAGGAAGTTGCATTCAGGCTGGTAAACAAGTCAAACGAACCAAACAGTAGGTAGATGTTCATGGCTCAATCATCAAACTGAAATGTTCTTCATGTTTGTCTCATTTGAGCTGAGCCAAACACAAACATAACACAAGAACAGATAGATGAGCTGAAAACGAGCTTCCCATCATAGTTAAAATTGTAAAATTTCACATATAGTTTTCGTAAAATATTAAAATTCTAACTAGAAATTAAGTCCAAAGTTTATTTTTCGTATAAATTCCAGGTAAAGTTAAAAGGTTTGATCATGTATTACATTATACTCACCCAATCAGTTGTGCTAACATGGTTGCCTGCATAAAACTCTATAAACGTAACTCAGCGAGCTTATACGATCTGACCCAAAAATAAACATGCATTTCCCATTTTTAGCTGGCGTGGCTTTATGACCCAGCTTGTGTTCAGCTCATTTAGATCTCGAAGCAATCGTGCTCGAGCCCTTCCACCCGTGTTTCTGACCCATAGTGAACCAAAAGTAGCCTCATCCAGTTGAGTCATATTGTTTTATCTTTTAGACCAAAATTGAGGCCTGGTCGACCCGGTGCGGTTCGATATGATATAAACAAGTTTGCATCTGGATCCACTGGGTTGAATCAGGTTCAATCTGATCCACACCCGTTTGGCCAAACCTTATAATGGGAACCGTCCATCTTCATGTTCACAAGGGGCCAGTGCCATAAAGACTGGGTTCGGCGTGGCTGTCTTGCATAATTGACCAAGCACCAAATTTATGGCAGGAAAGACGGTGCGTTATAACTTTAAGGTTCTTACGCCATATTTATAATTATAACAATAAAATAATAAAAGCAAGGCTGACTGAATTCATTGGGTGAAAGAAAAAGAGCCTAAAACGAATACACACAAACACACACATCATGTGTGTGCTCGTGCCTGCGTGCGCGTGTGTATGTGAAAGCATCTATCTCTAAATACCATGACTTTAAACTCTTGATACCCGGATACAAGATGCATGCAATTACTCCATTTGAAATGAAATTTGAACCGCATGCGAGGAAGGATTTCTTGGGTGTAGTCGATAAGCAATGCATCGAAGACTGGCAAAGAAGAGTCTTTGCTCGTTCGACCATAGCATGTCAAAGATTAATGAACGTCAGTAGCTTGTTTTTATTTCGACAAAGACCACCAAGCAAAGAAACTTTAGTAGCTTGTTTGACACAAAGCCTTTGTGTGCGTCAAAGACTCGCAAAGGCTTGCAAAGCAGAGTCGTACGTCAAAGACCGGCAAAGAGCTGCTAGAAACAGCTACATGGTATTTGAGACTAGCTGCTTCCACTTTTGATGTGTATATTGTAGATGTGAATTTAATTCCAAAGTTTATGTAGAGACTCGAAATTCAATTAGCAAATACAAGTGCGCGAGCATGCTAGTTAATTTGCTCAAACTAGCAAAGATAATTTTTTGACTTCTTTGGCGATTATGGGTAAGTGAGTTCTTTTCGACGTAGGCCTTTTTGAAACGATGCTCAAGGGTCAGTCTAGACACTTAGAAAATTGTCTTAGGATTCGGTATGTTTTTAAAATAAGTTTTCAATTGAAAAACCTTTTCAAAATCGTGTGATCTTTCATTTGATAAAATTTCAGGTTCAAATCTGAAAAATAGAAACAGTTTTGTTTCCAGCAATAGATGTTTATAATGTTTTTTTTTGTATTTTTCGGATTTTCAAAAATCCTAAAAAATTTAACTGAGATAGAAACATGTGTTGAGTATTGGGAGATTTTTATTTTTGTTTTTGTTTATAAGGATAAACATAATTAAATTATAGAAGTTCTCAGGCTTGGAACTCGAGACAAATCCTGTGATAGAAATACAAAGGCTTTAAAGAAATGCCTGTATCTCAGTATGTCAACCTTGGATTTTTCTGAAACTGGTCAAGTTAGAAATATATTAGAATCACCTTTGGAAAAGACTATTTTCAGAATTTTTGGATCATTTCATACAAAGTTAAGGGACTTTTACCCAAGATATGTAGTGCAGATAGGTTGTGTCTCAGTTTTTATTCGGTTTTTTCAATTTTATTCACGACCTTGCCTAAATCTAAAATTCTTGCAAATTTTATAGTGTTTGCCTGTGTGTGATTGAAGTGTGTATTGATTTTTAGAATTTTGTGTTTACGAATTTGGGCTGAAAAAATCAATGATGAGATAAATGTTGAATGGTAAAAAGAGAGTTTTCTGTTTTAAAAGTCTAATGAATACATCCGATTGATCTTTAATGGTTTATATGATCATTCAAAAAAAAATTCGGTTGAGGACTTTATTCTATAAGAGAGGAAGTACAATAATTAAGAGAAATTATCATATAGCTTAAGTATAGAAGAGATGAGAGAATATAAGTTTACAATGTCTATTGAGGTAGAAGCAACCACAAATCAAAATAATCGTAAACGATTTTACCTTTGCTCTTGGGTGAAAATTTACAGTACCTCTCCTCAAATATTACAATGATTTGGAGACAAATGCTCCTTAATTATAAATTGAATTGAAAGCAATTGAAGAAAGGAAAGAGAAGGGAAGAAAACCGACCTTGATTGAAGACCTTGGAATGACTTGAAAACCGATGGCTTGGGGGGCAGCACCTCCACTTTGGGGAACGATTCTTCCTTCTTCCTCTCCTCTTTTCTCTCTGTCTTTGTTGGGATTTTCTCCCTTAATTTTTCTTTAGGTTTCTTCTTGAGTTTTTCTTACTTTGCCTCCTTTTGATAACCCCTCAAGGCCTCTATTTATAGATTTCAAGGGAGGCCTCTAAACCCTTCCATGGGTTGGGCATGAAACTTTATATTTGGCCAAATTTTGATTAAATCTACTTTAAAAGGTACTGATCACATGACTCACATGGGAGCACGTGGATGGTCCCCATTTTTGTCAAGGATGAGTCTTGGTGCAACCTTAGGCTAGGTGCAATGCAACCTGCCCCTTGCTTGGCTTGATTTGGTGCGGTATTGCTTGTCGCTCATGGCTAGGTGCAGCTCGCCACTTTGGTGCATGAGTAAGCCCTTGAATTAGCCACTCAATCATTGCTTTTACCTTGAATTTGACCCTTCTTGGCTTGATTTAGCCCGTGACTTTATTACATAGCCTTCTTGGTGTCACTTTTGACTCGACCTTGATCTTGATATGTCTTGGCCGGTTTGGTGCACCCTTTGACTTTTGAATTTGAATTTCACTTGGGATTCTTGATGTGGCCCTTTCTTGGTTTGAACTTGCCTTGGGCTTGGTATTGTACCCATTTTTTACTTGATTTGATTTGATCCTCTGTAGGTGTTTGAGTTATTATTCTTTAAACTCCATTTCTTCTAGGTGATTATTTGCTTTCATCCTAACCTTCAAGAATTTTGTGTTGCTTGATTATCTTTTCAGTTAATATTTATGGTTTCAAATATTTCATTTTTCATTATTTAAAACTATTTCATTTAAGATATAATTGAAAACATTGAGTTTTAACAAAATCTTCAAATATTCTTTTTGAAAAACAACTGAGTCTCATTCACAGTATTTGTTTGCATGGGTGACTTGCTTTCTTTCTATGAGTTAGTCTTTAACGTTTCAACCATTTTAACCTTTTGTTGGGTTTAGGATATGTGACCACTTTATCCCTTTTGATGTGCGCAGGGTCTCAAACCTCTTTAACTCTTGAGTTTAGGGCTATAGAGTAAGACATTCTCGATCGGGCGAGTTTTTGAGGTTTGGTTTTGGATTTGATTTGGTTTTGAATTTCAAAGGTTTTTATAATTTTATAAATTTAATATTTTGCAAATATTTTGTGGGTTTGGTTTCCAATGTCTCCTTTCTATTTGTTTCTTTGAAAAACTTGTTTGAAGCCATTATTTCCTTGAAGGTAATCATTTGAAAAAGTAGAATCCTGTCAATTTGGCCTTAAGGGCAAAGTAGTCACTTTTTTGAGTTTTTATCAAAATTTATTTTTTTTGAGATGAGTGTAATGTATCCTTATTTTGAGGCTCCTACAAAATTTTGGCACAGAAATGAGTTCGTTTAATGTGTCTTTATTTGAAAACCCTTAAAAGACCCATAACCACATTTTTCTTGAAAAAAACAAAATTTCTAAAAGATCAAATCTTTTGATTTTTTTTGGTGTTTACATATATTACATTACATGAAAGTGGAAACCGCTAGCACTAGATCCCACGCATTTAGCTTTTATGAGAGAGAGAGAGAGAGTGAGAGAGGAATGTCACAAGTATCGCAAAGAATATTGCTAATTTCTTGCTGCAACTTTTAGAATTCGAAAACATTCTTTGTGATACTTTATGACATTTTATTGGTGGTGAGATAATGAGAACCTTGGATCGAAGATATTCATGATCTTCTGTTACTTTGCTTCTGTTGTCATCAAGAATGACTCAATTCACGACATTGGCGTGTTCCTAGTGGAAGGCATTCGTGAAGTGATGGTCATGCTAGAAAATGTAGACCTCCATTGTGAGAGGGTTCAGAGATGGCTCAAGGGCTGGTTATGAGTCCTTGGGAATCCATCTAAGCGTATCCAAGTGCTTTTACCATTGCAAGCCCAGGTAACTCGTGATATAATTGTTGAGGATAGCAACAACATAGAAACCGAGCGATGACCAATATCTCGTTCAAAGCGAGAAAAGTTGTTACAAATAGCTAAGGCTAAGTTACAACTACTCCCAGAAAAGAAATGAAAGTAAATGACTAATATTGGTTGGGTGATGAATGCCTCAACTGGTCTATGTCCTTTTCATTTATAGAGTTCTTGAGGTAACAACATGTAAGTCGCCCCTTCATTTTTGGTAGCATGTTCCTTAGCTTTAACTTCCCGTTACCTTGTTCCCGCTTACCACTATTCCTAAGAAAGAAATGAAAGTAAAGAACTGGTATTAATTGGGTGATCTCAATGCCTCGATTTGTTAGCTTTAGCTTCCCATTACCCCGATCCCATTGCTCTAGCACTATGAAGACAGACCCAATCTTTCTTTGTTGCCAGTTGTCGTAGAATACCTCCATCTCACTACTCTAGCACCTTGGATGCTATGTTGCCAAAAAAAAAATTGACATATCTCTTTGTGTGATTTTTGAGATTCTCCTCTTTTTGAAATCTCATGTTATGGCTTATAAACGTCTCCTTCTCTCTATTTTGCTTCCTTTTGTTGATTTTCCTTCTACGGTTTGTTTCCTATGTCTCTACGATTTCCATGGCTTCCAACTCCGATGCCAATGCTGCCTTGCCCCCACTTACTGCTTCAACAAAAGGACTCAAATTTTCATATTTTTACTTTTTCTTTCCATGACAAATTCATAATGTCTCGGTGCTCAAAGTTCATTCGCTCATAGACATTCAACAATCAGCTTTACATTAATTGTCTTGATCATATCAAAGAGCAAAAGTAACATTTGTGGGTGGAATGATGCATCACAATCTCATCATGTTATCTTGCCTAGCTATTCACTTTAATAGCCACCTCCTGTATTCTGGTTGTGTCAAAAAACCCAAAAAGCAAGCAAGGAATACAGGAGGTGGCTATTAAAGTGATGTGCCCAATAAAATTAGATGTAAATGCTATCACCGGCTTGCTGATCGATGGAATCAATCCCACCTTGCTAGTGGATCAATAGTTTGCCCTCCCTAAACTTTTGTTGCAACATTCTTGGGATTATTTTATTTTTCAATATTTGGGCACCGTTTGTCAGACGAGGAACACCATGCATTTCTGCTGTTGTGGTTCTGCTTATTCATTGTTTGCCTCCATAGCACCAAGGTTAATAGCAAATTTTTGTGGTACATTTCAATCATTATGTCTAGTATGAAGCTATTGCTTGCCTCCTTTTTGGCCATAGTATATCACTCAACAAACTTTGCTCTTGAAGCTCTCTAGGGAGACGACCATCTCACTTAGAGGTCCAATGTAGTTTTTTATAGCTCTCGATACATCTATATTTTTCAAAGTTTGATTTCTCCATATGCATCCCCAATTGCTCATATCTAACTCACTAGGTGCCTCATTATGCCAAACCCTCCCGTAACTATTCCCCTTAAGGACATCGTTACTCGATGTTTGACCACCTATGACTGGCATAAGGGTGATTTTCTTCTCTTGTACTATGAGCCACCCTATTCTCCAACTACCATTGATTTCATCTAATATCTGTATCCTCTTGGTGTGTCAAAGAAATTTTTCTCAAGATTGTTATTTTGCAGGTCATCATGTCTCTCGTGGTTCAATTCAATTGTAGTCGAACCTTATTATTCTTATCGCCTCACTCAATAACTAGGGTTCTAACATGGTTTGCTTGTCATTGTTCATCTACCAATTGGTAAGTCAATGGAAGCAAAGGATGTGCCTCATGTTTCACTCCAATTTCTAGACAACTACTCTTGCCTTGCAAAAACCTGTCTTTTTTTCATTTGGTGGACTAACTACAGCATGAGCATGCTACCTCTACCAACCAATTATTAGTCTAGACTCATTGACTATGGTAAGGACTCAACCACCAACAATGATCTCATGTCGTCTCATGCTATGTTCAACCGCTCTCAAAAGAAACTTGATGGTCAGGATCAAAATGTTTCTTGCACTCCGAAAGCAAAATGAGATTGGAGAGCAAAAATGCATCTCAAATGTCTCCAAGCTCTATTTCTCTTGAGGACTTATTTAGGGATAGCATCTTAAAGAACTCACTCCTAATATGTCTTCTTTGGATTTCTCATGCATGTCTCCCTTGAATCACTTATGTATTAATATTCTTTCTTGTAGAGTTCATATGTTTGAGATCTTGACCTTGAAGTTCCTCTTGATTGGGACACTATGACTTCATGCAGTTTGCACATCCTCTTGATTGGGACACTATGACTTCATGCAGTTTGCACATCCACCAAGTTTCAAAGATTTCTAAATATTGTTGGTCATGATGTCCTAATTACCCCTTCACTAACTTGCTCTAGGATATACTCTCTTTCATGAACAATCAGCTTGATAGAGATTTATGTTATGATATGTATACCTTCGAAGTATTTCTTCATGCACTTTGTCAAATTTATGGGAAGGGGCTCTTCTCCAAGCTTGGCTAGAAAAGTGAATGAACCTTTCAACATTTATGCAAAAGTTGAGGCTCACTTCCTTGGGAAGACTTTGGCCCAAGTCTAGCTTACTTCTAATGCTAATTGACAAGAATGTATTCATTCCTTCTCGAACCAAGTTGCCTCAACTTCCTCAGCTCAAAGCAAGTTATCTACTAAATTTGAGGGAAACAACCTCATGCATTCGAGACATGGAGGGTATTGAGTTGTCTATTAGGATTGAGATTGAGAAACTCGAATGACAAATTCATTGTCCATTATAACCGTTGTAGGGAGCTCACAATGAGGTGTCTCGAGCAATATCATATCTCAATGTCCTCGAGTCCCAAATGTCTACTGTTGGCGAAGTAGAGGTATGATTGACTTGATAGCTAGCTCAGGAATTGGAGGAATTGCAAGCCCTAATAGCTCATTGCTAGGAACTTGAAGAGGATGCCCGACTTAACTTTACTCGAGCTAACAGTCTTGAGGAATATTGGGTGCCACTAAAGAAGGCCTTTCGAGGGATTTAAGGGGTATTATTGTGGAGGCATAAGGACTTTAAGGGTATGTTTGCAATAAGGGAACATCATCTAATTGATCATTATATCTTCTATAGGTGCTTATTTATAGCACACTTTCACTAGTGGTACTTTTGTCCCTCCTTTTTATTACTGTAAGGTTTTGAATGTCGATGTTATTGTCTTTTTGTTTTATAATGTTGCATGATGATTATGTCAGAGTTGAGCTCAAAATCATGATTGGTGATTTGTAAAGACATTTCAAATTGACGTGTATAAAGATGTCAATTAATCTTCTTCGTGCCTATCATCCTTTTCAAACTTCTCTTGTTTCTTCTATATACACCTTCTTCTTTCTCGTTTTTGCCTCACTTCTGTGCTTTGTCTACTTCTCTAATGGCTTTGATAGCCTGCAAAAAGAAGAAAGTTTCTTCATTCGAGTTCATTCTGCTACCGATCTCAACTTCAGGGCACCACGCTTTTGCACTCATAAAAGGCAAAATCATATTACTTTTGAGCCCATTGTTCACCCATTGTCATGGCACAAGGATCCTATATGAAGTCATTGCCCCAATAATCCTTCTCATTTATGTTTATTGACCGGTGCAACCACTTCCCTAAAGAGTTCCATAGGTGGCTAAAATCTATCGAGGAATACATCTAGTAGCTTAAACGTTTCATGTATGGAAATGACTTATGTCGATAGAGTATCTACAACCTCATTGAATACTTGTGGCTCATCTTTCTCATGGACCTCAACCTCATGTTTAGCTTCTTGGGCTTTTGAACTATCAATATCAATTGCTTTGTCCTCAAGTAAGGCTTGATTGGTCCCACATCATTGGATGTGCATGCTAACATAAATCTCCCCTATGGAGGTCATGAGTTTCAAGCTCTCAGTCTTCCTTGTTTTTGTTTCTCCTTCAACAGGTAGAATCTCTCATCTAAGGGGTTTGTTTATTGAGGCAAACCCTTGGCAGACAAGGGATGTAACCTTATGAGTATGCTAGTTTTTTTGTATTGGCTTTATAGATTTATCATTTGTCTATGCAGCATTTATCAAAGAGTATCATTCCACTGTTGAGGCCTTTATTTCCAGCCATTGCTTTCATTTTTGTTGATTGTTCATCAATACTCTATGCAAGGGTATTGAGGTTTTTATTTCTCACCTCATCAATGAGAGACAATCGAATACTACCTTGGGTCCCTAGTGGTTTCTATAATGATATATTTACTTATATTTTCCCATATGTACAATGCTACCATTTTGAGCTATCTTGAACATCTCATCTACCATGAATTTTTTGTGGGTGGGGTACTTTTGAGGCTATAGTTGTGTACTAACGTATTATCAATCTTTCTTAATAGGCTTCTTCACTAGAAACATGTGAATAGCCTCAACTTTTTCCTACTAGGGCTCAACAAACTTGTGACTTAATATTTCTTAGAGAAATTGTTTGCTTAGTATATATGAACCCCTGATTGACGTTGACTCCTTTGTGCTCGAGAGCTATTAAATGAGGTTGGGAAGTCGTCATCATCCTCCAACGGAATAAGGGCTAAGGGATATTATTCCCAATGCTTGGCTCAATAGTTTGTGCTATTCGAGGGAAATCTTGTCCTAATATATTCTAATTTCTTCTTTATGGGAGAAAGCATTGATTCAAAGTTTGAAGTTGGGAAAGTCGTCGAAGCCAACCACCAAGTGGTGGAGAAATTCCTTCTCAAATTATTTACCTAGAATCTAGGGATGATGAGTATGTTTCACGAGTGGTGGTCAATATCAACCTTGGTAATTTTTGATAAGGAACTGAAGGATTTTATCTGGCTTTTCACCTGTTTGACTATTGATAGGTCAAGCTTATTGTCTCTACCATCTTTTGGCCCCACCAAGCCTCCCTCAAAGTACTGAAAAGGTTAAAATAATCCGATATTCTTCATAATATTTCTTTCTTTCACCCTCATTTGCATTTCTTTGGGTTTCCAAATGGATTTACCATCTAATTCACTCTCTTTTCCTCATAGGGTCCTATATTCGTGATAAAGGGGAGGAAGAGGATGCAGACTATTCCGTAGTCATGGATACTCATTTAGAGGGTAAATTCTACTCTTGTATTTTGTTTTGTTGCCTACATTTGTGTTACTAGATCACCATTATGAATATTGCCCTTGATAGATGGATGCATTATATGAGGTCAATCCTTCTAGGGTTGCTCCAGTCAAGTTGGTTCATAACCCCATCTTGACAACTTCTTTCAATGTTGAATTTATACAGAAAAATCATATAGTTGGGAATCGAGCAGTTGAGATGTCAGCTATGGTAGATCTAGCTTTGATTATGGAGCTTTGTGAGATGGTGTTGGACACAGACTTAATTAGTGCAGACATCCCTCTTGAGGCCTCCATCAAACCCTAAGTTGAACTCCTTGCCACCGCAGAGGATGCTTGCATAGGTCTAGAGCTTCATACAATGATTGTATCTGGTGAATTCTCTAATAATACTTATATTGAGGGACTTCCAACATCTACCCCTGTGGAACCCTCATCATGCATCCTTCCTAAAGGGACAATCGTGTTCAATGTTCAACCTTGTATCATGGTTCTTCGAATGGGCTCCAATATTGCCTTCGAGTCTCCACTAGTTGAAGGAAATGTTCCTACTGACTCTGGGGCTTCTAAAGATTTGACTTAATGAGTCATTAGGAACCAAACTTGACTATCCCTCCAAACATAGACACTTCCATTGTCTCATCTTTTGAGGCTACAATTTTCTTTAAGACCATAAACGTTCAAGAGATTAGCGAATGACTTGGCAAGGATAAGATTCCTCTTCTCGCATTGTACTTGTGCCCTTCAATACCATTGAGAGTAGACTAGAGGGTGTTTTTGAGAAAGTGTCCAAAGCCCTTTATCTAGTTGTTGCTTAAGTAGACTAATAGGTTGTGACACTAAGCATGAAGATGAAGCCTCTACCTCTATCTTGGCTAAAGATGGGGTATCATTGCAAAACACATTGTCTTAAAGTGGACATAGATTTTTGAACAACCCTCTAAAACTGCCTAGAGTGTTTAGCATGCAATCACACAGTGCCGCCATCGACTCGATAGGTTTGCTAGAGCCTAATGAAGATAATTAGAAGTCAATTGATTCACATTTCAGTAAACCAAGAACGCTTGAGGGACATCCAAGTGAAATTGGATCACCTTGCAACATGTTGTCTAGAGGTAGAGGCATTGGGTTGCCCGGCTACATGAGAGAATTAACTATTGTCATCAAGCTTGCGAGACAATGTTAGCTCTTGGGAACGTATTTTTTGATGTGTCTCAAGAGGAAGGCAGGGTAATGTCTCACCTCATATCTTTCAATGAGTAACAAATATCCCTCTTTAAACTGTTGGTAGAACCTCATGCTAATTATGAAGAAAAGTTGATGAAAATCGAGGATCTCGAAAAGGCCTATACAAAGTTCATTTTGATGAAGTGAAATCAAATGATCTTCTCCTGGAATTGAATGACAATTATCAATGACAAGCTTTTTTGTTACAAAAGTCTGTATGCTTTTAAAAGAGGCTTTTTTTTAGGTTAGATGTTTAGCCTCTAATTATCTTATTATTTGATTGTTTTAATTCTTTTTTATTCATTAAATAAATTGACCTTCCCAAATTGACGGGTTTCAAATATTTTCTATTAATATTCTTACTTTGTTCTTCTCCCTCTATTTATGTTAGCTTATATACATCTCCAAATAATGCCTTGATCAAAATGTAAAGTCCTTTCCAATTCAGGAACCACTTACCCAATTGAGGATCTTTTATTGGCATTGGTAGAGTTTCTTTCTATAGTAAATCTCTTTCTTGAAATCGCTTATGCCGAATGTGTTGATTATATACTCTAGTCACTTTTTGCTTATTTACCAATAGGTTCTCTAGGGTCATTAGACTATAAATAGTCGCCAGACTATAAATTATTTTGTTTGGTCACACTCAATGACTTAACATTGACTTTTGTGATGTCTTGTTTGTAGGTCAAATGAAATGATATAAATTTATTCCTGAGGTCTTCGAATTTTGGTAGGCCCACCAGACCTCAGATAAGGTCTCATGCCATTATCATGGATTGTCCTTAAGAGACTTCTTGATCAAGTTAATGATTATCCTATTAGTGGTCTTAGCCTATCTATTTGCTTGTGCATAATATGGTCATTGAATGCACTAATTTGGTACCAAAGTTTTCAACATAGGACATCAACTTTTCACTGATAATGTTGTTCCTTGATCGACAACTATAGTTTGGTGTAATGTGGAGGCAATATATAATATAGTCATTTATAAACTTGATCACATCATCATTCGTAACCATTTTCACATATAGGACTTCAACCCACTTAGTGAAATACTTAGTGGACACTATAATGAATGAATGACCTTTAGAGGATTTCGGATGTAGCTTTCCAATCAAATCTATGATCCAACCTCTAAATGGTCATAGTTTGATTATTGAGTTGAGTTTTGAAGTTGGTACGCTTTATAAAGGAGCATGGCGTTGATAGTGCTAGCACCATTTCACATAGTTGATGCAATCTAAGTGCATTGTGGGTCAATAGTACCCATGGCGGTATACCAACTACTTCATCTTTGGCTCAGATCGATCTACTTCGTAAATCCTTTCATGAAGCTCAACCATTAATTTTTGAGCATCTATATTGCATAGGCATCTAACTAGTGGTCCTAGATGGTTACGCTTGTCGGGGTCACCATCCAATAAGATGTAATTTAGTACTCTTTGTAGACCTTCATATTGACTTTACCATATGGTTCACTTAAATATTGTACTAACTCAATGTGCCAATCATTGTGCGATGCCACTTCTTCAATTTACTTTCCTATTATAATTATTAGAACCTAGACTATATACATTGGTTCGAAGTCCAAGGTAGATGGGGCTAAGCCGTTGACGATATCATTATTATCTCTAGCAATATATGAACCAAAGGACTCGCTAAGTATTTCTTCATGCTTTTAAAGGGTATTTATTGCTTAGGTCCCATATTGATTCCTCGATATCCTTCAATTTGAGCAAGGTAGTAAAATGTGTCATTTTCTCTATGACATTGGCCATAAAACATTGTAAGTAGCTGACCTACTCAATGAAACATCTAGGCTATTTCTTACTCCCGGGCAGTCATGAGTCGATGATGGTTTTGGCTTTATTTGTATCAACTTTTATTTCCTAGTTGGTACTTGAAAACCAAGAAAATGCCCTTCCTTAGACTCAAGAACTTACTAGTTCCCATACCAACATCTGTTAGAGGGTAAATATGGATGAAATTTGGCTCCTCTCTTTGGTTTGGGCTATTGAATTAAGATCCTCCCCCTTCTAGAGGTAATATTGGCCGAGTAGGGACTTGCACTTATTGTCCCCTGAGCAAAATTACATTACTCATTTTGACCATTTTCTCAATAGCAAAACCTCAAGTTGTTCGAGGTAGCTGTTGACTACTTGAAGTTGTTCATCCATATGTGACCTTTTGTGTAGGCAATAGTTTAGCCTGATCGAATGTGAATCCTCTAAGAATTGGTTTACATGATTTCACATCATCTAGATCCTTGGGTATGGTGATTGGATTCACCCAAGGTGAATAGAATAATGCCTCAGTGACATAGACGTCAACCGCAAAAGAATCCTCGTGAGTGTCTACCACCTCAGTTGAGTCTTTCATCCATAACATGAGTTTTTGATAGAGCATCAAGGGAACACAATAATTTACCTGGATCCAGTCCCTCCAAAGGAACAAGGAGTACCAACTTTTCCTCGAGGTGGTCGCTAAAGGGCTACAAAATCAAGAGACCCTACTAATTGGTCAGACTTTGGGTACCTTGATCAGCAAGGTCTTACATCTTTGGTCTAAAAACTACCATGACTTCAGGGTGGGGTTGTCGGTACTATCGGATACTCCCGTCTAGTGTGTGTTCACATGAACTGCATAGTATCAAAGGATGTAGTCATCTTACCGAGTGTGCCAAAAAATGTCTTGTTATTAAGACCAACCCAATTCATGCGACACTAGCGTGATCCTATTGAAAGATGTTTGTAAAGTGCGGGGCATGACGGAGAACATTGACCTCCGTTCTCAAAGAGTTTGGATATTTAGGCAACGGTTGTGAGTCCTTGAGAATATGGTTGAGTGTATCTCAATGCTTTCAACATTATAGGCCTGAGTAGATTGTGATGTAGTTATCGAGGATAGTAACAAGATAGAAGTTTAAGCAATAACCACTATCTCATTCATGGCGGAAAATTTTGTTGCAGATAGCTAAGGCTAAGTTATACTGTTTGGAGGAGGAAAGACATAAAAGTAAAGGACTGATATCGATTGGGTGATTGATTCCTCAATTGGTCTATGCCCTTTCATTTATAGAGTTCTTGAGGCTGCAATAAGTAAGTTGCTCCTTCATTTTTGCTAGCACGTTCCCTAGCTTCAACTTCCCATTACCTTGTTGTCGCGGCTCTAGCATTGTGAAGATAGGCCAAAATCTTCTTTTATTGCCCATTGTCATTAACCATCCAAAATGCCTCGACTCTCTTCCACGTAATGGACCAGCTCGCACCTAATGTTGGGTACCTCAGATTCTACCCATGTTGCCTAAAATTTTTACATTACCAACTTCACATATGGATTAATGAGAAGTGATAATCATTTGAGAATATTGTTATGCCAACCATCACACCCAAGCGCTCAATCAAATTGAAGCTTATGAACCCATGAAATGTGTCTATATATGAGAGAGAGAGAGAGAGAGAATGTGGCAAATGCGCACACCCATTTATGCCCAAACATCCTTAAAGATCTCAACCATTTGATCTTTCATATCAACGATTGTTATTTGAATTAAAAAAGTAAAAGAGGATTATTGTACTTTTTGCAAGTGCATTAATTGCACCTCATACTATTTTGTTTTCTGCTTTAAAGATCTCAACTCTTGATCTTAAAGACCAAACTATTGCGATTTTTAAAGCGATTTGAGAATGGTTGAATATGTTTATCGACTATGTTATTATTATAGTGATTGAATCCTATCCACTACTAATGTTACCCACTTATGCCGGACTATTACTTTTCAAGAGCATGAGCATAATATCAATGTCTTACTGACTTTTAAAAAATGTTTAAAACTTTTTAAATTACATTCATGTCATCGAAAAGCAATAGGTGAGCATGAGTGACAAGTCATTGATGAACATGATCCGATTTTCCTAATTTATGTTCGTATATATATTTATATATATGTGCACATATATATATATATATTTATATGTACGTATAATATATATATATATATATATATATATGTAGATACATATATATACACACATATATATGTGGGAGGTTCGAGACTTCAGTTCATGCTTGACAAAATTCATGGTAATTCGGATTGTTCAGTCGAAGAGATGGATTGTTCAAATAAAAAAGTAAAAGTTGCATTTTGGAAAAGCAAAATGTAATAGTACAACTTTTACCTTTTCACTTTTTGTTATTTTGATTTTAACCATCCATCTCTCCGATTGAAAGGTTCATAATGGCATAGAGTGTCTACCATGAATGAGAGTTTATAAACTGTCATTATCTTTTTTTGTCTCTCTCTCTCTCTCTCTCTCTCTCTCACACACACACACACACACACACATATATATATATATATATATATATATATATATATATATATATATATATATATAACTTATATTATGGTGATATAACATGCTCGCATATCCAAACAACCATCTAATCTAAGACGTAAATTGTAAAAGGTTAATGAAGTAAAAAGTAGAAGTATATTTTTTATTTTTTGAATTCAAATATCAATAATCTATCTTCTAAATCGGTTCATTGAAATTTGTTTGGATATACAAGAATATAATGTTGCTAGCATATATCTATGATGCCCCAAGCATTCGAATCACCCAACGGGATAGACATTCATGACCAGCATCTAATCATCCCAATTAGACAAGTATTCATGAAGGTTACAATGGTTCAACGGAAGCCTAAGACACAACGAATGCAAAGGGAGTAAGGGAGGCAACGAGGAAACTCAAATAAAAGCAAAATGATTGTATGAATAGTAAAAGGTGTGTAGCCTACAACATGATTACAACTTAGAATGTTGGACTCTTATTAAGTATGAAAGCAAAAGGTGCCCCCTATTTAAAACAGGACTCAAGACTTGCCAAGGTATTCCCACATAGGGGTCAGGTTACATAATCATCAGTAAAGTTCATTGACAATGGGTCACATTTCCCCTACCTAAATGGTTGACATCGATAGTAAGACAACATGCAAATGGTACTCTTATATCTGTTTTGGGAATTGGCGTATTGTCAACTTCTTCTCCCAACTTGCTTAAGCTTCATTGTATCCTTTTCACTTGACCAAGTAGTGCATGATGTGTCCACTTTTACCTTTCATATGGTCAAAGATTTGTTCCACTTTCTTAGCTCTTGGTGTCCTTAAGGGTGTATGAAGGTACTCACACCTGTTGCTCACATTGATGATAAGATTCAAATGGATGTAGTCTAAATATCTTCTTTGTACACTCAATTTTCTACATCTTTAACATTGGTATAGGGACCATCGTACTTACAGATCAGTCTGATGTGTTGGCCATGAAAGATTTGTATTAGCTTTGGATACATTTTCACAAGTACTTTCTCACTGACTCCAAATTTGATAGCACACATCTTAATGTTTGTCCACTTTTTTATACGCTTCATTGTCTTCACAAGGAGTATGTGGGTAAATATCATGTTGCTCTTATATATCAGCACAAAAGGTGCATGTGATAAAAGTTTTGCCTTCATATTATGTTTCTAAAGTATGTGGGGTTTGTGGTTGATATCCTATGGCCATCTCAAAGGTTTTTTTTTCAATAGACTTGTTGCGATGCATATTATATAAGAATTGAGCAATATCAAGTCATTCGGTATGGTCTTCTTAGTTGGATCTTACATAGTACCTTAGATAATCCTCAATAAAGTATTCATTCACTTATTTGACCATCCGTTTGAGGGTGACAACTTGTAGAGGACTTCCAACCAAGTAAATGAAAGGTTTCTTGCTAAAAGTTACTAGTAAAGTGTGTATTTCCATCACTAATAATATTCGCCAGTAGTTCCCAATATTTGACAATATTTTTGATGAAGAGTTTTGTGACACGTTCAAGAATATAGTTCATAGGGTCTGCCATAAACACTCTATACATAGAAAATCTATCCACCATTATGAAGATAGATTGGTATCTATTGGACTTCAACAGATTTAGAATAAAATCCATCGAGATGCTTTCTTACAATTACTTGGGTATTGACAAAGGTTCCAATAATACTATTGGACATTGGTTATCAACCTTGTTTTGCTGATAGATTAAACATGTATGCACATAGGTCTCGATGTCAAATCCCATCTGAGGTCAATAATAAGCACATTCCACCAAGGCGAGTGTTCATTACATCCTAACATGCCCTGCCCATGGAGAATTGTGGCATTCTCATAGAATATCTCTTCTCAATTTGCCTTTGAGATGTACGTAGATACGTTCACCTATAGTCAATAATAATTTGTCCTATTGCGAGAAGTATCTGATTTTAACACCACCAACCAAGTTCTTCAAGCCGGCATGGATGTAGTCAAGAAGATTGCTCCAAATTTGATAAGAACATTCATTACTGATAGCTTGGATTGTAATAATAAGATTCAACTTTTGACTTAAAGCATCAGCAATAGTGGCCTTAGTTTAGTTGGATTGTAGCAATAAGAATATCACAACTTATGCTAGTTTGAGTTTTTTTCATCATAGTCGCTAGCCTTCAAGTATAATTCCATCATGTACAAGAAATTCTCCAGTACATATACATCACAACCACCCACAAGGGCCTTATGTTAATGAACCTTATACATCAGGAACGTGTTGCTCCCAACCATTCTTGTGACTATTGTCATTTACAAACTAGCACTCAACTTCCTTTAATCGAGCCAACATCTAAACTTAAGAATTCTCTAAAGTTTTTCTCTTTGAAGATAATGCATCAACTCTTTCCTCGAGCTTCTACAAATGAGCAGTCTCAGTCCGTTAGAAGCTGGTTCCAAGTGCTTGAAATGCTTATTCGTAAGGTTGTACAAGTTCTTGCAAACTTTTGTGTGCTAAGATCTTGTATTATGGAGTGCAACTCTACTAACAATCTATCAAATCCTTTTACAGTACATGCAAAAGTAGAATCAAGATGGACTATTGAATTTTAGAGCCTAGTAAGCCACGCGTCGACATCAGGCATGATACTTGATACCACATCAACATGGTCGGCCATTGGTATGGTTTTAGACTTCTCTTTTCTGTGATAAATAGGGTTGTCAACCATCTCATTGTCAATGACCATCAACTTCGACATAGGAAATGTTGACGAGCATCAGTTACCTTTTGTTATCAATGCAAGATCCCACACTCAACACAACCTACTCTAATAGCAAAGTTGTCATATCCCAAGCATTAAAATCACCCAATAAGGTCACACTCGTTACTAACATCTAGTCATCTTAACTAAACAAGCCTTCACAAAGGTTATTATAGTTGAGTGGAAGCTTAAGGCCATGAATGCAAAGGGAGTCATGAAGAGAAGTTGAATAAAGCAAAGTGATTGTATTGATAGCAAAGGTGCATGGTTCATGGTACACATAATTTAGAATGACTCTTATTAAATATGAAAGCAAAGGGTACCCTATCTAAAGTAGAGCATAAGACTAAGTATAAGAGTATTCCAACATAGGGGATTGGTTACACAACCATTAGAAAGTTTATGATCGAAGAATCACATATCAATCTCTCTCTATATATATCCAACATAATTGTTCTCCTCATGGAAAGGCACTCACACAATAAAAAAATGCTCCTTATTTTTGTATCGAAACCACTTATTTATTAAACTTCTTGCTAATAACAAATTGGTTATTAGTTAAGCCACAATATGTAAGAGATGACAAGAATATAGATTTAACCATCATGTTAACATCAACTTACTTATGCAACATGATCGAACTCGATATAAAAATAAGGAATATTTTTTTATTGCATGAGTGCTTTTTCATGAGGAGAATGACTATGTTGGATTAAAGAAGGCATTTTTGGAGGATCTAGATAAGGTAATTTAAAGAATTCTACAAAGTGAAATGATTTGTTTGAGAGGAAATCTAAATAGATATGTGGGTAAAAAAAACATTAGGATATCAATGCACTTATGAAAACTATGACTTTGAGATTTAATTGAGGAAGGAGGAAGTTTTCAATTTTGCTTTGACATATGATCTTTTTATAGCTAATATAAATTTTAGAAAATGAGATAAATATTTAATTACTTGTAAGAGTGGCTTGCTATAAACAAAATTGATTATTTTACTTGTATGAGAAAAACTATATTATGTTGTAAGGATTGCAAAGTAATTCTAAGAGAAAGCTTAATTGCCTAACATTAACTTTTAGTTATGAATTTACAAGGACAAAGATGCAAAGAGTATATAGAGTTATTTAGAATAAATAGTGAAACCTCAAAATTGAGAAAAATATTATCTAAAAAGAAAAATCTCGAAGAAAATGCTTGGAATTATGTAGGTACACTTATGATATATTAAATAATATGATCACACATATTAAAAAAGTAACAAAAGATGGGTTAGGTAAATCTAAGGTAGACAGACCAACTCAAAAGGAAGCTTTGGGGTGGAACAAAGTAATGCATAATAAAATCAAAGCAAAAAGAGTATGTTACAAATTACACTATACCAATAAGATTTATGAAACTTGAGAAGCTTATAAAAAGACAAAGAAAAAGATGAAAGATGTTGTGTGTAAAGTAAAAGCTAAAACTTAAGAAAATTTATATAAAAGGCTCAACTCAAAAGAACGTGAAAATGATATTTTTAGGATAGTTAAGGCTAGAGATAGAAAAACTAAGAATATTTTTGTTTGTTAGATGCGTCAAAGATGAAGACAAAAAGATTTTAGTGGGCAAGCGATGATATTAAAAATAACTTAAAATTTTATTTTCACAAGCTTTTTAATATCCAGTACAACAAAGATACCTGAGGCTATTCACCTATTTTTTATAATAGGACCAAACAATATACCTACATAATTATGAAAAATCCTATGAGAGATATGTATCACTTGACTTAAAAGATTATTTAATAAAATATATAAAAACTAAAGATACGTGAGGAATGGAAGAAGGTACAATTATATTTTTTTACATGAACAAGGAAGACATCATTTCATAGATTATCAAAGTATTAAGTTGATGAGTTATACTATGAATTATGAAATTATAGGAAAGAATTATTGAATGTAGGTTTTGAAAAGTATCAACTCCAATAAAGAACCAATTTGGCTTTGTGCCAAGGAGATCTATTAGTGAGGCTATTCACCTATTAGATGTCTTATATAATGTTTTAGAGAAAAGAAAAACCTTCACATAGTATTTATTGATTTACAAAAAATTATGAAGGTATATCAAGAGATATTCTTTAGAGAATACTTGGAAGAGAGAGGTATTGACAAGTTGATTATCCAAAATGAAGTACCTTGATGTACATTATTTGTAGATGAAATTGTGTTAGTGGCGGAGTCTAGGGAAAAAGTTAATATAAAACTATAAAAGCAATATTAGAAATTAAAGATTTTTTACTTAGTAAAACAAAGATAGAATATATGGAATGCAAGTTTACATAGTTGGTTACTTCATGTAACATTAAAAAAAAAATGGCGCATATTATATCCCTCACAAGAAAAGTTTTAGATGCTTAGCACTAGTTATTTAAAGTGATAGAAAAATTGATTGAGATGTCATTCATAGAATTAATGCAAGTTGTTTAAGATGAAGAGGTGCATTAAATATTCTATGTGACAAAAAGATGTTGAAAGGTAAATATTATAGAATAACAGTTAGACTTGCTATGTTATATATAGTTATGAGTGTTGGGCGGTTAATCATCAACATGTGAAAAAGATATTCATGACACAAATGAAGATGTTGAGATGAATTTATAGTCATACAAGGAAAGACCATATTCATAAAGAGGTCATCAACAACAAATTAAGAGTGACGCCAATAAATGATAAAAATGAAGAAATATCATTTAAGATGGTTTGACACGTGGAAAGGTAATCAACGTGTGAGAAACTAGATGGTGAAATATTAAAAAAGAAGAGGAAGACCATAAATAATAAAGAATGTGAAACTTTAGTTGAGTTAACTGTTAGTAGAGCACAAGATTGGGTTCTATGGAAACAAAAAAAAAGTCCGTTCTGTGGTTGTATCGTGGCTATTAGAGTTGCTGCTTAGAATAGAACTTGGCTAGGAAAGTCGTGAATTGCGCACTAGGGACAGTGTCAGTGATGGACCTGCTTGTGGGCAAGGCGAAGCGGCTGCCTCAACAGAAATCCTACAAGACCCAAAATGGGCTCGAAAATTCATATGGATTGCATCGTCTGAATTTTGTCCAACAAACTTTGTCTCACCCCAAAAAAGTTTCTCGGTTTGCCACTGATGATTACCGAAATGTGCCCACGGCAATGTCCTGCAAAGAATCAGAGATTCGCAAATTCACGCCCTTCTACTTGGAGGAGTTTCTCTTGAGTTGATTTGCTGGGGCAGAGAGCATCAGTCTTTGTACATCTGCAAGAACACTTTCCCACCTTGAAGAAAAGGCATTTTTGTTAGAATAAAAGAAAACAAAGAGAAAAGAAAAATATAAAGACAACCTTAAAAAATTCAAAATAATTCAACCAATGGGATCAGGGCTGTACACTGTAACCGGGTTTGGATATCAAATGCCATCCTATATCCAAACTCCCAAAATCAGACTCCGAGTGAGAGTGACATTTTGAGCTGGTTTTGAAATATCAAGTCAACAAATCCATTAGCCTTTTCTTTTAATAAGAACACTGCGCATGTTAGGCTGACCAACTCTGTCAAAGGTGACGGTTCACCCCAGCCAGTCTCAAGCAAGCCCACATAAAAAAGGAATGTAGCCGTAGGTAGCTGACATCGAAGGTAAAACTTTGTTGGATTTCTTATTAAATAAAGGATATAACCTTTGCAACTCTCGGGTATGAAAGTCCCGACACACAAACGGACCCACTAGCCAGTACATCGCGCCCTAGGAAATCCAAGTGTTGCAAACTCTATTCATGGGTTGTCCTTTTTTGGGACAGGGTCTCACTCTATACTTTGTTGAATTCATGCCTTCACCTTCATCATCATCTGAGTTTAGGCCCCACAACAGAAAAATGGATCTTGTCATTGCTTGGCCTGCATATGACCCTAACCGTCCATATGAATTCATTTAGACGGCTACGATCAGCTCACGGTTTCATTTTAACTGGATTCCAACCGTGGACTTCCGTTTGATCATTAATAACCCAAAACTATCACGATGGCATGGATCCAAATCAAATTCGAAACCATATCTGAGTTTAATATCCGGATGTATTTTTGGCCTCTCCTCTGCGTGCGTCAAAGGACTCGCAAAGCGTGTGCTTTGCTCTGTGCGCGTGTGCTTGTGCAAGATTTAGGTTCAAAGATCTGGATTTAAGCTTTTAGACGAGATTGTCAGCATGATCAGTTTAGGTCCCACATATGACTTGCCTCCCTCAGTGTAATATATTAATAGATTAGAACCCTCGTGGGTCATCACATAATCAATTCGGAGATTTCTACACGAAGAATGAATCGGGTATAAGAACATTATCGCTGGTCCTAGTCCATAGATCCATTTGGAGCACTTGAATGTTATAAGTTGTTACCCGAAGCGAGGACGAGTCGACACGATTTTTCAACCCGCTAAAAAAGTTTGCACTCAGAAAAGCACGCCATACCTCAAAAGTATGTCGAAACTTTGCATTCATATACAGCATCTACATGCATCTATTGTATATATACGTGAACGTAGAGAGGCAAAAGGCAATGTAGTATGGAAAGCACAGACCTAGTGACTCCTCTCTCTCTCTCTCTCTCTCTCTCTCTCTCTCTCTCTCTCTCTTCAACTGTCTTCCAACTCCATCTCTATCCTCTTAAATGCGAAGCCTTCTCTCTGCCTGCTTATTTAAGTCACCACCCTTGATTCATTTCTCTCTCGATCCACACACACACACGCAATGAAGAGAAACGCTATCCTTTCACCTTTGGCGGTCGCCATCTTCCTGCTGGCCACCATGTTACCTGCTGCCGTAGGTTTCCATGAAACCGCTAGCGGCTTCGAGGAGGAGCTCAGGAAAGTGACTAGGGACCCCAACCAGAACCAGAACCCCAGGATGGGGGACCCCTTCAGCGGTATGCCAGGAGGTTTTTTCCCCGGTGGCAGTTTTCCTATCCCCGGCTTCGGCAACGGTTTCGGCCCCGGCATCATCGGTGGCGGCTACGGTGCTGGCTACGGCGGTCCAAATGGTGGGTACTCGCGTGGCGGAGTCTACCGGCCGGTGGTGACGTGCAACGTGCCGGGTCCATGCTACAAGAAGCGCCTTGTTTGTCCGGCGAGCTGCTTCCGGTCGTTCAGCCAGTCAGGCAAGAACTATGGAGCGGGAGGTGGCGGTGGCGGGTGCGCCATCGACTGCAGGAAGAGGTGCATCGCTTACTGTTGAAAGCACTCGTGGTGGTTTCCCGGTGGTCGGAATGCCGCTTGGTGGTTTAATTTTGGGGTTGGTTCGGTATCATCTTTACTCGTGGTTACTTGTTTTAACTAATGTCTGGTTTTAGCTGTGATAATGCTGTATGGGTCCTATGTGACCATTGCTCCATGAATTAGTTCCTGATGTGTGTATGATAAGACATACTATGACAAGATGCTAGGGTTTTGTGTGGAATAAAACGGTTTATTATGGTAGATCAGCCTACGAGGGGTTATTTATTTATTTATTTGTTTGTTTGTTTATTTATTGGAAATTGAGTAATATAAAGGATTTAATCTTTTCGTGATAACTTTGAGAGATCATTTTTGTTTTGAAAGATACTCGATCGAAATAATCAACCTCCTGATGGGGAGAAGAACGTTGTTATGAGTGTATCATTAATTTCTGTGCAATGAAATTCGTAACTTCAATAGTGACCCTCTTTGGACAATCGAATGAAATGATATAAAGGAACTACTATTACAACCAAAACTTCTTGCAGAATCCTGTCAGAGACACTACGAGCGAAGCTTCAGCATTAGCGTTACCTTAATTACTATTTGGTAAGGAGGTTGTTGCGAGTAGTTTGAGCTACTTTGCTTTATTTCTCCTCAAGGATTAGGTTAATAGAAACAGTACGGAATAGCAGGATACTACAAGGTTGCTGGCCTTTATATCTTCTTGTTAATTGAGTTCAGTTACCTATTCATGTTGTTTTTTGATTTTGTGTTGCAGAGAGGTATTCTTTGAAAAGTTCTGTAAGTTGTTGAGATGTTCAAAAGAACGTGATATTCAATGACCTTTCTTTTGTTTGATGTGGGTATTGCTCCTCAAAACGCTTGTTTGCCCGTCTTCCACCACTTCAACACCACTACCACGCTATCAGTGAAACGAGTGAAAAAGCTTAAATATATGGTATTATGGTTTTTATAGTAGTTTTGATGATAGTGATGGTAGTTTTGACCACAAATGGTTTTGTGTAGTTATGCTGCAAGCAATAGAAGATAATGGAAGGCTGTGACGAAAAAGAATTTAAGTATAATTGAGTATTGAGTAAGGGCTATAAATAATATATATATATATATATATATATATATATATATATATATATATATATATATATATATATATATATATGTATATGTATATGTATATGTATATGTATATGTATATGTGTATATAAGAGACAAACAGAGATTTTACTTGTAGCTGGATAATTGGTCATAAGTTCACGTTCAGCTGTGAGTAACTCCAATCCCGAGCTCTTTCTCCAACTCCCTAATGTCTCGTGTGACCGCCCAGCTTGCCTTTTGCTTATTGACGTTGCAACTTTAAATTTTACGAGGGTTTCTTCTAGGAGCCCTAACAACAACAATAAATGACACATTTGTTTTTCTCGACGGAATATTCCATCTATATATGCTCCTTTATTTTGTAAGTATTGATGAAAGCCAATATCTTTAAGATGAACGAAGCAAAGATAACTTAACCATTGCAGATTTAAAAATTTTTGGACGACGAGGAAAATTAGGCCACAGTTACGCCAAAAATTCAATGAGAAGCGACTAGAGAATATTTTAAGGTGGGGCAAACTAAGTAGACTAGCCCCACGATCAACCGTGGCCTATACATTTTTTATTTAGTTTCATAGTTTTGGGTTGGATGTACATAGAATGATTGATTCCTAACCGGCCTGGTGGTTTCAACCGGAAGGGAACCGGGCTAAGAACCAGCTGAATCCAAAGCCAGTGAAACTAGAATTGGAAAGAAGGATCACCTACATCAATTTTGGTTTCACCTTTTATAAACAAGAACAAGAAGTTCCAAACCGTCGGTTTTGGTATTTAAAAAAAAAATCTTATAAGTTTAATTTTTTTAATAAAATTATCTGTTTCGGACTCAAACCAAGATCGCTTTGAAACCAAATATGTCTAGGTGTATGCTTCACCTTGACATCATGTAGATATGCAACTAATCTTAACCACTTCAATAAATAAGATCCTATACTAAATTATGAGAAATAATTATTGAGCATAGGTTAAGACAAGTATCGAGTATAACAGATAATTAATTCGGATTCATGCCTCACATATCTACTATTGAAGTGGTTCACCTATTGAGACATCTTATATAAAATTTTAGAACAAAAAAACCTTCATATGATATTTATTGATGTAGAAAAAGCTTACAATAAGGTGTCAGGAAGTGTTCTTTTGGAGAATCTTAGAAAAGAGAGGTATCTCATTCACACGTATAAATCTTCTAAGAGATATGTACAATGGTGCAAAACATGTGTAAGGACTCATGATAGAACGACAAACTCCTTTGAAGTTAATATTGGGTTACATAAGGGATCAACTTTAAGTCCATATTTATTTATTTTGACCATTGATGAGTTAATAAAATATACTCAAGATGAGGTACCTTGATGTATGTTATTTGCTCATGACATTTTGTTAGTGGATGAGTCTAAGAAAATAGAAAATTAGAACTATGGAGAGAAACATTAGAAAGTAAAGGCTTTCGACTTAGTAAAACAAAGACAAAATATATGGAATGTAAGTTTGATCATTTGGATACTTCAGAGTACATAGAAATTAAGATTGGTAGTGCATTTCTGACAATGAAAATTTTAAATACCTTGGGTCAATTTTTCAAAATAATGGAAAAAATGATGGAGATGTTATGAATAGAATTAATGTGAGTTGGTTAAAATGGAGAAGAGCATGAGGTATTTTATTTGATAAGAAGATACCATTAAATTTGAAAGGTAAATATCATAGAGCAGCAACTATACCTGTTATGTTTAATAGTTCTCAATGTTGGACAGTCAACCCATCAACATTTATAAAAGATGTTTGTAACATAAATGAAGATATTGAGATGGATGAGTGGTCACATAAGGAAATATCATATATATAATGAGGTTATTATAAACAAATTAAGAGTAACAATAATAGAGTTCAAAATGAGAGAACATTGGTTAAGATGGTTTGGACATATGGAAAGACAACCCAATGACACTCCTCCTATAAAAATATATGAAAAACTAGATTGTAAAAATGTTAAAAGAGGAAAAGGACGACCAAAAAAGTGTTGGAAAGAAACAATAATGAATGATATAATTTATATTGAGTTAACTGCTGACATGACACATGATAGGGCTATATGAAAACAAAGAATCTAGGTAGCCGACCCATCCAGTATAGGAAAATGCTTAGTTGTTTTTTAGACTACAAATGATCATCTTTTGGTAACTATGACCTTCTGGCCAAATAAGAAGTTACACAAAAAGGGAAACTTAAAGCTGGGTATGGCTGGTAAACGAGCCGAAGAAACCAAACCAACTCTGTTCAGGCTCGTCTCACCAACATGAAGTCGTATCGATACTTTGGCTTGTTTGCTTGCATGCGTTATGAATCAAACAAGCTGAACACGGGCTTGGTTATTAAAATCAAATGAGAAAATAAACAAACATGGCTTGCTCATTTAAGCTGAAATTTATTTTCTAATATATAATTTTCATAATAAAATACAACGCTTACCCATTTTAACACTACCACATCAATATTTGTTATATCACTATTCTGAGATTCAAGTTCCTCGTTCAATTATATATATAGGAAAGATAGAGGATGGAATCCACATATATACAAGCTTAATCTAAACAACCAACCATCCAATAAGTACATGTGAGGGCAATTAAGTATCATATAAAATTTGATGTACTTTTCATCTTTTTATTTTCAATTTCAGTCTCTCTTGTAAAATTATGAGTAGTTTGCATCCTCCATCTTATATACGTATTTATTATGTCCATGGGTAATAATACATCCGCAACTAAATGAGCCTGACTGCGAAAAACACTTGGTGTTCATACTTGGCTAATTTAGCTTTAACAAGCTGCTCATGTGTATCTTAGTAGTTAAACTAGCTGCACTCAGACAAGCTAAGAAGAGCCAAACCGAGCTGATCCACCACTTAAGCTCTGTTCATCTATAATCCATACCAGGGATGCTATCAATTGTAAGCAGTTGTAAGAAAAGTTGGGCAGATGAGACATGTTAATCAAATTTCTTGAGAATTTAGGTAGTTAAATCGAACTTTTCTATTTACATCAGATAGCAACGTGCAGCCTATCCCTTTTATTTAGAGTTTAAGAAAATTAGATGACCCCGAATTCATGCAAGAATATGTAGTGGAAAAGGCTGAAATCACGGTAGGTGCAATGAACTGTTGTGACATTCGAATGTAGCCAATTCAATTAAGCAGTCACTGATTTCAACGAGATTGCCAATTTCTTATTTGTTGTCACAGAGAACCAGCATCTCAGAAATAGCTTTTGAAAACTTGGAAGATTGAAGGAAATTATTTCGGAGGCTTGTAATAAAATTCCAAGGTTTAGCAAAATTTCTATAGTATTTTCACAAGAAAAAAATATTAAGGTTTGTTATTTCTAATACCTCTCTCTCTCCCTCTAATATATACATGACACTTTTTTATTTGTCATTTTTTATTGGAAGATACAATTTTCTTTGCGTTACTTGTTTTATTTTTCATCTATAATTTGTTGCACTTTTACAAAAATATGGTCAATTTAGAAAAAAAATGTTTTGATTCACCCAGAAAACCCTACTTAGTGCGAGTAGAAGTTGATGAATCATAACTCACATCTGACATATGGTAACATCCAATGCACACCATAAACCCAACTAGTTACTCAAGTCAGGGAGTGTGTAACCGGAGAGGATCCTAGGATTTCCTTCATATATATATATATATAGAGAGAGAGAGAGAGAAAGAGAGAGAGAGAGAGAGAGAGAGTGGGGGTCCATGCTCAATGACTCATAGCACTTCATCACCTTCTATTACTTCTTCATTATTCATAGTCACCTTCTACCAAGCAAAACCGTTATCACTATAACCAAAACCACTTTAAAAACCTAAATATTTGTACGTGTAAGTGGTTTATAGTTTTTTAAGGTGATTTTGGTAGTAGCGGTTGTAATTTTGACTAGTGGAAAGTGGTTTTGGATGGTGAAAAGACATGAAAGGTGATAGAGGGCTATGCCGATGGTTGAATATGTTAAACCATGTGATACAAGCGATTGAACATGGTGCTCAATTGACCATGAACCTCTCTCTCTCTTTCTCTCTCTATATATAGAGAGATAATTGGTATATGTGCACACTCTCTATATTCAAGTCCTTCAAAAGTTTTTTATCATTCAATCAACGATAGATATTTGAATTTAAATAGTAAAAAGTACTAATGTATTTTTCGTACTTGCACATGAAATGCTTTTTAAATTTAAATATTCACTATTGATCATGTTACCGAATGATAAAAATATTTAAGTTTATTTAAGCATATATATATATATATATATATATATATATATATATATATATATATATATATATATATATATATATATATATATATATATATATATATATATATGTGTGTGTGTGTGTGTGTGTAATTGGATCCTAACCACTCATGTCTAACTATTATTTTTTAGAAGTATGAATATATTTTAAAGACGATGAAAGTACTCTAAAAATCCTTAAAAACAACCTTATTACATTCATGCCACTGTAAAATAATGATAGAATATTGATATGTAGACTCCAATCACCCATATATATATATATATATATATATATATATATATATATATATATATATATATATATATATATATATGTAATCACCCTATGTGTGCGAGAGAGCGCGCATGCATGCCCGAGTTTCTCCCAAGCTTTTTCTGGTTTCGAGAAAAATCATCTTAGTAAAATCTGTCTTTAGAAAACCGATGTTTAGAAAGACTTGAGAGGAGGGTGGGATTCAATTGCAACGAAATTAATTGCCTTATGCCCCACCAATCATGTCAATCATCATCCCTTATCACTAACTTCGAAAGTCAGGACACATGCAAACTTTGTGGCCAAGATTATTCTTTAAGAAAAAAAGAAATTGAATACAAAAAATATCCATTAAACCTAGTCACGGGCATTAACTCACAAATCATGATTCATGTGTGCTCCTGAACCACATGGAGTACAAGCTAACTCTGTGAAGATGATGTTGATGGCGGCTGGATCTCTGAATCCACCTCTCAGTCTGAGACGAGCACACCGAATCTATGGGTCGGTTAAATTTAGGCTCGGTTTGGGATCAATATATTTGATGGTTCGTGTAACTTAGCATGCTGTGAAGATTCTGGTAAAGAGGTGGCCGGTTTGGACCCAACGCAGAAGGTCGAACAGGAAAGAGACTGCCTCTTGAAGCAGCCAGAACCCGAACTGCAACTGAACTGGGGACTCCGTGGTTTGGTTCTGGTGCCACCTATCAAGGAACTCAATCAGAACCGGTGATCTGGAACCATATTTTGGTTCATTTGATGTGTTTTTCAAATGAAACCAGATCTAGAATGGATGGAGCTGGAACCGAAGCAGGAACATGACCCCGAATTGACATGGACCTTGGGACCAACAGAACAGGAACCAAAGCTGGAACTGGAGAAGAGCCAGTTCAGCTCTGATTCCAGGTCGTGCTAGAACTGAAACCGGCTCTGTGAACCGAATGTCCCCGGTTTACCAGGAGCTGGCCAGGTTTGTGGGTGTCACCACGCATTTGTAAGTGATACCAAAACAAGAAGGAAGCCCTGCTATGATGTTGCTTAGTGGTCAATGTGCTCTATATTGTATCATGTGAGCATTTAATTAAAAGAGCATGATCATTTCTTATTGTTCTTCCTACAATACTTTTGAGGTCTTCTGTTATCTCTTTTAATATCATCATCTAATTTCTCACACTTATCAGAGTTATCATCTAACTTTTCTCACCTTACTAGAGTAACACCAAATCCAAATCGCTCGAGCTCCATTTTCACAAATATCAGAGATATGTTAAAAAAAGAAAAATAAATTCCCAAGATAAAACCATATTATTGCATGAATTTTATACTAAATGTCATTGTTCCTAAATTTTCGCAGGCTGATTCTCAAACAGCGGCCTACAATCAGTCAATCAACCCTAGATATTCAACCTGGGAGGTTTGGTTTTCAAACGAGAAGAATGGGCCTATGTTTGGACAGAATTAACAAGCTTCATAGATTTGAGTAGCCGGTTCACACTCTTAACGTAATTCATGTGCAGACGAAGGAACACCGTTAACAGATTCTTTGAAGCACTGCCGAGCACCAACCTGTTCCATGGGTCCTGCAAACCACTTGACTGAATTTGAGTTGCCGTATAATCAAATTTTCACATAATGAAAAAGCCACATTGGGCTATTAAGCATCAATTTTGGAAGCGTCCCCTATGGATGACACAACAACACTAAAGAAAACACTAGTGCCAATGCCAACAGACGTTACATGATTAGCGTCTTAACGTTTTGAGGAGATTTCACTAGGGATGGCAATCCCCCAATTCAATCTGAGAACCCAATCCGAAGACCACACACACACCCACTATATATGTATACATATATGTATATATGAATATATGTGTGTGTATATATATATATGAGAGAGAGAGAGAGTCAACCCACAAAACAATGAACCCATTATCTCTACCGTCTGATTAATATAATGAACGGTGGAGATTGAATTAAAAGTACTCATGTACTTTTGTATTTTGCATGTAATGCATCATGTGCACTAAGTTGTTTGTTTTACACGTCAATAATTCATCTAAAAAATCTGACGGTTGTGATGGGTTACTTGTGGTTCTCTATCTTTGTGAGTTAGTCTCACATTCATTCTTGTTAGAGAGGGAATGAGATTTGTTAGACTCTGCATTCTTGTTAAACTCTTCTGGATCGTGTGGATTGTTCATCTGTTTAATCTGACTGTTTATGTTCTAAAAAATGAAGTAGCTTTTTAAAAAAGACAAAAAGTAAAAAGTACTCTTTTTTTAATATAAATGTCTGATCAAAGATGGATGATCTAGATGATCAAGGAGAGTTTAGCATGAGAGAGAGAGAGAGAGAGAGAGAGAGAGAGAGATGGTAGATTCTCTTTCATGCTAAACTCTCCTTGATCATCTAGATCATCCATCTTTGATCAGACATTTATATTAAAAAAAGAGTACTTTATATTTTTCCCCAAAAATACCGACCACTTATCTTTGGATCTTTCGGGATTTTTTGTTTTTTGAAGTTCACTCTCGCCCGTGAATAGGGAGTTGCATAGAAATGTCTGAACACTACATTTTAGTAGCGAGTGGTCTTGCGAAACAAGCCACCTGACACAACTTCCTTAACAACCAACCATCTTATTTAGTAGTAAGTGTAGCCTTGTGAAACAAGCCACCTAACCCAATTTCCTTAGCAACCAACCACTGGCTAAAATGGAAAGCCATCATATCCGCATTCTTTATGAACTTTTTAAAAAAATATGTTGATGAGAAATGAAAATCATCACTGGTGAACCTACTCATGGGCAAAATCTGGGAAAAGAATCCAAAACGTCTATACATACAATCTTTGTGAACTTTTCAAAAACTTATATAGATCGGGAATGAACTTGGCGTTCACCCAAAGAATTTTCCGGGTACTGCCAATGGCCTCCTTCATTGGAAAAACCTTGTACATAAAGATATTCAGAAAAGATCTTGGTAAACTCAAGCTACTAAAAATCTACGTACATCTTCATGATCAAAAACATCAAGTGCCGATACCCGATTTCTTCATTTCACTCATCACTGATTCTAATTCAACAACCATCTTTCTCTCGGAAGAACCATGCATTACCATCCAATACGTGATGGTAGTTGGGAAGAGTTCACTAAATTTTTTACAGGGATCACGTCTGGCATTTGCGTACAAACCTACAGATATGTTGAAAGCTAGTGTAGTACATGCAGAAACAGCCTCTTTCCTCCATTCAGGCGGTAATGACTCATTCAATCCAACCGGTATGCATTGATATTGTCAACTTGTATATCAAAAGCCGGAGGCATCCTACAGGTTGACGTTCCTACCGTCTTGGGACTCCATGGACCAAGATCAATCGAAGTCTTTGTCCCAAGGAGTAACCCTAGAATCCCATGCGAACCGAAAATCTACATCGTCCTGTTAAATTTCACCCTATCGACACTTTGGACGACAACAAGATCTACACCTCTCCGAAGGTATTTGATGCATTCTTTGAGACAATGCGTGGCTTATTCTAATACATGCTAGAAACCATTTAAATCACGTGCACTTTTACCATCCAAAAGCTCAGTGAAGTGTGGGGGTCAGCTTTGAAGAGCTTTGTCAATGGGAAATATGCCATGACCCATCTGTGCGTCAGCCTAGGAGCGGTCCAACTGAATCCATCTGCCTCGGGCACTAACCCTCGAAAAACTTCTCAGCCCGATGGGGCATCCCCCATGCTAGAACCACACATTGCTTAAATTGCGCGAAATTCTGCCGTTCAAATGCTTAGCTAGTTAAGCGTGGCCAACTGTCTTTGAAGAGCTTTGTCAACGAGAAATACTTTGGAAACATCTCCACAACAGTTGAGGAGATGTCTAATCAAATCCATCTGCCAAACACATTGATCCTTGAAAACTAGCTCAGCCCGATCAAACATCGACGGTAGAACTATTTAAATTGCTTAAATTGTGTGAACTTCTGCCTTTCCAATGCTTAGCGTTGGAAGTCTCAGGTTGCTGACATGAGAGGAGGGAAAAATAAGAACAGCTTTCTACCAATCCAAGGGTGTTCATGACAGTGTCTTACTCAAATAGGCTTTGTGCATTCATTGTTCCAGTAAATGCAGTAAAAATTTGCAAAAAATATACAACAGTTGCAAGAAACCAGAGAATGGCTGATACTAAAATGGTATATCTGGTTTAGAACTATTCATATGCACACACTATAAGAAATGGCAAAAAGAGGAAACATGATACAAAGCTCCATTATGAGAACAAAAGGATCTCAGATAATCCCAAAGAGTGAATCACCCATATTTGCATGTAGCCATTTTTATCTGTATATTGCCTCTATATCGCAGCCCTGACAGCACCACGTGCAGCTTCACGCTTCAGCTCGGCAGCTTTTCCACTGCCCCGGAAGTACATATACACTTGCTGCTCGTATAATAGAAGTACACAACATATAACGAGAGAGAGGATAAAGAGTGATCAATAGAGCTTGACAAAACTTAGGCAATGAAGACATAGATGTTAGTCTCCTAATGCAGCAAAGTGGCATGAAACAGTACCTGCATAACCCAGACGCTGAGGACAGATTCTAGGCAGAACAATCCGAACCCAACGAAATAAAGAATCTGTTAAGAGTTTAGCACCCAGTCATCAGTCGGTACATAAAACTCATCAAGATCCTCAAATAGAGAAACTCCAGTGCTACATCGAATTGAATCAATCTGAATCGGCTGATTCAAATTTAATCAGTGGGAAAATAATAGAAGCAACAATTTTCTTTTTCTCAGTTGTCCTTTCTCTTTTCTGTAAATAATTTTGAATTCTGTTAGTAATTTGATGATTCAAACTGATCTTATATGATTCGATATGCTGAATCTTTTCTGAAACATGATTCAATTCATAAATGAATGTGTTACAGATGAGATAAAGAGGTCATTATACACATCAGGCAATGAAAGATCAATAACTGCACAAACGAGAGAGTATTGTATGGGCAATGTCATAGTTGCATAGGGTCGTTTGTATGCATCCTATAGACGAACTAGCAACCGAATCGTGCAACTGAAGACACCCAAAAAAGGTGAAGAAACTTCAGCAACCTGTTCTAATGAAGAAAGATGATGAGAGACTGTAAGAACGAGCCTTTTTACTTCCATCCAAATAGGCCATACATATGGTATGAAATTTTAAGTACTTTATAACACCAGAACAAATTGAACATCTGCCATTGGTTTGAAAAACTTCATTGACAGAAACACTAGATCAAGGTGGTCCTCCAACCAAACTTGAGTCCTCAGTCACCATAACCTTGAATGTGTAACCAGTTAACTTACGAGCATAGACCAAGGATATGTACGTACCCCGACTATGACGTTTGGACTCATAAGATCGATTGCTGGAAGGATGCCACTGCAGAAAGATTAGCAAGTTAAAAATCAACAAATAAGAAGTTTAATGCACATATACCACAGAGTACATTTCAGATTCCAACAGCAGCTTCAAAAAGACACTGCAAAAAGAATATAACGTCTTCATGTAAGGTAATACTGATCATTTAAAGATTCTAGTTACTGTTCATAAATCCTCCCCACTAAACTTGTATGCTTCCACGCATGCAATTTTATCCAGATTAAAGCTTTGCAAGGCCACCTAGTCCCACACATTTTAACTACTTCACAACGAAAAAGAAAATAGCATTTGCCTCCCTCACTCTCCCTTATTCATATACCCAACCCCATACTATATCTAGAATATATATACCCCTCTCGTGTTAGTATATCCAAACAAAACTCAACCATCAATTTTAAGAGATGGATGGTTGAGATTTGAATTCAAATAGCAGCAAGTACACTTCTAACTTTTGTAGGTGTACTTGGTTCACACTTGTACTTCTTTTGCTGTCTAAATTCAAATGCCAACCATCCATCTTGATTGATATTTGTTTGGATATGCTAGCATGTAATGGTGCTATCATATTATACGTGTGTGCCTGTGTGTATATATATCCAACATGTGCATGTCGCAAGAGTACTGTCACAAGAGTACTGTTACATCAAACTGATAAGTGAATCTTAAGGACCTGAACAAAAAAAATCTTGAGTTATTCTTCATCCAACTTAGTAAAGAATGAGAAACGGATCAAGTGCATCTCAGTATGTATGCAAGGCAACTTACGTCAACGATTTTCCTTTAAAGATGACTGGAGGAGCCACAGCAGCAAAAATGACGAAAGCAAGATGAAGCTGATGAAAAGAGCAAGAAATTCTTTAGAAAGTTCGGAGAAAGATGAGAATTTGAGTTTTTTAGAAAAAACAGCTGGAAGCTGAGAAAGAAAGTTACCAGGTAGAAAAGGAAAAACCAGCTAAATTTTAAAGCACTTTCAGTCCTGAAGTAAAAACAATGATTGAACCATGATTAGTCTTCCAACACCACATAACTGCACAGCAGCAGTAGTCACACAAACCACAATGGAAGGAAACCTCCCAATACACGTAAGAATAAAGAAATAAACATGTAATGGCTACCTCATAGCCCGATAAAGGGGACGATACCACAACACATATGCACCCGGAACCCCAGATATGAAGTATATAATAGCAAGCAACCATATTTTTACACCTAGAATAAAGCAGTGGTAAGCAGATCAAAAATTTACAGAAAATAGCTCCATTATGGAATTACTGAACTGACTGAAGCATTATATTTTGCAAAATCAAAACGCATGTTCATCATGCAAGTAAAAAAGAATTGGAGGGACTAACCTTCTCCTTTAATCCAGGCAGCCATAACAGCTACTACATTCCAGAGAAGACATAAACCAAGCCCTGCACAATAGGAGAGGCCCAAAATTCGAAGTTGAACCCATGAGTATTACACATGCCATGAAGGTTTTAATTTCACTGATATCTGACTATAACTTCTATCAGTCACACTAGATCCACATGTGTGAAACGGAAGCTTTGAATTTCAATTATATATGCCCATGCGCCTGTGTGAGTGAATTGGTTTAACACCCGTCTTGCTAAGTCTGTTTTATGTGCATTATATAAGACAAGAAGTTTTTGGAGATGCAAATTAATTAATAAATAAAGAGCAATGATGAAAATAAAGGAATCCAACTTCACAATATTGTATGTCATGATTGAATAACCAAAAACTCTACTTTTATTGTACTGCATAAATTTTGTGATTCTAACTGGTACTAATGTAAAAAGCTGAAGTATCAATCTCTACAAAACCATTACCCTTAGAAGGGGGTCTGTATCAAAACCAAAAGATGTTCCAATGAGGTAGCAAACAGATGTCACATGTGTATGTGAGAGAGAGAAAGAGACGTTGCACCTCAATCTTTCCCGTGATAACTTATCAAGCTTCCAATCCTTATCATATTAACCATTATCCTGTCACAAACATTTTAACTATACCTCCTTCAAGATAATGCGTACTTTAAAGATGACACCCATTTAGCTGTTTCCCAAAGAAAAATGGATGAAGAAAGAACAAACTGAGTGGATAACATGGACCAGCATGTTAGTTTCTCTTTTTCAGAATAACTTCTGAAGCTTGCAATCCTTATCATATTAACCATCACTTTCATGATTATGTAAACAAATACCTCCTTCAAGATAATGCATTCACTCATTTGGCTGTTTCTGAAAGAAAATTTGAAGTAGAAAGAAGAAGCTGAGTACATAAGATGGACCAGTACCTAAATATGATGCAAAAGCAAAATACTGCAGCCTCTGAAGATGTATTGGTATTTCATTTGCAATATCATGATGAATAATAGGGAAAAAGGGCGGCCAGTTTTTTTCCTCAATCACTATTCCAGCTGCAGAAATGGAAAGGTAAAAGCAGTAAGCAACTATGACTGTCATAGTAAGTAGCACTAGAAAAATTATAGTTTTCAAAAGGGCATTTAGCAAACAGAAAGGGTACCACGTGCAGCTGCGTCCTCCCTGCGCTTAAGTTCCTGTAATTGTAAAGAAAGCAAAAGCATAGCATCACAAACCAAGAACAGTTAGTTATATATTGCCTAGAATTGCCAGAAATAGCAATGGTACAATCTAGTCCGACTTGAATAAGTACTGAGTTCGATAAATTCCTGCAACTTCAAAATGAGTTGCATTAGACACACCTGTTCTCGCTTTTTCAGTTCTGCCTCTTTAGCTTGCAATTCCTTCTCTTTCTTCTTCAAATCCTATATATTTGACAACAATCATATTTTGAAAGCCCATTTTTGCCTCACAAAAAAAAATGGAAGGTTATAGCATTAACAATCTGATAGAATACCTTCACTGAATCAAGAGGAATATCAACTGTGGCACTTCCAAAATCAGCAGGTTCTGGGGGAAGAGGTGAAAGTCTACTGCCTGGGTTCTGCAAGTACAAAATGTGAGAAATACTATATGAAGTAAGAAGCACACACACAAGCAACATATGTTGCATCTGTGCATGTGTATGTTGGAAACAAATGCAACCAGAGCTGCAAAATGAGATAGGTTCTCACAGCCAAGGCCATCTTGAGTTCGTTCAAACACATAAGGCATGAACCAAAACCTGAGTCACTAGCAGAAAACCAAGCTAGCCAAGCTCAAAATAAGCAAAGGACACTCACTGAGATTTTGAGTTCAGAAATAACTGTTCAACCATCAGTCTTGCAGACACTATCCCAAAGCTGTAATTAGTATTGCTTCTAAATATTTTGAAAGTGCAGACTTTCTTCTTATTCTAACCTATACCAGCTAGATAGCTTGAGCTTGTCCTGTCTAGATTTGGCTCTTGAATCGAAAGTCTTGTTGAAGAAATCTAATACACCGAAACATCACACAAAATGCAACAAATAGAATGGAGCTTGGAGTCGGCGGCTGCATTCTTTATTTCTCTTTCTCTTAGAAAGATCTAATGACCCCTACTTAACAATATAAACATTACAACTTAAAGGACACTTTGTTGGTATCCCTCATGTGGATACAGATTTGATGCAGTGGATCATGGATCTGGCCCGTCTCTTCAACACGCCCCCTCAAGTTGGGTTATGACTGCTCATGATTCCCAACTTTTTCAAGGCTCTCTTATTGCATGTAGCCGTAATAGGCTTTGTGAGAATATCAGCAAATTGTTGTTCTGAACGTATATAGATAAGATCAAATATTTCAGATGTTAATTTTTCTCGAATGAAGTGATAATCCACTTCAATGTGTTTGGTACACTCATGATATACATGCTATTTGTATAAAATCTAACTGGAGTAGTTACCTTGAAACCAATTGCAGTCATAAACCTTCACACATTCCTAGAGCAATTGCTCTATATTCGGCCTCTTCACTAGATCTAGCAAACGCTTAATGTTTCTTACTTTTTCAAGAAACTGGATTACCTCCCACACATACAATATATCCTGATGTTGATCTTCTATCATCAGTAGAACCTGCCCAATCAGCATCTGAATAGATTTCATTTACCAGAAAACTATTATGTGAATATAGTAAACCATGAGTGACGATTTAAGTATCTAATAATATAAAAAACTGAGTTCATATGATGTCGTGTAGGAGAATGCATCCATATGCTCACATAGCTCACAACAAAACTGATATATGGTAGAGTAATAGTGAGGTATATTAGTTTACCCACTATTCTTTGATATCTGCCCACATCTTCGTAAGGCTCATCGGTGGTCCCAACTGATTCCTTCTTAAATTCAATTGGGATGGTACATATCTGATAATCTTTCATCTTGGTTTTCTTTAACAAGTCCAAGATATACTTTCTTTGACATAGAAAGAGACAATTATCCTTTCGAATAATTTCAATTCTAAGAAAATAATGAAATTTTCTAAGATCTTTCAAATCAAACAAGCACTTAAGTTTCTTCTTTAGAGAGATGATTCTCTCATCATCATCTCCTTTAATTATGATATCATCAACATATACAACCAATAAAATTGTTTTCTCACCATGCTTTATAAATAAAGTATGGTCACTCACACTTATTTTAAATACCAAGCCAAGAATTCCTTCACTAAATTTTTCAAACCACGCTCTAGGAGATTGCTTTAGCTCGTAAAGAGACTTCTTCAATTTGCATACCTTATTTACTGGAACTTCTTTATTGTAGCCTGGTAGCATGTCCATATAAATATCCTCAGACAGATCATCCTAAAGGAAAGCATTCTTAACATCAAGCTGTTGTAACTCCCACTTCTAATTCACAACTATACTCAAAAGAATTCGTATGATTGACTATAACATTTATCCACTAACCTTGCTTTGTATCGCTTTATACTTTCATTGAATTTGATAGTGTACACCCACTTTTTCTTTATGGCAGGAGATCTGAAATTACCCATGTTTGATTATGTTATAAAACTGTAATTTCCTCATCCATAGTTGCACACCATGTGTGACTCTGATAAGCTTCCTCAAAACTCGTGAGAATCTTTGTATTTTCTGCATTCATCACAAATAATTGATATTCTTTTGAAAAATTAGAGTATGATACCATCTGATGTAATGGGTACATGACAGTCTCACGTCTTCCCTTTCTTAAAGGGATAGGTAAATCATCAGATTCACTAGAAGTAATAGGAGTTACCCAAGAAGGAGGAGGAACTGTTTCAGGGTGAGGATCTTCATTCATGGTAGCATTAGGATTCTCCATAACAACTCTTCTTTCAACTCCAGTGTAGGTTTTCCATTCACCTTTTCTGGGATTCCAGTTTCCTGCATTTCCATTTCACTTTCTGAGCATACTTCTGAAAGTGTTACTGGTAGTACTATAGAAGGCATATCTGTGGTTAATTGGTCATCCTTATTCTCATAGAATGGAATTTCTTCATGGAACGATATATTCATAGTAACATAGCATCTCCGCTTACCTGGGTCATAACATTTATACCCTTTATGTGTAGATAAATATCCCAAAAATATACATTTGATAGATATGGCATCAAGTTTATCTCTATGAATCTTATGAACATATACAAAGCAAGTACATCCAAATATTCTCAAAGGAACATGAAACTGTCTTTGGTTAAGACATAATAAATAGAAGGGAGAATTTTCATTAAGAACTGCCCTAGGCATGCGATTTATAAGATACTCCACTGCTAATGTGGCTTCTCCCCAATAGATTTTAGGAACATTATAACCAACCATTAGTTCTAGCCACCTCCAATATAATTCTATTCTTCCTTTTAGAGAGCCTGTTCTATTGTGGAGAATAACATGAAGTTCGGTGTAGTATGCCCTTAGAAAGTACGAATGTAGAGAATTACTCAAATACTCTCCTCCATTATCACTTCTAATAATTTTGATAGAATGTTGAAACTGATTCTTAATAAATTTACAGTATGAGGGCAAAACATTCACAACTTCATCCTTGTTCTTCAAAAGGTAAATCATGGTAAATCTAGTACAATCATCTATAAATGAGACAAAGTATCTGTAACCATGTAAAGATGTAATATAACATGGACCCCAAATATATGAATGAACAATTTCAAAGGGTTAAAGTGCTTTAATTTCATTCAATAGAAAGGAAACACGATGATGCTTAACTCTTTGACAGGTATCACATCTCAAAATAAAGTCATTACAGTCTCTAAATTCAGGTAACAAAAATCTAATTCTAGAAAGCGAAAGGTGTCCCAATCATTAATGCCAAAGTAGCAATTATGTTTTCTATTTTTCAGCAAGTAAAGTGGTTCCTTTTGTTACTGTGTAGGGCTCCTTGTATAAGTATAGTCCCCTCTTCATGCTACCCCATAGATTCTCCATGTTTTCAGTAAATCACAATGAGTAGAATCAAATGTCACTTTCCATCGCAATTTCTTGGTTAAAGCCTGAAAGAAAGTAAATTCATGTTTTTAAGAAGTCCAAAAGATGTAATAATACTCCCTTTCTCAGCAATGGGAGTATTTGACCCATCAATCATCTTAATACCAATGTCTTCCTTAATCAAGTGATAATCCTGAATGTACTCTCTGTTTCCCACCATGTGGTCTGTAGCCCTAGAGTCAATAACCCAAACTCGTGTATTAGAAGTGAAAGATTTACCCTGGGCCATAAATGAAAAAAGATAAGCCATGGTGGCTTGCAGATCTGCAGTAGTGGACGTAGATGTTGTATGGGAATCCGCAAGTCTTGATTCCAGTTCTTCTATCTTCCTCTTCATCTCAACTAAGGAATTCATACATGTCTCCATTGCATTCTTTTTATTTTGGTCACTCACATAAGCCTTAGATTGCTGATTTTGACTATAATTCGGTCGACCAATCAGTTGCTAACATGTTTCTCTAATATGTCTGGTTTTCCTGCAGTGAGTGCACGAGAGCTTGTCTTTCTCGTCTGAAGGATGTTGTATTCTACCTCTTCCTCTTTCATTGTAACCTCCTCTTCCACCTCTAAATCTATAGGTAGACTAAGAATTCTTTTCAACAAAGGTCATTGTTTTTGCACTGTTACTTTTCTCTTCTTTTTCAAGATGTCGCCTGTCTTCTTCTCTCAAAAGTAGTGTGTAAACTGTGCTGAGTGAGGAAAGTTCTTTCCTACTTAGGATGTTGTTCTTCATAGCCTCAAAGTTTGAAGAGATGACCATAACAAGTCCAACACTTTTCTTTCTTCAAATTCATCATTTCTCTCTTTCATACAGTTTTAAAATTTTGTTTTTGAATAAAAATTCAGTTCCTCCCATAATACTCGAAGCTCTGCATAATATTCACTTATTGTTCTCCCTCCTTGTCTGCACTTGTGAATCCTCTCTATAATTTCATATTTTTTGGCTATATTTTTCCTATGAGCATAGGCATCTTAGACAGCTAGCCAAATCTCATGGGCTGATTCCAAGAACATAAATGTACTCCCAATAAAAGGTATCATCGACCGATTTAACCAGGCACTTACCAAGGCATTTTCCCTACACCACTTGAAATAAGAAGGATCGGTATTATCGGGTGTGGGAATTTCTCCAATTAGGTATTCCCATTTTCCTCTAGCCAATATAGCGAGTTCAATAGATCTTGCCTACTGCAAGTAATTTCTGCCATCTAACTTCAAACTCGTGATTTGGATTGCATCTACTTTATCTATGCTGGAATTTTCTGCAATTTCCAGCAACTTTCTCTTTTCTGTCATGGTCGGCCCCTTACTCTAGGTCGCGATCTCTATATTTCCTTCAATTTCTTTTTCGTATCACCCTCTTATTAATGAACAATACCTTCTAATACACAACTGGACTGCTCCTTGGTGTAAACCCTAGTTTTCTTGAGAAAACACCTCTTTTCTGTGATTTCCAAGTGCCCTAATCTCATGGATTAGGCTCTGATACAATGTTGAAGAAATCTAATACACTAAAACATCACACAAAATGCAACAAATAGAATGGAGCTTGGAATCGGTAGCCTGCCCTCCTCATGGAGTCGATAGTTGCACTCTTTATTTCTCTTTCTCTTAGAAAGCCCTAATGACCAAGATTACAATAATATAGACTTTATAACTTGAAAGACCATTCTACCCCTACTTAACAATATAAATATTACAACTTAAAGGACACTTTGCTAGTATCCCTCATGTGGATATAGATTTGATGCAGTGGATCATGGATCTGGCCTGTCTCTTCAACAAGTCCAACATCAACTCACCATGAAAATAAGCTAAATGGCAGTGTATAATTTAAATAAAACATGCTTAAAGAAGCTATTGTTAGCCAGCTTGCTTACCAGCAAGTTTCAACGAATTCTTATATGACAACCTAAAAAGTTTAAGCAAAATTTCATCAAAAAAGGAAAATTCTACCCAATCATTTGAATTATCGCATTTAATATAATGTCATAATAGGATACCTTGACCCTATAGTTCAAGATCTCATGTGTTGCTAAATAATAAGTTTTGATAACAATATCTCAATTGAATAATATTCTTTGGGCTCTGCCAATTTAAATCATACTACAAAACGTATTAGTAATGACATCCTTTATTAGCTCTCTTTATGATCAGTTCAGGTGCATAGGCACAGAAAACAGACACACAAAGTGTAAAAGAATTTCTTGAACAAAACTAAGATTTCTTAATCAATTTCCGGTAATGTATAGAACTCACCACATCACAACAAGAGGATTATAAGTTGTCAGTTACTGTCACCAAATATCCAAAAGGCCCAAATAGGTGGATGTTTGGAAATTCATGTCTCCAATTAAAGTTTGCACTAATCATATATATATATATATATATATATATATATATATATATATATATATATATATATATATAGAGAGAGAGAGAGAGAGAGAGAGACATCATAGTCCATGTGAATACCCCATCCATACTCAATTCCACTTTATCATCACAACCTTTCAATGTTTGAAATAATGGGAGGTGATAAAGCAAAAAGTATTTAATATATGTAGTGCATTAAATGCAAATTGTGGAAAGTACAATGTTATTTTTTACTTTTTTATTCAAATCTCTGTCAATGATCATGCCAATCAAATAGTGGAGATGTTTAAATGAATTTGAACATGTAAATTTACAACTTTTCCTATGCATATAAACATTACATATACATACATATATAGAGGAAGTGGTAAATGCTCAAACTCTATACTTGATTAAATCTACCTTATCATCCCAATTGTTCAATCTTTGAGATTAATGGTTGAGGTGATACGGCAGAAAATGTGTTTAATGATACTTTTGATTCAAATCTCTACTATTGATCATGCTAATCAAACGGTAGAGATGTTTGAGTAGATTTGATCATGGGTGAGGTTTGAGAATTTACCACTACCTCTACACACACACACACACACACACACACACACACACACACACACACACACATATATATATATATATATATATATATATATATATATATATATACATACATATAAATAAATATATGTATATGTATATATACGTACACATACATATATATAGAAGAAACTTCCAAATGAAAAAAAAAAACTTACAATTGTATAAAATGGGCCTCCACCATAAGTCTGCTCAGATGTTCTTCCACGCACTGCTCGATCCTGGCATTGAAAACATATAATACGCATGAGATCTAGACTGTAGGCATATTATTATATTTTTTCTTTTCTTGCATTTTGATTTTTTTCTTGCTACATTGAGAAAAAAGAGGGATATTATCAGCATCACTAACGATTTGTCAAACTAGCCATTACAACCGCTATTGGCTTATTCAACGAGCTAATTCTTGCATCAAGGAAAACAGAGAATTATTTATTGGGCTTATCAACCTAGCCATCCACTAACAGCAAGTTCAAGTAGTTGTTAGTCTCCCAACAACCAGATGGGTTAGCCGTTTGGGCCGAACAGCTAACTGAACTATCAGTTTGGCCCTCCCTCTCTCCTCAGTTTGATCTAATTAAGGGGCACTTTCATCTTTATAAGATTTTCACTATAGGATTTTTCTTTCTTTTTACTGTGTTCTTCTTCACTTAGCAACTGGACACCGTTTGGTAGAATTTGATATCGCATATGGATGTTGCCACAAGTATTCATGAAAAATGCAATAGAAGAAATCTGGACAATAAGGCAGATGCCAACTTTGTGCTATATTTTCTAGAAATATCAAAATGCATAATACATACACAAGAGGCATATACTCACATCCGTGTATGCAATATGTTCTTGTAATAAGTTGGAGACCCTTACCAGATGTACACCCAAGTAGGAACCCTTTACCTAGCTAAAGAGAGATGACCACCTAACCACTATGCATAAATACATAAAATATAAACTTTGGAGATAGATAGATGGATAATAAATATATAGATGATTGGTTCATACTCATTTTCTAATGTTTAGTCATGCGTTGTGAAGACTGAAGAGTGAATGACTCAATACTCGCACACATGTTTGTCTGTGTGATGGAACCAAGTAGCAAATAATTTATTCAATTTTCACAATTACCAGAATTTTCAAGGCAACGATATTTTAGGTAGATGCCCGCATAAAGACTCCTATTATCAACAGCAAGCATGATATTGTCTCACTTCTTGCTCATATGTTTTGTATCACACGATTAGAGCTTAATGATACAACAATGAACTATTGAAAGTAATCAACAAAGAAGGTTAGCATGTTAAGCATATCGATAATGGAAATACTGACATATGCAATCTCCTTGCGTGGAGCCTATACAAACCATGCTGTTTCTACTTCTCAATTGTTATAGCTTACATAGTTGGGACAGAAGACTTTACTACATAACCAAACCACAAAGATAACATAGTTATGAATATTTAATCACTATCAATTGTAAAGCCAGAAGAAGTAATTTCACAAGCTACCTACAATTTAGTGTAAGAGAAACAGCAGGCATCTTCTTCAGTTGTTCAAGCTCCTTTCTAGGATTGGCTTTAGAAATTCTTTTTTAAAGACATGCAACCACGCCACAAAAACTAGTCCACTGGAGACAACTGCAGATGTGCCTACTCAGCTTCTCCAGTGGAACTCACCAGCTAGCACTTATCATTAACACAACCAAGAGGAGACAAAAAGAATTTTGTCAAAAAGATGCTCAGCTGAAGGGAGTATATGCTATTTGTCTTGCCTAGTGATGTTATTTTGTTCATAATTCAAGAAATTTCATAATTTCAAATTGTGTCAGTGTATCCATGCTTCCTGGAAGAGTATGAACCAAACGATCTGACAACCTTAACAAAGATTCTTTTGAAGAAATTCAGGATTTAAAACGCATTATTTCATAAAGTTGTCGAACATGCACAGTGCTCTTACCTCTCGGTTGCTTAGATGAAGAGATAATCCTCCCAATTTTGATAAGAACAGAAAAATTATTGCAATTAGCCTCAACAAGCCACCACAGATCGCAGAGTTCCACCTCAAAACGTCACTCAGAAAAGAAAATACAAGACTCTAAAGCCTATGATAAGAAACGAGCAGCAAGATTCATAAGACTCCAACATCACTTAGTCTTGCTCGACAATTTATACGAGAAACTCGACTTATTCCCCATGCAATACGCAGATTTACAACCCAACAAGATAATGAATAGAACTAAGCAACAAAATCCAAACAAGACGATTCAGAACAACCAGTGAGGCAGAAATCTGCCAGATTCAAAACAACCTCAGTTTTCTTCCCAGAGACGAACTAAGTCGACTAAATTCAAAGAAAGAATGCGCCAAAGCGGTGGTAGTAAGAGCTCTCTAAAAGCTATGAAACCATTGTATCTTTCAAACGATCATCAAATTCCATAATTCTCCAGATCAACGTCAACCCGACGATTAGCTTCAGAATTAGCCTCAATTTCCCAGTGAAGAAGCAGATCTAGAACTTAACAAGAAAGTAAATCCAACTAAGCAAGCAAAATACACGCACGATCCAAAAAGAACCAGTAAGCTAGAAATCCTCGAGATTCCCGCCAAAATTCTCACTTCACTTCCCGGGAACGAACTAACTCGTCTAATCGCTAAATTTAACGAGCCAACACACAAAGCGACCAATCAAAACCGAAATTCGTGAAAGTAGAGGACTCACCGCGAAGGGGTTCACTTCTTCCTCATCGAACGGACTCCGGTCATAGCGTCCCGCCATGGCAAGTCGTGTTCCTCGCTGCCACGGCGGATGAGATCTGGGCGAGAGAGCCTTCAACCTTAACGGAAATATTCCTTACGAAGAAACGTTCTTCGTCAACCCGAGAGAGAGAGAGAGAGAGAGAGAGAGAGAGAGAAGGCAAAACCGAGTGAATACAGAGAAACAAAAAACACGGCTTCGTGACTTTTGTGGACTAACTGTGACACGTTTAACCGCCCCAGTTGTGGCGAATTTCGGGGAGAGCCCTCGTATTTGTGTGTTTTCGTTATACCGCCTAACCATTTTCTTAGGAGGAGTAAACACGCAACTCCGAGATTAAAGAAAGGTGGTACTGCCAACAAAAAAATAATAAGGTGGTAGAGAAATGAATAAAAAAATGTTTGCTTACAAATGATTTGTGTTTGGTGTGATTCGTCTAACAAACCTCAACTTGCGAACTCAAACGAAAATTGTAGCTATTGGGAAGTTCAAAGTTTCAGTTGATTTATTAATTTATTCTGTGTTTACACACAACGTTGGGAGGGATGGCAGTTTCGTGTTTCAGGTCTTGTGTTAAAAACAGGCCAATCTGAACATGGTGCTGCTTCTTGGCTCGTCTGTGCCAACCAAAAACAAACCAATCTTTTTGTGTTGCTACAGCTGCAGACTTTTCAGATCGTGTTCATGTCAAGAGTTCGTGTCATGTCACAGAATTAATCCATTTCATGCACTTCAAGTGAATTGGTTGCTGCTTATTGTGAGAGCTCAAGGGCGAGAGTAACTCGAAAAAATGGGGATATTGTTAAGGGAAGCTCTTCTTTCCATTTTTCATTCACGCAAGAGAATGGAGTCTACCACTGGCTAGAGCGCTTTGGCTGTAAGTTAATAACATAGACATGTCGAAACCAACGGTTCCAAACCGCTGGTCCTAGTTATCCCACAACCTGGAACCGAAATTGTTAGTTTCGGTATGGTTCTTCTTTGAGACTTAAACCCCGGAAAACTAAAAAGATTATGAAAAAAATAAAAGCATACATGAAAGTGACGGTTGAAACTCTTGTTTGTGGTTTCAAACCCCCGGTTCTAATTATCCCATAACTCCATCAATTTTGGGATGGTTCTTTTTTAATTCTTAAAACTCCGCCCATGTAAGGGATCACCCTTGCATTGCCGGTCCCAAGCCCGGATAAAGGAGGAGGGTTGTGTTAGGCTTCCGACAACCAGCGTAAAACTTCGTCGGATTTCTACAACATGGATTACAAAAATTATGAGCATTGCTTTGGGGCGTCCCCACCTAGCGACGTGCTGTAGAGCCCGAATGCAGTAAGAAGTAAGCAAGGGCCACTACATTTTCGCCCGAATGTAGTGAATCAATTGCAGAGAGGGTTCCCACATCATGGACGGGTGTGGGTAAAGAAGTTAGTCCCACTACATTGCCGCCCGAATGTAGTGAAAAATTTTCAAAGAGGGTCTTCGCATTTTGATTATGGACGGATGCGGGAGGTAAGGAAGCTAGTCCTATATAATAAGATTCGTATTGGTTCTTGGAATATCGGAACATTATCGGGTAAGCTAATGGAGGTGGTAGATACTATGATTCGGAGAAAGATTCATATTCTATGTTTACAAGAGACAAAATGGGTTGGAGAAAAAGCAAAGGAGATAGAGGATACAGGTTTTAAATTATGGTACTCAGGTAAAGATAAGGCCCGAAACGGAGTTGGTATTATCATAAATAAAGATTTAAAGGAGAGTGTAGTAGACATACAACGATATGGTGACCGAATCATGACATTGAAATTAGTGTTAGGAGCAGAGGTTTTGAATATAGTTTGTGCTTACGTACCCCAAGTAGGACTAGAAGATAGTATAAAGACAGTTTTTTGGGAAGAGTTGGATAAGGTGTTTCAAAAGATTCTACAAAGGGAGATGATTTGTTTAGGAGGAGATTTAAATGGACATGTCGGTAAAGAGGCATTAGGATATCAAGGGATTCATGGAAACTTTGGTTATGGGGATATAAATGAGGAAGGTAGGGAGATTTTAAATTTTGCTATGTCATTTGATCTCTTTATAGTCAATACAATCTTCAAAAAACGAGATGAACATTTAATTACTTATAAGAGTGGCTTATCACAAACACAAATTGATTACTTTATTTGTAGAAAAAAAGATAGAGCGTGTTGTAAAGATTGTAAGGTAATTCCAGGAGAAAGCTTAACCACCCAACATCGACTTTTAGTTATGGATTTACAAATAAAAAAATGGACAAAGAAGAAAAGAGTGCATCGAGCTATTCAGACTAAATGGTGGAACCTCAAAAGCGAGAAAGAAGATATATTTAAACAGAAAGTCCTTCAAGGAGATGTTTGGAATTATGTTGGTACACCCTGTGATATGTGGAACAATATGGCTATACATATTAGGAAAGTGGCGAAAGATGTGTTAGGGGTATCTAAGGGAGGTGTACCGGAACAAAAAGAAGCTTGGTGGTGGAGTGAAGTAGTACAAAATAAAATCAAGGCAAAGAGGGCATGTTATAAATTACATTATGCTAAGAAAACTAGTGAAACTTTAGAAGCTTATAAGAAAGCCAAGAAGGAAGCAAAAAAGGCCGTTAGTGAAGCAAAAGCTAAGATTTGGGAGGACTTATATAAAAAACTCAACTCAAAAGAGGGTGAAAGGGATATTTTTAGGATAGCTAGGGCTAGAGATAAGAAAACTAAAGATCTTAATTATGTTAGATGCATAAAAGACGAAGATGAAAAAATTCTAGTGGCAAATGATGATATAAGAAATAGATGGAAAAACTATTTTTATAATCTTTTTAATGAAAATAAAGATGTTAGTATTAGTTTAGGAGATTTAGCCAAGTCAGAAAAGTATATAAACCACAATTTCTACAGACGTATTCAAAAGAATGAAGTCAAAGAGGCTCTTAAACGTATGAAGAGTGGTAAATCGGTAGGATCAGATAATATTCCTATAGAAGTTTGGAAAATACTAGGAGAAATAGGAATCACTTGGCTCACAAGACTATTTAATGAAATATGGAAAAACCAAAAGATGCCCGAGGAATGGAGAGACCAAAAGATGCCCGAGGAATGGAGAGCAAGTACACTTATACCCGTATATAAGAACAAGGGAGACATTCAAAATTGTGCGAATTATCGAGGTATCAAGTTAATGAGTCATACTATGAAATTAAGGGAAAGAATTATCGAACGTAGGTTAAGACAAGTATCAAGTACAACAGAGAACCAATTTGGATTTATGCCTGGTAGATGTACTATTGAAGCGATTCACCTTTTGAGACGTCTTATGGAACATTTTAGAGCAAAAAAGAAAGACCTTCACATGATATTTATTGATCTAAAAAAAGCTTATGATAGGGTACCGAGGGAGGTTCTTTGGAGAACTTTGGAAAAAAGAGGTATCCCATTGACATATATTAACCTTGTAAGAGACATGTATGATGGTGCAAAAACATATGTGAGTACTCATGAAGGAACGACAGACTTCTTTGAAGTTAATATTGGGTTACATCAAGGATCAACTTTAAGTCCATTCTTATTTATAATGGTGATGGATGAGTTAACAAAACATATTCAAGATGAAGTACCTTGGTGTATGTTATTTGCAGATGACATTGTATTAGTGGAGGAGTCTAAGGAAAAAGTTAATAGAAAATTGGAACTATGGAGAGAAACATTAGAAAACAAAGGCCTCCGACTTAGTAGAACAAAGACAGAATATATGGAATGTAAGTTTGATCATTTGGCTACTTCAGAGGACATAGAAATTAAAATTGGCACACATTGCATTCCCCAAAAGGAAAGTTTTAAATACCTAGGGTCAATTTTTCAAAGTGATGGAAGAATTGATGGAGATGTTACACATAGAATTAATGCTGGTTGGTTAAAATGGAGAGGAGCATCAGGTATTCATTGTGATAAGAAGATACCATTAAAATTAAAAGGTAAATATTATAGAGCAGCAATTAGGCCTGCCATGTTTTATGGTTCTGAGTGTTGGGCAGTTAATCATCAACATGTACAAAAGATGTCTGTGACAGAAATGAAGATGTTGAGATGGATGAGTGGTCATACAAGAAAAGACCGTATACATAATGAGGTTATTAGAAACAAATTAGGAGTGGCACCAATAGAGGATAAAATGAGAGAACATCGTTTAAGATGGTTTGGACATATAGAAAGAAGATCAAAAGAAGAACCTGTAAGAAGGTTAGAAAACTAAATTTGGAAAGTATTAAAAGAGGTAGAGGATGACCACAAAAGTGTTGGAAAGAAACAATAAAGAATGATCTAGCTTATTGGGAGTTAACTGCTAACATGGCACACAATAGGGATCTGTGGAAACAAAGAATCCATGTAGCCGACCCCGTCTAGTATGGGAAAAGGCTTAGTTGTTGTTGTTGTTGTTGTTGTTCTTTTTTAATTCTTAAACGGTTCAGAATTAAAAAACTATAAAATAATTTAGAATTAAAAAATAAAATACATGAAAGTAATGGTTGGAACTGCCGGTGCTGATTTCAGTCTAGTTCCGGTTTCATTGAAAGTGGAACCAAACCGAGTAATATCCGAATTCAGTTTCACTTATTCCAGTTCCAACTAGTTCCTTGACGGGTTTCGAGCATGTTTGAAACAGTCACATCTAAATTGAAATATTTCTTTTTTTTTTCTTTTTTTTAATTGAGGATCACAGCCAACTATGCAAGGAGTTATCTTACAGTCTACAACAAGCAAATCGAGAACCCTGTCAGGTGGGTTAACACCCTGAATGCTAAGATATGGTACAATGGAAGGCCAAAGCCAGGTATGTACTCCATGAAAATTGAACTCACACCTGCAACTTGTGAAGTCGACAACGCTACCAGGTGGGCTATCGCCCTGAGAGTGAAACAGAACCTATTTCATGGGACATGAACTTGCCACTGAAGTTTCATACCACATCATCAGTGCTACCATTATATGCTTTGAACTTCGCAAACATTCCTTGAATTCCCTCAAAACCCAGAATGAGTGAAATCTGTGAAGTAGATTCACAATGCAGAACAAAAGACAAAGGGATTATTCTAACAAAACTTTGCTGGTAGATGCCCTATTTTTCTAGTCAGTTAGTATATGTTGATCAATTTCCAGATGGTCAATCACATGGTTCTGCTTTTAAATAAGATTTGTAGCTTTATTTTTTATTTTTGGATCTCAATTTTTAGCATGACAACTAAAAACCATGTAGTTAGACATAGCTTGTTTCGGTTTACAACAGATCAAAACCGTTGGTTTTGGTTTGCTCGAAATCATGAACCGTAATTAAACCGGTTTTGTCTCAATTTCGTTTACAGGTTTATAACTTCTGGTTCTAGATCCTAAACCAGAACCATGAGGTATGTTTCAGTTTATAACGGGTCAAAACTGTTGATTCCGGTTTGCTCGAAACCATGAACTGTAACAAAATCGGTTTTGTCTCAATTTCGTTTACGGGTTTATAACCGCCGGTTCTGGATCCTAAACCGGAATCATGAGGTAAACTAAAAAAAACTATTAAATCCTTCATCGGTAGTGAACAGCAGCAAACATTACGAGCAGTGTACGTATGACCCGAAAGTTTCACGGCACGTTTAAGAGGTCTCTGCATGCTACTGTAGCATTGAATGAGCCCTTCAACGTCACATATTCTATTGATAAGCTTATGGATGTGAAGACGGTGATAAAGGGCTAAGTGATGTCATGGTAGCATTAAATGCACTGTACGAATGCCAACTGCATATTTGTAATTAAAAATATTTTAAAACTTTAAAATATATAAAAATCAATAAAACAACACCTAATCCTTTTCCATGCTAGAGGTATTATTTGTTTTCATATAAAGCTTCGTCTTGTCCCATGTTAACAGTTAATTCAAAATAAGTTTGATAATTTTTTATTATATTTTTTAATACTTTTATGATTCTCTTCTTTCTTACTTTTTGATGAAGCTTTCTTTGATCTTATTTGTAAGTGTTTAAACTATCTTAAATATTTTATTATTATTTTGTTATCTATTAGTATCACACTCAATTTGTTTCATTATATATACCGTCTTTTCTTGTATAACCCTTCATCTATTTCAACATCTTTATTTCTGTGATAATTATTTTTTATATATGTTGATAATTAACTGCTCAATACTCAAGACCATAAAACATAGTGGGTCTAATTGTTGCTCTATAACATTTACCTTTTGGTTTTAATAGTATATTCTTCTCACATAAAATACTTGGTATACTTCTCCATTTTAACTAACCTATTTTAATTATATGTATAACATTTTCATCAATTTTTTTATCACTTTAAAACACTAATCATGCATATTTAAAATTTGCCTTACAAGGAATACAATGTGTTAAATATTATTTTTATATTATTTGAAGCAATTAAATGATCAAACTTACATTTCATATATTATATTTTTATTCTACTAAGTCAAAAACTTTTACTTTCTAATGCTTTTTCTATAAGTCCAATTTTCTATTAACTTTTTCTTTAGACTATCCACTAACACAATGTCGTCTATAAATAATATACACTAAAGTACTTCATTTTAAATATATTTTTATTAACTTAAATTTAATTCTTTATGTAATACAATATTAATCTCAAAGAAATTAATCATTTCTTCGTGGATCCTAACACATGTTTGTGCACTATTATACTTGTCTCTTATAAGTATATCAATGAGATATCTTTTTTCTAAGATTCTTCAAATAATATCTCTTAACATTCTATCGTAAACTTTTTCTATATCAATAACTATCTTATGAAAGGTTTTTTTTTTTGTAAAATATTCTATAAAATGCCTCAATAGATAAATAACTTTTATAGTAGATCTTCTAAGCATGAATTCAAATTGATTCTCTATTGTATTCAATATTTGTTTCAATAAATGTTCAGTGATTTTTTACCATAATTTATATTATGGCTCATCAAAGTGAAATCCAATATTTTAATTAAAAATTAGAACCGGTGGTTTCGAACCATCGATTCCGATTTTTCAATAGTTAAACCTGTAACAGAACCAAAGGGATTCCTGTTTCAATTCTGAATTAGCCAGTTTGATTTCCAATTCAGTTCCGGTTTAACCGCCGTCTGGGCTCGGACCGGCCATGTGTAGCTGTAGCGAACCCCACTTTGCTTTGGTTTGGCCAGGTGTAAGAAAAGGTCAAGTCGTAACACGGCCCGTTAGTTCTCTGTTGACCTGACAGTCCCAATCTATAACGATCAGGGAAGGTAACAAGGTATAGATCCATTAGTTATCCAAGTCAGACCCAGAAGATCTGACTAATGAAGAAGAGAATGATTTACCAATATTCATGCCGAAACTTATTTCAACCTGAAATTTAAGTCCACAAATTTTTACATCGAAACATTAAGAAAGAACTTATTATTTTCCAGGGGTATGTGTTGTATGGTTTACATTTTGCTTATAGGATCTGAGTGTGAAAAGAAACAATAGGGCTCTCCCTAAACCCTTTCCAGCTTCATTGGGTTCAAAATGACTGTAAAATCACTGAGCTGTACAAGGCACAATACATGGATACACCATGCCCCATACGGATCAATATAGTTGATTGTGCAAGGGCAGAGTTTCAGCCTCGTTAAGTTAGATTTCGGACCGATCAACAAGACCAGCTCGCTTCCCTCGACTCCAAAAGGAATTACATTTTAAACTCAAAGCAGAACCACCAAAATGTTTTGGCACAGTAATCGGCCTCTCACGAATAAATCAATGAACTAGGTAACCGAATAATATGTTACGCGACTGCATTGTAGGACCAGAGTGAAAATGATTGGAAAATTTGTATCACCATCAAAGAAAAATAGAATAGAGGAAACCACCTCAATGGATCAAGCTCGAAGGCCATGTCTTCTAGGAATCAATCTGCTAATGGCATGGGAAATACTCGATAGTGTCGTGTGTGACCTCGCTGCACCCGACTTGTCCAGCTCCTGATCATGTCTGAAGGGATCAACCCAGTTCTTGTCTTCCTTCACTGCCTGGTCCCATCTCCGCTTGAACGTCTCCCATTCTGCACCAGATTGCCTCTGTATCTGCTCATGGCCACTTGCAAAAATTACAATTTACCATTGTCATCTTAAGGAAAAAAAAAGGACATCATCATTCACATATTATTACATTGCACATGCAGGTGAAAGGCCTTATCAGAAATTACAATTTACCATTGTCATCTTAAGAAACAAAAGAAGACATCGTCATTCACATATTCTTACATAGCACATACAGGTGAAAGGTCTTATCAGAAACACGGGCTTTGGAAAATCACGAGAGAGAGAGAGAGCATAATATTCTGACGGCAAAGCATTAGTTTCATTCTAAATAAGAACTATAATGAGATTGTGGGGTCGGCTTTCTTGCCAACATTCAAGCCTCATAGCCATCCGTGAATCATTCTTTGAATCATCATGATCACAACGAGCAATCCCGTACTATATTAATGAAGTGATAAGTATAACGTAAGAGTAGAGTACCACTTCTGGTGATTCACAAAAAAAAGAGTTCATGTTCCCAAGTCTGAAAACCATGATGAAGGGTCAATTCTATGAAACTGACGATAATGAATCGATCCATGTGGATCTCTAGCCTCTACTAACCTCAGTGGAACCTCTAATTCAGTGAATCCAACCAATACTAACATATTTTCCATAGAGCTTACCTCAACTCGGACATCAAGGGGTGGACGCCTGCTTGCCTGAAATAGGACCAAAAATAAGGAAAAAGAAAAATACATATGTAATCAGGAAGAAGCAATTAATAAGCCATTGGAATGACAGCAGTCAAAGGAAACTAGAGAAGTGCAGAAGAATACCTTTGAAGTCGGAACTACAGGTGGAGCTGCAATAGGAGTCTGAACATAAAATGAGATCTCAAGGAATAAGAGAGAGAGAGAGAGAGAGAGAGAGAGAGAGAGAGAGAGAGAGAGAGAGAGAGAGAGAACAGTGACATACAACGACTAGAGATAAATACAGAATTCACCTTTTTCCCAGAACCTCCTAAAGTTTGGATTCCTTGATGAACAATGTACTCACTATCAATCACTCCAACCTTCTTAGTCCGATCACCCTGAATCACCAAGTAGAGCTACAGACTTCAATGTTCGTGGACAAAATCAAGTAGCACCCACGCGGTAGAACATGCCTTTGCTTTTGAATGACAAGACAGAATATAAACAATTGCAACCATAATTAAAAAGTCCACTATTTTTTCCTTCTCACTGAAGTTGTATTTAGTAATACTGTAGCATTTGAAAATTTCGCAACACACACATACAAAGGGAGAGATAAAATTACTTCAGCGAAGAAATCTCTACCTTCTCATCTTCATTTTGTTACATATTTAAAGACAATAATATAAAAAAAATATAAGCTCTATTCTTCTGTCTGTATAACCTATGTTTCTTTTTCTGTATAACAAATCGACTACATTTTTCTTTCCACAGAAGTTGTGTTTAGTATTGTTTCACCAGTGCAGTTTTCATCTCTCTCTCTCTCTCTCTCGACTAAGAAAAAGGTGGTATTCGGTAAGACAGTGTGCATTGAGGCCAAGGGAAAAGGAGGATTTCTAGGTTTTTCTTCGACGCCCCACCTCTCTCTCTCTCTCTTTTTCTTGACTTTTAAAGATTAAGACTTTTCATGTCTGGCAGTGTTGGTGCAGCCGAGTCGCAGAAGACCTCAGGCCTATGCGGAAGCACGCCCGCGCAAGGAAGAAGAAGAAAAAGAAAAAAGGTGGAGGAATAAGAGGAGGGAGGCACACAGTTACCCGCAGAGTGTTTTTAGAGGAAGAGACTTTTTTTGTAATTGAATGTATATCACATTGTATTCGTTTTTTCATTCAAGTATTTGACTTTTTTCTCTTTCGTGTTTTCTTCCATGGGCTTTCCATGTTTATCCAAAAGATGCTTGTATCTTTTTAAAAGCAAAATAGTTTTATGTAAATCTTTTCTTTTATAAAAGCAACTCATGAAATCTAGGAAGAAGGTTGTTCTTCACGTATTTCATGATTGTTGTTATTAGGCCAAAAGTGGCCACCAACAACTTAGATCTCCCAGGTAACTTGACCCAATTTATGATACACTCATTTTGCCTCCCACTATTTTGAGGTTTTTTCAAAATGTACCATTTTTTTCTAGTTGCAACTAAATTGCAACTCTTACCTGTTATGCGATTTTTTCACTCCATAACCATCAACAAAATGTATTTCTACACTCAAACTCTAGGCATATTTTAAACCATCATATCATCAATGGTATATAAGAGAAAGATATCTCGTTCCTCATAAAGCATATCATGAGCATAGTGATATTTAACCATTATGTGTTTGCTTTTTGAACTATCAGCTCTACTCTTAATAAATGTAATTGTTGCATTATAGTCACAATAAATGAAAATAGGCTCGTTGGCTATATCCAAACTTTAAATCATGTATGAAGCGACTTATCCAACCGATACTTGTTGCAATCATATTGCAAGCAACATACTCAACTTCTTCTATGTGCAATTCTATAAACCCTCTTTCTTACAAGCCAAAAAAGCACCACCACCTCAAAATAAGAATATTTGACTAGAGGTTGACTTGTTGTCATCTTTGCTCTCAACGAAGTCAGCATCTAAGTATGCTACCACTTTTAGTTTATCAGCCTGAAAACAAAGTTTTAAATCTTTTATTCCTTTAAGATATTTTAATATCCTTTTCACAACTATCCAATGATGCCAAGCATGATCACTTTGATATTTGCTCACAAGACCTATAATAAAACTGATATCAGGTCTTTTATGCATCGCATACATCAAGCTACCCACGACTTGTGCATAAGAAACATTAGGCTTATTCTCTCCATCACCGAGACAATCAACCTTACTAAATTTTACCCTTTTTACAATGGGTGTATTTACATGCTTGCACTCACCCATTTTAAATTTTTTAAGGGTATAATCAATATATATCTCTTGACTCAAACATAAAAGATTAGATTCTCTATCGCGAGATATATTTCTTCCATATCCTTCATTTCGAACTTTGAGTTCAACCATACCTTGGTTTTGACAATCATTTCATTGTCATTCTCAATCACAATATGTCATCTAAATATAACGATAGAATAACAAAGTGGCTCTCACTGTTCCAAACATATGATGATGTTCATTAGCCACAAACCCAAGTTCAATTATGGCATTTTGAAAAGTCAATATCATTCACGAGGTGAATGTTTAAGGCCATAGAGGGATTTTTTCAACAAAGGAATCAACCATAGTCCTTCAATTGTTCCATGTGCAGCTACCCTATACTCTTCTACACTTGATCTTGCAACTACAAATTGTTTTTTACTTTTCAAAAAAATTATATTTCACCCAAATAGTATAACATACCCTGTTTTGTAGACTTTTTGTTATCAATCAATACTGCCCAATCAACATCTGTGTATAATTCTAAATTATAGTGTCTATGATTAGAGTATAAGATACCATTCCTAAGAGTATTTTTCAAGTATCTCAAAATCTTGAATATTGTATCTATATGTTGTTTTGGAGCATGCATAAATCTGTTATATTAGGTTATATTAGGATATGTGATTGTCAAGTAGATCAATTTCCCACGAGTTTATGATATCTTGTAGCATCACTATCTCCTTACCTCTATTGATTCCCAATCTGTGATTATCACATGGCTTTTATCCTCTAACACTTGTCTCTTTTAATAAGTCCATTACATATTTTCGTTAAGGAAGATATCTCTTTTTTATCTCAACCCTTCAATCCCTAAGAAATAATGAAGCAATCCAAATCTTTTAAACCAAAAAGTTTATGCATATAATTCTTCAAGTTTTGAATTTCTTCTTCATCATCTCCTGTCACGACAATATCGTCTACATAACCAATTAGTAGGGATATTCCATTCCCTCTATTTATAAACATTGTATGATCATTTTTACATTTAAAATACCCGAGTCCAATGATTCCTTCACTGAAATGTTCAAACCATGCCCTTGGTGATTGCTTCAGCCCATATAAAGTTTTCTTGAGCCTGCATACTTTATCAGATCCATATTGTTGCTTCAATCCCTGTGGAATTTCCATATATACTTCTTCATTAAAATTTTCTTCAAGAAAATCCCTGTGAAACTTCCATATATACTTCTTCATTGAAATGCTTTTGAAGAAAAACATTCTTTATATCAAGTTGCCACAATTTACACCCATGTCATGCTGATAAGAAAATGTATGAATGTCATCTTTGATATTGGGGCAAACGTTTCATTATAGTTTATACCATACGATTGACTATATCCCTTTGCAACGAGTCTATTGACTATATCCCTTTGTAATGAGTCTAGCTTTGTATCTATCAATTTCTCCTGTGTTTTGTATTTTATTGTATATACCCATTTGCATCCTACAACTTCTCTCCTTTTTGTTAATGATACAATTTCTTAAGTGGTGTTCTTCTTTAGTGCATCAGTCTCCTCTTTCATAGCGAAATATTACCACAAATACTTTGTAGTTTATTGACACTTTTCTGTAGTCAATGGAGTTACTAATCGGATATGCACACTTCCTTTTTTCTTTTCTTATTGCAACTGATAGGTCGAGATCACTTATAGAGTTGTTGGTCTAGGAGTTGCAGAATTTGGTGCTCCATTATTAGTGTCTTCTTTAGATTCTCTTATACAACAACAACAACTAAGCCTTTTCCCATTCTAGACGGGGTCAGCTACATGGATTCTTTGTTTCCACAGATCCCTATCGTGTGTCATGTTAGCAGTTAACTCACAATAAGCTACATCATTCTTTATTATTTCTTTCCAACACTTTTGTGGTCGTCCGCTAGCTCTTTTAATACTTTCCAAATTTAGTTTCATACCTTCTTACAAGTTCTTCTTTTGATCTTCTTTCTATATGTTCAAACCATCTTAAACGATATTCTCTCATTTTATCCTCTATTGGTGCCACTTCTAATTTGTTTCTAATAAGCTCATTATGTATACGGTCTTTTCTTGTATGACCACTCATCCATCTCAACATCTTCATTTCTGTCACAAACATCTTTTGTACATATTGATGATTAACTGCCCACACTCAGAAGTCAGAACCATAAAACATGGCAGGCCTAATTGCTGCTCTATAATATTTACCTTTTAATTTTAATGGTATCTTCTTATCACAAAGAATACCTTATGCTCCTCTCCATTTTAACCAACCAGCAATAATTCTATGCGTAACATCTCCATTAATTCTTCCATCACTCTGAAAAATTGACCCTAGGTATTTAAAACTTTCCTTTTGGGGGATACAGTGTGTGCCAATTTTAATTTCTATGTCCTCTGAGGTAACCAAATGATCAAACTTACATTATATATATTTTGTCTTTGTTCTACTAAGTCGGAGGCCTTTGCTTTCTAATGTTTCTCTCCATAGTTCCAATTTTGTATTAACTTTTTCCTTAGACTCCTCCACTAATATAATGTCATCACCAAATAACATACACCAAGGTACTTCATCTTAAATATGTTTCCATTATAAATAAATATGGACTTAAAGTTGATCCTTTATGTAACCCAATATTAACTTCAAAGAAGTGTGTCATTCCTTCATAAGTCCTCACACATGTTTTTGTACCATCATACATGTCTCTAATAAGGTTAATGTATGTCAATAGGATACCTCTTTTTTCCAAAGTTCTCCAAAGAACCTCTCTCGGTACTCTATCATAAGTTTTTTCTAGATCAATAAATATCATGTGAAGGTCTTTCTTTTTTGCTCTAAAATGTTCCATAAGACGTCTCAAAAGGTGAATCGCTCCAACAGTAGATCTAACTAGCATGAATCCAAATTGGTTCTCTGTTGTACTTGATACTTGTCTTAACCTACGTTCGATAATTCTTTCCCACAATTTCATAGTATGGCTCATTAACTTGATACCTCGATAATTCGCACAATTTTGAATGTCTCCTTTGTTCTTATATATGGGTATAAATTCCTCTAGCATCTTTTGGTTTTTCCATATTTCATTCAATAGTCTTGTGAGCCAAGTAATTCTTATTTCTCTTACTATTTTCCAAACTTCTATAGGAATATTATCTGGTCCTACCAATTTACCACCCTTCATATGTTTAAGAGCCTCTTTGGCTTCATTCTTTTGAATACGTCGGTAGAAATTGTGGTTTATATACTTTTCTGATTTGGCTAACTCTCCTAAGCTAATACTAACATCTTTATTTTCATTAAAAAGCTTATAAAAATAGTTTTTTCATCTATTTCTTATATCATCATTTGCCACTAGAATTTTTTCATCCTCGTCCTTGATGCATCTAACATAATTAAGATCTTTAGTTTTCTTATCTCTAGCCCTAGCTATCCTAAAAATATCTCTTTCACCCTCTTTTGAGTGAGTTTTTTTATATAAGTCCTTCCAAATCTTAGCTTTTGCTTCACTTACGGCCCTTTTCGCTTCCTTCTTTGCTTTCTTATAAGCTTCTAAAGTTTCACTGGTTTTCTTAGCATAATATAATTTGTAACATGCCCTCTTTGCCTTGATTTTATTTTGTACTACTTCACTATACCACCAAGCTTCTTTATGTGCTGGTACACCTCCCTTAGATACCTCTAACACATCTTTCGCCACTTTCCTAATATGTATAGCCATATTGTTCCATATATCACAGGGTATGCCAACATAATTCCAAACATCTCCTTGAAGGACTTTTTGTTTAAATATATCTTCTTTCTTGCTTTTGAGGTTCCACCATTTAGTACGAATAACTTGATGCACTCTTTTATTCTTTGTCCATTTTTTTTTTGTAAATCCATAACTAAAAGTCGATGTTGGGTGGTTAAGCTTTCTCCTGGAATTACCTTGCAATCTTTACAACACGCTCTATCTTTTTTTCTATAAATAAAGTAATCAATTTGTGTTTGTGATAAGCCACTCTTATAAGTAATTAAATGCTCATCTTGTTTTTTGAAGATTGTATTGACTATAAATAGATCAAATGCCATAGCAAAATTTAAAATCTCCCTACCTTCCTCATTTATATCCCCAAAACCAAAGTTTCTATGAATACCTTCATATCCTAATGCATCTTTACCGACATGTCCATTTAACTCTCCTAAAAACTTATCTCCCTTTGTGGAATCTTTTGAATCACCTTATGTAACTCTTCTCAAAAAGTTGTCTTTATACTATCTTTTAGTTCTACTTGGGGTGTGTAAGCACAAACTATATTGAAAACCTCTGCTCCTAATACTAATTTCAACGTAATGATCCGGTCACCATATCATTATATGTCTACTACACTATCCTTTAAATCTTTATTTATGATAATACCAACTCCATTTCGAGCATTTTTTTTACCTGAGTACCATAATTTAAAACTTATATCCTCTATCTCCTTTGCTTTTTCTCCAACCCATTTTGTCTCTTGTAAACATAGAATATGAATCTTTCTCCGAATCATAGTATCTACCATCTCCATTAGCTTACCGGATAATGTTTCGATATTCCAAGAACCAATAAGAATCTAATTATCTAAGACTAGCTTTCTTACCCCCCACATCCGTCCATATTCAAAATGCGGAGACCCTCTCCGAAATTTTTGTACTACATTAAGGCGGCAATGTAGCGGGACTAATTTCTTTACCCACACCCGTCCATGATGTGGGAACCCTCTCTGCAATTGATTCACTACATTCGGGCGAAAATGTAGTGGCCCTTGCTTACTTATTACTACATTTGGGCTCTACACCATGTCGCTAGGGGCAACTTTCAACAAATGGGTGAGATATTTTGTAAAATTGATGAAAGTATAAGGAAAACAAATGTCATAATGGCTTCAACCCAAAGATTCTTTGAAACATTACTAGATATTAATAGGATTCAAGTATTTTCAACTATGTGCCTATGCTTGCGTTCAACAATACCATTTTGCTAACGAGTCCTAGCAAGGGAAGTTTGATGAATTATCCCATGTTCTTCAAAATAGTTTGCAAAATCTCTTGAAATAAACTCACCACCAGAATCAGATCTAAATACTTTGATGTCGACATCAAGTTTATTTTTAATCAAATTATGAAAAATTACTAAACTTTTAAATACTTCACACTTGGCTTTTAAAAGATACATCCATGTGTATATCGTAAAGTCATTAAAGAAAATAACATAGTAGGATACCCTGCCTTTTGACAAGATTGAAGCGGGTCCCCAAACATGAGAATAAATTATTTCAATAGGTTTGCTTGAGGTAGACATTCGTTGAGAGAACGGAAGACATAACCATAATCCTTGCAAAAAAAATCTTTGACATTTTTAATTCCAATAGAATGACATTCATACAATTTTTAAACATTCAAATGGCCAAGGCTTTTATGCCATAGAAGAACATCTTTAGATAGATTTTGATCATAAAAATAGTTCATTACATATAGTCCTTCTCTATGGTCATATCCAATCATCTTCTTCGTTAGACGATCATATATAATGCAACCGTTTGATATTTGTGAAACTGAAAAAAAAATTAAATTTAACTGTAGAACCAAACTTATTTTTGAAACTGAAATTTTTTTATTTTGAAGATCTCTGATTTTGTAAGACTCAATTTTGTTCCACATCGACGGTAAACACATAGGAATCATATTTCTTTTGAGTGCAATTTCTTAAAAGGTTTTCTTCGCATATCATATAAAAAAGCCCCGAAATCGAGTAATCAAGATTTCGTACCTCTGGTTCCGTTAGAGCTGGTTTCAAAAACTACTCCAATCGATGCGCTTCCTTTCATTTATTCTTCAAGTTGCTTCGAGAGTTTCTTTTTCTTTTTCCTCAAGCGCAACAACTTTGTTTTTCAATTTTGGACAATGATTAAACACATGACTCGGTTCCTTACAATAAAACAAATTACCCCCTTTGTAATGGGATTCCTGTTTCGATTCTGAATTAGCCAGTTTTATTTCCAATTCAGTTCCGGTTGAACTGCCGTCTGGGCTCGGACCGGCCATATGTAGATGTAGCGAACCCCACTTTGCTTTGGTTTGGCCAGGAGTAAGAAACGGTCAAGTCGTAATACAGCTCGTTCGTTCTATGTTGACCTGACAGGACCAATCTTATAACGATCAGGGAAGGTAACAAGGTATAGATCCATTAGTTATCAAGTCAGACCCAATTTAGAAAGTATTAAAAGAGCTAGAGGACGACCACAAAAGTGTTGGAAAGAAGCAATAAAGAATGATCTAGTTTATTGTGAGTTAACTGTTAACATGGCACACGATAGGGATCTGTGGAAACAAAGAATCCATGTAACCGACCCCGTCTAGTATGGGAAAAGGCTTAGTTGTTGTTGTTGTTGTTTGTAATATGTTGTCCATCCATCTTGAAATGTGAAGGTCGATAGGGCCTGATGTTTACTTATGGTCTAGATGCAGTTAGTCCAGAGTCTCTTTGAGTTTTTGTTTCTCGTAGCTTAGTTTCTGCCATTTGTAAATCGACCAGAACTTCTTCTTTTAAAGGAAATGGTTTTCTATCAATTAGATCGGCTCTCACTCCTTCAAATTTTTCTCTCAAACTTCTAAGAAACTGATACAAAAAGTCTTCATTTTGTTCGCATTGTCTTATATCAAGAAATACGTAGGTTAAGACAAGTATAAAATACAACAGAGAACCAATTTGGATTAATGCCAGGCAGATCTACTGTTAAAGCGATTCACATTTTGAGACGTCTTATAGAATATTTTAGAGCAAAAAAGAAAGACTTTCACATGATATTTATTAATCTAGAAAAGGCTTATGATAGGATACCTAGGGAGGTTCTTTGGAGAACCTGGTATCCCATTGAAATACATTAACCTTATAAGAGACCTGTACGTGGTGCAAAAACATGTGTGAGGACTCATGAAGGAATGACAAACTTCTTCGAAGTTAATATTGGGTTACATCAATGATCAACTTTAAGTCCATACTTATTTATAATGGTGATTGATGAGTTAACAAAACATATTCAAGATGAAGTACATTGGTGTATGTTATTTGCATATGACATTGTGTTAGTGGTAGTGTTATCCGTACGATGCGGTGCGATACGGGCGATACGCCCAAAAAAAAATTCAATTTTTTTTTCAAAATTTTTTTTTCACTTTTTTTTTTTGCATGTTTCTACCCTCTCTTCTCCTCTCTTCACTTCCCTTCAAGGCATCCTCCGATATGCTTGTAATTTGGGTTTATAATTTTATTTATTGAATAAGAATCAGTGTTGTCCGTACGATACGGTGCGATACGTACGATACGGGCCCCCGTATCGCAGGTGCGGGCGTATCGCGCGTATCGCATGGGACCCTTATAAAGGGTCCCGGCCCGAGGGAAACCCGTGATTTTTCGCGGGTTTCCTCTCTCCTTTTGGGTTCTTCAAGCTCCCTAAGAGTCGGTTTTCGCCTCCTTGGTGTTCAAAGCTCTAAAATCGTGCCCTACGGTGTCCGTCCAAGCCTCCAAACTCGGATTTAGGTATATTTTTAATGTTTTTTTCCTTTTTTTCCTTTATATTTATTGTTTTTTGTGTTATTTCGGGTTTTTTTTTTGAATGACAAAATATGAAGTTATTAAGTGTGTGTATACGATTTTTATTGCATTCATGAAGTGGGAGACACTCGATTTGAGTGTTATTTGAAGATTGGGGATTTACGAAGTGCTTTTATTTTCAGGTTTTTGTTTGAATTAAAGTACTCCATTGAGATGGCAGGAAGGGGTGGTAGAGACTCTCATTCAAAGTCTGATGATCCGGCATGGCAGTGGGGTATACCAGTTGAGGGTTCAAGGTTAAAAATCAGATGTTTATTTTGTGAAAAGGTGGTTAGTGGTGGAATTTCAAGGTTGAAACACCACCTAGCAGGAACCAGGAAAGAAGTTGCTTCATGCACAGGCAGAGTTAGAAGTGTGCCAGAAGGTATTAAATGGCAATGCTTGCAGATGATTGAGAGCATACAGGAAATGAGACAACAAAAGGATGATTTCCAGATGTGTGAAGAAGCTGATGATGCTACTGCCACTGGAGTTGGATTCACTGATAGTTTGCCTTCAGATGCTAGAACAGATATTGGTAGTAGCAGTTCGCGAGCACCTAGCAGAGGAAAGAGGGTTGCATCTGAAGACTTTGGAGGTGGCAGAAGAGGAAGTTCAGGAAGGAGTAGAGGAAGAGCTTCTTCTTCTAGCATACATTCGTTCTTTCCTCCTTCCACTACACCTGGTGCTCAGCCAGGAATTCGTGCTGCTATGGCTTCAGAACAATTGCACGATCAAGCAGACCTTGCAGTGGGCAGATGGTTTTATGATACATGCATTCCATTTAATGCAGCAAACAGTTTTCATTTTCAAGCAATGGCAGATGCAATTGCTAACATTGGTCCAGGATACAGGATGCCCTCTTATCAGAAGTTGAGAGGGAAGATATTAGATCAGACCGTGATTGAAGTGCAGCAATACTGTTCGACTTTGAGACAATCGTGAAAGGAAACAGGATGCACTATCATGGCAGATGGATGGACCGATAGGCGAGGAAGGACATTGCTAAACTTTCTTGTATATTGTCCTAAAGGACTCATGTTTTTGAGATCTCTAGATATGTCAGAGGAGAGGCACACTGCAGAGATCCTACGAGAGGAATTTGATAAGGTTATACAAGAGGTTGGGCTAGAAAATGTAGTCCAATTGATTACAGATAATGCAGCTAACTACAAAGCAGCCGGAAAGGAGTTAGCTGATATTTATGGGACTTTCTACTGGACACCATGTGCAGCCCATTGTTTAGATCTCATCCTCGAGGACATCGGTGTGATGGATGAAATAAAGGCAGCAACTGAGTGTTGCCAAGATATTACAAAATTTATTTACAACCATGCATTTGTTTTATGTATGATGAGGAGATACACAGAAGGTGCAGAGCTTCTTCGCACAGCTGCAACTCGGTTCGCAACAAACTTCTTATCTGTACAGAGTATTGTGAGACAGAAGCAAGCTTTAAAGAGAATGTTCTCCTCAGATGAGTGGCAACAATTTGCAGAGTTGCCACAAAACAGAAGGAACAGAAAGTTAAATGAGATTGCAGAAACGGTTTTTAGAAGTTCATTTTGGAATGCATGTATCAGATTATTGAAAATTACTTGTTCTTTAGTGAAAGTTTTGAGATTGGCTGACAGCGAGGAGAAACCATCTATAGGCTACCTTTATGAATCCATGGACAGGGCAAAAGAAGCAATCAGAAATAACTTTAATGAAAAAAAAGAGATTATGTGCCCGTGTGGAAAATAATTGATAGTAGATGGAATAAACAATTGCATCAGCCTATTCATGCAGCAGCCTACTATCTAAACCCATCATTGAGGTACTCAGCAACCTTCAAAAGGGACGGTGAGGTTAATCGAGGAATCATTGAATGCATCGACAGATTAGTCCCTGATGAGAGCATAATAGATGCGATACATCGAGAGATGGAGATATATGATAATGCTCTTCACTTGATGGGTTTGCCTGTTGCAATTCGCAACCGCTCTACGATGCGTCCAGGTACATTGTTTATTTTCATATTTAAGTTGCATCTTACATTACTGTGGATTATTATGTCTAATGTTTATATTTTTTTTACAGATGTTTGGTGGAACAGGTTTGGAAGTGATTGTCCAAACCTTAGAGATTTTGCAGTTAGAGTCTTAAGCCAAACTTGTAGTGCAACAGGTTGTGAAAGAAATTGGAGTGTTTTTGAACACATCCATACAAAAAAGCGCAACAGGTTGGAACACAAAAGGCTTAATGATTTGGTTTATATTCGTTGTAACATGCGCCTTCGTGAAAGGTAATGTTGTATTACTTTCAAATTTTCAATTCGATATTATTTAACTTCAGTTTTCAATTGTTAATATTACTTACTAATTGTTTATCTTTGTTTGTGTCGTAGGCAATTAAAAAAAGTAAATAGAGAAGAAAGTCAGTTCGATCCAATAAGTTTGGATAATTTTGATATATTAGAAGATTGGGTTATGGAAGACACTGAAGAAAATACCCTCCTAACAGAAGAAGACGTTGCCTGGATTAATTTGGAAGGAGCGCAACAACATTATGGAGATGAAGAATTTGATTTTGAAGAAGAAGGTGTGGGCGTGGCTGATGATGATGAGGATCTGCAACAAGGAGAAGATGAAGATTATTTAGTTGATGATCCTGATTACAATTTGTAAAATGTAACATTATATGTAACTGTAGTGTACTGTAAAGTGTAAACTATGTCTGTATTTTATTTTTTGGATTCAAAATATATAAATTTGGATGCAATTGTTCAATGTTGAATGCTCAATCTGTACTAAACTTACATTATATGAATTTAAAGCAATTATCAGATTTTTCCTGGTTTTTTCTTGATTTTTTTCGATTTTTTACTATTTTTTATTAATTTTTAATTATTTTTACATTATTTTAATATTAAAGTACGATACGATACGATACGATACGATACGCCCGTATCGTGGAGCCCAGCGATACACGATACGATACGCGTCAGACAACACTGATAAGAATAACGTATGAACAAATAAAAAATTGTGACAAAATCATTTCCCTTTCTGTTACAACTTTTAGGTATATTTCTGCTACCAGTTTATAATTTCATGAGATCGCAAACAATTAAAAACATTTGGTTCTCTCGATTCATTGAGTGGAGATTTCACAACTTCACTATTTTAGGGTTCACCTTACATGACTTCCATTGAGTTAGAACATGATCAACGTGTGTGAGGCTTAACTCAGTCTATGAAGTGAGAAATGGAGCTCAAGCATTAGTTAAAAAGCTAGTCTCCAGTAAGAGAAAAGGGGGATATCATCAAGTAACAATATCACATCATTGAGGTGTCATAGACTCAATAATCAAAGAAATGGAGCTCATTGTTTTGCTCACATATGAAAATTAACAAATATGACAACTATGTACAAAGATAGCAGTTTGTTAATTTTGATATATTAGATGAGTGGATTATGGAAGATAACAAAGAAAATGCGCTCCTAATCGAGGAAGACATTCCATCAATTAATTTGAAGTGCAACAACATCACGAAGGAGATAAAGATTTTCACTTTAAAGCAGAATGTGAGAAAATTTGAATCTTCATCAAGGAGAAGATGAAGATTATTTAGTTAATGATCTTGATACAAATTTACAATATGTAAAATGTAAATGTATTTCATTTTTTGCTTCAAAATATGTAATTTTGGATGTAATTGTTCAATTCAATCTGTGCTATATTTTGCATTATATGAATTTAAAGCAATTACCAGATTTTTCTTGATTTTTTTCAGATTTTTACTAAATTTTTTTATTTTAAAATAGTTTTTATATTTTTTTAATATTAAAGTACGATACGGGCAATACAATACGATACGCTCGTATCGTAGAGCCCAGTGATACACGATACGATACGCGTCAGACAACACTGGTTAGTGGAGGAATCTAAGAAAAAAGTTAATAGAAAATTGGAACTATGGAAAAAAACATTAGAAAGCAAAGGCCTCCGACTTAGTAGAACAAAGACAAAATATATATAATGTAAGTTTGATCATTTGGTTACCTCAGAGGACATAGAAATTAAAATTGGCACACACTGTATCCCCCAAAAGGAAAGTTTTAAATACCTAGGGTCAATTTTTCAGAGTGATGGAAGAATTAATGGAGATGTTACGCATAAAATTAATGCTGGTTGGTTAAAATGGAGAGGAGCATCAGGTATTCTTTGTGATAAGAAGATACCACTAAAGTTAAAAGGTAAATATTATAGAGCAACAATTAGGCCTGCCATGTTTTATGGTTCTGAGTGTGGGTAGTTAATCATCAACATGTACAAAAGATGTCTGTGACAGAAATGAAGATGTTGAGATGGATGAGTGGTCATACAAGAAAAGACCATATACATAATGAGGTTATTAGAAACAAATTAGGAGTGGCACCAATAGAGGATAAAATGAGAGAATATCGTTTAAGATGATTTGAACATATAGAAAGAAGATCAAAAGAAGAACCTCTAAGAAGGTATAAAAAACTAAATTTGGAAAATATTAAAAGAGCTAGAGGACGACCACAAAAGTGTTGGAAAGAAACAATAAAGAATGATCTAGCTTATTGTGAATTAACTGCTAACATAGCACATGATAGGGATTTGTGGAAACAAAGAATTCACGTAGCCTATCCCATCTAGTATGGGAAAAGGCTTAGTTGTTGTTGTTGTTGTTGTTGTTGCCTTATATCAAGAAAATGTGTGCACTTTTTTTCATATCTACGAAGTTGATTCCAAATGTTAGAAAACTCCATATAAAATTCACTAATGTTTTTGTATGTGGCTTCTTTTGAGATAATCCCATGCTTCTCTAGTATTTGTAAAATCAACTAAAGTGTCTCTTACATGCTACTTAACACTCTTCATGAGGATCCATAGAACGGTTCTATATCCTCTCTAATATTCTTTCATTTGTTCTAAGTTTGAATCAATAGAAGGCTTTGTTTTTGTTCAGCTAACATAACTCTATAATTTTTTGAAATATAGATAATTTTTCATGGTTTGTGCTCATGTCTTATAGTTGGTGTTTGTTAGGCGAAAACAAAACATTTATCTTTTATTATAAAAACAAATAATCAACAAGCATCTTACTTAAAGAGACGAACAATCCACTAGATTAAAGACTTCTTAGTATGCTTCTCGAGATTACCTTTTTACGATCAATTGTCCTTGACGAGGCTTTGATACCATGTAATGAAGATCGACTTCACCCAATCTTAATAGCCACACGAAATGCCTCAAACATTTTACCAAGAATCAATCAAACTATGTCTTAAAGCACCAAATTGCATAACACAAAAACTTAGAACAACAAACACTTTATATTAAATGCAAAGCCCCACGACTTATTCCAAGAGGGAGGAGGAGGTATTTATAAAGAGTAGGTAGAATACAATAAAAAGAAAGGAGGAGGAGGTATGATGATGATGATGCCACCGATGAGTTTACCCTCTATACATTTCAATATCACGTTGATGGCATCATTTGTATTGTCTTATCATTGTTTTCATATGGTTAGGCTTACCAACTAGTTCCCAACACTATTCTCTCGGGTGGCATCAACTAGAGGGCATAGAGTTACCAACACTATTCTCTCGTTGATGGCATCCGCCCGTTACTTTGTTTTCATATGGTTAGGCTTACCAACTAGTTCCCAGCACTATTCTCTTGAGTTTATGTAATAAGCAGAGGAGTGCCCCCGAAGGAAGGGGTGGACGGGTGGATGGACGGTCGTGGCGCGGCCACGGCGAAAAGATTTTGTCTGAGGAGGAAAGGAAGGCAAGGTGGGCAGCCGAAAGTTGAAAGCGACCTGAGTGGATGAGAGGCAAGTGGCCGTCCACATCAGCCCGCACCATATAAAGCATTGCGGGAGGATTATGATGTTGGGGCTGACGCATGTCACGACGGGAGGATGACGGCAGTCATGACCTCGACAGGTGATGATGGCAAGATGATGCATGTTGATGACGCCGGTGGAACCCTGTTGAACAGGTTCCTCGTGGTGATCATTCTTTGCTTTGTGGGGTGTGTGTATTTAGCATATGTGTTATGCCTAAAAGATTTGGTATTGTTATGGAGAGAGCAAGCCAGGAGGACGACTGCAGAGTCAGGGTTCAGGAGTGTGACGGAGGTATGTGTGCCGCAAATTTTGAATAACAATGGCAAGGCGGTCCACCAAGGGCTCCAAACGGGGGTATAACAAGAAGTGTAAAGGAGCATATAGTGGAGAACGTAGCAACAAGGTTGCTAGGGTAAGATGACGCAGTAGATGGGAGGAAGGAGGTCGATATGGTAACGGAACGGAACGGTTCGGTGTAGAAAGACCGACGTTGCAGGTTGCCCAATTTTGTTGGAATGCGGATAAGATGGCTCGAGTACTGGGACTGGGTGGAGTGTGTTTTCTATTTAGCAACTACCCATTTGGGTCGAGTGATTATCAAAGTCATTCCAATACGACTGTAACGTACAAGTTGCAGAGCAATATGAATGTGGTGCTGGCGGATGATATGTTGGTATATTGTATGAAAGTCAGGATGTACTAGTGTGGCTTGTGTATGACAAAGCACCAACTGGGATTCTACCGACTCCGGATAATATATTCGATGCTAGATTTGCATCTAAGCCAGTTAGATGGACAGTTAGATGGACAGTATGTCACCGGTTCGTTGTTAAAAAGAAGTGGAGTACTGGCCTGGACTATCAACAGCCGGTACCGAATATTGTTAGGCTTCTTACCAACTGTTCACGATGTTCCTCTTCTCATACAGCCTCTTGTTAGGCTGTTAGCTAATCTGACAATGAAGTTCACAACCACAATATTGACTCTTTCGACCTTTCCACACAATTCTCGCCAAGATGATAATAAGAGTAAAGACCAAACAAAAAACAAGCAGTGCTAATATTTAGACATAACTATAATGAGAAATAGCTCCATATAGTAGAGGACCATTCTCATATCACGGGTTCTACGATAATATTATACCCCTTTCATATGCACAGCTTTACAAGTAAAAACATGTGCAACAATATGTCAACACCGTATAAAGAACGGTTAAATAAAAATTTCTGAAAAGATTGAAACCAACAGATTGCAACTTAACCATTTAAGATGGCAAGTCAAACCCATTCTGGAAAGAACACAACGCATCAAATGCAAATCTTTGACATTGGAAGTATTCAAGTTGACAGATTTCTCACCTGAGCACAATATCCAAGTTTCATATCCAAGCCCCAGCCGTGTACAAGATCATTCTGTAAAAGGTAAAAACTTCAAAGTTAGCCACCATGATCCCCTAGAAAACCATAAACATAACGTGTTTAACACAAGAAGGCTGGCACAATCAACTAACCAGATGAGATTCTGTTTCAGACACCGAAAAACACCCAAGCTCATGAGAGCCTCCCTGGCGTTCTTTTCAGCATTTTTGTTACATTCATTTCTTGTAGTATCAATGTAGGATAAGAAAGAGAACCACTATCAAACGCTTGATCAAGAGAACAAAATAGAGGAAAAAGGAATCTTAAACATGCCTGAATTAGATGCCAAGCACAACGCCAAGCAGCTCTAGAAAATACAGGTGCCATCATTTCAACCCATCTACACAGTAACGAAACAATAAGCATAAGCTAGGTTTACTGTCAATGAAACCCCCTTGAAAGTGAGAAAATGTTGCAGTGGAAAAGGTTAGGATGCGGCATGGTATGTGCTCATCTTCAAGAATGAAGAGCAACTCAACATGCAAGCTTTTCCTGCACTGTTACACCAATCATGTACCTCTCTTTCAGTCCAAAGTTAGGGCCCAAAAGTAGCCGACTTTTTAAAAAACACACCTTGCAGGGAAACATTCTATATTAGCCTATGCAAAAGAAGTTGCCAAGATGATAAAACAGTGGTTATCAAGTACCTATCTAGACATTTTGACAAAGAACCCTTTGTTGGGTCATATCCATACAGGGTCACCAATTACAATATCTAGATATTTTAACAAAGAACCCTTTATTGGGTCATATCCATTTTCGTTTTTCATATCTTGCATCCATCATAAGAAGGATCCACTAGGAGTCCTACATAAGGACAATGAGTAGTTTTTTCAGAGAAAAAAACAAAGTCTACAACTTTAGAACAATATAAGATTTGAAGAATAAGACCATGGCAAATAAATAACAACTTTCATGAAGTACATACATGTTTGAAGAAGGATTTCTACCGTTCTAAACTATGCCCTCAATTTTTTAAATTGAAAAGTTTAGCTATGGCACAGTAATAAGGTCGACAACATCATCTCACGTGCCTCTGTGCTCCTGGTTAGTCAGCATCATGATTTATTTTTCAAACACAAGTTTCTTCATAAAAATAGAAAAAATAGAGGGGCAACGTCTGACAGAATACAAATGAGACCAGGTTAAACATTCATGCTTGCGAAGAAAAGGAGAGAATCATGGCATACCCTGAACATGGTGGCCCTTCACTCTCATTTGAACACTTTTTCCCACCAAAAGTGCCATATATTCGTCTAACAGAAAAGCCCGTCATTACTGTCAGTGACTCCTTTAAGAACAACATTTTATCTGCCAATATATGTAAGGTGTCATGGAAAGTTGAAGAAAGCACAAAAACCACTCACCGATGCACCCTTCCAGTTTTATTTCTCATGGTGATGCGATGGTGTATTTCTGATAAATTGGGATCAAGAGCTGGTTGAGAAATCTCCAGAGTTTCTTCTTTCATGATTTTCAAGTACCTTTAAAGAAGGAAAACAAATGGTGAGGAGATTATGACATTACAGAGCACGAAAACTCATGGTGATAGATTTTGTATCAAGGAACCGGATTTAAATGACAAATAGGCAAGCTTCATCACCTATTGACTCAATAGATTTACAACATGGAAAAAAAACTATAAAAATAAGACTCTAAAAAGGCTAAACAAACAACAAGCAAACAAACAACAACTAAGCCTTTTTCCATACTAGATGGGGTCGGCTACATGGATTCTTTGTTTCTACAGATCCCTATCTTGTGCCATGTTAGCAGTTAACTCACAATAAGCTAGATCATTCTTTATTGTTTCTTTCCAACACTTTTGTGGTCGTCCTCTACCTCTTTTAATACTTTCCAAATTTAGTTTTTCTAACCTTCTTACAGGTTCTTCTTTTGATCTTCTTTCTATATGTCCAAACCATCTTAAACGATGTTCTCTCATTTTATCCTCTATTGGTGTCACTCCTACTTTGTTTCTAATAACCTCATTATGTATACGGTCTTTTCTTGTATGACCACTCATCCATCTCAACATCTTCATTTCTGTCACAGACATCTTTTGTACATGTTGATGATTAACTGACCAACACTCAGAACCATAAAACATGGCAGGCCTAATTGCTGCTCTATAATATTTACCTTTTAATTTTAATGGTATCTTCTTATCACAAAGAATACCTGATGCTCCTCTCCATTTTAACCAACCAGCATTAATTCTGTGCGTAACATCTCCATCAATTCTTCCATCACTCTGAAAAATTGACCCTAGGTATTTAAAATTTTTCTTCTGAGGAATGCAATATGTGCCTATTTTAATTTCCATGTCCTATGAAGTAATCAAATGATCAAACTTATATTCCATATATTTTGTCTTTGTTCTACTAAGTCGGAGGCCTTTGCTTTCTAATGTTTCTCTCCATAGTTCCAATTTTCTATTAACTTTTTCCTTAGACTCCTCCACTAATACAATGTCATCTGCAAATAACATACACCAAGGTACTTCATCTTGAATATGTTTTGTTAACTCATCCATCACCATTATAAATAAGTATGGGCTTAAAGTTGATCCTTGATGTAACCCAATATTAACTTCAAACAAGTCTGTCGTTCCTTCATGAGTCCTCACACATATTTTTGCACCATCATACATGTCTCTTATAAGGTTAACATATGTCAATGGGATACCTCTTTTTTCCAAAGTTCTCCAAAGAACCTCCCTCGGTACCCTATCATAAGCTTTTTCTAGATCAATAAATATCATGTGAAGGTCTTTCTTTTTTGCTCTAAAATGTTCCATAAGACATCTCAAAAGGTGAATCGCTTCAATAGTAGATCTGTCTGGCATGAACCCAAATTGGTTCTCTGTTGTACTTGATACTTGTCTTAACCTACGTTCGATAATTCTTTCCCATAATTTCATAGTATGACTCATTAACTTGATACCTCGATAATTCGTACAATTTTGAATGTCTCCCTTGTTCTTATATATGGGTATAAGTGTACTTGTTCTCCATTCCTCAGACATCTTTTGGTTTTTCCATATTTCATTAAATAGTCTTGTGAGCCAAGTGATTCCTATTTCTCCTAGTATTTTCCAAACTTCTATAAGAATATTATCTGGTCCTACTGATTTACCACCCTTCATACGTTTAAGAGCCTCTTTGACTTCATTATTTTGAATACGTCGGTAGAAATTGTGGTTTATATACTTTTCTGATTTGGCTAACTCTCCTAAGCTAATACTAACATCTTTATTTTCATTAAAAAGATTATAAAAATAGTTTTTCCATCTATTTCTTATATCATCATTTGCCACTAGAATTTTTTCATCCTCGTCTTTTATGCATCTAACATAATTAAGATCTTTAGTTTTCCTATCTCTAGCCCTAGCTATCCTAAAAATATCTCTTTCACCCTCTTTTGAGTTGAGTTTTTTATATAAGTCCTCCCAAATCTTAGCTTTTGCTTCACTTACGGCCTTTTTTGCTTCCTTTTTTGCTTTCTTATAAGATTCTAAAGTTTCACTAGTTTTCTTAGCATAATGTAATTTGTAACATGCCCTCTTTGCCTTGATTTTATTTTGTACTACTTCACTCCACCACCAAGCTTCTTTTTGTGCCGGTACACCTCCCTTAGATACCCCTAACACATCTTTCACAACTTTCCTAATATGTATAGCCATATTGTTCCACATATCACAGGGTGTGCCAACATAATTCCAAACATCTCCTTGCAGGACTTTCTGTTTAAATATAACTTCTTTCTCGCTTTTGAGGTTCCATTTAGTCTGAATAGCTCGATGCATTCTTTTCTTCTTTGTCCACTTTTTTATTTGTAAATCCATAACTAAAAATCGATGTTGGGTGGTTAAGCTTTCTCCTGGAATTACCTTGCAATCTTTACAACACGCTCTATCTTTTTTTCTACAAATAAAGTAATCAATTTGTGTTTGTGATAAGCCACTCTTATAAGTAATTAAATGTTCATCTCGTTTTTTGAAGATTGTCCTCATTTATATCCCCAAAACCAAAGTTTTCATGAATCCCTTGATATCCTAATGCATCTTTACCGACATGTCCATTTAAGTCTCCTAAAAAGTTATCTCCCTTTGTGGAATCTTTTGAATCACCTTATGTAACTCTTCTCAAAAAGTTGTCTTTATACTATCTTTTAGTTCTACTTGGGGTGCGTAAGCACAAACTATATTCAAAACCTCTGCTCCTAACACTAATTTCAACGTAATGATTCGGTCACCATATCATTATATGTCTACTACACTATCCTTTAAATCTTTATTTATGATAATACCAACTCCATTTCGAGCATTTTCTTTACCCGAGTACCATAATTTAAAACTTATATCCTCTATCTCCTTTGCTTTTTCTCCAACCCATTTTGTCTCTTGTAAACATAGAATATGAATCTTTCTCCGAATCATAGTATCTACCACCTCCATTAGCTTACCGGATAATGTTCCGATATTCCAAGAACCAATACGAATCTTATTTTCTAGGACTAGCTTCCTTACCCCCCACATCCGTCCATAATCAAAATGCGGAGACCCTCTCTAAAAAAATTTCACTACATTCGGGCGGCAATGTAGCGGGACTAACTTCTTTACCCACACCCGTCCATGATGTGGGAACACTCTCTGCAATTGATTTACTACATTCGGGCGAAAATGTAGTGGCCCTTGCTTGCTTCTTACTGCATTCGGGCTCTGCAGCACGTCGCTAGGCGGGGACGCCCCAAAACAATGCTCATAATTTTTGTAATCCATGTTATAAAAATCCGACGAAGTTTTACGCTGGCTGTCGGAAGCCTAACACAACCCTCCTCCTTTATCCGGGCTTGGGACTGGTAACGCAAGGGTAATCCTTACATGGGCGGAGTTAAGACTCTAAAAAGGCTACACCAAAGAAATGTTCTCAACGATAGTACCTTAACCAAGCCTTTTCCACACCTTAGACCACTGCTTGAGGGGTGAAACACGAAGAATTTTAGGAGGTCATCATCCTACTACCTTTTCGTTTATTGTCCACCAAGCACACTTGATTCCCTAACTTCAAAATTATTACTGAATCTTGTGCAATGGTGTATGAGAGACTATGCCCCGAGTAAAAGATCTAACAAGGTTTATGCAATCTAGAAAAAAGAAAGATAAGTAATTAGTAAATAACATTAATAATTTAAGTAAAATATATTGAATTGAATATTTAAGTAGTAACTAATATAAGATTACCTCTGTCGGAGTCACATGTTACTACGGATGAAAACTAAGTCATTGAGTCGCTTATGTTTCAACCTACTACTACAACTACAACTAAGCCTTTTCCCATACTAGATGGGGTCAGCTACATGGATTCTTTGTTTTTTTGTTTTTTTTAGAATCTATGTTAAGTCCGACAAAGTTTTACGCTGGCTGTTGGAAGCCTAACACAACCCTCCTCCTTTTTCCGGGCTTGGGACCGGCCATACATAGGCGGAGTTGCTTTTGTTTCAACCTATTGTGCTTTTTTGTGTGGATGTGTTCAAAGACACTATAGGTTTGGCTCAAAACTCTTACTATAAAATCTCTAACATTTGGCAATCACTTCCAAACCTATTCCACCAAACATATTATACAAAAAGACAAATATAAGGCACTTAATCCACAATAAATATAAGATTTAAAAAACTTAAATATTAAGATAAACAGTTTACCTAGTCACATATTAGTGTGGTTGTAAATGGCTACAGGCAAGCCCATCAAGTCAAGAGCCTTATCGTAGATCTCTATCTCTTGATGTATAGCATATGCTCTATTCTCATCAGAAACCAATCTATCTATACAATCAATGATACCTCGGTTTCCATCACCGTCCCTTTTAAGGCTTGCAGAATACTTAATGTTGGGTTTAGGTAATAAGTTGTTGCATAAATAGATTGATGTAATTGTTTGTTCCATTTGTTATCTATAATATTTCACACGGGCACATAATCCCTCTTTTTTCCATTAAAATTGCTTCTAATAGCTTCTTTAACCTATTCATAGCTTCATAAAGATAACCCATAAATGGTTTCTCCTCGCTATCAAGGACATGTAATCCTCAATAGTCTAACATATGAGTTCCAAAATGTACTCCTAAAGATTGTATCTTAAATCTCATTCAGCTTTCTTTTTTTTATTTTGAGACAACTTTACAAATTGTTGTCACTCATGAGGAAAACATTCTCTTTAAGGCTTGCTTTTAGTTTATAATACTCTGTATATATAAGAAATTAGTTGCAAACCGAGTTGCAGTTGTAGAAGGAGTTTTGTACCATCTGTATATCTCCTCATCATACATAATTCAAAAGCATGGTTATAGATAAATTTGGTGATATATTGACAACACCCAGTTGTTACCTTTATCTCATTATCTCACCAATATCCTTAAGAATGAGATCTAAATAATGGGTTACACATTGTGTTCAATAGAAAGCCCCATAAGTATCTCCTAACTCCTTCTCAGTTGCTTTATAGTTAGTTGCATTATCTGTGATTAATTAAACTGCATTTTCTAGTCCAACCTCGGATATCATCTTATAAGACTCTTGCCTTAGGACCTCTGCAATATGTCTCTCCTCGGACATGTCTAAGGATCGCAAAAGCATGAGTCTTTTAAGACAATAGACAACAAAGTTTAATAAAGTTCTTTGTTTATATGTCCATCCGTTGTCATAATAGTAAATCATGTCTTCTTCTATTACTCTCTCAAAGTGAAACAATACTCCTGAACTTCAAGAACAGTCATATCTAATAGTTTTAGTCTTAACTTTTGATAAGAGGGTATCTTATACCCTTAACCAATGTTAGCCATTGCATTTGCCATTACTGTAAAATAAAAATTATTTATTGCATTAAATAGAATGCATGCATCATAAAACCATCTGCCTACTGCAAAGTTTGCATGCTCATGCAATTGCTCTAAAGTCATAGCAGTACGAATTTCAGGTTGAGCACCATGTGTAGTGCTAGGAGAGAAAAATGATTGTATGCTAGAGTAAGCTCTTTCTCTACTCCTTCCTCTTCTATTACTTCCACTTGCAACATCTTCAACATCTCACTTTCCCATGGTTGGTAGTCCAGAACTACTACTACCTACCTCTGAGGAATATTATCACCCAATCCAACAACATCATCATCTTCCTTAAACATCTCTAAGTCATCATTGTGTTGTCTCCTCTCAAGTATGCTTTCAATCTTCTGTAGATATTGTGATTTAATGGCTTTTCGTAATTTCTTAACTTTGCGCATGCAAGGAGCAACTTCTTTCCTAGTCCCTACTAGGTGATGTTTTAGTCATAAAATTTCACCACTAATTACTTTCTCACAAAACAAACATTTTATCTTCAATTTGTTTCCCTCAACTGGTGTACCCCACTGTCATGCCGGATCATCGGACCAAGATTGAGAGTCTGTAACACCCCTTCCCCTTCCTACCATCTGAACTGAACACTTCAATCTAATAAAAAACTTGAAAATCCACGCACTTCATAACTTCATATATTGTCATTAAAAAAAGAATAACACAAAAAAATAATAAATACAAAGAAAAAATTTCAAAAAACTCAAAAAATATATCAGAACCCGGGTTGAGAGTCTTTCACAGATGTCGTACAACACCTTCGGAGCCTTAAACACCTTGAGAGTCATCAGAGAACACCTTGAGACCTTTCAACAGACGCCAAAAAATCGTAGAAACGTGGGTTTCTCTTCGGCAAGAGACCTTTTATAAAGGTCACTAGCCGTATCATCCGCATCGTACGATACGGGTTGTATTGTACGATATAGGTTGTATCGCACGATACAACCCAATAAGTTTATCATTGTGATACAGGACTGTGTATCATATCGTGGAGTCCGATACGGTGCAATACAGATAATAACACTTTAAAGAAACAATAGATTTTATTAGATGCACTTTGAAAATATACAATGCATGAAACATCATCTTGATAATTTCTGATCAAATTAACAGCCCCATTAACACATAAGCTGAAGACATGCATGCAAGCAGACAGAGAATTCAAGAAAAGGAATGGCAGACATATGCATAACGTGGACATACATTGGCAGACTCTGACGAATATGTGCAAAGCAAAAAGAATAGTATGCATCATAGGAAAATACGTTCATATAAGTGTGTACTTGTCTATGCATCATGACCTTCCTCATCAAAAAATAAACAGGGAAACTTGGTTCTCACTCAGTACCTTCCAGGGTGGAAGTTGTTCACTGCTAAATCTTCATCCCAAATGAAAACATAATTGTACGTAGATATGACATCAGGATGTAAAAAGCGCTTAGCAAACCACCTGTAACAATAACACAGTAAATAGCTTTTGATTCAAGAGTTAAAAACAACACCAAGAATGAAGAAAAATATTGAAAAGTAAAAACCTATTTAACTGCACCATAGAACAATAAAAGCAAGCCTACCATTTGCTTTGATTATGTGCAACGATATGTATGGCCTTCTTGTGCCACTCAAGGTCATTCCATGCATCCACATGACCATCATAATGGAATAGGACAACCGTAAAATTTTCCGCAAAAAACTGGGAAAAAATATAGAAGTCAATTACAGAACAAGCTTCCAGAGCATTTAACCAAATAACTCAAGTTGCTTAGACTAAAACAAAGAAGTTACCTTCTTCATAACAATATCCACATTTTTTTCTGCTTAATACCAACAGGCATTGCCAGGAGACTCCTAGTACTATCCTTGTAATCCTACAAATGGAACATATATACGTTCATCAACAATATTTATGAAGCATAAACAAGAACATCTTGAATCACATAAAACATCTTACCAGTAAATTTATTCTTTCCAGTTGGTGGTAGATATCAAGGTTCACAAACTGACAAATAATAATAGTTGGAAGATGATGGGTCATATCGACATAAAGAATATAATTGTAAATATCCTTGCCGGACAAGATCCAGACATGATCCTGCTATTTTAGATTTAAATGTGGGTATGATCCAAGATAGATCACAATGGTGACTTACATTGGCAAAAGGCTCGGTCTTATTTCACCTTTGCTGGTAACAATGAATAACAGAACTATCATGCCTGTGAAATTTAGTGGTGATTTTTCTTAAAAACGGTGGACCAAAAGTTTTTTCATCCCACAGCTTACAGAAATATAGTTTACAACCCAACAGAAAAGTAGTTTGACAGTTGCAGACTGATCTACCTGAAGTGGAAAGTGCAAGCATTATCATAGCTTGTCCAGCAAAAAGAACGGAAATAAAATTTAATGTCCTTGATAGAAGACAAAAATGCTTCTGCCATTAAAAAAGGAAAGAAGTAAAATCTTTGGCAGTATTGGAGTCCTAATGATGGAAGAATTTTGTTCCCATAATTCATTTGTGATACATACTGACAAACTTGAGCTCCTTTTTGCCCAAAGTGATCTTAATTCCATATCAGAAGTAGCTTCCACTATACCATGTGGTAAAAGATCCAACTCACGTTGAGAAGTACCAGAACTTTCCTAAGACAGTGAACCGAAAAGATAACAATCAGAAGGACGTAGCAATAGAGCCCCTTATTTCATGGTTCATACATACTTCAAAGTTCAAACTATAGACACTTTAAAGCTTCCTGATACCCAGTGAAGGTGCTTACAGTCATTTTCTTTGACAAATACAATTCCCCTTTTCCTCCATGAAAAATAGGATCTATTTCTGTTTCCATCTGCAGATTAATCAAACCTGGTGAGCAGGTAAACAGAAACAGGAACATATGTACTGAACAAAATCATTTCCAGAGGAGAAGAACAAACAAAAAGCATGTACCTCAGTTTCATCCTTTGCCAACATGCCTATTGAGTTGAAAAGTAGAACAAGCATCCATAAACTTGCCATCAAGGGAATAACCACCTTGAGAGCATAAAGCCCCTGCAGATGGAACTGCTATTTAGTGAAGGGGTAATAGCTCAGGTAAATGTTTTAGGTGATGGATAATTGCCCAAAAAATAATAGTTTTCTGTAAGCCTTTACAGGGGCATGTTTTTTACCACCGACATAGCCTAACAATCTTGTGCTAACTCTTAGCAATTGTGTCTTGCTCAGTAACAAGAAAATGTTAGCTAGAAAGATCCAAATAGTAAGGAAGTACAGGACTCACACCATCCGATACCCAACGTCTCCATTTTGACTTTGATCCGGAGGTTTTGAGGGCCATCACAGAACAGGCATATGCACGCTTGCCATTTACCACCAAAGCGTTTTCCCTCTGGTGAGCTCTGTTCGAGTCATTTACTCATCCAGTTCCAAACCTGAGCACAGAAAATTTATATATACATATACATTCATATATTTAACCACCAAGAAAGATTTTCATAAGCATTCTACGTGATCATATAGGAAATTACGTTTGAAATGGCACCACCTTTGAAGTCCCTTTCCTAATTAAGGCGCTCATGTTGGTCGTCCAAACTTAATAGTCACATCAAATCTCAAAGGGGAAAGTTTTTAATGGTTGACACTGGAACTGAATCACCAACAAAAAGAGTATGTGCGTTTCTGCAATGGAACCGCCAGTTTAGGCGGAAAACATAAGAGAACAAGGACATGCTAATGAGGGGAACTAAATGGGAAGAGAACGCATCAAAATCACAAAGAAAGAAAATAAATAATAAACCAAAGAAAGACAGAAGGTTAAAACATTGAGAAAGGATCAGCAGTAAGCCAGAAACACGTTTGTGTATCCTACTCTGCATCGAAGAATCACCAATTATTCAACAAGGAACGTTAGATGTTCACAATAACGGAGATCTTAAGACTTCTATAGAGAGACAAAAGAGAAAAGTGGAGGATGTGAAAAGAGGGCTCACTTATCTAAAGTTCAAAACGATTAAGTTCCTTCTCCAAGAAGAAGTATAAGGTAAAAGAAAGCACAGCACAACTAAAAAGAATCGCATCTTAACGACTAAAGGACTAGAAGATCTGTGACTAAAGGCCTGAGAATGGGGAAAAAAGGACTTCCTTCCCACACCCGTGATAAATAAACCACAAGAATTTGCCTAGAAAAGGCCGGAAAATCACAAAAGAATGAGTCCCGCGTCAATAAGTCGCCGGAGAATGCATAATCCTGCAAGGAACTCGCTTTCTCGACTGTATCACTAGCCAGAAATAAATTACTGGTCCTTTTCAACAAGATCTCTTCACACTACCGGCATCACGCATCAGTGAGCAATCACAATAAGGAAGGACTCACTAAAAGGAATTTATATCGCATTTCAAAAGAATTTAATATGAATAGACGAAAACAGTGACCGCATGCATCAGAAAGATATCAGAAGGGATCACATTCTCGCTGAATCGTCTCCATGACCTTGATCTCTCCGTTTTCAAGCAAGATTCAGTTAATTCATCCCAGCGACTATCTAAAAAACTCGAAATCTTGAGCTCTCCACCAGATTAACGGTACACGATTTTCTTTTTAAATGTCACAGTGATCCGGTACCTAACTGATGCAACTCCAGTTAATTTGTTCCGGAGGCGATCTAAAGAACTGGATATCTCCACGTGTAAAAACGCAGCTCGAGCTTTCCGGCACATACAGGACAATGCTCAACTTTTCGGGCTGGCCACAGCGATACAATACCTAACGGAAGTTCACTCAATGAAACGACGCCTTGAAGCACAGAACTCACCGGAAACCACGCGGAAAAACTCCAGGAATCGCCTCTCCAGCCTCAAATGAAGACCCCCAAGCTCATCAGAAAGAAGAAGAAGAAGAAGAAGAAGAATCCACAGCGCGGAATAGAAACACAAGTCCAGACGACGCTAACCCGATCGGCACGCCTCCTCCCGTAACAGGTCACCGTAGCTCCGTCCGTCAACAAAAGGAACCTCTGTTTCGTCTCCGTCGCGGGAACCCGACGTCCAGATCGGCCAGAGAACCAGTGCTCTTGTTATAGCTCCGAATGGGAAGGGGAAAGAAGCACGCGGTCACACACACAACATACAGTCTCCCTTTCCCTCTACATGGGGCTGCGTTCTCGTTTTGTTTTATGATTCTTTGTTATAATGATTTTTTTATTTCTCAACAATGGGGAGGCCGAAGCCTAAGACACGCATGCAACCCCGTGAATGGAGCTCGCCGCCAGCGAGTGGACGTCAGTGAGCCTACCGATGAGCAGTATAGCTCCGGATCATTCTTTGTAATAAAGATGATGGGGAAACAAATAACGAATCTCTCTTAAGGGGAAATCTTCTCCTCTTGAGAGAGAGAGTTTGGCCAGCTTCGGTTTTCCTGGAACTAGAGTCAGAGCTGATCCGTAATTGGGGTCAGTTTCAATTCTGGTTTGAGTCTTAAATATCTTTGAAGTAGAAAATATTATTATAAATTTTGAATTTAAAAAATATGAAACAGGTAGTTCAATTTTAATTTCGTTTGGAAGTTGGAACAAAAACAGAACACTATATAAGCATATTCATTTTTTTCTACGTATGCAGTCCTTTGTATGATTATAAATTCATCTAAGCATCTTAAATTTTGCCATGAACATCTTTTCTACATATATTGATGATTAATTATCCAATACCCAAAATTATATAATATAGTTGTTCTAATTGTTATTTTATAATATTTATCTTTTGTTCAATAACTTGAACCATCAAAGATGAACATGAACATGGTATGTTTAGCCTGATTAAGCTCACAAAAAATCAATAAACTGCTTCTAAAATCCATAACCATATTGCAAGCTTCCATATTTAAGGTAAAGAGATGGTCAGCCGTTAATGAAAATGTTCAAATGATGGTCATTAGGCTAGTGGTAAGCTCGTTCGTTTCGAATAGAAAATAAGCCGAGTCACAAATTAGTTGGTCAAGCCATATCTTTATTCCGGTCTAAAACTGATCAATTTACATCTTTGAGTAGTTCGACCTGAAACTGGATCTGGTTTCGGGTTCCAGCCTTGAAAAAATGCTCTGGTCATACACAATATGACCTATCATGGCTGACATCCAACACTGGATACTGAGGTTTACAAATATAAGTTGTTAACATAATAGTCAAAGTCCTAAATACGGGTAATTAAATATGGCTGATTGAAGCTTAGATCCTTATTTAATAATTCAAAATATTACATACGAAATGGATCTTCTGGCATAATCGGATCTAGATTCAACTTTAATTTCTCTCATCTTGTTTTGAATCCAAATCCTTTTAAGCTAAGAACCAAGATACCTCATTGGCTGGATCTAACCCAAATCTGACCCATTGACATCTCCAATCTCAAAACAATAGGATTCAAATGGAGTTACTCTATTACATGTGCTACATCTAGATCTAAAATGCATTGGAATGAGGTAATCGATTTAATTTGAAATCCAATATTAGATTCAAATATGGTTATAACCCCAATTAATACTAGTTATGTCAAAAATGGGTCAAACCACAACGGTACTCAATCCAAAGAAAACCATCATATGTCAAACATCTTCAATTAAATTTTGTTGAGAAAATTATCTCTTTAATACTTTGTGATTCTTTTCCAACACTTTAGTGACATTGGTTTGCATGGCAGCTTACATAATACTGCGTTAACATAAAATTGAAAGAAGTGTAGGTGCAATATGTTTAATATGGCACTTTGTGGCCGATGCAGCATCATGTCAGCACCACATAAACATATTACTTCAAATAAATCAAATAAAATTACCTATTGGTCTCTAAGTGTTGTAACACACAAACCTATAGAATCTGAACAGAGATGAGCTTCATCCAATTGCAGCTTGTCTACTAACCTACATAAGACAAGCTCTTAACACATTAGATTTTCAAGCTAACCATTGTCTTCAAAAGAAAAAGGAGAAAATTTCAAGCTGGCCGAAAACAAGAGATGAGCCAAACCATAAGCAGCTCCTCTCGTTTGCAGCCACAATTGTGGTATCGTTGCAGAAATTTAGAAATTTCTCTCCTTAAATAAAATTGTATTAATTCTCAGCAAATTTCCTTGGCTTTCCCAAGGATACACGAGAAAAAGCCATTAAAGTTCTTCCCTTCTCCCTTGCATCACCAACATGGCAACAAGCACAGGAGGGAAAAAAGAAGAAAAATCATGTACAAGCAAAACTTTTGATTTTTACAACAATGAACAACAGTCACATGCGGCTGCTCTTCACCTTTTCCTGGCGCCCTCGCCTGACGAGCTCTTTAGCTTCTTCCTTGCTCTTTGATCGCCAGGCTTGCTGGTTTGTGACGCACGCCTCTTTGCAGGCCAACTTGGCTTGGTTACACCTTCAACAGGGTTCCTTTTTCTGAAGGAAAAATCTTCGTTCGTCTTTTTTATGAATGAACGGGCTTCTCTCTTCTTTTTTATGGAACCAACACACTTCCTTTTTATGAAAGGAACAGCTTCACTGCCCTTTTTTATGAAGGAAACATCTTCACCACTCTTCTTTATCACTGATGCATCCTCAACACTCTTATCATCACACCCTACTGGCACCATTTCCTTAGCAGCTATATTGGTGGGTTGGCATCTTCTCGGCCGAGCACTTCGGGGCTTTACTGGATTGGACGTTAGGTTCTTGAGAAGAACATCACTACCTTGATCCTTATCCACAAGTTCTCTGAACTTTTCAGTCACCAGTTTTTGCAAAGAGACGGCTGAATTATACACGGATGTGTTCTTGCGGTAGTATACAAGTGCATTGTTCACTAACAGCAAAAGATCCCTCAGCATCTCCAAGTTTGTGGTGTATGATTTCTCATCTGTGAATTTCTGTATCATCTCCAGATCAATATGCCTCCTGATCAGGTTTCTGTAACGAGGTCTCCTCTGTTAATCAACAAGTGAATGTGATAAAATGCAGCTATTAGTCCAGAACCTACATAGAGGTCAACGTAAAACACGCATTTGTGAATCATGACATGATGATCAACAATTTATAGATTGAAACTGATCAGCAGGAAGAATCAATCTTTTACATATGTAGTGTGTGTGTGTCTGTGTTGTTTGTTTGTGTGTGTACTGGAACCAGCAGAATTTGATGAGCTGCATTTATACTCTGAATGCCATCCTCATGTACAAGTCAATCTATCAGAGGCAGCCATGTAGATTTCATAACTAGTAACCAAACTGAAGAGAAGGCATTGTTGCACCAAATCGATTACTCTTACCTGGTTGTCAAGCCGGCTACAAAAGACTCCTGCATCCTTGTGCCCCATGATGCAGTCTAGAAACTCCTGGGAGAGCCAACGCAAATTTAAGCCTGCATTTTTCTTGCATCCAGTAGCACTATCAACAACTTGGATGATCTTGTGACAATCTCTGCCCATTTCGCCAGCCTCCTTAGCATCAACAGTGTTACCAGAGCTCACCACTTCACTTTCTCCAGTAATGCCACCATCTCCTAACTCTATTCTGCGCACTTTCTGCCTCCTCCTCCCTCTTCTCTTCTTCAGGGTCCGGCCTTTTCCCCTCATATCCTCTGCCAACTCCAACTTCACCCTTACTCTGACTGCCTTAAAATCCACCGCTGCAATAGCTGGAAGCTGGAAAACTGGTGGTGAATCCCTACTGATCCCCACATCCATGCACTCTGTGAAGCTACCTGCTGATGATTCATCCTTGGACCTCTCTTTACCAGTAGATTCCGCACCATCGACATTCTTGGCAGGTAATAAGGAATCCAGCTGGCATGTATCAGATTCAAAGTCATCATCTTGTTTCACAGCTTCGAGAGTTTCGAGCTTCATCCACAGAGATCTGCAAAACAGAGTTTTTGCAATCATCAAAGTCTGGTCTCCCTCATTCTCTCCTCCCTGATCCATTTTTGTTTTCATGGAGTAGAGCAAAATGCTAGATAGAACAATCCCATTGTTCATGTATTATTTATTGTGTTAGAAAGTTTAATAAAGCTTAACTGCACTGTGAGACTTGATTTATAATGTGAACATCAACTGGCTCAGATTTATAAAGAAATGGATGCCTTAAAAGTGGCCGAAAGTTTCATGTTTTAACAACACATTAAGATAACAAAAATAGAAGTGAAACACAACCACAAGGCTAGTTTCTACAATCTTTAATTGATTGATGCAAAACAAGCACATAATACCATAAGATACGGAGGTACCACATAATTGGCTGAAAAAAAAGCATGATAATTTACATATGATGCCCATTGCCAACATCTAGAAATTATCTACTAGCACACAATCCTTTGATAATTACATCAGATTTATAAGGGTTTTCAAAAGTTAAACCTTCTCCAGATTTTTATAAAATTCAACCATTACACTGAAAAAAAGCGTGTAAGCAGTTCTCATCGTTTTTTGGTATTCCAAGGACATAGGTCAGGTTAGCTTTCAAGAAAATTCACAAAACTATAAGTTCCAGTACGAGTACATATTGCACTCAAGTTTACAATTACCTACAGAGCAAATTATATATATATATATATATATATATATATATATATATATATAGATAGATAGATAGATAGAGAGAGAGAGAGAGAGAAAGAGATATACATACATACATACCAAAAATAACATGGTTGTTTGAGGTTAAAGAAAGTACGTTTTGATATATCTCGTACTTACACAAAGCCTGTTCGACATAGGCTTTTACCAATTATTTAGCTATTGAAACACATGTAATACACAATAGGTGATGCGAACAAGGGGTTGCAGCTCGTGAACATAATTTGGAAGTTAATTCTGGTGTAACTTTTTAGATTCACTAGATGTCAGTGTATATGCAGTCCTTTTCAGAAAATTATAGAATTCAAACATCTCATGAAAATCTGATGATCAAATATAAACCTCCATAAAATACTCTGTGCATGTGTATGTGACCACAGCAATACTGACCCGATGGAATATTCTGTCTTCTCTATCTCCCTCTTTAACTCTCCAACCCGGACCTTCCTCAGTTCTTCCAACAGAGCTCTAGAACCAGAAAACAATCGGTTATCTTGAAGTTGCAAGCTATATATACATATAGATATATATAACATTGTCTTTCATGCTTTTTTTAGAACTCTTAAAACTTTTTAAATTATACTTATACCATCATTTTTTAAGCTTTTTAAATTATATTGGTGCTTTTTAAAAAACAATGGGTGGGATGAGTGGGCATGTCATAGACGGGCAGGATCCGGTTTTCCATATATATATATATATATATATAGTTATATACCATGCGCTCTATGTGTGTGTTTTATGTATATATGAAAGAATGTGTACTCGATGGGATGCCTTTTGGGCATTTTGAACGATTAGCTTTAATGAAGAACGCATGTATGCATGAGTTTCAGAGTCTGGACTGGCCAATATAAATCTCTGAATATGGGGTTTACTAATATTGAAACTGCTTGAGCAAATGGAACAGTATCTCAAGCTTTGCTATCTGTTCATCCTCTTTTCTTTTACTCACCGTTCTTCGTCTATCTTCTACCCTTCGCTCATGTAATCAAGCATTTTTATTTTGAATTTGAGGCTTTTTTCCTCCATCCTAAAGCATCACGATATCACAAAATCTGACAGTACCACGGATACGTTAGACACAACACTGATCAGTATACAAACCCGACTCGCCGGCCATCTTCGTCACGCAGCTTGCCGAATTTTGCAAGGTCTCAAAGAGGAATGGAAAATACCAGCGCTAGGAGAGCTTTGCCCCAGTGGTGCCAACCCGACTGAACCCGGACTAGGCATTCAGGGTACCCGCTTTTAGAATGACACAAAAAAAAAATCGGCGACGGTTGCGAATTTAACGGATAAACTGTGACATCCCATAACTTAACGATAAAATGAAAAACAAAGGGAAATGGACAATAAAAGAAGTTTGTCATACTTACTCGCAGCCGTTGTAGCGTTCCTTCAACCCCTCGTACCTGCCCTTGCACTCCTGTACAATGCCCAAGGAATACACGTTTATTACAAGAATGCCATACTGCGAGAGAACCCTATCCTGGCCTTGACTATGGTTAACAGCCTTTCCAGTAACCAACAAAAGAAAAAAAACACAAAGGGCAAACCCTTTTGTACCACCCCGGAACAACAAACATCCAAAAGTCAAGTCTCGTGGCGCTACCAGTTTGCAAATGATCTAACCTTCCCACGTGGCGTGAAGTTAAAGCAGCCTTGATTTGTGATAGCTTCACGACAGAAACAGACGAAACCCGCAGAGAACAAATAAATGACCCTGTCCGTCCCGTTTGGCTCGTCCTTACAAACGAACCGAGCCGTCACGTTCGGCTCGTCCCTGTCTCGGTAAATCACATGAGCTGCACGTGAACGTACGTTCAGCTCAGCACCTAGAACGTTGACGCAACTGGTAGGGCTCTTCGACTCCCACGCTGTCGTGGCGAGTTCGATTCCCACGCTGTCGTGGCGAGTTCGATTCCCAGGAGGTGCATGTGTGTAAAGGTTTCGGCCTCTGCCTCCATCTCAAAAAAGAAGAAGAAGAAAGTATGTTCAGCTCAGTTCGGCTTATCAAAGCTCGCGGGATCATACTATTAAAACTTTTACCAAGGCCGTAAGCCCGTAGAAAATCCGGCGAATGACCTTTTTTTCCTTGTGAGGGGTAATTCAGTCATTTCAAAGCGGGTAACAGCTCATGATAAGCCGTAGGATAAAACCCAATTTATTCAATAGGAAAAAAAGAACGAAAACGGAGAATTTTTATTTGTCGAAATGCGAAGAGGATGAGTGCGGTTTTGGAAGAGAAGAAGGAGAATTGAGATTTTACCTCGGGGGTGAAAAGGTGGGGTAGAGTTGCGGTTCGGGTCTGGACCTCGGAGGCGATGGAGTCCCAAGAGTCCGACCCGTGACGGAGAACTGCCGCGCCGAGGACGAGTTCCTCCCACGTCCCCCAGTGTCTCGCCGTCTCCGCCTCATCGTCCATCTCTCCTCCAATGAGCTTTCTCCGCGTCAGCCTTGCGGCAGCGCATCGCTCATCACAACCGCCGGAAAACCGCTCTCCGATAATGGAAGAAAACGAGGGGTGGTTTTCGCGGGGCGAAGGGCGGGTGGTTTTCGTAAGAAAAAGGTAGGATAGCGTGCGTTGAAGCCGAGAGGAAAGGAGGATTTCTAGGTTTTTCTTCGACGCCCCACCCTTCTCTCTCAGTCTCTCTTCGCTTTATACGTCGACCTTAGAGACGATTACTAAATGAGTCCTCCTACAAGCTGAAAATTACTATTGTATCCGCAAGCTAAATGGGACTTCCTAGTCTCGAGTCAAGCTCTAGGTTGGTTCGATTTGTTCCACTAGAAATCGAGTAGTTTTAGTTCGACTAGACAGGCTAACCAAATTCTGGACTTGGACAAATGCAGACTCGCACAATGGGTAGGCTCACTTCGTCTATGCCCGTCGTGGGGTTCGACGCAGCAAAGTCTAAACGAGCTCGCACCCATTTAAACATATAGTGATTTTGAAACAAACATGTGAATGTGAGATAGCACCATCTCCTTCACTTCAATTCTGCGGCAAAAATCACGCCAAAGAACCAAGCAATTCGATTGATATGCGATCTCTAGGACCCAGTTTGTTGCTCGTCGATTAGGGTCTAAGCCAAAACTGTGTGGTTTGGAACTTGACCCAGCTCAGACCAAGTCCGCATCCGGTGTTATGAAAAGCAGGTCGGCTGGTCACGCCACCGTTTCTGTGTAGGAACCACTACAGCAGTAAGGGTATTTTAGTCTTTACTCAATATTAATTTAGGTCAAGAATAAATTATCATTATTAAGACATTAAGTACAAGCCCTATTTGTAAAACGTTTACAGTATGCCAAATAAGAAACGTGAACGAGAGAATGTAGGTGGAACTTCACCGGTTTTTCGTTCCTTAAGTATCATCACAGAATCGTCGTTTATTATTAGTCTGACAATATTAGACCCGACACGAACCCGGTACAACACGACTCGTTCGGCCGACACGAATCTACACCATAAGACATTGGACCATGCTTGGGTTGACCTATTTTAAATATGAACCGGAAATAACACAAGAAGAAAATGATCCAAGATACAAAATTACCAGCAATCTTGTACCGAGTGTAAGAGACTGATATTGACACGACTTAAAATTTTGTTTTTCGTGTTCACCCAGAGTACCACAAGAAAAGATCAGTTTGTTTGAGTTGACCTGTTTTTGACACAAGCGCGAACGACGCTGTACAAATTGACCCGAAACAGTTGCCAACCTTATTTATGGCTTTTGCATTTTATCTTTATTCATAGGATAAGTTAAGCTGCACTCAGGGCGTCATCCGATCTGGCAGGGCTCTCAACTCGGGTGATGGCTGGCCGTGAGTTCGACCCACAGGGTGTGCATACCGGCTTTGGCCTCCTGCTGTACCAGCGAAAAAAGGACAAGGTAAGCTTTATTCAGGGAAGTAAATGAATCGGGCTTGGCCCGACCACAGTATATTGAACTTCAAATAAGATTCGAATACTTTTGATTTACGAACCAGAATTTTTATATTTTAAATAATTTTCTTAATACTTCTAAAGAAAAAAATTGGATAGAACCCATCTAGTATCATAAAAGGCTTAGTTGGTGTTGGTTGTTCATATTAACCATCATGGAACCGAGATTGAACACGTGTGCTCCTATCTTGCACTTGAGTGAACCCATTGATCGGCTAGTCAGCTGTGAGCTAGTGGAAATTGAAATTAGTCACTTGTTCTTAGCAGATTTAGACCATGAATCATAGGGTTCATTTTCTCGCCTCTGAGTTGGATCCGATATATATCCAAATTTGGAAAGTGTTATAACGCTTTTGGCCCTCGACGAACGATAAACTGATAATATGAAACCAAACCTGACAAGTATATCCATTTTGATGATCGAACTCTAAAATAAACAACTGAAATCTGATTTACTAAATGAGGTTTTTCGAAGGGTATTCCAATCTGCACACCCTTTTACTATCGACACTCCTAATTTCGAAAATACTAAAATTATCCTAACAGCAAATTTTTTCTCTCCTCTCCACACCTAATTTCAGTATTTCTTTCTCTTTACTTTGGCGATTGATGTTTCGTTCGTTTTATGCCACTGTTACTTTTTTCGAAGCTGAACAATACCTAAGTATAATTTTACGAACCTCATCGAAGATTTATGAAACAAGAAAGAAGAAAAAGAAAGAGACGATTGACCTAGTGGATTTTCATATTTTTAGAAGTTTTGGGAGGTTGATTATTTCAAACATTTTTGGATTTTATATGTTTGTGTTGGATTTTTATTTTATTTTTTGTTTTGGTTAGCGTTTCACGATTTTGAATTGAAGGATTAACTCATCGAATTTTTTATTTGAGATGTGGCGAAACAACGTTTATCCCTAAAGGTGAGATGTGGTTGACCTAGGTCTCTCTAAAATATGAGATGTGTTTGGATTGTGTCATCATCAAACGAGAGATGTGTTTGGGCTTGTTTTTCATGCCATATATATATACTTTAAACCTCATTCTATATATTGCAGAATGACAAACAAAGAGAGTGAAAGCACTTATGGTGAAATAGATTGTAAAAAGATTATGACTATGTAAATATTTATTATACAATTAATAAGGAGATTGAAATTAATTGTGGTGAACTAGATGATGTATTTTTTGATTGGTTTACCTATGATGTAGAATTATATATATGTTAACTACTGGGTGATGGACTTGATTATTTACTTGTGTTTGAGACAAAGGACATATTTTGAAGTCGTAAATAGCTTATTGAGTATATAAAAATGTTAGGAGAAAGTATAATGTTATTATTGTTATTCTTTGTTTGAAGAGTAAAGGCGTAACAAATAAGATGTGGCTTGAGAGTATAAAAGGAGTAACAAATATAGGGTAAGTAAAAATATTGATATTAAAATTAGTAAGTTGATGGGCATTAAGAATGCACAGTGCCCATTTTTACAGACATAACACTTAATCTTGAAATCCATGCTTTCGTAGGGAGATTGAGCTCGACTAAGTATAGTATGACAAATGATCTTACAAAACGGAGTATATTTTGACGCATTTGAATTTGGTTGATGAGGCAAATATTAGTACAAGACATGTACAATGCATGAATGAAAATTAAAAAGAGACAAACTTCGTGAAGTGTTTTGCAATAACTATTATATTACTTACATTCTCACCAATATCATACATGACAATGTAAGATAATCGATACAGATATTGTCAACAATATTATGTATGCATATCCTCGTTTGTGTAATTATTATATGCATTTGTATAGGTATTGGAGTTTGATACCACATATAAAACAAATATGTAAGTTTTTTTAATTCATGTTTTAGTGTAGTTTATAACGGTTACATATACTCTATAATTTTCAAGTATAAGATGTTTTTCCTTTGGGTTATTGTTGTTGGTAGCATTGTTTGTATATCTATCAATTCCAAGTAATGTAGGGTCACATCATAATGTTTGTGGCACACACTCTAAATGTTGTAAAGCTTGTGTCTGTGTGTCATATATTATGGTATAAAAAAGTAATTACGCAAAACATTAGTACTATAATCAAATCAAAACAAAGTTAAAGATTATGCTAATATAGACAATTATTAATTTATCTACATAAAAAAATATGTATCATGTTGCCTAGTTTTAGGAGGGCGTAACTAATTGATAGAATCTTAAAATAAGTTAATGTATCCAAACAATGTACCACTCCATATAGAACTCGTCACACTCATGCATATACATTGTTGAAACGCTAAAGTACTTCTGCTCAAAACAATGTGAGCGTTATACCTCCTAAGTGATGTCACGTGACTCATATTGTATATTATACATGAGGCATTACTAGCCTTTTTGCAACAGATGACCTTATTAGTACACCTATGATGTCTTGATGATAGCCAAATTGTCAAATTGATCTTACATATACAATTCTACAATATTCAAACACTCAATGCATATGTGGTATCTCGATAACTTATGTATTAGAATCCAAGTACTATACATAACTATATGACTCATAGGAACTCATTGAGATGAGAAGAACAAGCTTGTAAGAGCAACCCAACCTATAGAAGGTGCATAGTAGCACTAGCTTACATGCAAGAATGCACAAACACATACGCTTGCCACGTTTCCTTGCAAAATCTGTACTTTGTTGTAGTGGGATCCAATCACTCTCTCTCTCTCTCATGCTTGCAATATTATAAGCTTATCATGAAAATCTCAACCATCTAAATCACTGTGAAACAAGTGGGGAAGGAAACATTGGAAAATCAAACAGTTGAACCGATATGGATGATGGAATTTTAGGCGGGGATTTGATGCATCTGGGAGTACAGGAGCTCGTTAATCTTCAACCAGCATAACAGAAACACATTGTTTGTAGTCAGTACACTCAAATTTCAATCGAGTTCGTGAGAAGATCATGCCAATCTTTGGTATTGCCCAAAATCATATTAAATTAAGGTGTTTCTATTCGAATCGAATCGGTGGATTCTACTGCGACAGGGGTGGCTGATGATATATGTTTATAGCATTGACGCTGAAAAATAGAGAGGAATACGTGACAAACCCTCGAGGGCCTAAAAAAGACAAGACATCAGTTTAGGCTCATGACAGACAACATAATTAATTAGACGAGCAAGATAATGCAGATGGTAGCTAGAAGATACACAACCAACATATTTCTGGTGCTTTTGATGAAATTACTTGTAAATGGGTCTCAAAAGATGTGAATCTTTTGCCATTGGCATAGATGGGTTTCCTCTGTCATAATTATTGTTTGGAGTGATAAACCACCTAGGTAGGGATGACAATCTTTATTTGCCCCACGGATACCCACACCACCCTGCCCTTATATAGGGCGGGTTCTAAAGGAAAAAAACTGCCTTCGCTGCAGGGCTGAATGAAGCAAAGAAGATTTGCAAGATGCATATAAGTATATATATGTGTGTGTATATGTATATTTCTAATTTAATAGTATGAAATACTATAAAGTTGATTTATTTTTTATATAAAATATATGATATAATTTTTCTTTAAAAAATTATAGATTGAAGTAGGGTGGGGCGGATTGTACCAAAGTGGGTGCAGTGAAGGTGAAAGCCCGCCACATCCCCCTCCATTACCATCCTTACTCCTCAGTGGTGTCCCTTTATATAGGTTCTTGTTACTTCTTCTTTTAGGCACTAAAACCAAATCCGTGAGATACTAATCCCGGTCTCTTTTCTTGCTCAAATTGCCATAGGAGCGCGGATTCGTAACAATGATGGTTCCGAGGCTTAAAAAAATAACCAACTACAAAGGCGTCTTCCTAGGAGTCGAACTCTACACCAGAGGCACCGCTGAGAGGAGCACCGACGGTTGAGCTAAAGATACATTTATGAAAGATTTGAAAAGCCTAAATAAATATAAGGGATGGTTTGGCACCGGTTTCCAAAAATAACAAACCACAAGTGAACCGGAGGGTCTCCAGTTCTAGGGCTGGTTCAAACAGCCGGACCGGTTTCGAACTGGTCATGACTACTTTGCTAGCTTTTGGGAGGCCCACGCCCCGTAGAAACAGTCTGATATTCAGTAAAAACTTTGTGTACGCATCCAACCAACCTTCAGTCCGATATTCAGATTCATAATCCAAAACATACATGACTACTAAATCGAACTCGCAATCGATATCCAGATTTCATTATAGTGCATTATTTGAGATATGATTTTAGCCTTCCATCTCAAATATCAAATCGGGTAAACGAATCAATAGGCTAGTGGTATTCAGCAAATCCCCATCCAATCATTTTGCATTTCTAACTATCTGTAGTACCTAGTTTTCGTGCTGTGAGAAAATGTGACCGGGATAATGAACTCGGTTGCAGATGCCAAACGTACTTTAATCTTTTTTGTTTTCCACTTTGAAGTGTATTCATGGCCAGTATTCCTACATTCCTCTGTCTTAACTTTGGATCTCTTCAATTCTCGAAATTAAGACCAATTATTGTTCACGCTTCCAGATGCGTACCACCACCTTCTGTTCAGAGACTACTTAACGTTCTTACATTCTTTTGTTTTGGATGTTTCCTGTTTGTCAAAGGAGACTCAAGACTCGAGTCCCACTGATTACCTTTGCTCTCATTAAATATAACTCGTAACACCATCCTACCACAAAAAGTAGCCGTTTCGGGGTTTGAATTTAAATTTTGGGTCCAAAAAGAAGCCGCTCATGGCTTGCACAAAACCTGAAAATTGTTCAGAAAGTATGCCAAGAAAGGCCCACTTGAAAAGGTGACGACTAGATTGGTTCCCATTATTCATCTCATAAGCCAGTGTTTTTGACTGCCCTTTACTTTGTAAACTCTTGCTTAACTCCTCTCTCTCTCTGCTTCTATAGATCCGTCCAGCAATATTCTCTCAGTTTCAGATCTTCAGATGAGAGAATTGGAGACAGAGAATCCCCGAAAGGCGAACGATGATTTTGATGACCACCAACCAACTTCAGATTATAAGGAGTTGAATTCCATCGACAGGAAATGGTTTAATCAACAAGCATCTTACAGGAATCCAGGGACGAAGCCACTGAGTGATGAAGATCTTCAGGAGCTCAAAGGGTGCATAGAATTGGGATTCGGATTTGGGTTTGAAGAGGATCTGAGGCTGTGCAGTACGTTGCCGGCGCTCAGTTTGTATTATGCTGTCAATCGACGACCTCCCGGAGACTATCGTTTTCCAGTGGTTGCGTCGAGTTCAGGTTTTGTGAAGTACTTTTGATTGTTACAACAGGTTAATGAGCTTTCTTAAGAACTAACGTTTGTTTGGTTACTGTTTGTGATGGCCGAAGACTCGAAGATGATGCTGAAACAATGGGCGCAAGTAGTTGCCTGCTCCAGCAGGCAATATTACTAATAAAGAATTGTATGAAGTTTGATGTATTCCAGTTTATATTTTCTTTTTCTTTGTTTCTGCTATTTGTTTTACATGAGTTGATGTATTTTGTTGTTCATTATGCCTTACGTCTTCAGTATAATTAGAAGGGGATGTTCACGCGAGGTGATCCCCACTCTCGTAAGAACCCCGTGAACCGGTTTTGACCTGTTTTTTCATTGGTCCTAAAAAGTTAGATCCATATTAAAATAAAACGAATTATACGTGATGATAAATAAAAAAAAAGTGTCGCCTCTCTATTTTGAATTTGTGAATTCTGTTACACGATGTGGTCATTCTTGGTTCGGGTAACGGTTGGACTGGTCATCCAACCGTTACCTGACGATAGGCCATGATTTAGTAACGGATAATCGTTACCGGACGACCGTCCGTTACAACTCCCAGACGAGGGAAGCCACAGGCGGATAAGCACGACGAATGGGGGAGCGCCTGCCTATAAAGGCAGGCACATACAAACACTGTGAAATATAGAGAAATACAGAGATACAGAGAAGAACAAAATATTGCATTTGTCTGTGCAAGCCCCTGTGTGGGAACCTCGTGTCCATCACCCACCCTCGTCATTTTCCGCTGCATTTTTGCATCTCTGTAAGTCTCTATATCGGCTACAAAGGGTTCCCGAAATCCGGCGATCATCATCGGAAATCTTCAGCCTGAAGAAGAAGGTACGCACAGTCAACAAATTCATCGTCATTGCCTTATACATTCGTATTTGTATGCTCGAATTTGAATGTATTTTCATAAATTAAAATTTCATTTCAAATGTAAAAGTGAAATTTTAGTGATCCTTTTTTCCTGTGAGGAACACGAGGGCGGGAATGGGGCTTTTTAGTCCCGTTGTCGGATGGGAATGGAGGCAGGTTTTGAAAGAGGAAATTGGATTCCCAACCGGCCCCATGAACATCCCTACATCTATCGGTACTCCATTTATCGGAGAGTATCCGTACCGATTATATACCCACTACCTGTATATGTACCAGTATGCCTGGTACACGATATAGGTTTTTGAAGATTTTGGATTTTGATGTATTTGGGTATGCGTACTAAATCCTTGCAGGTTTTTCGAAATTTTGTTACGAATGGGTCGAAGCTATTCATATCCACACGGGTCAGTTTATCCACAAGTCCAAAAGCGTTGTGTTTTGACGTTGATACTAGATTTTATGAAGTTGAAACTGTTATTGGATGTAAATTCTTACTTTGAGATGTTATCTATTGTTGACATTATGTATATGTTAGAACTTGTATGTTTCAGTGTTATATTTATTATATGATGTTGACAAAATTAGTTTTATACAATGTTATGTATATATATAGACACGCATATATATATATATATATATATATATATATATATATATATATATATATATATATATATATATATATATATATATATAATGGCTTAACCATGCATAAGTTTGTTTTATTTTTTTATTTTCGTACCTAACACCCATACTCATAACGAGTCCATAACCATATCCATGAGATATAGAATAACATCACAAATTATATAATTAGGGCACCTAAAAATAAGTGGAAACGATATTAGGCCTTTCAAACCTATTCTCCCTTGACATAATAATGGATCATTCTTATTCTCTCCCACCAAAGAGATTCCTTAGGCAGGGACCTCTCTCTCTCTCGAAGATATATATATATATATATATATATATATATATATATATATATATATATATATATATATATATATATAGTGATTGAATCATGTTCACTATTCATGCTGTCTATTCATACTCGATAATTGTTTTTTTGAGATTATTAATACAATAATATCATCCTCCATACATTTTTAAAAATTCTTCAAAATTTATAAATTACACTTATGTTGTCAAAAAATAATTGGTGAGTATGAGTGAATATATCAGGAGTGAGTAGGATTCAGTTTTCATTTATAGAGAGAGACAGCCATAGATCCGATCATGTAAACACCCAAATGTTTCACTCAAATTTTTTATATGCTAATCAAATAATTAAAATCAAAAATATATAACGCAAATCTTAAGCTTTTCATCGAACATCATGAGACACAAATCAGAATAAAAAAGACAAAGAAATACAGATTTGATTAAAATCTATTTAAGAGTTCCATGAAATATGGTGGAATCTAATAATACAATTGGAAACAGCATTAACTCCTACAATAGAGAATTGAAAAAAACTATCAATTGCTACATTATAAAATCATGTAGCAACAATGAAGCAGCTCAACAACAAAGTCATCGTAGCCGACTCCTAGCAGCCACCCTTCAAGCCCACATGTAGCTTACATACAGAGGGACCGTCTTTAAGTCTTCTTGAGGAGTTCTTCAACAAAATCCAGTTGAAAAGACCTCTAACATATGAACGCATTAAAATAAAAGTCGACAGACATGACTATAAAAGAGTCCCCGGGATCCATCATCGATCATCCTTCTTCCTCCAGAGACTAGAAGCTCATATCCTTTCTTTCTCTTTTCTTTCCTAACCCTTGTACTTCTACAACAACACCAAAACAAAAACAAAAGAATTGCATCTCTCTCTCTCTCTCTGTATACCGCAGAACCCATTACCGCTGGAGCCATCCATCGCGGTCGTCGTCTCCACCCAATCAAACCGCCCCGCCATCGTCTCCAGCTGCTCAAAGCCGTTGACCGTTCCCGACCTTCCTCAACACTCCTATCGCCGTCCTCATGCCTCGAACTGAAGACCCTTTGCAGCCCCTCCGCCCGGAACTACCCTTGCCATCTCCCTCGCCATCCATGCTCATCACGACCCGCCAACACTCCGCCCAGCTCACCACCATCCGGCCTACTGACGAGCTTCGTCGCCTCCTAGAACCGCCGGCTGTCTCCCCCTCCCTCTTCTTTCCCTATCTTTCGATTTTTTCTACCGCCGTAACCCTCTTCCCTCCCCTCTTTTCCTAAGTCATCATCGGCTTCCTTTTTTTTTATCCTTAACTAAGTCGAGTCCACCTAGTTGGACCTAATTCAAACATAATGCCCAGTGGCCTCGGTTCACGATCCATTACCTTGAATTCAGCCGAGTTGAATTAAGTCATTTGCTCCTTCAAATTCGACCCAACTCCGAGTAACCTCAGGCCAAACACGTCTGTAAATCTAGACCCAAACCGTTACTGTCCACTTTCACATTCACATGCACCAACAACCAAATTCTGGAAAACCAAATCCCCTTCATCAAAACCCAAATTTCAACCCATTTCGAGGACCATAACCCAAATTCCTTTGATTGGGTTCAATTTGATTCCGTTATTGAAAACTCCTACTACTAATTTCGCTTATGTAAGGGATCACCTTTGCATTGCCGGTCTCAAGCCCAAATAAAGGATAAGGATTATGTTAGGCTTATTACTGCTAGCGTAAAACTTTGTCGAACTTGTATACTATGAATTATATAAATTATAAGTATTGCGTTGGGGCGTCAACTCTGTAGACACGAAATTTTTCACTTCAAAGCTTATATAGAAACTTGAAGCAAAGATTTCTTATCTACTTACTTACGCGAGCGTGCCAGCTAGTTTGTAAAACTAGCAAAGTTTTTGAAAAAAATGACTTCTTAGGCGATTGTGGGCAAACAAATTCTTTTCACTTTATACCCTCTTGAACTGATGCTCAAGGGTCAGTCTAAGCGCTTATTAATTTCAAATTTGAGAAAAGGTGAACTCCAATTCACATGAAGACTTGGTGTTTTTGAAAGAAGTAATGTGCACTTTGATTCAAGACTTTGAAATGAACAAGTCCTGAAAAACAGAATGTTCTGTTTTCAAGGCTCGTTTCCCGAATTGATCTGAACACCTTACAGACATCCAAAAATCACCAAAATTTTATCAAGCATAGCTTATGGTGTGGAGGATCTATAGCACTTACAGATATAAAATCGGAGTTGTTTTGAACCAAAATTAAATCAGTCAAGCAGCCTTGCTCAGGTGCTCAAAACTGTCTTATCACAAAAATACAGAGGCTTAAGATAAGCCTGTATCTCAGTGATTTGAGTTCCAAATTTACTTATTTTTACATTGTTGGAAAGCTATGGATATCATCTTTCTAATGAATCAAAAATCAACTAATTTGGACTCCTATAGACAGAGTTATGAGATAAAAACCCAAGCTTTATTGTAGGGAAACTCAATGTACAGTCAGTGGACTGGTTTTTGTTCGGTTTTGCCTAATTTTATTTACATGGTTAGATGGCCTTAAAATTCTTGAAAATTTTATTTGATGTGGGCTTATGTGTGTAGAACAAGTGAGCAAAATTTTAAATAAATTGAAGCAAGCATTCGAGAATTAAAATTACAACAAACAACATATGCAGAGATGTTGAAAATTCAGTTTCAGGTTTTACGAATATACATGATGCAAACTCAAATGAAATTGAAATTGCAACAACTCTACGTCACAAATTAAACTCACGCGAATTGAAATTGCAACAACTCTACATCACAAAGGAAATGAAGAGAAATATTCATATAAGCTTAAGCATAGAGGGGGTAGAGAGTATAGAGTGTTTAATAGATTATATTGGGGTAGAAACACATAAGCAAACACATAGAGTGTGTGTATGCAATAGTGAAAATTCAGCAAATATAATTGAATTGCATTAAATCTAATCACCATTACAACGTGGGGGGAGCTTGTGGTCCATTAATAGAACCTCAATTGAATTAAATTAGAGGAAGGAAGAGAGATTGAAATCGAATTGAGAATGTACTTACATGATATAGCAAAACAGGCCGGGGATTCAAGAGTGAATCCGGCCAATTAACCTTCTTCTTCTTCCTCAAACTCCTTTGGCACTCCCCTAGCTACCCTTTCTTCACCCAAAGCTTGACGCTCACGACACTCTTGCTGAGAATTCTTCTCCCTAGACTAGTCTCTCACCCAAGATAGAAGCCTCACCAAACTCTCAAGGTTGCAAAATAGGGAAACCCGCCCCCCCTTGGCCCCTTTTATAGGCCAACGGGGCTGGTTTCTAGCCCCTTCCATGGGACGGGCTGGACCAGCATTCTTGGTTCAATTTGATCCCATTTAATCCACTTTCAAGTGGTCTCTCCTTGGTGACTATGACCAGCCTCATGTAGGTTGGTCTAGGGTGCAGTCGGTTGGGACTTGATGCAACCGTTTTGGACTTGGTGCGGCAGCCGGTCCTAACATGTATTGATTTGATACAATTTGATGTAAGCCATCTTGCCATGTATTCTTGCATAGGCCTTTCCAATTCAATCATATTTTGATTCTTGATTGATTCAACTCTACTTTGCTTTTAATTCCATGCGGGCATATCTTGATCGTTGGCTCAATTCTTGATTTGATTCCATTCATCATGGTCTCGAGTTCAACTCGAAATGTTCAATCCTCCCCTTGAATTGGATGAGTTTGGACTTGGTCTTGGATAAGCTCGATCCTCCTGTTTGACTTCGTATGGATTTGAGCTTGATCTTGATAAGCTTGAATTTAATCGGGCTTGATCTTCCACCTGATCCTATCTCAGCTTGATCCCCTGTTTGAATTTGAAATTGAACTTGATCTTCTTTTGGGCCCTGGTCTGGGATCCAATTTGAATCAAGTCTGTTTGCTTATGGATCGAATTTAAACTTTGAAAACTTTTTAAAAATTGTTTTTTCAAATTTGTAAAATCATAAAGGTTTAAAATTTATCTTTTGGGGAATTTCGAGAATATTTTTATTTTGGGTGTTTACAGATGCCCCTCTTTGACATTAATCTAAATATATTTGGATAATGTCAAAGAAGAAAACACCCTTTGTTCTTTTCTTCCTGAACTTTTTCTCGAGAATATGGATCACCATAACTTTCTTAAAATTCTTTCTTTTATGCTCGGTAAGAGGGGATTCGAGCCAAAGGAAACTTGGCTTATGATGGATTCTAGTTCTAATTATGATCATGCACTAAATGACCTCGAATGCATGCATGGGCATGAATGGCATGAGTGGGTGACATGAGTGACGTGTATGGAGTGTAACATTGTAGAAACTTTAAGCATACAATGGCTGAACTTGGGGAGAGGCTCATGAAGGCCGACTGCCCCAAGTGTGATGATCTTATGTTGTTTGATGCTTTGAGTTTTTTGAAATTCATTTTAAAAAGGGGGAATCCTTTTAGCTTCAATCACAAGGATTTCCAACTTTTCATATTTTCCCTTATTTGGGTCTTAACACCTACTACTTAGTAGAGGTTTTGTACGAAATCTTGGAAAACATTTTAAAATTCTATTTCCTACACAACAAAGTCTAATTCTCAAACAAAATGAAATTCAAATAACTAGATCCTATTCCTATTGTAGGATTTTTCTCGATAAATCTTTCTCCATTGGGATAAGTTGTACGGGTATGGGAAAGAGTTACCACTGTCCCTTCTGAAGTGTCCCATGGTTTAAGGCATAGAGATAGAAAATTGTTCTTTTGAGCTTTTGGTATTTTTCTTTTTTTTCATAGAGGGCCTCCCATTTTCTTTTTAGAGGATTTATTTTTTATTTTTTTCTCTTTTCTTTTTCAATCAAAGACATAACTTCCTTTTTTCGTTTTTCCTCTTTCTATTCGAAGGAAAACTTTTGGAGGAATTTTTGTATCATTTTTTCTACTTTTTGCCAAAATTTTCTTTTTTTTAGAAGAGAAGTGAAATGGGGAAAAACTTATCCCAATGATCTACTCGATTTATCTAAGATCATCCTATTTCATAATAGCATTTACTACTTGAAACTATTTTGCTATATTGAACAAGGCCCTATTTTGTAAGCCAAAGATTTTTGAAATGTAACCAATTGATTTTGAAAACTCTACTTTTTATAAAGCATTAATCCCCTTATTGAGGGTCATTCGATCCACCTTGATCCTTCTTTGAATAAGTTCAAAGGAGGCCCATTTTAAATATCTTTTCAAAAGGATTTAGCATAGACCCTATACATAATATTTTTTCAAATATTGAGCATTTATAGGGTCTACTAAATTCCTACCCTCAACATCGATTAACCAATATGCATTGTTGGTAGTGGTTCCACGTACAACATAAGGACCATCCCACTTGGGCCGCCACTTTCCAAGGGGGTGAGGGCCTCAGTGATGGATGGTTTTCAAAACAAGGTCTCCCACTTTGAAGTGGCGAGCCTTCATCTGCTTGTCATAATGTCGGGCTATCCTTTGCCTATATGAATATGCATGATCCATGGCAAGGAGCTTTTTTTCATCTAACAAATTAAGTTCCATCATTCTAGTATGTTGTAGAGTCTCTAATGGAAGATCTAGTGCAAGTGATGTATGGAATGAATGCAACTTTGTATAAATGGGGAGTATGACATTCGTACCATAAACCAACTCAAATGGGGTGGCATTGGTGGGTGTTCGGATGGAAGTTCTATAAGCTCATAAGGCTTCATCGAGCTTCTAATGCCATGTCCTACATTTTTCTATGGTTTTCTCAATGATACTTATGAAGGTCTTTTGTGGCTTCGGCTTGGCCGTTGCCTTGAGGGTAGTAGGGCGATGAGGAGTGTTGAGTCATGCCATAGGTATTACACAACTTCTCCATTTTTTCATTTTTGAACGGAGTGCCATTATCGAACACTAGGTCCTTGGGAACTCCAAAACGTGCCAAAATGTTTTTCTTAATGAATGCCACTACATGTTGTCCTTGGACATTAGCCAAGGATGTAGCTTCAACCCACTTAAAAAAATATTCGGTGGTTGCTAAGATGAACCTATGTCCATTGGATGCATTTGGTAAAATGGGTCATATGATGTCAAATGCCCACATGGCAAAAGGCCATGGGCTTATGATGGAATGCAGGGTAGATGATGGGATGTGTATGGTATGCCCATGCACTTGACATTGATGACATTTTCTAACATGATCATGGCAATCTTGTTTTAGGGTGGACCAAAAATAACCGACTCTAAGTATCTTCATGGCCATCATATTGGCATTAACATGTTCTCCACATTCTCCATCGTGGAACTCATCCATTATGGTCCTAGCCTCCTCAAGGTCTATACATCTCAACAAGATGCCTGTAAAACTCCTTTTATGAAGCACCCCTTCCAAAATCACATATCGAGTTGAAATATTTCGAATAAAAGCTTGATCTCTAGAAGAAGCGAATTCAAAAAATCTTCCATTTTTTAAAAAGTTTTTAATGTCATAAAACCAAGGCTTTTTACTTGAATTTTGGCCATTTTGGCAAATCTCCAAATCATGGGTGGATGGAGTGAGTGAGTGCCATATCTCTAAGGATTGGGTTTATCTCTAAGGATTGGGTTCCCAAGGTGGGATCAACCCTTAGGACTGATCCTAAGGATGAGAGGGCATCTGCTATGGTGTTGTCCTCTCTGCCTATGTGAGTGAGTGTACATGATTTGAAAGAATCGACCAGTTTAGTGGCCAATTCGTGGTAGGGAATGAGTTTTCATTTTTGACTTGCCAAAATTTTAAAACTTGGTTTACGATAAGTAAAGAATCTCCAAAGACTTCAATGCATGATGCTCCAAGATTTTTCAAAATTTTTAGGCCTTGTATGAGTGCCTCATATTCGGCCACATTGTTCGAACATTCAAAATCTAGGCGAATGACAATGGGGATCTCTCCCTTTTCAGGGGATATGAGGATGACTCCAACACCTGCCCCTTGTTAGTTTCTTGCCCCGTCAAAGTACATTTTCCATACTTGATTTTCATTAAAACAACTTTCTAAAACATGGTTTTGAAATTCGTTTGAAAATATGCCCTCGTCGGGCATTTCATCAAGTATGGGATATGTCTCTTCAAGGGGGAGTTCGGTCATATGATCAGGTAGGGCTTGTCCCTTAATGGAGGTTTGATGGTGAAATTTTAAATCATACTTCATTAAGAGCAGCTGCCATTTATCAAGCCTACCCGTTAGGATAGGTTTTTCAAATAAGTGCTTCATCGGATCAAGCTTAGACACTATCCATATCTCATGATCTAGGAAATAGTGTCTAAACTTTTGGCAAGCCCATACCAATGCCAAGCACGTTTTCTCCATGGCTTGATAATTTCTTTCATATGCCAATAGAGTTTTCGAAATGTAGTAAATAGCATACTCTTTATGGATATCATCCTCATATTGAGCTAGTAAAGCACCCAATGCATTCGTATGTATGGAAATGTAAAGCAATAATGGTTTTTCCTACTTTGGAGGTTTTAAAATCGGAGGATTTATTAAATAGGTTTTCAATCTTTCGAAAGCTTTTTGACAATCATCGTCCCATTCAAATTTCACTCATTTTCTCAAAAACTTGTTGAAAGGTTCGCATCTTATTGCTAAGTTTGAAATGAACCTCCTAATTGCTTGGAGGTGACCTTGGAGGTTTCGGATTTGGGTCAAATTAGAGGGTGGAGGCATGTCTATGATGACTTGACACTTATAGGGGTTGACTTCAATGCCCCTTTGGCTCACCATAAAGCCTAAAAGCTTACCCGATTCCACTCCAAAAACACACTTTTGAGGGTTTAGTTTCACTTTGTAAAGCCTAAGTCTTTCGAAAACCTTTTACAAAGATTTAATGTGTGTGCATTAGGTTTTTTATTTCACCAAAAGATCATCCACATATACCTCCAAGAGCTCATGAATTTGATCATGAAAAATAGTAGTCATGGCTCTTTGGTATGTGGCACCAGCATTTTTCAAACTAAATGACATAACCGTGTAACAGTATGTGCCCCAAGGTATAGTAAAAGCAGTCTTAGCTTGATCTTTTGGTGCTAACTTGATTTGATTGTAACTCGAATATCCATCCATAAAAGAAAATATTTCATGATTTGCAGTGCTATCCACTATCAAATCGATGTTTGGCAAAGAAAAATTAACCTTGGAACATAGTGTCATCCATGTCATGCACGTACACCTGCCTATCTTGGCTTAGGGGTTTAGATACTAATTGGGTTTTGGGTTTTCCTAAGATTGACACAACCTTGGATGGATGGTTTGGGCACGCCTTGGGCTGCCCTTGGATGCACACGATAGGTTTAGATTGACCTAGGATTTGAAAGGATTTTGATGGATCGACTAAGGGTGATGGCTCTCTTACACTGGATTCACAAGGAGGATGGCTTGATAAACAAGAGAAATTTTGAATTCCCTTGAGTTGAGGGTGATTTTCTCCTAGAATTACCATGACTTGGTTTTCATGGGGGATCTTCACATACCTATGGAATGTGGAAGGCGCAACCCGGAGGTTATGGATCCACGGTCTACCTAGTAGTAGGTTGTAGTGGGGGTGTATGTCTAAGACATGAAACACCCCTGTATGGGTTATGCCCCCTACTTGCATGAGTAATTCTATGGCTCCTATGGGTTGGGATGTATTTCCATCGTATCCTTTGATAACGACGGAGCTTGGATTTAAAGAGGTTAGGGTGACTCCGACTTGGAAGGCCACATATAACGGAAGGATGTTTGGACCTCCTCTTCCATCGACCAAGCACTTGTCTAGAGTGTGGTGATTCAATACCACCTCTATATGCAAGGCTTGATTATGGGTTCTATACAGTCTTTCCAATTCATCATCCGAAAACATGATGAGGGTCTTAGCACAAATAGGTGAGACTAGGAATGATAAGGACTCCGAGGTTATGGCCGAGTTAATCTTAACTCTTTCTAAGTTTTTCTCTAAGACTTGTCTATACCTAGGGAAAGTTTGGATTAGTTCTAGGATAAACATGTTTATAGGGATCTTCGAAAAATGTTGGCTCTAATTTGGCTTCTCTAGGGCTCATTCCTATGTTGGCTCTAATTTGATGCTTCGGAGCACCCCGAATTTCTAATATGGCTCTAACCGAGGGCAGAACTCTAAGTGCTCCCCGGATCACTACTTGCTTGAATTTTTTTATTACGAGGAAAGGTGGTGTGTGGCAAGTAGTGTATTCCGTATGACATGCATGCTCCATTCCATAAGAGTGAGGTGAGAGACGACATACCTCTTTGTCCTTCCCGCTGGTGCTCGCGTGATTGGGGAAGGGTTCTTTTAGCATGGCTTGAGAGGGCTCTGGTTCCTCCGTGACGTGGAGCCTACCATGCTCTATCAAGTCCTCTATCTTGTGCAAAAGGGTATAACATTTGTTTGTATCATGACCTTTGAGCATATTATACTTAGAAAACTTGTTTAGAAAATTTTCTTTTAGACGTGTTCCATCGGGAAGGTTAGGGAGTGTGACCATGCCCTAGGCTAGCAGGAGGTTTAGGACTTCTGAGATAGGTTGTCTCAAAGGTATGAACTCCCTTTTTTAAAAAGTTTTTTGAACCTTTTTTTATGTTTTGGTTCAAATCTCTTTGAAGTGTCGGCCGGGCTTGTTTCCACTCAGACATTTGCAACTTTTTGGGGTTTGGCCTCATTGTCCGTAGAGGATGGCCCGTACGTCTCGGGTTTTTCAAATCGTGATTTGTAAAAAGCTTTCCCCTTCCACAGTTCTTCATAGACCTCCTTTTCAGGTTTGCTTCGAAGAGGGAAGCCTTTTTGATTAATTTGTGGAATATGGAGATTTCGTGTAAAGAAAGGAGTGCTTTCAATTCCATTTTGAAATTTTCAAGGATTAACATTACTGCACATCCTTCAGAGATGGGCTCTCGCACTTGCCCAAGGAGCGACCTCCATCGAACGATTAATGCATGGGATCCTCGTTCCATGATTGTTTCGTGTCCCTAAGGGTATTGAAAGTGGGTGTCACCTCCACATTGTGGGAGAACCATTGCATGAAACAATTCGCTAACTCTTCAAAAGTTGCGAATTGGCTCAAGTCATATGATTTTAGCCACTTTGATGCAGTTCTCTTGAGAGAGAGGGGGAACCAATAGATCCATTTTGCATAGTCTTTTTTCTTTTTGTGTGCTCTGCGGGAAAAGAGTTGGAGATGGGATCGAGGATCTCCAGATCCATCATACCGTTGGAAATTCGGTATGTCATCGTCACTATCTGTTTGGTAGTCAGATGGGAGAAAATCGGATAGGGCGTATGACCTCTTTTCCTTTATTTGGCCTCTTAATAATTGTTGAAGGGCCTTTCGATCTTTCCAAGTGAAAGACTCATATTCTTTGTCTCCCTCTACGATCGAGTTTTCCTTCGGTTTCTTAGACTTACTCGACTTCTTTCGAGCTCTCGCTTATTTTCCATGAGATGAGCATGATTCGACCGCTTCGGCCTCTTGGCTAAGTGTGGTGATTCTTGCTTCAAACTATCTTCTTATATCATCAAGCGACTCTTTCTTGTTTTTGAAACCCACTTTTGAAATTTTTTTTGAAAGAGGATTTGATGAGCATGAAGCCCGACTCGACACTTCATAGGAATTTTCTGAACTTGACATGCTTTATGGACTTTGAAAACTCAACCTGTGTACAAGTTTAACAATGTTAAACATGTTTTTGGAAAATTTATGGAGCTCACTTTTTGAAATGAATTTCCTTAAGGGTCGGGTTCCACCGGGCGTGCTAATTCTTATACACAAAAATTTTCACTTCAAAGTTTATGTAGAAAGTTGAAGCGAAGATTTCTTATCTACTTACTTGCGTGAGCGTGCCAGCTAGTTTGCAAAACTAGCAAAGTTTTTGAAAAATATGACTTCTTAGGTGATTGTGGGCAAGCAAACTCTTTTCGCTTTAGACCTTCTTGAACTGATGCTGAAGGGTCAGTCTAAGCACTTAAGAATTTCAAATTTGAAAAAGGGTGAACTCCAATTCATGTGAAGACTTGATGTTTTTGAAAGAAGTAATGTGTACTTTAATTCAAGACTTTGAAATGAACAAGTCTTGAAAAACAAAATATTCTGTTTTCAAGGCTTATTTCTCGAATTGATCTGAACACCTTATAAACCTGCAAAAATCACCAAAATTTTATCAGGCATATCCTATGGTGTATAGGATCTGTATCACTTTATGGATATAAAATCGGAGTTGTTTTGAACCAAAATTAAATTAGTGAATCAGCCTTGCTCAGGTGCCTAGAACTGTCCTGTCACAAAAATATAGAGGCTAAAAGTTAAGCCTGTATCTTGGTGATCTGAGTTCCAAATTTATTGATTTTAATATTATTGGAAAGCTATGGATATCACCTTTCTAATGAATCAAAAATCAATGGATTTGGACTCCTACAGACAGAGTTATGTGATAAAAACCCAGTCTCAGTTATAGGAAAACTCAATATGCAAACAGTGAACTAGTTTTTGTTCAGTTTTCCCCAATTTTATTTACATGGTTCTACAATCCTAAAATTCTTGAAAATTTTATTTGATATGGGTTTATGTGTGTAGAACAAGTAGACAAAATTTCAGATTTATTGGAGCAAGCATTCGAGAATTAAAATTACAACAAACAATGTATGCAAAGATGCTGGAAATTCAGTTTCAGGTTTTACGAATATACATGATGCAAACTCACACGAAATTGAAATTGCAACAACTCTATATCACGAATTAAACTCACGCGAATTGAAATTGCAACAACTCTACGTCACGAAGTAAATGAAGAGAAATATTCATATAAGCTTAAGCATAGAGGGGGTAGAGGGTATAGATTGTTTAATATATTATATTGGCATAGAAACACATAAGCAAACACATAGAGTACGTGTATGCAATAGTGAAAATTCAGCAAATGTAATTGAATTGCATCAAATCTAATCACTATTACAACATGGGGAGAGGTTGTGCTCCATTAATACAACCCCAATTGAATTGAATTAGAGGAAGGAAGAGAGATTGAAATCGAATTGAGAATGTACTTACATGATGTAGCAAAACAGGCCGGGGATTCAAGAGTGAATCCGACCAATTATCCTTCTTCTTCTTCCTCAAACTCCTTTGGCACTCCCCTAGCTACCCTTTCTTCACCCAAAGGTTAACGCTCACGACACTCTTGCTGGGAATTCTTCTCCCTAGACTAGTCTCTCACCCAAGATAGAAGCCTCACCAAACTCTCAAGGTTGCAAAATAGGGAAACCCGCCCCCCCTTGGCCCCTTTTATAGGCCAACGGGGCTGGTTTCTAGCCCCTTCCATGGGGCGGGCTGGACCAGCATTCTTGATTCAATTTGATCCCATTTAATCCACTTTCAAGTGGTCTCTCCTTGGTGACTATGACCAGCCTCATGTAGGTTGGTCTAGGGTGCAGTCGGTTGGGACTTGATGCAACCGTTTTGGACTTGGTGCGGCAGCCGGTCCTAACATGTATTGATTTGATACAATTTGATGTAAGCCATCTTGCCATGTATTCTTGCATAGGCCTTTCCAATTCAATCATATTTTGATTCTTGATTGATTCAACTCTACTTTGCTTTTAATTCCATGCGGGCATATCTTGATCGTTGGCTCAATTCTTGATTTGATTCCATTCATCATGGTCTCGAGTTCAACTCGAAATGTTCAATCCTCCCCTTGAATTGGATGAGTTTGGACTTGGTCTTGGATAAGCTCGATCCTCCTGTTTGACTTCGTATGGATTTGAGCTTGATCTTGATAAGCTTGAATTTAATCGGGCTTGATCTTCCACCTGATCCTATCTCAGCTTGATCCCCTGTTTGAATTTGAAATTGAACTTGATCTTCTTTTGGGCCCTGGTCTGGGATCCAATTTTAATCAAGTCTGTTTGCTTATAGATCAAATTTAAAACTTTGAAAACTTTTTAAAAATTGTTTTTTCAACTTTGTAAAATCATAAAGATTTAAAATTTGTCTTTTGGGGAATTTCGAGAATATTTTTATTTCGGGTGTTTACAAACTCTTAACGACATATTGTAGAGTCTGAATGCTGTGAAAAGTAAATAAGGGTCTCTATATCTTCGCTTGGATATAATGAATCGATTGAAGAAAATGTTTTCACATCATGGACGAATATGTGTAAATAAGCTAGTCTTGCTACATTATCGAACAAGTTATAGTGATGGAGGTAGTAGGTACTTAAAATAGGTACTATGATCCAAAAGAAGATTTCTTTAATCTATTGAAAAAATCTTTGCAAGAGACAAAGTGAGTTAGAGAAAAAACAAAGGAAATTAAAAATATAGGTTTTAAATGATGATTCTTAAGAAAGGAAAAGTTTCAAAATGAAGTTGGTATTATTATAAATAAAGATTTAAAGGATAGTGCAATACATAAAGAATGATATGGTGACCAAATTATGATGATAAAACTAATGTTAGGAGTAAAGACTTTGAATATAGTTTGTGTTTATACATTCTAAGTATGATTAAAAAAATAGTATAAAAAAGCTTTTTGGGATGTGTTAGATAAGGTAATTCAAAGAATTTCATAAAGAAAGATTTATTTGGGAGGATACTTAAATGAACATGTTGGTAAAGAGGCATTAAAATATTAAGGTATTTATGGGAACTATGATTTTTGGGATATAAATGAGGAGGGTAGAGAAATTTTAAATTTTGATATGGCTTTTAATCTCTTCATAAACAATATAATTTTGAAAAAATGTGATGAATATTTAATTACTTATAAGAGTGGCTTGTCACAAAAATAAATTGATTATTTTGTTTGTAGGAAGAAGATAGATCGTGTTGTAAAGATTGCAAGGTAATTTTAGGAGAAAACTGTACTACTGAACAACAACTTTTAACAATAGATTTGCAAGTAACAAACTTGATGAGGAAGAATAGTGTGTGGAGCTATTCGGACTACATGGTGAAACCTCAAATATGAGAAAGATGATATATTTAGACAGAAAGTTATTCAAAGAGATGCTTAGAATTATGTAGGTACATCTTCTCATATCTAAAACAATATGACTATATATATTAGAGAAGTGACAAAAGATGGATTAGGTGAATCTAAGGGAGGTATACCGAATCAATTCAGATTCATGCCCGACAGATTCACTATTGAAGCGATTTACCTATTGAGATGTCTTATGCAACATTTTAGAGAAAAAAGAACCTTCTCGTGATATTTATTGATGTAGAAAAAGTTTATGATAGGGTGCAAAGAGATGTTCTTTGGAGAATCGTGGAAAAAAAAGGTATCTTATTGACATATATAAATCTTATAAGAGACATGTATAATAGTGCAAAAACTTGTGTAATGACTCACGAAGAATGGTACTTCTTTAAAGTTAATATTGGGTTATATTAGGGATCAAATTTAAGTATATATTTATTTATATTAATCATTGATGAGTTAATAAAACATATTCAAAGATGAAGTATCTTATCTTGTTGTATGTTATTTACAAATGATATTGTATTAGTGGATGATTAAAAGAAATAAGTTAATAGAAAATTAGAACTATAGAGAGAAACGATAGAAAGTAAAGACTGCCACCTTAGTAGAACAAAGACAAAATATATAGAATGTAAGTTTGATCATTTGGATATTTTAGAGGACATAGAAATTAAGATTATCACACATTGCATCCCTTACAAGAAAAATTTCAAATACCTAGAGTCAAATTTTTCAATGTGATAAAAAAATTGATAGAGATGTTACACATAAAATTAATGTTGGTTGGTTAAAATGGAGAGAGGCATCAAGTATTCTATGTGATCAGAAGATACCATTAAAGTTGAAAGGTAAATATTATAAAGCAACAATTAGACTTCTGAAAGTTGGACACTTAATAATCAACATGTATAAAAGATGTTTGTAGCAGAAACAAAGATGTTGAGATGGATATGTTGTCACACAAGGAAAGAGACTGCATAAATAATGAGGTTATTAGAAACAAATTGGGAGTAACACCAATAATAGATAAAATAAGAAAAATCGTTTAACATGGTTTGAATATATAGAAAGACAACCAAAGGATGCTTGCGTAAGAAGATATGAAAAACTAGTTTGTGAAAATGTTAAGAGAGGAAAAAGACGACCACAAAAGTATTGGAAAGAAAAAATAAAGAATGATCTAGTTTATATTGAGTTAACTGCTAGCATGACACATGATAGGGCTATGTGAAAACAAAGAATCCATGTAGTCGACCCCATCTAGTATGGGAGAAGGCTTAGTTGTTGTTGTATTGAAAACTCCTTTTGAATTGGATCCAACAGAGTCTAACCCAATACCCAATTCAAAATCATTCTATACCTTATCCATAATTTCAGGCAATCGGTTTGTGACAAGTCACACATCTTGCATATTTATCAAGGACAAACAATTTGATAGCATTGAGAATCGACTCTTACTCGGTGAAGTAAGAAGAATTTCGGCGAAAAGAACTGTATGGATCCACATCACACAACAAGAGAGCACTAGGAAGTATTCTATTTTTTAAGTTTATTTCTTAATTACTTCTCTTTTCTTTTCTCCTATTAAGAGGATCGCATAGTGAATCTAAGTACTAGAGAACTGAAAATTTGCATACAGATGCAATGTTCAATTTCTCATTTTGCATAGTTTCACCAATTCAACCATTTGTTGCTGTGCTCCATCACCTTCACCACTCCTCCAATATCGGAAACCACTCTTTACGGGTAAAACTGTCATGTACACTATCAAAAGAAAAAAACCTAAATGTTTGTAGATGTTGGTGGTTATGGTGATTTTTAGCGGTGAAAGGCATTTTTGGATAGTGAAAGGGCTGCCACCAGTTGAACCAATAGAATCATGCAAAATTAGGAATTGAACACTATATATATATGGGTGTGTGCACATGCGCATGCACGTGTGAGAGAGCAACACACATGCGTGCATACACATGCATGTACATACATGCCACCCGTGCATGTATTGGTGTGTGCGGAACACAGACGAAGCCTTTAAGGTTCGGGCTTGTGTCTAAAATTGGCTTTGAAAAGTTGCACCAATTTCAGCCCTCTTTGGTGCATAGTTCAAAGCATAAAATATGTACCTTTTGATTCCGTCCGAAACGCTTTTGATTGAGCCTTCAATCTCGCATAAGAAAGGGAACGCTTTCATGTATTTTAGGGATATTCTTTCTATCACATTTGCTTTTATTAGGTGAGCCTTTTGATGAAATCTTTGGGGTTATTAAGCCATGGCAGTTCAGAACCAGCCTAGTCGTTTCAACCGGAACCGAACCAGGCCAGAAACCGGTTGAAACTGGAAGCAGGGGACCATGTACCACCTGGTTCGGTCTCATTCCATCTTTTATGGAACCAGAACCAGGTACCACCCCGTTCAATTCCATTTTCACCTTCTATGGAACCAAAATCGGGTCAAAACCAGAAGTGGCAATTTCAAACTGTCGGTTTCATATTTTATTCTTTTTTTTAAATTTTAATATATATATATATATATATATATATATATATATATATATATATATATATATATATATATATATATATATATTCTGCTCATCTCTAACATGTTCACTCATTACTTTCTAGTAGTATGAGTATAATTTAAAAAAATTTAAGTTTTTGATAAAGTATGGCTGAATTTATTTTATTATACTTAAGGGCCCAAAAACAAGTGGACATAGTGGTGGACAAGATCCAATCACCATGTATTATATAGGAAAACTGTATATAATCATACCTACTTTTTACTTTTAGGAGGCATGAGAGTTATTTAAAAAGTTTTTTTTTTAAAAATGTATAAAGTACATCGTTATTATACTCGTGTCCTCTAAAAGTAAAGGATAGGTATGAATATACATGTTGCATGATCTATCTATCTATCTATATATCTAGAGAGAGAGAGAGAGAGAGAGAGAGAGAGAGAGAGAGAGAGAGAGAGAGAGATTTGCTGGTTCGCACATGAGCAGTCTTGGAGAAAGAAGGCCATGCATGAAAATCAGGTATGTAGTCCAAGTTTTTTAAAGAATTATTTGGACCACTTAGCCTTGATTTCACCCAATTGAACTTCATTTCATGCGAGAAAACACCTTAGGTCCATCACTCTTGGGCAAGGTCAATGAAGGCGCTGGGTTATATAATTACATAAGAAAAGAGGGACCAAATCTAGGGCTAGCTCGTAAAGGAACTGATCCGCTTGTAGATCGGCCCAGTTTTGGCCCGTTCCAAGATCGTTCATATTCACTGCTTTAACTCAGTTGAACATGTAAAGTGCGTCTTCAGCTGCTCAACTCAATTCGCGAGACTCGTCAAAAGACGAGCTGTTGCATGTTCACGTTCAAAACTCATGAAAGTGTGCTTCCATGGGTTGCAGTAGATATTTACAGGCCATAAAATTTACATGTTCTTCTAGGGAATATCAGGATGTTGTCTTAGCATTAGTTAAAAGCAAACACGAGCACGAGTCCAAATTAAGTTCGAATTTGGCTCATTATGAAACAACGAACAGCTCACAAGCATGTTCGAGTACAAATTATTTGTAGATATGTGAAAAGCTAGGAAAAGAAGCTCAACATATGTAAACCAATATCCTTATGAGAGCGGAAATTGCATCACCTGTCACCTTGATTTTCTTGTCAAAACGGGCAAAACCCTAGATCAATTACATCGTTGCAAGGCATTCCATGGCTTCACACAACCTACGGCTCAAAAGGACCTTCAACTTCAAGAGTTTTGACACCTAGGGTGTTTCTGGTGACGGGTCTTGGTAACCCCAGCTTGTTAATCCAAAGAAAAGAAAAATAAAGATTCCAAAGCTGAACATATATATAGTGATTGGGTCCTACCCAGGATGACATATGTTCACCTATTGCTTTTAGGTGGTATGAGTATAATAAAAATATCTTTTATCCTTTATACTCATTCTATCCAAAAACAATAGGTGGACAGGTGTTAGTACGGATAAGATCCCGTTTTCTTATATATATGAGATTTATATACAAATGAGAGAACTAAGAGATGATATTCTATATGATATTCACAACGATGATTATATGTTAATTGTATTTTGTAAATATACATACTTTTTTTATTAAAATATAAATATTATTTTTATAACAGTAATGTATATTGAGGGCAAAGGGTGACAAACTAATTTACATATTTATGTAATGAATAATATAAAAGAACATCAAAATACAAGACGTACATGTGCAATATATCAACAAACTTTCATGCCTAATCATCCTACTCCAACATGTAATTTCAACCCAATTATTGGGTCTCACATCAATTTTCTTCACTAACCATGCTCTACTAATAATATTCCTTGTATGAGTTGTTACCACTTTTCATATTGTTTGTATATTTAAATTTACATAGTCAATTAAAATAGTGAATATTGATATAAAATGTAATTTTTCACTAAAGTTCACATCTTAGCTAAAGAGGAATTCCAACATATCAAGGAATATCTCATCCTCACACACCTAATATCAATTTCAATCTCTCATATATTTATATCCTCCTCATGACATGAAGGTGCAGCTTCTACAATATTTATATCTACCAAAATATCATATTCTTCTCCTTGTTGTCGTTTGCAGGTACAAACTCATCTCCCACCAAGAGAGACCCGTGTACCATAGCATACATCTTGAAGTGGAAACCCAATGGTTTTTTACGACGAGAATCCAACCAGAAAAACAATGAACAACAACAAAAACTAAACCAACTTAATGACATACCTCGAAAAATACTTAATCCCTCTTCCAATCTTATCCTATTTCTTTGTTTAACTTTTTCTCTTCTTTTTTCTTCCTATTTCTTCTTTTTCTTCCTTTGTCGACGGATTTCAATGAGTTCTTTACTGCAAATGGATATAGGTTGAGGAATGAGTGGTTGAGATAGGCTAGAGAGTGAAGATCATACAAAAAAGGTTGTAGTGGAAAAGAGAGAGTGTTTAGATGAAAAAGAACACTTTGGTAATTACTTGAGTTTATCAAGGGTATTTTGAAAAATACATAAAAAATGAGGTGTGTATATCAATATTGAGAAAAAAAGAACAGAATTAATACCCACACACTTTTTTTAAAAATAGTTAAAATACACTTTATTTTTTTCATCTTTTTTCTTATTTGATCATCGCACTCGAGCACAAAGTTGTGTCTCTCCATTTAGGGAGACAACTCAATTGCATCTCTCTAAATGACGAGACAGGACTCAACCACATCTCTCTAAATAGGAAGACATGGCTTATTTGTATCTTTACCCAACTCGTGATAACTTTATGGTTGCCGAATCGACAACATCAAATACACAAAAAAGAAAAGATGTACAAGCCTCTTTTTCTTTTTTTCTTTTCTTTCCTTCCCCCTCTTATTTTTCTGTAAGAGAAGGTGGTAGAACTCAGATGGCATTCAATTATGCATTATCCATAGAACAAGGTACTCAACTATAAAATGAAAGATTGACATCAATGAAAAAAGGAAAGGAGGAAAAAAGCTTGCAACAATAGAGAAAAGAATCACATGAGAGAATGGGGGCTGTATGAGAATTTTTGAAAATGAGTAGGGTGTTCAAAAATCGGGAAAAAGGTGTATGTTTAGTAATTTGGGGTATGCAAATAGTAACCCCAAAATAAAGTCGGAAGTTCGGATTTCATATCGGAATCAATAGTTTTGTTATTTGCAACATGCAACTCATCATTCCATTGTCGTGTTCACAGTTTTGAGCTATTTAGACCAAGAAACATAGTTTTTCTCACAATTGTAACTTCAAACTGAAAGCCAACTTCTGGTCCAATTAGTTTTTCAGATTTGCCGCTCCCCGGAATTGTTAGCCCTCCATTCCGTTTTACCATCACTAAGCATGCTTCTCTTCCACCAATTTACGTAAAGACTATAATCACCTATGATTGCTTGACTATGGTTGCCCAAATGGGGTATGGCTGGTAAGCAGGGGCTGTTCATGGCTCGTTTGCTACTCAAAATCGTGTTCTTCTTTGGCTTGGTAGCGCGATATTACTGACATGAGTTAAACAAGCTGAACGCAAGGTGGTCATTAAAGTTAAAAGCACAAGTATTAACATGTATCTTCCAATACAAAACTCGTTGTTCTAGTCACGAAATTAAATAAGTATTTTTTTTCTAAAAAAGGTTGTGAAGGAAATAATAAAAAATGATCTTGCTAAATGATAATATGACGCAAGATTGAGCTAAATGGTGATTAAGAACCCATGCAGGCAACCCCACCTAACATGGGAAAAGGCTTGGTTTAGGTCATACAATTTTGTAGCAGAATTGAATGATTTGATAATTTAATTTCAATATGCCTACCCACCCAATAACCTTATATGCACATATCAACTACGAATTTTTAAATAGAAATACTAACACAGAGCCAAGCCAAATCAAACATACCCTGTTCATGTTCAGCTCGTAAAGCTAGATGATCCGACTCATGTTCAGGTTGTTTAGATCATTAACTGAAAATGGTGCTTGTCACGAGATGTAGAAAGGGAAGTGTGTAGAAAGTGGGGAAAATCCCTCTTCAGATAAAGATGTAGGATTTCAGATCACTAGTTTAAAGTGAGACGGGAGAAACTACCTTCAATGGGTTAGATCTATAAAACTAGCCGCGATGGCAAGAGGGCGATGGGAATATTTGGTTGGAGATATTCCCATGTCCGATGTAAATGATCCTTCGTACCCCAAATGATGTAAGAAAAATGCATTGGTTAGTGCTTGGCTCATTCAATCCATGATACCATAAATTGACAACACATTTATGTTCTTGGATTCTATGAAAGATATTTGGCTGGCTGCGCAGGATGCATATGCTCAATGGAAAAACATAGCAAAGAAGTATGAGATTACAGAGAAGATTAAAAAATGTCGACAAGGCAGAAGGTCCGTTAGTGATTATTATGCTGAATTCCGTGGTTTATAGGAAGAGCTACAATATTATTCTAAAATTAAATGCCAAAATTGTAGGAAGGAAAGAAATGATGAATTTAAAGAACTGAAAGTGTTTGATCTTTTGTGAGGAATCTCTTCAGAGTATGAGGCAATAAAAAATAATATTATAAGTAGAGAAGAGCTTCCATCGTTGAGTATAGTTTATTCCCTGCTCTCGTGAGAAGATGATCAAAAGTTATTAGAAAAAGAAGTCAAGATCAACCAAGATACAACTGCATTTTTGGGTCAAAACTCAACTTCTACTACAGGATTTAGAGACAAAGGTGGCTTTCATGGTCGTGACAGAGGCAAATTTTAGTTTAATATAGACGAAAAAGATAAACGGACCTATGCACATTGCGACAAGACCAGAAATACGAAAGAGACATGTTGAAAATTAGTGGGCAGACCTAATTATAATCAGAATCAACATAACAAAGCTTATTTCAGTGATCACGTTGAGAAACATACTATAGAGACTAACGTTTTGGCCGATATGAAAAAGGAAATTGAAGAACTTAGAGCTAAATTAAATGAATTAAACATTGCATCTATGTCTTCTGTTGGTGATTTAAAGGCTCCCACAATGTATTCTTTCTCGTTTATGGAATTGGGTAATAATCCTTCATCAGATTCTAGAATATGGGTGATTGACTCTGGTGCAACAGACCACATGGTGGGCATGAAAGACTTGTTTTATGACTATCAAGCAATTCAGGAAGGGATTAGAATCAAGTTGGCCAATGGGTACAACACCCCTATTATAGGAAAAGGGAGTATAGTCACTAGTTTTGGGACCCTTAAAAATGTTTTACATGTCCCAAATATTTCTATCAATATCAGTTCATGCCTTAACCAAAGACTTACATTGTCTAGTAACTTTCGACTCTACTTATTGTATTTTTTAGGAACTGAGGATGGAAAAGATCATTGGTCAGGGTAACGCAAGAAAAAAACTTTATTTCTTGGAGGAGATCAGACAAACAACACTGCAATCTATTGTTCTTAAAGAGAAAGAAAATGAAGCTTTGATATTATGACATCAAAGACTGAGACACCTTCCACTATCCAAAATTAGAATGATATTACTTGAATTTTCAAGTGGTAAGGATTTTATTTTGCAATGTGAAACTTGTCAAAAGGCTAAACATCACCGTGTGTCATTTCCTTTTAATGAAACTAAAGCTTCAAAACCTTTTGAAATTGTCCATTCTGATATTTGGGGTCCATGCTCTATTACTTCCTTATATGACTACAAAAAATTTGTTTCATTTATAGATGATTGCACGTGATTCACTATGATCTATCTCATGAAAACCAAAGATGAAGTGAAGAATATTCTACCCGTGTATTGTCAATTTATTCATACTCGATTTCAGCTACCTATTAAGGTTAATCGTAGTGATAATTGTAGAGAATTTATATCACAATCACTACATTCTTATTTTCTACATCATGAGATTTTACATCAAACATCTTGCCCATACTCTCCACAACAAAATGGGGTCTTTGAGAAGAAGAATAAACATATATTAGAAGTTAAAAGAGCTTTGTTAATCGGGAATAATATCCCAAAAATTTATTGAAGGGAAGCTATCTTAACTGCTGCGTTTTGATAAATCGCATGCCCAATAATGTTCTCAATGGTGATTTCCTATTTCATTCTTTATGTCTTACTCAAAAATAATTTCATATACCTTTAAGAGTGTTTGGATGTACTTGCTTTGTATATATTTTCAGCAATGCAAGGGACAAGCTTGATGCTAGGGCAATTAAGTGTATTTTCTTGGGACATTCATACTCAGAAAGGATATAAGTATTTTGATTCCTTAAGAAGGAAGAGCAATATTATGATGGATGTGACATTTTATGAAAATATTCCATACTTTGGTGATGATGGGACCAATTTACCACAAACTCCTACCTCTATTGTCTTGCCGATACTACCTAGAGAAACGGATCACACAAAGGAAAATGAAGAGAAGGTGACCATACCTTCGAAGAGAGAAGAATGACGTACTTATTTAAGAGGAGAAAGGAAGATAGTTCTACCAAGGCCTAATACTACTCTCGATCAAGATACCCTCTTCCAATCAGTTCCATCATCAACTCAGGTAAATACTTTGACTTCATTTATTATTTCAGATGATTTACCTATTGCTCTTTAGAAGGGAAAATGTGAAGCAACTAAATATCCAAGTCAGAAACTGGTTTCTTATACTAATTATCCAAAAGAATATCAGTTGTTTGTAATAAATGCAAAAAATTTTTATATTCCAAAGACATTTGAAGAGGCTATGTAGTATGCAGAATGAAGAACAACTACGAGGAAAGAAATTATAGCTACAGATTTACCACCGTAGAGGAAGACTGTGGGTTGCAAATGAGTATTTACCATAAAATATAGATCTGATGGCAATATAGAATGATACAGGGCAAGGTTGGTAGCAAAAGATTATAGTCAATCTTATGGTATTGATTACACAAAAACCTTCGCTCCAATTGCAAAGCTAAATTCAATCAGAATTCTACTAAGCATAGTAATTAATCAGAGATGGGATTTATGACAGCTGGATGTGAAGAATGCTTTTCTCTAAAGAGATCTTACAAAGAAAATTTTTATGAACTTACCTCCAGGTTATGACCTAAAAAATGCACCACATAAGGTATGCAAATTGAAGAAATCTATATATGGTTGAAAGCAATCTCCTAGAGCATGATTCAAAAATTTAGTGATGGAATACTTAGTTTGGGTTTTAAGCGCATTATTAGTGATCACACATTGTTTGTTAAGCAGGAAAAGAAAACAATTCTCTTGATTGTATATGTTGATGATATCATTTTTATCGGTGATGATGTAGAATGAATTATTTCATTAAAAAAGGAGTTGCATACTTTGTTTGACTTAAAAGACTTGAGAAAACTCCATTATTTCCTTAGAATAGAAATTGTTAGATGTAATGACTACTTATTTTTAGGTCAGTGCAAATATTTTTTCGATCTATTAAAAGAAACCAAGATGGAGGATTGTTGGATATGTACCATTCCTATTGAAGTACAAAAGAAATCTACTGAACATTCTGAAGAACCTTATGAAGATGTGAGTAGATATCATAGATTAGTAAAAAAACTAATATATCTTATAATCACAAGGTCAGATATTACTTTTGCAATAAGTTATGTGAGTAGATGGATGCACTCACTATCTAGACATCATATGAACATGGTATTCCATATTATCAGATATGTGAAATCGTTCATCACTCTCGGATTAGTATTCAGACCACATTCGTCCTTGAACATTGAAATTTATTCAGATACGGATTGGGCAGGTTCAAAAGAAGATAGAAGATCTACTTCTGGGTACATAATACGTGTAGGAGGTAATGTTGTTTCATGTAAGAATAAAAAACAAACAGTAGTGGCCAAATCTAGTGCCTAAGCTTAATATCGGGCAATAGCTCTTGGCATGTACGAGGGCTTATGGATTATATCTCTATTGGTTGAAATCGAACGGGAAAGACTATTCCCATTAATTTTTTCATAGATAGTAAGACTGCTCTTCAGATAGCATCAAACCCTATTTTCCATAAAAGAACAAAACATATTGAAGTTGATTGTCATTTTATTAGAGACAAGATTACTGAATGGATTTTCAACATCATACATGTTCGTTCTGAAGACCAATTAGCAAATATACTTACAAAACCTATTGCTGCAAGTGGACTAAAGAAAGCCCTTTGTAAGTTGGGTGTTTCGAGTATTAAGGACCCAACTTGAGGAGGCGTATTGAAGATAAATTAATTTTTTGTTATCATATTATGTTTCTATTAGTGTAAATGTCTGAAGGTAAGATCCTCTTGGATCAGAATCCATATAGCATTAGGATTACTCATTAAGGGTATTTTGTCTTTCAAGTTATAAGCATGTACTTAAAATACCCTAATTGTAATCAGTTTTAAGTAATGGAATGAAATAAGAGAGAGAAGAGGAGCACGACAGCAAGTGAAGCCGCCGACCCTCGTTCATGTGTTGCTGATTTGTAGTTTATTGAGATGATATTCAACAATTAGAAGTTTATAAATTATTTTTAGCTTCAATATTTGCAAAGTAGGTAGAAAAGAAAATTTTCAGTAATATACCTTTAAATTTTGGAAAGAAATATCAGTTAGTAGGTCTTGGATGAATCAGCCCCGAAGAAACGTTTCACTCTCTAAGGGTGTCCCATGATGGGGTAGTAGATCAATACCCAGGTGCACATCTGCTAGGGGGTCTGCATAAACGCAGCTTGCCTTTCTGTTCACTTGTAGTTATAATTCAAACAAACAACTTTTCAGGAAGTTGGAATAGCTCAGCGTAGAACTCCAAGGCCAGGACCCTTGGCCCCAACGCCTAAGATCGCAGTGAGCTTACACAAGGAAGTAGTCTGCATGATATTTGAGTGACTGACTGCCCATCTAGAAGCCAGAGGCTCTTTCCACAACAAAACCACCCTTGGCACTCAACTTGCGTACTCATACACAAAATGCAACTCATGAAGTAATCAGAATTATGATGGTTAAGCACCAAAGATTCTACGGAGATTCTACGGAGAGTAAACACTCCAGATTCATCATTCCCTCAGAAGTTCAGAACTCACGTTGGGCAAGTGGTACATCAACCAGCCACATGCAGTATTTCCCTTGGTCCAGTGATCCTCATAATCTTGTAAATTTTATATCATCATTATAATCTTAAGTGATGGGGGTAAAAAAATATCAACACAAAGAGAGAGAATGGATCCCTGAATTTTCTCAAAATTTGTTTGTTCTGCAAGAATACAATGATTAGAGATCAAATGTTGAGGAGAATACTTGATACTCAGGAGAAGGATCGACACTTCGGGAGGAGGGTCTCTAAAGTGTATATGAGCTTTTACATTGAGGAGAGATGTGTAGAGAATGGGTCTTTAGAAGACAGGAGTCAATCCACGAGAAGAGAGGACCAGATGGGTCTCTCTCTCTCTCTCTCTCTCTCTCTCTCTCTCTTTCCTTTCGGTTTTCTCACTTGTCTTTTGCAAAGTTTCTCATAGGATTCTCTCATGGATTTTACACTGAACCCATCTCCCTTTTATAGTTGCTTGGTGATGATTTTTAAATGCCATAGATTTTTCTTACAGGAAATCCTCCTCCTTTGCTTACAGGCTGTGAAGCATGGGTATGTCACTTATCGTACCGAGTACTTCACTGGATATCGGTATGCATGTCGGTACTTGGGTACTTATTTTGAAAAATGGATTGGGTCAATTTATGAAATCTGATCCAAAACGCAAATTAAAACCTTAAAATCCCTAATCTTCTCCTTTCACACTATCATCTCTCTCTTTCCTCCGACGAATCGGCTCTATTTTTTGCGAAGGCATAGTTTTGACAAGGCCAATGGCGCACAACGATCATTTTGGTCTTCTTGATTAACAGAAACAAGAGGCAACTTTAATGACACTTGCACATGAGAAAAACTTGTATGATTCTATGAATCAGTAGAAAAAGAAAGATTGTCGATATGAAAATTCAAGCAGTATGAAAATAAAAAATTAATATGGTAAATAAAAATTAGCATGTGTTTGCTACGTATGTTTGCATCTCTTCTTACTGTATCCTGTGGTTTCCTATTTTCATAATGTGTATTCTAAAAATTAGTATGCTTGTGTTTATGCATGGTTCCTCATTTTGATAATATCTTACAATCTATTACCTCCTGTTTTAGATAGATTAGATTTGATATATTTGTGTGTTGTTTAGTGTTCTTGTTTTGCTATGATACAATTACTTAAAAATTCTTTACCTCCTATTTTTTAAAATTCTTTTGCTGTCTCTAGGTGATTTTAGACTCAAGTGAGAATTGCTTGAAACCAACGGTTTCAAAACCATGACCATAACCAGTCTTAAGCCAAGCCGGTTTGGTTATGGTTGCAGGTTTTAGGGTAATTGAAACCAATTGTCTATTAACATGCACATATATATAATAATACACACAAGCATATATTGTGTTTATTCTTTTATATTTATAACATTCAGATAGGTAATTTTTTTAAATGCTAGTGATGATCATTAAAATGAATTACTGTAACACGTATTACTGGGTCTAGGACAAATTCTATTGCATTTTCATGTATTATAATAAAAATTTTCTTTTAGATTTTATAATAAGAATGGTTCAAATATGTGGCAATGTAGTTTAAGAAGTATGCAATGTCCCCACATCATCGAAACAACCTAATGTTTTTGAGTTGACATATACACCAACTCATTGGCATAAGAGACTAGCCATGTCAAGCTATCGTAAGCGGATCATCCTAGGATGTAGTATGAGTTCATCACAAATACAATAGGTTCTTCAAGGCACGAAGATGAAGTTGATCAAGTGTCATCAAAATGTGGGTTTCAATGAGTACTCTGTAAAGGGCGATTCCATGTGGTCTCTCTATCTTGAAGTTGCTCTTCAACTTTGCATGTCACATTGAATACATAGTTTGACAAGATTTGGTAATTTTAGGTTGTTACCGATTGCTCATGTTGTTACCGATTAGGATGCTTCCTTAACTATTGAAACTACCTTCGATTGAACTACTTCTCTAAGTTCATGTTCGCCTCGGAAAACCAACATGAACATGATATATTTGGCTCAGTTCAGCTTCTCAAAACTCATGAAATGACATCTTAAAAGTTTTTACCTTAGTCATGACCCACCCACATGCACGAGCACTACACGCACTATCGTGTAGGCCTAAGGCAAGGCACAGGGTTCTGCCAGGTGGGGCCTTGGCTTGGTTGTCTTAGGTTCCCTATCCAAAATGTGACACAGTGATGATAGAGACCTAATTTCGTGATTCATCAATATTATGACTCGTTCTGAGGGCCTATGCTGTGCATTGGCTCGCACAAGAAGACAGCACATATTGAGAACGCAAAATGTGGTTGACCATATCAGGTGCTACGGAGTTGAAGTGGTTTTAATGACAGAAGATGCGTACTAATATCAAACTCAGACGGTTTCACCAGCCAGCTCACAAATTCATAAATGAGCTCAACGAAAGCTGAACCGAGCTGCAAGATAAGCAGCTTGGTCCGAGACCTATCATCCATACATTAGGGGTGCATACATGAGCCGGTGGTTTAATCGATAGATTATGTATTCGGTAGAATAAACAGCTCATTTGATCACCAACAGAAACATGCCCTGTTTGGATCGCACCTAACCCATTGACTGGACAGGCATGATACTTGGCAACAGAAAGGGGAGGCAGGAGCAAGCCTACTACGCATTCAGGATCCCAGTGTAATTCATTGGTTCTTGCAACCATGCGACTGTCTTCGTCTCTGGATGCTTATTAGGATGGCTTAGTTCTCACGAGTCGCGAGACGGTATGATAATTATGATCTTACATATGGACAATTTCTCCATATCTCGTTCATCTGCAACAAGACCTGAATGATTCCCCCGAACAGATGAACAACTACCAGTACAATCACAGAACAGGAGAACAAATAGAGAAAAACAAGAGCAGCAGCCCATTAGCATCTAAATTCTAATGCACAGAGAACCGCAGAAAAATATGATATAGCAATAATAAGAAAAGAATACTTCGGTCAGTAAAACACATGGGGCCACCTTATGTTTGCAGATGAATGAATTAGCAAGTCCCAATGCGGACTTTTTACAAATGATGGCGGATCCTTACCTTGAGGCTCCACAAGATCGAGTCATAATGGACGCATCGACGGCAAACCGAATAGAGACAACAGTCGGAGGAGGCTTATCAATGTCTACGCGAGTTGAGAAGACCAGTTGCAGAACCATCATATGAAGGACTTCAAGAAGTAGGCCCTGTTGTCTGCAACATGGGAAAGCTAGATGTAGAGCCATCATATGATTGACCTCCAGAAGTAGGTCCCGTCGTCCGTGACATGCGTAAAAGGGCTTGCACAATCTCAGACATGGGTGGTCTAAACTCTGGCTCAGACTGCCAAACCAAATTTCATTTCGTTACCAACTGACATTATGTAGCACTAACAGTTTGAAAGAAGTCTAATGGCCATCAGGAACAGCAAAAGATGGAGCACCCTATGTTCCATGATTATAACATACATTTGGACTACTAATAACACACACACACACAGAGTTCAGCTTTCTATATAGGAGAGAAAATAAAGCCTGGAAAAAGTGGAAGTCATGTTCAGCAAAAAACATGAATTTACCTGTAGGCATAATGAGATGATATCTGCAAATCGTGACAATGACTTGACTGAGTAAACCCCTTTAAGCACAGGGTCAACCATTCTTGAAAGCGCATCGATGTCATGGAGCTGAGGAGTTGCCCATCTTACTAAAGACTGTTCTGACCGAGGACGGGTCCTACATATGTGTGAAATCCTCCGTCAAATCCCACGAATACTTAAAATGCTGAAACTATGGAGGAAACTCTTTCTTTTAATTCATTTGTAGTTTTGCCTGGAGGACACGAAAGATCAGGATCTCCGGGTCAGGATAAAGCACCAGACGTACTTATTAATAGGAAGAGCAAGGCACGGTAAATCTCTCTCACTCACTCTCTCTCTCTCTCTCTCTCTCTCTCTCTCTCTCTCTCTCTCTCCATACACACATATATTAACATCAGTTATTCCAATGTGTTAAACTGTGAGTGAAACAACTCTTAATATTTTTAACATATATAGTTACTTTTTACAGCAAGAAAATGAGAAACTACTTTATTAATTGAAATGAACAAAGTACACTTTTAAAGTGTCTGAGCTTTAAGCACAGGTCCTGTAGGCAAAGGCCCGACCATTGTGATCCTGTGCTGCCGAAAGTATGAGCAGGTCAACATCTCCCGTGTGGGTTCACTGGGTAACAAGCTAAAAAGAATTGTACTCGACTTTCGCTTCCTCTAAAGTAAAAGAACTGTACTCGACTGTGACTTTATTTCGTTAGGTCCAACGGCCACTTCATTGAGTGTAATGCCTCGTTCATCTAGTCTTATATATAACTAGTTTAATGGAAAAGACATACAACTATAAATGCAAACAAACATAAGACAAACCTGTCCAAAGGTTTCCGACCAGTTAGAAGTTCCAACATCACCACTCCGAAACTATAAACATCACCATGGACATTATAGACACCCGACATGGTGTATTCTGGTGCTCCATAACTAAATGAGCCTAACATATGCGATGAAACCTACAAACAGAGACAGAATCTTAGACGTCCTGCTCAAAACCACGAACTCACATGCGATGAAGTTATGGTTACCTGGCTTGCACAAGAAGTTGAAAATAAGGAACCTAATCCGCAATCAGAAAGCTTTGCAGAAAACTCATCATCAAGGAGAACATTAGAAGATTTCAGATTTCGATGAACCACCGGCGGTTGACAATCTTCATGCAGATACCTTCATCACAAAATCAAGTCTATTCAATCACTAAGACAAATAACACCGCTGCAAAACAAAATACAAAACCAATTCCAATCTGTACAGACAGCAAAGTGACATCTACAAACTGCATATGCTCTTGTACGTCTTGTAATTTAAGTATAAATATCTGTGCACATACACACACAAACATGCATGCATGTGTCTGGAGAGAGAAAGAGAGAGTACTCTAGCGCTTGTGCAACACCAAGAGCAAGCTTTACTCTTGCCTTCCATGACAGAATTCTGTTGTCTCCATCTATTTGATGAAGTGCATCAAGCAGAGTTCCGTTAGTGCAGTACTCATAAACTAAAATTCGTTGTCCATGCTCCATGCAGTATCCAACAAGTTTGGGGATATTTGGATGATGAAACTTAGAGATGGAATGGACCAGGTCTAGAAAAGCTTCACCCATACGCAACAAGGCAGATGATGTGTCCAACTTCTTAACAGCTAATAGCTGGCCAAGACATTAACAGATGTGAGAGAGCGAAACCTGTTCCGGAAAAGGAACAAGTCTAAAATCAAGTGTTTGTAAGAAATAGATTGAAACATGCAAATGGTAACATTTTGCACCGCATGGATACACAACACAGGTAATCACAATTAAAAAACATTTCCACTAGCTTACAAAACATAATCCCAATATTTGTTCTATTCCACCTCCTCCCCCCCTCTTTAGAATCCAATGACAGTTTCAGCGTGTTGTAGGGAACTTGATGGTTATCAGCAGAAGCTACTTACATACAAAATGAGCTTTTTGTTGATTCATTCATGTTAATAGGTGACTGCACTTTATGTTAATTTCATTGCCACAGAACCTTCTCTGGGATAAATGGCTCATTCTGACACATGACCCCTAAACATGTAGGAGCGGCTAGATAGACATCACAAACTCTTTTATCTACTTGCTCCCTTCAATTCATGCATGATTTGTTTTAGATCCTTCAAATTTTTGATTTTTCTAAGTAACTTGCATGGAAAAAAAAGTAGTAGTCCATAAGAAGGTATCTCAGATTTTAGTTAACTGTATGGATTCTCTAATTAGAAACAATAAAGAATGATCTAGCTTATTGTGAGTTAACTGCTAACATGGCACACGATAGGGATCTGTGGAAACAAAAAATCCATGTAGCTGACCCCGTCTAGTATGGGAAAAGGCTTAGTTGTTGTTGTTGTATGGATTCTCTAATTGCTCAGAACATAGAAGCAGCTTGTGACAATATTATCTGATCTTATGAGAATCATACACCTCATGCACACTTTGCTAAAACCGGACGTAAGAAAAAAAAGTCTTCAACACACTGATTCTGATCCAAACACGCAGCAAGCAAGATAATCAAAGACAATGATACAATCATCTTTTGTAAAGATCAAACCACAACTACTGGCTAAACTTGTTAAATTCTTGCTATTTACTGCCTCAAATCTCAACAGACCAGACTGTATGCTTCTGCATGACAAGATTGACAGGAAACCAACTTAAGAAAAGAAAAGCTCAGATGAATCATATGGAAATGATCTGTGTCTACTCCATTATTCTGAGATTCCTAATCTATTGATATCAATAGATATGCCAACAAGAAAAGCCAACACGTTAGGATGTTTTAGAATAATTATTTACACTTAGACAGGAGAGCCACAGACTTGCAAAAGCATTTGGCAAAGAGAACAATCATTACCTTTCCATCAGGGAGCTCTGCTAAATAAACATTTCCTACAGAACCTTCACCAACTAAATTTTCCTGCCCAAAACTTTTTGTGAGTTGTTGAAGGTCCGAAATTGTATAGGATGTCACACCAGGAATTGCCAGATGTGGTTTTGGTTTTGTTAACTGTTGAGAACTTGGATGCAAAGCAACGGAGGAAGCACAGGAAATTGCTTTATCTCCTTCAGGGTTCCTTGTAGGTCTTCCTTGTTCAATGCTGGGAACTTTATCAACAGAGGAATGCTTCAAATGCACATCTACATCAACAACATGGCTCGTCTTTCTTACTGCGGTAGAGTCAGATGGAACTACTAAAACAAGAAATAAGTCAAGAACAACCGTTTGGTTAGGAAACATGGTTCAGATAGTCCATGACAAAAGAAGAAGGTTAGGGAAAGGAAGATTTTGATTAATTGCAAATGAATTATTCACAGTTTGATCTACCTTCAACAGTGTCGCTGCTCAGCCACTTCAAACTCTCATTCCTTTGATGTTGTTTCTTTTCAAGTTCACTACAAGCAACAATATCATCTCTTTTTTCAATTTTGTGTACATGTCTTTGTCTGAACCATGACGCACATATACACATAGCTAATATTAGAACGCCAATGGCCATTGATACTGCAAAAACCAGCCCCACTGTCCTACGAGTGGTAAAGAACTGGTGAGAGCTTGAACTGCTGGAGTTTGAAGCTTGTGATGGCCCTTCAGCATGACTCTTGGGAGCAGTTTGAGGTGTTGATGGTTTAAAGAAAGGGGCTGGTGGACCCAATGATGGAAATGCCGTGGAAATTACATTAAATGGATTCCCATCCTTTCTGCACAACAAGATCAGTAACTGAGCAAAATAAAAGATGCAGAAGTAGTCGGTAAACCAACTTTCTTCAAACTGTTAGGACGATACAATGGAGAACTATTCTAAAGCTCGAGCATGTTGAGCAACCAAGGCAGGAGTACCAAACCTGAAGTTTGGGATATTGCTCAGTTGTGGAGGCACTGGTCCAGAGAATATATTGTTCTCAATATTCCTGTTGCAACAGAATGACCTTTCATCCATGACTACTTGTTCAAACAATTAATCACCATAAGAACAATATCTTTGTAAGTGAGACTACACTTTCACAACAAAGGACGCATGAGCTATTCAGATGAAAATCTTGGTTAAGCTGAATGAACATACAAATCCTGTAGTTTCAGATCTTCTAAGACATCGAGGGTTCCAGATAACTGATTATTTTGCAAATGCCTGCAAGACAAAGTAGTTCAGCTAATGAGTACACTTGTGAGAATGTCCACATAAAAATCAATTGAATGATGAGATTCTCACAATGTAGCCAAAGATGACAAGTCCCCAAAAGTCTGTGGTAGCTGACCAGTCAAATTATTAGACGACAGGTCCCTGCATTTAATAGTAGTATGACTATGTCAGAACGAGTATATATCGGGGTAATAATAGAATAAATGTTCCACTATACAGCCTTTCTATCATTGTGGTACGCTAAACTCATTCCTAACCGGATTTCTTGGTGAAAAATACTGAAACCAAGTTGAGGGCTCTCTGTTACATCCTTACCACGTTTCACCATACACCAACGTGAGAACACACACAAACTTTTATGGATACCAAAACAATGGAGGCCAAATTCTCTCAAAGTTCTACATAACATTTCGGATGGTCTACCACAACTGTGATGAAACTTGGCAGCTGGGTACGTGCATGTACCATCTGTGCTGGAGTGAGCTGTGTTCTGAGAGGAGAGGAACACTCACATGTTTATTAGACCAACAAGGCCCTGAAAAACATTGGGTATCTGTCCTGTTAAGAAGTTGCTGTTGAGCGACCTGTGTAAAGGGACAACAAACATTTTAAAGCAACTCTTGTGAAATAAATGTGTCATCTCTGTGATTGAAGGAGATCTAGATGTCACTTACATGTCAGTCAGAAGGTTTAGTCCTCCCAAGGTACTAGGGATACTTCCAGAAAACTGATTTGCAGACAGGAATCTGCAATGGCGAGCTAAAATTTCAGCCAGTAGGTTTATAATCTCCAAGTGGCAATGATAATAAAAAACCATGAACTCAGGAAACAAGTAAAGACATTAATGACATACAGGCGCTGCAAATTAGGAGGCAAATTGTCTGGAATGCTCTCACCAATAAGGTTGTTGCTCAGGTCCCTGGCACACAAGTGGTACTGTTATTAAAGGCACATGATTATCGACAAAATCACTAAAAGATTCATAAATACATGTTCACTAGCAGAACAAGAAAAAATCCAAATTGTAACGTTAGTGCAATGTTTATCAAGTAAACCACAAACATAGAAAATTTAACACTATGGGCATCACAATGAAATTGGTGAGAATGCATACAGAGTTGTTAAGGTTGTAAAATTCGCTAGAGCATCACCAAGCTGTCCACCCAAATTTGCAGCATTAAGAACTCTGACAAGTTCAAACATTACACTTAGAAAGGAAACAAATATTATAATTAAGGACAATAATTCATGCACCAAAGTGATGAATATATTTGAACACCCCACCATACATTCCAGTTATATTGGAAATGGTACATTGCACGCCCTGCCAATTCTCACCACAGGGATCTCCACCAGAAGCAACCCATCCAGGAATACGAGGTGAGCCCAGTGACACATATAAACTGTTGATGGCATAAACTGAATGCCGAAAGAAAAGGTAAGAGAAAAGTTAGTTAGCTGACAGAAGTCTTGAGATCGCAAAGGTTGAATAAAATAGTACAACGAGAAAATATTTGTAAAGTAATAGCCACAGAAGCTAATGGTTAAACTGCTAATCTTACCATGTTGTACATCAGTGAAGCCACTTGAAATCGGCAGCATCAAAGACAATGCAAAACCAGAAAACGCCAGCCAAAATGCTCTGAGGTAAGCATTCTCCATCAACTAACGCACTATTCTCACCCCAAACTGTCAAAACTTAAGGAAATTTCTGAACACAAAGGATCGCATACACCAAAGAAAGGACTTCAGATACATTCCGAGAATTAAAAATAATAAAACTGTGCAAAGAATGACAACCAGCAAGAAAGCTATAAGTTTTTCGACACTCAAGAAAATTCCAATCAAAATTTCAAAATATCAATCTAGAACTCAATTAGCTCAGCCAGTGAAAAAGAAGCACCACACGGTATCAAATATTAAACAAAGGGATCAAGAGAAGAAGCACAGCTTTCCCGCAAGCAAATTCACAAGAATCTTGCAAACTACTCAACTCTAGCTCAATAAACACAAGAAAACCAAAAAGACGACATGATGAAGATCTTTAGCAGTAAAGAACTCTAGAACTATCACGAAAACCATCGTTCTTCATCAAACTCGCACGGCAACCAAGATAAACGAGACCAAGGAAGATCCTGATTCGCGAAGCCTACGGCACACTCGCATTGTCGTAAACCCCAAAGATTCCCCGAAATCAGTGCTAAAATCGCAATTTCTCGACAAATCTAGACGAATTCCTAACGAAATGAGCACAATTCAGTGGCGTTCAAGAAAAACCACAAGAAAGTGACTATCAATCTGTAACAACAGACAAGAGGCGCGCAAAACGAAGAGAAATCCTTACATATAACCGTCTTGAAGGAAAGAAAGAGAAGAGAGCAAAATGTGAGAGAAACGATCCGAACGTCTCCACCCTTCGTTTTGTCGGAGAACTCCAAATCCAGAGCGGACAAGATCGCTACGGAGTGTCTTATACTCGCAAGTATCTGAAAATGCTGAAATTTAAATAATTTCCCGTTTTCCTCAGAGTTTCCAAACTACCCCTGTCTTCCGCTTTTATTAAAATAACGTTTTTGCACGTGCTTGTCCCACTTCGACCCCTCTTCGTTGTACTTTCGATTACTTTAGGTGAACGGTTTGTCAACGAAAAAAGCTCGGCCGCCACGAGTGGCATTCGTGTTAGCTTTGTAATTAATATGTCTGAAAAGTAAGATATCCAGTTCTGTTGGACAAGAGTCTTCAACATTTTTGCCGATATCAATTTGGATTCGGGCCAGGTCCTCTGAGACTCTGAGCTCGGATAGTGATGGGTATGGGTCGGATCCATATAGAGATCAGTTTGGATATGACAAGGCAATATGAATCTGGTTAAATTCAGTTCGGCTTTTCCATTTTCACGCACTTGAAATTTACCAAAACCCTTGAGACAACCTATTCTGAGAAGATGCCAGGCTCCAAGGAGATCATCTTTAGAGCATGATTGGGTATATGATCCATATCCAACACTACATATATTTACTGCGTTCCTAGTAGAGGATCCACATTGTGGCGAGGTGAGGTGGTCGAAATTCTGAAAATTTTCATCTGAGGTATTGAAATTTGTATAACAAAATTTTACAATTTTTAAAGCCCACCCACTCGAAACAAGTTTCTGGATCCACCATAGTGCGTTATATATTTGGGTCCAAATCTGAGATTAAATTATCTGGCGAGAAGTTTAGTCCTTTCTTCCTTCGCCAACCTACACCTGACTTAGATCATGATTTGGTATATGATCCATATCCAGCACTACATATAAACATGTATATAAGCAACTTAAAAAAACAAAAAACATGTAAACATGTAAAGCACGTGGTGCACAAGGTCACAAGTTCAAGTTCGATGGAATGCACTCGAGTAGACTAATCATGAAGAGGAATTTGGCTTTCAGTTTTTAGACCACATCAATAATTTGGAAATGATCAAACACAAAGACCTTCTGGAAAAAAAAAATCGTGAACTTAAAAAATCATGACCGGAGGATTTCACAAACCCGGTGGCACTTTGATCCTGATCTTGCATATGACTTGGTCAAGTATCACATTTATCAGTTAGTAGCGTTTGGTGAGGATGACCGTTGCTGGCTTTTGTTTTTCCCTTGGTAAGTACCATCAAAGTCCAAATATTTACCTTGGCCGCGAGTGGGCACACCTACCATGCTGTTTGATAACAACTTTCATTTTCTTTTTTTAAATACAAGTACCGGTAATTAACGGTAACCGGGTCAAGCTAGGTCAGCATACTTTGGTGGTAAACCTCTCCCGGTGCTGGTTTCTCCTCTCACAAGGCTTGAACCCAAGACCGTCCTTGAAGGGGAACAAATGTTGAGCCACTTTAACCAGCCAAGAATTGTTTGCTACGGATAATGATTAATATAATAATATATGGCATGATATGATAATGGAAGGCTCTTGTTTGATTCACATTCGACCTGTGCCATACTTCTCTTCCAAAAGCCAAATGCAGCCCGAATATAGCCTAATTATCGATCCATAGATTGAGATCCAAGAAATATGAGCTCGTCATAGATGATCATACCTGACTGAGGACATGTTAATACAACTACAGTGATAGTTTCTAAATTCCTTCGATTCTGCATCGGAGGTAGAAATGGCTGGTTCCGGGTAAACTCAAATCGTAGGTTCTGGTTTTCTTGGAGCCAGGAACTGAAATCGAATCGTGACCAGGCTAGTTCTGGTTTGAAACTATCAGGTGATGGTGTTATTGTTGGAATCTACCTCCAGTAGCGGCGGCGGATTCCGGTGATGCGTCAGTGGCAGGCGACTTCTGACTGCTTGTCTTCTTCCTTGGTGTTGCTCTTGCCGATCGCCTTTGTACGCAACAAATTTGGAGTGGACGCGAGGTTCCCACGCAGGGGATTTCACGCGATGAGCTTTCAGGTGTTTGTGGTTTTTCTCCTGTGTTTTTCGAGTGTATTTAAGTGTATTCCACGACCTATAATGGTTGCCTTTTATAGGCAGGCTGCTCCCCCTCATCCGTGATTCTTCCACCTGCGGCTTCCCTCGTTTGGAGTAAATCACGGAGCCGTTACTGAAAATCCCGATAACGGTCATCCATTATGGTTCGGCCTCATCTATTCAGGTAACGGACTGGATGACCAGTCCAGCCGTTACCTGAGCCGAGAATGGCCACTTATCTTATAACATCTCCCACTTGGCTATTCGAGCCAAGTGTATCAACATACTGGTTTTCCTCTCACTTTTTAGGGTTTTTCCTAGTTATGTTGATTCCCGATTACTATTGCAATTAGAACTTTTTGTGTGGTTATTTCCCTACACAACAATTTATCCATTGTATGGTTATTTACCTATACAACAATCTATCCGTTGTATGGTTATTTACCTATACTACAATCAAACATATCTCAAACCCATGTTAGTAACATGTTTTGAGAAGAGATCCTCTATTATGCCTTTTGTTAAGGGGTCTGCCAACATATCTTCCGTTGTCATATATGAGATGGATATTTCCTTTCTCATAACCATATCATGAACATAGTGGTATTTCACCATTATATGCTTGCTTTTCGAGCAATCCACTCCACTCTTAATAAGAGTAATTTTTGCATTGTTATCACAATAGATAACTACTGGCTCGTCTGTTATTTCCAACTTCAAATCTCGTATGAAGCGGCTTATCCAGACAGCACTTGTTGCAGCCATACAACAAGCTACATACTCAACTTCTTGTATATGCAACGCTACACAACCCTATTTCTTACATGCCCAAGAAACAACACCACCTCCAAATAAGAATATTTGTCCCGAGGCTGATTTGCTGTCATCTTTGCTTCCAGCAAAGTCAGCATTTGAGTATCCTATCACTTTCAATTCATCTACTTGAAAACACAATTTCAAGTCCTTTGTTCTTTTCAGATATCTTAGAATTTTTTTTACAGCTACTTAGTGCTGCCAACTATGATTACTTTGATATCTACTTACAAGACCAACAACAAAGCTGATATCAGGTATTGTACATAATATAGCATACATCAAGCTGCCAACAGCTTGTGCATAAGGAACATTAGGCTTATCGTCTCCTTCATCGGGACAATCAGCCTTACTCAATTTAACCCCTTTTGCAACAGGTGTATCTGCAGACTTGCATTCACCCATTTTAAACTTCTTGAGGATATAGTCAATATATCTCTCCTGACTCAGGCATAAGAGTCTAGATCCTCTATCTCGAGAGATCTTTATTCCCAAGATATAAGATGCTTCCCCCATATCCTTCATTTCGAACTTGGAGTTCAACCATGACTTGGTTTTGACAATCATCTCATTATCGTTTCCAGTCAATAATATGTCATCTACATACAATGACAAGATGACAAAGTGGCTCCCAATGTTCCAAACATATACAAAGTGATCAAGTTTGTTAGCCACAACTGGCGAGGTGACTGTTTCAGGCCATATAGGGATTTTTTCAACCTATATACTTTATCTTCTTGGCCTTCAACCACAAATCCTTCAGGTTGTTGCATGTATATGATTTCTTCTAAATCCCTATTTAGAAAAGCTGTCTTTACATCTAACTGATGTAAATCCAAATCATAGTATGCAAATATTGTTAGGATTATACGTATGGATGCAAATTTCACAACTGGGGAATATGTCTCAACATAATCTATCCCCTCTTTTTACGAAAAACCCTTTGCAACCAACCTCGCTTTAAACTTGTCGATTGTACCATCGACCTTGTATTTCTTTTTCAGAACCTATTTACAGCCTATAACTTTTCTTCCTTTTGGCAAATCAACCAATTCCTAAACTTAGATTTTCTCAATGGATTCAATTTACTCATCCATAACTTTCTCCCAGTTTGTCGCTTCTAATGAGTTCATTGCTTGCTGATAAGTCAAGTTATCAGTCAACTCATCCAAATCTACCGAATTACACACTTCTTCTGCAAGATAAGTGTGATAATCCTTTAAGTAGGACGGAGTAGCTCTTGGCCTCTTATATCCACTTAAGGTATTGGTAGTTTCAGGAAGATCTTCTATGCGATAAAAAGATGATTGGTCTAAGTCTACCAAATCATCAACACATTCCTCATCGTTCTCCAGGATGTCATTCTTAGTATCTTCTAAGAATTCAACATCTCTGCTTTCAATGAGTCCATGGTCCTTATAATAAAACCGATATCCTTTTGAACCTTTTGGATATCCAATAAATATACATCTCAATGACCTGTTGTCTAGCTTATCTCTAGACTGATAAAGGATCTTCACATTTGCAATAGATCCCCACCTCCTAAGAAGACCTAGGTTGGGTTTTCTTCCAAACTACATCTCATATGGTGTAGTGAATACAGTTTTACATGATACTCTATTAAGCATGTAAACAGTTGTACTTACTGCTTCTCTCCAAAATATCCTTGGAAGAGAGGCATCAATCAATATTGACCTTGTCATATTTAGCAAGGTTCTATTGTATCTTTTAGCTACACCATTTTGCTGAGGTATCCTGAGCATTGTATTTTGTTTAGTAATGTCAAAGTCTTTGCAAAATTCTAAGAATTCTGTTGAGGTATATTCACCTCCTCTATCTGATCTTAAGACTTTGATCGAATACCCTAATTGATTTTCTACTTCTTGCTTATATTCTTTAAAAACATCGAGTAACTCTGATTTATGTACCAAAAGATATATATATATATATATATATATATATATATATATATATATATATATATATACATATATCTAGAGTAATCATCGATAAATGTTATAAAATAACCCTTTCTCCGATGTGCCTTTACTCTAAAAGGTCAACATAAATCTGTGTAAATAACTTTCAATAGGGTTGTTGCCCTTGTTGTTTCATTGAGAAGAACTTTTCTTGTCATTTTTCCTTGTATACAAGCTTCACACTTGTTGAAAGTATTTTCCTCAAATCTAGGCTATAAGTCAAAGTTGAATAATTTCCTCAACTTTTTCAGACTTATATGCCCTAAGCATTTATGCTACATATTCACATCAACAGTAAAGGCACTCTGAATATAAGTAGAAGATTCATGATTTTCATTATCACATAATTTGAATAGTCCTTATTCTACATCAAATTGTTCAAAGAACAAAATTTTCTCATGTTTACCCATAGTCACCTTGTTAGGAATAAACCTAACTTCAAAACCTTTTTTTATTTAGGCAGGGACCGAGACCAGATTATGCCTTATTGATGGCACAAGTAACACGTCGGTCAATACAATTGGTTTGCCTTGTATGTGTATCCTGAAGGTATTTTCCTCAAATCTAGGCTATAAGTCAAAGTTGAATAATTTCCTCAACTTTTTCAGACTTATATGCCCTAAGCATTTATGCTACATATTCACATCAACAGTAAAGGCACTCTGAATATAAGTAGAAGATTCATGATTTTCATTATCACATAATTTGAATAGTCCTTATTCTACATCAAATTGTTCAAAGAACAAAATTTTCTCATGTTTACCCATAGTCACCTTGTTAGGAATAAACCTAACTTCAAAACCTTTTTTTATTTAGGCAGGGACCGAGACCAGATTATGCCTTATTGATGGCACAAGTAACACGTCGGTCAATACAATTGGTTTGCCTTGTATGTGTATCCTGAAGGACTTAATACCAAGAACATCTGAGAAAGTACTGTTTCTCATATACACATGATGTTTCCCAAGTTGATATTCCTTCAGATATATTGCCCCTTCTTTGGTTTTCGAGATGTGTCTTGTAGCTCCTAAGTCTATCCATCAACATGCCACTAGGCGGTCCAAATACAAACATTCTGAAATCACGCAGATTATATCCTGTTTCTCCGATTGTTCGCACTGTGAGTTGTTTTCTCCACCTTTCTTGTTATGACATTCCCTTTTGTAGTGTCCTATATTTACATAGTTGAAACACTTGATCCGAGAAGCGACTTCCTGTGATTCCTTAAAATTTTGACCGTCTTTCTTGTTATTTTTGCCAAACTTTTTATTTGGTTTCTTTTTCTAGTTGGACTTCAAGTTAGATACTAACTCATCCTGAATCACTAGCAATTTTTCTTTCTTATTCTTGAGTATGTGCTCTTGCTCTATTGCTAGTTTAAGGGGCAACTCAGAAAGGTTAATTTTAGGTCATAGTCTTAGGGTAGTAGCGATCATATTCCATGACGGGGGTAGACTATTCAATATTGTTGATATCTGCATCGGCTCGGGGATGATTGATTTTGCTACGGCTAAGTCTCTAGCCATTACCAGCATGTGATTTACATGCTCTACTACATTATCTCCTTCTTTCATTCTGAAGGAATTGTATTTTTATAGTAGCAACTGTACATGTAATTTTGTAGTTGTATCATATTTAGCTGTTAATGAGTCAAACTACTTTTTTGCGGTCTCATATTCTTCAAAGACCCTAATCAAGTAATCCTCCATATAGGTTAATATGATCGTTCTTGCTATGGTATCATCTTTTAGAAATATTTTGTACATTTCTGATTGTTGCTCATTTGCGTATGGGGGTGGCAGACGCATGGTTTTCTTTAGAACATACTCTACACCTTCTAGTGTTAGAGCCAAATGAATTCTTCTCTTCCATGTTTGGAAGTTGAGACCATTCAGCTTTTTCGTTTTTGCCAATTCAGACACACATATCTTAGAGCTCATTTTCATGTGTTTAGCAAAAATAATAATTGAGCGGTCTAAAAGGAAAACCAACATAAAAATACAAGCATACATAGCAAGAAACATGTTAGTATGATGCATGATATCAAGTAAATAATCTAATGCTCCTTTTGAAATTTTTCTCAAGGGGTTTTTGCCTCTGAATCCCTAAAAGTATACCAAGGTGAAAACTGTAATTCTATCTATTTGTCTTCCTTTTTGTAATTTTGTAAAATCTCGAGGACAAACTTGTAAAATTACTCTTTGATATTTCTGTAAAATTCGCAACTGATCGGGATTAAAATCATAATTTTAACCCTGAAGGCGAATCTGTAATTTTTCAAAAGGACAGGGGTAAATTTGTCTTTTGACTCGATGGCAGGAATGAAATTATCCAAATCAGGAAGGGTAAAACTATAAAGTAACAACCTGGTATTTGGTAATTTCTACAAACAACTAGAGGGTAAATCAGACTTTTCGCTTAGTAAGGGCAAAATTATCTTTACTTGAAAATATCTAGACAAAATGATAATTTTGCCCAATGGAAATAGAGTAATATCTGAAAACTGACTGGGGTAAAATGGACTTTTTAGACCATTCCCCGAGGCGGTTTTGGAAAACCGCTAGTTTTCCCCCCCGCGGTTTTCCAAAACCGTGAATTTCAAAATTTTTTTTAATACAAATACAAAACAGAAAAACATAGATAGAGGTTTCAGAGAAAAGACAGGGAGGAGAGAGGGGAGAGAGGAAAAAAGTGAGGGAGAAGAGGAGTGGGGGCACCGGACCCATTGGTGGTGGCGTCCCTAGCGCGTTTGTGCTGCCGCGCCTTGGAGGCTGACGGTGTATACTTTCCGGCTTCTGGCCGTTGAGCCTCTGGCCTGTTTTGCTTGTGGCCTTCTTGGCTTCTGGTCGTTCGACCTCTAGCCTTTCCAACTTGTCGCCTTTTTGGCTGCTAGCCATTCAGCATCTGGCCGTTCGGCTTGTGGCTTGTTTTGCTTGTGGCCTTCTTGGCTTCTAGCCGTTCGACCTCTAGCCTTTCCAGCTTGTCGCCTTTTTGGCTGTTGGCCGTTCAGCATCTGGCCATTTGGCTTATGGCTTATTTTGCTTGTGGCCTTCTTAGCTTCTGGCCATTCGGCCTCTAGCCTTCTTGCCTCTGCCGACTGCCTTTGGTTCTCCTTGATCCCCTTTCCCGTGTTGATTTTTTTTTTCTTCCTCCTCTTTTTTTTTTCTTTTCTCTTACCTGCTTTTTTTTTGTAGGATTTTTAGGCTCTGATACCAGTGTTGGAATCTACCTCCAGTAGCGACGGTGAATTTCGGTGATGCGTCGGCGGCAGGCGACTTCTGACTGCTTGTCTTCTTCCTTGGTGTTGTTCTTGCTGATCACCTCTGTACGCAGTGGATTTGGAGTGGACACGAGGTTCCCACGCAGGGGCTTTCACGGGATGAGCTTACAGGTGTTTGTGGTTTTTCTCCTGTGTTTTTCCAGTGTATTCAAGTGTATTCCACGACTTGTAATGGTTGCCTTTTATAGGAAGCCTGCTCCCCCTCATTCGTGATTCTTCCACCTACGGCTTCCCTTGTCTGGAGCAAATCACTGAGCCATTACTGGAAATCCCGGTAATGATCATCCATTACGGTTCAACCTCATCTATTCAGGTAACGGACTGGATGGCCAGTCCAGCCATTACCTGAGTCGAGAATGGCCACTTATCTTGTAATAGTTATTTGATCCCGTGAATAACCAACCCACAAACCTTCTTTTTCTTTTCAGATCGCGATCGCACCATGCCAATGATCCTTGATGCTTCTATGAAAACAAGAGGCATACAATACACCCTCGATCACGCTCAAATCCACCGGACTTGGTCCCTCACAACTGTATTCATCTTCATCATGAATCACACTCTCTTTCCCTCTCAAGGAGCATCCATCAATTCAACGTGAAAGTGAATCTCTCGTTAAGATACTAATGACCTCTCAAATACCTAAGTGTTTGTTAATATTCAGACACTAATCACATAGACACTTCCTAAGGACACCATGACACCAAACTGTATCTTGACACAGTATAGGTCCGACCCAAATTCAAATCCAAATCCAAACACATAAGACTTAACTCGAATAACTAAGAACGAGATCCACAACATAATCCAAATACATATAAAGAGCTAAATGAACGGTTCTTATGACAAACCCAAGATGACCTCATCCATATGTAACACCTCTAAGGTTTTCGCGTGTACGTGAACATGGTATCAACAAGTTTTAGTTGATTTCTTATATAATATTTATGTCTATGCATGCAAACACAGCTATGCTGGCCAATTAGAGTTCACACAAGCACCTACCCATCTTTTGTGTTGCTTAGAGGGTTGTGTTTATATCGTGTCATTCTGTGTTTGTGCTGAAGACAACACAAATAAAACATAACCAATTATTTCTTAGTAGAGTCGTGTATATGCCAGGTTTTACATCGAGTCTTGTATTTATAGCCTTACTTTGAGTGATTCATCAAGTTCTTTTTAGGGATTGTTTGACTATAAGGCCTCACACTACAGAACTGATATCCAATTCTAGTTCCTCAATCAAACACATGACATCCTACTAAGTTCGGGTTTTCTCATAGTCAAGTGCAGGCCTTGACTTGCACAAAAGGTAGGGTTGTATGACCATGTATTTTACTCAAGTATGAGGTCAATTGGGAATGAGTGAGTTATTGGCGGGTTTCATAATTGAGTAAAAAGTGAAGTCGTAGTTCATCTACATCAAGGCCTGCGTTTCATTACCACTTGTAAACACTCAAAATTTTGTAAAAACCTCAAAATGAGGGGTACTTTAACTCCCACAAAAAAATTCAAACTTTTACAAAATCTAAAAACATTGATCATTTTGCTCTCTAAACTGTATTAGCAAAATTTCACTATTTCAAGCATAATTTCTTCAAAGTAGTTATAGAAGTCAAAATGAGGCATTTGCCACCAAAATAAGTTCTACCTACAAAAACATTGTAAAATATTCGTTTTACCTCTATAATAATATTTGAACTAAAAAGACGAAAAAATAGAACAAACATGCTTAAAACATGGAGGAGAAATGAGCATGACCTAAGAAACTCAGAAGACTCAGGTTCGACGATGGCTCAAACCCAAGTGAAAAGCGTTAAGTAGAAAAAATCTATCATTATAGTCCTAAAGTAGGAATTCTCTCTATATCCCATACCACTTATCTTAAAAATCTCCTTTTATACCATGGGACACTTCAAAAGGACTGTGGGAATTCTCTCTATATCCCATACCACTTATCCGAAGGGAGAAAAAATCTATCATTATAGTCCTAATGTAGGAATAGGACCTACCAATTTGGATCTCATTTTGTTTAATGATTAAGCCTTATAATGTGAAAATTTAAGTTTTGAAATGCTGTTAAGTAAAGGAGGATATATTTTAGAAAAGATTTTACAAAATCCCACATCATTAAGAAAATAAGCATAAAGGTCATCCCACTTAGGATAACCAACCTTCATGGGATTTTGTCAAGCTCCCAAAATGTCTTGTAGAGTCTCCAACATACTTGATTCGTCTATTGCATCTTATACACCTCATGCTCATGTGCATCTATAATGACCTTGTTTTCATTGGATCCATATCTTAGTCGGCAAAGATTCCCGCCTTAAAGATCATTTATGTTGAATCTCCTTTGGCTAGGAGTCCTCTCCCCACTAGAGTTAAGGCAGCCCAAGTTCAAGAAATGAGTCTCTTAACAAGACATAGGAAAGTTCAATCTCTTAAATGAAATCTTGACTCAAATCAAATCAATCATGATATTCAAAAGAAGAAATTTTTTAGCGGTGTTATTCTTTACAATTAGCTAAATAAATTTGGTTAATGACAAAAAGGGACATCTGTAAACAAGCAAAATTTGGTAGGAACCTCAAAATGAGGGGTTCTTCAGCCATCACCCAAAAAAATTGAACTTTACAAAATCCAAAAAAATTGACCATTTATCCTTAGAGTCGTATTAGCGAAATTTCATTGTTTCAAGCAAAATTTCTTCAAAGAAAGGGTTGTAGAAGACAAAATAAGTTCAACCTATAAAAAATTTATAAAATAACCATTTTACTCCTATAAATATTTGAATTAAAAAGATAAAAAATATAACAAACATGCTTAAAACATGGAGGAGAAAGGAGTAAGACCTAAGAAACTTAGAAAACTAAGGTTCGACGATGACTCAAACCTAAGCGAAAAGTATCAAGTAGAAAGTCCAAAATACATCTCATAGAGTAAGATCCTTCTCCCATTAGAAGGTTAAAGCGGTTTATAATGGTTAAAGAGATCAACCCATGGAGCGAAAAATGACAAAATCATCAATCTAGAATAAAAAACAAAAAAGCCCAAAACACCCTGACCGAGGAAGATGTTATACCAAGCGACGCTACACACAACGTGTCTTAGACGTCCTATAGCTTGTCCAACCCTCTTTCCACGTGCCACACATGTCTATCTACTCCTCTCACGTGTGGATATCCCCAATAGCTGTGCAACAAAGCTGGTCTCCTAGTAGATTGGATTTGGACATGAATCTGGACTATTAATCTAGGGAAGATCCGATTTAGTTTAGTGCCTATAAAAAGAAGGGAGGGCAACCCAATAAGGAAGAGGGCCCAACCAAGGGAAGACGTGAGGAAAGTCATTTCCAACTCAAGAAGGGAGCATCATTGAAGAGAAGCAAGAGAGGGAAAGAGAGAGACCAAGAGAGAAGCCTTTAAGCCACCTCTACCCTTTGCACTTTGTCTCATTCTTGTTGTAAGCTTAGGGTTCTTGCCTCTAATTATTGCATTTAAAGATAAACAACAATTTTCATGTAATATCATAGCAAAGGGAGGATCACCAAAGTCTAGAGTCATGAAGGAGCAGGCTATAGGTGAGAATAATCAATTAAACTATAAATTTCTGTTAATTCTTCTCTAATATATCTATATATTATACTCTCTCTTTTTATTATAAGCTTATATGATATACCATTTTCTCTCCCATTTCTTCGATGGATTGATTATGTCTAACTCAACTCAAGAAGCTATAATAGAGACATAGGTACTGATTACATTCAAGGACATGAATATGTAATTACTCTTATGGTGGATTAATCTCTCATAAGTTTATATTGAAGAGGGTATTGACTTATGATCGCATATATTTCTCAAATAAGCAACCCTTTTAGAGATATTTTCAAGGGATATCTACATAGATGAGTTCTTTCCCGAACGAACATACATCTTCAATAAAATTCTTTTAGTGATCACTAATCAAAGAAGTGATTACATTCGATGACATGAGTATATAATCACTCTTATGGTGAACTAATCACCCATAAATTTATGTTGGAGAGGGTATTGGGCTATGATTACATATGTTTTCGAAGTAAGCAACCCTCTTAAAGAGATGCCATATGGATATCTATGTAGATGAGTTCTTCTCTAAATGAACATATGTCTTCAACAAAATTCTTTGAGTAATCAATAAATCATTAAAATTCTAACCAGATGCATCATTATCTTTTATAAGAAAATTTCAGAATCCTATGTAAACCTGCTAGGTTGTTGGATTTTTATCGAATCTATTTCCAAGAAAAATACTATCAAAATTTTATCTTAAGTGACGTACACATAGAAAATATCTTCTAATTTTTTTATGAATTTTGGGCATGTATAAGATTCATAAAAAAGTCATCAAAGTTAGAGTCAGCTCAGACTGAACCTACTTGTGACCAAAGTCATGCAACCCTCATTCGGTAAATCGAATATAACTCGGTCTATTTGTTTCCAAATCCCTCACAAATATGTCATCAAAACGCTAACATCAACAATTTTTTAGAATGATAAATTTCGTGAAAATAGAATAATTACACACCCATTTATAGGCATTTTACTAAGACATTAAGTTTGAGTTAGAGGCACTGTTCAAATTCATAAATAACATTCAATTGAAAGCTTTTATCTGATCAACAAAGAATTAAAATATAAATAAAGATTGCTAATAAAACCTTACACCCAACACTTGCTTGGATAAAATTTTTAGGACTTTTGGACTCTTAAAAGTGCTTCGATAAAATGTGAACTCTATGAAATAGAATCAATTCTATATTCACATAACTTAACCCGATTTTGCTAAATCTGGTTTTAGAAAAACTCTTACGAATTGAGATTGTTTTAAAAAAAACTTTGAACTTCAAAATAACTCATTTTAAGCATCTAGGCTAACCCTTGAGTACCGATTCAAGAAGGCCTACACTGATAAAAACCCACTTTCTCATATTTGCCTAAGAAGTCAAAATATTACTCAAACCTTTGCAAGTTTAAGTACACTTAAACATGCTTGCAAATGTATTTTGCAAGCAAAATTTTAAGTCTATATAAGATCCAAAATATTGTTTACAAAAGAATTGGTACTTTCGGTGGGACTTAGGTCTTAGAGGAGTTGTTTTAATTCCGTTGAGTTCTTTCAGAATAAGTCAATTTTCGAGTCATGTTCTAAACTTTTCCAAAACTTATATGTAGGTCCAAAACATTGAAGTATAAGTTCAAAACCTTCAAGTATACATCATGTCGAGTTCACAAGATTCATTCGGGTGTGTGTTGAGCAAAACCTCTTCAAGTTCTATAAGTTGGTTTTCAAAAATAACTTAAAAGTCTCTCAAATCACTATCTCAAACCTAGGATGATAGGATCGTCTCTCTGAAAAGACAGTTGAGAGAATTAAGAATTGAAAGACAAATTGACACCCTAAGCTAAGAGGCTGAAACAATTGAGTCATTTTCTTCCCATAAAAAACAACCTTGGGCCTGTAGGAAGCAAACCATATTCGGAGAACCAAACCAACCTCCAAATTTGAGGAAAGGGAGCCAAATCTTGAGTCCTTCACACTCAAAGATAGGAGTCATATAACATTTGTTGAAAGGACAATCAAAAGAAAAGAGGATATACTTACTATCAGATTTTTTACCATCCGATTATCAATATGATAAAAAAGATGAAATGCCAAGCTTTCATTTATATGATGACAATGGAGATCCTAAACCTCATTTGCAACTCTTTTCTATAAAGACCTATAAAAAAGGGACCCATCTAAATGAGTTTATTGGTTCCCACACTCCCTAAGGAGAATGCGTCCAAATGGTTGGTCTAATATGATTTGATCCAATTCATCACATTTGAAGAGCTTGTTAATTACTTCTTGTAAAGATTCTCATACAATGTTGAGGTTATCCCAACTCTCATTTGCAAAGATGTTCATGCCTTCATTGTGAGATGGAGATCTTTGCTCAAGCAAGTCAAGAGCCCATATTTGAAGGTTGTACGATACCGATTTGAAAGCAAACCTCTCTCTTCATGACATTAGCACATTTGAAAAAGTCATAAAAAAATCGTCTCTTTTTGAATCAAACTTGAAAAAGAGGGTGTATGATGACCTTTTGAAAGCTAAGGGACTCTCTTCAAAATCAAAGCATGTAGTCTATGAATTTTCTACTTCAGATGAAGAGGTAAAGTCTCAAAAGATAGCAAGTGTTAGAGTTGTGCCTTCGATATCTAACCTCACTAAACCTTCTTTTCCCAAGTCCAAACCATTCATTCCTTAAGTCCAAATATATATATATATATATATATATATATATATATATATATATATATATATATATATATATATATATATATATATATATATATATATATATGAAAGAATAAAAGGAGATTACAAATATCTAGGACAACCACTTACGAATGTCCTAAAAATTATTTAGTCCCAAGGATTATTGAACTTACTGTCGGTTCTTGAAGGGACATCTACTAAAGGACATTTTCTCAATGGGTTTTGCAAGTATGAGAGGCTAAAGGGCTATGATAAAAGTGATTGCTTTTCTTTAAAAAATAAATAGAAGACTTGATTAAGGAAGGTAAACTCTACATATCTAAGGAGTCAGAGTCTTCTCAAACTATTTTCGAGGAGCCATTCCCTAAACATGCAAGCATGGATAAAAGCTTAAAAGAGATATATTTATTCCTCAAGAATTCTAATGAAATGGTCGCTCATACTTGTTGTAATCATGCATTGCATACAGGTTACTCTACATGCCACACACCATATGGTTCACCAATAATATTAAAAGAAATCAAGTAAGTAGTGATCTGGAGAGCGCTTACTGTCTCGCCTCTGGCTAGAGGTTTGATAGTCATTCTTGGTACACCAAAATCTCTACACTAACATAGGGCCCAATTAGTACCGAGCCATAGAGAAAGTGTTGTGGAGGTTATTAGGTCTGAAAGGATCTATAAACCTTTGCATTTGGTGGAATGAATCAAGCAAGGGGGTAGTCGTTTTACCTGACCCTCAAAAAGTGTACATCATTCCTCATTTATGTTGCTTCCATATGATCTAGAAAAACATTTATCAAAACTTCTAATCAACATGTCTATTTTAAAGTTGATCAAAATCTCACCTAAACATAGACAAGTATTAGATAATATTTTAAAGAAAATAAAGGTTATCATATCCATAACTCTCGAGTCATTATCCTTCTTGGTGTTTAGCCATTCTCACTCAAACTCCAATAATCTTTTCTAAAGATCAATTGATTAGGTCAATAGCAACCCAGAACCATGCCTTGCATATAGAGGTGGTTTTGAATCATCATTATCTAGGGAAGTATCTAGTTGATGGTAGAGGGGGCCTAAGCATCCTGCCCTTGCATATAATCTTGCAAGTTGGAGTTTCATTAAAGAGACTCTAACCAAGTACAATTGTCATCATGGGGTATGACAATAATTCCTTTTATTCCCTCTGATTGATCAAACTTCCCATAGAAATTGGTCAATCCAACATGTAGGGTTGTTTCATGTCTTAGATATCAACTCTCATTACAAATTATTGCTAGGAAGGCCTTGGATACACTCCCTCAAGGTTGTCCCCTCAACCTTCCATTAATGTGTCAAGATCCTTTGGGAAGACAAGGTCATAGTAGTATCTGTGAAGAGAGACTCGAACCTCAAAGGAATCCAAAACTCACCATGTATCATGAGTGAACCATGTCAACACTCAATTTGCAAGAAAGGAAAAGCCATCATGCGGTCGATCCTTAGAGGTCGTCCTCCATCTCAAACACCATGTCCTAGACTATTTCCAAAGACCTAGGGTGTACAACACATCTCGTTCCATAGACAATAGTATATTTCAAAATCAACATCTCTATCCCAAGTTTTTCAAACTTTAAAAGCCTTGAAACAAGATCCTAAACATGAGCTATACATCTTGCTAAGGTTTAAGAGTAGAGGTCAAGGGCGTTTGGAACTCCTTGTTCCATCCCCAAACCAAGGTTAACATGGGTTATGCTTTAATCCATTGAAACTCCTTGAAACCCCACCAAAAATCCTTTGGGTTCAAGGTAGCCTAGGGTCCACTAAAACTGAAATCTATGATTTAGATCTTCTCTTCGCAACCTAACTTATAGTGTTTTCTTTATAGGCTTAGGAGAATATATCTTCCTTTATAAAAAATCCAAAAAATGTATATTTAGAAAAACCAAAAACATTAAAAAAATCTTCAAAAATAAAAAATGATGGAAAATCTTGGAAAACATGAAAATAATGTAAAATTTGAAAATCCAAAAAAGAAAGTGTTTTACATTTCTTTGCCGAAAGTTTATCTTGAAAATACCAAAATATTAGAAAAATCAAGGAAATGACACAAATTTTGAAAACAAAAAATTTCTTCAAAAACTAGGTTTTCAAAATCATGTCATCCCAAAATATGATTTCGCCAAAACCTTTGTATATACTCAACCCAAAATCAGGTTCTTATGAAAGATCACCATCTTCTCTTTCAATTTTTTTTCCCGAAAAGCCAAATCATTGAAGATAAAATAGAGCAAGGAGGAAGATCCTCTCATGAAGGAAGATGATCAAACTGTTGAGCTCCCCGAGTTTCATAAAATTCTTGAGTTGGAAAATCCTTCAAGTTCTATGAGAGGAGACTTTTGAAAGTCAACCTAAGAACCGAGTCTAACCTTAAGTGTGTCAAAATAAGAACTTGCTTACATGAACTCGAAGATGCATTCTTCATAGTGTTCCTTAAATCATACAACGATGTGTTCACACTAACCTATGAGGATATACCTTGATTAAACCCTAAAGTCATAGAACATCGCTTACCTTTGCAGCATAGTGTTAAGTATATTAAACAAAAACTTAGAAAAATCTATCCTGATATCTACCTCCAAGTTAAAGAGGGTTTAGAGAATCTTTTAAAGGTTGGATTTATAAAACCTATTGCTTATTTCGATTGATTTTCAAACATAGTTGTTGTTTGAAAGTCAAATGAAAAAATAAGGATTTGCATTGATTTAAGAAATTTGAACAAAGTCAATCCAAAATATAATTTTTCTTTGCCTACAATTGATTTGATTATGGATAGCACAACTAATCATGAAACGTTCTCCTTTATAAATGGTTATTCAGGTTATAATCAAATAAAATTGTCTTAAAAAAATCAACATAAAACCACTTTTACCACAACTTGGGGCACCTATTGCTATGTTGTCATGACTTTTAGTTTAGAAAATGGCAGTGTCACTTACCAAAGAGTCATGATGACTATTTTTCATGACCAAATTTATAAGATTTTGAAAGTGTATGTGGATGATCTTTTGCTAAATAAAAATCTCATTCTACTGATATAGAATCTTTGTAAAAAGTTTTTGAAATACTTAGGATTTACAATGTTAAACGAAATCATCAAAGTGTGTTTTCGAAGTGGAATCAGAAAAACTTTTAGGGTTTATGGTTAGCCAAAGGGGCATAGAGGTCAACCCCTCCAAGTGTCGAGCCATCATAGACATGCCTCCACCTTCCAACCTAACTCAAATTAGGAGTCTCTAGGGTCATCTCCAAGCCATTACATGATTCATCTATGATTTAGCAACAAGATGCGAACCCTTCAACAAACTTTTGAGAAAAGGGTCAAATTCCTTTGAGATTCTGAGTGTCAACCATTTTTGAAATATTAAAAACCGGTGTGATAAATCATCCAATTTTGAAACCTCCAAAATCATAAAAACCTTTGCCTTTATATCTTTCCATATATGAAAAACATTGAGGGCTTTATTAATGCAATATGAGGATAATAGCCTTAAAGAGTACGCTATTTACTATATTTCAAAAACTCTCTTGGGGTATGAGAGAAATTATTAATCTATAGGGAAGAATGCTTATCCTTGATATGAGCATGTCAAAAAATTTAGACATTATTTGTTAAATCATGATATTTGGATAGTCTCTAAATTCGATCCCATTAAGTATCTTTTTGAAAACCCTATCCTAACTAATATGCTAGGTAAATGACAACTTCTTTTAATAGAGTATGATTTGAAGTTTCATCATCAAACTTATATTAAGAGTCAAGCCCTGACCGACCATGTGGTCCTCCTACCCCTTGAAGATGCATATCCCATACTTTATAAAATACACGATGAGGGTATATTAATAAATAATTGAAACTATCATGTATTGTCAAATTGTTACAACGAGAATGAAGCATGAAAAATGTATTTTGATGAGGCAATAAATAGGCAAGGGTTGACATCATTATCATATCCCCTGAAAAGGGAGAAATCCTAGTGTCTTTTCACTTAGAGTTTCCTTATTTGAATAATGTAGTCGAGTATGAGGCACTCATACAATGTCTAAAAACTTTACAAAAAACTTAGGGCATTATGTGTTGAAATATTTAGAGATTCTATGCTTGTTATAAACCAAGTTTCGAAAATTTGGTAAGTCAAACATGAAAGGATGATTCTATACTACGAGTTGACCACTAAGTTAGTCGACTCATTCAAATCATGTATACTCACATATATTAGTAGAGAGGACATTATTATGGGAGATTGCCTCTTCTTTGAGATCCTTCTTGAGGATTGACCCTAATCCCAACACCCGATCCATTGAGGTTTCACATCTACCCGTTTCATCGACTCAAAATCTTGAGATTTATCAAAGCAACCAAAATCAAGAATAAAACCCTTGGTTTCATGATATTAAAAACTTTTTAGAAAATGAAAGATTTGATGAGTTTGCCTCTTCCAAAGACATGTAGTGACATTTATTAAAAAAATATCTTTACTAGTTTTGGAGTTCCAAGGGACTTAGTATCGGATAATGACACTACATTCAAAAATAAGAAAGTGAAAAGGTTGTATAACACTTATGGTATCACACAACACTTCTCTTCAGCATACTGTCCTGAAGGCAATGGTCAAGCCGAATCTACAAACAAGACCCTCATTTAGAAAACCTTAGAAAGGGGTAGGATATGACATGAGAAGTTTGATGAGGCATTATGGACATATAAAACTTCCATACACATGGCAACAAATGCTATACCTTTTAAATTGTTCTATGACACAAATGTCATACTTCCGATTTACACCAAGTTGTATTCATTTCATACATCCATTGCACTTGATTTACCCGTAGAGACCCTATAAAAACCTAGACTAGTCAAGCTGGATTTACTTGAGGAGAAGATGCTCCTGGTCATAGATCACGTGCAAACATACCAGCAAAGGCTAGCCCGATATTATGAGAAATACATGAAGGCTCGTCACTTGAAGGTAGGAGACCTCGGGTTGAAGACCATATACTAAAGAGGCTCACATCCTCTAAAAAGATGGCAACCCAATTGAGAAGGTCCATATGTCATAAGTGGGACAACAAACCACATGCATATTGGCTAATTGACACTGAGGAAAGAAACTTGGTAGACCCTATAAACACCCAATGTCTAAAAAAAGAACATGTTTAGAGTCTACCACCAATTCCTTTGAAATGATTTTGCAAAAGACCATCTTTAGTTTCTTTAAGAGCGGACCAAGTTCAATATACATCTTTTAACTAGGAATTAGTACTCTATGAAAAGGCGAAGTATTTTCAAAATCATTAAATAACATTACAAAAGTCCTTATTTTATAATATAGGGCCTAGTTCAAAACAACAAAATATTTTTAAATAATATGTGCTATTATGAAAATGGTATATTTGATTAGATCGAGCATTCAGAGAGATAAGTTATTTCCCCATCTCACTCTCTATCAAAAAATAGGCAAAAACCCAATGCCTCAAAAGTCAAGAGAAAAGAAAAGAAAAGAAAAATCAATTTATCAAAGAGTAAGGAAGCTTTCCTCAAAATTTTCCTTTTGTACCACGGGATGCTTCAAAAGGGATAGTGAAAATTCTCCCTTTATCTCATACCACTTATCTCAAAAGAGAAAAAATCTATCATTATAATTCTAAAGTAGGAATAGGACCTACCAATTTAGATTTCTTTTTGTTTGAGTATTAGGCCTTATAGTGTGAAAAATGGAGTTTTTAAATGCTATTAAGCTTTTTCAACAATAAAAAATAGAGAATTAAGATAAAAGTTAAGAAAAATATAGGTGATAGAAGTCTTGTCAAATAGAAACTAAAGGAGGGTACCTTTAAAAAGAATTTTACAAAACCCAAAAGCATCAAGAAAATGTATGTGGAGGTCATCTCATTAGAGAAGCCAACCTTCATGTGATCTTGTGAAGATCCCAAAATGTCTCATAGAGTCTCCAACATACTTGATTCACATACCTCATGCTAATGTGCATCCTTAATGGCCTTGTTTTCATCATATACTTATTTTTGTCGGTCATGATTGCTACCTAAAAGATCATCAATGTTGAGTTTCCTTTGGCTAAGAGTTCTCTTTCCACCGGAGTTAGGGTAGCCCAAGTTCAAGAAATGAGTCCCTAAGCAAGAAATGAGAAAGTTCATACTCTTAAATGAAATCTTTGCTCAAATCAAATCAACCATGGTATTCAAAAGAAGAATTTTTTTAGCGGTGTTATTATTTATAATTAACTAAATAAATTTATTTAATGACAAAAAGGGGTATATTTAAATACCCAAAATTTTGTAGGAACCTTGAAATGAAGGTACTTCAACCCCCACTAAAACATTCAGATTTTTACAAAATCCAAAAAAGTTGACCATTTGCCCTTAGGGTCATATTAGCGAAATTTCACTGTTTCAAGCATGATTTCTTCAAAGAAGGGGTTGTAGAAGATAAAATAAGGCATTTGATAACAAAATAAGTTTTACCTACAAAAAGTTTGTAAATGATTGTTTTACCCCCATAAAAATATTTGAATTAAAACGATAAAAAATATAACAAAAAGGATTAAAACATGGAAGAGAAAGGAGTAGGACCTAAAAAACTAAGAAGACTAAGGTTGGACGATGACTCAAGCCTAAGAAAAAAGCGTCAACTGAAAAATATAAAATACCTTCGACCGAGGAAGATCCTCTATCCATCAGAAGGTTAAAGCGATTCAGAAAAGTTAAAGATAGCAACCCACAAAGTGAAAATTGACAAATGAAGCGAAAATTCACAAAATCGTGAATATAAAAAAACTAAAAAAGTCCAAAACACCCCTCATCGATGAAGATCCTATACCAAGTGACACTACACTCATTAGAAGGTTAAAACGGTACAAGAAAAATTAAAGAGATCAACTTAGTAAGTAGAAAAGGATAAAAACATCATCGCCGACCACCACGCGTGCCAGTGTGGCGCCTAGCTCCCACACACCTTGTGTAACACCCTACTCCCACGTGCCCCATGTGGCATCTAGTGTGTCGTAGGCATCCTACATCTTGTCCAACACTATTTGCACATGCCACGTATCCAGCTACTCCTCTCACGTGTAGATGTTTCTAATAGTTGCGCAATAGAGTTGTTCTTCTAGTGGATTGGATTTAGATCTCGATTGGGCACAATAACCTAGGAAAGATCCGATTCGATTTAGTGCTTATAAAAGAAGGCAAGCCAACCCAAGAAGGAGGAGGACCCAACAAAGGAGAGAGCATTATCGAAGAAAAGCAAAAGAGGGAAAGGGAGAGACCAAGAGAGAAGGCTTTAAGCCACCTCTATCCATTGCACTTTGTTCCATTCTTTGTATAAGCTTAGGGTTCTTGTTTTTAATAATTGTATTTAAAGGGCAAACAATAATTTTTGTGAAACATCATTACAAAGAGAGGATTGCCCAAGTCTAGAGCTACAAAGGAGTGGGATGTAGGTGAGAAGAATCATTTAAACTTGAGATCTTCTAGTGTCAGTTTAAGTCTAATTCTTTTCCAATGTATCTATATCTTATACTCCCTCTTTTATTTTTTACTTATATGATATATCATCTCCTCTTCCACTTCTTCGATGGATTGATTGTCTCTAACTCAAATCAAAAGGCTATTAGAGAAATATAGTTGTTTAACTACATTTGATGATATGAGTATGTAATCACTCTTATAGAGGATTAATCACTTATACGTTTATGTTGGAGAAGGTATTGAGCTATTATCGTATATATTTATCAAATAAGTATCCCTCTTAGAGAGATGTCATGGGGATATCTATATGGATGAGTTTCTCCTCGAATGAACATAAGTCTTCAACAAAATTCTTTGAGTAATTACTAAGTTATTAACATTTTAACTGGATGCATCATTATCTTTTATAAGAAAATTTATGGAAATTTCAGCATCCTAGTTAAACCTGTTAAGTTGTCGGATTTTTCTCGAATCTATTTCAAAGGGAAATGCTATCAAAATTTTACCTTAAGTGGCATATACATAGAAAAATATCTTCTAAAAATTTTCATGAATTTTAAACGTGTATAAGGTTTTAAAAAAATAATCAAAGATTAGAGTCAACTCAAACCGAACCTACCTGTGATCAAAGTCATGCGACCCTCATTCGGTTAATCAAATATAACTCAGTCTATATGTACCCAATTCCCTCATGATTAGTGTCATTGAAACACTAACATTAATAGCTTTTTAGAGTGATAAATTACATGAAAATTGGAGAATTACATACCGATTTATATACATTTTACTAAGACATTGAGTTTGAGTAAGAGGCATTGTCCAAATTCATGAATAACATTCAGCTTAAAACCTTTCTTTGATTTTATATGATCAATAAAGAATAAAAAATATAAACAAAAGATTGTCAGTAAAACCTCACACCCAACACTTGTTCAGATAAAATTTTAAGAATTTTTGGATCTCGAAAAGTGTCTTGATAAAATACGAACTCTGTGAAAGAGAATCGATTCTATTTTCACATAATTGAACCCGGTTTTAGAAAATGTTCTTTCGAATCGAGACTATTTTGAAAAAACTTTAGACTTTAAAATAACTCATTCTAAGCGTCTAGGCTTACCCTTGAGCTCTAGTTCAATAAAGCCTATGCCAATAAAAACCTACTTCACTTAATAGGTCAAAATAATACTCAAACCTTTACAAATTGAAGTAAACTTAATAATACACTGCCATACATTTTTTTGTCAACAAAGTTTTAGGTCCATATATTTTTGTTATCAAACACCCTCTTATACATCACAAGATCCATTTCTACGTCACATGATTCTTTTAATCATAAGATCCAAATGCAATTTTAGTCACGGCGCATCAGGAAACTAATTGATTAACAATCACAATGGTCTTTGTTCCGTGCGTGAGAGGAACTCTCACAAATCCTCATCTCGAAGATCGGACAACCATTAGCTACCCCTACCCTTGATCTCTCATTGGCGAAGTTATGAAAGTGTGAGATTCATCAGCATGACACGCAGTTGCTTTGCTTGGGCAGAAACAGAGAGTCAATCTGTTTCGTGTTTGGGGGATTTTGAGAATTGTAATATCGTCAAGGACTTGTATTGTGTCTTCATTTTACGATATGAATCTACTTCATAATTGGAGAGGTAAGCGTGAATTTCTGGCATTTAAGTGTGACAAACGGCGCTGCAAGTTCACGATACGATCTGTCACTGATAGAAACCCATTTCTTTAATTTTCCAGCTGTATGATATGGCCGGCATGCGTGTCATCTCCATCCATATGAGAGAGAGACTTTGTGGTACCAAATATACCAGAAGCACACTGAGATGGAATTATAGTGAGAAACAAGTATTACCCACAAGAACTCTAACATGTGTGAGAGAGATTTTGTGGTACCAAAGATACCAGAAGCATACTGAGATGGAATTATAGTGAAAAACAGTATCACCCCACAAGAACTCTAACATCTGCGTGTGTATGAGAAAGAGAGAGGGAGACGACAACACCAAACATCCAAAAACCACATAATGCAGCTGAATGCAGAAGTCGACACAAGCAAACATCCAGAAACCACAAAATGCAGTTGAATTCCGTTTCCATAACACTATTACTAGCACAAGAATATAAATTTATCATCACACTATTACGCTCAGAAGAATATACATTTACCGTAAAATCACAGTAAAGCGATTACAATATTTCCATCGTCGACACCATCTTCTCCACCTTACCTGAAAAGTTTAATGGCAGCACGATCGCCTGAATTCCACCTTTTCCGATCACAACGTATTCCTAAACCAAGAGAAGAAAACCAAAAAAGTGTAGTATCTAATTCCCACAGAATGATATCAGAGGAAGATGAAGCATTCCAAAGACACGAGAGGGTTCTCGAGAGTCTCGTTAGGAGCATAGTATCCGAAGCCGCCATACATCTTCATCAATCTCTCTCCTCCCTCCCACCCACCACCATCTCCACCGTCCATCATTCTCCGACTATCCTCCCTTCCGGAGGCGATCGCTCTCCGGCCGGGAGGCACTGCCATCTTCCTCGATCCGCTCCCGCCGACGACTGGGCGGCGATCGTTATCGGCCGGAAACCTTGATCTCCGGCCGCTACCGGTCCTCCTCATACCATTCCTCCCGTCTCCCCTTAGATTTCCGACCTCCGTCGCTCTCCCGAGACCATAGGTTCTCGTTCCAGGCGAACCCTCCCTCCTCGACAGGGACGAGCTCTTCCTGCCGGAGATCTCCCCCTCCCTCTTGCCGGGAAACGACCTCACACGGCTCCATTGCTCCATAACATGCCTCGCATTGTACTCGTCCCTCGCTGCCACGGGAAAGATCTCGGTCACGCTCGCCACCTCCGACGTGTGGACGCTTTCATCTTCGGCCATCCGGCTCTTCTCCGAAGTATCAGGTTCGGGATTCGCAGGCCGCATCTCCTTCTCGTTGGATCTGGCGCGGCGGACGCTCGGTCTCGGCGTCTCGGACAGGACCTCCTTCACCTTCTCCTCCCCCGGCGGGTTCCCGAGTTCCTCCGTCGGAAATGCAAGATTTTGGTGCCTGGAATGACCGGATCTCCTCCCTTTGCTCACGCAAGTTCCCATGCTGGCGGTCGTACTCTAAAGCATAGATTCCGGGATCTCGTTCGGCTTTAAGCCGCGTTTTCCTATCAGAGGAGTTGGGAGTTAGGATGGCACAGACCGTTGGCTTTCGAGAACCGTCGGCAAAGAATCGCGGGAATCAGCTCAGAGAGGAACATGCAAACGTCTCTTCGTTTATATATATATATATATATATATATATATATATATATATATATATATATATATATATATATATATAGAGAGAGAGAGAGAGAGAGAGAGAGAGAGAGAGAGAGAGAGAGAGAGAGAGAGAGAGAGAGAGAATGGCCAACTTGTTTATTTACTGTGTCGGGAGTTATCAATTTAGACTATTCTTTTTGTTACAAGAGGAGAGGAGGGCGACCTAACACACCCACATATACCCTCTCAGAGTAGAACTCCCGACCAGCAGCAATAGCATTAAAGCACCATACGGTTGAACCAAATTTGCTTTAGATTTATATTTTATTAGTAAAATGATTTTTGTGAGATTTATTATTGGTAATTAACTAGTTGGTGAAGCTCGATCAAAGCTGATGTTATTGGACTTGGCCTTCAATGCTGGGCTTTGGCTTTGAGAACTGGGTTCGTTCAGCCAAGCGTATGTGCGCTTTATGGTAGGACTTTCATACAAGTACGCATTATTGGCTTGTTTGTTTGTTCGTTCGTTTGTCTTGTTAGACATTGATTCTTGCTCGTGGTCTGGATCCATATCTCATTTCGGTCGAGTCATGGCAAGTTACAAGCTACTTTGTTAAACATACGGCTCTTTCTATAAAGTTCGATCATTCACAAGAACTGAAGAAACGGTCGAGCTCCCATTATGTGATATTTTTACACCTATATTCATGGCGAAAGCAAAGCACTTGCATCGGTGGCGGATATAGATATTGGTGTCGGGTGGGGCGAATAGCACATGGAACTATTTAAGGTGGAGCAGACTGTCTGTTTTCAAATTTCAGGTGGAGCGGCCGCTCCATCTCACCTGTATGTAGATCCGCCACTGCCTTTCTATTAATAAAGTTAAGTAGAAGGTAGAGGGCAAAACCAATGTTAGAAAAGGACTGCTCCAAGACAAGTTACCAGATTTGTAGTTCTTGCATTGGCACTAACCTATATGAGTTGGGTTCAGTTAATCTCGTTAGGTTTTAGAACAGCTCGCCTTGCATGGCAGCCTTACTACATGTTTAGCAGCATGCTCCAGTGGATTCAATGCATGGAGTTAAAGCCATTCTTGAATTTGATCAAAGCAAGCTGCGCCTGAGCTGGTTCTGATGTATATATATATATATACACGTAGTGGTAAATTGTCAAATCTTATAGGTGCTCAAGTTTACTCAAACATATCCTCTTTGTATGATTAGGATGATTTGAATTAAAAGTATCACTATACTTTGTATTTAATGTGTTATTTGCATCAAATGCTTTTGGCTTTATCACCTCAATCATCCATTTTAAGGAGAATGATTGAGATGATAAAATAGATTTCGAGTACAAATGAAGTTTAAGCATTTACCCCTACTTATATATATATATATATGTATATATATGTATATATATGTATATATATGTATATATATATATATATGTATATATATATATATGAAAATTAAGAATTACTAGAAACTCTCTTACTCTATTGGATGATATATGTTGTTAGAGTGATCGTATGAATGATGTAGATTGAGTTGTCCGTCAATATCAATACGAGGATTGATGCCATTTAATGCATATGAGTTTATTAAGTATAATGTGTGATGAACGACTTGATTACCAATGTTCAATTGATTGCATGAATGATGGTGACAATCAAGTGATATCTAGCAACTCCCTCTCTCTCTCTATATATAATGTGACAGCAATCTCGCTTTGCTATGGGGTTGACTGTGGGTTGAAACTCATGAGCCAATAACAGAGGCATGCCTGACTTTGGCCTCCCCGTTTCACAAAAAGAGAAGTGAAAAAGGATTGTGGTAGGCTGAAAGGTAAATACCAAATATAAATACATAAAGTTGGCAAATTCGACCAATCAGATTGAGTGTGCCATAAGTCCAAAGTTATAGAAGTAAAATACTAATGTATCCTTTTGTGAAGAGATGTAGGACTCACCGTATACTTAGTCACAGCCTTTTGGTTTCTGACCCCACTCGACATTCAATACAAGCTTTGAGATTCAGAATATTCAAAAGGACCTCCAACTGCCAATTTACGCCAAAAACAGATCAACCCAAATTAACGTGACTTAATTTTTTCGTGTTGCTTTTAGTGGACATGAAAGCGTATCCTTCTTAATTTATGTTAATATGCAGTGGCAAATCTACATTGAGCAGAGTTTGGGTGTTTCCTCTACACAAAGTATGAGAAAACTATAGCACATGGTTCGATCTGTGGACTATAATCCATAGTTTGCCCCAACCTGAGAGGTGCTCTGGGCTGTTAAGCCACCCTAAAAGCATTACCAGATCCGCTAACAAATCAAGTTTGATTTTAAAAGTTTTTTTCCAACGTAAAACATTTATTTTGTTTTAATTCAACTGCCTTATCAGTAGGGTTGCCTACATGGATTCTTAATGGCCCGTTCGCTCTATCTTATTTCACGTTATTTTGAAGACAGGGTCATTAAATACGTATAATTTTGTTTATGGGGGCAAAGCGTTGGTTTCAAGTCGATGCTTTATAAAGAGTGCTCACAACGAAATGCTGGGTTGGCAAAGGCTCTGAGTCTGGCCAGCTTTGGTTAGTGGCACAAACTTAAGCCATGTGGGCTTACTTATAGTAGACCCCTAACAGATGCATCCATGGGTATCGAACTCCTAACCTAACATTCAAGAGAACGATCTTGTAATCCAGTGCGCTAAAAGTATCAGTACATGGCTAATTGGGAATTAGACCGGTGGTTTCAACCAGAACTGAACCGAGCTAGGGAACTACCAAACCAAAAATGTACCTAGGATCCCCAGTTCGCTTTCAGTTACACCTTCTATTGAACTGAAACTAGTTAGAAACCAGCAGCACCAGTTTGGCCAATTTCTTCTTCTTACTCTTAATTTTAAAATTTTCTACATTTTATTTGGTTTTAAATAGTTTCAGACCCATACAGAAACCGGAACTGGAGATGGTGGTTCAGAGCCAAACAAACTGGTCCGGGTTTTGTTCCAGTTCCTAGTTCCAGGAGAACCAGACCAGACATGTCTACCACTAGGTCTTGGTCTATCTCATCATGGCTTGTAACTGATATATTTCTTATAATATTATTTAAGATTAATATGATATAAATCAATTATCATGTGTATGTTATATATGTGTTGGGCATAAGCTATATCTCTGATGGTACGTGTGACAGAAGACACGAAAAAGATAAGGTATCATTTTGGTAGATCCCTTAATCCCACGTGAGAAACATTAAGCCTTGGATGGCTCACCCTTTTGTTGTCTTGGTCCGGGACCTACTTCAGTTTGGACCCAAAAACGGGCCCCCGGCTTAACTGGGTTCAGCCCATTGCACAGCCCGGTCTTGAATTCCACGCATAAAACAGTCTTGGAGAGAGGCCCACCCACATGCACAAAGTCAGGCCCTGCTCAGACGTTCATGAACACCCATCATCTGTGCTGAATTTGGATCCTTTTGAGAACCGTTCCAGCTCTATCCTAACCTCAAGGAATTGATAAAGCATCTTCATCTTTGATAGAAATAATGCAGTTGAGTCGATGGAAGGAGTTTCTAAAGGACCTAAAAGGTATTGAATAAATATTACAAACCAAAAAACTCTTGACTAGTAACACAAACACTTGTATGGAAATGTAATTTAACAATTATTAGAGTCGATTGAGTGGACACAACTGGTTCTGGCTTGCTTGGAACCAATAATCGGAATGGAACTAGTAGGGATGGTCATGGGGAGGGGATCCCCTGCTCTCCGTGGGGACTTGCTCTGAACGGGATGGATTTGGAGAGTGGAAACGGGGATGGGGAGAGCAAGGAAATCTCTAACATGGATTGGGGTGGAGATGGGGATAGCATGTCCTCGTTCTAGGAATCCAGTCCCAACCCTTCCTCTAATTGATTCTAGAAAGTTAGAATCATCTAAAAATAAAACAAATTATAAGAGAAAATAAACAAAAGAAAGTGTTACCTCTTTTTGAATTCGTGAACTCATGTCATTCTTCACATTTCATGTAATAATATATTTCAATTTAGATATATTTTATATAAATTAGATTTTATTTTATATGTAAAAGTGAGCTTCAACCTATATTTGAGCATCTCTCTTTTTTTCGATGGGTTCCCGTGAGTCCCGTGGGAACACGGGGATGGGGATAGGGCAGTTTTGGTCCCTGTCACAGGGATGGGGCCGGAACCTTTGATCCCTGCCCTGCCCTGCCCCATGAACATCCCTAGGAACCAGGACCTAGCTGGTTATAGTCTCAGATTGGAACAATCGGTATTGGTTTTAGTCTTAACCTGCCCACATATGGGAAAACCATTAAGAAATTTGAAATTTTTAAAGCAAATTTTAATATCATATGAAACTGACGGTTTGGAGCTGTTGGTTCTGGTTCCGACATGATTCCAGTTCCATAGAAGGTAGAACCGACACCAAACCGAATGGTTCCTGTCTTGGTTATGTTCCGATTGAAACCACCAGGCTGACCTCTCAAAGCAGGATCAGAGAATGTAGAGATTTTTTTTTAAACAAAAATTGTTCAGATAAATTTCTCGTGGAAAGAGTTAAGAAAATTGACCTTGACGATGATATGAGGCTATCGGAACAAGATGTCTCACTGGCATACGCTCCACTGGAGACTACAAGGAGGCCCACTAATTTGGTGGCTTCAATAATGTGAGCGAGACCCATCGCGCTTGGGCTCAGTCCGGTTTCATAACACCATGCAGATCGGGCTGGGACCCAAGCAAGCAGCAGGTTAAAAGTCCTTGCTATTCTAGTTTCCCTCGTTCTTTCGTTGTCGGTTTAATTGTTTGCATTTAATCAGCATCCTCTTTCTATTAACACCATTCATCTTGTACATAAAAGCGAGTACCAGATGACTTACCGGATGTGCAAAGCCAGCTCTACCAATAATGAATCCTTGAACTCAGAAATCTAAAAATCTTGATCCCCACAGATTCATTAATGCTCCACATTGTGAACTATCATGAAGAAAGCAAGGAAATATAAAGCCCATAATATGTCCAGAAGGAAACATGGAAGAGAATATAAAGCTCATAAATCTCCAGCCGGACGCAGGCAGCCATCAAACATGTCACATATCGATGATCATGAAAAAGCTTTTTGTTCAAAATTGGACATGGTATATCATAAGCAAGCCTCATTTTGCTCGCCGTTAATATAAACATCTACTAACACAAATCAAATGCAACCAACCTGTACACATATATCAAAAAAGTCTTTCCAAAACCTACACCATACACTCCATCTCAAGTGGTCTTTGTTTATATTATACACCGAATATGAACACATCACTCACCTATTTAGCTTATGTTAGCAATGAGATAACATGGCCCTCTCATTCAAAAGAACATCTAATACAAGAAGCCAACAAGTTTATATTATAACCTAAGCCAGCAAGCTTAGGTTAGAGGCAGCACAGTAACATGACCCTGTCATTCAAAACACACCTAATAAACATGTCACTTGCCCGTGCAAATAGAACTGGTGCTTCTACTAAAATGATTCTAACGTCCATGTCAGGCTTCATTATCTTCTTGATCCTTTCCAATGTAGACTAATGAGGACAACATTTTTGTAGTGGAAAGCTGGTAAACGCTTGACCAGCTTCATGTTTTCTGTGTAATCAGTATGCAAATCAGAGATGGCAATAAAACCAAAATTTATCAAGACAGTAACAAAACCAACCACTACAACTAGATGCCACAAAAAGAAAAAAAGTACAAGACTGTCATAATCTCAACCAATACAACTTCAAGTCCATAACAAAATCAAGACGATATTAAAACTAACCACGTCCTAAAAAGGAAACCAAGTCTTCTTTCCCTATTACTATCCAAATAAAACTAATCACAATTGTTATGTCATGCCAAGCCACTTTAAGGAGAAATTCTTAAACTTTGTATAATCATTGTTTGATATCGCAGTCTAATATTATCATATATTGGTAAGTGGAATGATATGATCTAAGTATTTGTATCACTGAGGTTTATTTATCGTTATATATCACACGTATTGCTTGTGTATTGTGCATCACTTGCGTATCATATTGTATCATTGCTATACACAATGTATTGTATTATATACATATCAAATAATGTTTTTAAAAGCTGTAAGGTCTGTTGTGCCTACTGTAGAAGGACAAGTTAGGTTCATTAGTACACCACCTACTGAACTAATGTATAAATTTTTCTACAATAGAAGGTCTACAGTAAAAGAAATTGTACACCATTTGTTGTATAGTAGTAAGAGTACATGTTATAGCTAAGCTCATTAGGCATGCTGTACAGTAGTAGCAGTACATGTTGCAACTAACTGCTTATATAAAATATACAACATTTCTTTAATAAAACAGTAGTAGTAGAGCTAAGCTCAATAGGCTTGCTGTATAGTAGTAGCAGTACATGCTGCAGTTAACTGTTTATATAAAACGTACAACCTTTTTTTAATAAAACAGTAGTAGTAGCATGTTGCAATTTCAAAAAAGTACCTTAAAATATTAATATACAACATTTTAAAACAAAAATAGTAAAAAGTAACGATTTTAAAATATTTTTAATTAAATAAAATAGATCGTGTATTATTCTGTATCATATAATATGATATGATTATCGTGTATTGATCCCTCTTTTGATACAGGACCCAATACAATATTTACAACATTGAATACCATGCCTTTCTAGTAACCTTTGTTTTTTTATTTGCTTCTTGAACCAAACAATCCAATAGAAAAATTAGTAATAAAGAAGAAAAGGCCACAGTGACATTCGAGGATAAGCATACCAACCAACATTTCATTAATTTTCCACATATGAATATATTAACATAGCAACAAAGAAAAACATGACATACTCTAGATTGATAGAAGAAGTGATAGAGAATTCACATCCATTAACAACAACTATGCCTTTTCCTATACTAAATGGGTTGGCTACATGAATTCTTTGTTTTTATAGAGTATGATCATCTATCATGCTACTAGTTAACTCAACATAAGCTAGATCATTCTTTATTATTTCATTCCAATACTTTGGTGGTCTTCCTCTTCTTTTTTCAACATTTCACCATCATACCTTCTTCCGGAGCTTGATCTTGTGTCATGCTAATTCATATCGCTTAAGATGGGAAAAATACAAAGAGAGATGATCACCATCATACCTTCTTCTGGAGCTTGATCTTGTGTCATGCTAATTCATATCGCTTAAGATGGGAAAAATAAAAAGAGAGATGAATAGTTAGTAATGCAATATAACAAATTACCTATAAATTATATTGTCACAACCAACTACATCATGAGCTAGATGGTCCTTATAAAAAAAATTAAATCATCAAAGTTAGATCAACAATATAAATAAGAAGTTAAAATAATAACATTGAAATTCATAATAATTATACTAGAAAACTTACTATTTGAATAGTTATGTTTGATAGTAAACATGCCAGTGGCTTATTACTACCACATTGTGCATGCAACTTACTATAAGTAACTTCATTATGCGATTATCTTACATTGTTTCTACTACCATTATTACTATCAACCTCTTCTTCAAAACAACATTTGACTCCTCTGTAAGGACAAAAATGCATAAAGCACGTGCAAGTACTACAATCTGCACTGGAATATAAAATGGATGTAGATTTTGAGATTTTAATATAGGAAACATATCTTAAGACTCCAAATACACATTTAATTGTAGTTTGAAATAATGAGCATCTATGGTTGAAAAACTCTTTCTACACATATAGAATTAGCATTAGGTGCATTATATTGAGATAAGTAGAATCTATGTTTTGGGTGTGAGTAAGAAATCAAGTTATTGGCAGGTATCCTCCATCCAAAAGACAATATTTACCTACAAAAGACTATAAACATGACTAATATAAATTAGATATACTTAATGAGTTGTATTAAATTGTTAATGAACATATTACCTTCTAACACCATGAATAAATGAATAACATCATCATATACCTTACTTTAATAAAACTTAAGAAAGAACCTTGAGTCATTCACAATCTTTGAAGGTGTTTGCTCACTATCTTAAATATATACACTCTTGCACTATATAATGCATACTTACTACAACTTTGTTAATATTCATGCTTACTATTTGACTCAAACTCTGAAAAACATATTGCTTATTGAGATTAGATGTTCATTAACCTAGGATATATAGCATCATAAAAACTTGGTCTTGTTCCGATATTTCTCATGCATCATGTGCCAAACCTTTACCTCATAGAATTTCTCATACTTGTTTTATGGTTTATCACTGCAAGCATAAGAGCATATTACATAATGATTAGTCTCTACAATATGTGCTAAGAAAATCAACACCTCTAGTGACAAAATTATATTGAACTGAATGAGGTTGACAACACACATGTTCAAATAAATATAAAAGTACACATATATCATCATACCTATCTCCTTCAAAGTCATTCTTGCTCTCTTTTAACTGTCATGTTAAAACATGACAATACAATTATGAGATGATATACTAAAAGAACATATAAGAATAATGAAATAACTTCATTTCATCGTCAAACATCTAGTATAAGAATAATGAGATACTTCATATAACTTCATTTAATCCTTAAATATCCAAAAATGACAAAAGGAGACATATGTACCAATAAAGTGTACATGGTTGAAGATTGATAATACAATAACATTGCATTCTAGTATGATGCATGTCAAAAACCCTTATGATCCGTGTGCTACTTGATATGTTCACTTTAAATATTATGGTCAACAAGGAAGCCCTTCTTCTCATAAGCAAAACTGAAGCCACTCTTCAAAAGCCAAGTTTTTGCAAATCAAAAGATTTGCTTTCATCTTTTTTTAATTTTTTTTTCTCATCTTCTCTTTATTAAACTATGGCTTGTACTTCTACCACATCTTTTTTTTACTTCTCGCATCACCGTGGGCTTCAACATCCCTTGCTTTCATGCTAAGAATGCATGCTTGCTCTATAATATGTGCTAATAGATATTCAAATTGTTCTTTGCTCCATTTTGAGGCCTTCTTTCGATTCTTCAACATCCTTCATGCCATCATCCATGGTATCTACAACACAAATATTAGAGAAACATTAAGAAGGCATCATATGGATGAATATACATGAAGAGTTTTGATACCACATATAAGGTTAACAAATTCTTATAACAAATACAACCAATATACAAAACAATAACATGATTCTTATTTTTGACATAGAATCCAAAAAATATAATGGAGAAGAACCAAGATGAAACTAATATACATAACAAATGAACAATAATATTCATATAAATAGAATCAAGGTTATTGGTTCTAAAAAAGAATCAAATGGACAACAGTACAAAAAATAGGAAGAGAAGTTTAAACATACATGATAGTGATTGATCAAGCAAGTACACAAGCTAGAGAGAGATATGTGGCATAACACAACAACAAAGAACTATTTTCATTTCTGAAAAATAAATTATCATCGATAATATGAAGAAAATAGGAAAGAAGAGTTAGAATGAAACAAATTATAAAAAAATGAAACCTAATGGGTAGTGGAGATATGACTTGGGTCGCCTAATAGAAATATGGAGGGTGGTCGAGACACAACCTAAAAGGAGAAAGCTAAAAAGATTAGCATGACAAAATAGGTGTAGAGAGTGACAATTGGGGGTGAACAAAGGGGTTACCATGTGGTGTCACCATAGCACCACTGGTAGCAATAAAGAAACCATGCCATCTCATTTTTTCAAGAATATCATGGAGAAATAAAAGAATGTTTTAAGAAAACAAACAAGAAAAATGTCTGTCAACTACAAAGTGGAGCATAGAGTATAGTGATATCATGGGCTTTGTGCTTCAACCACAACTCAATGGTGGATAATATTCTTCTTCTTCTTTCCCATTTATGGATGGGCGGAAGCCAAGCTATATGACAATCAAACCTCTAACTAATGGAATTTTCAAGAATTCTCAAGAAGCAAAAGATTGGAATTCTTCCTTAAATAGTGAACCGTTGTTTTTAAAAGATTTTTTTTTCACAATACCAAATAAAGAAATGACCCAATGCACCAAAAAAAAGAGAAACGAGACAGAATAAATCAAGAAAATAAATCATCTCAAAGGTAGATAAGTCATCTCAGGGTCATGAACTCGAAATCCCATAAGTTCTTGCATATTATTCTTGCCAAATTATACATAGAGAGAGCAAGACAGATAGAAAAACACAAATATATGCACATACATACACATATATTATATATAGAGAGAAACAAAAAGGTAGAGAGAATAGAGACAAAGACCATGTATAACCATGAGATGTAGGAACATAGGAGATCTTATGATAATCAAACAAAACTCAGAACAAGCTTTATATAAAACAGAGTTATCATGCAAAAGGAAATAACCAAGAACTATAGTGCCTCAAGCAATCCATTCGAGACAAGAAATTTGAGGGAAAAGGTTGAAATGGAATGAGTTATAGAAGAAAACAAAGGCATGTAAACATAATCAATCAGTCCTAGTTTAACAAACAAGAAACTTAGAAATAGAAGAAATTTTGTTGCTTATGAGAGGCCAACTTCTTGCCTCTATTTATTTGACTACAAAGAGTTCCTTGGTGTTTAGATTAGGGAAAATGAAAAAGAGGGAGATAGGAAAATGAGGGAGAGGGGTTCTTGGTGAGTGATGGGTGATGGAGATGTGGTAGATAAGGAAAAGAAAGAATATTAAAATATAGGAGAAGAAGAGGAAGAATGAAGAAAAAGGGAGCAAGTGAAGAAAGAAAGGAGATGAGGAAATAATCATATTTGGGTGCTGTAGACACCGAAAATTTTCACTTCTGGTTCTTAGGCTTAAAGTGAATATTTTCGAGTTCTACTTCGCTTTATATGGGCATGCCAGCTAATTTGCTTCAAAACTTGCAAAGTTTTGAAATATCTGACTTTTTTGGGCGATTGTAGGCAAGCGAGATCTTTTCGTCGCAGACCTTCTTGCACCGATGCACAAGAGTCAGTCTGTACACTTAGAGACTTCATTTTGAAACAAGTTTAACTCAAAATATATTTTGAATGAAGAAGTGTTTTAAAACCTTTTGAAAACCATGCACTTGGGCGATTTTTTATTTTACAAGGGTTGGACGACCCTAAGTCTTTCAATTTAATCTACTTAGGCACGATGTGCGTGCATCGAAATAGCCTAAGTCTTGGCGTGTTTGCACGATTGATTCAGGATTTGCTTTGATGCAGGTATGCACTCTAGCTCGAGTATGGCGAGTATGCAATGCAACTCACACAACTCCAAGGGAAAACCTGAAATTAAAAGACAATGCTTAAGGGAAATTGCATAATGTAAATTGCAAAAGGGAAATTGCAAAAGGGAAATATGGCTATATCTTAAGAGCGGAAAGGCTCAATTGTGTAAGTGTGTGTCGTGTATATATTGAAAGACTACTCACACAGCTGAACCTTAAAACCCAAATCTTAAAGACATAGCGGAAGGGAAATACTTATAATATATATGGGCCCGAAGGTCGCCAACGTGTGCGTGGGTGTTGTGTGTATATGTAAAGACAACTCACATGACTTGTAATGTAAAACCCAAATAGAATTGCAATATGACCCTTATTAGGGTCTTGGGAGTAAGAGCGAAAGCTCAATGTGCGTGAGTGTGGAATTGAAAGACCACACACACAACTTGAATTAAAACACCCAAATAAAATTGCAATATGGCCCTTACTAGGGTCTTGGGAATAAGAGCGAAAGCTCAATGTGTGTGAGTGTAGAATTGAAAGACAACGCACACAACTTAAATGAAAACCGACGCAGCTGAATATATATATGTAGAACTATATTTTAGGGGTTGTTAAGGCCCGTGTGTGTGCAAAAAGGTGTGCAACTAAGAGCGGAAAGGCTTAAGTGCACGTGGGAGTTTGTGTGGCAAACCAAGTTATTATAATCGGGGGGAGACAAAGCTCCTTTATTACAATCCCGTATCAAAATTTAATAAAACACCAAATGTAAGGACTTACAACTCACCTAGCCCGCTATGTGGGGTGTGTCTAGGACGCGTGCGCCTTGCGTGTGGAGCTCGGATCACATGGAAGTGGAGCCGGATAGCTTAGAGGCTTGAGAACCTTTGAGGACTAGGGAGAGGTGTTTGAGTGGGCTCGTATGGGCTTTGTATGGGCATGGTTTTAGGCTGACTCGAGCCAAGGTGGCTCGAGTTGGGTTCTAGGGGAGCTTGGGGCAACTTGGGCTGTCTTGGTGCAGCCCAGGCTTTGGCCTTGTAGGGGGTGTCTTAGGATGACTTGAGCCAAGGTGGCTCGAGTTAGGTTTTAGGGGAAACCCTAACTAGGTTAGGTTCAGTCAGTCAAGGCCAAGGTAGGCCGGCCAGGGCTAAGCTAGGGCTCGACCTAGTTGGGTGCTGGTCGGATTTTGGTTGAGGTAGGTCTAAGGGGAAGCCAGGTTAAGTCGGCCAGGTATAGTGTTTTGGGAGCAGGCTGACTAAAGGGGAGTCACGGCCAGATGTGAGTGGCCCAAGGAAACAGGCAGGCCTGGGCTTTAGGGGTGTGGATAATACACGACCTGCATCAGCAGGCCGTGGGCTTGGGGTTGAAGATGATACACGGCCTACTCTAGCAGGACGTGGGAGTTTGGAAATAGGTGGCCTGCTGAGTGGCAGGCCGTGGGGCTTTGGCTGAATGACCTGCCGAATGGTAGGTCTTGGTGGGATGAATGGCCTGCCTTAAGGGCAGGCCTGGTATGTGCTTTAAAAGGGGTAGCACACGGCCTGATTTGGTCTTGTGTTTAGGTTTAGGTGGCCTGCCTCAAAGCAGGCCAGGTTTTTGGCAAAGAACCAAGGAAGCCCGGCCACCTTTGGCAGCGCTGTTTTGGGTAGGTAGGTAGGGACAAACCCAGCCCACGGCTAGGCGGGTTTTGAGGGCAGGCCAGACCTTGGGTAAAAGGGGATGGAACATGGCCTGCTGGTGCAGACCGTGGGTTTTAGGGAAGGCTCGAGCCAAGGTGGCTCGAGCTAGGGGTGTTTTAAATGGGAAGTTCGGCCAAAGCTGGCCGAACTTGGTTGGGTTCAAGGGAGAGTTCGGTGGATGGCTAAGGCGGTGAAGTGGGTGAGGTGCAGGTGGAGTTGGGTGGTTAAGGGCAGGTCGGCTAGGGTAGGGGTGCTGTTGGGGTTTGGTTGAGGCGGCGGTAGGTGGGTTCGGCCAACTTGCAGCCAGTGGTGGGGGAGGCGACCAAGGAAGGTTCGGCTAGCTAGGGCAGTGAGGGCTGGGCTAGGTAGTGGCTCGAGTTGAGTGGAGCCTTGGATGGTGGCGGGTGTGGTGGTGTGGAGTGGGTGTGCTAGGTCTAGGCAGGTTCCATGGAGTGGGTTAGGTTATGTTTAGAGGGGTGTAGAGAGAAGGGTTAGGTCGGTTAGGCTTACCTTAGGTGTAGTCTACTAGGTCCAGCCCACTTCCATGCCCGCGGTCCACCTCTTGGTGTTGCTAGGCTCAAGTTGGTGCAACCCCTTGATCTAGCCTTGGCCAACATGGCTCAAGCCCACTTCACTCATGAGCCCACATGGCTAGGTTTATCACTCCCTCTCTCTCCTCTCAAGCATTTGCATGAACCCTTTACATGGAACCCCTCACCTCTATTTATAGACATTTGAGGTGGGTCTTGGATTTGGGATTTGGATCTAGACCCAAATTCAAATACTATTTAGATCTGGATCATGGATCTCGGATATTTTGAGATCCGTATCCGATCCAAACCCAACATTTTTATGGATACGGATCTGGATATTTTGGTCTAGATTTGATCCAATCCAAACACTATTTGGATCCAATCCAAATCCAAACACTATTTGGATCGACCCAAACACTATTTGGATTGGCCCAAATCCAAACACTATTCATTACATGAATTTGGATCTGGATATTTATAGTCCAGATCCAAATCAAAATTTCTTTAGATAGTCCTTGGCTTCTCGAGGCGAACGATCTGTGCGGGCACTGGCTTCATTAGCGCTCCGTCTGGTGTTGGGTTTTTCCCAACTTTGTCGTCTGGACTCCGTCTCGCCGTTCTAGACTCCGTCTCACCGTTCTGGACTCTGTTTTTCTTGATTTTGAGTTTTTCTTCAAACGGGCTCTACTTTCTCTTATTTTTAATCAGGGAGTAGTTTTTGAAGCTCTGGGCTGGAATCCTCTTCTGGCCTAGGGTCTCCTTTTGCCTTTTGTACCTGTTTTTACATTTTAAAACAGGCTGTCGTTTTGGCTCAAACGAGCTTTTTGTGTTTTTGAGAATTTTTGAAATATAGAATATTTGGGGTGTTTACAGGTGCCAGAGAGGCACCAGTTGGTGGAGGCAATCAAAGACGACACGAAGTGTAGAAAGCTTCATATTAGGGCAAATGAGGAAGAGGGAGACATGCAAATGAAGTAGAGGGGTCTATGTGATATTGTTTCGAGGGCTGAGGTTGGGCCCCATTTGTGTGAGCCCTCCAAACATGGACTATATTTTGTGGCCTAAAATCTTTTCATGGAACTACAGTTCCATGGCCAAAAACGGGTTCGTGCTTGCAAGACCCAAAAAGAGGGTCAAACCCACTTGGTACCATGAATCAAATGCAACCCCCTAGGGGACAAGGGTCTCTCTAGATTTAATTGCCATGCAATAAAAGAAGATAGTTTGTTGTAAGATTAATATTACTAAGGTCCAATTAAATACTAAATTTAATTTTGATGTCATACCACAAATATAAATATGCATAAACTCTAAGTATAGTTGAACTATCTATGTGTACATTAGCAAGGCTTACAAGAAACATGGTTTAATAACAAACTTGTTGCAAACACAAATATACAAACAAGATTCCTATAAAGTATTTGAAAATGAAGTTATGACTTTGATGACCAAGCAACCCAACATTCAAACAGATAGTTGTGGACTCAAAATGCAAAGATTCTTGTAAAATTGGAAATTAATAGGGGTCTTCCAAAATGAACCACAAACCACAAAAAAGGTGTGATGCCTTAACTCATATATGAATGCAATAGCAGCTATTATGCTGATGAGTATGTGATGTGCTGGTGTATGAATGCACACTACTAGTGGTTCACTACCTTGTTCTCTTCAAGTCATGAAAGATATGGTTTAATAGAGTTTCCCAAGCTCAAGCCAGCACAACACCACAAAAATAAGAATAGAAACTATGGGCTTCCAAAAGGACACACATAGATTGAGAGAGAGATGGAGTGACTTCTCAAAGCCTCCATTGTTTACCAAAATGATGAGTTCCCAAAACAATGAAAGGAGCAGTTACCTCAAGCAAAGATACTAATAGATAAAGACAAGGCACAATTTCTCCCTTTCTCTCATGACAATGGCATGAGAGAGATAACACTATTTTCACCTTTTTATTTAGGCAAAGGGACAAATACTCCTAATGGTGCAATTTTTCCCTTTTCAAATGCTCGAGCTTTAGCTTGAGCTTGAGCTAGAGAGAGGAGATATAGCCTATGGCAAGAAAAAGAGGGAGTTCTAGAGATTCTTATTTGCATGTCTTTTTTAAATTGCATAAAGGATAATGATCTAGTTTTATTTCTATATCCAATCTAAATTAGGTAGACTTGGCAGCTGAGTAGGCTCAATTGTCATGTTATCATGTCCATACAAGATCTATATAGGATAAAACAAGTGTCAATCAACCCTTTTCTGATTAAAAAATAAAACTTCAAGTTTTTGTTTTATTGTGTGAGAATTTTTTGTCTCAAAGTACCATAGGATAGCTTTTGTGATTTTTTTAGTCAATATATACATAACATATAATATGTTCATATTATATAAATATAAATATAAATATAAATATATATATATATATATACATATAAAACATATGTATATGTTTGGTCATAGATGAGTATAGCAAATGGCCGTATTAATCCATATCCTTTTTGCACAAAGGCATTGTCATACAATACAATATAGTTTTATTTTGTATCGGTACCTAAATCAAAATCAGTATCACATGGGGAGATTCTTCACCTTGTTGTAAAAATTTATCATAGTGCATCGTAAAATATTGTAAATGTTTTTTTAGTTTGTTAAAATACCATATTAACTTTTATATGTTATTTCTATGTTTCCTATTTGAACTTGAATTTTTCTTATTTTCCTGAATTTTTATATTTTTAGAATTGTTTTTATTTTAAGTTATTTTTTATTTATTAAAAACCCACACCATATGATATTGTACGACATGTATGATTACTGCATAAAAGTAACCCCTATGATATGAAGTGCTGTAAGCATTTTACAACATTGATCCTTATCAAGACTAATATACTTTTTAGAAGCCCTATTGGTTAAATTCTTCTCACTTTTAAAATAGACAATTTCAAATTATTAGCTTTGATGAGTTCAATCAGCAAATCTCATTGGAGATTTACATTTCATTATCAAGATAGATATTTTATTTGTTTTTTCACTGTTTGAAAAAAAAGAACTTTGTAAGCATCCAAAACTAAAAGCACCATGACATTCAATTTACAATTTAACCAAAATTGCCTACTTCATTCTACCATGTATGTAAATCTGCGTTTGGGATGTCTCCACCCCATATAGTGCTCCACTTTTTATGATTTGTAGATTTTATAATGTTATAGTATTAATGTTGCATTAGGACTTATAGAGAACAAAGTTTGTCCACCTTAGTGGGCCAACAACAAAACAACAAGAAGGAAAACATGTTCAGTGGTACTATCATTATTCATTTCTAACCTTGATATGGAGCTTGGAGAAAGTGTCATGTGTGATAATCCTCGTGGTTCATTTTGCTTGATACTAAGTTGTTATTCTTAACTTGAAGAAAGCTTTTTTTTTAAACACAGTTGTTGAGTCAACCAATCACAACAATGGGTCTATATTAAAAACTTGAGAAGGCAAAGCACCATCCAAATGTGTAGTTATTGTACAATCTGTTCAAAGATTTAGTGGATGCATGCCTAGCCAATCTCAAGTCTAAGCATAGATTGTGCAAACACAAGAACCCCCACATACCCAATACAAAATAAACACGTTCATACATGACAATGTCTATAAAACAGTAATTTCCTATGAATTTCACTAGGGTACTCAATTTCTATTAATAATGCTATTTGTAGGGTGGTGCAAGCACTATTTTAACATAATCATGAAAATTCAACATATGAATAGGTAAAAATGAAAATAAAAGAGTTAGAAGAAATGGAGAAAAGCACCTCTATATCATAGAAATCTGCTAAGTTTTACTTACTAGAGCAATTTGGCAGGAAGGGTACAACAAATTAAAAGATATATTGAAGAGTAAAGAAAAAGGTCCAAGTAAATGCATCCAATTAACTTCCAAAAAAATACAATGGTGTGGAATGGTAGCTTCCATCTAGTAAGTTGCCAAAAAGAAAGGTGTCCAAAACTTTTGTTGGCATGGTGAGATCATAGCGTTAGAAAGCTTCGACAAAGAATTATCTTAACATGCACTTGAACATATGCTTCATGGAGCAAGACTAGAGGAAACATATTGTTGGCAAAAGCCGTAGGATTACATACATAAAAAATTAATATGCAATAATCGTAAACATGTCTAAATCAAGAACCACATATCCAAAGAATGCCATAAACAAACCATACAAAAACAAGCAAAGAAGACTTATCTGAGCGAGTTGTCCTTGTGGACTTGCCTTAGAGAAATCAATGCCCCTCTATGAAGTACGCATAGGTTCCTGCACTATTCTCCTATGATAAAACACACATGGCAGGAGCACGTACCTAACTCGAGCCGAACTTGACCGCACAAAGTACTTTGAATTAAGGTTCATGAACTACCAACTATATAAAAGGACATGGGTTTCTTTCATTTTTCAATATAAGACTAAATTGTCTTTTGATATTCACATGCACAAGTCTCTCAAATGTGACTTTTACAGTTTAAGACTTTTACATATATCAAAGATACATCAAATGAATATATAGGAATGCATAACAAGAACTAAATATAATTTATATATATAAGTTTATTAATCCAATAACTAATTAGTATTTATTCTAACAATCCCTTACAAGGTCCTGAAGTGTAAAGTACCCTTCCAACGCAACCATCATATTATGCTTTCAGTAATGATACTTTTTTGTTTGAATTATTACTTAAGTTATTCAATATTACTCATAAAAAGAATTTGGTGAATATACGTTTTGAACCTAAACCTTGAGTATAAATGTGTCTATTGGTAATAATATAATAAAGGCTATGACATGATCTTTAGGGGTAATGTATTAATGGTCATGTGTTCATATCCCGTGTCATGATTGATTTCAGTGAACAACCCAATTCTCTTATTGTGGCCTCAAAATATCAATCACTTAATTAGATAACTCTAAGGATGTACTTCTAGCATCTTGTCCTAAGACTTGATCCCATTTAGAAAATAATCTCTTGTTGAACTTGTACTCATGACACTTTAGGTTTACAAGAGGATAAACACATAGATACTAAAAGTATCATATAAAACTAAGTATCATCCTATTTATCCAACAATATTATTACCACATTAAACCTACTTCATGGGATTTTCACTCAGTTAGGTTGGGTTGCCGCTGCTTGTGAATAACTTGTGGGTTTCAGTCTCATCTCTAACCTAAATTTCTCAAGTAAGGCTACTGATAGTTTCTTAGTCAAAAGATTGATTATATTATTTTTGGATCCAACAAAATCAACAAGCCTTATAGACTTAATGGTGACTTTGATGTGTCTTCTTTGCTTTCATTGTACTTAGAACTATTGATCTTAGCAATCATAGTCTTGTTATCATAATACACTAAATTGTAAGAAGCGATTTTTTTACTATAGGTAAACTAGACATAAGCCTCTTAAATTATTCAACTTCCAATTTAATATCATCCAAAATGAATAGTTTTGCCTCAACAGTATATTGAGCCAAAATAGTTTGTTTCTTGAATTTATAAGTGACAGTGCCACCACCCATAAAAAACACATATTCGATGACCTCATTACTCCCTAAGTTCTTCGCGATCTGCTTAACATCACTAAATCCTTCAAGGATAAAATGATGTTTACCATAATGTAGTCCAAGAAAAATAGTTTCATTCACATAACAAAGTACCCTATCCATATCTTTTCAATAAGTTTTATTTAGACAACTAGTGTATCTACTCAACTTACATTCGATAAAAGCAATATTTAATCATGTATAGTTGGTTAGATATCTTAAACTATCGATAATCTGATAATATTATAATTGATATATAGAAATATCACTCTCATTCTTATACAAAGCTTTAGATGAATCATATGAGGTTTTTCATGTCTACAATTTGTATATCTAATTTTCTCTAAGACTTTCTCAATATAGAGAGATTACTATACCATTAATTGACCTTATGATTTTAAGTTTTAAAATCAAATCAATTACACTCATATCTTTTATCTCAAACTTGTTATACAAGAATGATTTAGTATTATTTACTATTTTCACACATCGAAACCAAACAATAATATATTATCTACGTATAGGTATAGAATGATGAATACATTATTAATCGACTTACAATAGATACACTTATCAAATTCATTAGAAATGAAGCGAAGGATGATATAATATAATCAAACTTTATGTCAATATTTAAGAGTTTGTTTCAAACCATATAATGATTTAAAAAGCTTACATACCTTAGACTTATTCTCATGAGCTACAAATTTCTCTAGTTGATCTATATAAATTTCTTCATAAGGGTCAATATACATGAAAATAGTCTTTACATCCATCTGATAGATTGTGAATTCATATATAAAAGCTAGTACTATAAGCACTTGGATTGCAATCATTCGAGAAACAGGAGAATATGTATCGAAATAATCTATTCTTTCCTTTTGTTTGTACCTCTTGGCAACTAATATAACCTTTTACTTATTAATGGTTTAATTTCTTCTTAAAAATCTATTTTCAACCTACAATATAAAACTAGGAGGTAAATGCACTAAAGTACTATTGAAAAGAATTGATTAGATTTCATCATTAACAACTTATTTCTAATACATAACCTTATGTGAGGCTATAGTCTACTGTAAGGTAATAGGATCATCCTCGACATTGAAAGTAACAAAGTCTTTTGATATCCTAAATCATTTACTTCTCCTAGTTCAGTTATTTTTTCAAGGTCAAATGATCTAAAAATAACAATTTTAGGGTCACCCTCTACATTTGTTATCATTTTCACATGATAAAAAATATAACAATTTTCTCTCTTATGTTCAAGGATAAGTACTTTTACAAGATATCCCATATTTTGAGATATTTGAGATTGATCTTTCAACTCTTCTAAAGTTCAAAGAGACTACTTTCTTTATGCTTATGAAAAACTCTATTTAGAATATGACAAGTCATATTCAAAGCTTCTTCTTGCATGAAAGTAGGTAACCTAAAACTTTGAAATAAAATATTTATCATATCACAAGGGTTCTATTTTTTCGGTTATCTATCCATTGGATTAGGGTGAATACAGAGCAATAATCGCATGAATAATACCATTGTTTTGACAATATTCTTGAAATAGATTTGAGGTATACTCTCCTTCCTTATTAGACCTTAATCGTTTAAGTACCTTGCTAGTTTTGGTTTGTGCTTCATTTATAAAGATTTGAATTTTTTTTAAGGCTTTATCTTTACTTTTCAATAAGTAAATATAATAATATTTATTACAATCATCAATAAATATGATAAAATATCTTTTGTTATCCCTAGTTGTCATTCCATTGAACTCACAAATATCAATGTGCACCAAATCCAACATTTTGGATTTCCTATCAAATGTAAGAAAAGGTTTTCTAGGTTGCTTTGCTCACAAACAAATACTATATTTGTGTTTTCTATGTATTATAGTCTTAGGAATAAGATTTAAATTCATCATTCTTTTCATTGAACCAAAAATATGACTTAACCTAGTATGCCATATATGAGATGATTCAATATTATTCATAGAAAAAGAAAAAGAAAGCACAAGTAGAGGCTTTATTAACACTAAAATTCATATAAGAATTAGTAATTGGTTTTATATAAATCTTAAACAAATTTTCTACAACCCACAAATAACCCTTCTCAAAAAAGTACTTAGTACTAAGTCATGTAATTATGACCTTATTACATTTATAATATAATCTTAACCCCTTTCTAGTTAAAACTGAAATACTAAGGATATTCTGACAAATCGTTGAAATATGTCTAATTCCTTGAAGAGTTAGGACTTTTCCCGAAAGATAACTTTAAGTCCATACGCCATTCGCTCATGACTTTAACAGTCAAATGATTTCCTAAGATCATAGTTCTACCATAGACAACCTAGTAAGACATAAACAAAGACGATCAACACAAACATGCACATTAACCATAATGTCTATAATCCAGTACGTAGCTTATAAATATAAAGGATATGGGATTTAAGAGAAATATACCCATCACCATACATAGGTGTAGTGGTCACCATGTTAATCATAGCTCCTTCAATGGCCACAAGTTTCTTGGCTTTGTTTGAAGGGCATTCCTTAGCCCAATGTTCAACCTAACCATAAAGTCAACACAGTTTTTTTTTTTATTTTAGCATTTTGCTTGTACTTTGTTTGTTTTTCCTTAGGATCACTAGGTTATTTATTTTTGACCATTAGGTTGACCCTAGGAGTAATATAAAAAGACATAACAAGTTTTTAGCTTGTATGCTCTTTCTTTATTGCTATGTCTATCATGAGACCATCAAGAGTCATCTTATCCTTCTTATGCTTGAGATCTAGGCCGAAACTCCCTCAAGACTTGAAAAACTTCTCAATGATAGACATAACAATAAATTTATTAAGAAGCTTCATCTTAGTTTCCTTCATACTATGACATGAAAACTAAGACTCATGTGTCTCCTCAATCACAAATTTCTTTTCTACCATTTGATACTTAAGGAACTTCATCATAAATAATTTTCAAGAGTGAGGTCTTCAGTATTATATTTCGGATTGAAGACAACTCACAAATCCTTCATTGATGTGGAAGGAGAAGAACTATAAATGTCAATCAATACATTTGATAATGTCAATAAGATACAACAGCGACACAAAGTGTCCTCATTCGGCACGGTGATTTTATATCAGCTTCTAGGGTCAATATCATTTGATTGGGAACAATCCGACTCAATATATATATTCAACCCTACAATGGTTAACTAGATTTTCATACATTATTATCAATGCTTAAAATCGAGACCGACAAACTTTTTCGGCATCAATGTCAAGTCAACCTTCGGTTGAAGGGTAGCAAAAAATATATGTTCATTACGGATATTGATTTCTCTAGAATTATTTGCAAAAGCCGTAAGATTATATGCATAAAAACCAATATGCGATAATCGTAAACATACCCAATTTAATAACAACAGTAGATCCAAAGAATGTCATAAAAAAACCGTACGAAAACAAGTAAATAAGAAGCGAAATCAAAAGACTTATATTTGTGAGATGTGCTTGTGGAATTGCCTTAGAGAAATCATGATCCCGCTATGTAGTATACATGAGTTCCTATGCTATTCTCCTAGGATAAAACACACACGGCATGAACACGTACTTTACTCGAGCTGAACTTGAGTGCATCTCAGTATCCTTGGTTGTAGAATGGAAGGAGAATACGGAGCAGTCACCGTAGAGAGGAAAACTATTGAGAGCATAGATGGGAGGAGAGAGAGTGTTGCATGTTTAAGTATAGATTAGAGAAGCCCAAATCCCTTTTTATAAAAACATGGTGGATCATGAATCTCTAATCCGATCCAACCGATGCACCTCTTCATCCTATAAGAGTTCACTTTTGATCATTAGATCAACACTTTTTGTGCAAAAATATAGACCGAAGACGAAAGACAATTTCCGAACCCAAGTCCATGTGCACACATGTGTGTGATCTAGCATTTCCTCCCCAAACTCTTTGAAATAAGGTTCATGAGTTACCAACAATATGATTTCCTTCATCCTTCGATATGGGACTAAACTTATTTTTGGTCTTTACATGCACAAGTCTCTCACATGTGACTTTTACACTTTAGAACTTTCACATATGCATCACATATGCATCAAATGAATATATAGAAATGATTAATAAGAACTAAATGCAATTAATACACATAAGTTTAATTAACCTAATAATTAACTAGCATTAATTTTAACACATATCATAGGAGAAGAGAAAAAGTACCGGGCCCCATATTTGCAATCTCCATCAGGCATCACTTGAACTCCCTGCACTTCTTTGCCAAGATGCCCGCGTAAAACAAGGAGCCCTTCCATAAAACATCGAACTCAAAGTTCCTTCGGTGATAACGCCACAGAATTACGTGCCTTTGCCCTTCACCAGCGACGCCTCTTACAGTCAACCGAGCCACTAAATGTATTTCCTCAGCAGTAGAGACAGGGGAGGGGAGGGGAGGGGAGGGGAGGGGAGGGGGGGCGGGGCGACCCCAAGTACTCTGAAATCATTCCTTTGTCCTTAGCGTGGGAACCGTTGAAACCGGACGGAAACTGGATATCACCCGGTTTGGTATCGGTTCCATCTTACGTAGAATCAAAACCAGCTTAAAACTGGAATCAGTAGTTTCAAAAAGGTCGATTTTAAAAAAGAATTAAATACAAAACTTTTTTATTTTTTTCGGCTCTAAATGGTTTGAGCCTCAAATTTTAACAGATGATTTCAAACTGAAAGCGACTCGATCCCAATTCAGTTTCAATTCTTGATTATGATTAAATTGGAATTAGCCATGTCTAATTATGGATTTGGATCAAGTTGATACCAAATCAAAATCGAAACAAAATTACTTTGAGTACCTGAAAACACATTGAAATATGATTTTGTGATATTACTGCCTTGCTCTCAAATAGAGCTAAGCTTTTCATACCAGATTCGGAAAAGGATATGATGAGTGGTTGAATAACAGAGAAACAGGTCAAAGAAAGCACGAACCATTTTTTTTTTGTTACTTGAGGTGGACATGAATAAGGTCTTTCCAGGACGTGTTCATATTTATCGGGTTTTATTGTCATCTCTTACGTTGCCGGTCGTGTTGATATGATGGATTTGCAAGAGTGCAAGGGGTTGGTGGGTGTAGCAGCTTGAACTCGACTTGTATCTCTGCTCAAACTCGAACTTATGGACAATCTTGAACATGGACGTATGTGCCAAATACATGCACAGACACAAACAGGTGGGTGTAGAAATTTATCAAATAGGTCAAGACGGGTCGTGTACGTTTAACTTGCATTTGTTCCTTCTGTGTGTTCGAGACAAGGGGATTTTTGGTGTTCGTAGTTTCGAGTTTATTGGACATCAAACGTGGAACCCATTGCTGATATGTTTTAAAAGTCCAATTTGAAGAAAAAACTTTGACACCACAGGGGAGTAAGCACAAAGTTTACTATGAAACTCCACCCATCTAATGGATCGCTCTTGCATTGTCGGTCTTGAACATGGATAAAGGAGGAGAAATGCATTAGATAATACCACGCAAAACTTTGTGAGGGCTTAAAGGGTGCGACTCTGCTGTGCAAGTCTTTCCTAATTTTTAATTTGAACAAGAATCTACACAATCCTGTCTGAACTGTGAATTTAAGCATATTTGAGCGAGAATAGTATACTAGAATGGGTGACCTCTTAGAAAGTCCTCGTATTGCACCATCTAGCAGATTCCACATGGTGTGTGGGAAGAGGTTTAGGTAAGGTGTGAAGTTTACTTTTAAATAATTTTTTTCTCAATGTATGGAATGTTTGGTCTAGTCGTGCAGCGCTTGCTTTATATGCAAGGGGTAGCAAGTTCAATTCTTACAACGCCCTTCGTGCTGATTGTAGTCAAACCTGCTGAAGTTATGACATGATCAAGTTTCTTAAACCACATAAAAGCCACATTAGAAGTGGGCTAACGATGAGTCGAACTGCACATAAAAAAAGTCACATTAGAAGTGGGCTAACGATGTGAGTCGAACTGCCCACCAGCAACAACAGTGCGAGAGTACTCTACCATTGAGCTAATACTCTAGGTGTGATGTGTTTCCTGGTCACAAAAACAAGAGGATCTTTATGAGTACGCTGGAAGATACTGATACATGCCTCCACCTCCCATATTTTAAAGCTTCAACGGGAGAAGGATTAGGTGAGTGCGGGTCATTAGGCCTCCACAGGCGCAATGGAGAATCGGTCTTGTAGTCAATACAGCTTAGATGATCCTACCTCGGCTCGACTCCGCAAGGTTGAACATGCTTCGGCTGAGTAACTTGATATCTTCTGCTTCTGTTCTTCCGTGTGATTGTTTTGGTCACACCTCAATCAATAGGAATTATAATTGTGTGAATCATAATGTCTTGGAAGCTAGGGAATTAAGTTTCTAATGGTTTAAAAATTCCAAAGCATGCAATAAGGTCTGTTTCAACAACATCAACATCAACATCAACACAGTAGGACATGTCCCGTTTTGATTTGCTCAAAACCTAAAACCCTAAGAGGCAGGTCCCGGGACAGTTTTGTTCCAACTTCCGGATCGCTCTGAAACCGATTCAAAAACGATGTTTTTTGTGGGCTGCGCCCCCTGTGAGTCCACCAGTAGGAAGCATCCTACCGATTAGCCACCAAGACATTTGTGATTATGAATATAGAAAAACATATATAAACTTAATAAGTCATGGTTTGGAACCACTGGTTTTAGTTCCTGTTTTGGGTCGATTTTCAAAAATCATAAACTATAACAATCGGGCGGTCCCCGTTTCCAGGATCAGTTCGGGTTACCGGAGATTCCACGGCCGGTTCAATTACGATTTGAACAGCCAGGCCAGTTTTGAATCGGTCATTTCTAGTCTAAGCTCTAACGCAAATGGTTCTTGATTTGCGAAGTTAAAATGATATAGCTTTATAATGAATTAAAAATTGACCAATTTTGCCTAGAATTAGATTTTTGACGAATTTAACATCCGGGTGTGTTGCTTAAAGTAGAAAAACCAAATGAAACTCGAATCAAATAAATGAGGAGGAATTTTATTGGATTGAGATTGGTATGACAAAGTCGTAACTGAGAACTATAAAGGTAGAAGGAAAAAAAAACAAATGAAAAATAAATTGTTATGCTAGTCCGGAACTGTAAACTTTTCTTCCATGGATCCTTTTCCTTTTAGTAAATAGAGGAAGGCTAAGCCCTAGAGTTTACAATACATCCACCGTAAGAATCAATGTGCATTCTAAGTCAAGACAGAGAAGTGCGCGAAGTTATGCCACACCTTGAGTCCCAGCTCTTGGCTGGTGTCAAGACCTGCCATGCCAATTTGTAGCAACTCTTTGGATGCTTTCTAGAGTTGTTTGAAGCTTGATTTTTCCATAAATTTACACGCAGTATTTGGCTTTTTTTAATGGTGAGCAACTTCTATACCGTTCTAGAGATGACCCTTATTATATGAAATGCTCAATTATTTCATCACGTTATTGGGTCGATCCACCGCATAAGTTACTCTTTCCTTCCACCACTGTCTTAGGCATGCCTTTCTAACTTCTTCATGATTGTAGAAGGCTTTTTTAATCACCTCACTAATTTAATTCAGCAAAAAAGTTAAGCTGATTTGATCCTTATTCATTCTATTCTCTTTTTCTTTTCTGTTGGTGTAAAGGAGGGCCTAATCCTGTGCATTATGTTTAACAAACCATAAATCACAGCAAGATCAACTGTCAATGACGACGGATAGAAATCAATCAAGTAGATCTTAGGCCTGACCTGAATATCTCTCCAAGAGAGTGTTGATTCGCCACTCCCAATTACTCGGTGGTAGCTTGATGAAGAATCAACCAGGCCTTGCAAAACGGTCTCCAAAGAAAGGAGGCATTGTGATGCAAGGGGCGGCTTTCCAAATTCAGTGGATTCCTACAGTTATACTTGTCTTGCAATAGATGGTAATCGAAGCCAACACAAATGTTACATGTCCCACAACTGAGAGGCACTTGACTTGCCAACCAGCCAAATGTTGCTTAATTTTATGTAAAATATAGGCATGAGTAGATGACATTCGTGACCTGCACACATGGATAGGAACTCTGAGGTACTTAGTCAAAAGCTTGAGTTTCTTTCGAGGCCAATTGGTTGCACAACAAATCAGGGGTCTTACCCAAAAACAATATTTGTATTTAGAACAATTAATATTTTGCATTAATAGAGAAGAATTCCACAAATGTAAGGGACCACTTTTGCATGGTCGGTCTCAAGCTTGGATAAAGAGGAAGGTTGCATTAGCTGTGAGAAGATATTTACAAGGCAACAGTTTGTGAACAGGGTGTTAACTTTGAGTTAGTGTCTTTTGGTGAATAGATATCACATAGCTGACGTGTGATGACATCATGAATGGACATGATTCTTTTTTGGCTTGAAAAGCAATGCCTTTCCGCAAAAACTTATTAATTGCAACCCTATGAAAAGATGATTACTCTCAATGAACTAAGTTATAATCATTATAATTAATGATCACAAGCTAATGGTGGAGAAGATTTGGAGCTAAAGATCTGAAAATCTAAAGAATATGTAGAAAATTAGAAGTTGCTTGTAGACATCCTAGCAATCTTCCCTAATTCTATTTTTTTCTAATCTTGTTTTTGTAACCAAGTTTTTCAAGTAGTTTATTAAAATTGCTTAGATGTGTAAAGGAAGTGTCAACCATGTTGGTGTGCTGATATTGCTAAAGACTTGACTGCTCTTGTGCAAGGAGAGTTTGTTCTTAATTGTATACTCAAGGCGATCAGTCCTTTGTATATGATGAATTAGAATTGGAGGCAACGAAAAAGTATAAAGAAAATTACTCTAACATACCTTCAAGAAAGGTGCATGAGTGTTAAGGTGTTTGCCAGTGAAGATTCTGGTAGCAAACACCATTTTTTGACATTTAAATGAAGCAAACACAGATTGTTATTTCCTGATATAGAAGAAAACATTGATTCAAAGAGGGATTCTAGAAGCGTTGATCTCAACAGAAAATTAAATTTGCTGATACAATGCAGAAAAGACTGATCCCATGTAGCATTCCCGATTTCTTTTAGTGAAAAAGTTGATTATATGCAGGCTCCAAGTTCTCAACATCTACATGCTGGTTCGTTGATTTCTTCAAGAAGAGTCGATCTCTCCAATAAGAAGTCCTCCAAAAATCACCGAACACTAACATTAGGTATGTAGATGGACAACTTCAGAGGAAGCCCTCGTGTTGCACACTCTAGCTAACCCTACCGAGTGAGGGAAAAGGCTTGCCTAGAGGTAAGGTAGGATTCAACAGAAAAGATTAAGTAGGTACAAGAGATTTATTACATATTCGCTTTCTCAAATAAGAGGAGATCATCCACAAATAACAAATGCGTAATATGTGGACGACCATGACGACCAATATGAAGGCCATGCAATTTCTTCGTCAAGGCTGCTTCTTGGACAAGGCGAGTGAGTTTTCCCATGCTGAGTATGAATAAGTTGAGATTAGATGTGATGCATCACAAAATTACAACAATATAATCAGATAGATTGTATTACAACATTATGTGATCAATCTCGATGATGAAGAATATCTTGCATCTTTTTATCGTCTTCATAATTAAATGAAATATCTCCTTGGGTACCAATATATTATCTTGTATTGGACAGTTGGGCACAAAACTTTATTGATACGAAGAAACCAAATGGGGAAAAAGGAGTTTAAACTACCAACTATAATTTCGATGATGCATTTGTAGATTGTAATACAAAGATATGTAGGCTGCAATTGGTTAATTTATGGAGGCTTACCAATTTTTGGTAGGAATACAAGGACAGTATCATTGATCGCTTGAATGGAATCCAAATATTGGAATACCGTCTGCACTAAAGTACAAAAACCATCTTCAATCATCATCCAGTTTTTTTGAAAGAAGGCCAGGAAAACCATCGGGCTCAGATGCTTTAGAACTGCATTATCGAAGATTGATTCTTTAATTCCTCACATTATCGAATTGTAATCGAGTCCAGTTGATGAGATCGAATAGTGGAGAAGGTGAAGGTGGTAGGAAGCCAAACATCAATGCAATTCTTCTTGAGGAAATAGGCGCTTAAAATGCATTAACACCATATTTTATGTATTTGCCAACACACTATTGGACTGGTGGTTCTTTGCAAGCATATGGGGTCTTAACTCGACAAATGAAAAGAGATGGATTAACTCGTACAAAGCCAATTGAACAAGAGTTAAGACCCCAAAACTACCAGTGAAAATAGATATGTGAAGAAACCAAACTATAGAACAAGATTGAAATAAGGAACCAATGACAGCTAATTACCAACTTCAAAAGCACCTATGAGAGAAAAATTCATTATAAATGCCTCAATGATTTGTAACAAATCAAGAAAATTCTAGAGCTATGTTATCAATAGCATTAGCGATCTATTAGCAGTACATTATTATTTAAAACTAAAAACTAATATATATATATATATATATATATATATATATAATGGATTCTGTACTTTCTAAAAAATATCAAGAAAGATATAACCACCACATTTATAAATATGAATCAAGCTAAACAAATAAATTCTACATAAACAATAAATACCACATGGTATATGCATATTAAATTATTAAATTGGAAAACAATGATAAATGTAAGCAAGTTATTATATCTAGAAGAATTAGAAGGAAATAATACATTATACTTATTTGCTCATCTGAGATTCAATCTAATTTGAATAATGTACCATACTTACCCACAATACACTACAAAAATAGAGTGGAGAAAAGATGCTATGAAAAGATGAAAGAAATCTTCAAGATGCACCATTTAACACCCACCAGACATCACATAGTATAACAAGTCAAAAATAAATTTCCACCAAAATATGTATAGCATTTTAAAGCAACATCAAATATAACTTAACAAGTTCACTCTACCAAAAATTCACATAATATTGATTGGATCATTTAAGATGAACCAAAGAACCAAATATAGCATCCCAAGAACCCATACCAAATGGTTAAGCCTTATGTTAACTATATTCGTAAAAAAATCAATTCATTAAACAAAGTGAAGGGTATACATGTGTAAACAGCGAAAATTCTCACTTCTGATTCTGAGGCCTGAAATGAATCTTCTCGTGCCTATGTCGCTTTTAAGGGTGTGCCAGCTAGCTTACTCAAACTAGCGAAGATTTTTGGAAATATCTAACTTTTTGGTGACTGTGGACAAGCAGGATCTTTTTGCTTAAAACCTTCTTTAACCGGCGCTCAAGGGTTGGTTTAAACGCTTAGAAAACTTCGATTTCAAACAAACATAAACTTTTGAAAGAAAAGCAAGTATTTCGACGATTGTATGCCTAAATTGTAGTTTTTATTACGAGGGTTGCTCGTTTTCAAGTCTCTTGAGTTTTAGCTACTTAGGCCGGATATGTGTGTACATAAGTGGTCTAATTGTAACGAGTTTGAGCGTAGATTCGGGGAATTTTTTTCGAAAGCATACGAAATGCAAGGATGCAAAATGTTTTTCGGGTTTTTGAGAATATGATGTGAGCTAGGCTCAAATTGAAAGCAACTCACACGACTTGAATGTAAATACCGGAAATTTAAAGTGCAACACAGCTTAAGGGAAATACCCGGAATTGAAAGCAACTCACACGACTTGAATGTAAATTGCGGAAGGGAAATATACTTATATCTTAAGAGCGGAAAGGCTCAATGTGTTCGTGTGTGTTGTGCATAAATGGAAAGACAACTCACATGACTGAAATTGAACTTGCCGAAATTGAAATATAAGTATAAGAGCGGAAAGGCTCAATGTGCTCGTGTGTGTTGTGTATAAATGGAAAGACAACTCACACGACTTGAATTGAACCACCCGAAATGTAAATACGTACACAACTTGGAATGTAAAACTCACGCAGCTTGAAAGTATATAGATACACTATATCTTATGAGCTACAAAGGCTCAAAATGTGCATGAGAGTGTAGAGCAAATGCTCGAGTGCCCTTGTGTGAAAGTGTGAAATCTTAAATGACAAACTCACATGACTTGAATGTAAAATCCACGCAGCTAAAAATATAGAAATATGCTATATCTTATGAGCAACAAAGGCTCAAAATGTGCGTGAGGGTGTAGAGCAAGGGCTCGAGTGTTCTTGTGTGTGTAAGTGTGGAAGCTTAAATGACAAACTCACATAACTTAAATGTAACAACCCGAATTGAATTGTAACTCACACGGCTTTTACTAAAGTCTTTAGAGTAAGAGCAAAAGCTCAATGTGTGTGCAATAGTGTGCAATTAAGAGTGGAAAGGCTCAAGTGCATGTGGGTGTCTTGTGTACGTTTAAGAGCAAAGAGGCTCAAGTGTGCGTGTGTGGCTTGTGTATCAAGCACCAATATTACATTTTGGGGGGAGACCACGCTCCATTATTATAACCCCAGACTGAACTGAATTGAAATTTAAAGGAGTAAGGTAAAAACCGAATTTAAACACTTACAAGTGGTCGGCTTTTCCTCTCAATGTGCTTGAATCCGTCCACCTTGGCAGCCAATCGATAGGTCTCCCTAGGTGGGGTTGGACGTGAGAGTTTAGGCTTTAGAGGGGGTGCTTAGACCTAGGAGGGGCATGGTTCAGCCAAGTGATAGGATTGGCTAAGGTAAGTCAGGGCAAGATGGGGGCTCGTCCTAACCGGCTCTATGGAAAAGGGGGTGCAGCTGGGTTGGGGCTGTCTAAGGTAAGTTGGTGTGGCGCGGCAATAGGGTGCAGCAACTCGGCGCTAGGTGTCGGGTGTGACAGGGCGCGTGGGGCGCAACAGTTCGGTGCTAGGGCGCCACAGCAAGGCGCAGCGGGGCGCTGTGGTAGCCGGGTATGACAGGGTGCGCGGGGCGCTAGAGCGTGACAGGGCGCGCGGGGTAGCGCTAGGCTACAACGCTAGGGGCGTGTAGGGCACGGTTCAAACCGAGTGCAGCTACGCTCGGTGGGTTTTAGGTTTAGGATGATTATGGGTAGTTTGAGTCGGTTTAGGTGAGAGTGGTTAGGTTTAGGCTAGTTTAGGGTGAGGTTTAGTGGGGTAGGTTAGATGGTTTAGGCTAGATTAGGGTGGGTTTAGGGAGACCTACCACTTGGAGTCAGTTCACTGCGCATAGCCCATGCCTCCACTTCGGTTGCAGCCACTCCTTCACGTTGGTGCAGCCCTCGGCTAGGTTTAAGTTCATACAAGCTTGAACCCACACCCTTGATCAAGCCCACATGGCTATAACCCACCACTCACTCTCTCTCTTCCCAATCCTCTCTTGAATTTGACGTGAACCCCCTTTTGGGACCCCCTCACCTCTATTTATAGGCAAATGAGGTGGGTCTTGGGTATGGATCTTGGATTTGGGTCTTGGAATTCGAATCCGATTCAAACACTATTTGGGTCTGAATCTTGGATCTCGGATATTTGGGATCCAGATCCGACCCAAATATTTAGTTGGGTTTGGATCTCGGATCTTGGATATTTGGATTCAGGTCCAATCCAAACACTATTTGGATTTGGATATGGATATTTGGGTCCAAATCCAATTGAAATTTCTTTTCTTCAGTCCTTCTTGGCGTTTCGAGACGGATGGTTTGTGTGGGCCCTTGCTTCATCAGCGCTCCGTCTTGTACTATGTTTTCCCTAACTTTGATGTTTGATTGTCTAGGCTTGAAGTTTGCTCCTGGCCCGGGCTCTCCTTTCGCCTTTTGATCCTACTTTCTATCAGGCTGGGCTGACTTCCGGGCTTTGAACCTCCTTTTGAGGCTGCTTTTGGTCAGGCTTCACCTGTTGGCTTTTGGCTTTTTGTAAAAATGGGACTTGGCCCGAATTCAAGAAATTCATATTTCGTATGGGGTTTGAAACAAAAGTTTAGAGCTTTTTTCAACTCCTGGGTTTTCGAAAACTCCAGAATCTGGTTTTGAAAAGGATTTTCAAATCAGGTATTTGTTTTTGAAATTCGTTTGATTTTGGGGTGTTTACAGATGCCCCTCTTTGGCATTATCCAAATTTATTTGGATAATGACGAAGAAGACAACACCTCTGTTTGATTCCTCCCTGAATTCGCCCTCGAGAATATGGGATCGTCCTAGTTTTGAGAAAAACGTTTTCTTTTGTGCCCAATAAGAGGGGATTTTTGCCAAAGGGGACTTTACCTAATGTGGTACTAGTACTAAATGAGATTGTGTAAGTGTCCATGTGTGTACATATGAATGCATCGCATGGAATGATATGCTAGGAAGTAGGGTTTTCCTAGAGACTTAATGGAATGGTCAAACTTGGGAGTCTTATGAAGACTTGCTGCACCAAGTGAGCTGGTCTTATGTTGCTCGATGTTCGAGGTTTTTCTCAATTTTATTTTTGAAAGAGGAAAACTCCGTTTAGCTTCAATCCTAAGGATTTCCAGCTTCTCGTGTTTTCCCTTACTTGAGTCTTAACACTCGCTAATCTAGCGGAGGTTTTATAAGAAAATCAAGCAATATTTCAACATTCCTATGCCTTACTTAAAACGTCTAATTCTCAAACAAGATGAAATTCAAGCAAGCAAATCCTATTTTTACTTGAGGATTCCTTGAAATGAACCTTTCTTCACTTGGGATAAGTCGCAGGGATGGGGAAAGAGTTACCACGGTCCCTTCTGGAATATCCGTGGTTTAAGGCAAAGAGGCGGAAAACTGCTATTTTTTGAGCTTTTGGCTTTTCTTTTTCTTTTTTTTATAGAGGGTCTCCCTTTGGGAGTATTTTTTCTTTGTTCCCTCTTTTCCATAGAAGAAACAATTTTTCTTTTTGGATTCAACTTTCATTTGGGAAAGAGATTTTTGTAGGGATTTCCCTTTTTGCTTTTTGCCAAGTTTTCCTTTTAGGGAAGAGAAGAGAAGAGAAGAGGTGAAGGACTTATCCCAAGGATCTACTCGATTCGTCCCAGATTATCCTATTTAGAAATAGCACGTACTAATTACAAGTATCTTGCTATTTTGAACCAGGCCCTCCTTTGTAAGAAGAAGAATTTTGAAATGTAACCCATTCGTTTTGAAAACTCCACTTTTTCACAAGCATCGATTCTCTCATTCAGGGTTGCACGATCTACCTTGATCCTCACTCACAAAGTTTCAAAGGAGATTTTCCTCAAAAATCTTTTCGTAATAGGATTTAGCTTGGACCCTACACATGGTATTTCTTTAGATATTAGGCGTTCATAGGGTCGGCTAAATTCCTACCCTCAAGATCGACTAACCAGTATGCATTGTTCATGGTGGTTCCACATACAACATAAGGACCATCCCACTTGGGCCGCCACTTTCCAAGTGGATGTGGGCCACGATGTTGGATGATTTTTAGCACAAGGTCTCCCACTTTGAAGTGGTGAGGCTTCATATGCTTCTCATAGTGTTGGGCACCCTTTGCCGGTATGCATGTGCATGATCCATGGCAAGGAGCCTTCTCTCATCTAATAAATCAAGCTCGGCCATTCTAGCATGTTGTAGTGTCTCTAGGGGAAGGTCGAGTGCAAGTGATGTATGAAATGAATGCAGTTTGGTATGAATGGGGAGGATGGCGTTTGTGCCATAGACCAACTCAAATGGCGTGGCATTTGTGGGAGTTCGGATGGAAGTCCTATAAGCCCATAAGGCTTCATCTAACTTCTCATGCCACGTCCTACCCTTCTCTAAAGTTTTCTCAATAATGCTTATGAGAGTCTTATTGGTGGCTTCGGCTTGGCCGTTGCCTTGAGGGTAGTAGGGCAATGAGAAGTGGTGAGTTATGCCATATGTGTTACATAACTTTACCATCCTCTCGTTTTTAAAGGGGGTGCCATTATCAGACACTAGGTCTTTTGAAACCCCAAATCGAGCCAAGATATTTTTCCTAATGAACGCCACTACATGTTGCCCCTGGACATTAGTCAAGGAGGTAGCTTCAACCCATTTGGAAAAATATTCAGTGGCTGCTAGGATAAACCTATGCCCATTTGATGCATTTGGAAAAATTGGTCCTATGATGTCAAACGCCCACATGTTGAATGGCCATGGGTTGACCACGGAATGGAATGTGGATGATGGGATATGAATGGCGTGTCCGTGCACTTGACATGGGTGACACTTCCTAACATGGTCGTGGCAATCTTGCTTTAGAGTGGACCAAAAGTAACCAGCTCTAAGTATTTTCATTGCCATCATATTGGCATTTACATGCCCTCCACATTCTCCATTGTGGAATTCATGCATTAGCATCCTAGCCTCTTCAAGGTTGACACACCTCAGTAAGATGCCAGTAAAACTCTTTTTATAAAGAATCCCTCCCAAAATCATGTATCAGGTTGAAATCTTTCGAATAAAAGCTTTGTCTTTAAACGAGGCGAATTCTGAAAATCCTCCGTTTTCTAAGAAGTTTTTAACGTCTTGAAACCAGGGTTTTTCAGTAGAAGTCGTGTTATTTTGGCAAATCTCCAAATCGTGTGTGGATGGAGTGGGTGAGTGCCATATTTCTAAGGATCGAGTTCCCAAGGTGGGATCGACCCTTAGGGCTGAGCCCAAGGATGAGAGGGCATCGACTATGCCATTATCCTCTCTTCCTACGTGCGTGAGTGTACACGATTGGAATGACTCGACCAGCTTGGTGGCCAACTCGTGGTATGGAAGAAGTTTTTCATTTTTGACTTGTCAAATTTTTAACACTTGGTTTATGATAAGTAAAGAGTCTCCAAAGACTTCGATGCATGATGCCCCTAGAGTTTTTGAAATTTTCAAGCCTTGTATGAGTGCTTCATACTCGGCCGTATTGTTAGAACATTCGAAATTTAGGCGAATAGCGATAGGAATTTCTCTCTTTTCAAGGGATATGAGGATGATTCCTGCCCCGACCCCTCTTTGGTTTTGTGCCCCATCGAAGTGGATCTTCCACACTTGGTTTTCACTTAAGCAATTTGATAGAATATGGTTTTGAAATTTATTTTGAAAGATGCCTTCGTCGGGCATTTTATCAAGTGTGGGATATGAATCCTCTAAAGGGAAGTCAGCCACATAGTCAGCTAGGGCTTGCCCCTTAATGGAGGTTTGATGGTGGAATTTCAGGTCATACTCCATCAAGAGGAGCTGCAATTTACCCAGCCTACCTATGAGGATAGGTTTTTCAAACAAATGCTTGATTGGATCAAGCCTAGACACTATCCAGATCTCATGATCTAGGAAGTAATGTCGAAATTTCTGGTAGGCCCATACCAAGGCCAAGCACGTCTTCTCCATGGCTTGATAGTTTCTTTCATAAGCCAATAGAGTTTTTGAAATATAGTAGATGACATACTCTTTATGGGTATCATCCTCATATTGAGCTAATAAGGCACCCAAGGCATTCGCATGCATAGAAATATAAAGTAAAAGAGGTTTTTCTTGTTTTGGAGGGTTTAAAACAGGAGGATTAACCAAATACGCTTTTAATCTTTCGAAAGCTTTTCGGCAATCGTCGTCCCATACAAATTTCACCCCTTTTCTCAAAAGCTTGTTGAAAGGTTCACATCTAGTTGCGAGGTTTGAAATAAACCTTCGAATTGATTGAAGGCGACCTTGGAGGCTACAAATTTGGGTCAAATTGGAGGGTGGAGGCATGTCTATAATGGCTCGACACTTAGAGGGCTCAACTTCAATGCCCCTTTGGCTTACCATAAAGCCTAAAAGCTTACCGGATTCTACTCCGAAGACACATTTTTGAGGGTTTAGTTTTACTTTATAAAGCCTCAATCTTTCGAAAACGTTTTGTAAAGATTCGATGTGTGTGCATCGGGTTTTTTATTTTACTAAGAGATCATCCACATACACTTCTAAAAGCTCATGCATTTGATCGTGAAAGATCGTAGTCATGGCTCTTTGGTATATGGCGCCTACATTTTTCAAACCAAAGGGCATGACTGTATAGCAATACGTGCCCTAGGGTGTGGTGAAAGCAGTTTAGCCTGATCTCTTGGGGATAATTTGATTTGGTTATAACCCGAATAGCCATCCATAAAGGAAAACATTTCATGATTTGCAGTGCTATCGACTATCAAATCAATGTTTGGCAAATGAAAGTTATCCTTTGGAGTGGCTTTGTTTAGATTTCTAAAATCAATGCAAATTCGAATTTTCTCATTGGATTTTCGAACTACAATAATGTATGAAAGCCAATCAGAATACGCAATGGGTTTTATAAAACCGGCTTTAAGCAGGTCTTTCAAACCCTCTTTCACTTGAGAATGGACGTTCGGATGAATCTTTCTAAGCTTTTGCTTTATGGGTTTCGAATCTAAATCTAGGGGAAGACAATGCTCTACCACTTTTGGGTCTATACCCGGCATGTCTTCGTATGTCCATGCAAACACATCGATATAGGTTTTTAAGAATGCAATGAATGATGCTTTTTCATGCTCATGCAAACATGCGCCTATCTTGATGTGTTTAGGTTTTGATTCACTCCCTAGGTTGATTTCTATGAAATCCCCTCTTACGGAGCTTGAAGGTTTTTCCCATTCAAGGATTTTGTTAAACTCGGGAAGCTCGGAGGTTTGATCCTCCTTAGGGAAAAGGGGATCCTCCTCCGTGCTTAGATCATTCTTGAGACTTCTAAATCCCAGAGAATTTGATGCATGGTTTTTGCAAACACCTGATTTTTGTTTTGGAATTTCTACAGGTTTTGAAGATTTTGGTCCTTTTATGAAGACGATTCTCTTCAAAATCCTTGGCTTTTTCCAAATTTCTACCAGGAGCTGCTATATACACGATTTTGTTTTTGAAATTTTCCAAATTTTCGATTTTTTTAGATTTTTGAAAAGAAAAGATATTGGGAGAAACAGAAACTACATTTTTTTTTATTTTTCCACACTTTTCCAATGTTTTTGGTTTTTGAGATTTTTTAAATTGTTTTTGTATTTTGAGAATGAATTAGTTTCTAAACAAGAGGTCTAAATCATAGGTTTCGGTTTTGGCAGGTTTCAGGACACCCTTGACCTAGGTGGTCACAGGTGGTGGTTCTGGTGGTATGCTTGGAGTATAACCTATCCCATATCGGCTTAGGTTTGCACTTGACACTATGGGCTCGAGACAACCTTGGTTTTGGTTCCCTAGACTTTGGTTGGACATGTAACCCATGTTTAACAGCATGTTCCAAGGCTTTTTCATTTTCGCAAATTCTTTGTACAAGGGATGGCCTTGGAACTTGCTATCGTCCATGTCATGCTTAAACGGTTTCTTATCTAGGGGTTTTGGAAATAGTCGACACTTGGTCTTTCTTAGGATGGTTATTATGGTTTTGGGTGGGCAAGCCTTGGGCTGCTCTTTGATATACACGACCTTCCTAGGCTTTTGGAAGACGAGCTTGGGTGTCTCGACCAAGGGCTTTCCAAGGTTGTCCTCATAGGCTTGGTGACTTGATAAGCAAGGGAGATTTTAAATTCCTTGAAGCTGAGGATGGTTTTCACCTAGAATTACCACAATCTGGTCTTCGTAGGGGATTTTCACACACCTATGGAAGGTAGATGACACAGCTTGAAGGCTATGTATCCAGGGTCTTCCAAGCAGTAGGTTGTAATGGAGGTGTATGTCTAAGACATGGAACACCCCCATGTGGGCTATGCCCCCCGTTTCCATGGGTAACTCTACGGCTCCCAGCTGTCTAGATGCATTTCCATCGTATCCAGTGATTACGATGGGGCTTGGGTTCACGGAAGTCAAGGTGACTCCGATTTGATACGCCACGTGGAGCGAAAGGATGTTGAGACCTCCTCCCCTATCAACTAAGCCTTTGTCGAGAGGATAGTGATTCAATACTACCTCGATATGCAAAGCTTGGTTGTGGGTTTCATACGGTCTTTCTATCTCGTCTTCTAAGAACACGATGGGCGTTTTTACACAGATAGGCGCCACTTGAATTGACAAGGACTCAGGAGTTATACTTGAGTTAACCTTGGTTCTCTCTAAGATTTTTTCTAAAACTAGTATATGCCTAGGTGAGGTTTGTATCAGCTCTAGGATGGACATGTTTATTGGGATCTTAGAAAGATGATTTTCAAAATCATATAAGGTTAAAACATTTTTTTCTTTGTTTGTGTTTTGCGAAACCTTAGGAATGCATGTTTTTGAAGGGTCAGGAATACTGACCACTTTTTTAGCAGTTTTTTCTAAGTGTTGGGGTTGGTAGATCCTCCCAAACCTGGTCACTTCCCCTACACTTTGCCTAAGGCTCGTGCTTATTGTGGCTTTATTTGAGTGCCTTGGAGCACCTCAAATTTCTAAAATAACCGGGTGCGGGACTCTAAGTGCTCCCCGGATCACTACTTGGGCTTTTTTATAAATGATGAGAGATGGTGCACAAGTAGTAGAACCAGAATGTGATGCATGCACTAGACTTTTCGAAGTCGAGAAAGCACATACCTCTTTTTCCTTCCCACTTGTGCTTGCGTGATTGGGGAAGGGTTCTTTGAATATAGCTTGGGCAGGCTCTAGTTCCTCAGTGACCTGGAGCCGGCCCTGCACTATCAAGTTCTCAATTTTTTTTAAAAGGGAATAACATCTGTTAGTATCATGACCTTTCAGTTGATGATACTTGCAAAATTTGTTTAAATATTTTCCTTTTGAGGGTGTCCCCTCCAGAATTTCTGGGAGTGTGATCATTTCTTGGGCAAGTAGGAGGTCCAGGACCTCCGAGACAGGCTGCCCTAATGGCGTGTACTCCCTTTTTTCAAAACTTTTTTAAAATTTTTCATTTTTTTGGTCAGTTTTCTTTAAAGTGCCGCTCGGGCCTGTTTCCACTCGGACATTTGCAATTTTTAGGGGTTTTGCCCCTTTGTCCGTTGTGGGCAACCCGTAAGTTCTGGGTTTTTCCAACCGTGTTTTTGAAAGAATACTTGCTTTCCATAAACGATCGTAGACTCCCTTTTTTAGATTTGTTTCGAAGAGGGAAGCTTTTTTTATCAACTTATAGAAAGTTGATATTTCATGTAAAGAGAGAAGAGTTTTCAATTCAGCTTTGAAATTATCAAGGATGAGCATTACTGCACATTCTTCTGAAATTGGCTCTCTCACTTGCCCTAGGAGGGACCTCCATCGAATGATGAATGCGTGTACATCCTCGTTCGATGCCTGTTTGGTATCCCTTAAAGTGTTTAAAGTCGGCGTTACTTCCATATTATGTGAAAAACTTTGCATAAAACAGTTCGTTAACTCTTTGAAAGTTGCGAACTGGCTTAAATCGTAGGAAGCAAGCCATTTTGAAGCGGTGCCTTTGAGGGAAAGGGGAAACCAATATATCCACTTCGTCGAGTCCTTCTTCCTTTTATGAGCTCGATGGGAAAAGAGTTGCAAGTGGGATCTAGGATCCCCCGTGCCATCATACCGATGAAAGTTCGGTATTTCGTCGTCACTGTCTGTTTGGTAATCCACAGAAAGGAAATCAGACAAGGCGTATGTTCTCTTTTCTTTATTTTGCCCTTTTAGCAGCTGCTATAGGGTTTTTCGGTCCTTGTGGGTGAAGGACTCGTGATATTGGTTCCCCTCCATAGCAAAGGTTTCCTTAAGCTTTCTAGACTTGTCGAATTTCTTCTTAGCTTTTGTTGGTTCTCCATGAGATGAACAGGAATCAGTTGCTTCGACTTCTTGGCTAAGCGTAGTGATTTTTGCTTCGAAATCCTTTCGCAAGTCCTCTATCTCTTCTCTCCTATTTTTGAAATTGGTTTTCGAAAGTTTTTTGGAGTGAGAACTTGATGTGCGCGAGACATGGCTGGACAATTCATTGGAGTCTGAACTTGACATGACTCTGATGCTTTGTTTTAAAAACCAAACTATGAAATGCAAAAAGGCAAAGAGTTAAATACTTTTCTTGGAAAAATTTTCAAGAGCTTTGTTTGTTTGATTGATATTTTCTCAAGACCCGTGTCCCACTGGGCATGCCAAATTTGTAAACAATCCCAAATGGCAGTTGTATTATACAAACTACTTCTACACTGAAAGAGACAAAAATGAAGCTCAAAAAATGGTATTAGATATGTGCGATTCATAACTAGATTGTCGATTCAACGCGGAATCGGACCCTGAACCATAGCCAAACCTACATGGCACCGGGTTCAGTTTTAGTTCCTCCTTTTATGGAATTTATTTATAGAATTGATATGTACACATCCATTTTACCGTCCACACATCCCTTTTTTATCAATTTTGTTCTTCCTAAAATCTAAAAATTATCAATATCTCTTTGATACTCTTGGTATCTGAAATATCTCTTTTCTTCCCCCTTTGGTTAGTTCTCTTCTTACTGTCAACTGTCACCTATGATTTTTTTCCGTAACCCACGTCTTGAGGATCGATCCAATATATAATATTGAGCTATCCACCATCTCATAGTACTTTGAATGTGATTGAAAAAAGAAGAGGAAAAAGAAGAGGGATGAAGGGGTCCGATTCGAAGAGTTTTTTAATGATTTGGTGGGTATTTCATTGATTTGATATATTTTTAATCATTTATTTAATGTATTGATTTTATTTTTATTGGAATCAAAATGAAAAAAATAGTTTAAGTTTTTGACGAGAGAGACTCGACACAGTGTCGTGAGTCGAAAACTTGACCTAGTCTTTCATTTTTTTTGTTTTTTCATATGCTTCTTGACCTTTTTTTTCTTTTTTTTCCTTGATTCTTATTGTTGTTGTTTTTCTTATTATTAATTTTTTTGTTTTATTTTGCTTTGCTCTTGATTTTTATTTCTTTTTTCTTTTTTTTTCTTCGATGAGATTCGTGAGAATGTTCATATGTGAAGAAAGCAACAACGCTAAATATCTGTCATCCGAACAAAAAGATATGATGAGATAGACTAACATGAATCCAACGACCATCTCGCCAATCCAAAAGAAATTTATATTGCATATAGCGTTACCTCCGTTGGCAGGGCCGTTTGACTCCCACATCCAAAGTATCGAGTTCGATTCCCAGGGCGTACAAGGCGTTTGTGTGCTATGTTTTTGCCTCCCGTTGAAAAAAAGGATTCACAAAAAGCTCGCAAGATTTACAGAAAACTGAGATTCAAATGTTAGGTTAACATTGATGCTATCTGAATCGCCTAAAAATCACGCAAGATTCTCAAAGAAAACTCAAAACTCTATTCCAAGAAAGACATGGCAAGCATATAAAGTTAGTTATTGAAAATGCTCACAAGGTAGATCACTTACCCGAGGTGGATGATTAAGGAAGAGTAACCAAAATCAGGAAAGTTAATCCTTGAAAAACACTTTCATGGAAATGAATCCATGGAATTCAAAAAGCCTCTCTAGAACTGGTTCCACGTTTATACAAAGAGGTCATCAGAAGGCTAAAGGTACCGATCAATCTTTTTGGCCTCACTTTCAAGTCTTGTAGCTTTCCTTTCTTCTTTCCAAGATCCACTATTAAAGAAAACAGTTGCTCCCTTCTACTAAGTTGTTTCTTTCTTCGTTAGCATTTCTTTCCTTTTTCCACAGGATCAAACCTCATTATCAATCTTATTCTATTCGCGGTTTTTTCTCAAATCCCAAGGGGCAACCTAGGAGCTTCATTCCCACAAAATCGCCCAAGCTAAATAAATATTCTGCCCTCATGCATGCTTGCCCATCACCCACAAATAGGTGAACCAAGTGTTTTCTCATGTTTTAGTCCAACACCCCCAACCACTCTCTCACTGGTACGGATTCCTGTCCGGCACACTAGAAATTCACGATCGACATGTCTGCATATATACAATCTGCTCAGCCCAAACATTCGTTCAAGCATAATTCCGACTAGAGCACCGTCTATTCTACAATATATTCACTCTAGTTTTCTTTCCTATGCCTAGTTCACACTCTAGCTGGTAGAACACGGTAAACACTCAAAATTTTTGTAGGAAAATATGGTTTTGTTTTTAAAACATTGGTTTTCAAAAAGCCGATTTTGAGGGACATAAAGTGATATCCTGACTCTAAATTCTCATAAAATTACCTCAAATGAGGAACCTAAGTTTAGATGATTTGTGAAGGAAAAAATCTTACAGTTCAAGGCCCTATTATAGTTCAGTTCAATATAGATGTGAATCTAACTTCAAATGCAAGTTCATTTAAAAGAAAGAAAGATACAACAACAACAACAACAACAACAACTAAGCCTTTTCCCATACTAGACGGGGTCGGCTACATGGATTCTTTGTTTCCACAGATCTCTATCGTGTGCCATGTTAGCAGTTAACTCACAATAAGCTAGATCATTCTTTATTGTTTCTTTCCAACACTTTTGTAGTCGTCCTCTACCTCTTTTAATACTTTCCAAATTTAGTTTTTCTAACCTTCTTACAGGTTCTTCTTTTGATCTTCTTTCTATATGTCCAAACCATCGTAAACGATGTTCTCTCATTTTATCCTCTATTGGTGCCACTCCTAATTTGTTTCTAGTAACCTCATTATGTATACGGTCTTTTCTTGTATGACCACTCATCCATCTCAACATCTTCATTTCTGTCACTGACATCTTTTGTACATGTTGATGATTAACTGCCCAACACTCAGAACCATAAAACATGGCAGGCCTAACTGCTGCTCTATAATATTTACCTTTTAATTTTAATGGTATCTTCTTATCACAAAGAATACTTGATGCTCCTCTCCATTTTAACCAACCAGCATTAATTCTATGTGTAACATCTCCATCAATTCTTCCATCACTTTGAAAAATTGACCCTAGGTATTTAAAAGTTTCCTTTTGGGGAATGCAATGTGTGCCAATTTTAATTTCTATGTCTTCTGAAGTAGCCAAATGATCAAACTTACATTCCATATATTCTGTCTTTGTTCTACTAAGTTGGAGGCCTTTGTTTTCTAATGTTTCTCTCCATAGTTCCAATTTTCTATTAACTTTTTCCTTAGACTCCTCCACTAATACAATGTCATCTGCAAATAACATACACCAAGGTACTTCATCTTGAATATGTTTTGTTAACTCATCCATCACCGTTATAAATAAGTATGGACTTAAAGTTGATCCTTGATGTAACCCAATATTAACTTCAAAGAAGTCTGTCGTTCCTTCATGAGTCCTCACACATGTTTTTGCACCATCATACATGTCTCTTATAAGGTTAATATATATCAATGGGATACCTCTTTTTTCCAAAGTTCTCCAAAGAACCTCCCTCGGTACCCTATCATAAGCTTTTTCTAGATCAATAAATATCATGTGAAGGTCTTTCTTTAAAAAAAAGAAAGAAAGATAAGGAACAAATACTTATGAAACATATCCCGATCCATTTTATCAGTGCATTCAATCGACATGCACACATATTTCAAGTGGGTTACCATGCAGATATGAGACTTCCAAAATATATATACATATATGAGGGTTATTTTCTATATCTATTTTGTATTTAAAATTTTAGTATTGATAGAACTCCATATGAATTGGTTAAACGCATGAGAAATATTATGGATTTTTTTTTATTTTAGTTCCTATTTATGTGCTTAATAATCTTTACAGTCTCATCCATTTAGTAAACCAACATTAGCTTTTATTTATTTGCATAAGTAAATTATTATTTTCTTCACATTTTATATTGATGTAATTAAATAAATTATTCACATTCGAAATTAACTCACCTAGCCTGCCTCAATTTGACTTGACCCAATGGCCTAACCATTTGACCCTACTTGACCATAACCAAGCTAGGCTAGACTCACTCGACCTTAACCCAAGTTAGGCTCGATCTGCTCAACCTTGACCCGACCAAGTTTAGTCCCTTTTGACCTTGACTTTATATAACCCATTTTACTTGACCCTCTTGGCGCGACCCACCTTTGTTGGTTGGGATTCAAGGCTTTAATAACCAAGTTTAGTCTCTAACTTGTTAATGTGTATGGAGGAACGGGACCAAGTCTACGTCAAATGCGAAGTCGACTCAAGCCAAGTTCACACCAAATGGGAGCCGGTCATCCTGCTCTATCAAATGTGAACCCGGTCTTGGTTCAAAATGAGAGTTCGACCCAACTAGAAATTAAAGTGGTACCTGCGGAAAGATCTCTTTTGCTGGAAAAATGAAAAAAAATTAAAAATTAAAAAAAAATCAATTGAAAATCTACTAGATTTGATTTTTATTAATCTTTTGTAAATCATTTGAGTTTATCTCTTTGGGCCACAAAAAAACTATAAGTAGGGCTGCCCTTGACAACAACAACAACAACAACAACTAAGCCTTTTCCCATACTAGACGGGGTCGGCTACATGGATTCTTTGTTTCCACAAAGCTCTATCATGTGTCATGTTAACAGTTAACTCACAATAAGCTAGATCATTCTTTATTGTTTCTTTCCAACACTTTTGTAGTTGTCCTCTACCTCTTTTAATACTTTACAAATTTAGTTTCTTGTACCTTCTTACAAGTTCTTCTTCTGATCTTCTTTCTATATGTCCAAACTATCTTAAACGATATTCTCTCATTTTATCCTCTATTGGTGCCACTCCTAATTTGTTTCTAATAACCTCATTATGTATACGGTCTTTTCTTGTATGACCACTCATCCATCTCAACATCTTCATTTCTGTCACAGACATCTTTTGTACATGTTGATAGTTAACTGCCCAACACTCAGAACCATAAAACATGGCAGGCCTAATTGCTGCTCTATAATATTTACCTTTTAATTTTAATGGTATCTTCTTATCACAAAGAATACCTGATGCTCCTCTCCATTTTAACCAACCAACATTAATTCTATGTGTAACATCTCCATCAATTCTTCCATCACTCTGAAAAAATTGACCCTAAGTATTTAAAACTTTCCTTTTGGGGATGCAATATGTGACAATTTTAACTTCTATATCCTCTGAGGTAACCAAATGATCAAACTTACATTCCATATATTTTGTCTTTGTTCTACTAAGTCGGAGGCCTTTGCTTTCTAATGCTTTTCTCTATAGTTCCAATTTTCTTTTAACTTTTTCCTTAGACTCCTCCACTAACACAATGTCATCTGCGAATAACATACACCAAGGCACTTCATCTTGAATATGTTTTGTTAACTCATCAATCACCATTATAAATAAGTATGGACTTAAAGTTGATCCTTGATGTAACCCAATATTAACTTCAAAGAAGTCTGTCATTCCTTCATGAGTCCTCGGACACATGTTTTTGCACCATCATAAATGTCTCTTATAAGGTTAATGTATGTTAATGAGATACCTCATTTTTCTAAGGTTCTCCAAAGAACCTCCCTCGGTATCCTATCGTAAGCTTTTTCTAGATCAATAAAAATATCATGTGAAGGTCTTTCTTTTTTGCTCTAAAATGTTCCATAAGACGTCTGAAAAGGCGAATCACTTCAATAGTAGATCTGCCTATCATTAATCCAAATTGGTTCTCTGTTGTACTTGATACTTCTCTTAACCTACGTTCGATAATTTTTTCCCACAATTTCATAGTATGGCTAATTAACTTGATATCTCGATAATTTGCACAATTCTGAATGTCTCATTCTTATATATGGGTATAAGTGTACTTGCTCTCCATTCTTCGGGCATCTTTTGGTTTCTCCATATTTCATTAAATAGTCTTATGAGCCAAGTGATTCTTGTTTCTCCTAGTATTTTCTAAATTTCTATAGGAATATTGTATGATCCTACCGATTTACCACCCTTCATATGTTTAAGAGCCTCTTTAACTTCATTCTTTTGAATACATCAGTAGAAATTGTGGTTTATATATTTTTTTGATTTGGCTAACTCTCCTAAGCTTTTCTTCTCCTTTCTTGGTGTGTGCGTGGATGTGCTCGGGTAAGAGGGATCAACGACTTCAAGTTCTATCAGTGGTGCACTACTTGTTTCATTTAGTTTTTCTTTCGATCTCATATTTAGTTTCCTTTAGTCTTAAATCATAATCGTATTAAGGTCTTGTAAACACCCAAAATTTTAAAATGTTTTTAGAAACTCCTAAATTTTGAAAACCAATTTAATGCCTTTATGAACCTTTAAATTCAAAAACCCCAAATTTTAAAGTTTAAACCTTTTGGGGAATATTTCAAAAATAAAGATTTTAAATTCAACAGCCCCGACAAAATGGGTTGGAGAAAAAGCAAAGGCGATAGAGGATACAGGTTTTAAATTATGGTACTCAGGTAAAGAAAAGGCTCGAAACGGAGTTGGTATTATCATAAATAAGGATTTAAATGAGAGTGTAGTAGACATACAACGATATGGTGACCGAATCATGATGTTGAAATTAATGTTAAGAGTAGAGGTTTTGAATATAGTTTGTGCTTATGCACCCCAAGTAGGACTAGAAGATAGTATAAAGACAGTTTTTTGGGAAGAGTTAGATAAGGTGTTTCAAAAGATTCCATAAAGGGAGATGATTTGTTTAGGAGGAGATTTAAATAGACATGTCGGTAAAGAGGCATTAGGATATCAAGGGATTCATGGAAACTTTGGTTTTGGGGATATAAATAAGGAAGGTAGGGAGATTTTAAATTTTGCTATGGCATTTGATCTCTTTATATTCAATACAATTTTCAAAAAACGAGATGAACATTTAATTAGTTATAAGAGTGGCTTATCACAAACACAAATTGATTACTTTATTTGTAGAAAAAAAGATAGAGCGTGTTGTAAAGATTGTAAGGTAATTCCAGGAGAAAGCTTAAACACCCAACATCGACTTTTAGTTATGGATTTATAAATAAAAAAATAGACAAAGAAGAAAAGAGTGAATCGAGCTATTCGGACTAAATGGTAGAACCTCAAAAGCGAGAAAGAAGATATATTTAAACAGAAAGTCCTTCAAGGAGATGTTTGGAATTATGTTGGCACACCCTGTGATATGTAGAACAATATGGCTATACATATTAGGAAAGTAGCGAAAGATGTGTTAGGGGTATCTAAGGGAGGTGTACCGGCAAAAAAATAAGCTTGGTGGTGGAGTGAAGTAGTACAAAATAAAATCAAGGCAAAGAGGGTATGTTACAAATTACATTATGCTAAGAAAACTAGTGAAACTTTAGAAGCTTATAAGAAAACAAAGCAGGAAGTGAAAAAGGCCGGTAGTGAAGCAAAAGCTAAGATTTGGGAGGCTTATATAAAAAACTCAACTCAAAAGAGGGTGAAAGAGATATTTTTAGGATATCTAGGGCTAGAGATAAGAAAACTAAAGATCTTAATTATGTTAGATGCATAAAAGACGAGGATGAAAAAATTCTAGTGGCAAATGATGATATAAGAAATAGATGAAAAAACTATTTTTATAATCTTTTTAATGAAAATAAAGATGTTAGTATTAGTTTAGGAGATTTAGCCAAGTCAAAAGAGTATATAAACCATAATTTCTACTGACGTATTCAAAAGAATGAAGTGAAAGAGGCTCTTAAACATATGAAGAGTAGTAAATCGGTAGGACCAGATAATATTCTTATAGAAGTTTGGAAAATACTAGGAGAAATAGGAATCACTTGGCTCACAAGACTATTTAATGAAATATGGAAAAACCAAAAGATGCCCGAAGAATGGAGAGCAAGTACACTTATACCCATATATAAGAACAAGGGAGACATTCAAAATTGTGCGAATTATCGAGGTATCAAGTTAATGAGTCATACTATGAAATTATGGGAAAGAATTATCGAACGTAGGTTAAGACAAGTATCAAGTACAACAGAGAACCAATTTGGATTCATGCCAAGTAGATCTACTATTGAAGCGATTCACCTTTTGAGACGTCTTATGAAACATTTTAGAGCAAAAAAGAAAGACCTTCACATGATATTTATTGATCTAGAAAAAGCTTATGATAGGGTACCGAGGGAGGTTCTTTGGAGAACATTGGAAAAAAAAGGTATCCCATTGACATATATTAACCTTATAAGAGACATGTATGATGGTGCAAAAACATGTGTGAGGACTCATGAAGGAATGACAGACTTCTTTGAAGTTAATATTGGGTTACATCAAGGATCAACTTTAAGTCCATACTTATTTATAATGGTGATAGATGAGTTAACAAAACATATTCAAGATGAAGTACCTTGGTGTATGTTATTTGGAGATGACATTGTATTAGTGGAGGAGTCTAAGGAAAAAGTTAATAGAAAATTGGAACTATGGAGAGAAACATTAGAAAGCAAAGGCCTCCGACTTAGTAGAACAAAGACAAAATATATGGAATGTAAGTTAAAATTAAAAGGTAAATATTATAGAGCAGCAATTAGGCCTGCCATGTTTTATGGTTCTGAGGGTTGGGCAGTTAATCATCAACATGTACAAAAGATGTTTGTGACAGAAATGAAGATGTTGAGATGGATGAGTGGTCATACAAGAAAAAAGATGTTGAGATGGATGAGTGGTCATACAAGAAAAGACTGTATACATAATGAGGTTATTAGAAACAAATTAAGAGTGACACCAATAGATTATAAAATGAGAGAAAATCGTTTAAGATGGTTTGGACATATAGAAAGAAGTTCAAAAGAAGAACCTGTAAGAAGGTTAGAAAAACTAAATTTGGAAAGTATTAAAAGAGGTAGAGGACGACCACAAAAGTGTTGGAAAGAAACAATAAAGAATGATCTAGTTTATTGGGAGTTAACTGCTAACATGGCACATGATAGGGATTTGTGGACACAAAGAATCCATGTAGCCGACCCCATCTAGTATGGGAAAAGGCTTAGTAGTAGTTGTTGTTGTTGTTGTATGTATAAATTGGTTAAAAACATAGGAAATGTTATGAAAAGTTTTTTTTGAATTTTGGTTTCTATTTATGTGCTTAAGAATCTCTACAATCTAATCCATTTAGAAAGCCAACATTACCTTTTATTTATTTACATAAGTAAATTATTATTTTTTAAATATTTTATACTTACATAATTAAATAAATTATTCACATTCAAAATAAGCTCACCTAACATGGCTCGATTTTACTTGACCCAATGGACTAACCATTTGACCCTACTCGGCCTTGACCACGCAAGGCTCAACTCACTCGACCTTGACCCAAGTTGGTTTTGATCTACTCAACCTTGACCCAACCTAAGTTCAATCCTTTTGACCTTGACCAAGCTAGGCTCGATGCATTTGACTTGACCCACTTGACTCAAGATTCAAGGCTTGACTCGATTCACCTTGGTTGGTTGTGTTCAAGGCTTAATTCAAATTATTGTTTTAACCTAAACATGATCTGTCCACTAAGCTAAGAATCCCTTAACTAACTTAAGACCATACCTAAATTTACCCTTAGGCAACCCGGGAGACCTAATTGCACGCCCAACTTTGTTTCTCACCTAATGAACCTAAATTGAACCTAACCAGCATGTTTTATCCTAGAAAACCTAAAACCAAGCCATACCCAAACAAAACAGCAAGCCAATCCATACACTCACATGCACTCTCTCACTGTGAGGCAATGGGAGGAAGAGGAAGACGAGAGAGGAAGATGATGAAAAAGAGGAGAAGAGCTCTCTCTTGTTATTACATTCAAGAAGCATACTAAGTTACAATTCATGTTAAAGAGACACTTTATAGTTGTTGACCGTGTTCATGCAACCTTCTAGGGCAACCAAACCAAGAACTATATAGGAACACATAAAACAGAACACAAAAACAAAGAGAATTCTAGAGAGCAGGCTGGACTAGACCGTCTCAAACAGTCCTAGTGCTTCGCCCTCAGGGACAGTGTCATGCGGCATGGAGAAGCTAGTCGGATGTCGTCCCGTGACTCCCTCTGTCTCACGAGCTTGAAAACTTGAAATGAAGGTCTTTGTATATGAACAAACAGGCTTAGCGCTACAAAACAGGCAAGCAAAATCATCTTATATAAATATGCTCTACAAAGCAGACCCACAAACTGTTGAAATGTTCATCAATGTCAATTTGGAAAAACTGCACGAACAAATGTAACTTCCCCCTAAACATTGGCTTATATGTTTTTAATAGAGTTGATTTCCTTCTTATTCAGGAGTTCTAATACCCTTAACATTTATATTCTAGTGCCTCGCATAAAATTAGCAAAGAGTTATACTTCATTATTTTCAATAAATTGGTTTCTCTTAAAAGGTCCTATTTCCTTTTCTATACAGCAAATATTTGTAAGAAATAACCGTTTTAAAAAAAATTCTTAGTAAGGAATTAGCGGTTTTTATTGTTTCAGCCAATCATATTTTTCTTTTTCTCAATAGGCAAACTTGGGTTACCAATACTTTTAAGCCAAGAGCAGTTTTGACTCCACCTGCCAGCCAGGAGAGTCGTGGATCTTTATGCCTACTAAATTTTTTAAAAACAACTCACAGTAAATGAAAAAAATGAAAACTGTGACATACAAGTTGAATAGCATAATATTACAAACCATAAGCATTTAAAATAACAAAAATGTTAATAAATAGAAATTAGAAATCATTGGTCCACCAGTATCAGCATGTTGAGAGATGATTGAGCCATCATACTCAGTGTTAGTGTGATAGGAGACGTCACACAGAAGGGTTCGATTACTTTGTGTTGTCTGTGAAGGGGCTAATTGACCGTTCTAGCTTTGAAATTTAATGTCAGGATGGTCCAAATGCCTCCTTTGAGTTTAAGAAACTAAAGCTAGTTGCACCCAAAGCGATAGTTTCTTTAGGATTCATAAATGTCCACTTGTTAGGCTTTGGCCTTTCGTCCAACAACTAAAACCTTCTCATATTAGATTGGGTGAATTTTATAGAGTTCCACCATGCTTTGGCCTCTCCTCCAAAAATAAAATAAAATAAAACAACCAATGGTAGCATCCCTTCTTTTTCTTGATCTAAATCACGGGGGCATTAGAAACCCACAAGCCTAATCTGATTAAAGCAAAGTAAGTATGACCACTTTGGGGTACAGATCTGGCACTTGTTTATGCCATTTGAATTCGAGACCTTAAGGATAGGCAATCCCGAACTACTTTCAACATACGGCCTGTAATAATCGAGTGACAGGCTTGATACCAAGCCTCCTAATCAAACACCCTCTCAATCCGGAGTAGAGCACAAAGGCACGCAAAATATGTGGGCTGAAGAGGTCCAAACTGTTTTGTCACGTCCTTGTCACAATCCAACATAAGGAAAAGAATCCATCCTATATGATTTTCTTGGACCTCTGCCCCCACATGAAGTTTAGTTTAAAAGGATATGCCAAATCCTTTTCACAACCACCATAACCACGTGAAAGGATTGCTTAAAAACCAAAGAACATCATCGTCACACCATAAATGGAGCAGGCTAGAGGAGCCCCACGAGCACAACTCACATACTTCCCTATAAAATTGAAAGAAAAAGCACACAGCATGAGGTTCATAGCCAAAACTTATTTTCTCCTTGCAGTACCAGAAATTTACAGAGTGAGAAAGAAAATGCTTATTTTCGCATAGAAGTCAACACTTCTTGCTTGCCTGGGTCACCAAGATATTTGCCTTTCTCACCAACTGCAAGACTGAGCTTTTGCATATCCTAAAGAAAACTTCAGAGCCTGTAGGTACATATTTCAAGACCTATAACTTGAGTTATTTATCCACTTTCTCCAACTACAAGTAGTACATGCTATGAAACCAAACAAAGAACAGCAACAATAAATGAGGCTCGCAACTGGATCAAAAATTATCAAAACAAGTTATTCTACTTAATTTTATTAATTTTTTAATAAGAAACTGAAAGAATTTAAAAAGCTTCTAGAGCCAACCAAGAGCAAAACTTAACCTACACTATGTAGGGTCAATTTTTTTCTTTTGGTCACAACAGGGCACAAATATCGAACTCACTACCTACATCTTGTGAGTCAGGTTCCTGCTGGCCAGACAAGCTAATGTTATGTAGAGGTCAACATTAACATTATAAATTGTGTCGCATTAGCATTTTAAATTTAACTAAACGAGCAAAGATCATGTTATGTTACTTCCTTTCATGCTTCAAAGAAACGAGAGACCAAAAAAATTGGTTCACTGGAGAATTACCACTTGTGAAGCATGCTCCACTCAAAATCTCTAGACGACAAAGCTTCAATAATAGAGCGAGCCTGAAAATCAGAGAGAAAAGCTTGAGAAGACAGTAACAAATCCATTAGCTACTAAATACAGAAACTCCATCTTCAAGAACGCATTGCTCTCTCCGCTTCACAGACACTAGCATTACCTTGCCACCAATTCCCTCTCGAAGCACTAGTTGAGTTACTAGGGTCTTCGCTACCATCTTTCGTGAACTGCATTAATTCATAATAGAAAAACTGTGTAAGCAAGCTATAAAAATCAAGTTGAAAGATACACAAATGGCACAATAACTCACAATGCTCAAGTTTCCGATGGCCCGAGAAGTTGGTGAATGAACACAAATGTCCTGACCACCATAATACAAAGATGAGCCAAGAGAGGAGGGCTCCATTTCTTCAAAATGCTCGAAGTTCAAGCCATGGTTGCTTTCACCTTGGTTCCCCACACCTGCTGTTACACGGAAGACAAATAAACAAGAAGGTGCAGAACCTAAAACAGACAAAGACAGTACACGTCTATCACTATATAAAAACTACCCTTTATAACTCTCATGGTCAATGGAGTCACCAAATGCACAATTATGTGGCATGGCCATCATAAAATGCTTTTAGATTTTTCCCTTCTTAAAATTGAAAATGATAATAAAAGTTAAAAAGTGTATATCAATCTTTGCAAGAGGATCTCATTCCCATGTCAGTTAGCTAAACTTTGCATACCGTATCTAGAGACCATCAGTAATCCGCCATAAAAGAAATAACACGTTTGGCAACATGGAGCCAAAGCAATTCTCAATTGCTTTGCACCCCTTTGCCGTCGATTGGATTAAAATTATAGTCTCATAAGGTTGTTTGCCAGCTAGCTTTGTTGTGTGGAATTTCTCTTGATTTTTCATGTTACGTCTGGTAGAATTCCATTCAAATACCAAACGAGAACTCTTTCCACCTTAAGGTCGACTTCATGAATTCTTAGCCACCATTTTGCAGGTTCTTAAGTCGTATGAGCATTTAACTCTAAAAACCACAAGATCATTTTCTTCCTATGAAACACAAAACAGATGGTGGAGAAAAGGAAAAGGAAACAGGAGTTTCTAGCCACCAGAAAATTTGTTGGTCTTGTCCACCGAGTCGCCGTTGTCATCTCTCATCCATGAAGCCTCGGAAGGAAAACCCCCACTTCCCTGTCAAAGAGAGAGAACATAAAAATCAATATATGCAACCATCAAAACCAAACCCCAGTCATTTAACTTTGGTACTAAAGTCATCGATCTTGTTTCGTATTGTTCTTATTAAGAGAAAAAGCAAGAAGATTATAATATGAATAAAATCCAAAGAAGTGTTGTAATATCTTTATTAAGAGAACAAAAAAACAAAAGAATATTAAAATATGAATCAGTAATATAAAAGAAATTAAACTGAAGAAATGACGTGTTGAACTCGGAAACCCACCAATATTGAGCGGTGACACAAAGAATCGCATAGACAATCATCAAAAAGCATATTTTATCCATCAAAGCAATCCAAACGACATTGAAGATCCGATGAAAATTGTGAATAAAGACGCCCATATGACGATTTGGTCGCCCTAATGCCCATTAAACAACTTCAATCTACAAAGAGTTCATCTGCCGCAAACTCGACCACCATCCTCGTTGTTAAAATATCTCGTGTAAGTCGACACAAATCTGAGAAGCTACGAAAGACAAAGAAACGACGATGAACAACTTCACTGTATAAAGAGTCCGTCAACAGCAAACTTGATGACCGTCCTTCTCGTCTATAAAATATCACGTCTAAATTATTAGAAATCGGAGAAACGATACAAAAGATAAAGAAACTCCGATGCGAAACAATTGCTGGCATGAAAAGAATTCAATATGTCTCCTTTTCGATCGCTAAACCATCAAACGAAGCAAAGGATGGACAATATAGTCGAAAAGCCTGCCCCAACGACCAAAAGAGGAGACAAACAATAAGAGAAAGAGAGAACCTTGGAAGAACGATAGGAAGAAGACGGTGGAGAGAAAACCGAGTGGAAGACACCGCCGCGAGAGGTGGCAGAGTCCTTCCGGTCACCAAAGAGATCAGAGAAGGAACTGGTTTTTCTGCTTTGCTCTTGCTGTGGCTGTTGGCCTTTGTGATTCCCGCTTGCGCTCTCCATTTTCCTTTGAGAATGAAGGGAAGAAAGGTAGACCCCCAATTGGATAAACCCCCAAAACTAACTGCCTAAACCGAAAAGAAAGCAGCACAACCCAACACGCAACCCAGAAAACGCCAACAAAACGACCCTCCAACCCCTCTCTCTCTCTCTCTCCAGAGACTACCAACTTTCTTCTCAAATTGCAAATGTGAGGACAATGAATTTATAGCGGATGGGTTACAGAATCTTTCGCCCGCCTTTCTCTGTTTTTACCTTTTGCGTGAGTAGCTCCATCCATATTTCACTGTGAGCGGTTAAGATTGCAATATATCAATTTGCTTCCACATTTTCTTTTAAAATGAAAATGCAACACTAAGATGCAAGGCATGGTTATCGATAATTTTGTTCCTAATTTTAGTTTAGATATCATGGTTACGTCCACATGAAGCTTAAGAAACATTAACGTGGTTGCTGCTAGGTATCTTGGTTCTAACTTAGCATGTCGTTAATTTTAGGTCTATCCAAGCTAGCTTATTTGGTAGCCCTCGTTTCAAACTTAGCCGAATGACATTCACACACTACCCATATTATAAAAGGCTCAAAGATATGTATCATAGTCTTTTGATTAGAATAATAAAAGAAGCGCTAGAATACGGGAATGGTGCACTCCAATATACTAGTAAGATATTCTCACGGTGCTTTGATACGAGCTCATAAAGCACCATTTTATGCTATATATTACAACAACAACAACAACTAAGCCTTTTCCCATACTAGACGGGGTCGGCTACATGGATTCTTTATTTCGACAGATTCCTATCGTGTGTCATGTTAGTAGTTAACTCCCAATAAGCTAGATCATTCTTTATTGTTTCTTTCCAACACTTTTGTGGTCATCTTCTACCTCTTTTAATACTTTCCAAATTTAGTTTTTCTAACCTTCTTATAGCTTCTTCTTTTGATCTTCTTTTTATATGTCCAAACCATCTTAAACTATGTTCTCTCATTTTATCCTCTATTGGTGCCACTCCTAATTTGTTTCTAATAACCTCATTATGTATACGGTCTTTTCTTGTATGACCACTCATCAATCTCAACATCTTCATTTCTGTCACAGACATCTTTTGTACATGTTGATGATTAACTGCCCAACACTCATAACCATAAAACATGGCAGGCCTAATTGCTGCTCTATAATATTTACCTTTTAATTTTAATGGTATCTTCTTATCACAAAGAATACCTGATGCTCCTCTCCATTTTAACCAACCAGCATTAATTCTATGCGTAACATCTCCATCAATTCTTCCATCACTCTTAAAAATTGACCCTAGGTATTTAAAACTTTCCTTTTGGGGGATGCAATGTGTGCCAATTTTAATTTCTATGTCCTCTGAGGTAACCAAAAGATCAAACTTACATTCCATATATTCTGTTTTTGTTCTACTAAGTCGGAGGCCTTTGCTTTCTAATGTTTCTCTCCATAGTTCCAATTTTCTATTAACTTTTTCCTTAGACTCCTCCACTAATACAATGTCATCTGCAAATAACATACACCAAGGTACTTCATCTTGAATATGTTTTGTTAACTCATCCATCACCATTATAAATAAGTATGGACTTAAAGTTGATCCTTGATGTAACTCAATATTAACTTCAAAGAAGTCTGTCGTTCCTTCATGAGTCCTCACACATGTTTTTGCATCATCATACATGTCTCTTATAAGGTTAATATATGTCAATGGGATACCTCTTTTTTCCAACGTTCTCCAAAGAACCTCCCTCGGTACCCTATCATAAGCTTTTTCTAGATCAATAAATATCATGTGAAGGTCTTTCTTTTTTGCTCTAAAATGTTCCATAAGACGTCTCAAAAGGTGAATCGCTTCAATAGTAGATCTGCCTGGCATGAATCCAAATCGGTTTTCTGTTGTACTTGATACTTGTCTTAACCTACGTTCGATAATTCTTTCCCATAATTTCATAGTATGACTCATTAACTTGATACCTCGATAATTCGCACAATTTTGAATGTCTCCTTTGTTCTTATATATGGGTATAAGTATACTTGCTCTCCATTCCTCGGGCATCTTGTGGTTTTTCCATATTTCATTAAATAGTCTTGTGAGCCAAGTGATTCCTATTTCTCCTAGTATTTTCCAAACTTCTATAGGAATATTACCTGGTCCTACCGATTTACCACCTTTCATATGTTTAAGAGCCTCTTTGACTTCATTCTTTTGAATACGTCGATAGAAATTGTGGTTTATATACTTTTCTGACTTAGCTAAATCTCCTAAACTAATACTAACATCTATATTTTCATTAAAAAGATTATAAAAATAGTTTTTCCATCTATTTCTTATATTATCATTTGCCACTAGAATTTTTTCATCCTCGTCTTTTATACATCTAACATAATTAAGATCTTTAGTTTTGTTATCTCTACCCCTAGCTATCCTAAAAATATCTCTTTCACCCTCTTTTGAGTTGAGTTTTTTATATAAGTCATCCCAAATCTTAGCTTTTGCTTCACTAACGGCCTTTTTCGCTTCCTTCTTTGCTTTCTTATAAGCTTCTAACGTTTCACTAGTTTTCTTAGCATAATGTAATTTGTAACATGCCCTCTTTGCCTTGATTTTATTTTGTACTACTTCACTCCACCACCAAGCTTCTTTTTGTATTTGTGCACCTCCCTTAGATACCCCTAACACATCTTTCACCACTTTCCTAATATATATAGCCATATTGTTCCACATATCACAGGGTGTGCCAACATAATTCCAAACATCTCCTTGAAGGATTTTCTGTTTAAATATATCTTCTTTCTAGCTTTTGAGGTTCCACCATTTAGTTTGAATAGCTCGATGCACTCTTTTCTTCTTTGTTCATTTTTTTATTTGTAAATCCATAACTAAAAGTCGATGTTGGGTGGTTAAGCTTTCTCCTGGAATTACCTTACAATCTTTACAACACACTCTATCTTTTTCTCTACAAATAAAGTAATCAATTTGTGTTTGTGATAAGCTACTCTTATACTCGTTTTTTGAAGATTGTATTGACTATAAAGAGATCAAATCCCATAGCAAAATTTAAAATCTCCCTACCTTCCTCGTTTATATCCCCAAAACCAAAGTTTCCATGAATCCCTTGATATCCTAATGCCTCTTTACCGACATGTCCATTTAAATCTCCTCCTAAACAAATCATCTCCCTTTGTGGAATCTTTTGAAACACTTATCTAACTCTTCCCAAAAAACTGTCTTTAAACTATCTTTTAGTCCTACTTGGGGTGCGTAAGCACAAACTATATTCAAAACCTCTGCTCCTAACACTAATTTCAACGTCATGATTCGGTCACCATATCGTTGTATGTCTACTACACTCTCCTTTAAATCTTTATTTATAATAATACCAACTCCGTTTCGAGCCTTTTCTTTACCTGAGTACCATAATTTAAAACCTGTATCCTCTATCTCCTTTGCTTTTTCTCCAACCCATTTTGTCTCTTGTAAACATAAAATATGAATCTTTCTCCGAATCATAGAATCTACCACCTCCATTAGCTTACCCGATAATGTTCCGATATTCCGAGACATTTTATGCTATATATCGATATGTAAAAATCTCTTATCAGTATTATACTTATTGGCACGACGGGTATGCATTTCGACCCTGAACTGAACTCGTTAGTTAGATTTGTGCAGTGTCCCTTGCCATATTAGTCACGACGACGACCCCCTATTGGATCAAGATCCACGTTTTTACTTAGATTGCTTGCTAAAGAGCCAACTCAAAGTCCAATCGGAGACCTACAAGTTCAAAAATGGGTATACCATGACTTGATGGTGTGCTCGAGTGTGGCACACCATCCATACGCATGCATTTGAGTGCACATCATAAGATGGTCCATCGTTTTAGCCGTGAAACAAATGGAAAAACCGACTTAGCTCATACTTTCCAAGTAGTGAATGAAGAAGGTTCACGAGTCTTCGCTTGCTGCAAATCGGCTTTCAGTTTTTTAAAAATCTATATACAATTCATATTTATTGTAGTGCACCTAAATAAGAGAAATCATAATTAATTTGATGTGATAAGAATAGAAGATACCCATTACTAAAGAGATTAAATATATGGATAATTCACCAAGTCGGTTAAGCAAGAGTCTTTGAAAGATGCATATCTGCAAAAAAGTGTGATTTTCCGGTAGTTTGGATAGGGATGAAACTCGATCTGCGAAAAGTAAGTTTTATTCTAGTAGCTAAGTTAGGCTGGAGGAGTATATATTTGTCTAGATACACGAGAACATGCCACCACTTAAAAAATAAAAGAATGGAACCTTTTGGGCCACCGGATCTGGCGCATCCCACGTTTGGATTCATGTGCACACAACCCCAGTCACTCCTTTATCACTAATACTAGTCAAAAGTTTGTTATATATATGAGAGAGAGAGAGAAAGAGAGAGATCCTGTTTAATTTTGCAGGCTATCAACTATCGAAATGGGCACTAAAAACGGTCAATGGCTGGTGGGGTTCGGTAAACATGGCCAGTTGCAGTTTTCCCGGAACGAGAAAATGGAGCTGAATTTGGATTCGGCCGGTTCCAAACCCAGTCTAGACCTGCCGGTTACCTTTTACGGTTCTGGGTTGAGTCCTAATTTATGTGAAACCTTTCACCGGTTAAAAGCATAAAAAATGAGATTTTGAAAAGATAATATATGAAATAGATGGTTTGAAATTGTTGATTTCAATTATGATCCAGTTCTAGCCCTATAGAAGGTGGAACTAGAACCAAACAGAATCCCTGTTGTAGAACTGGTTTCGCTGGTTCTGGTTTCGGAACCACTTCAGTTACTGTCGGAACAGCTGGTTCGGTGCAAAATTTACCAAGTTGCATCCCGACCCTCTTTTTTACTTGTTCGATATAATAGCTCTGACAAGCGTAAAGAAAATGAAGTTTGAGTTCCATGCCCATTGAGTATGAGACTTGTTCGAGCTCGAGGCCTTGCCGGAGCTGGGGTGCCACTCCTTTTTGGGTTTTTCGAATCATGTCCATGTTTGCCTCATGTAAATCACTTGGATGTTTAAGTGCGTGCGGATCGAGCTTGATTCTAGATGCTAATCAAACCACGTTTGAGCTTCAAATGCTGCACATGATAGGCCCTGGTTGCAAGTGTTGGAATTGATCATCTTTCAACTTTTCTGAGAACAATTTCCACTATGAATATGATTTTTTTCTGGGAAAATGAAGAACCTGAGAATTTAAGGAAAACAAAAACAAAAATTTTGCTTTTGGTAGAGTTAGCTAAGTTTACCCTCGCTTCATCTTTTGGCTGGGTACGCGTCATGCCTGTTGTTGGACATTAATTAGAGTCAAGAATATTTGCAAGTTTCAAAGTGGTAGATCTTTTAACGTGAATAAGCAAACAAAGTTCAAAGTACGCGAACCAGACCTAGATCCTATTTATCTCTGTCATGACAAACCCAAATCCAGATACTATAAGAATAATCATAGGCACTTAACTATATAACTAAAATTTCAATGTTCTTAAGTTAAACTTTGTAGACCTTAATTGGAATTTTGGATCAAAATATGGTCGGTTCACACACACACAGATTGAGTTCGGATCAAGATCTATTCACTGGTACCCATGCATAGGTAGTTCTCGCTTCTTCTGTATGTGAGTAACGATTCCCTCCTCATCCTTATCCACAACAAGCAACAACCGTGACCCTAATATGCTGTATGTTTGTGAGAAGGAACGTAAAACCTCCTCATCTTACATGTGTCATATGGTAGAGCCGACTGCATACTCAGGCACACGAGGAAGAATTCTGGTGCCTTCACATCGGCACCTTCCATCCGCGCCCACTGCGAGATGTGCCTGGCCCGAAGAATACGGTATCTTTCTTTCTCAAAGACAATTAGCAGGGTTTTGCACATTACAATGCCGACTTTCTCAGTTAATTTTGCCAAGTGTACAGATATAAAATAGACTTATATGGATTTTTCAATTGTAAATGGAAAAGGAGAGAGACGCTGGGATGCTTCGTATATAGTTTTGATCCTCTATATTGAGCTACATCACTTCGAGAAGTTATAGAAACTACTCGACTGGCTAGCTCAATTCGTCGACTCACAAGCAGTTGAGCCTGCTGATAGAGAAATATATGCTTCGCATAGCAAACAGCAGCTCACCTGGCTACGGAGTTGAGTCACAGGTCATGATTTTGAAACCTAGAGGTGTGCCCCTCACGGCTTCCGCTCTCATTATACCAAAAATAATGAAAAGGAATGATATCTTTTATGAACGTTTATGTAAATGAAATTGGAATTGCAAGTGTTCTCAAGGGCGTGTCGAGTTGATGAAAAAAGGTGTGTCTCTGTATTTAGTCATGGCCGGTTTCTAACCGGCTCGATGGTTTCAACCAAAACCAAACTGAATGAAGAACTGACTGTAAGGGGAATCAATAAAATTGGATTGGAGCCAAGGACCTTGCCCAGTAAGAGTCTTTGGTTGCGGAGAAGACATTCTCATGAAGCCCGAAGGCAACACGGTTTCTTTTTATTGTATATACATATATATATGAATGGTTCTTTTACTTCCTATGATTTTCTCCTTGGGTTGTCCGCTAAAGCCATTTTATGTTTATCTAGGAGATGCTTATATCTTTTTCAAAAAGCAAAAACCGTTTTTTCTATAAACTTTATCTTTTATGAAGCAACTCATGAAATCAGGGAAGTGGGTCTTTCTGTTTTTTCATGGTTGTTGTTATTGGGGCCGATAGTAGCCACCAACAACTTATATCTCCCATTAGACCTCTATGATACATTAGTTTTTCCTCCCACTATTTTGGGGTTTTACCAAGTTGTATTATTTTCTAGTCGTAGGGTAAAGTTTTTACCTATTATGCGGTTTCCATAATCAATTTGTTTACTTGCATAACAATCAACAAAGTGGATTTTTATACTTATACTTTAGGCATATCTCAAACTCATGTGAGTAATGTTTAGTAAAAAGTTCTTCTAAAATGCCTTTAGTAAGGGATCAACTAACATATCATATGTTGGCATATAAGATATTGATATCTTATTTATTTTGAGCATATCATGAAGGTAGTGATATTTAATCATTATATGCTTGTTTCTTGAGCTATCAACTCTACTATTAATAAGAGTAATTGTTGTATTGTTGTCACAATAAATGACAACTGACTCATTGGCTATTTCAACTTCAGGTCACGTATAAACTGATTTATCTAAATAACACTTGTAGTAGTCATACTGCAAGCAACATACTCAACTTCTTAGAAGGTGCATCTCTCTATTTAGACATGGTCGGTTTCAAACCGGCTCGATGGTTTCAACCAAAACCAAACTCGCGAGGATGATCGTCAGAGTCTTTGGTTGCTAAGAAGACACTCTCATGAAGCCCGAAGGCAACATGGTTTCCACACATGGGGTTTTCGCACGGGAAGCCCTGTTTTTCTTTTTATTGTATATTCTATTTTTTCCTTTGTTATTTTTCCAGATATATATATATATATATATATATATATATATATATATATATATATATATATATATGTATGGTTTTTTTACTTCCTATGATTTTCTTCTTGGGTTGTCCGCTAAAGCCATTTTATGTTTATCCAGAAGATTCTTATATCTTTTTCAAAAAGCAAAAACCGTTTTTTCTGTAAACTTTATCTTTTATAAAGTAACTCATGAAATCAAGGAAGTGGGTCTTTCTTTTTTTTTCATAGTTGTTATTGGGGCCGATAGTGGCCACCAACAACTTATATCTCCCACTAGGCCACTTGAGTAAATCTATGATACACTAGTTTTTCCTCCCACTATTTTGGGGTTTTACTAAGTTGTATCATTTTCTAGTTGCAGGGTAAAGTTTTTACCTGTTATGCGGTTTTCCATAATCAATTTGTTTTACTTGCATAACAATCAACAAAGTATATTTTTATACTTATACTCTAGGTATATCTCAAACCCATGTGAGTATCATTTTTAGTAAAAAGTTCTTCTAAGATGCCTTTAGTCAAGGGATCAATCAACATGTCATATGTTGGCATATAAGATATTGATATCTCATTTGTTTTGAGCATATCATGAAGATAGTGATATTTAATCATTATATGCTTGTTTCTTGAGCTATCAGCTCCACTCTTAATGAGAGTAATTGTTGTATTGTTGAACACAATAAATGACAACTAGCTCATTGGCTATTTCAACTTCAGGTCACGTATGAAGCAATTTATCCAAATGGCACTCATAGCAATCATACTGCAAGCAACATACTTAGCTTTTTGTGTATGTAACGCTACACAATCATGTTTCTTACAAACTTAAGAAACAACACCACTTTCAAATAAAATATTTAATCGGAGGTTGACTTGCTATCATCTTTACTATCAGCAAAGTCAACATCTGAGTATCCTACTACTTTCAATTCATTTGCTTGAAAACACAGTTTCAAGTCTTTTGTTCATTTAAGATATCTTAGAATCCTTCTCGTAGCTATCCAATATTGCCAACCAAGATCACTTTGATATCTACTCATAAAATCAACAGTAAAGCTAATATCAAGTCTTATACACAACATTGTATACATCAAGCTACCCACAACTTATGCATAAGGAACATAAGGTTTATTATCTCCCTTACCCAGACAATCAACCTTACTCAATTTGACCCTTAATCAATATATCTCTTGACTCAACATATAAGATGCTCTCCCATATCCTTCATTTCGAATATTGAGTTTAACCATGACTTTATTTTGACAATCATCTCATTGTCATTCTCAATCAACAATATATCATCTACCTATAACGATAGAATAATAAAGTGTCTCCCACTGTTCTAAACATATACAAAGTGGTCAAGATTATTAGTCACAAACCCAAGTTATAGAATGGTATTTTGAAAGGTCAAATACTATTGATGAAGTGACTCTTTAAGGCTATATAGGGATTTTTTCAACCTATATACTTTGTCTTCTTAGCCTTTAACAACACACCCTTTTAGCTGTTGTGTATAAATGATTTCATCTAAGTCTCCATTTATAAAGCCAGTTTTTATATCTTACTGATGTAAATCGAAATCATAATATATTGAAATAGCCAAAATAATTCTAATGGATGCAAATTTCATAACCGGAAAATATATCTTAACATAATTTATCCCCTCCTTTTATGAGAATCCATTTACAGCCAACCTCGCCTTAAATTTATTTATTGTTCCATCAACTTTGTATTTCTATTTTAGAACCCATTTTCAACCAACAACTTTTCTTCCTTTTGGCAAATCAGTCAATTCCTAAACTTGGTTTTTTTAATGGATTCAATTTTCTCACCCACGACATTTTTCCAATCTAGCGATTCAAATAAGTCAATAGGGACGGTATGACCTAGGTCTTTTATGTCCACTTAAAGTTTCAGTTTCATCATTATCTATGGTTCAAATGACAATGGATCTAGATCTACTAGATCATTAATACTTTCATCATCATTCTCATTTCTTAGAGAAGACTAAGAATTCAACATCTTTGTTTTCTATTAATACATAGTTTTTATGATAAAACAAATATCCTTTAGAACTTTTAGGATATCCTATAAATACATATCTAAATGATCTGTTGTCTAGCGTATCCCTAGACTGATCAAGGATGTTTATGTGCATGATAGATTTCCACCTCCTAAGATGACCCAGGTATGGTTTTCTCCCAAACCACAGAATACCTCAAGTGTCTTAGACTTATGTGTCAATATATATATATATCGAATAATTATTGATAAATGTTATGAAATATACCTCTCACGATCAGATCTTACCCTTAAGGGTCAAAATAAGTTAGTGTGAATAATTTCTAGTAGTGTTATTGCCCTAATTATTTTTTTGAAAAATAATTTTTTTGTCATTTTACCTTTATACAAGCCTCACACTTATTAAAAGTGTTTTCATGGAAACTAGACAATAAATTAAAGTTGGTTAATTTTCTGAACTCATTCAAACTTATATGCCCCAAGCATTTATGCAATACATTCACATCAATTACATAGATACAATCAATATAAGGAGAAAAAAAAATTTATTATCATTTAAATTTAGTTTAAATAAACCATGCTCATCATCAAATAAACTTAAAAAAATTATCCTGTCGTGTTTTTTCATAGTAACTTTACTAGGGACAAACCTGACCTCAAACCCTTTCTTTACCAAGGTAAGGACTGACACAAGATTGCCCCTAATAGAGTGCACAATCAATACATTAGTAAGTACAATTTGTGTGCCTTATATAAAAACTCTAAAGGAACCAACCCTAAGAACATCAGAAAAGGTATTATTGCTCATATAAATACTATGCTCCCTAGGTTTGAATTCCTTCAGATCTATCACTCCCTCTTTGCTCTTTGAGATATGTTTGGTCACTCCAAAGTCGATTCACCAACCAGTCATCGGGGTCCATGTATATGCACTCACAAATGACACTGATTATGTCTTGCTTCTTTGTTGGGTCACGTCATTGATTATTTTTACCGTTGTTCTTCTTATTGCAGCAATTCTCTTTGTAGTACCCCATTTTGCCATAGTTGAATCACTTTATCTAAGAAGTAGATTCTTACAATTTTTTAAAAAAGTGATTGCCTTTCTTGTTGTTGTTCTTACCAAAACTCTTATTTGATTTCTTCTTATTTTAGTTATTTTTAGAGTTTAACCCTAAATCATCTTAAGTAACTAGCAATTTTTCTCTTTTATTTTTATTCATATATTCTTGTTTAATTTTTATTTTTAACGGGAGTTCAAAAAGGGTACAATTTGATCCAAGTCTAAGGGTTGTTGTTACCATGTTCTAGGAAGAGGAAAGACTATTTAGGATAGTAGATATCTGCATCGATTCAGTGATAACTGACTTTGCTATAGCTAAATCTTTAGTCATTACCAATATTTGGTTAACATGTTCAACTACATTACCACCTTCTTTCATTTTATGAGAATTATATTTTTCAAGAAGTAGCTAAATAAGCAACTTAGCTGTAGTATCATACTTTGTAGTCAAAGAGTCAAATAACTCCTTTGTAATTTCAAATTCTTCAAATATCTTAATCAAGTTATCCTCCATGTATATTAACATGATAGTCCTAGATATAGTATCATTCTTTAGAAATGTCATATATTTTTTTCATCTGTTGCAACTAGGGTAGGGGGTAAAATGGTTTTTTTAAGTACATAATCAACACTCTCTAAAGTTAAAACCAACGAAATTCTCCTTTTCCATGTTTAAAAATTTAAGTCATTTTACTTTTTAGTTTTTACCAATTCAAAATCACAAATTCTTGAAGTCATTTTTAATAGTTTGACAGAAACAATAAATATAGGGTCTGTACAGTTTAAATGAGAAACCAAAAATAAGCATCAAATAATTGAACATAAGACACTTTCTAAGGATCCAACAATAAAATATAGCCAGGCACTAAACTGCAGTATCCATAAAATCCAAGTACGGAGTTGTAAATATTTCCAAGCACTAAACAACAATTTTATATAACAAACCATATTAGAAATATATAAAACTCATATAGTTTTTGTAATTATAGAATAAATATTAGGACATAACAATCAATTTACTTTTTGTTAACTTCTATAATTTCTTTACAAGTAAAGAGCAAACTTGTAATTTTAAATTTTGTCTGTTCTGGTAATTATCCCAAAAGACTAGAGACAAAATTGTAAAAGACTATGTTCGGTCTGTAAGTAATTTTTCCAAAATTATCAAGGATAAAATAGTAATTTTGTCCTTTGACCAAAACATAAATTCTGCCTAAAGTTTGGGGGCAGAATCATCTTTTCGTGCAATGACAGACTTGTGCATATTCAATACGTTGAGGGACAACAACGTAATTCAATCAGGTTGGTATTTTATAATTTCCACAAACTACTAGAGGACAAAAAAGTCTTTTCGTTCTTTGAGGGGGGAGATAGTCTTTTTACTTTAAAAATATTTGAACTTTTTGGTAATTTCGTCTAGTGACAGATTGTAATTTAACCAAAGGGAAAAACATACTTTTTATTTTGTTGTCCAAGGCGATTTCGGTGAAACATGTTGCTTTGGGTGGCTTATCACCCACGATTTTGCAAAACCACGGTGGATATAAGTAGAGGAGAGAGGTTAGGGAGAGAGGGGTGAGGGAGCAGGGCGATCAGACGCCACCTTTTCGTTTCCTTTGCCGGTTCCATTTTTTCATCAATCTCAGGCCATATAGAGGAAGGAGGGAGAGGGAGAGAGACAAAGTGGGAAAGGGAGAGGGGCGATCAAAGGCTGCCTTTTTGTTTCCTCTGTCGATTTTGTTGCCGGATCCCTTTTTCATGAATCTCAAGCCATAGAGAACGGTGGCTTCCGATTGCTTGTCTATTCTTTTTCCAGCAATCAGGGAGTATTAGATTTTTTTTCCTCTTTCCTTCATCTTCTTTTTTATGTTCTCTGTTGCTCTTTGTTTTTTCTGTAAGGGAGTAACCAATCAGGCTAGAGAAAAAAACTTTCTAGCATATTTTCTCTATGTTTTCAAAAAATACTAACATCGTACATTTTTCTTTGTAAACTCTGATGAAACGTAGGCTTTGATACCAGTGTAGGAGATGAAGGTCTCGCCGAGGATGATCACTAGAGTCTTTGGTTGCTAAGAAGACACTCTGATGAAGCCCGAAGGCAACACGGTTTCCATACTGGGGTTTTCTCACGGAAAGCCCTATTTTATTTTTGTTGTATTTTCTATTTTTTCCTTTGTTACTTTTTGATGTATATATATCTGGCTTTTCTATTTCTCGTGATTTTCTCCTTGGGCTTTCCGTTAAAGCCATTTTATGTTTATTTGGGAGATACTTTTATCTTTTTTAAAAAGCAAAAATCATTTTTCTCTGTAAACTTTATCTTTAATAAAACAACTCATGAAAGCAAGGAATAGGGTCCTTCTTCCCGTATTTCATGATTGTTATTGTTATTGGGATGATAGTGGACACTAACAACTTACAGAACCACCCACTCAGTTCCAGTTCCACCTGTTATGAAAGGGGTCCGAGGTTATGTAATCATCAAACTGGAACTGAAACCAGAACAAGCATTGAGCTGGTTTGGTTCTGATTCTAGGGTAACCAACACTGGCCATGTCTAGCTGTGTCATTGAGATTATGATTTACCAGGATATGATCTCTATCTATTCTTTGGTGCATGATCAGGGTCTCTTATGATTGCCGGTTCTCTCATTGATGCAGACACAACTAAACTGCTTTTAGTTCGACTCAATCTGGCCGACTTCCTAGTTCTTTTTGTTTGGCTTGTTAATTAAACCTTTACGGATCAGCATGAACATCTTATGTTCAGCTAGGTTTGGCTTGTGAAAGCTCATTAATATTATTTTCTAAATATTTATCCAGACTATACTCTAAAGATAATTGTATGAGGGAATTTCAGGAAGTGGCGTTCTTTAATTTTTTCACGAGGCTTTCGATAAAGGAAGACCATTTTGTTTAAGATGTTGAAGGAAATCTCTGATACTCGATTCAGCTTCATTCATAGAAGAAAGGCAAGCCATCTCGAAACGTTATCTTTTAAAGGTAAGCTGGGTTACGAAGATCTCTACATTGTATACTCATAAAAAATAATACAAGCTGCCCTTTCGGCTAGCGGCAGTTCGACTCCAGATTGATATACATATATATATATATATACATGTATATATATATATATATACATGTATATATATATATATACATGTATATATATATATATACATGTATATGTCTCTGTATGTGTGTGTATATATATATATATATTATATGTATATATGTATGTATATAAGTATATATACATATATTCACGAGGTATATGCATAACAAAAAAAAAAGCAAGAGTTCTTTGACTAGGGATCAACTCGGTTGTCTTCGGCACAAGCAAATGATCCATGCTCTGAAACCTTGCTTGTCTTATCCTATGGGTCACAGAGATCAAACCCTGCACCAGCCCCATCTTATCCTACTGGTTTCAAAGATTAAGCCCCACATCCGACTCACGAGAATCAGTTCCGTCGCACACAAGAAAGTAGAAATTGTATTTACTCTAGAGAATAGTAAGTAATAGCCCTTATTTGTCAAACAATATGAGAACATATCAAAAAGGGTTTACCTTAAAACGGCCATTCCCAGCCCTTCATGACAGCCCTGTCGTACCCACTGCACAGTGGGTTCTCACCCTTAGGAAACTGAGCTAGACAAGTAGGACGGCGAAACAGTAAGAAGACTCGAGCGGAAACTGACTTGTGAACAACTGGCCAGCCTTGCCTGCCAAGAGGGCAAAGGGTCCCCATACTCCGACGTATGGATTAGCTTCAAACCGCCAAACAAAGTAGGCAGAAAGACGTGGAAAAATCGTGAAAAAGTAGCAGAAAGACGTATGGATTAGCTTCAAACCGCCACACCAGATCACCAAGCTCTTTATTATACATACACGAGCACACACATACAATACAAAATACAAGTGGATCGTTTCTATTCTGCTGTCACTCTCCCCTCAATGTTTGCGCTTATCCTGCACAGAGTGACCACACAGCGAAAAGAAACCGTTCTTATTTTAGCGAGTGAGCCTACCTGTCAGATGGCTGTAACTCCAAGTGTCAAACAACACATTGTAACTTTAGTTCAGCTTGATGGAGTTATGCGAAAGGCAGATAGACGAGCAGAAGGGACCATCAAACGACCCCTTTCTTTTTCATTGTTTTTTACAAGAGAATAAATCACTCGAACACCACCCATTTGTTGTTTGTTGCTTGGCTTGTCCTCGTTGGGGATTGCAATTGCTACACCATAAATTGTTAATTTCACATCGTTGACTTCATTAATATAATATGATGCTTAGATTGTAGGTATTTTTTGTGGTTTTAAGTGTGGCACTAAACTTTAAGATAGGTAAAAAGTAGAGGGATGAAGTTACTTATTATGCTTACAAAGTAGAACTTATGTAGATGTCAATGGAGGTCTATGCACTTTTCTTAAAACAAATGAACCAACCTCAAGTGTCACACCCAGCCCAACCGCATCGTGAAAGCATGTGCGAAGGGTGCACTGATAAGAAGTCCTGCCTAATAAGTCAAAAGACATCACATTTCTTGTAGGATTCAGACAATCTCAAAGATAGCATTGGCATTAGAAAAAAACAACTTTATTCAAGATGTAGGGATGGGTGCTCAAAAGTTTGACGCCAGATTAGGTAAATCAAGTGGTTTAATGTTCATAAGATTTGTCAAACTGTTTGGAGCCTATTAACAAATCCTTACTTACATGGATACTCAGAAGATATCTTTATCTAGAACTCATAAATGGTGTTGTTCGACTAGTCTAACTTCATATATTTAAAATGGTCAAAATTTTCAAGAAACAAGTATGCGGTCGAGCATTTTGACCTAAAATGGTGATCATCATCAAATTTCCATGCATTGCACGCCGGTGAATTTGAGCCCTCCAAAACACTGCTTATGAGATATAAATTTTGGTAATCTAAAGCGTTAAAGCGTGTTAACCATAAATTATCTCCCTAAAGCTTGCTTAGCAGAAAACTATGAAATAACTAAGCAGCATTGTTCCACAAAGGTAGAAACAAAGTCCCAGCATATCAATAACCGGCCGCCCAAAGAGAAGCGAAATGAAATCTCTTCAGCTGTGTATTTATGTGCCTGCACATACATGTGCATATGTGTGTATGTGTCTCTGTTTGCTGACCTTTTAACTCGCAAACCCAGCTCTCAAACAGAAGTGACGCTCTAGATATCACAATGACGATGAACCTAACAAGTTAACAAAGAGAAGAGGTATGCGAGCCTTATCATGTTGAGAGAGAGAGAGGACTTATTAAAGCAAACTATCAAGATAGGTGACAGTGAAGTCACCAACAGTTAGGAGTATCCACGATGATACTCGTCAAATGATTATGGAGGCCATCTCGCCGTCGTAACTGGATAGGGCTTCCTCGGCAAGTGTGTCTGTTCGGTAGAGATGTTAAAGTGGGTATGCTCCAGGACTCGGTGAGAGAATTCTCGCTCATATTTGAAGCATGGTCAAATGGCTCGACCGATATTGCTCCAGGGGACCATAAGGGTTGGGCAGGCTAGTCGTAGGGTCATAAGCCCGTTGGTTATTAGATTGTGTTTAATATCAATCAGCTTGAAATTCACCGTATATAAGATTGTGTTAGGATAAATCTAACAACATTTGAGGCTTCACCAAGCCATATATATGTAATAAAAAAACTATATGTATATACATATGGGCATTACTATATGCACACAGCCCAATTTTTGTAAATACCCAAAATATCCACAAGGTTTTCTCTCTCTTCTCCACACTAAAATATGACGATTTTTTCTCTTCCTTTGGTGACCTTTTTCATTCAATTTTTATTTATTGATAAGTTTTATACAATTATTTACAACCCACCATCATCGATTAGTTACTTACAAACCTATTTAGAATAAAACCAACAAAGAAACAAAAAGAACACAAAAAAGAAATGGAAGAGACAATCGATTCGTCAATTTTCTTGATTTTTCTTGAATTTGGAAGATTAGTTTTTATTAATATCATTGTATTTTCATGGCCTTACTTGATTATTGATATCAGTGTATTTTCATGGGTTGTGTCCCTTTCCTTAAGAGGGATGCGGTTGGGCCATGTCTGCTTTATTAAGTGGGATGTGGCTGGTTGTGTCCCCTTCCTTGAGGGAAACGCACCTTTTCGCGTCTCCCTTAAAACTAGAAACGTGGGGCGACCATCATGTTCATTTGCTAATGCCTTGGGTTTTTGTAAAATTCATTTTGAAATGGATACTTTCCTTTTGTTTATATCAAAAAGGACTTTCATCTTTTATTGCTAATGCCTTGGGTTTTTGTAAAATTCATTTTGAAATGGATACTTTCCTTTTGTTTATATCAAAAAGGACTTTCATCTTTTATATTTCCCTTCACTTTTGTTTTAATACAAAATTACTTTGTAGAGGTTTTTATTGTTAGAACAACTCAACAACATTTCAAAACTTCATTTTTCACACTACAAGGCCTAATCCTCAAACAAAATGAGATCCAAATTTGTAGGTTCTATTCTTACTTTAGGATCATAATGACAAACTTTTTTTCTTTTGGGATAAGCTGTAGGGGTATGGAAGAGAGTTTTAACAGTCTCTTCTGAAGCATCCCATGATATAAGGAAAAGAGATTTTTGATGGAAAATTGCTCTTTTGAGCTTTGACATTTCTTTTTCTTTTCTTTTTTCAAAGGGGACCTCTATATTGAAAGTTTTATTTTTTCCTTTTTTTTTTTTTAGGAAGACCTCTATATTGGAGGTTTATTTCTTCCCTTTTTTTTTTGACCTTTTGCCAATTTTCTTTTTTTAGAGAGAATGAAGTGGGGAAACAACTTATACCTGTAGATACTCGGTCTAATTAAGTATGACCTATTTCATAATAGCACATACAATTTGAAAATATTTTACCATCTTGAACTAGGCCCTATCTTGTAAAAGAAGAATTTTTGAAATGTCATTTTATGATTTTGAAAACACTCCACTTTTTATAAAGCATCAATCCCTAGTTAAGAGGCTTATATTCGACTTGTCCCTTCTTCAAAAAACTAAAGAAGATCCACTTTGCAAAAATCATTTCAAAAGAATTTGTGGTAGACACTAATCATAATATCTTTTTAATATTGGGCATTTATAGGATCTACCAAGTTTCTTCCCTAGCATCAATTGACCAATATGCATCGTTGATTTTTGTTTTGCCCCTTTTATGACATAGGGACATTCTCACTTGGGCTGCCGCCTTTTTGGGCCTCTTTGGGTAGATAATGTAAATGGGATGCATGACATGTAAAATGTAGTTTCATATGGGTTGATGAATATAAATGAAATG